>JADMNL010000026.1:362895000-365295000 GCA_016271365.2 Neoceratodus forsteri
CTGCAGGGTGTGGAATGGTATGAGCATTACAGGCAAGAATCCCAAGTCACACCCTGATGCCTGTCATTCTCTACAGGGTTGGGCGTTATTGGAAACCCTAATACCTCAGGCATCGTGCTGGTATTTTCACTCCAAATTTTAACATGGTTTTTTGTGACCCCACCCATGAACAGTGGCAATATCAGTTTGTTAGTCAAAGCTGCTGCTTATGCACAGCGACCACGCCATTTAGCACCACAGGTGCAAAAACATTCGAACAGGATGTAAAAATGACAGCTGTACTGTTCATGAGGAGGTGTAAAAATGGCAATGTTGCAAATCTGCAGTAAAAATATTTAAAACTGAAGTCACGAGTGTACATAGAAACTGTGCAACGCACACACGTAATATAATTAGGTTGGGGATTTTTTACAGCAGATTGTCAAGTCAGGCATTTTGGAGTCTCCGATCATGAACAGTGTCACTGTGATTTTCTTTATGTGTCCCAAACAATGATTTCCCACAGAGACCACGCATCTCTGCGCTGAAAGTGTGAAAACACACTTTGGCCATGTTGTGAAAAATGACAGCTGTACTGTTCATAAGGAAGTGTGGAAAAATGCCACTGGCGAAAATCTAGACTGAAAATATTACAAAGTCATGAACTTACGAGGGTGCGTGGAAACTGCGCAATGCTCACTCATAACACAATCATTTTATGGACTTTTGTCACCAAATTTTCAACATAGCTATTTTAAGACCTCTGCTCATGAACAGTGTAACTGTGATTTTAGTAATCTGTCCCAAACATTGCTTTACTTTAACAGTACCATTGTCTTTCACGATGTGCGAAAACACATTTTGGAGTGACATATGAAAATGGCAGCTGTACTGTTCATAACGAAGTGTAATAAAATGGCAATGTTGAAATCTGGAGTGAAAATATTAAATTCACAAACTTACGAGCATGCATAGGAACTGTGCAACGCACAGTAAAACAGTCATTTTTAGGAATTTTTTCACCAAATTTTCAACATAGCCATTTTAAGACCTCTGCTCATGAACAGTGTCACTGTGATTTTCTTAATTTGTGCCATATATTGATTTCGCACATCGACTGCGCCATTGTGCGCTACATAGGCGGAAACACATTTTGGGTGAGATGTGTAAAATGACAGCTATGCTACTCATAAGAAGGTGTGGTAAAATGGCAATGTTGAAAATCTGGAGTGAAAATATTGAAAATTCACGAACTTACGAGCGTGCATAGGAACTGCGCAACACACGCTCGTAAAACAGTCATTCTTTGGAATTTTTCCACCAAATTTTCAAAATAGGCTTCTTGAGAGCCCACCTTATGAACACTCACAGTGTCATTTCATTAATCAGTCCTGAAAGGTGATTTTACGCAGTGACTGCGAAATCACCCTTCGTGGCCGAATAACGCCATGACAGTGACAGCATTCATGAGAAGGGGTCCAAAAACCCATGTTGAAAATTTGGTGCAAAAATTCCAAAAAATGCCTGAGATATGCAACAAAGTTGAAAAAACCATATCTTGCCCATTATACAGCTTACCGGCATTTCCTCAGTTCGCGGTCGGCTTTGAAGAGTGCAGACGTGTTCCCGGTCCACCGCAGATCATCGCGCCAGACTCCAGAGGTAAGTATGGGGTGGGGGTGGGAGGCAGGGTGCCAGTGGTGGGTGCAGGTTGTGGGGGCAGGGAGAGTGCGTGGGACCGTTTTCAATTTACAGTTTTTTTTTAAATTGGCGGCGTGGGACGTTTGCCACACTGGGGTGGGCTCCCAGCATAGCAGAAAGATCGCTGATGGGGGCGTGGGCCGACCCGGAGGATTAACACCCGTCGACAATGGCATCAGTTGTGTCACGCTGGGGTGGGCTCTCAGCGTGGCACTCTGTACTGGGCGGCACATTATGTAAAGTGGACGTAACTTGTAAACAAAGTGACGCTGCATGACGAGCTTGTCTCTAATTGCAGCGGCACTTTGTTTAGAAATTTTGTCCACTTTACATAATGTTGGTGTCAGCGCTAGCATGCTGGCTTATTGGGGAATGAGGGACGCACCTACTGATGCGTGCCCTGCATTCACCCAGCAGCAGACGCACCTCCAAATCTCCACTATCCCAATATGTTGACTGCCGCGCAAGCGCAGCAAGCCAACATAAAAAGTAGTTCCCTGATAGGTCATATGCGCTCTTATTAATTAATTACAGTTTACATAGAGCAAACTATCAAATGTTAAACCTTTTCAATAAACTTATACTAAAACTGCAATTTTTCTCTACTGCTTAGAAAGCCAATAGTAGGGAAGATGAGGAAAGAGCGTATCAATGGAAGCATTGAGATGCTGAAGTTTCCAAAACACTAGCTGAGCTCCAAACTGGAGAAAGCAGATATACTGGGAATTGCTGTGAGCTTTCTGAGACAGCAGCAACAACTCTAGGGTGAAAGTGAGTCTTGTTTCTGTCTAATATCACCCATATTGACTATCTGCAGATATCTCAGTGTTCAGTAAGAGTATTTATATGGGGTAACTGTCTACATGTTCATGCAACACTTGTTTGCATAAAACCATAAATACATAACAGGCTATTGCAGTAGCTAGTGATATCGCATCACAACGCCAGGCAGGAAACACAGGTTCCAGAATTATTCAGAGTTAGTGTTTACTGCACAAGCAATGGAGGGGCAACTGGTGTATCACAGAGATGATGTTATCAGTCTCTGGGAATAGAGACCTGAGTTGGGTAACTCTTTAGAGCACCTCCCCAACCCCATATTGTCAATCTAGAAGTTAGACATGGTGGTGACTGATAGGAGATCACCATCTGCAGCCACTAATAGCTGGCGTATGGGCCATGATGATGCAGTCATAGTTAATGGGGAAGGGGCAAATTCAGTAGGAAATATGAAATGTGTTACAACAGCAGCAAAACATTAGGTAATCTGCTTCTATTATGTCCTATTAAGACTACAATTTTTTGTTTCTCTTTCCAGCCATAGCATCTTTGCAGAATAGCCCCAGCAGGATTACAAGGAAGGCTATTCCAGGTGTTTGCAGGAGATGCTCCTCTTTTTCTCTTTCCATGACCCCAGAGTGGAAACTCAGATGAAAGTGCTGAACCATTTTCATTGAGCTGCAGATGTAGCTGAGGACCTGACTCCCCCTGTGTCTCCACTGACCTATCCTTCTTGTCTGCTCTTCTCAAAACAGACACCTCTGAACAGCACCAGCCCACTCTGGAGACCCTGGCAAATATAAGACACTTTCTGATGGACTTTTCAGTTCTAAAACCAGAGGAAGATATGACTTCATGAGGGTCCTGACCTCCTTTCCATGTAGGAAATTCTGATTTCCATGAAGATTTTCATTTCTAAAGTGACTGACATGCTTTGCAGCTGTTCCCTTCATACTGAAGGCTGTCCCCAATGGATCAAATGGTGTACCTGTTACTGTGGGATACATTTATTTATATTACTTTGTTAACTTTTACAGTGTAAAAACTGTAAGTATATCTTTCCTACTGAAGGAAATCTTTGTTATTATTATTCTTTGTTCTATAACATTTAAAAAATATATAGAGAATAAAGTATGGGTCTCGGTGTGTAGTGAGAATTTACACACACCTGAGGGGTTTATGCATAGCATCAAACCCCAAGGGTGTGTGTAAATTCGAGTTTACACACCCAGACCCATATTTTATTTTATATAATTGTTGGGTTTCTCTTTTTCGCCTCAGCAATTATATAAAATAAAAAAAGACTGCTGTGCCAGCGCAGTCAGATTACCTCAGTGCAAGGTCCACTTTCACTTTATTTAAAATATTGTCAGTGTGGTCTATCCGGTACCGTGTGGAACATTTGAAGTAATTGTAAAAATTACTTACTGCTGAGTGTCCGTGGCAGTTTCTTTCCTTGGTGGGTTTGTGGTAGAGGTAGGGTTTCCTGTTCGGGAAGGACACAGCAAGCGAGGAGTTCAAGCATGTGCAGTATGGGGAAAACTGTGCTTGTGTTTGCCGTTATAAACGCTGCTTTATAACTGCAAATTACGCCACAGTTTCCCAATGGGAAAAAGAGAAGCCCATTAATTATATAGAGAATAAAGGATGGGGAAGGGTGTGATATGAGAATTTAATGCACACCCGAGTTGTGTGATGCTACATAAACTCCGAGGGCGAAGTCTGAGGGGTTTATCAAAGCATCCTACAACGAGGGTGTGCATTAAATTCTCATATGATAATATACTGGGCAGCAATTTTTTCTCATGCCTGATTTCTTAGAGCATGTGTTAGAGATTGACTCACACACACACACACACACACACTCCAGCTCCATCTGTCTCCTGCCGTTGCACTTAGATTCTTTTTTTTTTTAAGCTGGTTGTTTGCTTTTCTTCTTTTAAAACTTAAAGTTTGCCTCAGGTGGATATAGTCATCTTTAGAGCTTCCTGGGAACTCCGCTGCAGCTCTGTCCCAAAACGCACTAACGGCAGGACCAAACAGATAGAATTGCATATGAATGTATTTTAAAAAATGTAAAAGGAGAAAGGTAAATGCTAGTTCTGTATTTTTGTGGGAGTCCATCACGGCGGCTTCTCTGTGGCTTGTTGGATAGCAAGAGACTGAGCCGTCACGTTTGTGATATTACTTAGCCCGCCCACACGTGGAAGTTAAGCCAATAAAGGAACAGTAGAGTTTTTAGTGACAGGTCACGTGAATGTCATAACAACCAGCCAGTTGTTACGGGAAATATCAACCTGGTCAGCCCATTGAGAGAAATTGCTGACCAGTTATCATTACCTGTTAAAAATTCTGGTTACATCAGTAACTGACTAGTAGCGGTAGGAGAGAAACTCGAAGATATTTTATGAAACATGTTGTTTATATTTGTATCTCTAGATTTAATGGAGAATGATTTAATGGAGAATAATCTCAATCTTTTATAAAGAGCTTCATTCATGTTGTATCCTAGTTATAGGAGCCCAGTGTAGGTTTGACTGTGAGTTTACAGTTAGAGAAAAGCTCCAAGCTGTTTCCTTCATACTGATGGTCCCCTCTGGTGAGTTATACAGCACAATACACAGGGACTGTTTACTTTCATATTGAAGGACGTCTTGCATGTATTATATTTTTAAAAAGTTATGTAACTTTAGTGTAGGAATTAAATAGTCCTGCTGTATTTGGAAATCCACATAGTTGTATTCTGCTTCAATCGATCAATCAATTAAAACTTTATTTAACCATATATAACACCATTGAGCAGGCTCATTTTCAAAGTGATCCTAGACGAAAAAGGCAAATACATAGTAAGCAATTACATACAAGGAACAGTAACAGGCATAAGTAACCATAGAACATAAAATAAACACATAATAAATACAGTACAGTCATAATTAGGCCCAGGTTAGGACAACGCAGGCCTAATCGCTCACCAGAGTAAGGTTACTCGGTGAGGCTTCTAGGATGAGACCTGGGATAAATAAACAAGCATTTGTCAATGCCAAATGTTGTCGTGCTGGCATTGGCTTTGGTAGTAAAGTGCAGAAAAACATTTTGGGCAGGAGGTGAAAAATGACAGCTATACAGTTCATAAGGAGGTGCAAAAAAATGGCAGTGTTGAAAATGTAGCATGTAAATATTGCAAATTTGCGAAGTTACAAAGTGCGTGAAATGCATGATACACTTGGAAAAGCAGTCATTTATGGATGTTTGGCAACAAATTTTTAACATAGGCATTTTAGCACCTCTGCTCACATTACAGTATCACTTTTAATTCCTCAAACTGTCCCAAAGTGATTTTTGTACAGCGACTGCTCTATTTCTAAGCAGGACGTGCGAAAACACATTTTGGGCAGGTTAATGAAATAACAGCTGTACTGTTCATCAGGAGGTGTGAAAAATGCCAATGGTGAAAATCCAGAGTGAAAATATTACAAATGCACGACGTTACTTATGCCGCATGTGTAATCTGCCAATGCACGCTCGTACAGTCATTTTATGGAGTATTGTCACTAAATTTTCAACATAGGCATTTTAGGACTCTTGCTATGAACAGTGCCACTGTCATTTTCATAATCTGGCCCGAACACTGATTTCCCACAGGGACCGCACTATTGTGCACCAGAAGTGTGGCAACACATTTCGGCCAGAATGTGAAAAATGACAGCTGCACTGTTCACAAGGAGGTGTACAAAAATGACAATGTTGAAAATTTGGCATGGAAATATTGCGAATTTGCGAAGTTATAAGCCTGAGTAGCAGCTGCACATCATACACTCTTAAAACAGCCATTTTTTGGATTTTTCCCACCAAATTTGCAATATAGGCTTTTTGAGAGCCCACCTCATGAACAGTGGCACTGTCATCTTGTTCACTGGTCCCGAAAGGTAATTCCATGCAGTGACTGCGAAATCACCTTTTGGGACCAATTAATGATATGACAGTGCCAGAATTCATGAGGAGGGGTCCCAAAAAACCCATGTTGAAAATTTGGAGTAAAAATTCCCAAAAATGCCCGAGATGTGCATTAAAGTTGAAAAAACCCAATTTATTCCATTATACAGCTTATTGGCATTTTCACAGTTTGTGGTTGGCTTTGAAGAGTGCAGGCGTGTTCACGGTCCACGAAGATCGTGCTTTTGGACTCAGAGGTAAGTATGGGGTGGGGGTGGGGGAGGCAGGGTCACGCAGTGGATGGGTGCGGGTTGTGGTGGGGGTTGGAACAGTACAAGGACCATTTTGCTTCACAGGTTAAAAAAATAAAAGACACTGGGGACTGTTTTCATTTTAATAGGTGTTTTGGCACTCTGGGGTGGGATCCCAGTGTGCCACCTGAGTGTGTGTGTGTGGGTGCTTTAGCCAATGGGGGATTGGACACCCCCATCGGCAAACAAGGAAAGTGGGGGGGGCTGCAGGAGCCAAGAGGGATTGGGCACTCCCTCATCAAGCAAAAAAAAGGGGGGGACACATTATGCCAATGGGAGTGGGCTCCTCCATCAGCAAAATTCAAGGTGAGGGAGGATACATGCCAAAGGGATTGGGCCCCTGTCTGCAAAGAAAACTGTTGGGGGTGCATGATGCCGAGGGGATTGGGTCCTCGGCAATCAAAAAGGGAGGTTACATGATATTGTGATGGGGATTGGGCACCCCTGTCGGGACACAATAAACAGGAGTGTTAACAGGCAACAGCGGCAGTCACTGCCGTAATGTTGTCTGCACGTAGGGGGAGTGTGTTGTGGTCATGCTGCATGAGAGCTTAGCTCTCATTGCAGCGGACCTTTTCTCTCATGTCTTCGCCACATTAGCTAGGCAGGGTGTCGGCCCCTGCTGCTGGCTGATTGGAGAATGCAGGATGCACCTACTGGTGTATGCCCTGCATTCGCCCAACAGTGACCGCGTCTCCAAATCTGCACTACTGCAAGATGTTGGCTGCGCAAGTGCGCCAACATGAAAAGAGGTGAGAGAGGAGTAGGGAGAGAAGGCAGAGAAGTAGGTGAGAGGGAGGGGGCAGAAACTATTTGCTGTAGAAGGACCACTGTAAGGGGGGAATAAATGAAGTCTTAGGAAGTCTTAAGGAGTCCTGGAGCTACAAGATCTAAGAGGGTCACCTGTAACAATTGCAGGATTCCTTTAGGTAATCCGTTATCAAAGATTTTGAAGGTGAGAGGTCCTGGGATGGTTGAAAGCTATAAGTTTCTTTGCATAGTGTTGCATAAGGAAGGAAGAGAGAAGTTAATAGCAGCTGAACCATGATGTGTTCTTATTCTAGGTATGTGAAAGCAAATGAGTGAGAAACATCTCAGACCATAAGACCCCTTAGCACACTCAAATAAACTAGAGATGTAAACTGGCAATTTATCAGTCAGTGCCCTGTAGAACCAGAGGAAGGCATTTCTTTGCCTCCTCAAAGATAGGGAGGACAATCCCAACTTCTGGTACAGGAGGCAGTGGTGGGTGCGTAGTGGTAAGTTAAGGATAAACCTTGAGGCATGATGATAGAGAGTCATAGATGATAGATGACAGATGATAGAGAACTTCCCTTACAGAGCAGGGCAGTTATAGTACCCCTATACATAAGGTGTATTTTGCCTAAATAATATGAATCCTAGTGTTTCTCTAGAGTAAGTTTTAAACTCCCACCAGATGGCTTGGGATCTCTTAACCAACGTGTCTGACTAAAAGTGGCTTAAATACAGAATTTAATTCTGTGTTTAAAATTGAATGAGGTTTCATTTTTTCCCAGATTTACTGAACACTAACACTGTTTACCAGAACAGGTGGAGTGTGCACTTTGAGGTTCAGGGCCAGGGTGCAGCTGCAAGGGCTAGCCATGCCATTGAAGAGTAAACAACCAGAGCAAAATGTAGCTGCTCTCCAGGTAGGAGACCACACAGTGCCAGCTCAAAACAAGCATTTGTCAATGCTGAATGTTTGCTTGCTGGCATTGGCATTGGTAGTGTAGGAGTTACAGAGCTGCATAATAGGAATGGCAGTGAAGTACTGAACTGAAGCCAACCCCACCACCACCCTGCAGATACTGACAGGCATTGGGGTGTGCCTTTGGGTCATCAGGCATAACGGCCACACCATTTCACCACACCCTACCCTGCAGACACCGACAAGTGTCACTTTGTGCCTTGGGGTCTTTGGCCCTTATGTTCACCCCATTCCATCAGGAAATATGGTGAGTTGGGTGCTGTATAGGAGAATGGGGTGAACTTTGGGACCGAAGAGTCCAAGGCACACCTCGATGCCTCTCACTGGCTGCAGGGTGTGGGTGGGGGTGGAATAGTATGAGCATTACAGGCGACAATCGCAAGTCACACCCCTGATGCCTGTCAGTCTCTACAGGGTGGGGTGTTATGGTCAGAAACCCTAATGCCTCAGGTGTTCATTGGTACTTTCACTTCAAATTGTCAACATGTTTTTTTTGTGACTCCCCCACCTCATGAACAGTGGCAATATCAGTTTGTTAGCCGAAAACTGATTTTGCACAGCGACTACGTCCATTCCTCTCCTCGGCTTGGCCACGCCCCCAGCACTATGATTTGTTTACACAGATTTACCCTTGCTCTGCAAATGTTTACTAATGTTTTCAAAAACGCTATTTCTGGACACACACAGACTATTAAATCATTCAATCAACATGATAGAAATATTTCTTAACACTAAATATATGGGTCCCACTATTTGTAGACGTATTATTCTTTAAAATAAGAATGTGCTACACATTCTGGCCTGTTGCTCTGAATGTTGAAGGCCAGTGTTATGAATCTTAATGCTGAGAGGTTGAAAGGTATGGTCACACAGCTGCAAATGGATGCCTATTATAACTTTAGCCAGTGAGACTGAGGCTATGTAAATGTGTCACTGTATTACAGGTAGTAATCATGCCCTGCATTAGAGGTTATGTAGTCCTTGCTGTATCATCTCAGTTTCCTGCACCATTTTCGTGTGAGTTCAACAAGTACTTATGCAAGGCAGGTCTGTCTTCTAGCTAACAATAAGCCATCACATGAATTCCCCTTCAGTAGTACCTCTCTCTTCTTGGTTCTCTCCTTGGTCCCCAGACTGTTTCTGGATCTTTGTGAGTTTACACTCTGGAAGGAAGGGTGCCTTCAATGTCTCAGGACTGAACTGAAAAGTAGGAGAGCCCCGGTTCAACTCCTACCAAAGTCACTGACTCACTGTGTGACCATGGGCAAGTCATATGAACTCCCAGTTAGAGATGTTAGAGTTAGAGAGGACTGGGCTTACCCCTGAGAGAACAGTGGGCCCAGCAAACATCTGATGGGATTTAATAGCACTTCTAATGCCCTGCAAGTTTTTGAACCCCCCACTGATGCAGCTGTCCTCTGATGTCAACTGCAGGGGATTCTGGGATTTATAGTCAGCTTACAAGTCAATGGAACCAGTCTGAAATAATCTATAACGCAGTAAACAGTAAGTAACAAAAATGTTTTTCCCCGCAGCATGCAGACTGGAATCAGTTTCACACTTGATTGTGGGGCTTTCAGTGTTGACTTTCCCCTTTAAGAGTACTCTGGGGTAGCTTCATTGATGATTCATATGTATACTGTTAGCAAAGATTTCATTTGGACTTGCATTCTTTTAATAAAAATGTAATTATGTATTATATTGTGTTCCCTGTTGTGCAGTAGCAGCTAGAGAAGTCACCTGACAACAGTATTTATCTGATATTAAGTTCTCTAGAGTCCAGAGGCTGTCAGACTGATGAGCAGCTGGTCAAGCTGCCTGTGCTCGTGACATCTTTAGGAAGTTCTTAAGGCTAAAGATGCACCTTGCAACAGGTAGTGTGAGTCTATGTATCATAGCATTTCCCACAGTGTTTAGCCATTCCCTGCTTTCACAGGAGAACAAAAGAAGTGTGCATTGTTACAGCCTGTGTTAGTGACACCCCATTGAGTCTGACAGAAATCCTACTCCCAATAGACCATCTGGATAGTAGTTAGAATCTGAATGGCTCAATGTCATTTCTGCCTTTCAGGACCTGGGAAAGCACTGCCCTGAGTTTTGCAAAGAGCACTACCTGGAAACAGCAGGACAGAAGCTATTTGTCAATAAATTGGCAATATTTGGCATAGTTACCAGGAATAATAAACATATGAAATGCACAAAGTAGAGTAGGCTATGTAGGCAGTCTGGTACAATACACCATTCAAAATGACCAGGCATGATCAAAGCTTCTTTTGTATGGGTAATGAGGGTAGTATAATCCTTCAAGGCTAGCCTAATATATGGGTGGGGAGAGAGAGAGAAAAGAAGTCTCTCTGGAAGAGTTTGCATTGAAACATCAATCACTGAATCCATCCATCAATCAGTAATTTTATGGGAGTCATTGCAGCAAAGAGGATTATTGAGCTGATACTCATTTGCAATGGTGTCCCATTAGGAATGAATGCCTGATAACACAAGATACACCACTGTATACAAATAATCTATACAAACATGTTAACTGAAATGTTCCATACAGCTAAATGACAAGGACAGTTGGTGATTAGAAAATGGGCTAAGAAAATCCTGGGCTCTGATTGGCTGATAGCCCTGGCAAGATGGGTGTCTGTCAGGCAACAGAGCCCGGGTAAAAAAGGTGCCAGCCCAGCATGCCCTTTCACAACAGAAATCATGGTGCTATAGAATTTTAAAAATTGAATACCAGCCATTCCCCCCACTTAGCGAGTGAATTTACGCACCCCAAAGCTGTTAAAGAGCAAGAGAGAGAAAGGAATGCCATTTTTTTTTCTCTCCCTTAGCGAGAGCTACTGGTCCCAAATGCTGCCTAATTCACTGTCAGCTGCCTTCTCAAACTACACACAACCTCTACTGGGCTTTCTCACATTTGTTTTTCTTTTACCTTCTAGTCCCAGGTCCCCCGATTCTCGATACACAAATCTCGGAGAGCTGACCGCACTCTCGCTCTTTTCTCCTGCAGCCTGCCACTTGCTCCCCAAATGAAACAACTTGCTGCAAGATGAAATGACTCCCTCCCTTCATTACCATCACCCCCAAGTGGTGTCTTTAAAAAAGTGTCCCTTACAACCCTCTAGACTCTTCACATTTCTCACAGTTCTCCTGTCTCACGGTAGTAAGAAAAAAATTTTCTTTTGAAATTAGCAGCAGCACATCATTTGCTTAATGCTACTCGTGGTCAGCGCTTCTGTAAACTGTGTTCCTGGACCAAATTCCACTCCTACAAAACTTTTACAGATCCTTTTTTTATACGAACTGCATTCTGCTCACTTTTACCTCTACAGTCCGTTTTCCTGGTCGCTACTTTGAGTTTTACTTTCAGCTGCCAGTAGTTTGTTCTGGTAGTAAAACTAACTGTTCAAGATGGGGTTAGTCAGCACTCTCACAAAGAAAACAACAAGGAAAATAAAAATAAAGGAACATGAGTGAGCTGGGGGGGTCTTCATGAGCCAAGGAGAGAAATGCTGTACACATTGTGCTCATGATTTCTATGTCTGTAAAACTAGGGAGAAACGCTGCACTGCCCCCAACTGGTAACTATGGGTAACTATGCCAGTAGAGGGACTACTTTACTAAAAAAGCCACTTCAAGTACATTTTTAGGCATTTTATTTATTTTTTAATTTCTTAAATATTACATAAAAAAACTTTACATATAGCCCATTTTCTAAGCGCAATAATAACCTCCAGGGTGCGTGCTATTGTGCAATACCAGACCTTCCAGGGTCTATAAGGACCTCCGCCTGTGGCATCGGGCCTCATTATGCCCCAGGGTGGTCCAGTATTGCCTAACACTGCCCACCCTGTTGGGTATTATTGCTTATGTATTACAAGTGGCCGAGAAGATGAAATGCCCACATCTGTGATATACAGGATCCAGCCCAGCAAGGAGGCTGTCGGATTCATTTCCATATAAGAAGTCTCAGTAGTGAAACCATGGGATGATGCCAGCATTTACCAGGCTGAGTCACATGTCATGAAATAGACTCTGTTTATATCAGTACAAAGAAACTATTTAGGCCCTATCTTACTAATTAGTTTGCCTTTATGCTTCTCCTGTGTTATGCTTGCCTCTCACCATAGCTGGAAACTTGTTCAATAATTTTAACATCAATAGCAGAAATATTCTTATTTTTTTCTGAATAGGCTTTTGTCGCCTTTTCAATCCCTTGCTGCCCCCTTCTGACTGATCCTCTAGCCCTGTCACCCCAATATCACTGGGACTTACCCAGTTGCTGATGTGGAGCCATCAGAGGGTCAGTCATCATCTGCAGTCAAGGGAGTTTTCCTCCATTTTCTCCCTTCCCCTGTTGCTGGGTCGAACACACCAGATGTGCATACGTGGAGGCACGTGCATGTCTGTGAAAGTCTCACAGCACCCTCCCTCCCTTGGCATCCTGAAGACCCACACTGCCCTTGGGCCTCCACCCAGGGGCTATCATTTGGCGGGAGTGCCAATCCTCTATCTCCATGAGAGGAGAGCAGTCCTTTGGATGTTTGATCCTCTCTCTCCCCCCAGTTGACCCCTGGTGGCCCACTCACACCACAAGCATGGGTTACCAGCATGGCTTGAAGTAAGACACGGATGCCTCAGACCTCCACGCCACTGGGCTAGCTCCAAAGGCAGCAATATTCAAACTAGACTTATAGAAGACTCCCTGCAGAGGAAGAAAGGTCCTTTGACCCTCAGCAGGAGCTGTCATGGCACTGGAGCCCAGTGGCATCCCTCCTAGACTGCACTCTGATCTGTCTCCCTATGCGGCATCAAGAGGTCATTCCTGAACTCATGTCATCTCCATGGCACTGTACCACATTGCCATAGGGCCAGCAGGGTGGCCACATTGGAGGTTTTTGACTGGGAACTGGATAAGATCAAACATTCCATCTCCTAGTGCTCTGTATGCACCATGTGCAATACCAGAAAGCTATAGAGAGACCAGCACTACTGAGTTTACTGCACCTCGACTACCATGTGCCGCTACCAGCCATTGAAAATGACAGCACCTATCTGCAAGTGACTGGGTGCAACTGACAAGCTACAACAAGGATAAATGGGCATATCATTCTCTATTACTAACAACCTCCTTGCTCTGGGACCCTGGACGCCTGCACTGGTCCAAGTCGCATAAGCCTCAGAAGTGCAATTCTATTGACTACGAAGTACGGCAACTATCTCTTAAACTCCTACTCCTCTTGATATCAGGAAGTGTCCACTCAAATCCTGGCCCTGTCTCCTACAGTACAACAAAGCCTGCCAAAATGGAGGGGGGGGGCTCAAAATTGCTATCTTAAACATCTGCAGTCTCCTCCCAAAACTGGCCTCCCTTCAAATCTTTGCCAGCCAACACAACCCGGATATCCCTTGCCATCGTTGAAACTTGGCTGACACCTAATACTCCGGATCATGCCATCTCTATACAAGGCTACAAGATATTCAGGCTGATAGGACCTCGAAAAGGGGTGGTGGGTGTGCAATCTACATAAAGGACTACCTCACCTGTCTCCCTGGTTCTTACCCCGCCACAGAAACCTCAGTGCAACTTCTCCCTATCAAGATACTACTTGGTGCCCAAAACAAAGTCCTCACAATTGCTGCCGTCTATATCTCACCAAAAGATCCTGATTCCAGCCTACAGGCTGTCCTCGAGTTCATAAGTACACAACCTTCTGACATCGAACTCCTTCTCCTTGGGGACTTTAATATAAATTGGCTTGCTCCTGATGCAGGGTCAAACAAAGATGCTATCCTAGCAGCAAATTTAACACAAGTGGTAAACTCCCTACCAGGAAAAACTACAAATCAGGGACCAGCACCCTCATTGACTGGATCCTTACCAGCCACCCTACCATTATAACCAATGTAAGTGTTCTCCTGACTCGCTCAGTGATCACTCCAATAACATGTACCTGGACAAATAAGTTTAGTAAGCCGCCTCCAAAAACATCTATAGCAGAGTCCTACCTTATGGCAACCTTACTCATCTCAAGACCTGTCTTAGGCAGATAGACTGGTCCTTGATTTACAAAACTCAAGATGTTGACCTAGCCCTTGATTACTTTATTACTACTTTCAACACTGCCTGTGACACCTATGCACCAGTAAAAAAGCGCAAAATCAAAGCACTCACAAATCCCTGGCTCACGGCGAAGCTATTGGCACAACTCAAAAGTAGGGATCACCTCTGGGCCACTGCAAGAGCTACTGGCACTCTGTCGGACATCCAAAAATATAAACAGGCTCACAACCACTGTACTAAACAGATCCGCTTGATAAAGAGCTCCTACTTCAAGAATGCCCTCTCCAACTCCTGGGGTGAAGGAAAATCCTTCTGGGACAACATAAGAGAAATATCATGGGTCAGCAGTCCAAATCCTCTCCTACAATAATGAATGTGGATGGAACCACTACATTAGACCCAGAGATCATTGTAAACACCCTAAATGATACCTTCACGGACCTTAGTGGTGTCCTCTCATCTGATTTCTTCACTGATGCTGACCCTCCAATTTCTACTTCTACTACTGCCTCTCCAACCAAACCACCCTTCCATTTCAAACTAGTAAAGGCACATGAAGTCTATGAATATGTAAAGAAGGCCATTTCTAAGTCCCGAGCAAGCAGCAACACTATTGACCTTAAACTTCTGTCCCTCACTCTGGAGGAAGTACTGCTCCCCCTCACAAAAAATGTTCAATCTCTCCCTCTGCTACAGCCAATTCCCTAGGAAATGGAAGGCTGCAGTTGTCACTCTGGTGCACAAAAGTGGTGATAAGTCACTGCCTGGTAACTATCGCCCGATATCAATACTACCACCTCTCTCTAAGGCCCTTGAATGCTTGGTGGCGGACCAATTTTCAGACTACCTGGAAAAGCACAACATCCTATGCACTTAGCAGCATAGATTTAGGAAAGAGCACAGCACATCGACTGCCCTACTTGAATTCTCAGGAGCAATTCACAATGCCATGGACAAAGGAAACCTAACTGGAGCAGTCTACATTGACTTAACCAAGGCATTTGATACAGTACACCATGGCCTACTTATCAAACAACCTACTCCCTAGGGCTCTCACAGGGTCCTGGTGACTGGGTAAAAAATTACCTTGCTCAGCACTCTCAATCTGTAAAAGTAGCTGGAGTTCTGTCAGACTCAAAACCGGTCCGCTCAGGAGTTCCCCAGGGATCTATCCTGGGCCTCTCCTTTTCAGCCTTTTCCTAAACTCCCCCCCCCAAATCCTGCCCTGAACAAATAATCCTCTATGCCGACGATGCCGTGATTCTTGCCACTCATAAAGATCCGAACCTCTCATGCCTCAACCTTCAGCATGCTTTTTCCAAAGTTGAGATGTGGTTCATTGAACATAAGCTGGTTCTAAACCACAAAAACTAAATCCATGCTCTTCTCTAACCCAAAAACAAGAAACGGCAAGTCCCACTCACCATTAATACATACCTAGGAAATACCCTTGAACAAGTGCCAATTTCAAATATCTTGGAATCAACTTTGATCAAAGGCCCTAACATTCTACAACTCCACATTGATAGTACAGCAAAACTATTAATCAGCGAATTGGGATTCTGTATCGGAGCCGACAGCTCCTTACCAATTCTGCACTGAGGATTGCCATCCAATCCTCTATCATCTCAGTCATTGACTATGGCTTAGATATATATGGATCTGCCACTACTACAGCACTTAGTCGCATTACAACATCCCTAAATAAGGCCTGTCAGCTGCTCACTGGTGCACATCGACATACCCACACATGTGAACTCTATGCTGACTCAGGTTGGTTGCAACTCTCAAACCGGATAAAGTACCTTACCTGCCTGATGGCAAAAAAATCCACTCTGGGCCTCACACCACCTTGTATCCAAGACCTGTTATGCCCGAGCACTAGCACCCGTTTTCCCAGAAGATCAGAACACCAGCCTCTCCAAGTCCCCCGATGCCGGACTTCTCAGGGACAAAGATCATTTGCTTATCATGCCCCCAGCTGGCTAAATGCCCTCAGCACTCGTATTACTGCCTCCACCTCTCTAGGTATTTTCAAATCAAGGCTGTTCTCTCACCTTGCCACCTCCAGCTCCTGTGACTGCCCTGATTAAACCTCCTATTTTCTCACTACCCACCCTGTTCCGTTATTTGACAAAGACATGTTTGGGAAACCTTTTCTCCTGCTATTGTCTGCTCCCACACCTTTCACTTACCCTCTCTGTTCTGGACTTTTCCCTATTTGTTTCTCCTAATCTGGCATGACCTCTTTCTTGTAGTAATAATGTGATTATTGATATCTCATGTCCCTTTGCACAAATGATTTGATATGTATTTGTATATGTTTTCTGCTCTTGACACAGCACAAATTGTTGTGTTATCTATGTAACCTTTTTCGTACTGTACCTAATTGATGTGGAACCTTTGTAAAAGAGCCTCTGGCTCAAAGGTAGTAATTCCTAGAACAATAAACTAAACTAAACTAAACAGTATCTGAGTTTTGGCTCTGAGCCAAACAACATGGCCAGAGTCGTCTTACAATTTGGCACCGGGCTTCTCCTGGTCAGGAACTGTTGCACATTGTTGAATCCTGCCTGTGAGCGTGACCTTACAGTGTCAACTTGTGTCCCACTGTAACAAAGAACTGTGTCTTATAGATCGGGGTCAACCTTAACTTTTTTTGGCACTAGCCAGCAGGGCGAGTTGATTCAAAATTGCACTAGCACACAGATGATTGCACTAGTCCTTAATTATTATGCTGAATTTTGATCACTTATGTAGGAAACAATGCAAGCAATGCCAAGAAATACTCTGATTATTGCACATTTATCCTGCTCCCACATTGCTTCCAGCTCCCAAGCAGAAAAAAAAATACTGCAGTGCCATCACAGTGAGCCACCCCATTGTTTTGTACCATAGCCTCCTCTCTTCCTCTTTCTGCCCCCCCCACACCAAACAGAGAGAAGATATCACAACAACAAATGTTCAATCAAGCAGTCCTAGCTCTGCGCACACAATAGCTGACATCATCATGCACCTCACCACACTGTCACCACCACTCACAGGGCAATAAACAGTCAGGCAGAGAAAGACACTCTCAGTTCCCACCCTATAGTCAACTGGAGACCTGCACTTTTGAAAGTTTTTGTACAGTCTCAAGTGAGCCAGGAGCACATCTAAGATTTATTTGGGGTGGGGGCTAGACAAACCTAAGTGGCTTGGGAAATACAAAGCTATGAGATTTTTATTTGTAAAAGCATTGATTTTAATATGCTCTGCCCCAACAATAACAGATTTTTCTTAAACATTGTCCTTTCATCAGCCCAGAGGAAACAGTACACAGGCATACCACTATACTATTTCTATTTCTGTATAGGATGATCTATGCACCCCAGGAATGCCTATTTCAAGGTTTCAAATTATGTATTTTATCAAGGTTTATTTCTGTACCATACATGATCCAAAGCTTTGTTTTCAGGCTGAAAGGACATGCTGAGTGGGATAAGGGTGGAACTGTATGGATGGTAATGGCTGGCATGGTCCATTTAGAAGAGCTATGGACCCCCTACACTTGCCAGTAATGGCAGCTATGGATGGTCACTTCAGAGTCTGGTCTGCAGTGGTGTCCAGGGAAAGAACAGAGTTAAGAGATTTGGAGGGGAGAGGGAAGTTATGATGAGGCTGGGATAAAATCCACCACCTGCAGGGCTGATCCAGTATACCGCTTTGCATTTTGTCACTGAAATGTTGGATACCAATACTCAAAATGTAGAGAAATGAGGGGCACTGGTCTTAATAATATTGGACAAATTGTTAGACATAGACACATTCAGAAAACTGGAACCTAGTGACTTAACAGCACTCTACCCTTGATCACACCCTGAACGCTAGCTGAAAGTCTTAATAGTGGAGTGATAATGACTCACATTGAGTCTTTTGTGGGATCCCTCTTTTGAACTGCCAGATAATTGCAGTTCTTAATGAGCTGTTAATCAAACCTGGTGATCTGGAACATTGAGAGATTAGCATGAAGACTAGAGAATGCTAAAGTAGAGACATTTTTAACTTCACTAACAGCCATGAAAATCTGCACTAATCAAGGCGGGCTAGTAGAGATTTAGCTGCACTAGCCCTGGTCAATTTGCACTAGTGTTTGAGCTAGTAAAACAATGTTAAGATCGACCCCTGTTCTAGATGGAGATTCACTTTTAGTTTTGGTACCCTTATGGGTTTCTGTTGTTTATAAATACTAAGAATAAATGAAGGCTTGTGATAGAACTCTAAGGAAGCCCTCTGACCTCAGGAAGCAGATTAAAGGAAATCACCTTAATGGACCCAAACTGCCACCTACCAGAGAGGTGGCTCTTAAATCAGGGGGGCAGTGTTATTATCAAGCCAAATGAGCTCTACCCTGTCCAAGAGTAGTTTATGTTCAAGAGTGTCAGCTGCCTTTGACAGGTCTATGAGGATGGCAGCACTTAATAATCATTGTCCATAGCCATCTGGATGTCATTGCAGACTTTGGTCACTGCTGCGGTGGTGCTGTGGATTTTTCCAAAGACAGACCGATTACTGTATAAGACACAAAAACAATTCTGCTCCACTGCTGCGATGTGCGAGTTCCAAACCAAAGCAATGTAAACAAGCATTTGTCAATGCCGAACGTTCACCTGCCGGTATTTGCAGTGGTGTTTGGCACGTATGGTGCTTTACCCTAATGCCCTGTGTGATTGCTGGTATTTGCACAATAAATTTTCAGCATGACCTTTTTGTTACCCCCATTGTGTGCTATATAGGTGGAAACACGTTTTGGGCAGGATGTGAAAAATGACAGCTGTACTGCTCATAAGGAAGTGTGGTAAAGCTGCAATGTTGAAAATCTGGAGTGGAAATATTGAAAATTCGCAAACCTACTAGCGTGTGTAGAAACTGCACAACGCACGCTCGTAAAACAGTTAATTTTAGGAATTTGTTCACCAAATTTTCAACATAGCCATTTTAAGATCTCTGCTCATGAACAGTGACACTGTGATTTTCTTAATGTGTCCCATACATTGAGTTCGTACAGCGACTGTGCCATTGTGCGCTACATGGGCGGAAACACGTTTTGGGCAAGATGTGAAAAATGACAGTTGCACTGCTCATAAGGAGGTGTGGTAAAATGGCAATGTTGAAAATCTGGAGTGAAAATATTGACAATTCGCAAACTTACGAGCGTGCATAGGAACTGCGCAATGAACACTCGTAAAACAGTCATTTTTAGGAATTTTTTCACCAAATTTTCAACACAGCCATTTTAAGACCTCTGCTCATGAACAGTGTCACTGTGATTTTCTTAATTTGTCCCATACATTGATTTCACACCGACTGCACCATTATGCTTCACATGGGTGGAAACACATTTTGGGCAGGATGTGAAAAATGACAGCTGTACTGCTCATGAGGAGGTGTATAAAATGCCAGTGTTGAAAATCTGGAATGAAAATATTGAAAGATTACGCAAACCTCTGACGTCTTCGTGGGAACTGTACAGCGCCGCGCTCGTAAACAGTCATTTTAGGAATTTTTCACCAAATTTTCAACATAGCCATTTTAAGATCTCTGCTCATGAACAGTGACACTGTGATTTTCTTAGTTGTCCCATACACTGAGTTCACACACCGACTGTGCCATTAGTGCGCTACATGGGTGGAAACATGTTTTGGGCAGGATGTGAAAAATGACAGCTGTACTGCTCATGAGGAGGTGTGGTAAAATGGAAATGTTGAAAATCTGGAGTGAAAATATTGAAAATTCGCAAACCACGACAGCGTGAGAACCGCGCATAACGCAGACTCGTGAAACAGTCATTTTAGGAATTTTTTCACCAAATTTCAACACAGCTATTTAAGACCTCTGCTCATGATCAGTGTCACTGTGATTTTCTTAATTTGTCCCATACATTGATTTTGCATACCCGACTAGCCATTGTATCTCTTTATTTCATGAAACACATTTGAGGCAGGATGTGAAAAAATGACAGCTGTACTGCTCATAAGGAGGTATGGTAAAATGGCAATGTTGAAAATCTGAGTGAAATATTGAAAATTAAGTGAACTTACGAGCCTGTGTAAGAACTGCACAATGCACACTTGTGAAACAGTCATTTTTGGAAGTTTGCAAATTTTCAACATGGGGCTTTTGAGGACCCTTCTCATGAATGATGTCACTGTCATGGCGTTATTCAGGCCTGAAGGTGATTTCGCGCAGTGACTGTGAAATCGCCCTTCGGACTCGAATAACGCCATGACAGTGACATCATTCATGAGAAGGTCCCAAAAACCCATGTTGAAAATTTGGCAAAATTCCCCAAAATGCCTGAGATATGCAATAAAGCTGAAAACCCCCTATCTAGCCCATTATACAGCTTACCGACATTTCCTCAGTTCACGGTCGGCTTTGAAGAGTGCAGACATGTTCCCGGTCCACCGAAGATCATTGCACTGAGCTCCAGAGGTAAATATGGGGTGAGGATGGGGTGGGGAGGCTGGGTGCACAGTGGGTGGGTGCGGGTTGTGGGAGGGGAGACTGGGAGAAGTGCCGTGGGACCGTTTTTTGCTTTACAGGTGAAACAAAAAAACAAGACTACGTGGAACGTTTGCCACGCTGGGGTGGGCTCCCAGCATGGCAGAAGGATGGCTGGGGGGGCCTAGGAGCCAACGGGATTTGGCACCCCATCGGCAGACAACCCGGGATGTTTGCCATACTGGGGTGGGCTCCCAGCGTGGCAGAAGGATGGCTTGGGGGTCCATGGAGCCGATGGGGATTAGGCATCCCCGTCAGCAGATGATATGGGACATTTGCCCACGCTGGGGTGGGCTCCCAGCATAGCAGCAAAGATTGGGGGCGGCGTGACATGGGGGCAGTGTGACACGGTGCTCTGTATGACAGTGGTGGTTTTCTTTGAAGCGAAGACCACCGCTGTCATACAACTCCCAAACCCATTGGTGCAGGACCGCCACGCCTGCTTAACTGAGCAGTGTATTGAAAGGGAGAGGCACACCTCCAAAGTGTGCTACTCTCCCAAAATGTTCCTTGTGCATGCGCACAAGCAAATGTAAAAATCAAAGGAACTACAGCAACATCTGTGTATAAAGGCTTTCATTAGTGCAGCAAAAAAAACAGCAACAACGGATCAGGCTCACTGAATCCTAAACCGGTTTTGCAACTTAATGAGCTATCAGGAAGTTCTAGAGGGACACACACACACACACACACACACACACACATGCACATGCACACGCATGCACACACATCTGTTAAAGCGACAGTGTAAATTAAAAGTCAAGATAGAGTATTCAAGTACAAATTCATAGAACCAGATTCAATTATCAATTATAACTGGATTTTATACTTCTACATAATTCAATATTCTTCTTTTCCATCAGTTATTGCATAATAAATATACAGCTAACATGTCCATCAAATATTTATGTCTATGTTAAAAATGTGCAAAACGGCTGAAGACAGACATTTAAATCTCTGGTAAACAAACACGGAAGTGCCTGTGCAGATAACAAGACTCTTCCAGAGGGGATTCTATCAGTTACCTAGAAAATAAAAAAGACAGCAACAAATAGACAAGCAATTAATACCCATCACTCTGCTGTTGCTGGATTTTTTACTGCACTAATTAAAGCCTTTATACACAGACATTGGTGCGATCTTTTGATTTTTTTTCTTTGATAACTGTTTAATAGACTAGGATTTGATAGCTGTTGATTCAGTTTAATGCCCTTCATTTTATCTGAGATTTTTGACAGTGTGGTAATGAGAGACATGGGACAGTAGTAAAAATATAGACTCTTGGATCAGCTTTGAAACGAGTCCCTACCTCTTCATATTTCTAACCAGTAGGAACAGTACTTGAACTTGCTGATTGGTTAAAAATAGCTGTGCATGTCATGTAAATATTTGGCTCAGCACATGTCAGGAGTTTAATGTGTATCCTGACAGGCTGGTATGTCAGTGCAAAGGCAGGGCTTTTGTTTGTGATTCTGTTGACTTGGCTTGATACCCCAAGCCTGGATCATTGGAGGGCCAGTTGGGGGGTAAGTAGGACTGGGCATACCTCAAGATGGCATTCTCTGGGGAGGAAAATTAGTGTTACTTGCTGCTCTACCAGCACCTTGGTGACCACAGGTGATGGTCCAGTCAAAAGCTTGCAGACTGCACTGGGTAAGGGGAGAATGTGCATTATTGTGACAGGAAGTTGGCACCATATGATACTAGTGGGCTTTCGGTGGGAGGAACCTCTAAGGGGATAATGACCACTGTTTGGCAGATGTCATCCTGACTGCCCCCCACGTCCATCTCACACTCCAGCATACCTTGGGGATCCCAACAGACACTCTGGGTGTCTGGATCTTGTGAGGAAAGCTGTCCTAGAATAGGGGGTGAATGTGGGATGGGATAATGCAGCTGTGTGTCTCTGGTTTGGGGAATTCATAAGCAGTAGGCTAGGAGAAGATCTATTGATCCAGTGACACTGGCGGAGATCGAAGGATAGTCCGGTAAGGGGAATGGCAGGCAAGAACACCTGATTAAGAAATAACCCCATCATTGCCACTGAAATATGCTCACATCAACCTCCAGCAATTCTTTTAATACATCCAGCAGCCTTACAGCTTTAGAAATAAAGGCTGGATTAATTTTATTGTTTAAAATTCAATTTTTTTTACTGTTTGATATACTCTATGTGTGTCATTACAATATTAAAAACAAAATAAAAAAACATATTAAAATATCCATTACGCATAAATAAATAGATCATAAACAAGAACTTCCATCGATACACAATCAGGAGGTGGCAGTACAGCCTCAAGGTTAGAACAACAAGTTGTGAATTAGCTTGGTACATCCAACAGACCAAGGTTTGATTCCTATAACTTTCACTTACATACTGTGTGACCCTGACTCTTTGTTGTATCTTTGAAGTTTCTTTTGCTTTTTAAAGAGTCACTGTTACATTCCTACCAGATGGTTCAGGCTGTTTTAACAAACATGTCTGACTAAAAGGGGCATAAATATAAAATATAAAATGTTATTTTGTGTTTAATATTGAATGATGTTTCATTTTTTTTCTCAATTTACAGAGCACTGCCATCGTTTATCAGAACAGAAAAAGTATGCACTCCTAGATACATGGTCTGGGTGCAGCTGCAAGGGCTAGCCATTGCCTTGAACAGTAAGCAACCAGAGAAAAACAGAGCTGTTCATCAGGTAGGCATCCATACAGTGCCAGCACAAACAAGCATTTGTCAATGCCGAATGTTGTCTCGCTGGCATTGGTATTGGTAATGCAGGAGTCAGAGACACATAATAGGAGTGGCAGTGAAATATTGAGCTGACACCAACCCCACACCCACCCTGCAGAGACTGACAGGCATTAGGGTGTGCCTTTGGGTTGTCAGCTATAACGGTCATGCCATTTTACCTCACCCTACCCTGTAGACACTGACAAGTGTAGTGGTGTGCTTTGGGGTCCTTGGGTGTTATACTTACCCCATTCCATAAGGAAACATACTGAGGAGGATACAGTATAGGAGAATGGGGTGAACTTTGTGGCTGAACACTCCAAGGCACCCCTTGATGCCTGTCAGTGGCTGCAGGGTGGGGGTGGGGGTGGAGGTGGAATGGCGGGAGCATTACAGCTGATGATCCAAAGTCACACCCCTGATGCCTGTCTGTCTCTAAAGGGTGGGGTGTAACAGTTGGAAACCCTAACACCTTAGGCGTGTGTTGGTATTTTCACTCCAAATTGTCAACATGGGCTTTTTGTGACACCACCTCATGAAAGTGGCAGTATCAGTTTGTTAGCCGAAAGGTGATTTTGCACAGCAACTGTGCCATTTGGCATTGCAGGTATGTAAGCACATTTTAGGCAGGATGTGAAAAATGACAACTGTATTATTCATGAGGAGGTGTAAAAAAATGGCAACGTTGAAAATCTGGAGCGAAAATATGAAAAATTGGTGAAGTCATGAGCATGTATAGAAACTGCGTAATGCATGTCCATAACCCAATTTTTTTTAACCACATGTTCAACATAGGCATTTTGGGACCTCCCCTCATGAACAGTGGCACTGAGATTTTCTTAAATCTGTCCCAAAAGTTGATCTCCCACAGCGACCATGCCATAGTACGCCACAGGTGCGAAAATACATTTTGGGCAGGGATGTGAAAATGGCAGCTGTACTGTTCAGAGAGTGAGAAAAATGCCAGTGTTGAAAATCTGGCATGAAATATTGCAAATTTGGAAAATTACAAGGGTGCATGAAACTACGCAACACACTTTAGCACAGTCATTTTATGGACTTTCATCACCAAATTTTCAACATAGGCATTTTAGGACCTCTGCTCATGAACAGTGTCACTGTCATTTTATCAAACTGTCCTGAAAACTGATTTCTCACAGCGACCACACTATTCTGTGCCAGATGTGCGGAAACACATTTTGGCCAGGATATGTAAAATGACAGCTGTACTGTTCATAAGAAGGTGTGGGAAAATGGCAATGTTGATAATCTGGAGTGAAAATATTACAAATTCATGAAGTTATGAGCGTGCATTAAAACTGCTCAACGCACATGCGTAAAACAGCCATTTTTTGGATTTTTGTCACCAAATTTGCAACATAAGGTTTTTAAGAGCCCCATGAACAGTGGAACTGTCATTTTGTTAATTGGTCCCGAAAGGTGATTCCACACAGTGATCGTGAAATCATCTTTTGGGACCGAATAATGAAAGTCCATAAAATAACTGTTACAAGTCTGCATTGCGCAGTTTCCACGCACCCTTGTAACTTCGAAAATTTTTAATAATTTCATGCCAGATTTTCAACACTGGCATTTTTTTACACTTCCTCATGAACAGCACAAGTGTCATTTTTCACATCCTGGCTGAAACGTGTTTTTTCACTTCTGGTGCAGAATAGCGCGGTCACTGTGGTAAATCAGTCTTTGGGACAGATTGATCGAGCAAGTGAGAGAGGGGAGTGAGCGAGCACACCGGAGCTCTGTCGGGACTGCTGTGGATTTCTTTGTGGGCAGAAAAGGACCAACACAGCCAGGGCTCAGTACAAATGGCAGCCTGCAGCGCGGGAGAAACAGAACAAGGCGCATGAGGAGGGAAATTGGGCAGGCTCAGCGGGCTCTGTTGGGACTGCTGTGGATTTCTTTGTGACAGAAAAGGTGCCAGTGCAGGCAGGAGCCCAGTTCAAAGGCAGCCTGCAAGCGCTTGGAGACACAGAACAAGCGGAGAGTGAGAGGGGCAGTGTAGTAAAGCTCAGCGGAGATCTGCTGGGACTTTAGAGTTGCCCACCCTCCGCCCAAGTCTTCTGTGGTCCTATATTATAGCAGGGTCTCTGGGGTAGAGACAAAGCAATGATTGGATACTTTCAGGATTGCTGTAATAATACAGATTTAGTTGTTTTGTTTCTTTCTCTAACTGAGCTAAGTACTGAGCTATACTGTTAGGATTGCTGTAATAATACATATTTATTTGTTATGTTTATTTCTCTAACAGAACTGAGTAATACTTGGAGTGCATTAGGATTTCAAACTGGGCTAAGTGAAACCATATGAGAGCTGAGAACAAAATGCATGGTAGCTGAGGGGTGAAAAACAGACAAGGAGGCTTTAGGATTGATACAGTAATACAGTATCTTATAGATGAGATTTGAGACTGAATTAACCCAGTCGGCAAGGGGGCAGTAGAAAGACTAGTGTGGGGGGGACAGGAATTTGAGTAGATAGGGGCTTATCAGTTAAAGTAGGTTACAGAAACTAGGAGTAAGAGCCCATAACATAAGAAGGGGGCCAAAATGGGGCAGGTGCCACATGTCAATATGGCGGGCATCTTTGAAAGGGTGGTGGGGTGTACAGGGTGTGGGTCCACCATGATCCTGAACTGGGCTTGGAGGATGGGGGAGTGTATGGTCTGTAGATGACTGACTAGTTTGAGGGAGGAACTGTGGAGGTTAGGAAGGAATCTAAGTGGCAGGGCAGATGAGTATGGTAGGCATCCTGGCTTGGGGAGGGATAGGAGATGGCAAGGGGGGATGGAGGAAGAACAACTAAGGACGAAACCAACCCCAGTATCAGAGGTACTAGTAGAAAAGGAAGGAGAAGGAAGGGGTTCCTGAGGTGAGGGGCCTCCTGATGGTGGAGGAAGAGACCATGAGGTACCAGGGAGAGAGAGGCAAATGGCTGCAAGTAGGGTGGGACCAGGGGGTGGCTGGGGGAACAAGTAGGAGGGGGAACAGATAGGGGGAAGAGATGTAGAAGTATCGACTAGGAAGAGATTTAAGCCTCTGCTATGGGAGAGAGGGGGAGCAGGAACATACTGAAAGGGGGGAGGACAAGTGGGGCATGAGAGGGATGGCACCAGGTAGGGAAAGACAGCGAGGACCTAAAATGGTAGAAGGGGCTAGTAAGGAAGGAGGGTGTGGTGACTGGAGGAGAGAGGCTACAGGAAGGAAAGGATGGTGGGGCATCACTATCAGACTGAAGGAATGGGGCTGTAAATCGACAACAGCGGGGATAGGAGAGGGGTTGGAAATCAGCAGGGGAGGAGTGGAGGTCAACATGGAAAGCTCAGTAGGAAGTAGTCAGGCTGGGAAGTGGTTCAAGAGGGATGGGAGGAATAAGGCAGAGAAGAGGGGTGAGGTGGACATAGTGGGTACTGATACAGAAGTCACAGAGGGTGCAGCTGGTAGGGTAAGGGGCAGGGAAGAACGAATACTGGGGTGGTGGAAGGGGCATTAGAAGGGAAAGGGGGTAAGGGATGGCAGGTACTAGTCCTGGGGGACTCTATACTGAAAGGGGTGAGATGGGGCAGAAGGGGGGAAAGGCACAGCCATATTTGCATTAAAGCTATCCCCAGGTTGACTGCAGGAGGGGCAGGGCAGGCACACGCTGCTCAAGTGTGCAGCAAGGGGAAGAAGAAACCTTATTTAGTGTTCCATGTGGATACAAATGACTTGGTTGGGGAGACTATGGAAGTAGTGAGGGGGAGGTTCGAGTAGTTGGGCAGTCAGTGTGAGGGGGTTGGGGAGTTGGTGGCATTCTCAGAGGTACTCCCGGTATCATGTGCAAGCATGGAGAGAAAGGGTAGGATTGAGGAGTTCAATGAGAGGCTGAGGGATTGGTGCCACACCTAAAATTATGGGTTAGTAACTAATTGGGGTAGAGTCTGGGGGAATAGTGACTTGTACGCAGGGGGCAGGCTACACTTGAGCAGAAAGGGGAAGGGAGTATTAATGGCAGGATTAGAGGGATATATCTTTACTAAGGTGGATTTAAACTAGTGGGAGTGGCCAAAACACTGAGGTTGGTAGAAAGGTCTGGACAGGGGAGCCTTATGAGCTCACCCCCTAGATATCAGTAAAGGCTGTGGCATAGTAAACCTAGGAGGGGGCAGGCAGAGTGGTCTGAGTGCACTACAGAAGGCACCACCAACCAGTAAGAATAAGGAGGAGAAAGGGTGCGGACTACCGGGAGGAGAGACACAGGCCAAGGAAGAGAAGAGTGAGGAGAAGGAGGGGTATGGGTGGAATATGGTCTCTCTCAATACAAGAAGTCTGGGGAACAAAACTGCAGAGCTTCAGGCACTCCTTTCAGAGAGGAAGGTGGACATTGCTGCAGTGACAGAGACTTGGGCCACAATGTGCCATGATTGGGACTTGGCAATCCTAGAATACAGGATATACAGGAGGGACCAGGTGGTTGGAAGGGGAGTTGCACTCTATGTGAGGGAAGGGATTAAATGCATAAGGGATGAGGGAGAAGAGCAGAGAACAGAGGCGCTTTGGGTGCAGCTCCGGGACTCCAAGGGCAGAAAACTGAGGCTGGGAGTGGTGTACAGACCACCAACCCAATCCGGGGACCTGGATGGGGTGTTGGAAGAGCAGATAAGGAGGGTGTGTAGATGGGGGAGTGTGGTGATAGTGGGGGATTTTGACCTACCATGGGGTTGACTGGAGCACCCCGGACATTAGCACTACCAGGGAAGAGGTGCTCCTTGATACATTCCAGGACGGTCATCTGACGCAATTGGTAAGTGGGCCTACAAGGCTTGGTAGCACTCTAGACCTAATACTGGCAAATGGGGAGGCAGTGAGAGAGGTAAGGGTGCAGGACCCACTAGCAGGTAGTGACCACCAAACAGTGCGGCTCATTGTCGCTCTGAACAGGGAGGCAGGAGGCACAGGCACTAAGGTGGTAGACTTTATTAGGGTGGACTTTGGGAGGATGGGGGCAGTACTGCAAGAGAGACTCCAGGATATAAGGCCGAGGATGGATGCAGAACAAAAGTGGGGAGTTATAAAGACTGGGCTAACAGAGGTCACAGTAGCCTGCACTAGGGCCAGGAGTAAAAAGAGCAGAGCCAAGAAACCATGCTGGCTGAACAAGGAAGTGCTGCAAGGGGTGAGGGAAAAGATGGCTGCATACCGGAAGTACAGGAGAACAGGGAAGGGAGAGGATAAGGAGGCTTTTGGGAATTGGTCAAGGGAGGATGCCAGCAGGGTGAAAAAAACTAAGGCCTCCAGGCAATTAAGGTCTGCACAGGGCATAAAGGGAGGGGAAAAAGACTTTTTTAGGTATGTCAGGGAAAAGAGGAAGTGCAAGGAACATATTGTGAGGCTAAAGAGGGGAAGGAATTGGGTGGAAAAGGGGGAGGAGCAAGTGGAAATTCTAAATGAGTACTTCTGCTCCATTTTCACTAAGGAGAGGGATGGCCCACTACCAGAATGGCTGGGGGGGGGAGAGGTAACAGACTAAGTGATCACAGGGAGAAGGGTGCTAGAAGAGCAGAGGGCAGCAAAGATGGACAAGGCACTAATTCCTGAAGGCATCCACCCCAGGGTGCTGAGGAAGATGGAGCTGTTGGCTGAGCCACTGGCTCAACACCTCCCTGGAAACGGGGTGTGTGCCCCAGGAGTGGAGGGTGGCCCATGTGGTGCCCATACACAAGAGTGGGCCAAAGAAGAAGCCAGGAAATTATCAGCCGGCAACTCTCACGACCATAGTGGGTAAGCTTATGGAGGCGATACTGAAGGAGAGGTTGGTGGCATTCCTAGGGAGTAATGGCCTCCAAGATGGGTGGCAACACGGGTTCATCTCAAGGAGGTCTTGTCAAACCAACCTAATTGAGTATTATGACTGGGTGACAAGTGAGTTGGACCGGGGCCATGCGGTACATGTCCTGTACTTGGACTTCAGTAAGGCCTTCGATACAGTGCCTCATGGGAGACTGGGGGAGAAGCTGATGGCAGGGGTAGGAAGAAAGCTGACTAAATGGATAGAGAACTGGTTACAGGGGAGGGTGCAGAGGGTGGTAGTGGTGGGGAAGTTCTCGGCACCCAGAGCAGTGACAAGTGGGGTGCCATAGGGGTCAGTGCTGGGCCTGGTGCTATTTGGGCTCTTTATCTCTGATATAGCACACAGAGTGGGGAGCAGAGTTCACAGATTATACTAAATTGGGGACAGTGGTGGACGAAGACGACGGATTGGAAAAACTGCAGGGGGACCTAACCTAACTAGAGACATGGTCGGTGGAGTGACAGCTAGGATTCAACACAAAGAAGTGTAAGGTGATGCACTTCAGGGCTAAGAACCAGAAGAGGGACTATTGGTTGGGGATCACAGAGGAGGAGAAGGACATAGGGGTGTTGGTCACTAGGAGCATGAACAACTCAGCCCAGTGCAGGAGAGCAGCAGTGAAGGCAAACAGGATGGTGTGGTGCATCACAAGGGGATTCTCATCCAGGCACAGGGATGTGATCCTACTTCTGTACAGATCATTGGTCAGACCGCACCTAGAGTACTGTGTGCAATACTGGAGACTATACCTGAGGAGAGATATATAGTTACTGGAAGGAGTGCAAAGGAGGGCAACAAAAATGTTAAAGGGAATGGAAGGAAAGGAATATGAAGTTAGGCTGAAGGACCTGAACATGTACTCACTGGAGGAGAGGAGGGATGGGGGGATATAATTGAAGCATTTAAATATCTGAGGGGGTAAATAAAACTAGCACCTCGAGGGTGTTTAAACTGAAGAGTGGAAGAGAGACGAGGGGGCATTGACTAAGTTTGGAAGGGGGACGTTTCAAGAGAGAAATGAGGAGGTACTACTTCCCTGAGAGGGTGGTGTCTAGTTGGAATGCACTGTCAGAGGGGGTGGTAACATGTAGGATGGTCAATAACTTTAAGAAGGAGTGGGATAAAGCAAGAGGACGAGTCAGGGGGGCAGGATCTGGGACAAGCGGGAGAGGAACTGAGGGGGAGGAGGCTGGGGCAGCTGCAATCTAGGGTGCTAGCTGCCCACACGGGCAGACTTACATAGACTGAATGGTGTGTTCTGCTAACAGATTCGTATGTTCATATGTAAAATCAGTGGCTCTGTTCATGAGCAGATGTCTTAAAATGCCTATGTTGAAAATTTGGTGACAAATGTCCATAAAATGACTGTGTTACAAGCGTGCATTGTGCAGTTTCCAAGCACCCTTGTAACTTTGAAAATGTGTAGTATTTTCACTCCAGATTTTTAACATTGGCATTTTTTCAGACCTCCTTATGAACAGTATAGCTGTCATTTTCCACATCATGCCCCAAATATGCGTTTACATGTCTGTCGCAGAATAGCATGGTTGCTGTGGGAAATCAATGTTCGGGACAGATTAAGAAAATCATAGTGACAGTCTTCATGAGCAGAGGTCACAAAATGCTTATGTTGAAAATTTGGTGAAATAATTCCACTAAATGACTGTGTTATGCACATGTGCTGTGCAGTTTCCATGTACGCTCGGAAGTTTGAGTATTGTTAATATTTTCACTACAGATTTTCAACATTGCCATCTCTTCACACCTCCCTATGACTGGTACAGCTGTCATTCTTCACACCCTGCCTGATCTGTGTTGTCGTACTGTACATCTGGCGCACAATGGCATGGTCGTTGTGGAAACTCAAAGTTCGGGACACATTGACAAAATCACAGTGCCACTGTTCATGAGAAGAGGACCCAAATGCTTTCATGGGGTGGGGGTCACAAAATGGCTATGTTGAAAATTTGTAGTGTGAATACCAACAAATGCCTGGTTTCTAACAATAATAATAATAATAATAATAACATTTATTTGATTAAGCGCCTTTCAAGTATTTCAAGGCGCTGTACAAACATCATAACATTCAACGTAACCAAACAAACAATAGCAATACAACAGATAAAATATATAAAATAAACAATTTAAAATACAGCAGGGAAAGCCTGAATCCATAAGAATGACTTTAAGGCCTTCTTAATGTCCCACCCTGTACAGACTGACAGGCATCAGGGGTGTGCCTTTGGATGGCCGACTGTAATGCTCATGCCAATCCACCCCCAACCCACCACCCTTCAGCCAGTGACAGGCATCGAGCTGTGCCTTGGACTCTTCGGCCCCAGAGTTCACCCCATTCTCCTATACAGTACCCATTTCAGCTTATGCCCTTATGGAGTGGGGTGACTGTAAAGCTGAACACCCCAAAGCACACCTCAACACATGTCGGTGTCTGCTGGATGGGGTGAAGTGAAATGACATGAACGTTATCGGCGACAACCCAAACACATACCCCAATGCCTGTCTGCCTCTGCAGGGTGAAGGTGGGGTTGGTGTGAAGTTCAATACTTCACTGCCATTCCTATTCTGCATCTCTCTAACTCCTGCATTTCCAATGCTAATACCAGCAAGCAAACATTTGGCATTGACAAATGCTTGTTTCAGCTGACACTATGTGGACTCCTGCTCGGTTGCCCTGGTTGTTCACTTTCATTGTTTACATGCTTGGAGCACGCTGAATGGAACCAAACACTGCGTCTGCATTTTGGTGTTTCCCAGGCAATATAATGCCCCATATTTTTTTTTTTTAAACTAGACCTTATTTGGAGTTATAAAACACATAATTTATCTGCATGTAGCTTCCTCTTTCAACCTCCCCATTTACTTTAGAAGGCTCATAATTAGCTTCAGTGTGGAGACAGTGTCCATCCAGTTACATGATGCCATCTGTGTTAACCCTCCTGATAAATGCCATTCTCTAACAGCATACACAACAGTGAAAAAGCTGACACTGCCAAATTAAGCCCATCTTGCTCAGTTTCCTTGCTACGGGCAAGGCAAACATCTTGGAATAAGTTTAGGGCTTTAGGGGCTTGGCAGAGCCTCAGCCAGTCACACACATACCTCTCAACTGCTATGAATTTCGAATAGCACTATGATTTTTACACACAGATTTACCCTTACTCTGCAAAGGTTTACTAATATTCTCAATAATGTTAGGGTTATTTCTGGACACACACTACTAAATCTTTCAGTTAACATGATAAAATATTGCTTAACACTAAATATACAAAGCCCACTATTTGTAGACATGTTATTCTTTAAAATAAGAAAGTGCAACACATTCTGGCCTGTTGCTCTGAATTTTGATGGCCAGTGCTATGAATTTTAATGCCTAGAGGTTAAGAGGTATGGTCACACAGCTACAACTGGATATGTGTTATATCATTTTTTTAATTATTTTCAAATTATGCTTAGTTTCTTTTTACAGATTTATGAATATTTCCATAATATATTGCAATATACAAATGTACAGTTCACTCAGTTCATCATGTGATATGGGGGCATAGTATTAAAGTACAGATAGATGCAAATATCTCTAGGTACCTTGTAAAAAGATTTATATCTTAAGGCTTACAGTGTCCTATATCACATTACACAAAATCTCATTAGTTTATTATTCAAGATATCTAACTTTTTTGTTTTGTTTATTTCTTTATCCAACTCACGGTTGGCCCACATCCAGTTGCCATCATGGTGCACCCCTGGCTCCAATTAACACCCTCACCCCCAGTGATACCCCCATGGCTTGCCCCCCATGGTGGGTAGGTGGCAAGATCCCCTTACTCACCAGCAGGAATGGATCCAGTGCACTGGGGCAACACCCCCGGAGCCAGGAGTTGCATCCCGGGACGGCCATCAAACCGTGCAACCGTGCTTTTTCCCTTGTTCTTGCTCCTCAGGAGCTGGGGTGTGCAATGTCAACTGTGGAGAGGAGCGTGCACGCGGCCACACGTGCTCCTTCCAAGCATCTGCCTCAACTCCTCCCCATTCTGCCACACAGCACCTTCTCTCCCCAGCCTCCACTAGGGAGCAGGAGATTGCCAACCATTGAGGGCCCCCTCCCCAGAAAAAGGAGAGCAATCCATCGGACACTCAATCATTCTCCTCCCCTGCCGACACCCAGCAGCTTGTGCTCATTTCCAAACACCAGCTTAGCATGAGGTAAGGTGCCCATGCCTCAGCCCTCAGCACCACCGGGCCAGCACAAGATGTCTAACATTTCATAGTAAGATGCTTTGAAAATCATTTGTTTTAAGAAAGTGGTTAGAGGGAGACCACATTTTCAAGTATTGTTTCAGCTGATTGTTACAGCTGTATTGTACTTTTTCTAATTGATGGCTCATAATCAAGGGATGGATCCAAATATTTATATTGAGGGGAACCAGGTCCATCCAGTGCATAAGAATGATTTTATATGCTAGAATTAAACTAAATCTGATAAATGTTATTCGCTTTCAATTAAGTTGAGATAGAGGACACTCCGAGCACAACATCATTCATTTGAAATCTTTATACAAATTAAGCCCTTCAATTTGTGAGAGACCCACCAGCATTTTTGTACACCATTCATTTAGGGCTGGGCATGTTATGAACAGTTTTACTATGCTGCCGCAACATCTAACATGGAGACATCCCCAACAGCGACAGCCGCAGTGCCAAATGTCGGCATTGCAGTGTCGGGGATGCCTCCGTGTTTCTATTGAGCGCGCTACCCCCCCAGTCTCTAGGATTCTAACTCCAAGTCGGAGTTGGACAAGGGGGGTGTGATATACCTTGTGAGGCAGTCTTGGGGACTGCAGAGAGCATCACAGCATAATGCGGACTTTGCCTAAATCCTGTCGCTGTGATGGTCTTCGCAATCGGGGAGTCGATGTGGTGTCGGGTATATCATTATGAACATCTGTTCCAGTGTACCTGTTTGATCACATCCCCTGATGCACTTACAGTTATTTGTAATATTGGCATCAAGTAAGTGTAGTCTATGTGGAGTTAAGTAGGTTCTATGTAAGATATTAAAGTAAATTTGTATCAGTTTAATGGATTTTTACCCTAAATTTTAAACAGTGTACTCCACTGTACATTTGTAAAAGTGTGATTAAGCTTAGATTCCCATTTAATTCTAAACTCAGTATCAGATCTATCATATGTGCAGTTATCCATTATGATTTTATAGAAGTATGAGATTAATTTTTCCCCCCAGGGTACCGTATCATTCTCATAATTTCCTCCAACAAGGGGTTATAAAGATCATTACTGTTTTGTTGTATAAAATACCTAAATTGTAAGTAAACAAAAAAGTATTTGTGAGATAAATTGAGTTTTGTTTTTAATGTATTATAGTCTATGATTTGATTTTCTTCAAAAAATTGTCCTATTAATTTCAAACCCTTATCATGTTAAATTTTAAAACTTTTTTCATCTATAGAAGGTGGAAAGACTCCATTCAAATAAATTGGAGAGATTTTGATAAGAAAGTGCTACACATTCTGGCCTATTGCTCTGAACTTTGAAGACCAGTGTTATGAACCGTAATGCTGAGCGGTTGAAAGGTATGGTCACACAGCTACAACTGGATGCTTGTTATATCTTTAGCCAATGAGACTGTGGATATGTAAATGTATAACTGTATTACAGGTAGTAATCATGCCCTGGATAAGAGGTTATGTTTCTCCTGCTACATCATCTCAGTTTCTTGCACTGTTTTTCATGTGAGTTCAATATATGCTTATGCAAAGTTGCTCTGTCTTCAAGCTAACAGTAAGCTTCCACATGAGTACCTCTTCAGTAGTACCTCTCTTCTTGGTTTTCCCATAGCTCCTCAGACTGTTTCTGGATCTTTGTGAGTTTGCACTCTGGAAGGAAGAGTGTCTTCAATGTATCAAGACTAAACTGGAAAGTAGGAGAGACATGGTTCAACTCCTACCAAAGTCACTGATTCACTGCGTGACCTTGAGCAAGTAAATTGACCTCCCAGTCAGAGATGTTGGAGTTAGAGGACTGGGTTTAGCCCCAAGAGAACAGTGGGTCCAGGAAACATCTGATCAGAGCTTATAACACTTCTGACATGCCCCTGCAAGTTACTGAATCTCCCATTGATGCAGCTCTCTGATGATGTTAACCACAGGGGGTTCTGGGATTTCTAGAAAATTCAGTTTGCAAGTCAACAGAACTAGTCTGATATAATCTACTATACTGCAGTAAACAGTAACTAAAACAAGAATTTGTCAGTGATGAATGTTTGCTTGCTGGCATTAGCAGTGGAAGTGCAAGAGTTAGATGCGGTATATAGGTATGACAGTGAAGTACTGAACTGATGTCAACTCCACCCCCACCCTGCAGAGATGGACAGGCATTGCGGTGTGGCTTTGGGCCATCGCCCATGACGGTCATGACATTTCACCTCACCCTACCCCGCAGACACTGACAAGTGTTGAGGTGTGCCTTGGGGTGTTTGGGCTTTACATTCATCTCATTCCATAAGGAAACACGCTGAAATGGATGCAGTATAGGAGAATGGGGTGAACTCTGGGGCCAAAGGGTCCAAGGCACACCTCAATGCTTGTCACTTGCTGTAGGGTGGGGGTGGGATGGCATGAGCATTGCTGTCGACAATCCCAAGTCACACCCCTGATGCCTGTCTGTCCCCACAGGGTTGGGCATTATGGTCAAAAACCCTAACGCCCTAGGCATTTCTTGGTATTTTCACTCCAAGTTTTCAACATGGGCTTTTTGTGACCCTACCTCATGAAAAGTGACACTATCAGTTCGTTAGCTGAAAGGTGATTTTGCACAGCGACTGTGCCATTTTGCGCCACTGGTGCGAAAACACATTTAAAACAGGATGTGAAAAATGACAGCTGTACTGTTCATGAGGAGGTGTAAAAAATGGCAATGTTGCAAATCTGGAGTGAACATATAAAAAAACTGGTGAAGACACGAGTGTGTATGGAAACTGTGCAACACACACCCATAATGTAATTAGTTCTGGGATGTTTTACAGCAGATTTTCAACACAGGCATTTTGGGACCTCTGCTCATGAACAGTGTCACTATAATTTTCTTAATGTGTCCCGAACACTGATTTCCCACAGCGACCGTGCTGTTCTATGCTGGAAGTGTGAAAACACATTTCAGCCAAGGTGTGAAAAATGACAACTGTACTGTTCATAAGGAGGTATAGAAAAAATGCCACAGTGGAAAATCTGGACTGAAAATATTACAAATTCATGAACTTATGAGGGTGATGGAAACTGTGCAATGCATGCTTGTAACACAGTCATTTTATGGACCTTTGTCACCAAATTTTCAATATTATAGCCATTTTAAGACCTCTGCTCAATGAACAGTGTCACTGTGATTTTCTTAATCTGCCCCAAACATTGATTTCGCACACAGACCGTGCCATTGTGCACTACATGTGTGAAAACACATTTTGGGCAAGCTGTGAACAATGACAGCTGTACTGTTCATAAGGAGGTGTGGTAAAATGGCAATGTTGAGCATCTGGAGTGAAAATATTAAAAATTTTCGAAGTTATGAGAATGCATAGGAACTGTGCAACACACATTCGTAAAACAGTCATTTTGGGGAATTTTTTCACCAAATTTTCAACATAGGGTTTTTGGGGGCCTATCTCATGAACTGTGACACTATCTTTTTGTTAATTGGTCCAGAAAGGTGGTTCCACGCAATGACTGCAAAAATCACCTTTCGGGACTGAATAACCAGTTGACAGTGACTGAATTCATGAAATGGGGTCCCAAGAACCCCATGTTAAAAAGCTGGTAAAAAAATTTGAAAAAATGACCGAGATATGAACCAAAGTTGAAAAAAAACTATTTATGCCAGTATACAGCTTACCGGCATTTCTTCAGTTCGTGGCCGGCTTTGAAGAGTGCAGATGTGTTCCAGGTCCACCAAAGATCATCACACCAGGCTCCAGAGATACGTATGGGGTGATGGGGGTGTGGGTAGGTGGGGTGTGCAGAGGGTGGGCATGGATTGGGGGGCAAGAGAGTCAATGAGGAACTGTTTTCTTTTGTTACAGGGTTTTTTAAAAAAAAAGATGATGTGCGACTTTTGCCATGCTGGGGTGAGTGCCCAGTGTTGCACCTGGAAGTTTATTTGGGGGGGCCATAGACCCAATGGGGGATTGGGCACCCCCATTGGCCATAAAGTGTGTGGGGGAGCACATGATGGTGCAGGACTTTTGTCACGCTGGGGTGGGCTCCCAGTGTGACACCTTGAAGTTTGCTTTTTGGGGGGTCACTGGAGCTGACTGGGATTATGCATCCCATCTGACATACAGTGTGCGGAGGAAGAGAGTGCATGTGCCAAGGGGGTTGGGCGCCCCCTCAGGACACAACAAATGGGGGGGACGCATCATGCCGGGAGATGCAGTGGCATACAGCTGAAAGAGAATGACTGCTAAGGTGGTGACATGTAGGCAGTTTATGTACTGCTGATGGCACAGCAGTATGCAAATTGCCTACACGTTACCATCGCTGATTGTGGCAGTCTTTCTCTTTCAGCTGTACGCCACTGCTTCTGAACTGCTGTCATAGACAGCTCAGACATTCATTGTTGCCCTGCTGCCGCGTCTGCAAAAACGATCACGGCATTGGAAGCAGGGGTGCCACACCTATGAAAACTCGTATGATGGCACTATGTTTCTTGCACATGCTTGCAAGCAAACATAAAAACTGTTCTTCCACACAAAGTGCAAATTGGGACAAGTTTCATACTTGACTGTTGGGCTATTAGTGTTACATTCCCCTTTAGAGTGCTCTGGGGTAGCTTCAGCGAAGATTCATATGTATACTATAGATAGATAGATATTTTATTTATAAAGTGTCCAATTCCAGGGACTCTGGGCACTGGACAATGCAATTAAAAAAACAAAATAAGCATAGCAGCAATTCAACATAGACATATAAATTCTATCCATCCCATTTAAAATTTATCAATCGTTAAAAGCCTGCTGGAACAGATATGTTTTTAGTTGTCTCTTAAAGGCTTCCACTGAGGGGGCCTCCCTAAGATATCTGGGAAGGGAGTTCCACAGAATGGAAGCCACCACTGAAAATGCCCTATCTCCAGAATGCCACAGTCTCATTCTGGGAACTCCAATGAGCCCCCCCCCCCGGCAGAATGGAGTGCCCAGGGTGGACAGTAGGGGGCAAGAAAATCTTGCAGATAGACAGGTCCCTCTTCATTTAACGTCTTGTAGGTCAGGAGCCCTACCTTGAAGACAATCCTCTACCTGACTGACAGCCAGTGCAGTCCGCGGAGGACTGGGGTAATATGATCACCACGTCTTGCCTCAGTCAGTAATCTTGCTGCCACATTCTGCACCAGCTGTAGCCTACAGAGGTTGCTTCCCGATACAGGGCCTAAGTACAGGGCATTGCAATAGTCCAGCCTCGAAGTGGTGAAAGCATGTACAGGTGTGGTCAGATCCTCCGGCGGGGATCAGGGCTCGGATTTGAGCAATGTTCCTAAGATGATAAAATCCACTCCTAACGATGGCCGACTATGACCAAAGATTACATTTGGACTGACATTGTATTTATAAATATTTAATTCTGTATTACATTCTATTCACTGGTGTACAGTAGCAGCAAGAGAAGTCACATGACAACAGCAATTATCTGATATTAAGTACTTCAGCGTACAGAGGCTGTCAGACTGATGAGCAGCTTTTCAAGCTGCCTGTGCTTGTGACATCATTTAGGAAGTTCAGAAGACTAAGGGTGCTCCTGGCAACAGAGCCTAAGTGTCATAAGCCATGTTTACATGGTCACATTTGCACTGGATTAACCCAATTGTTTGGGTTGCTCCAGTGAAAATGCGACCGTGTGGACACATACCCAATCACGGCAATCCACTCATTAAGCTGGTCCCGTATTCCCTCTCAAGCTGGGGACACCAACCAGAGTGAATGACTTGCAGTGGATTAAACTGCTGTGTGGACTGTCTGTGCAATTGCAACATGTCCACTCTGTCCTTGCAGTGGTGAGCGACAGTTCGGCCCCAATGCATGTCACCTCACCAGCTCAGACTGTAGTGGTACACAGAGGGGCCGTGTGGACAGGCAATTTGCCATTTGCTTCTGGTCAGGACCACACTGCTGTGGTCTGAAAAGAGTAGCGCTGCTGCCGTGTAAACATGGCTAGTGCATTTCCCACACTGTTTAGCCATTCCCTGCTTTCAAAGGAGAAAAAAAGAAGCGTGCCTTGTCTTAGTGACACCCAGTGACACCCAGTAACACCCAGTCATGCTTGGCAGAAATTCTCCTCCCAACAGACCATCTGCATAGCAGTTATGATCTGAATAGCTCACTTTCATTTGTGCCTTTTAGAACCTGGGAAAGTATTGCCCAGAGTTTTGAAATGACTCCCATAAGTATAGTGAGCACTGCCTGGGAACAGCTGGATAGAAGCTATTTTTTTCAGTAAGTTGGCAGTATTTTGCATAGTTTCCAGGAATAATAAATATGGGAATGTGAAAAGTAGGGTAGGCTATGTAGGCAGTTCAGTAATAGACACAACTCAAAATGATCAGGTATGACCAAAGCTTCTTTTATATGGATAATGACAAGTAGTAGAATCTTTTCAAGGTTAGCTTAGCATCAGACAGAGAGAGTGAGAGAATGAGAGAGAGTAAAGAAGTCTCTCCCTTGTAAAGAGTTTGCCTTGAAACATTAATAACTGAATCCATCCATCAATCAATAAGTTTACTGGAGACATCACAGTGAAAAGGACTATTGAGCTGACACTCATTTGCAATGGTGTCCTGCTTAGAATGAATATTGTACATGATAACACAAGAGACAGCACAGAGTAGTATATAAACTATCCATACAAACATGTTAACTCTAATGTTACATACAGGCAAAATGACAAGGACCAATGGTGAGTATTACGAGTGGCAAATAAGGTGACATGCCTTGTCTGTGATATACAGGATCTTGCCCAGCAAGGAGTGTTTTGGATACATTTCCATATAAGGAATCTCAGTAGTCAGACTCTGGGATGATGACAACATTAACCAGACTGAGTCACACTTCATGAGTTGAACTACACTTATATTAGAACAAATAACCTAAGTTAGGCCCGTCTTCTTACTTAGCCTGCCTTTGTGCTCTTCCTATTTTAGGATTGTATCTCACCATAGCTGGAAACTCACTCAATAATTTTAACAGCAAAGGCAGGAATGTTCAAACTAGACTTACAATATCTTAGTTTTGATTCAGGGTCAAACAACATGACCTGGGTCTTTTTACAATTTGGTACCGGGCTTCTCCTGGTCAGGTAATGTTGCACATTATTGAATCCTGCCTGTAGGTATAACCTAACAGTGTCAACTTGTGTCCTGCTGTAACAAGGAGTTGTGTCCTCTACATAGAGATTCACTTTTAGTTGTGGTACACTTATGGGCTGCTGTTGTTTATAAATAATGATAATTCTGTATTGTATTCTGTTCCCTGTTGTACTGAAGGTGGTAAATGACACCTCCTGCTGACAGCATTTTCCTGATATTAAATACATCCAGACTCCAGAGGCCATCAGACTGGTGTGCAACTGGTTGAGCTGTGTGTGCTTGCAACATCATTTAAGAAGTTCTGACTGGTAAGGGCCTTGCAACAGGCCATGTGACTGAGTGTATCACACGGTTTCCCACACTGTTTATCCATTCCCTGCTTTTGAAGGAGAACAAAAGAAGTGTGCCTGGTCACCCCCCCCCTTTTAAAAGCATGCTGTGACAGTACACTGTGTGTGGCAGGAATCCTACTCCCAGCAGACCATCTGGATAGCAGTTCGAATCTGAATGGCTCACTCTCATTCCAGCCTTTCAGAACCTTGAAAAGTACTGCCTTGAGTTGTTAAATCAATCAATCAACCAATCAATCAATCAAAATCTTTATATAACCAGGCAAACATTGTTGAGCAAGATCATTTTCAAGATGGACATGGAAAGGAGAGGTTAACAATACACACAACGGAATACTCAGTTACATCATAATTGGGTAAATAATATTTACAAAATGAATTCACACTTATTTATTGAATTTTATTGACCAGGTAAGCCCACTGGACATAGAAGTCCCTTTTTCAGGGGTGACTTGAGGGAGGGGGGATACAGATGGTAAACAGCTGAAATTGAACCAGATTAAGCTGTTGGTGGTATTTTTAGTGAATGGGAGAAATTTGGCCAGAGACACCGGGGAAATTCCCATACTCTTTTTCAATAAGTGCCATGGGATCTTTAGCATCCACCTCAACTACCACCAATCCTGGCAGATGGGACCTCGGTTTGACATCTCATCAGAAAGAAGGCACCTCAGAAGTACAGCACCTGCCTCATGCTGCACTACAGCGTCAGTTCTGGGATATTAACTCAAGCGCAAGATGTGGGAACTGAACCCACAGCCCTCTGATCTCCCAGCCTCAGAGGTGAGTGTGCTACCTACTGAGCCACTGAGACTGACTTACATAGTATTTACATAGAGCAGTAATTATTAAATGGCTCCTTTAAGAACAGAGAGGACTGCCTGGAAGCAGGTGGATGGAAGCTGTTTTTCAATAAATTGGCAGTATTTGGCACAGTGTCCCAGACCTTATAAACATGTGAAATACACAAAGTAGGGTGGGCTGTGTAGTCAGTGCAGTACTAGACACAATTCATAATAAGCAGATCTGACCAAATCCTTATTAATATGGGTAATGCCAACTAGTAACATCCCTGACATTTCAAGACTAGCTCAGCATCACAGAGGGGGAGAGAGAAAATGTATTTCTCTTTATGGAAGAGAGCTTGCCTTGAAACATCAATCAGTCAATCCAGCAATAAGGTATTCAAGACTTCGCAACTGATAGACTATTGAGCTGATACTCATTTACAGTGGTGTCCCATTTAGAATGAGTACATGACAATACAAGTTTCAGTACAGTACAGTACAGTACTGTATATAAATAAATCCATACAAACACATTAATAGAAATGTTACATACAGGTAACATGCAAGGTTAAAATGCATTGCATCAGTGCTCACAGAAGCTATATATGCTACTACAATCAGGTACCAATGCAGTGAGAACAAGATGGGCATGGGTACCTGAGTCATTCTTAACATCAGAGTAACAAAGAATTTTTCATTACCACAAAGTAAATGACTTTAAGCTGTTCATCTTCTAATCCCTGGACTCTCCAGTCTCCAAAACTGAACGAAATCCATTCCCTATGTTCCAGCAAAAGTACAACCTACAGAGAGGAATAAAGGGGGGGGGAGAGAGATACAGAGAGAGAGAGGAAGAGGCAAAAAGACACAAGAGAGAGAGAAGAAAGAAAGAAAGAAAGAAAGAAAGAAAGAAAGAAAGAAAGAAAGAAATGGCACATTATCATTGTCTGAATCACATATTAAATGATTATGTTAAAGATTTGAAAACCTTGTACAGTAATATTTTAACCATAAACTATAAAAAAGTCATAAAAAAATGAAAACATTTTAGTTCAATAAAAGAATTAAAAATTCAGGTTCAAATAAATATGTGAAACCAAAAGTGTGTAACAGGTTTGGAGACATGATGTTGGTGGCTAATGTAAATCAGATATGGGACCCAATAAGTAGCAAACTGAAACAGATATGACATACCAGACAGTTTATGAAATCTATTAAATACCATATGAATTAAACATGAAACGTATGTGTAATGATTAAGTCTCTGTAATTAGTCCTGTATGTTAAACTTGTATTTCTGGGTGTATGTAAGTTGTCTTTGAGGGTACTTGCCTGTCATTTATATATCAATCGTATACTTTTTTAAATATGTAATCTGAAACTGGTCCATCTTTTTTTATAACAATCTTTATTGTCAGTTTCTTGATCATACAGACAGACAAACATTAACACCCAGGAATCTCCTGGGTCCCCAACCCCAAACTGGGTAGGGCAACTATATACATTCATAACTATGTACATACACAGCTGCAGTGAATACCCCTCACAGTTATCTTAACAGATTGATCTAACCATTCAGTAATCGGGTTTTCATATTTAAGCATCAAGGTCTTATAATGAACAGTCACTATTTGGGAGGGATTCCCAACCCAGTAATCTAAGCTCCATATAAGCATCCATAGATTGGGGTGTATTCCTGCCGCTGTGTCCCAAGGAAAGAGAGAGAATCCCCCAACCACAATCATTTGGCAGACAATGAGCTTCATACTGTGGTCCTAATAATACCCAACCACAATATACCAATCCCTTGTCATAACAAATAAAAGAAAACAAATGAGTCCCTACTATGGATCTACTATTTACCAATAAGCCTTGAATTAACTACACTCAGAAGACAGATCCATGCCCAAGGACCTTTGGCTTGGAGTGAGTAAATTGCCTCCAAGGTTCTCCACCTCTTATCATATGTTCCCTTCCTTCCGTCCTGGAACATTTGCCTCCTAATCCTGTCAAGTGTCTTCAATAAATCCCCTATCCATTGGTCATATGAGTAGATATGGTCACTTTTCCAATGCCTCAAAACAAAAGCTTTGACTAGAGCAGACATCAACGCTGTATGGTATTTAATGTGCATCCCTGAGATTTGGACCATATCACCCAATACACAGATCTCCGGCGAAATAAATTCCAAGTAGTTTAGAATGGGGTCCATATTTTGTTTAACTTGAACCCAAAGGGGGTAGATCATAGGACAGTCCCAAAATATATGCAATATATCCTCTGGGTTCAAGCCACATCTAAAACATAGATCTGTCTGTCTAAGCCTTCTAGCACATAATTTGGAAGGGGTATAGTACATATTGGAAAAAATAAAAAACTGCATGGTCACATATTTGGGTATAGGTATATAACCAGAGCTCTTCCAGATTTCTTTCCAATCCGGCCCCAGGTGGGTATTTATTTTCCCCAATATGCTACTCTCGCAGAAATATCCCTACTTAAAAAAATCCAACAGCACCTTATATGCATGTGAAAGAGGTTTTTGCGAATAGTTAAATTCCTTAAGGTAATCCCAGGTAAAGGGGGTCCGCTGAGAGTCCCTATTCTCTCTCAACACCTTCTGTACCATTTTGGTAACCCGTATCCTCTTAAAAAAATTAATACCTTTACACTGAGCTGGGAAAACTATCCTATCATCTACAATAAAATCGGCCCAGTTAAGATTGAATAATTGAGGGGCCCAATGTTTCCTAATTATTCGACCCCCAATAGTTATGTTAGGATTGTCCAAAATAGGCTGATCCCTAAAGCCTTTCTTAGATTTTTTCTGGGTCGAAGATAAAAGAGTCCACCAAGCCGAGACTGACTTACATATTGGAGTATGTTTCCCTTCCTCCGGTAAGCCTTCTGGATTAATGTAAAGCAACGCTACTGGGGAGATACCCATATGTCTCAAAGTTTGTCTCTCAATATGTAACCAGGTTGGAATATATCCCTCTTCCTCCTGTGCCCTATTCCACCGATCCATTATAGCTAACTGTCCGGCTACATAATATAAATGAAGATCTGGGATTTTGAGACCCCCCTATACTATAGGGAAGGCACAGTATATTATGTTTCCTCCTAGGCGGTTTGGAGTTCCATAAAAAGTCTGAAGGTAATTTCTGTATCTTAATAAACCAACCCTTTGGGATCTTATACGGGAACAAATATATTGGGTACAAAAATCTAGGCAATAGGTTCATTTTAATTAAACCCATTCTAGCCGTCAAATTCAGGGGGATTTTATTCCACCTAATTATATCTGCTCTAGCTGCTGTAAGCACCTTGTTTATATTTGCTTCCACTCCTTCCTCTGTATTAGCAGTGACCCAAATACCAAGATATTTAATCCTATCTGGAGCCCAATTCAATTGCAGAGGTTCAAAATCTGCCCTATAAGTATATGGGGTAAGGTAGAGAACCTGTGTCTTATTCAAATTTAAACTATATTTCAAAACCATAGAAAATCTCTTTATGATTTCAAGAGTCCTTTTAAAGCTCTTTGCTGGTTCCTGTAGATGTAACAATATGTCATCTGTGAAAACAGAGAACTTCATTTCCCTCCCCTTAACAACAATCCCGTGTATTGCTGGGTCCGTCTGAATCGCTCTTAATAAGGGTTCCAGATATATATTAAATAAAATTGGTGAAAGGGGACATCCCTGTCTAGTCCCATTATCAAGGTGAAACTCTTTCAATAAATAGCCATTGCAAAGAACCCTAGCCGTGGGAGCAGCATAGAGATTTTTAATACCCCTAAGAAGGCCCTCCAGGAAGCCCATCTTCTCCATAGTAGCAAACAGAAAAAGAGTGGGAGACCCTGTCAAAGGTCTTCTCAGCATCTAATGAAATTAGCGCCATAGCTGACCGGGAATTAGAAGCCTCTCACAGTACATGGTGAAGCTTCCGAAGAGCATCGTGTGCCCCTCTACCTGGCATAAATCCAACTTGCTTTTGACTAATAATTGCAGGAGCAATCTTTAAAATTCTATTAGCCAGTATTTTAGTTAACAGCTTAAGATCCTGGTTCATCAGAGCAATAGGACTATAACTCCCGGGTAGTTCTTTGGGTTTATCTGGCTTAGGGATAAGTGTAATGTAAGCCTGATATAACGGTAGATGGGGGACCCCATCCAACATAATATTAGAAAATAAATCCTTCAGTAGGGGTAAGAAAGTTTGAGAGTGGACTTTATAAAACTGAGCTGACAAACCATCCGGTCCCGGAGTTTTGCCCTTAGGTAATGCATTAATCGCCTCCCTAATTTCGGACTCTAATATGGGGGCCACCAATATCTGGGCTTGTGCTTGGTCCAGTCTGGGTAAGCTTATGGTCTCCAAAAACCCCCGCAGCTCCTCCTCATTACTAAGAGAGTCCCCTTGATAAATCTCTATGAAGTAATCCACGAAGGCATCCGCCATTCTCTGAGGCTCTGTTATAACTTCCCCCTGGTATTCTATTAAAGGGATTGTTCGAGCTGCCTCCCACACTTTGACTCTATTTGCAAGAAGCCAACTAGGCATGTCTCCTTGCAGAAGATAGTTAGCTTGAAGCTTTTCAAGCCAGGCCTCCATCTTACTATAAAGAATGTCCGTCATTTCATCCCTCAATTCCTTAAGTTCACTATCCACCTCCTCTGAGGAACCCTCTAAAGGGGTAAGTGAATTAATAGCACCCCATATAAATTCCTCCCTTGCCTTCATCATACCATTTCTTCTAGCTGTATATCTTTGAGCTATGCCAGCATATAGTACTTTGCAGGTAGGCCACGCTAAACTCTTATTATGAAGTGTTGGAATTTGGGTCTGGATAATGTCCCGAAGGGCTTCCTCCAATCGGAGCAACATATTATCTTCTAAAAATAGTGATTCATCTAACCTCCATCTGAAAGGCTTCATCCGAATAGACTCCAGCACCCATGTCAGCTGCACTGGAGAGTGGTCGGATAAAATTCTGCTATGGGTGGACATTTTCCTAATTCCCTGCAGGGCCTCTTTATTGACTAAGAAAAAATCAATATGCGACTGGGTTTTGTGTGCCCCTGAATAAAAGGTCATGTTACAGACCCCTTGGCTGAACACCCGAAAAGGGTCCACCAATGCTGTAACCTCTAAAAATCTAGCCATGGCCACCTGCGCCCTAGAGGGTGGCTTTTTGGAAGGGGGGTTCCTATCAAGCAAGTTATTAAGACACAGGTTCCAATTACCTGCTATAATTAATGGATGAGATAAGAGAGTAGCTAAATCTATTTCCAGTGAGGTGAAAAAGTCTGGGTTAGAGGGAGTTGGTCCATATATAGAAGCAATTGTCAGTAACCTACCCATGATAGTACCCGTAACAAATACCCCTCTAGCATACTCTCTTGCTTTAATTTGCAATGGCACGAATGGACAGTTTTTCCCAATCAAGATTGCTACTCCCCCTGAAGCTTTCGCCTTCCCTTCTCCTAAAACTTGGCCCACCCAAAGTCTCTTCAAAAGACTTAACTTTTCCTTTAATAAGTGAGTTTCCTGCAATACTGCTATTTGAGCCCCCAGCTGATATATATGTTTTAAAATCACTAACCTTTTTTCCTCCCTCTGAGGCCTTTAACATTCCAAGATACAATGTTAATATTTACCATATTGGGTTACTATACCCCTTTCTTTCACCTGAACAGAGTCTGCCAAAATGATTTTATCTGCCTTTTGGATTCTCTCTCTTCCCCACTCCCCCCAAACCCTCCCAAATTTTACCATGATCCCCGACACTCCGATCGCCCTCCTATCCTAAGTTGAAACCGAGATGAGCCAGCCCCTGAGAGTGTCCCCATGCCCACCAAATCCCTTACTAAGAACAAAGGGCCTCTTGTCCCCCCCCAGGTGCCCCATAGGGCTAGAGCTAGGTTCCCCTTTTTAGAATAACGCATCCCATTAACATTCTCACTCAGCCCCAATCCTATACACTCTAACTATACAGAAACAAATGGCAACAGTAGTAATAATGAAGTGGCCCCATATAACCAGGGAACAACTATAATTGCAGATTACAATGCTCAATTCCCCATTATTGTAAGGCCCCAAGTACAGTTTAAATCCCTTTGAGACCAGGCTGAAATCAATATGTAGCTTATATAAGGTGACCTACAAAAACAAATAACCATATCATATTATGCATAATACTCAGTAATTGGTTCTATCTTCTCAGCAATATATATCAGCTTGACCATATATTCCTGTATCATAAAAGGAGGGAAAAAAAAAAACCACACACCCACACCCTCCCCCACAGACCCCTTGAATCTAAGACCAAAGAGTCCTCTCGAGGGGGCTGTAAGGTACTTCTACCACTCAGTCCTGCTCCATATATGCTTATGCACACGACAAGCATTTCTCAGCCTTATCTGAGGTCTTTGCTCTCCTCTCACAGTCAGGGTGCAGACCTAAACAGATCTGGGAATTCAACTTGCAGTCCCTCAGCAGCATCCTTCACTGTCAGGAACCTCCGCTCTCCAGACTGAAGCTTTACCACCAGGGTGGCCGGATGTTGCATTCTAAACTTCACACCCACAAGATGCAACTTTTTCTTAATATCCAGAAATTCTTTCTGTTTCTCCTGGATTGCAGGTGTCTGGTCTTGGAATAGCCATAGAGATGCCCCATTCCATTGCAAATTCTTGAGTGCTTTTGTTCTACTAAGGACATGAGCTTTCTTTTTACAGTTCAAAAACCACATAATAACAACCCTGGGGCGAGCCCCTGGCAGGGGCATTTCTCTCAGTGACCGATGTGCCCTCTCAATATTGTATGCATCCCCAAATTGCGTTGGACCCAGGAGCTTCAGCATTAAATTCTGGATGAAAGCTATGCAATCAGAGCCTTCTGACCACTCTGGAAGACCTGCCATGATCAGGTTATTTCTTCGACTATGAGATTCCTGGTCTTCAACTCAGTCTTCAAGCTTTTTAACTTGTCTCAGCAAAGCCACCAATTCTTACTCATGTACAGAGATTTTCCACTCCTGGGAAGTAATTCTAACCTCCACATCTCCTATTCTCTGTGCCAGGGCGCTTAGCATCAGTTTAACTGCAGAGAAATCGGCCACAAGCCCCCGAAGGAGCATTTTAATTTCAGAGATATCATCCGGAGTTGCCTGGCCTTTCCCTTTCACACCCGATCGATCCTCTTGGTCCTCCAGCACTGGTGAAGGGAGTTTTGGATGCTTTGTTGCCGGCACTCATGCGTCGAGGACTTCGGGGCTTCCATGCTCCATCGCGATCGGCCCTCTAGTGCAGTGCCTATCTCTAAGAGATTCCCCTGTTCAGCACAGACAAACTCCTCCAGGGGTACTAGTATCTTTTGCAGGTCAGTTTATATCATTTCTACCCCCGCACTGGAATCAAAGATACTTTAAAACTTTATCGGATTTAGCAGGGCCTGGGAGCAGCGCTCAAGACGTCCTTCCTCAGCTAGCTCATCACGTGATCTCCTGAAACTGGTCCATCTTGAAAATGGGTCTTTGACCTAATGATGAGTTTGTAAGATTTATCTGTATAAAAATAAAGTTTTTTTTTTACTTACTTTACTTACTCAATTCTCTTTGCATAGCTAACCCTAGGATATAACACTCTTGACTGTCTCCAGTGTCACCTAATGAAACCCTACTGTTAGAGTAACAGCACATAATCCAATCCCTGACCATGTCTTAATACTTAATTTTAATAAATTATTCAAACATCTGTGTTCCTTTATAAATATAAAATATAAATAATATTTATAATTTGGGTATAAATTTCCCTTTTTATTTCCCAGATTTCCCTTTGAAGTGTGAGCTCACTATATACAGCACGACACACCAGATGCCACTGGAATGTCATTGGTCCTGAACATCAGGCAGGAGTTCTGGGTTTCTGAAAATCGGCTCTTTCCTACATCCTAAAATCTCATTCCACACTCACTTTCTATTGTCCCAACACCCAGTCCACCTGCCCATCTGGGAGATAGCTATTATACCAAGGCAATCCCCCCTTCAATAAGCAACATTCTATTGTTCCTCTATGATCACTGATTGGCTGCTGAATGTGGGAAACTACACCAAGCCAGAGACCTGCAGGTTTCCCTGCTCACTGAGATGTATAAATAGAGGCAATCTCCTGCCTCAGTCTGAAGATTCCTATCAGACAGTTACCCTCAGGGAAAAGAAAGTTACTCTTGTTGGACAGACAGTGATGAGAATGGCACCCAGCAATCTCTCTATCGCATATCCTGCTGGCTTGATCACTGCCAAGGAAAATAAAAAAGTAAGTACTATTTGTACATTTATGGTGGCAATATAAGACATAACTGAAGTAGTTTATATTTTAACTAAAAATCCATGTAGTGTGGGATTATTGGCAGAACATTAATCAAAGCTAAACACAAATGGTAATGAACAAAAGTGAATGCTTTGTTGGGTCATATTAGCTCTTATTAATTCAATTTACATATAGCAAAGTATCAAATGTTAAGGATTTTCATAAAGATAGTCTAAAATGCAATTGTTCTCTGTAGCTCAGAAAACCAATAGTGGAGAAGATGAGGAGAGACCGTATCAATGGCAGCACTGAGATGCTGAAGCGGATATTGGAAAAAGAGTTTCCGAAACACCAGCCCAGCTCCAAACTAGAGAAAGCAGACATCCTGGAAATGGCAGTGAGCTTCCTCAAACAGAAGTACCACCTCCAGGACAAAAGTGAGCCTTGTTTCTGTCTAATATCACATGTATTGACTACCTGCAGATATCTCTATATTTAGTAAGACTAGGAAAGGGGAAATTGTTTAATCAGGAAAGGCACACTAAGCTAAAGCTTGTTTCCAGGTGTGACCTGGGAACACAAGGAAGTTAAAGGATACCTAAACAACATTTTGACAACAAACTATTCAAAAATCTGACTCCGTAGGTGACTAAAGGAAAGGCTGCTGTATTCATTAACGCTAAAACTACATTTACATAATTTACCTAATTGTTGGTCCAGAGCATTTGAAAATTGTAAAATCAGCCTTCCAATTCCCAAAGAAAAACTGTCTTACCTGTTTCCTAAAATGGTCGTGAAATGTGTTATGTGATGACATAATTTGAGCCAAAGTCAGAGAGATATATATATGGCTCTCTATAGTGCTAACTATTTCTTTTTTCCCTTTGTATAAAATTGTTTCACCCAAATGGTCAAAACCATGTGCATTATTTTGTATAATGCACATGTTAGGCTATGGTTCTATTCATTTTGTTTATTTTAACATGCTGAAAATGTGTTTTAATTCAACTGACTTTCTCTGTGGCAAACCACAGTGCAGTACAAATCTTGAATAACCTGGTGGTCTAGTGGTTATGGTGGATTCAGGATGCTACAATGGGGGTGCTGGGGTGGTGTGCATGCTTAATATGCACTTTTTAACATTTTTATTAAATCTTTACATTTTCTGCTATTATTCTTTTCTAGTATGTTTTTGACAGAACCTACAAATGTAATACATAGTTTGAATGTAAACATTTGTACAATCAATAAATCAGACTTCTTCAACAAAGTGAAATGCAGCAGCAGCAGCAAGCATGTTACTATGTGTGTGTGTGGGGGGGAGGGTTGTAGCTACCCCCTTCACCACCCCCTAGAGCCACCACTGTTTTGTAGCAAAGTTCTTGTGAAGTCCAATGTTAGAGTTCATACTTTCTCGAAACTCAAATATATGCTTGTCTTGTCATCTTTTTATATGGGAAATAATAATAATAAGAATCAACATTTATATAGTGGTTTTCATACACATTTTATCCCAAAGTGCTTTACAGGCAATATTAGACTGGTAGTGAAGTGACTGAACATGTAGTGGTAGCCATTTCATACATTAATATCCACACACAGCCTTGGACAATTGCATGAACTGGTTTTATGGGAAGGGGAGTGTTGGCCAGGACAACGGGGTCAGGTAGTGATCAAGGTGCTGGCATCCCCACATCTTATTTCTCATAGTAATCTGCTCATATTTCTCTCCTTCTGTCTTCACCCTTCCCTGAATATAGCAGTACCTTGCAAGAGTGGCCTTCTCACTCCCCCTCTGGTATTCATTATTCACTATTCCTCCTCATATCAAAAACTGATGAGTTCATCACCTTTGTGCATCATGAATGCAAGCAGTACAGTCCCTGTTTTATTTTGACATATCAAATATAAACATATCTTTCCAGTCAGTCAGGATCATAGCAGCAGGGAACAAGGGGAATGATGGGCTTTCTTATCCTTAAAAGATCTAGGCTACCTTTGATTACGCACTATTAAATGATGGGTATGCATGTCATTATGCACGTCATATAATAGTGCCAAATCATAGGTAGCTTAGATCTTATATGGGTAGGAAAGCCTATTTTTCCACATATGCCATGCTGCTATCAGCCTGGCTTACCAGAAGATCATGTTTATTATTAATATGTAAATATAACACGGGAGACTGTATTAAACACATTCATGATGCGGAAGGGTAGTGAGCTCACCAGTTTCTAGTGTGGGGAGCAGGTGAGAAGAATGAATGCCAGAGAGGGACTGAAGAGGCCATTCCAGCAGGGTACAGCTATATTTAGGTTAGTTGAAGACATGAAGGAGGACGCTGAGCAGATCACTGTGAGATCTGAAATGTGGGGCTGCCAGCATTGTGATCACTACCTGACTGTGGATGAGAGTATCCAATGATGACAAATACTCAGAGTGGCAGGGCTGCATCTAAACTGTTACTTGAATTCAGTGTAGGGAGATTACTCTTGGGTGGGGGGGGGTTGATGTTGGTTAGAACAATATTGAAGGAGTTGTGTATAGCTCATTCATGATTTGGAAGGGTGGTAGCCAGCCAACTCGCATTGTGGAGCACAGCACAGAAAAGTACTGGAAAATAATTGCTGGGAACTGTCCTGCGGGGTTCTACAGATTACAGGTAAAGGAGTAGACTGACATTGGAAGTCAGGTGGATTCGCTCAAGGTATTAGTATGCCTCTCCTACTAATAATATTGTTATCCATTGTAAGTGCATTGTAAGTGCAGCCCTAATGAGAGCATGAACAGCAGTTTTTCTGGTGGGTCATGATGCTTATTGCTTGGCCCTCCAGGAAGACCTAATTGTTGGTTAATGAGGTGGGAAAAAAACACAACAGGGAACTGTACATACTACATTCACTGCGCAGAAGGGTGGTAATCTACTCAGTGTTTACTCTGGGCACAGAAGTCAAACATTGAGAATATGGACTGGAGAGTGATTTGGGAGGCATTTTTAACAATGCCAGCTTATGATGTGTATCAGTATAGGTGTGTACTACTCTCTGAGGTACAAGATTACAATCTGAGGTGTGATAATTCTCTTCATGAGACCGCAAGCTCATACGTGGCACCAGGCAGTACTAAGGACAGGATATGGATAGTGAGGTGTTTAAAAGAAAAGACAGGCTAGGTGCAGAGGGTTCACATGGAAGAGGAAAGTCTTATTTGTGGATTAACTGCTGTGTGACCCTAAGCAAGTCACTAAACTTCCTTGTACTCCCAGACCATATCTGTAAACAAGCTTTCAGTTTAGTGTGTCTCTCCTGGTTAACAAAAAACAAAATTCAGTGCATCATATAACCACTAGATCATCAGGTATTTGAAGTGTTGTACTGTAATGCATTTTGCCAAAGAAAAAGTCAGCTGGACTGCAAAACATTCTCCGCAAGTTAAAGTAAACAAAATGAACAAAATCATAGCCTAACATATGTACTGATCAAAATAATCGACGAGTTAATACATGGTGTTGATCATTCAGGTACAACAATTCAAAACAAAGAGGGAAAGAAGAACTAGTTAGCACTATAGAAATATAAGTGGGTCTCTGTCTCTGACTCCAATGATGTCATCATGACTCATCACTTAACACACTTGGCAGACATCTTAGAAAGAAACCAAGGCTGTTTTTTGAAAGTGAAAGGCTGATGTTTACATTTTTCAGAAGCTATGAAACTGCATTTATGATATTTACATAAATGCAGTCTTAGTATAAATGTAAACAGCAGCCTTTACTTTACGTTGCTATGCAGCCAGATTTTGGAGTTTGCAGTTTTGAAAAACTGCTTGTTTAGGTACCCTTTAAGTGACTTGCTCAGGGTCACACAATATGCAAGTGGGGGCTGTGGGATTCAAACCCAGGTCTACAAGTTTGCAGCTCAGTGTCCTAAACCACAACACTATGCTACCTCACATAATTGGAAAAGAAAAGAATATTTAGATGGAGTTACTTCTTGCTTGGACATGCAGTAGATGTTTGAGTAGAACCATAAATATATAACAGTCTGGTGCATTGACTTAGTGACACCACATCATATTGCCAGCCAGAAGACCTGGGTGCAAGAATGACTCAGGTTCATTGCTTACTGTGCATGTCGGGGGTTGGGAGGACTCGTGTATCACAGAGGTGATGTGATTTCTCTCTGATAAAAGAGGGCTGAATGCAGTGACTCTTCAGAGCTCCCTCCACCACTTAGCCAAAATAGGGGTGGAACTTGGGGGGCTCTGATAATAGATCACCACCCGTACCTCTTACAGCTGGGGTTTGTGGCATGATGCAGCCATAGCCAAGGGGGTAGAACAGATTCAGTGGTAAACATGAACTATAACAACAGCAAAACATTAGGTAATCTGTTCACCTTGTGTCATATTAATGACTAAATTTGGTTCCTTTCTCTTTCCAGTTGTAACATCACTGCAGAAGAGCCCTCAACATGATTACCAGGAAGGCTATTCCAGGTGTTTGCAGGAGACGCTTCACTTTCTGTCTCTCCATGAACCCAAAATGGAAACTCAGATGAAAGTGCTGAACCATTTCCAGCGAGCTGAGGCTGAAGTTAAGGACCTGAGTCCCCCCATGTCTCCCCCAGCTTCCCCTTCCTGTCAACTCATCTCAGAACAGACTCCACTGAACAGCACCAGACCTCTGTGGAGACCCTGGTAAATACAGAACACTTTCTGATGGACTTTTCGGTCTGGAACCAGGGGAAGATACGACTTTATCAGGGTGCTGATCTCCTCTCTGTGTAGGAAATAATTATTTCCATGAACATTTTCACTTCTAAAGTGACTGAAATGCTTTGCAGCTGTTGCCTTCATACTGAAGGCTATCCCCAATGGATCAAGTGGTCTACCTGCTATAGAGGGACATTTGTTTATGTTACTTTCATAACTTTTACAATGTAAAACCTGTAAAGTACTGCATATATTTCCTATTCAAGGATGACTTTGTTATTAACACTGTGTGTTCTATAACATTTATATGGTACTAACTTAAAAAAAAACAACTGGTTACATCTGTAACTGACCAATAGCTGTAGGAGAAAAACTCCAATATATTTTATGAAACTTGTTATTTATAGTTGTATCTCCAGATTTTATGGAGAATAATCTCAATATTTTATAAAGAGCTTCATTCGTGTTGTATCCTAGTTATAGGAGCCCCATGTAGGTTTGACTGAGAGTTTACAGTTAGAGAAATGCTCCAAGCTGTTTCCCTCATACTGAAGGCCCCTCTGGTGAGTCATGTTTCATGTGTACTAAATTGTAATATACAGCACAATACACAGGGACTATTTACTTTCATGCTGAAGGCTTCTCTAGTGAGTTGTGTTTCATGTGTATTAAATTATAATATACAGCACAATACACGGGGACTATTTACTTTCATACTGAAGGCCCCTCTGGTGAGTTATGTTTCACATGTATTTTATTGTAATATGCAACACAATACACAGGGACTAATTACTTTCATAATGAACAATTCTTTGCAACTATTATACCTTTTTATGTAGTTTTAGTAAAGCAATTAAATGTTCCTTTTGCATTTAGAATGCCCCTTAGTTTGCATGCTGTGTTTTTCACAGCAATGGATATAGGATGTATAAAAGGAGAGAATTGATTGTTCTTATTATTATTGGGATATGTACATTCATGTTTAAGAGTACTGTAAGGGATTTTTCTCATTGTATAACTTCTACAATGACTGTAGAGATATGTAACAGTTGCTGTGGCAATGAATATGCTTTATTAATTAGAGAAATGTTCTATTATACTACAGGGCCTGAGTGTATTTTGTCTGTGTTTCTAATAATAGATAATTAGAGCCATTTGTGAAGGCAGAATACCTGCTGTACCACAGACAGAAATCTAGCTGTTAAAATGGATAACCAGGAATTTAGTACTATGTCAAACCTCACCACAGAAATGTGATTTTTCTGTCATTGAACTTAATTCTTCTTATAGTATCCATCTGCTGTGTATTCACATTGCAATCACTTTGCAACACTGTGCTAAGTATATAAATTAAATTATGAGTAATTCATCATTTGTGTAGTGATATGTTTTTATTTTCAGAAAAAAATGTTATACATTTGCAACTGTATTCAGCTTTAAAGTGCTGCTGACACCTCTAGAAAACTTCTGAAAACATAATACTGATACTGAATTCTTTTACTTTGCATATTTTCTGGATTTATTTGTTCCTCGTCCTCCCTGACAAAGGATATTTGCATGTAAGCAGGCCCCTTGTCCCATTAGACTTTGTCAGTTCTGGTTGCTTTTTTCTCATCTGAAGTCCGAATCATGTACTTGTGATATCACAGTCACTTCCTTGGTAGAAGGCTGTGATGTCAGAGAGGGAAGATTATGACTTCAAGTGGGGAATGAGTAGAAAATGCAAATGAACTCTAAAGTGCAAGGACCCAGTTCTCATACCCATAGATCTAATAATAAAGAATAAAGAGAAGATTAATGCTGAAAAATATCCATATTAAAAGGTATATTTTGTCTAAATAGTATAGCTTATAGGTTAGATTAATGAGCTGTGAATGAGCTTGGTGCAACCAGCAGACCAGGGTTTGATTCCCACAGCCTCCACTTGCACACTGTGTGACTCTGAGCAAGTCACTTAACCCCCCTGTGCTCCAAGGTCACCCCTGAAAACAGGCACTTGTGCCTAGTGGGTCTTATCTGGTTACCAAAGACTAAAATAAAAAATAGTATTTATCTTTGGGTTTCCTTAGAGGTAACTGTTGCACTTTTAAGAATCAGTATTAAACTCCCACCAGTTGGTTTGGGATCTTTTAGCTAACAAGTCTGACTAAAGGAGGCATACCTATAGAATTTAATTCTGTGTTTAAAATGTAATGAGGTTTTATTTTTTTCCCAGTTTTATAGAACACTACCATTGTTTATGTGCTTGGAACACACTAAATACAACTAAACAGTGCACCAGTGTTTCAATGTTTTCTAAGCAATATAATGTCCAATATTTTGATTGGAGTTATTCAAAACATAATTTGATTGCATACAACTTCCTCTGTCAACCTCCCCCTTTAGTTTACAAGAGTCATAATCACATAATCAGGTTGTGCGGAAAACAGTGTTCATCCAGTCATGTGGTGAAAAAAGGAGACACTGCCCAATGTTCAGTCAATCAGAGTTTAGTAGGAGAAAAACCATTACCATTCATTCATTCATTCATTCATACATGTACTGTATATGCCAGTGCCATTACTGGGATGGACAATTAATATAAGAGGTCTCTGCACTGGGGAGGGGGGCATTTTCAACTCTACATAGCAGGTCTTATTTCTTCTAGGTGCTGGTGGGAGGGGAAGGTGGTGGGGACCAGAGGGGGTTAGTTGTGGGGGGTCTAATGACTTACCTGTCCTGGTGGTAGGACTTGAGTGGGTGGGAGGCAGGGGAGTGTGTTTGGAGTGCAGGAAGTGGGAAGAGTATTGAACTTTTATATGTCACTCTTGATTCTACTTTCTACTACTTTGAAATTCACCAGGGCAGAGTGGGAGAGGTGGCTAAGAGGATGGTATGGTAGGGGGTTATGACTAGGAAGTTTTTGGGAGGTGGGAGGGGCAGTATTACAGTAAAGTGGGTAGACAATTTTGTTTCTTACATAGAGACACAATTTACATGGTTTTCTATGGGGAATAGTACTCATTTGCATTGCAAACTATGCAAATTGGCTAACTCACCTGTAAAGTGGCAAGTCACTTAAATACACTGTATGAAATTGCACAGTTTGCCAGGTGAATAACTATGCACATTGTGGTTATTGGTAAATTTTGTTGCAAAGCAAATTTCAGCACACTGCAAATTTTGACAACTTCGGCCATGTCTGCTGCAAGTGTTCTGTCCCTCCCATTCCAGCTGTCAAATGAGATGCATGCTGGGAAATTAAATTCATCATCTCATGTTGGCTGTGGATTGAACCTAAAGGATTCATGAACAGCCATCAAAGTTCAGCTCTGTTGATAAGCTGCTCATTAATGCAATGTTCATGAAGCTGCTAAACCTTTAAACAAGCATGAAGAACTAGGACAAATAATCTATTTTCATAGCTAATTTATTTATCAGAATACATGGTTTCCCACTTTGAGTGATGTCATTAATATTTATTATATCTGGCTTTTGCCTTTTATATAATGACAAATGAAAAGCTATTACTAGAAAAAAATCAAATAAAATCATAATTAAATAATGCAATTTTCAATAAAGTGCAGTTATAAAAGGTAGGTCTGGAAGAATAAATAATAAATTATGTAGATCTGTTTATTTGAAATATTTAGGCAGGAAATTACTTGTTGAGAACCCCAAGAAAGATCCCAACCCTGATTCACCAAGATTGAGGACAGGGAAACCCGTAATGTTTTTTTTCCTTTTGCTTCTTGGGGGTGGGGTTGGGGAGTTAGGGTTGGAAACCCTAATGTCACATTTCCCTACTTTTTTTGCTTTAATCTGAACCCTAACTGGTGCATAGTGTTGTGTGAAATTGAAATAGTTTGCCTGACAAAATATTTCCCATAATTCTGCAATTATGCAAAATATTTCGTCTATGCGAAACAAAACTTCACCTGTTTTTTTGAGTTTGCATAATGGCGACATTTTGCTTAACATGCCTTGGTGAAATATTTCACTGATGCAAAGCAGAATTTCACTTGGTTTATGATTTCATATAAAATGGCGAAATTTTGCCTAAATGCGTTGGTCTGCCAATTTCTTCTACTAATGCTCCATATTTCACCTTCTGGTATAATTTTGCAGGCATAACTTTTGATTTTGCCAGTGAAATCTTGGCCCAATGGTGAAATTTATAATGTATTGAGGTGAAATAGGTCCAAGGTCACATATAGCCAAGACCCCTGGAATTCTGCGATTCTGCTGTTGCGGAATTTTCCGCAGAATTTGCATCATGCCACAGAATTTATATAGTGCCACAGAATTCATTGTTTTTGGTGAATTTTCATTCAAATATACAGTTTTTCTGTAGTGCCAGGCTCCCGCGCCCATCTTGTTTATCCTGAAGCCCCTTCTCTACGCTTGGTAGATGAATTTATCAATGACATCACTTCATATTGTAGCCAATGGCAGGGCTGCATTCTGCCACAGAAATGAATAAATCATGCCGCAGAAATCAGAAAATGCTGCTGCAGAAGCCTAGGGGCCCTTCCACAGAAATCAGAAAATTCTGCCGCAGAGCACTAGGGGCTCTGCGTATAGTTTGTTTCCAGCTCATTCTGCTGCATGTTGAGTTGGAGAGCAGTCTGTCATGGTGCATCAGAGCCAATAAAGCCTTTGAAAACATGGCTAGAAATTGTTTTTGAGCACTAACTGCTGGAAAATATAAACTTTTTTCCTAGTGGTACTGTGCTGCTAGGGAACATTTTCTAATTTTGTGGGGTTTTGTATAAAACTTAGTTTAAATTAGGTTTTACTTTTCTCTTTGTCTTTGAAATAGTTGTGTGGAGTAGGGTAGGAGTGTAAAGCGATGCAGGCTATTTCCAGCCAAGCAGATTGGTATTTACTCACAATTGTAAGTTATTTATTTACTGTTATTTCTGATTAATTTTGTATTATCTTGCCGTTTATTTTTCTCTGAAAAGTTTGTCCATCCTGTTTGAGAGTTCCTGCCGCTGTTAGCTGTGTTATATATACCATTCTTCCACTTTTAGTTGTGAATTGATTGTGAATTCTAAAGTTTTAAACACACAGAGCTGATCCTTTTGTTTTATTTGTTTTGTGGTTAGTTCTGTTTGCTAGAGTGTTAACTTGTGTTACTAAAACTGTTAAAATCAAAGGTACTTCTACTTGATCTCTTGAACTTGTCCATTTACAGTCACACTGCATTGTTGAATTGTTCCCCTGTATTTTATTGCTGGAGCTTGACTCTGCACACTGCGTGGTGTTCCTGTTTTAGTTAACTTACATGACCCTTTATCTTACAGAATTATTTGCGCAACACCTGACGTGCAAATTATAAAACAGTATATATTAAAATAGTCATTTTAAAGAGATTTCTTGGTGATCTCTCCCTTCCAGACCACTGCCATATTGAGTGGTACTATTTGCCTTTGTTTCAGTTTTATGGTTGTCTCTGTCTTATATAAAAAATAATCATGGTACTAAGTAATAACACATTACAGTACTTTATTTGTCAAGAGACACATGTAATCTGTATTTAAAGTCATCCATGAGTGTCCTTTTTCCTTGTGTGTGTTTCTTTAATTCCTTCCTGTTTGGGGGGAAAAAGTTGCCTTTTTGGTTTTTACTAGAATCGGCTGCCTACCATATATGGTATTAGTTGTACTCTAAGTGCTAGTACCTGTCCTGATTGTGTTAGGACTTAATAAGAAGAGAGTACTGTAGGTGTGTGACGTCATTCAAGTGTGAGGTGTTATTCATACAGTTAGTAGTAATGCATCCTTTCTTCAAATACTCACAGAGAAAGGCAATGCTTTGAAGCAGCAGTCAGCAGAAATGCCTTCTAAGAAGCAGTCAAGTACGGGGGAAACGTGGCAGGGGGGATGAGATAGCTAAGAAGTCTGCTGAAAAAGTACAATTTCAGTTCCAGTTCCCCACAGCAGTGAGAGCACACATATGTCTGCATCAGTGTCTTCTGATGTGGGTCCTGGTGTTGCAGCAGGAACCAGCAAAGGAGTTGGTGGCCAAACTGGGTCAGGCATACCTGAGTCTTCCTTTTTTAAAGCTCAAACTGTTGCAGCCATGCTAGTGGGAAGAAGGGACTGGGAGGCACTGACACCAGCATAGGAACAGTGGTCCAGGACTCTGAGAAGGGTGATAATAAGTATGTCAGTGTGACTGTCCGTGTTCCTGCAGGAGTTGCTGATGATAGTGTTCAACCAGAGTCTGATAATCTTGGAAATAAGGATAGTCAGCCCCCTGAGATGGTTGCAGAGAAAGAAAAAGGTGCTGTTCTCCAAGAAGACAGTGATGGGGAGGAGGAGGAGGAGGAGGAGGAGGAAGACATGAACATCATCACTATTGGTGGTGATGATGATGATGACTGGGATGTCTCACATGGAAGCCTGAGTTAAAAAAGATCAAGGGTGATGTAGGCCATTTACATGTACAGCCCATGGGTCAGTCTGTCACCGAGCCTATAAGCAAACTTCCAAGCAATCAAGTAACCACCCCTCCCAAATGTAGTTTTACTGAAGTGATGAGAGCAGCCCACATACAGTACACACACACTTCCACACCTGTTTCCGAACTATCCTAGTCCCAGGTGCATCTGAAGTCCAAAGGTCAAAAGTTCCTAGTTTGGGACTTTTATGTGCTAGATCCCACTGATGAGACCATAGCAATATGCCAATTTTGTCAAACCCATGTTAGTTGGGGGGAAAAAGGGAAGCCACATAGGCACCAGTGGCCAACACACCTACCTGAAAAACAAGCACCCACTGAGATGGCATCAACACCAGAAGGATGCCAGAGCTGTTGGTAGCAAGGTGCATGTAGTAGAGCAAGAGCAGGAGGAGGGAGGGCAGAGTGGGTCAGTGGTGGAGGAGGAGGAGGATGAGCAATCCTTTGATCTCTTGAGTTGCGGGCATAGCAGTGGCAGTGCACGTTCCAATCCCATGAGTCTGAAAAGTACACCACCAGCCCCACACCCACAAGCAACCAAGATAACTTGCTTCATGTAGTCTACACAACCCCAAGAGTCAAATGTTTCTCATAAAAGAAAATCATTGCTACCACAAGTACAGTGTTCTGGTCAGACAGCCCTAAAGATGCAGCCCACTCTGAAGACCATCCCTGAGTGGCAGACAAAGTACCCCCCCAATCATGCTGCTGCATGAGAGTTAAATGCTGCCACTGCTGAAATGCTGCCCATCGATCTGTTGCCATTCTCGTTCATATAGAATGGTGGTTTCTGCAGGTTGATGGCCCGTGCCTGTTCCAAATGGCAAGTTCTATCGTGATCCTATTTTAGTAAGCGTGCCATGCCAGAGCTGCATAGTAGAGTTGCTGATTACATTAGACATGCATTGAGGCATAGTGCATCACACTATATCCATCTTAGCATGAATATGGGGACCAGTGGACAAACAGCAGCAAGCTTGTATCTGTGCGTAACAGCACATTGGGCATAGTTGCCTCATGTGGTACTTGATTTTGGGCCTAGCAAAACATGCGTGAAGCAAAATTGTGGTGGTAGCAACACACCTGGTATTTGGCAGCATGCAGCCATGAGTATGACAAGTGCCACAGGTTCTCACGTGGCTGCGAAAATGCTTAATGTTCTGCTGGACGAGATTGATGAGTGGCTACACACACAGTCACTCATAGCAGGATTCATCACAAGTGATAATGACTCCAATGTAGTGAAGTGCATTAGTGATGGTGTTTTTTCAGAGTGCCCTGCCTGGCACACTACCTTAATCTTGCCATTCAGCCGCTTCTCAGCAATGCGGACATTAAGGAAATGGTTACTGTTGCCCATCACATCTGTGTCCACTTCGCCCATTCTGTAAAGGCCCATGACCATCTATGTGAGCTACAGTGCAATACCCATCTGTCTCAGCACTGGATGAAGCTTGATGTTGCCACCAGGTAGAACGCCACACTGTACATGCTTGACTGGCTGTAAGAACAGTATAAGGCTGTGTCAGAATACCTGCTACTGCACACCACCCATGACAGTGCTGGAGTGTCCATCGCTCTAATAACAGAGCAGTGGTGCCAAATTGATGGGCTAATATGCATTCTTCATCCATTCGAGCTTGCTACACAGGCAGTGAGTGGGGACACTGCTTGTATAAGTCAGTCCATACCCCTTATACTTGTGCTGAGACTGACACTAGTGAATGTGCGGCACCAGACAGAGACAAGTGGTGATCATGGCACTTGTGATCTAATGGATCACATGCTCCATATACAGGACACAAATATCCATGTATCTGGCATTTTACAGTCAGCTGACTTTGCAATCGCCATCATGTTGGATCCATGCTACAAACATGGCCTGCCTGCTATAATTGAAAGAGGTTGTCAGTGAGTACAGCAGTTGACAGAGAAACTCATTAAACTGGTACATGCTGCACAAATGAAAAATGCATGAACTGCATCAAAAATGGGTGTTGCTGCCACCACCAGCGACTCACAGGCAACCCAATCAGAGAAAATGGGCAAAACAGAGCGGAACACATCAAGCAACCCCATTTGGGATCTTCTCTTTCAGGTGGGAGTGGAAGATATGGAGGAAAAGGAGAAGGAGACAGATGAGGCAGCAGAATGAATGGTGGAGGCCTACATGGGGAACCCGAAGCACCTTGCTATTAATGACAAGCCACTGCTGTACTGGAGCAGTAAAATGACTGACTGGCCAGCACCAACATCGGTTGCTGTCAAATACCTGAGCTGCCCACCATCCAGTGTCACTGTGGAATGATTGTTTAGTGCGGCTGGGGCAATTGTGAGTGACCGTAGGACTAATTTGTCACCCAAGAATGTGTCCATGCTAACATTCATCAAATGAATGAAAGACACATTCCACACAACACAGTGATGTCAGTGGTGTTGCCACAGGAACTGTGTTTCAGTGATGAGAATGATGGCGATCTCACGATTAAGGCATCCATCGGCAGCCAGGTGGATGAGGCAGCAATGTTGAGAGAATTCCCACCTAATGAGAAGTCCAGTCTTGAAGACTGTGAGGGGTGCTTCTTGGATGATGTGGAATTGGAAGTTTAAAAAGGCTGAGTTTACTCCAAGGCCCCTTCCCCAACAACTATCAAGTCACAATATGGTGGCTGGGGCGTGTATGTTATACCTTATTTTTAGCTCTGTACAGTACTATTGGATTGGTTATGGAAATGTGTTATTATGTGTTGCAGTGTGTATAAGTTTCATTTGATCACCATTGGCAATATCCCTAGTTTGATTAGTCACCTCACCACCAATCCCCAAAGCCTATATAAAGCAGCAGCAATGTAATTACCATACCCGTAAAGATTTTGCAATTGCATGGTTATAGTTATAATGTTTTTCTTCCAAAAATATCTTACTTTTCATGTTGACTTACTATATGAACCCCATCTTACAGCAAGATATGTTGTCTTTATGTCCTTAAAAGTGCCCATGATTGCAAATTCCACATTGCCCCACCACTTCCTGTCATCACCTGACCTGACACAGCCATGTACTATATGCGACTGAAAAAAATGTTTCTGCCACTTAGTATCGGTGACATGTACAAGAACCCTGGCTCGTAGACTAGTACAAGCAGCATATGAATATAACATGCTAATTCAACAGTTAACACCACAAGTGGAACACATTTTGAGAAATGGTGAATGGTGGCCATCTTTAATGATGTGAGTCATTAATTGCAAAAGTAATCATGAAGAGGCTTAACAGCTTACAACATCAAATCCCCCCCAAAAGGTTACTTATGCTACAGTACCAGGTTAAGGTATAGCTAAACCGCAATGGTTCCTGACCTGGGGGGTTAGAGGGTCAGGGGGAGGGTCCTGCTGTCCTCACTTTGGAATGGATTCAAAATGTTCATGATTACTACAGCTATGCAATCTCCATTGATTAGACAAGGCATTAACCCCCCTCCACCTAATTATTTACTAAACACCATCTCAACCATATGTTTTTGCACATAGTTCCTCTCTGTATGTGGGTGGCAGTGTTGATTACTCATTAATGGTAATGGTATGGACACCAGCCCAGTGGCCAACATCTTCAAGCAACACCCGTGTCTTCCACAGACACAACACAGCTCTTGCATGGCCTGGATTGATCATGTAGTCATCAAGGTACAATATATGATGAAACCTCAACAAAGGAAAATTAGCTAAGCAAGACCAAAGACAAGAAAAAAATGTTGGATACTCATCAATCTGCATACCTGGTTTTACCTAACAAGTTGGAAGAAGAAACAGAGAAAAAAATGTATACTTACGATACCCCATGATGTCATTAAACTGAGGACATTCCTCACAGGAACATGCTGTGTGGTGCACATGATTCCAATCCAGATCAAGGTCCATGATGAAGCCCAATACCACTAGCAGGCATTCCCCTTCTCCTATTAGTACTGGGTACCTTAAATTAAAAAGAAAAGAATAAGAACACATTTTGAGGATTGTTGGAAAGTTCCACCCCCACCACACCCGTGACCATCCACCCCCCTCACAGAAGACCGTAAAAAATGAAGAAATACTTACCTTAAGGACTGTGAAAGTGGAACCATCGCACAAATAAATCCCCCAGATCTGGTTCAGCAGACAGCAGCAGCAGCAGTAGCATGGAACAATACTTAACTTCGACAGAATTTCTGATCTTGACAAAAGCAAAAAATAACATAATTACTATCAAGCTCAGACAACCAGATGGCAGTAACAGACATAGCACACTTGCATGAAAATTCCAATACTTACCATCTGCGTTGGGAAACTGGGAAATGCAGTGTGTTTAAAGATCCATAGATCTCCCTCCTGGCCTGGCATGATGATGTCATCCACAGCACACTGAAAAATAATATAAGTGCAGAACAAGCACATTATAACTCAAGATGCCATAATACTGACCCACCAACACCCTTACAGTACCTTGCACAGGAAAACAAAATGAGACAGATACTTAAGTGTTCAGCAGCAGCAGTATGGACTGTGTGACGATACTATTCACAACCATCCAGAACAGTAGTTTCTGTCTCAATCAATTGAAACAGCAGCAGCAGGAGGAAAGAACTGCAGATAACAGCAGCATTTTGCAGGAGGAATTAATTTTCTCTGCATGGGTTGGCACCCCTTTTCAGGTCCCTGAGGTGGTAGTACACCCTAAAACATCAGGACTGACACCACATTTCAGTCTCAATTTGATGTAGCATTTTTTGGTAAATGTTTCTAGACTTGTGGGCCCCATTTGGCACCAGCAGCAGTGAGTTTCAGGCAGAAATATTTGGCAAACAGACCAGAAAACAGCTGATTAATGTCTGGGTGGTTGGGGGGGCACCCTAAAACATCATGGCTGAGACCAGACTTCACTCTCAATTTAATGTACCATTTTTTATGCTAGTTTTCTGGACATTTGCTGCATGTGCTGCACTGGCAGAAACAAGATAGGGCCGAAAAACAATTGTAAACAGTGGACCAAAGACCATCGTTTGGTCTGGGTGGTGGTTTGGGTGCCATAAAACATCATGGTTGGGACCTGATTTATGTCTAAATGTACTGTGTAATTTTTTGGGAAACAATTCTGGACTTCTGGGCCATTTTAGGTAGTGGCAGCACTACAAATAGGCCCCAAAAGCATTTAAACAGTGCAGGAAACAGCACATTTGGATCTTCACGGGGGATATGACCCATGTAACCGCATGTCTGACACCTGACTTCAGTCTCAATTTAATGTAGCATATTTTGGTAAACATTTCTGGACTTTTAGGCCCCATTTGGCACCGGTAGCAGTGAGTTTCAGGCAGAAATATTTGACAATCAGGCCCTAAAACAGCTATTTAATGTCTGGGTGGTGGTGGGGGGCACCCTAAAACATCATGGCTGAGACCAGATTTCACTCTCAATTTAACGTACCATTTTTTCTGCAGTTTTTCTGGACATTTACTGCCTGTGCTGCACTGGCAGAACCAAGGTGGAGCCGAAAAACAATTGTAAACAGTGGACCAAAGACCATCGTTTGATCCAGGTGGTGGTTTGGGAGCCATTAAACATCATGGCTGGGACCTGATTTTAGTCTGAATGCACTGTGCATTTTTTTTGGAAACATTTCTGGACTTCTGGGCCATGTTAGGCAGTGGCAGCACCACAGCTAGGCCTGAAAAGCATTTAAACAGTGCAGGAAACAACACATTTGGGTCCTCACAGTGGATGTGAACCACGTAACTGCATGTCTGACACCTGATTTCAGTCTCAATTTGATGTAACAGTGTTTGGTAAACATTTCTGGACTTGTAGACCCTGTTTGGCACCGGCAGCAGTGAGTTTCAGGCAGAAATATTTGGAAAACAGGCCCTAAAACAGCTATTTAATGTCTGGGTGGTGGTGGGGTTCACCCTAAAACATCATGGCTGAGACCAGATTTTGGTCTTGATTTACTGTAACATTTTTTGGGAAACATTGCTGGAATTATGGGCCATGTTAGACATTGACAACACTCTGTCTCACTCTACATTCTCAATGTCATCCTAATTTTCTCGGGTCATACTATATTGCTTGTCTTATCATGCCTACTCTGCACAGCATGACTTCAAGAGGCTGTGTTAAAACTGTAGCCCTACTAGAGCATGTTTTGGACCAGGTGGTGGTGGTGGTGTGGTTGGGCAACTATAACACCAAGTTAACATTGTGGCAAGTCCAAGCCATGGGGACACACGTGTTGAGCACAAAAAAAATTACATCATGTTTAACTTTGCAATAAAAGTGCTTACATGTCTGATTGTTGTGTACATATTTATTCAGACTGATCCTACACACAGCCAAAATAACTGCTGCCAGCCCACAACATCATGCATAACTTTGGGAAAAAATGTTGTTCCTAGGAACAATTTACAAATTACAATACTTGACATTTGTGGGTAGAAGGAGGAAATACATACCAGTCAGAGGGACTAATATAAACCAAGTAGAATGGTACAGTGATTATGGGTAAAAAAGACTAAAAGTGACTGACAGACAGTAACCCATGACAGGGGGCGCATCATAAGGGTCAAGTAAAGGACAGGGTATACATATGAACCAGGAAAGGAAAGGAAAGGAGCATAAACATTGTATAACACACAAAAAACTGGACACAAATGAAAGGATACAGAAGAAGACAGAAAATATATAGACATATATTTTATTTGCTTTTTGTTATTTTTAGAGGGTGCAGATGAGGGAAGAGTGACAGTAAGAAGGCAAGGGCAAGAGAAAGAAAAGAAAAAAAATGTTGCTGCCAGTGCCGCGCTGACTGGTCTGGAGTCTGATCGTTACACTGCACCGGCACCAGGTACAGATTCTGCCCTGCCACCACCACGCAGCTCTGTCAGAAGGTCAAACATTTTTTGTTGCTCCTCAAGGAGTTTCCTGAGGTCCCCCTGACCTCCTGGCTGAAATCAGTGAACTCACTGCACAGAGCTCCCATCTCTCTGCACAACACTGTCAGGTCTTCTTCAAGGCTCACTGCTGCTGGTGCTGGAATGTGAGTGGCTGGGGCAGCTGCAGGCTGTGCTGGGTCACCACCATGAACCTGGCGATGCCTTTGTCTGTGGGATGAGGGTGATGGGGTCTCTGCAGCTGCCTCCTGCTGCTGTTGCTGCCACTGCCTTCTGTGGCACCTCTGCCTCCCACTGGCCTCTGCCTCCCACTGGACCCCTTCCCCTTCTAATTGCTCAGCAGCACCTCAGGCCCCTCTACCTGCTGCCAGCTCTTTCTATTTTTTAAGCTAATCTGCAGTGTGGTGGTGCTGCAGATGGCTCCTTTGGCCACCAGTGCCAAAATGAGCCCCTGTCTTGTCCCTTCTAACAGATCTGCCACACACGTTGCAGATTACAACTGTATTATCATTGGTGTTTTTGCTGAAAAAACACCACACAGCTGATGACACTTTCTATGGGGGGGCAACAGATGATGTCCCGGGGCCAGTGGGCACATCATGCTCCTGCTTGGGAGAGGCGGAGGGGGGCACATGCTCCAGTTAGAGGGGATGATATCTGGAGGTGCCTCCTGCTGCTGCTGCCTGGGGGTGGGGTCTGCATGCTGCTACTGAACAACAGGAGGCTCCTGCTGCTGGGAGGGGGTGAGGGGCTCATGCTGCTCCTGGGAAGTGGGCAGGGCTTTAGTTGACTCCATTTTGGGAGTATTTGACTTTCAAAAATAAGGCAAACACTTCCGGAATAAAGAGGGATGAAGTCTTTGACTTCCAGATGTAAAACCAAAAATTAGATGACTTCCAAAATTGCAGGCATGGAAGTCAGAAACAATGGATTGTTCTGAAAGAAGTTGTATTTTACCACTAATGTATTGTATTAACTTCTAAAAATGTGTCCTTCCTACAATATTGACTTCCAAAAGTGGGATCCTGGAAGTATTTTGACTTCCAAAAAATTGGGATAACTTCCAGATTTTGACTCCTGGAAGTTTTAGACTTCCACTTAAAATAAATTAACAGAACCCCCTGGGAGTGGGGGCTACATTCTCTTTGCTGGGGGTGGGGACACATGCTCCTGCTGCTGTTGGGGGCACAGACATAAAGGCCCGCCTATTAAAGCAAACACTGGGTGGGGGTGGCCCAGCTGCCTTCTTCCTAGTCTCCACCTTGTCGCTACCTTTTCCATCCATTCTAATCTCTCTTATCTCCTCCTACAACTCCTTGCTACAAAAAAAAAGAGAAAAAGAAAGAGGAGAGAGCGAGTGAGTTTTACACACACACACACACACACACACACACACACACACACACACACACTAAACAAGCATTTGTAAATACTGAATGTTTACTTGCTGGTATTAGCACTGGAAATGCAGGAGTTAGACAGATGCAGAATAGGAATGGCAGTGAAGTACTGAACTTCACACCAACCTCACCTCCGCCCTGCAGAGATGGACAGGCATTGGGGTAAGCGTTTGGGTCATCACCCATAACGTTCATGCCATTTCACCTCACCCTATCTTGTAGACACTGACAAGTGTTGAGGTGTGCCTTGCGGTGTTTGGCTTTACAGTCACCCCATTCCATAAGGACATACGCTGAAATGGGTGCAGTATAGGAGAGTGGGGTGAACTCTGGGGCCGAAGAGTCCAAGGCACACCTCGATGCCTGTCACTGGCTTGGGGGGGGTGGAATAGTATGACTATTACAGTCAGCAATCCAAAGGCACACCCCTGATGCCTGTCAGTCTGTACAGGGTGGGACGTCATGGTTAGAAACCCTAACACCCAGGGCGTTTGTTGGTATTTGCACTACATATGTTCAGCATGGCCTTTTTGTGACTCTGACCTCATGAAAGCATTTGGGACCTCTTCTCATGAACAGTGGCACCGTGATTTTGTTAATGTGTCCGAACTTTGAGTTCCCACAGTGACCGTGCCATTCTGAGCCAGATGTACGAAAACACAGATCAGACAGAATGTGAAGAATGACAGCTGTACCATTCATAGGGAGGTGTGAAGAGATGACAATGTTGAAAATCTGTAGTGAAAATATTAAAAATGCTCGAATGTTCGAGTGTATGTGGAAACTGCGCAATGCGTGCACGTAACAGTCATTTAGTGGAATTATTTCACCAAATTTTCAACATAGGCATTTTGTGACCTCTGCTCATGAACACTGTCACTATGATTTTCTTAATCTGTCCTGAACATTGATTTCCCACAGCAACCATATTAATCTGCATGAGATGTGTAAACATATATTTGGGGCAGGATATGGAGAATGACAGCTGTACTGTTCATAAGGAGGTGTGAAAAAATGTCAATGTTGAAAATCTGGAGTAAAAATATTATTAATGCATGAAATTACGAGGGTGCATGGAAACTGCAATGTACGCTCGTAACAGAGTCATTTTATGGACTTTTGTCACTAAATTTCAACATAGGCATTTTAGCACCTCTGCTCATGAGCAGTGTCACTGTGATTTTCTTCATCTGTCCCGAACACCGACTTCCCACAGCGACTGTGCTATTGTGTGCTAGAAGTGTGAAAACACATTTCAGCCAGGATGTTGAAAATAACAGCTGTACTGTTTATAAGGAGGTCTGAAAAATGGCAATGCTGTACATCTGGAGTGAAAATACTACAAATTTTCGAAGTTACGAGGGTGCGTGGAAATTACGCAATGCACACTTGTAACATAGTCATTTTATGGACTTTCATCACCAAATTTTCAACATAGGCCTTTTAGGATCTCTGCTCATGAACAGTGTCACTGTGATTTTCTTAAGCTGTCCCAAACACCAATTTACCACAGCGACCATGCTATTTTGTGCTGGAAGTGCAAAAACACATTTTGGCCAGGATATGTAAAATGACAGCTGTACTGTTCAAAAGGAGGTGTGTAAAATGGCAGTGTTGAAAATCTGTAGTGAAAATATTACAGATTTATGAAGTTACAAGTGTGCATGGAAACTGCTCAATGCATGCTTTAAAACAGTCATTTTTTGGGATTTTTTCACCAAATTTGCAACATAGGCTTTTTAAGATCCCATCTCATGAACAGTGGCACTGTCATTTTGTTAATCATTGCCAAAAGGTAATTCCATGCAGTGACCCCGAAATCACTTTTTGGGACCGAATAACGCCATGACAGTGACTGAATTCATGAGACGGAGTCCCAATAACCCCATGTTAAAAATTTGTTGCCAAAAATACCAAAAATGGCTGAGATATTCACTTAATTTGAAAAAAAAAAAAACTTTTATGCCATCATACAGCTTACCAGCATTTCTTCAGTTTGCAGCTGGCTTTGAAGAGTGCAGACGTGTTCCCGGTCCACTGAAGATTATCGCACTAGACTCCAGAGGTAAGTATGGGGTGATGGGGTGTGTGGGGAGGAGGGGTGTGCAGAGGGTGGGTGCAGGTTGGGGGAGACTCAGTGAGGGACCGTTTTCTACTTTACAGGTTTAAAAAAACATTTTTATAACATTGCGGGAAGGTTTTCTTATTTACAGGGACTTTTTGCATGCTGGGGTGGGCTCCCAGCATGCCACCTGAGTGCTTTTTTGGGGAGGCTGTAGCCGACGGTGATTGGGCACACCCATCAACACATACCCAGTGTTGGGTGGTCAAGAGCTGAGGGGGATTAGGCACCCCCTCTCAGCACTCAACAAATGGAGGGGAACATTATGCCGACAGGGAGTGGGCTCCCCCACTGGCAAATGAACTGGGTCTGGGGCATGCTGACAGGGGGATTGGGCACCCCCATCAGTCAGCTTTCATGGGGTTTGGAGGTGGCAGCATAAGCCGCTGTCAAGATTTGGTAGATGTTACACCAGGCCAGGTACCACCCTGCAATGACGGGTCTCTCCCTCATTGCAGCAGAATGGCTGATGCTGTAATGACAAGGCGGATCCTCAATGCAGCAGCCAAATCATTTCATGTTGGTGGCACTTCTGCAGAACCAGTGTCATCAGGGCACTGGGCTTGTATTGGGTGAACAGTGCCAAGCCCACAAATACAGTGCCGGCATTGGCTGCCACAGTGCCACACATCCACAGCCCGCTTCTCTCCTAAGCTGTCACATAATGTTTCTTGCGCATGCACATAAGCAAACATAAAAAGATAGATAAATATAAAAATGCAGAAAAAACACTAACAGAAAATATTAACTTTTTAAACTAATGGGGAACAAATCACAAATCAAATAAGCTGCAAACACACACACACAAACACTATTTTTTATAAAGACAAGTTTGAGCACTCCTGCTGTAGTCTCTCTCCTACTTCCTACTACTAGGCTGAAAAAGTTCTAAAGGAAGTAGAGGAGGTGACCAGGGACAATAGTGAAGGGGCTACCTTCAACACCCAGATTGTGGGAGGTGTGAAGAGCCAGTTGTGGGGAGAATCCGGTCGAAGGGAAGAGGAGGGGCATGGAAGGAGGGGAACCCAAGGGGTGAACAGGGAGGCAAGGGGGAGGTGAGAATACTGCTATTGGGGCACTCCATGATTAGAGGCATCCAGTGGGAGGGGCAGGAGGAGGGTAAAACCTGTCTGATCAGAACCAAATGCCACCCAGGCCTAACGGTGCACAAGGCCAAGCATGAGTTGTATTCACTGGCAAGGGAATGCGCGGGAACCCCGGACATTCTAGAGCACTTGGGGACAAATGACATAAATGGTAATAGTGAACTAGAAATTCAGGCAAGGTTCCAGGAGTTGGCCAGGGTATGCCTTTCCATAGGCTGTAAGATCTCCTTTTCAGAAATCCTGCTGGTGCCAAAGGCTAGTGGGGAAAACAAGATGAAGATTAGGGTGATAAATCAGTGGCTTAGGGAGTGGGGTGGGGAATTGGGGTATGGCCTGGTGGGGGACTGGGGGGAGACCTGGGAGGATAAGGGTCTGTATGTGAGGGACAGACTCCACCTTAATTTGGAGGGGAAGGAAATCCTTAAGCTCAAACTAGATGGGTTCATCAGCGAAAGGTGGGTTTTAAACTTGTGAAGGGAGGAGGGATCAAAAAAGGGGCAGTGCCAGCAGGTACGATAAATGTGGGACATGGTCTCCACTCCTCTAGGGGGCTAGGGAGATATGGAAATGGGTTACCAGATAGGGTGCAGGAGCTGAGAAATGGGAGCTCAAGGGGAGAAAGGAGAGGAGGGAATAGGGGTGGACAGTGGTCCTGATAAATGCCAGGAGCTTAGGAAATAAAATTCCTGAGCTCCAGGTGATGCTAGTTGAGGGGAAGGTAGTGTGGCAGCAGTCACTGAGACCTGGGCCACTCAAGGGCATGAGTGGGACCTAAATCTGGAAGGCTACACTATGTTCAGAAATGATAGGGGGAGGGAAGGGGGGTGGTGTAGCACTGTTAGTCAGAAATGGCATGGGTATTGGAGGGGTAGAGGAGGCAGAGGGGAACGTGGAGGCTATTTAGCTCACCTTGCTGATGCAGGGGGGGTAAAAGGGTAAAGGTCAGAGTGGTATATAGAACACCAGCACTGGCAGAGATCCTGGAAGAAAGTCTGGTGGCAAATCTTGAGGGACACTGTAGATTGGGAAAGGGAAGGGTAGTGGTGAAGGGGGACCTCAACATGCCAGAATCAGACTGTGGGACTATGACATCACCAGTGGCCAGAAAGCAGAGGCTGCTGGATGTCTTTCAGGATGTGTTTCTGACACAACAGGTGGATGAGCCAACATGGAAAGCCTGGACACGGGACATGGTCCTGGTGGACAGTGATCAGATTAGGGTCCTAGAGGTGAGGGACCTGTTTGCGGGGAGTGATCATGCCACAGCTTGATTCTTCCTAGACCTAGGGGAGTAGGAAAGCTGAACAAGGATGTTAGTAACCGATTTTAGGGGTGCAGACTTCAGGGAGATGGGAAGGATCCTTAAAGATTGTCTGGACAGGATAAGGCCGGATATGGATTCTGACAGCAGGTGGGGGATCATTAGGAGGGGGATATAGGCAGTTACCAGATCCTGCGCAAGGGAAAGGCTTAAGTTTGGTAAGGCCAGAAAACCCTGCTGGTGGACCCGGGAGGTACAGGAGGTGGTGAGGGAAAAGAAGGCAGCCTATAGGCACTTCAAGTGCTCAAGGAGTGAAATGGATCAGGAGGAATATGATCTGACAGCCAAGAGAGTCACCAGGGTGGTGAGAGCAGCTAAGGCAAAAAAGGAGCAGTCCTTGGCCAGTAGGATCTGGAGGGGGGACAAGGGGTTCTTTAGATACATAGGAGAAAAAATGAAAGTAAGGGAGCAAATCAGCAAGATAAGGATAGGGGATGGTTGGGCACAGGAGGCGGGGAACAGGCAGAAGTCCTAAATGAGTACTTTGCCTCAGTTTTTACCAGAGGGATGGAGGGGCTATGTCGTGTGAGGGGAGCGGGTGCAAATCGGAGGAAGGGGTTGGGACTGGTAGAGACCAGGGACTCTGATGGGTCTAGGGAAAGGTAGTGGCCACCACAGACAGGTGGGGGCCCAGCACTGCAGGGTGAAAAAGGGGAGGACATGGAGGCTGAAATCCCAGTAGAGAGAGTAAGGGAAACCCTTGGGTCCCTTCGGATGGAGAAAGCACCTGGGCCAGATGAGATACATCCTAGGGTGCTGAGGGAACTGGCGGATGTCCTGGCAGTCCCTCTAGTGGAACTTTTCAACATCTCTCTGAGGACTGGGTGGGTGACCCAAGACTGGAGGGTGGCCCATGTCATGCCGATGCACAAGGGGGGATCAAGAGAGGAGGCGGAAAATTACAGGCCCATTAGCCTGACATCGGTGGTAGGCAAGGTGATGGAGGGTATTGTCAAGGAAAGGCTAGGGGGGGTTACTGGAGCGAACTGGGTACTTGGATGATAGGTAGCATGGCTTTGTCATGGGAAGATCATGCCAGACAAACATTGTTGAGTTCTATGACTGGACCAGGGTAGGCCAGTGGACGTCCTCTTTCTGGACTTTAGCAAGGCATTTGATTCGGTACCCCACAGTAGCCTGCTGGCTAAGCTGAAGGAAATGGGGGTAGGGAGACAGTTATTAAGATGGATAGCAAATTGGCTCTCTGAGCTTACTCAGAAGGTGGTGGTTGGAGGGTTAGCCTCATCCCCAAGGTGGGTTACTAGTGGGGTTCCCCAGGGGTCAGTGATGGGGCCACTCCTGTTCAACGCCTATATCTCAGACATCAGGAGGGGGATCAGGAGTGAGATGAGCCTCTTTGCAGATGACTCAGAACTGGGTGCAGTGGTGGAAGAGGAGGTGGGGAGGGTGGCCTTGCCTTGCAGGAGGACCTGGAGGCTCTGGAAAGGTGGTCGGGCAAATGGAAACTAAAATTCAATGCGGAGAAGTGCAAGGTTCTGCACCTGGGAGTCAGAAATCCAGGCCAGGGGTATACCCTGGGAGGAGACATGTTTCAAGTCACAGAGGGTGAGAGGGACCTGGGGGTAGTGGTGATATCAAAATGAACAACTCTGAGACCTGTAGGAGGGCAGCGGCAAGGGCAAATATGATGCTGGGATGTATCACCAGGGGGATTACCTCCAGAAAGGTGGAAGTGATCCTTCCACTGTACAACTGCTTGGTTAGGCCACACCTCGAATACTTTGTACAGTTTTTGGAGACCACACTTAAAGAGGGACATTACACTCCAAGAGAGGGTCCAAAGGAGGGCAACCAAATGATCTGGGGCCTGGGGGAGAAACCTATGAGGAGAGGCTCAAGGAGCTCGACATGTACACCCTGGAGGAGAGGAGGAGGGGAGGGACGGGGGGACATGATAGAGATCTTTAAGAACATGAAAGGGATTAATAAAGGAGGCCCAGTCAGGGTGCTCCAAAGGAAGGAGGGTGGGGCAACAAAAGGTCACGTGTGTAAGCTAGAAGGGGACAGGCTCAGAGGGGAGAGGAGGAGGTGTTATTTCACTGAAAGGGTGATGGAGCCATGGAATGCACTGCCCAGGGAGCTGGTAGAGGTGGAGACCATGGACGGGTTTAAGAGGGGATGAGACAGGTACAGAGGGAGGTTAAATCTGACCAGGCCCAATACAAATGGAGCATCTGGGACTGTTGACAGTATAACCCAAGGAGGAGGGGGGACACACCAAAATCGGCCCTCAGTGCTGGTGCTGAAAAACGAGCAGACTCGAGAGACCATTAGGCCTATTCTGCTGGCATTTTAGTATGTTAGTATGTAATTACATTTAGTCTGGCTTCCTGCCTTAGTGCAGTCACCCATGTGACCAGCAGTCTGCTAGAGAGAAAGTCATGTGATAAGCTTTTTTTTCAACAATTTCACCTGATACTTACATGCGGCGAAATGTGCAGGTGAAAGGCGAAATTGACAGTGAAATTTTGCCAAAATTCACAGGTGAAATTTTGCCGAAATTTACAGGTGAAATTTTGCTGAAATTCACAGGTGAAATTTCGCCATAAGGGCACAGTTACATGAAATGTTTGCATGAGTGAAATGGAATTTCACCTGCAAATAGAGCATTAGCTGCATCTCTACTGGTGCATTAGCTGCTTTTTTTTTTTTTTGCAAAGATACAGTATACAGCAACAGCTGCAAATTGCACAAATGAGGCAATCCATGTGTACATTAATATGACATACAGGAACAACATGTGAGCTATTGAATTAAAGCAACAGCTTTGGGTGGCCATGAACAATATTTAAGGACTTAGACTTGCTCATCAGTATTGTGGCAGGGCTACTGCTCAACCAATAATCCGGGTTTGTGAACATAGCTGAATCGTCAATAGGATAGAGAAACCTAGCGAATGCTGTCTCTCTGATTTGTGGAGGCAGCTTAGCTTTGTGCAAACACTGTCACCTGGGTGTCCACAGCTAGAGGTGCAGTTCAGAAAGGCAAAGGTGGGGTTGTTCGCTGGCTCACAGGTCACCACGCAAAGTGTAAGCACATGTAGTGGAGGCTTATGTGGGAGTCCAACCCGGGAGAAAAACTTTCAACTGCCACAAGTGTGGTATCCATTACAATCACTCTCTATGCAACCTACAGTACTGCCAAGAACCCATAGGGCCTCTTGGGGGACCTTTTACACTTGGGCCCCATGCAACCTAAAGTACTGCCCAGCATCTGTATGCTTTCCATGGGGGGGGAGTCTTTTACTCTCAGGCCTCATGTAGCCTACAGTACTGCTCAGCACTCATTGGGTCTCTGGGAGGGGACCAAGTTTTGAACTTGGGCCCCATGCAGACTACAGTACTGCCCAGCACCCATAGGTTCTTTGGGAGGGGGGACCTTCCCTTCCCATACATAGCTCATTGGCAAGCATATGGTTTAAGGCTGGGGACAGAAGATGATCTGATAGGATCAGTCCAGTTGCAGCATTGTTTCTGAGGCTACTTCCCCCTCCTCCAGAGGAGGAGAACAACATCTTAGATGCTAGAACCTCCTTCCTATGGTTGTCCCTCAACATTCCAAGCTTATTTTCAAACCTGGTTACTGGCGCCACTGCTGCCACTTTAGGGACAAGCCAGCCACCTGTGCTGTTTCTTATATCATTATCATATATTGATCTATTAGTGTCAGTGACTCATTAGCTAGCACACATGCCTCTAGAGTCAGAAGATGGGAAGGTTGTGGGTTCTCATCCCATATCAGTAGCTTGAGCTCATGCTGTACCTAATGCTGACACTGCAGTTCAGCACTGTCAAGGTGACATCCTTCTGATGAGACGATACAATAAGGTACCTTCTGCCGATCTCTGAGGGCTGTCCAGGATGGTACAAAATTGTATTTATTATGCTCTGATATTTTGCTCCAGATGCCATGAGACCTTCCTCTTCATGACTCCCATACCCCAGCCCTCTTACCAGAGGTTGGAGCAGATCCAGTGAACGGGGGGGGGGGGGCAAATCCTCTTAAAGCTAAGGGGGCCTGGGGCATGCCCCACTAGGAAATGTTTCATAACATTAATGTAAATGGTACATTTTCCAGGATTTTAGAGCTAAGTAAGAAACTCTTACTTAGCTCCAAAATAAAAGATCATGCCCTGTATCTAGTTCCATCTACTGTAGACAAAGTTAAAATGCCTTGCAGCAGCACAGAGATAGACTGGGCAGCGAACAGAAAATAAATTCCTTTGGATTTTTCATTCTGCTTGTATCCCCCTCTTGCTTGAGACAGTTCCAACATCTCAGCCACAATGTGTGTCATCTATTCAGGCTGTGGGACCCAGGTCCAGCCAGAAGATTTTGATCAGCACCATCACTGTTGTGTCCCTTTTCCTCCTTGGTTCTTGTCCCCAGTTGGAGGCGGTTGGCTGCATCATGTTGGAGTGCAACAGGCAGACAGCAGCTACAGTGAATGGTAGTGGTGTCTTCCTGACATGACATCTTCTGATCCTCTCTCAGAGCAGCAGAAGCAATGATACACCCTGTTTGGGTCAGTGAGTGGGTAAAAGACTGAAGATTGTTTTTATACAGCATATCCTGCTGAAATGGTGTGTGACTGCACATCACTGACAAAGTAAAACTGCCCATGACTGGACCACCCAAGATGGCACACACTGATTGACTGTCTGAGGCACTGAAGGCAAATTGTGTATCAATATCTGTTGGGTGACTGGGCAATAGTGGCGAGTAGGGGAGACTAACTGGTTCAGGAGTGACAGTCCTGACCGAGTCCAGCAGACACCCAAATAAAAAAAAAAATATATGTATGTAACCCCTCACCCCTGCCTTTTTACTAAAACGACAGGTGGCATGCTGTTGGCGTTGGCAGCAATACCTGGTGGGGACCTGGGTTCGGGAAGAATGAGGTTACCTGGCACAAGGGACCTAGGTTTGGCTACTCTGCACAGGGGCACCCAAGTAAATCCAACTACAGGAAGCAATAACTGTAATGTCCAGAACAAGGATTGGGATTTTTCAGTGTGGCTTTATTCAAAAGTAGCCGAACATAATAAAGCATAGATGGTCCCCCAAGGGGCTACGTTCACTGTATATGCAGATTAGAGACTACAAGGCGGTTCACTTGAAGAATGAACACATTTCTACTATGGTCTGGCTCTGGACCCACCAGGCACTCAGCCTGGACTTGCATGCGCTTTGGATACACAGCCCGACTGGCCTGGCTCCCCTGCCGTCCACTTGACTGACGGTCCATTTAAAGAATGAACCCAACTTTACTTGGAGAGACTCCCATCACACAAGGAGTATATTTTCCCAAGCTGTGGCTCCCCACACCACTTAGAGTCTGCAACTCCTAGGGAGATCTTATTTCTTACTTCCTTCGAACTCCCATCAAACAAGGAGTATAATTTCCCATCCTTTGGCTCCCCACACCACTTAGAGTCTGCGACTCCTAGAGAGATTTTCAAGTTGCGACCCACGTCTGGGTACCTACCTCATCACTGGCCAAGTGCATGAGGCAAGTAGCAATCACAGTAGAAATCCGTAGAGGTGGACCTGGTTACTAAAGATGGGGGGTGTTCCCACCTCCAGCTCCCACAGCCCATCCCCGGCCATTTCTCTGGACAAACAGAAACTTAGAACTTTAAAATGTAGATTGAATGGTGGATGACCTGAAGCACCCCCTCTACAACAGTACTTGAAATCCATTCAGACTTTAAACTTTAACTACTCCATTTGTTTGTCCTAGTACAATAGGCCTCCCAAATAGTAGTTCACATCCCAGCTTTTCTTCATAATTTCCAAACTGAAGAAAACATTTTGTTTGCCTTCTCAAATAGAGCACAACACTCACCCTTTCGTTGCAGGTGCCCCACAGGCAAAGTACCACTTCTTTCACTGTTATACAAGAACAGAAACTGTAAACAGGCAGTTTTCTTCTATAGTGGAAATACGGGATTGCCCCTGGAATCCACAGAGGGACTTTTCTTCCACCCCACTCCGGAGGGAGGGGGCACTGAAACCTGGACAGCAGTCTCCACCACTTTCAAAACGTAAACAGGAACACACTTCCTTCTTGGAGGTAAACAGACAACTCCTTCCTTCCTGCTTGGAGATAAACAGACAACTGGCTTTGAAAACTCCCAAAGTTCTAAACTCACTCCCTGAGCTGCAGATTCCAATGTGGCTTATGCAGCTGCGACAGTTCTATGGTGATGTCATCTCTCAAGTCTCAGCTGTGACTGAGAACAGAGTGAGACAGTGTGAAACCCATTTAACTGGAGTTTCACAAGCTGCCTTCCCTGCCTACCACTAGGTCTTACTGGGATTCTAGTAACCCCGAGTAACAAGGGGGTTACATGTAATTTATTAAAATTTGGTTGGATGACTTTTAACAGAGGGATGAGGCTAGGGTCAGCAACCCCCACACGCCTATGCCTGTCATCCTACTGTCTCCCAGGTATTAACTTTCAACTTCCACCATGCTAATGTGACTTCCCCTCTTGACAAGGCCATCAACAGGGTTCCCCAAGTCCTTCTGGAAATCTACTTCCTCCAGCTGACAGGAAACTAGCACTTGTGTTGGTGAGTGTAGGGTCTGCAGGCTGTGATGGCCTTTATGCTGCATGAGTGAGAATTTATTGCTACAATGTTCTGCCATCCCCATGGACTCCACCTCTAGACATCACTGGATACCTTCTTAGACATATGAGTTTGCATGCATGTTGGCATCAGTGGCATTCTCCTCTCCCTGTTTCACAGCCTCAGTTATATCTCCCCCTGTGGGCACCTAGATGGTGGTCTAACAGCAAGGCCCAGTAGTGGTAAACTCTCTCCCAGGTCTAAATGGCTTTCCTCTGTGATGCTCAGCCTTACTCCTCTGGCTGGTCTCAGCAAGTTAAGCCCATTCTCCAGCATGACTTCCTGGCATTGCAAGCAGTAGCCCTAACATTATGCAAAGGCCAGTCTTCAGGATGGTATAAGCTGGAGCTAGCAGAGCCATTAGCAGAACTGTTTAGTGAGTCTCTGAGCACAGAAGAGGTCCCAGAAGACTGGAGAAGGGCTCATGTGATCCCGCTCCACAAGAGTGGTAGCAGGGAGGAGGCTGGGAACTACAGACCAATCAGTCTTACGTCAGTAGTGGGCAAGATTATGGAGGCACTCCTTAAGGAAAGGATAGTGCAACACCTGGAATCCATAGGGGAACAGGATCCAAGACAACATAGGTTTGCATAGAAACATAGAAACATAGAATTTGATGGCAGATAAGGACCGCTTGGCCCACCTAGTCTGCCCATTTTCCTACCTAACAGATAAGCTGCAGATCCTAGTTAACCAACAGCTTATTTCCTCCTACCCCCCACTAGGACTGCCTTATGCCTGTCCCATGCATTCTTGAATTTCCCCACTGTTCTTGACTCCACGACCTCCTCAGGGAGGCTGTTCCATGCATCTACAACCCTCTCTGTGAAAAAATACTTCCTCACATTACCTCTGAGCCGTCCCCCCTCTATCTTCAGATTGTGCCCCCTTGTTCTTGCACATCTCTTTTTCTGAAAGATGCTACCCTCTTGGACTTTGTTCATTCCCTTGAGGTACTTGAAAGTTTCTATCATGTCCCCTCTCTCCCTTCTTTCCTCAAGGGTATACATATTAAGCTCCTTTAGTCTTTCTTCGTATGTCTTCTGGTGCAGACCTTGCTCCATTTTGGTTGCCCTCCTCTGTACAGCCTCCACTCTGTCTATGTCTTTGCGGAGATGGGGTCTCCAGAACTGCACACAGTACTCCAGATGGGGTCTCACCAACTGTCTGTACAGAGGGATAACAACTTCCTGTTTTCTACTATTGATGCCTCTTCCTATGCATCCCAGTATCCCCCAGCCTTCCTTACTGCCTTCTCACATTGCTTGCCCACCTTTAGGTCATCTGATATAATTACCCCCAGGTCCTTTTCCATTTTTACTGTTGTCAGTATCTCACCCCCCATTGTGTACTCTTCCCCTGGGTTTTTGTTTCCCATGTGCATTACCTTGCACTTCTTTGCATTGAATCTGAGCTGCCATACATTTGACCATTCCTCCAACCTTGCCAAGTCCCTTCTCATCCTTTTCACTCCATCTTGTGTATCAACCCTGTTGCAGATCTTTGTGTCATCTGCAAAGAGACATACTTTTCCTTCCAGTCCCTCTGCAATGTCACTTATAAAGACATTAAAAAGGACCGGTCCCAGTACTGAACCCTGCGGTACCACGCTAGTAACCCTCCTTTACAAAAGGGGGGTCCTGTCAAACTAATCTCATAGATTTCTTTGACTGGGTAACCAGAGTGGTGGACCAAGGGGGAGCAGTTGATGTCACCTACCTTGACTTCAGCAAAGCTTTCGACACTGTTCCACATAGAAGATTGATAAATAAGCTGGGTAGGCTCTGGGTGGGTCGGAAGTTGGTCAACTGGGTGGTAAACTGGTTGACGGGCAGAAAACAGAGAGTGGTGGTAAATGGTATACAGTCAGAATAGATGCAAGTCACAAGTGGGGTACTTCAGGGATCAGTCCTGGGGCCAGTCCTCTTCAATATCTTCATTAGTGACATTGCAGATGGACTAGAGGGTAAGGCTTGTCTGTTTGCAGATGACACAAGATCTGCAACAGAGTAGATGATCCAGATGAGGGTGGGCAGAATGAGAAGAGATCTGGATAAACTAGCAAAATGGTCAGAAGAGTGGCAACTGGGATTTAATGCAAAGAAGTGCAAGATCATGCACATATGGAAGAGAAACCCTGAAGCCACCTATAGGCTGGGAGGGGAGTTGCTGGCAGTCACAAAGGAAGAAAGAGACTTGGGCATCATCATCACCGATGACCTGAAATCATCCAAGCAGACCTCTAAAGCAGTAAGTAAGGCTAGAGGGATGTTAGCGTGTATTAGTAGGGGTATCACAAGTTGTAAGAGGGAGGTAATAATCCCTCTTTATAAGACACTGGTTAGGCCCCATCTGGAGCACTGCATGTAGTACCGGAGGCCACACCTTCACAAGGACATTAACCAAATTGAGGCAGTCCAGAGAAGGGCAACCAAAATGGTGCAGGGACTGCATCAGAAGACATATGAGGACAGATTAATGGAGCTCAATATGATTACCCTTGAGCAAAGGAGAGAGAGAGGTGATATGATCAAAACATTCAAACACCTTAAGGGCATTAACAAGGTGAAAGAGTCTAACATGTTTAAATATAAGAAAAAAAGCAGGACAAGAGGACACAGCATGAGACTAGAGGGAGGCCGATTAAGGGGGAATGTGAGGAAATTCTTTTACACAGAAAGGGTGGTGGATGCATAGAACGGCCTACCTCAGGAAGTGGTGGCTATGAATTCAGTGCAGGGCTTCAAACAGTCAAGGGATAGGCATAAGGGAGCAATACAGATGAGTATGAATAGATAGGCCACTGACAGAGCAAAGGCCGATAGCACATTTATAAGGTAGAAAAAGAAATGGGGCAGACTGGATGGGTCTTGCGGTCCTTATCTGCCATCAACTTCTATGTTTCTATGTAAGTTCATGATCCCATGGCACTTATTGTGAAAGAAGGTTTTTTTTATCCTGGACTGTCTGGCCAACTTTCTTTTTTTTTTTCATACAGGTTTTTCTTGCTCCTTCATCAGGGGGCAGCTACATCAGGGGCCTATGAATATTGGCCCATCTGGAGCAATAATGCAAACCTGGGTTAGCGCCAGTGCTAATCATGTTCATTCAGGCACTAACGTTTGAACATCAGGCCCCTGATCATTTGTTTGCTGTTGCTGCTGTCATTCCTGGGCAATACAGTCACAGAGGACTACATTGAGCCCCAGGAGAACAGTGGGTCCAGAAAATATCTTATCTGAGCTTATAAAATCTCTAACATGCACTGCAGGCTTCTGAATCTCCCACTTCTGTAGCCCTCCTCTGATATCAGCTGCAGGGAATTTGGGGATTTATAGTTATAGAAAATGTTAGCTTACAAGTCTACAGAATCAGTCTGATACAATCAGCTATACTGCAGCACACAGTAATAAAAAACATGTTTTTGCACATGAAGCGCACATTGGTACTAGCCCCACACATGGGAATGGGCTGTTATGGGTGACTGTTCCCCTTTGACGCTGTTCTAGGGTAGCTTCACTGAAGATTCATATGTCTACTATGAACAAAAACATCCTTTTAATAAAAACAATAATTCTGATGAGCAGCTGGTCAAGCTGTGAGTACTTGTGACATCATTTAGGAAGTTCAGAAGACTAAGGGTGCTCCTTGCAAAGAGCCCTGTGAGCTGGAGTATCACAAAGTTTCCCACACTGTTTAGCCATTCCCTGCTTTCAAAGGATAACAAAAGAAGTGTGCCTGATTACAGCCTGTGTTACTGACATGCGACACCGCCCATTGAGCTTGGCAGAAATCTTATTCCCAACAGACCATCTGGATAGCAGTTCAAATCTGGATGGCCCACTCTCATTCCCGCCTTTCAGAACCTGAGAAAGTACTGCCCTGAGTTGTTAAACGGTGCCTTTTGTCTTTTGATGGCATATGCCTTATTCACCTGAACAAATTGACACAACAACTGGCTTTGGAGAAATGGCCACAGCCATGTGTTTATTATTAATACCAATTATTCACATATACATTTTGCTTCATCATGCTGTGTGCAGGTAGGTAGCCTTGGAAGGAATCTAGCTCACCATGGAGCACTAGATCGTTGATGGTCGACCCTCTCTCCCAGGAGAGTAAGCCACCTTACCATCAGCCAGGATCCCGCAAGGGACAACAGCCTCGGGGACATGAGGGATCAGGGATGGCTCTGTGACCAGCTGCGGCTAGCTTCTTCCCCCTCAGAGGATCTGCCATACCGCAGGACACTGCCCGAATAGGGTGCCCTTCGGACTCCAACCATCAGGCCCACCCTCCTGTCAGCCTCAGGGAGATCTGGCTGGTCAAGATACATGATCCTCTGTTACCCCCTCCACAGCGTTCCAAGACTACCAAGCTGCCACTTACAAATGTTCATGACCTATCTACTCCCTAGCCTACTCTAACTAAAATGAGTCCCCCCTTTCTGGAGAAGGCAAAATCCCAGAAAACCCAGTGGGAAAAAAGTGGGAAATTCCTTCTTGACCCCTAAGGCGATCCCCCTTAGTGGGACAGCAAGTTCCCTATACCCCCCCACGACCCCCCCTGCTTTTACAAGGGTGAGGTTTGGATGGGATGTGACCTGGGACAAGGAGGAATGAGGAAGAATTCCTCCTGAGCAACCCCTTTTAAGGGGCCTGGCTCCTCCCAGTCCCTGGCTGCAAGCTCCCTCCCCCCGGGAACCCTATCCTCCCCCCCAGCCCCTTCTGAGCAGTCCTACCTGGGTCGCTATTGTTGTTCAGGTGTCTCTGGCCATGCCCTCAGACAAAGCCCCACCTGCTGCGATACCTTGCAGGCTCCTCCATAATAACAGAGACAGCTACCTGGGAGCAGCAGTATAGGGGCTGTCTTTCAATAAATGAACAATATTTGTTACAATGTCCCAGGATGTATAAACAAGCAAAATACACAAAAACAAGCAAAATACACAAAGCAGGATAGGCTGTTTAGGTGGTGCAGTACTAGACACAACTCAAAGTGACCAGTCATGATCCAAGCTTCATTTGTTCTGGAAATGCCAACTAGTAAAATCTCTGACATTTCTTCTCTTTTTTTTTGCAATTAAGTTTATTTTAACTTTCCAGTAAAATAACAACTTATACAATCAAGGCCTGTGATACAAAAGGGTACCATACAATACAAATCACCGTTCATGGCCAAAGATAATAAAAGAAGAACAATACATCACAGACAGCCCTCCACCCCACCCACCCACACCCATATCCCTCCCATCCTGAAGCACAGCCTGAACCTTGTAACATCTTCCATAGGTGGGAAAGGAAATACACCTTGGTACATACAGGGAGGAGAAAGAGAAAAGCAAAAAAAGTAAGAAAGAAAGCGAGGGTTAAAAAGGTAAGCTTTAATAGCCAAATTTATCTTTGAGCATTAGGAAAAGGGGTCTCCAACATCTTTGAAATTTACTCCATGACTGAGAGATCTTAGCAATACTTCCCTCAGCATTTAAGGCTGTGAGGAATTCTGCCCACCATTCCTGATATGAAGGAATCCAATAATCTTTCCAATGCCTTAAAATTAACAATTTAGTCACTAGAGAAATCATAGCAACTTGCTTTTTCTGAGAAACAGTCGGAATAGAGTTATATAACCCCAAGATGCAAGTCTCCACTGAAAAAAAGGCCGATATATTGAGGTAATCTGCAATCTTTCTTTTAACTGTATCCCAAAAATTTTGTATTTTAGGACCAGTCCAGAGTTTATGGTATAATGTAACATCATCATGTCTACAATCTGGACATTTCAGGGAGTCTATCCGACCTAGTCTATGCAATTTGCTGGGAGAATAGTATAAATTATGGAGGATATTACGTAGCCGATCTTGTTTTATTAACTTGAAGTTATCAGTCCAAATCCACATCCATGTGGTATCAGAGAAAGAAATATCTAGGGTATATTTCCAATTGTATGCTACTGGAGAGATACCAATCCATGGATGATTAAGAAGTTCATCATAGAGTTTAGAGATTGGTTTAGGTTTTTTAGCTATAACATAGAGGGAGTCTGAAAGGGTGCCAATCTTATCTGACCATGGGGGTCTACCTGAAAGGTTACTTACACAGTGTCGAACTTGAAACCAAAAAAAGTTTGGTTTATGTTGCAAGTTAAATTTATGTTGAAGAGCGAAAGTGGAAAGTAAAGAGTCCTCTTGGGTTAAATCTTTTAACTTTAGAGGTTCTTGCATTGGCCAGTCACTTAAACTAATAACTTTGTTCACTATCTTTAGATTAGGATTATTTAACAAAGGTTGGGTGATATCCTTCTTTGGACTGGATCTGATTAATGTACACAGTTGTTGAATCCCACAGTGCTGATGGGACTACTTTCCATGAGTTAAATAAAACTGCAGCTAAAGAAACCTTATGTTTAGTTGCATATTTATGATCTAACTGTAACCAATTTTTCGTATCCAGCAGATCTGCTCCTAGCTTGAACCAGTGTGAGAATCTATGCACATGGATAGCTAGATAATAAAGGAAAAAGGCCGGAAGTCTTAAGCATCTCATAGCCTTCGAATGAGTCAATTTCAAATAGGCTCTGCATGGGGTCTTCCCATTCCAGATAAAGTCAGAGCAAATTCTATGTAATGCTGAAAAAAAAGAGACTTGGGGAGGTATATGTTAAGATTAGATAGAGGATAAAATATTCTGGGAAGTGTAACCATCTTAATTATATTGGCCCTGCCCCAGAAGGTAAGTGGTAATTTCTTCCATCTTCCCAAATCTTCTTGTATCTATTTTAGAAGAGGATCTTCTAAATAATAAGGACATGATAAGAAAGTCTCTTTAAGCTGAGTGGCAACCATATCATGAGGGGGCACAGTCTTAAGCTGGAAGGTGGGATGTTTAGGAGGGATGTCAGCAAGCACTTCTTCACAGAAAGGGTGGTGGGCACTTGGAATGCACTGCCGGAAAAGGTCATCTCGTTAAAGACAGTGAGCAGCTTTAAGAGAGTCTGGGACAGGCATAAGAGGTAGATAAGAATCATGGGTAGGGAGGATGGGAGTAGTGGGGAGGGAGGGCAGGGATTTTAGCTCAAGCTGTGGACCCTACAATATGAGCAGACTTGAGAGACCAAATGGCCTTTTTCTGCTGGCTTGTTCATATGTTCGTATGTTCGTATGTATCTAAGATATAATCTTTAAGCTTGGATAGGTCTTTTGGAACTCTAATGCCCAAAAATGTAATCACTGTACCTTAGAAACATAGAAACATAGAATTTGATGGCAGATAAGGACCGCTTGGCCCACCCAGTCTGCCCATTTCCCTGCCTACTGGATAAGCTGCAGATCCTAGTTAACCAGCAGCCTACTTCTTCCTACCCCCAACCCCTAGAATTGCCTTATGACTGTCCCATGCATGCTGAATTCCACCACTGTTTTGACTCCACGACCTCCTCCGGAAGGCCGTTCCATGCATCCACAACCCTCTCTGTGAAAAAATACTTCCTTACATTACCTCTGAGCTGCTCCCCTCTATCTTCAAATTGTGGCCCCTTGTTCTTGCGCACCTCTTTTTTTGAAAGATGCTACCCTCTTGGACTTTGTTGATTCCCTTGAGGTACTTGAAAGTTTCTATCATGTCCCCCTCTCCCTCCTTTCCTCGAGGCTATACATATTAAGCTCCTTAAGTCTCTCTTCATATGTCTTCCGGTGCAGACCCTGCACCATTTTAGTTGCCCTCCTCTGGACAGCTTCCATCCTGTCTATGTCTTTGCGAAGACTGGGTCTCCAGAACTGCCGCAGTACCCAGATAGGGTCTGACCAGCTGTCTGTACAGAGGGATAATAACTTCCTGTTTTCTACTGGTGATGCCTCTCCTATACATCCCAGTATCCCCCCAGCCCTCCTTGCTGCCCTCTCACATTGCTTGCCCACCTTTAGGTCATCTGATATGACTACTCCCAGGTCCCTTTCCATTTTGTTGTTGTTAGTATCTCACCCCCCATTGTGTACTCTGCCCCTGGGTTTTTGTTTCCCAGGTGCATTACCTTGCACTTCTTAGCATTGAATCTAAGCTGCCATACATTTGACCATTCCTCTAACCTTGCTAAGTCCCTTTTCATCCTTTCCACCCCACCTTGTGCATCAACTCTGTTGCAGATCTTTGTGTCATCTGCAAAGAGACATACTTTCCTTCAGTCCCTCTGCAATGTAGCTTATAAAGACATTGAGAGGACGATCTAATACTGAACCCTACGGTACCCCACTAGTAACCTCCCTTTCTTCAGAGTGGACTCCATTTACTATTACTCTCTGTGTCTTATTCTCCAGCCAATTTTTTACCCAGTCTGTCATCTTGGGACCCACTCCCAGGCTAGCTAACTTGTATATTAATCTTTTGTGTGGGACTGTGTCAAATGCCTTGCTAAAGTCTAGGTAGGCCATGTCCACAGCCCCTCCCTGTTCTACTACTTTGGTCACCCAGTCAAAGAAATCTATCAGATTTGTCTGGCATGACCTTCCTGCTGTGAATCCATGCTGCTTTGGGTCCTGTGCCCCTCTGGTCTCTAGATACTCGACAATTCTTTCCTTCAGAAGTGATTCCATCATTTTCCCTACCACTGAGGTTAAACTAACAGGTCTGTAGTTTCCTGCTTCTGCCTTGCTCACACTTTTGTGAAGGGGAATCACATCTGCCCTCCTCCAGTCCTCGGGTACCACCCCATCCTCCCATGATTTGTTAAACAGGGTAGTCAGTGGTGTAACTAATTCTACCTTCCCAGAGCAGGCCCATGTCAGTGATATGCACTTTATTTATCAAACCAGAAAGTGAGTACATTGTAGTTTTCCCCTTATTTAACTTATATCCTGAAAACACACTGAATTGTTCTATAATCTTTAATGCTAATGAGAGGGATTGTCTGCCATCTGTAAGGTGTAAGAGTAAATCGTCTGCAAAAAGGGATAATTTGAGATTTAAGTCACCAAGTGGTATTCCTTTAATACCCTGTGTCTGTTTAAGAGACCTTACCAAAGGTTCAATATACAGGTTAAACAAATAAGGGGACAGAGGGCAACCCTGCCTAGTACCACTACATAAAATGAAAGGGTCAGATAAATGGTTATTACATAATAACCTTGCTGATGGGGAACTGTAAAGAACTTGAATTTGTTTAATAAAGCATTCAGGAATGCCAAAATAGGAAAGGGCAGCAAAATGGTAAGGCCAAGCCACTCTGTCAAATACTTTTTCTGCATCCAGGGAGACCAACATCGCTTCAAGGCTGGGCTCCCTGGATGCAGAAATAAGATGAAAAAGTTTTCTGAAATGATCTGTTGTGGAGCAGCCTGCAACAAATCCCACTTGCTCTGGTCCTAGAAGAGTCCAGACTTTTGCTAGGCTTTCTGCTAAGACCTTTGCATATATTTAAATATCGACATTCAGGAGAGAAATTAGTCTATAATTACTTATAAAATTAGGGTCTTTTCCTGGTTTGGGAATGAGAATAATTCTCGCCTCGAACAATAAGGACTCACTTACATCCGAAGTTTCCCAATAGTTGAAAAGGTGGAGTGGGAGGGGAGCAAGATGAGCTTTGCAGTACTTATAGAAAAGGCCAGTAAAACCATCTGGGCCAGGGGCCTTGTCAGGTTTTAAAGCATCGATGGCCGAGTTGATTTCTTCTAAAGTAAACAGCCTTTCTAGAAGGTCTTGAGATGGCAACGCTAATAGTGGGAGATTAGAATTATGGAGAAAACTGTGCATGGCCTGAAGTTAAGAAGGTGAAAGTGGGTGAGACGAGTAAAGAGATTGGTAGACTTCTCTAAATGTTACTAGCATCTCACTAGGGTCCACAAATCTCTGACATTTCAAGGCTAGCTCAGCATGAGGGTGATACAGCAAGAGAGAAAAGTAAAGAAATCTCTCTCGGGTAAACAGGTTTGCCTTGAAGATCAATCACTGAATCCGTTGATCGATCAATAAGTTTATTTGAGCCATCGCAGTGAAAGGACTATTGAGCTGACACTAATTTGCAATAGTGTCCAATTAGAATGAATACATGATAACACAAGTTGTAGTACAGTACGGTATATAAATTATCCAGGCAAACATATTAATATAAATGTTACATACAGGTAATCTTAGAAGGAAGAATGGTGAGTTTTACAAGAGGCAGATAAGATGAAACACCGCAGTATGTGATATACAGAACCCTGCCAGCAAGGAGTATTTTAGATACTATTCCATCCAAGAAGTCTCAGCAGTCAAACAGTGGGATGAGGGTGGTATTAACCAGGCTGAGTTTTGTTTTTATTTTTATTTTTTTATTTATTTATGAAATCTCGGAATACACTACATCTGAGTAAAAAACAGCTCTTTTACAGAGGTTCCACATCAGTGGGGAAGGCTAACAAACATACAAAGGTAAAACATTACATTGGTTTTCAAGTACATGTAGTTTAGGAAGATGCCTGTACAATGTACCTATAAATCAACAAACTGAAAAGTAACATCTGTAGCAGTAAAAGGATAATAACAGGTTAACCCAAGAGAGGAGGCAGCCTAGGAGGCTTTGTCATCGAAGTAGTGATAGAATAGGGGTACAAGGAGGTAAAAGGGTATGGAAAAACAGAGGAATGCAAGTGGAGGGTGAGTGGGGAAGGGAGTACACAATGGAATGGGGGCAAGTGGGACTGCAAGGGATAGTGGGACCAAGTGAAGGGGGGTAGAATCAGGCTCATATATTGGGGGAAATTAAGAGCACTGGGGTGCCACACAAAAGAGAGGCAGCACCAGTTAGGTGAAACAGTCACAACTGCTGTTAGCCATGAGGTGCTGCCGTAGCATTAGCTTGAATGGGCCCAATTCTGGTACTGAAAAGACTTCACTATTAAGGGTGTTATACCAAAGAGGTTACCTATAAGCAAAGGACCTTTGCCCTTAAGTGGTCTGGCATCCTGTAATAAGGAAAATTTGATTTACTGAACTTCAGGTGCACTGAGAGCTCCAATAGGTGCTAAAAAGCTGTTCAACACCAGGAGGTGTGAGCCAGAGAAGTGTTTTTTTAGCTAACAGGCAGGTTCGGTATTGAATCCTACCATTTAATGAAAGCTATCCAGATTGAGCATACAGATCACAAGTAAGTGTACTGCAGGCTACCCCAGTGAGGAGTTGGCATGCTTTATTGAGTGCCACTGATATCCTACAGAGGGCCATGGTGGAGGAAGAGCCATAGATGACCAGTCCATAATCAATAATAGAGATGATGGAACTGTGTATTGCTAGCCTTAGGGAGTCAGGTGCCAGGCTGTGCTTGTGTATGTGGAATAATTTAATCCTATTATTGACAGCTCTGGCAATGTTATCAATGTGCTGAGCATAGGATAGGGAGCTGTCCACAGTTACCCCAAGATATTTAAACTGTTGGATCTGTTCAAGCAGGACTTCAGTGCAGTTTCTGACGATGAGAGATTGGGACTTTTGCTTGTTGCATGTGCTGCAGAAAAGCATGACTTTAGTTTGTTAGTAGTTCAGTACCAGCTTATGATTACTGAACCACTCCTCCACTTTCTCAAAACTGAGCAGAAGGTGGTATTCCAAAAGTTTAGGGTCATTGTTACTAGTGAAAATGTCAGCATTGTCCACACAGAGAAGATTCTGCTGATGACAGGAATGGGGGAGATTGTTTAAAAAGAGCCTAAATAGGAGGGGTCCCAATAATGAACCCTGTGACACTCCAGAGAGGACCGGTTGCCATTCAGAGATGACATTGGCAACCTTCACTTGTTGGGAATGATCTTCTAAATAACTTTTAAACCAGTCTGTTGTATCCTTGGATAGTACAATGGAGGTCAGTGGTTTGAGCAGCAGTGTGTGGTTAATTGTATCGAAGGTTTTTGTTAGGTCAATGAAAACCTCACCCACTAAGTTACCTTAATCAAGTGATTTGTGGACAAAACCTGTGAATTCCAACAGTGCTATGGTGGTGCTATGCCCTTTTCTGAATCCATTCTGCTGCGTGCATTGGATCACATACTTTTCCAGGTATTCCACCAACTGATCTGCTACTATCCACTCTAGTGCTTTGGACAAGGGGGGGTGAAGATTGGTCTGTAGAGCCAGGTCATCACTTTTGTGCACAGGGGTTACTACAGCGGATTTCCATATTTGGGGACATAATGCCAGTCTTAGGGATAGGTTCAGAATCTTTGTAATGGGTACCAATAATTCTTCCAAGGCAAAGGCAACTAGTTTGAGATCAAGGGAGTTTCCACTATGCCTTGATTTCCCTAGTACCCTGCGTAGATATTTTCTAATCATGTGCAGAGAGACCTCATTAAAGTAGAAAGGAGGTGGGGATGGCTTATTTTATCAGAGTCCAGAGTACTATTAGTTGTGGAATCTTCAAAGAAGTCCAGAAGAAGGACACTACTCAGGTCTACAAATGCGTTACTGAAAGTATTTGCTATGGTCACTGGGGTCCAGGGTCGGGGCTCCCATGATGTTGAGCATAGTAGGCACCACCTTAGGGTCTTTCCTGTGAAGTGTTTTAGGTTACTACAACAGTTATTACCTTCTCCCCAGGAGTTTGTGAGTACTTCCCTGTAATATTTGTGTTTTTCAAGGTGTATGGCTCGAGTGCACGCATTCCTGGATTTTTTGTATTTTTGCACATCCACTTGCATGCCAGAGGCTCTTGCTCTGCACCAGAGGTGATTCCTGAGTTTCATGCAACTAATAAGCTCAGGTGTTATCCAATGGTTGTAGGTACAGTGCCTTTGACTTTCATCTTTTTTAAGGGGCAAGGATGTCACAAACAGCATTAAAGTGCCTGATAAAATGATCCAGAGCTAAATTAATATCATTGGTGGAGTCAAGTAGCGCCCAATCCAGCATGCAAAGATGCAATTTTAAGGGCTCAAGATGCTCCTGTTTTAGCACCCTACTATATATTATTTTGGCAGGGGGCTTGTCGAACTTATTAGTCCAGTAGCAGACAGGGGAATGGTCGCTTAAAGTATCAGGGAGGGCGGGAGGACAGTAACATTGGTGATACGCTCAGGGTGTTTGGAAAGTATCCAGTCCTGCAGGTGTTTGTTCCTGTCGTATAGTTACATCTGGTGGGAGAGGTAATGAGCTGGGTTAGGTGTAGTGCCAAGATAGCATCCTTAAAAGAACCTACATCGGGGAAAGCCAGTTGACATTGAAATTACCCATAATTATAGTTTCTGAGTTATGGCGCAGGCTTCGTATGTACTCCATTATGGTATTAAAGCCAGTAGCATGTTCCTTTGGTGGTAAATACACAGATACTAAAGATAAGGCTTTGTTATGTGCCCCAAGTAGACATTTAATGGCTAGGGCCTGTATAGGGCAACCTAGACTAGGCATTGGTAAGGCATGACCCATTAATGTATCCTTAAGGTAGATAGTGCAGCCACCACCTCTTTTTGTTAGCCTGTCCTGTCTAAATATGGAATATCCAGGTGTGGCGACTGCAGTGTCAGGGATCTTGGGTGAGAGCCACGTTTTATCTACAAAGAGGACATCTGCATTACGTTGTGCAACCCAGGCTTGGAGGCTGTCAATTTTACTTAGCAGGTTGCAGATGTTGACAGATGTGATGTTATAGAACCAAAATTTCATGGCTGTTGGGTGAGGCAGGTCCTACTGGGCCAGGGTTGGGGTGAACATTGCCAGACAGCAATAGAAGCATTAGTAAGAACCTTAGCAGGTAGGCTTTCAGTTGCTTGTTGTTTAGTTTGATTGATCGTCGTGGGTTCGAACTTTAGCTTCACTTATGGTGCAGCACAGTGAGGCAGAGGGGAATAGCCCGTTGGGGGGGTAAATTGCTTTTGAGCTTGTGATTAGCAGCTGCTGATAGTTTATCAGAATCCAATCTGGAGTACAGGAGGCCATAGTTTTGTAGGTAGAATAACCTGTGGCAAGGCCAGTGTCATAGTGTATATTGCACAGTAGAGTATATTGAAAAATAGGTTGTCATGGGGTATCATACAGAACTACAGAGCTACTCATTGCCAACAGAAACACTGTTTTAAGGATCTGAGTTGAATAATCTATGATCATAGACACCTGAGGTACTTAGTTTTTGGATAAATTCGGTATCATGTTCTGAAAGGTACTTATCAAGTTGTTATCAGAATAAGCCTGAGAGGGGACTTAAAGTCAGAAAGAATATTGGCCCTCTAGTAGCAGCAGAATATAACTAGCCAATGAGAACATTGTCACTTAAATAATTTCTGCCTTGGTCATGTGACTAAAATACACTTTATAAGAAAGCGCCCCGATAGGGCAGGGTTATAATGTGGGGAGCCATTGAGAGCTTTGGCCACACTCCAAGCAGCTTGTGGCAGGTCCTGGGAGGTGGGCAGCGGCTGAATAAAGAAAGCTGCAGAGCCAGAGGGAGCAAGACTCGGTCCGGGGCCTCATGCTGAAAGGAGGAATAGAGGAGAGAAACTCAGTTGATGAGATGTTTGGAATTGGTGGGCGAGAGGGACAGCAAGAGACAGGGAGAAAGCAAGGGGTCTAGGTACAATAGCAGAGCATGAAGGAGGGCTTAATCTCTGGGCAGCAGGTTGAGTAGATGGGGGAGAGAGAATAAATAAAACAGTTTCAACAGTTTTACAGTTTCTGCAACTTTAACCAATAAAATCAAATTAATTTCCGCAAAAGGGCTGTAACACTTAAGTAAAAAAGCAGTAAAGAAGCAAGAGTCTTTAGAGAAAATGCCTTGGCCAACATGGCCTTTAGCTGCAAAGAGCAGTCCAATCACAACTAAGCAAAAGGAGTGCCTGAAATTCACCTGTAGCATGCTTTAGCTGTTGTACCAGTGCTTCAAGCTGGGTCACACTTCATAACGTAGACTAAAGCTGTGTTTTCTTTTGGCAGCTTCTGTGCTGCCCCTGACCTTCAGCCTCGATCTGCATAAAGTTTACCTGGCCCATCTCAGTGCCAATGCAAACTGTTCTGCCATGAATGGTGTAGCTAGGGTGGGGGAAGGTGCAAGGACCATAGACTGTGCTGGAATGAGTGGTCCAGCCTGTTTGCAGGGCTACTTATATCACTTGCTCCAGAATGTGTCCCCAACTTGGCAGCAGTTCAGGGAGAGGAGCAGGGAACAACTTACTAGGGTCAGGTAAGTGTTCATATGGGCCACATTTGCACTGCAGCAGCCCAAGTGGTTGGGTTGCTGCAATCCAACTGTGGCCGTGTAAACATGCCTTTAAGTTTATATCAGTACAAATAACCTAATTTAGGCCCTATTTTACTTATTAGTCTGCCTTTATACTCCTCCCATTTTTAGGCTTGCATCTAACCATAGTCGAAAATTTGCTCAGTAATTTTACCATCAAAGGCAGCAATGTTTGGATTGGACTTACAGCAGTGTCAGTGACTCAGAAGGTTGCACACTCACCTCTGAGGCCGTATGATCAATGGGTTATAGCCCCACACCAGGCACTTAGGGTAAATACCAATACTGACACTGAACAGTGCATCATGAGGGGGATGCTGCACTCCTGAGGTGCTGTCTTTCAAATGAGACATTAAACCGAGGTCCTGTTCTGGTGGTTGTTCAGGTGGACATTAAAGATCCCATGGCACTTCTTGAAAAGAATAGGTGAATTTCTCTGGTGTCCTGGCCAAATTTCCCCCTTTTTACTAAAAACAATACCACCAAAAGCATAGTATGTTTAAATTTCGGTTGGTTACCATCTGTATCCCCAGCCCCTGAAAAAGGAACTTCTAGTTTCAGTGGGCCTACACGGTAAACAAAATTCAATAAATAAATTTCTGAATTTTAGAGATCAGCCGAACAGTATTTTTCTTACAATTTAGTACCAGATTACTCCTGGTCAGATAGTGCTGCACATTGTCAAATCATACATGTAGGTGTGACCTCACAGAGTCAACTTGTGTCCAGCTGTACCAAAAAGCTGTGTCATCTGCACCAAGATCCACATTTAATGCGGCACACTTTGGGGCTGAAGATGAATGGCTTTGCAGCTGATCTAGCCTCCAGAAACATAGACAGATAGACAATGAAGGCAGAAATGGTATCCTTTGGAATGCAGGATCCAAGACAGCATGGGGATCATGGCAGGAATGTACTGTCAAACAAATATGAAAGATTTTTTTGACTGAGAGACCAAGGTGGTGGACCAGGGAAGGGTGGTGGATATTGCTTAACTTGATTTCAGCAAGACGTTCAACACAGTCCCACACAGAAGGCTGGCAAATAAGCTAAGGAGTCTAGGCATGGGACAGAGGATGGTGAACTGGGTTGGAAATTGGTTAGTGGACAGAAGGCAGAGGGTGGTGGTAAATGGTACACAGTTGGAAGAAATGGGAGTCACCAGTGGTGTGCCACGTGGGTCAGTCCTGGGACCAGTCCTCTTCAATGTCTTCATAGCAGACATAGCAGAAGGGCTAGAGGGAAATGTATGCCTGTTTGCAGATGACACCAAGAGTAGATACTCCAAGGGACATAGAAGAGAGAATAAAAGGAGACCTGGAAAAGCTGGAGAAAGGTCTGAGGTATGGCAGTTAAGGTTTAAGGTGAAGAAGTACAAGATCATGCATGTGGGGAACAGAAACCCTGGGGGAGCTACATGTTGTGGGATGAGTAGTTGACAGTCACCAGGGAGGAGAGGGATTTTGGGGTTATTATATCAGATGACCTGAAATCCACCAGACAGATTGCAAAAGCAGTTGGGAGGACTACAGGGATGTTAGAGTGTATAGGGAGAGGTATTACAAGCCATAAGAGGGAGGTGGTGATCCCATTGTACAAGACGTGGTTAGGTCTCACCTAGAGTACTGTGTGCAGTTCTGGAGGCCACACCTGTATAAGGATATAGACAGGGTTGAAACAGTACAGAGGAGGGCAACTAAGATGGTGCAGGGTCTGCATGACTAGGCATATAGGGATAGACTTAGGGACCTCAACATATCCACATTAAAACAGAGACAGGAGAGGGGGGCATGGCTGAGACTTTCAAATATCTTAAGGGCATAAATAAGGTGAAAGGGGATGGTGTCTTCCGGTGTAAAAAGTACTATAGAACTAGAGGGCATGACATGAAATTGGAGGGAGTTGCATAAGGGGTAACATAAGAAAGTTCTTTTTTTACAGAGAAGGAGGTGGATGTATGGAATGCCTTGCCTCAGGAGGTGGTGGGAGCATGTACAGTAGATGGATTCAAGGTGGCATGGGATAGGCTTAAAGGAATCATACAGATATGGGGAGCATGGCTGAGGCTGCTGACCTAGTAGAGGCAGTTGGAGCAAACTAGTAAAATGGGCAGACTGGAAGGTCTTGCAGTCCTTTTCTGCCATCTGTGTCTATGTTTCTATGAAAAAGGCCTTTCTGCCCATCCATTTCCCCTCCAACCTAACAACTGTGCACTGGAACTATTGGCCATCCCTCCCCTAGTGGTTGAGTGGGGAGAATGGTGGTGAATAGTGTGGGTTAGAACTCTATATGGACAATAGGTTCCGGGTTTGTTAGGGTTTATGGGCAGACTGGATGAACCAATGGACTTTTTCTGCTGTCATTGTCTATGTATCTGTGTAATAGCTCATATCTTGGTACAGTTGCTAGTGGATTTCATTAACTTCTCCTACTGTTGTAGCAATCCATGCTGCTGGCACCATTTTGTTGCCAGGGAGAGATCTTGAAAAGCATCAGATGATAGTACAGGCTCATCTTTTACTGTGGTCTCTTGACTGTTGTCAGTGTCAGCATCTCTGTGTCATCATCTAAACGTATTCTGTTAATTGCCAAAACTAAATCATCATTACTCAGCTCCCTCTCACCACCACATCCACATTGAGAAAGTCAGAGAATGTATCCACTGACGTGAAAGCTGGGTGATGGGCACCATCTAATTTAGAAATGGGGATGGGATCTCCAGCACTGTTGGTCTCTAAATAACACCTGCCTTCTTATAACAATTGTTGATTGTTGTGGGAGTAGCTAGGATACAATCCATGGCATTACATCTAGACTGCGTCTATAAGAGTGACCTTTGGAACAACCTTAGCAGCAGGTGCTGACTCCCCCAGGCTGATCATGGTGATGATCTTGCTGGTCACCAAGGACTGTAGTGGCAGTTTCAGTTTTGTATCACCACTATGTCCATAGGTTGATAACACTGGTATTGTTCGGAAATAGAAACACCAGTTTGATGTTGCTACTCTGGTTTACTAGTTCTTGGTGGTGTTGACTGCAATTATTGACTGCAGGATGATATGGTGACATACCCTAATGAGTTGCTGGTTCCATGCAAACAGCCACTGCTGAAACATCAGGACAGCCATACATGCATTGGTGGGGTTTATGTCCATGACAGAGAGGGTGTTAAGGTCCTTTGGCAGACACTTTGGATGTTTACTTTTGCTGATGACTAACATCTTTCTCTTTTCATTCCCAATCAGGTTTGTGCACACAAGTATGAACGTTCTGTCCTTGGTGTTTTCCCAATATCAAGTTCAATGCTACAGGTTGCAGGCGGCATTACTGTGGTCAGGATAGCCACTGTAAAATAATCGTATCTCATCTGCATTAAAGATGTCATCAGGTGAGAAGTCGGACAGCAATGCAGGCAGGATGCCTTTTAGTCCAGTCTGAGCAGTGACTGTGTTGGTGTCAGCTTTTTCACTGTATTATTGCTTAAACACAATGTTTTACCCAGCCTTCCAGCAGCACAACAACCCCTCTGTCGCATCAAATCCCTCATGGCTTTCCTGTGAGGGAGGTTCAGTTGTTTTGGTTTTAAGCATGCGGCCAGAAATTTAAACACCTCTAGCTAGAGCCAGCAGGAACCAAATGAAGAGAGCCTCCTCACCATCGAAGTTCTTGTTCCTCCATTTTCCACTTTCTCTACAGGTTGCTATTGCTCTGCCATTCCACTGTTATTTTTTGACAGTTCTGGGCTCTGATTGAGATGACCAGCTTGCAATTGACAGACGGTGAATTGCTTCGTCAGCCTGGATAAGTAGGCACCAGGACCATCTAATGCCTTGAGAATATGGATTTCCTCAGTCAAGCTGTTCTCACTTCACTTAGAAGCAGCCATTGCTTTCATTGGATTGTGTGAAACAGGTGAGAGGGATGCCAGAATTTATGGGAGAGGTGCTTGTTAGTACCTATGTTAATCTCCCAATTAACTAGGCACCTTAGTCCCTGTTAACTGGAGCAAATCAACATCACCTTAATGGGGTAAAATCAGTTCCAGCCGTGATGTCCTGATTATCCAGATCATCCTGACTAATCACATCCCCATTAAGAGTGGTGCATACTGAACTTAATTTTTTTCTTTTACCTTTAGATAAGCAACAAACTCATCCATTAGAATACTTCTTTTTGGAGTGCCCTGGGTTAGTTTAATTGAAGATTCGTATGCAGATTATAAGCAAAGTTTATATTTGTATTAACATACTTTTAATAAATACTCAATTCTGTATTGTATTCTGTTCCCTGTTGTACTGAAGGAGGTAAATGACACAAACTGAAGACAGTATTTATCTGATATTAAATACATCCATACTGCAGAGGCCATCAGACTGATGATCAGCTGGTCACGCTGTGTGTGCTTGTGAAATAATTTCGGAAGTTCTGACAGGTAAGGGCCTTGCAACAGGCCATGTGACTGAGAGTATCACAGGGTTTCCCACACTGTTTATCCATTCCCTGCTTTCAAAGGAGAACAAAAGGAGTGTGCCTGGTCACACCGCCTGTTAAGAGCATACTGTGACAGTACACTGCATGGCAGAAATCCTGCTCCCAGCAGGCCATCTGAATAGCAGTTTGAATCTGAATGGCTCACTCTCATTCCTGCCTTTCAGAACCTGGGAAAGTACTGCCCTGAGTTATTAAATGGCTCCTGTAAGAACAGAGAGGACTGCCTGGAAGCAGGTGGATGGAAGCTATTTTTCAATAAATTGGCAGTATTTGGTATGGTGTCCCAGACCGTATAAACATGTGAAATACACAAAGTAGGGTGGGCTGTGTAGTCAGTGCAGTACTAGACACAATTCATAACGAGCAGGCCTGACCAATGCCTTATTAATACGGGTAATGCCAACTAGTAAAATCCCTGACATTTCAAGACTAGCTCAGCATCAGAGAGGGGGAGAGGGAAAAGAAATTTCTCTTTAAGGAAGAGAGCTTTCCTTGAAACATCAATCAGTCAATCCAGCAATAATGTATTCAAGACTTCACAACTGATAGACTATTGAGCTGATACTCATTTGCAATGGTGTCCCATTTAGAATGAGTACATGACAATACACGTTGCAGTACAGCACAGAAGATGTATATGCTGATGCAGTCAAGTACCTATGCAATGAGCACAAGACGGACATGGGTACCTGGGTAATTCTTAACATCAGAATAACAAACACTTTTTGTTACCACAAAGTAAATGATTTTAACCTGTTCATCTACTAATCCCTGGAGTCTCCTTTCTCCAAAACTGAACAATATCCATTTCCTATGTTCCTGCAAAAGTACAACATATAGAGAGAAATAAAGAAAGAGAGAGAGAGAGAGAGAGAGAGAGATAGAAAGACACAAGAGAAGGAAGGAAGGAAGGAAGGAAGGAAGGAAGGAAGGAAGGAGAGATTGAAATGGCACATTATCATTGTCAGAATCACATATTAAATGATTATGTTAAAGCTTTATTTATTTATTTTTTATTTATTTATTCATTCATTCAGTTTTTGGTAACCGGGTAGGCCCACTGGGCCCTAAGGGTTCCTTTTTCAGGGGCGACCTAGAATTAGTTACAGAAAGTAAGAAGCATATGTCTAATACAGTACATGAAAGAGCAGGCCACATATTGATGCAGTCAAGACATTTCATTGGCATGTGACAGCAATACAGTACATGAAAAGGCAGGCTATATTTGATTACAGTCAAGACAGTTCACAGTCAGTGAGTCGATGGAGTTGTCGCATTGGGTCAGCTCACTGTAGGCACGTTCAGTGCGTGGACCTATAAGGACTAGTTCTCTAGACTGGGATGAGGTTAGTAGGAGCAAGAGCAGGTGGTAGCAAAGTTACATCTTGAAAACCTTGTGCACAAATATTTTAACTATTAACTATAAAAACAGTCATTGTAAACGACTAAAACATTTTAGTTCAATAAAAGCATTAAGGCTCCAGGTTCAATTCTCTTTGCTTATCTAACCATAGGACATAACACTCTTGACTGCCCCAGTGCCACCTCATGACACCCTATTGTTACATTAACTGCCCATAATCCAACCCCTGGCCATGTCTTAATGCATAACTGTAACACATGATTCATACATCTGTGTTCATTTATAAATACAAAATATAAATTATATTTATACTTTGGATATCAATTTCCCTTTTCATTTTCTGGATTTCCCTCTGAAGTTTGAGCTCACTTCACACAGCGTGACACACCAGATGCCAATGGAATGTCACTGATCATGAACATCAGGCAATAATTCTGGGTTTCTGAAAATCAGCTCTTTCCCACATCCTAAAATCCCATTACTTGCCCCCATTCTATGGTCCCAAGCTGCAGTCCACCTGTTGATCTGGAGAGAGCTATTATACGCAGTCAATTCTCCCTTCAGTAAGCCACGCTTCTATTGTTCCTCTCTGCTCACTGATCGGCTGCTGAGCGTGGGAAACTACACTAAGCCAGAGACCCACAGATTTTTCTGCTCACTGAGATGTATAAATAGAGGCAATCTCCCATCGCAGCCTGCAAGCTTGTGTCAGACATAATTACCCTCCGAGAACAGACAGCAATGAGAATTGCACCCAGCAATCTCTCTATGGCATATACTGCTGGTCTGATAACTACCAAGGAAAAGAATAAAGTAAGTACTATTTATCTATTGATGGTGGTTGGACAGGACTGATGCAGTTTATATTTTAACACAAAATCCATGTAGCAAGGAATTTTTGGTAGAACATTAGCCATTGTTAAACATAAATGGTAATGAACAAAAATGAATTTGTTGTTACATCATATTAGCTCTTATAAATTGCAATTTGCATATAACAGAATATCAAATGTTAACATTTTTCATAAAGATAGGCTAAAATTGCAATTTTTCTCTGTAGCTCAGGAAACCAATAGTGGAGAAGATGAGGAGAGACTCTATCAATGGCAGCGCTGAGATGCTGAAGTGGATATTGGAAAAGGAGTTTCTGAAACACCAGCCCGGCTCCAAACTGGAGAAAGCAGAGATCCTGAAAATGGCTATGAACTTCCTGAAATAGCAACACCAGCTCTAGGACAAAAGTGAGTCTTGTTTGTGCCTAACGTGCACTGCCTTGACTACCTGCAGATATCTCTGTGTTTAGTAGGAATCGTTAGATAAGATAACTCTTGTTATGGAGTGGTGCAGTGGCTCAGTGACATCACATCATATTACTAGGCAGAAGTCCCAGCTGCAGGAATGACTCAAGTTTATTACTTAGTGCACATGTTGGGGGTTGGGGAGAATAGTGTATCACAGAGGTGATGTGATCTCTGTATAGTAAAAGAAGGCTGAGTTGAGTGACTCTTCAGAGCCCCCCCCCACTTAGCCAAAATAGGGGTGGAACTTGGCGTCTGATAGCAGATCACCGCCTGTACCTCTTACAGCTGAGGTTTGGGGCATGATGCAGTCATACATGGGGGGAAAAGATTCAGTGGTAAATGTGAACTATAAAAATAGCAAAACATTAGGTAATCTGTTCATCTTGTGTCATATTAATGACTAAATTTGGTTCCTTTCTGTTTCCAGCTATAACATCATTGCAGAAGAGCCCCCAGTAGGATTACAAGGAAGGCTATCCCAGGTGTTTGCAGGAGATACTTCACTTTCTCTCTCTCCATGACCCCAAAATGGAATCTCAGATGAAAGTGCTGAACCATTTCTACCCAACTGAGGCGGCAGCTGAGGACCTGAGTCCCGCCATGTCTCCCCCAGACTCCCCTTCCTGTCAGCTCTTCTCAGAACAGACTCCTCTGAATGGTTCCAGACCTTTGTTGAGTCCCTGGTAAATACAGAACATGTTCTATTGGACCTTAGAGTCTGGAACCAGAGTAAGACATGACTTTATGAGGGTCCTGACCTCCTCTCTGTGTAGGACATTTCGATTTCCATGAAGATTGTTATTTTAAAAGTGATTGAAATGCTTTGCAGCTGTTCCTTCATAGTGAAGGCTGTCCCCAATGGATCAAGTGGTGTACCTGCTACAGTGGGTCATTTGTTTATATTACTCATATACAGTATATTACTTATATGTCTGGTTACATCTGTAACTGACCAATTGGTGTAGGAGAGAAACTCCAAGATATTTTATGAAACATGTTTATATTTGTGTCTCCAGATTTAATGGAGAATAATCTCAATCTTTTATAAAGAGCTTAGTTCATGTTATATCCTAGTTATAGGAGCCCCATGTAGGTTCGACTGTGAGTTTACAGTTAGAGAAAAGCTCCAAGCTGTTTCCTTCATATTGAAGGTCCCTCTGGTGTGTTATAGTTCATGTGCGTTATTGTAATATACAGCACGATACCCAGAGATGGTTTACTTTCATACTGAATGTACCCTCTGGTGAGTTATGTTTGATGTGTATTAAACTGTAATACACAGCACAATACCCAGAGACTGTTTACTTTCATACTGAAGGCCCTCTATGGTGAGTTATATTTCACATGCATTAAATTGTACAATGCAACACAATACCCAGAGACTGTTTAATACTAAAGAATGTCTTACACTTATTATAACTTTTAAAAAGTTATGTAACTTTAGTGCAAGAATTAAAAATTCCTTTAACATTTGGAATGGCCCTTTATGCTGTGTTTTTCATAGTGATGGACACAATGTGTATAAGCGAATCAATTGTTCTTATTTTGTTAGAAAGTGTTGTATATTATTATTATTATTATTATTGGAATGCATATGTTCATGTTTAAGTGTACTTTAAAGTATTTTTTCATTGTATAAATTCTACAATGACTGTAGTACATAGGTGTAACAGTTGCTATGGCAATGAATATGCTTTATTAATTGGAAATATTCTCCATTATAGTACAAAGCCTGAGTGTATATTGTCTGTGTTTTCAGTAATGGATAATTAGTCTTTTGTGAAGGCAGAATATCTCTTTTACCAGAGACAGAAATCTAGCTGTTAAAATTGATAACCAGGCATTTAGTAATATGTCACATCTGACTACAGAAATGAGACTTTTTTTTATCCCTGAATCAAATTCTTCTTACAGTATCCATCTGCTGTGTTCACAAATTGCTATCACTTTGCAACACTGTACAAAGCATGTCAATTAAATAATGAATAATTCATCGTTAGTGTGGTGATACGTTTCTATTTTCAGAAAAAAAAATGTTATACATTTGCAACAGTATTCAGCTTTAAAGTGCTGCTGATACCTCTAAGAAATTTCTGAAAACATAATGCTGAAACTGAATTCTGTTACTATTTCATATATTGTCTGCATTTCTTTGTTCCTTGTCCTGCTTTACAAAAGATATTTGCATGTAAGCCGACCCCTTGTCCCATTAAACTTTATCAGTTCTGGCTGCTTTTTCCTCACCTGAAGTCCTAATCCTGTACTTGTGACATCACAGTCACTTCCTTGGCAGAAGGCTGTGATGTCACAGAGGGAGGATTATGACTTTAAGTTAGCAATGAGCAGAAAAGGGAAAGGAACTCTAAAGTGTAAGGACCCAGTTCTCATACACCTAATAATAAAGAACAAAGAGAAGATTAATGCTGAGAAATATTTATATTAAAGGATATATTATGTCTAAACAGTATGTATCTTTAGGTTTCCCTAGAGGTATCTGTTGCACTTTAAAAAGTCATTATTACACTCTTACCAGCTGGTTTGGGCTCTTTTAACCAACAAGTCTGACTAAGCATTGCATAAATATAGAATGTATTTCTGTGTTTAAAACTGAATGAGGTTTTATTTTTCCCCATTTTATAGAACACTACCATTGTTTACATGCTTAGAACACATTTAATACAACTAAACACTGCATCTGTGTTTTAGTGTTTCCTAAGCAAAATAATGCCCAATATTTTGTTTGGAATTATTCAACACATAATTTAATCTCATGCCACGTCCTCTGTCAACTTCCTCCTTTAGTTTACAAGAGTCGTAATCAGCTTGTGGGAAGAGACAGTATCCATCCAGTCATGTGGTGAAAAAGGAGACACTGCCCAATGTTCAGCCAATCAGAGTTTACTAGGAGAAAAGACAGTACCATTCATTCATCCATTCATTCATTAATTCATTCATTCATTCATGTGCCAGTGCCACTACTGAGATGGACACTTGACTGTAGCAGACTCTCTGCACTGCAGGACCATTTTCTACTGTGTATAACAGGTCATATTTCTTCTTGGTGCTGGGGAGGGGAAGGTGGTAGGGATCAGAGAGGGTTGATGGGGGGATGGGTCTAATGACTTACCTGACCTGGTGGTAGGACTTAGATGGGGGGGAGGCAGAAGAAGTGTGTTTGGAGTGCAGGAAGTGGGAAGAGTATTGAACTTTTATATGTCTATCATGATTCTACTTTAGATTCTACTACTTTGAAATTCACCAGGGCAGAGTGGGGGAGGAAGTTAAGAGGGTGCCAGTGTAAGATGGGACGGGATAAATGACTTGGAAGATTTTGGGAGGTGTGTGAAGGGGTGGTATTACAGCAAAATTGGGTAGAACATGTATTTTTATACATAGAGACATGTGCAATCTGTGCAGTTTTATTACTGGGAACAGTAAAAATTCATATGGCAAACTATGTGAATTGCCTAATTTGCCTGTGAACTGGCAAGTCGTGTAGATTTGCTGTATGAATTCGTCCAATTTGCTAGGTGAATAACTATGCGAATTGCAGTTATCTGTAAATCAAAGTTTTTGAAACTGGCAAATTTTGTTGCAAAGCAAATTTCAGCATGGTGCAAATTTTGACAGCTTCACCCATATCTACGTCCAGTGTTCTGTCCCTCCCATTCCAGCTATCAAATGGTATGCATGCTGGGAAATGAAGTTCATTAACTCATGCTGGCTGTGGCTTGAACCTAAAGGGTTCATGATCTGCCATCAAAGTTTAATTCAGTTCATCAGATGCTTATTAACACAATGTTGATGAAGCTGCTAAACCTTTAAAAAAGCACGAAGAGCTAGGACAAAACAATTATTTTCATAGCTAATTTATATATCAGAAAATACTGTTTCCCCCTTTGAGTGGTATAAGTAATATTTATTATATTGGCTTCTACCTTTTACATAATGACAAATGAAAAGTTATCAATAGAAAAAATCAAATAAATTAACTATTAATGCAATCTTCAAAAAAAGAGCAATAATAAAAGGTAGGTCTGGCAGAATAAATGAAGTAGCATGTAGATCTATTTTTAAAAAATATTTAGGCAGGAAATTCCCAATGAGATAGGATCATCTGGTTTCCCTGCATGTATAGCAGCAGCAACAGCTATACATTGCACATATAATAAAATCCTTGTGTACATTAATATGATATACAGTAACAACATTGCCTTTGATAAAGGAAATGAGTCTGAAATGCATTAGGCAGGTGCTATGTGTTTGTTTTAATGATGGATTGTCTTGAATAAAGAAACAATGGAGTTTGTATCTAAGACCTGTTTGGTGTTCTGCCATATTTAGTGGTGAGTGCCTGAACTTGAATTAATTGAAACCTCTGATATTTTTTTGTGAGTACCACCTTCCCAGTGCACACTTTTTTTGGTTATCACAAATAATACGGTCCCTGCGAACAGCAATACGATATACAGTACCAACATATGAACTATTGATTTAAAGCAACAGATTCATTCATTCATCCATATTTTATTGATCTGCTATAAGCCTTTACAATAGCAAAATAAAAAGTACAATACATTTTTCGACCACATATCTTCACATACAAAATCATACAGACTGTAAAATTCTTAATACATTTCAACAATAATACGTTCCGAGGGAGGCTCTTAAAACTCATTAATAAGCTATAGCTATACATACATATATATTATCCAATGCTCATTTATTTATACATATGTACAACTATCTATTAGTTTAAAGGGTTACCCAGTCACCTTATATTATTCACAGGTGTAGGGTGGCCAAAAAGACAGTAATCTTAGAAATAATGTCAGCATCCTGTATATTAGCAAGCATTTTTCAATGCCGAAAGTTCATCATTGGTATTGGTATTGCTACTGTGACTGCCACCACATTGACTCTGTGAACATGGCTGCCAGAGGCTGAAACATAGAATTTGTTTGGCAGATAAAGACCAGTAGGCCAATCCAGTCTGAGTGTAAGCCATGTACTTGACTACGGCTTCTGACCCTCCCTCAGCTGTACCTCTATGGTTCTCCCATGCCTGTGCCATGCATGTTTAACTCCCACCACAGTACTCACTCTCACCACCTCCTGCAGCAGACCATTCCATGTGTCCACCACCCTCTCTATGAAGAAAAGTGTCCTCATGTTCCCTCTTAGCCTGCCACCTTCCAATTTCATGTCCTGCTTCCTCATTCTTGTACTCCTCCTGTATTGGAAGATGTCTTCCCCCTGCACCTTGTTTATACCCTTGAGGTACTTAATGTCTCTATCATGTCTCCTGTCTACCTCCTCTCCTCCAGAGAGGAAATATTGTGCTCCCTTAACCTCTGCTCATTTGTTTTGTGGTGCAAACCTTGTACCATCTTAATCATCCACCACTGTACCATCTTCAGCCTGTTTATGCCATTTCGAAGGTGCGGCCTCCAGAACTGCACACAGTACTCCTTGTGAGGCCTGACCAGGGTTTTATATAACATCATCATTTCCTCCCTCCATTTTGCTGGTGATACCCCTGCTTATGCACCCCAGCATGCCACTGGCCCTCCCAGCTGCCTTTGTAGTCTGCTTTGACATTTTCAAGTCATGTGCAATTATAACCCTCAGGTCACTGTGTTCCTTGGTGACTGTCAGCAACTGCCCCCCAACCATACTGTAGCTCTTCACAGGGTTTCTATGCCCCAGGTGCATAATTTTGCAGTTCTTTGATTTAAACCTCAATTGCTACTCCTCAGACCATTTCTGAAGCCTGCCCAGGACCTTTCTCATTTTCTCCACCCCTTCTGGAGTATCCACCCTGTTGCAGATCTTGGTGTCATCTGTAAACAGGCAGATCTTTCTTTCTGGCCGTCTCAAGGATTGATTCCTGCTGTACCCCACTGGTCACCACCTCCCCAGATTTACCTTATTTTCCACCACCCTCTGTCTCCTGTCTGTTAGCCAGTTCCTTACCTAGTTCATTACCTTGCCTACCATGCCTAAACTACCAGTCTTGTTAACATGCCTCTTATGTGAGACAGTGTTGAAGACTTTGTGGAAACTGAGGTAGGTGATGTTCACAGCCCCCCCACCACAATTTAACTTACTTCGTCACCCAGTCAAAGAAATCAATCAGATTCATCTGACACAATCTACCCACTGTTAGGCCTGACCAGGGTTTTATATAACAGCATCACTACCCCCTCCTTCTATTAGTGACACCCCTGCCTCCCGTTGGTCACCCCCTTCCCAGATTGTACCCTATTTACCACCACCATCTGTGTCCTGTCTGTTAGCCAGTTCCTAACCTGGTTCACCACCTTGTGGCCCAGACTGCCCATCTTGTTAATTAGCCTCTTATGTGAGATGGTGTTGAAGGCCTTGCTGAAATTAAGGTAGGCAACATCCACTGCCCCCCATTTACTTCCTTCATTACCCAGTCAAAGAAATCTATCAGATTCGTGTGACACGATCTACCTGCTGTGAATCCATGCTACCTAAGGTCCTGGGTACTGATGGCTTGTAAATGTTCCACTATCCTTTCTTTCAGCAGTGCATGCATGATCTTCATCACTACTGATGTGAGGCTGACTGGCAAATAGTTCCCTGCCTCCTCACTATTGTCGATTTGTGTACAGGGACCACATGTGCCCTCCTTCAAACCTCTGGCACAACTCCTGTGTTGAATGACTTTTTGAACATGGCTGCTGGAGGCTGAAACATAGAAATTGTCAGCAGATAAGGACCAGCTGACCATTCTAGTCTGACTATAAGACATGTACTCAAGTATGGCTTCTGACCCTCCCCCAGCTGTACCTCTATGGTACTCCCATGCCTGTCCCACGCATGTTTAACTCCCACCACAGTACTTGCTCCCATCACCTCCTGTGGCAGACCATTCCATGTGTCCACCACTCTCTCTGTGAAGAAAAGCATCCTCATAATCCCTCTTAGCCTGCAACTTTCCAATTTTATGTCCTGCCCCCTCATTCTTGTACTCCTTCTGTATTGGAAGATAGTCTTCCTCTGCACCTTGTTTATACCTTTGACATACTTGAATGTCTCTATCCTGTCTCCTGTTTACCTCCTCTCCTCCAGTAAGTTTGTATTGTGGTCCCTTAATCTCTGCTCATTTGTTTTGTGGTGCAAGCCCTTTACCATCTTAGTCACCCTTCTCTGGACCATCTCCAGCCTGTTTATGACCTTTCAAAGGTGCGGCCTCCAGAACAGCACACAGTACTCCATGTGAGGCCTAACTAGGGTTTTATATAATGTCATCACTATCTCCTTTCTTCTGCTGGTGATACCCCTGCTTATGCACCAAGCATGCCACAGCCCTCTCTGCTGCCTTTGTACTCTGCTTTGACATTTTCAAGTCATGTGAATTTATAACCCCCAGGTCCCTTTGTTCGTTGGTGATTGTCAGGAACTTCCCCCCCATCCTGTAGCTGTCTGCAGGGTTTCTATGTCCCACATGCATAATTTTGCACTTCTTTGATTTAAACCTCAGTTGCCACTCCTCAGACCATTTCTCAAGCCTGCCTAAGTCCTTTCTTATTTTCTCCACCCCTTCCGGAATATCCACCCTGTTCCAGATCTTGGTGTCATCTGCAAACAGGTAGATCTTTCCTTCCAGGCCCTCTGCAATGTCACTAATGAAGACATTGAACAGGGTTGTCCCAAGGACTGATTCCTGTGGTGTCCCACTGGTCACCCCCCTCCCCAGATTTACCCTATTTACTGCCACCCTCTATGTCCTGTCTGTTAGCCAGTTCCTTATCCAGTTCACCACCTTGTCACCATGCCCAGACTACCAGTCTTGTTAATAAGCCGCTTATGTGAGACAGTGTTGAAGACCTTGCTGAAATTGAGGTAGGCAATGTCCATGGCCCCTCCCTCCTGAATTAACTTTGTCACCCAGTCAAAGAAATCTATCAGATTCATCTGACATGACCTACCTGCTATTAGGCCTGACCAGGGTTTTATATAACTGCATCACTACCTCCTCCTTCTGCTGGTCACACCCCTGCCTATGCACCCCTTGTAATTTTTTCACATTTTGAGCCCACATTTTCAATATAGTCTTCTTATCACTGTACTTCATAAACCCCATAGGTGAACATTTCTTAATATGTGGCAAAATGCCATTCCGCATCCCAGGTATGGAAACACATTTTGGGCAGGATGTGTGAAATGACAGCTGTACTGTTAATGAGGTTGTGTGAAGAAATGGCTAGGTTGAAAATTTGGAGTCAAAATATAAACAAATTGGAAAAGTTACATGCGTAGGACAATTTCAATGAGTGTGCGTAACTCTGTCTTTTGTTTGTATTTTTGCTGTAGATATTCAACCTGTGCTTTTTGAGATCCTGCTTCATGAACAGTGGTGCTATCATTTTAAACACAGAAACATAGAATCTGTTTGCAGATAAGGACCATACAGCCCACCTAGTCAGCTCATTTCCCTACTTGGTTTGGCAATCCCATCTCTTATCTGGACTGCCTTCCCCTGCTCCACTGTACAGCAGGGTGCCTTTATGCTTATCCCATGTGCTTTTGAATCCCTGTACTGTTTTCACTTCTACACCCTCACTGATAGTCAGTTCCACTGATCCACCACCCTCTCTGTGAAAAAATACTTCCTAGCATTCCCCCTTAGCCTCCCTCCCTCCAGCCTCATGTTATGCCCCCTTGTCCTTGTGCACTTTCGTCTCTGAAATAAGCTCCCCTTCTGTACCCTGTTTGTTCCTCTAAGGTAAATTTTGTTACACAATCCAAAAAGGTGGTTTTGCGCAGCGACTGAGCCATTCTGCACCACAGGTGCAAGAACATGTTTTGGGCAGGATGTGAGAAATGAAAGCTATACTGTTCATGAGGCAGTGTGGAAAAATGGCTATGTTAAAAATTTGGAGTGATAATATTAAAAATTTACCAAGTTACACTCATGCGTAGGAAAATTTAAATGAGAGCACGTAATTTGGGCATTTATTGGTATTTGTGCTCCAAATTTTCAACATGGGCTTTGTCTGACCCCACCTCATGAACAGTGGCAGTATCATTTCAGTACTCTATTCTGAAAGGTGATTTTGTGCATCAATTGCGCCATTTCACACCAGAGGTGCAAAAATGCGTTTTGGGCATGATGAAAAAAATAACATCTTTACTGTTCATGAGTTGGTGTGAAATAATGGCTATGTTGAAAATTTGAAGTAAAAATAGCAAAAATAATCAAAGTTACATGTGTGAGTATAAAAATTTCAACTAGCACATGTAACTTGGCAATTTTTCCAGACTTTTTGCACCAAATTTTTAACATGGGCTTTTTGGGACCCCACCTAATGAACAGTGGCACTGTTGTTTCATTAATCAGTCCTGAAAGGTGACTCTGTGCAGTGACTATGAAATCATCTTTTGGATCAAGTAATAAAATGACAGTGACAGTGTTCATGAGATGGGATCCCAGAAACCCCATGTTGAAAATTTGGTACAAACATCTCAAAAAATGGCTGAAATATCAACATAAGTTGAAACCACCATTGACTGCCATTATACGGTGCTTACCTTGATTGTTCAGTTTGCGATTGAGCTTTGAAGAGTGCAGATGTGTCCTGGTCTAGAGGAGATGACAGCATTTGACCTCTGGTGGTAAGTATGGGGTAAGGGGGTAAGGGGAGGTGGGTGCACAGAAGGAGGGTTGGGATGGGGGACAGGGAGACAATGATGGACAGTGGCACAAACACCATGACAATGGAAAATAAAATTTCATCATAATATGTTCTGCGCTATGTCTTTAAAGGCCAAAATTGTTTTCTAAACACATTTAGTGCCACATCTGAAATGTAAATGACTTTTTTATCGTGCTTCACCAGTGACCTGACAGACAGTGTTGTGTGAATGCAACATTAACATGGCCAGCTACATTGAATCACGGAAGCAATACCCACCACAATTTATAATGCCAGACACTTTCACCTTGCTTCTCCACAGCACATCACTGTACCCTAATGCCGAGAAGATGACTATGATTTCTTAGTCTAACAACTGATAAATGGAGTGTGTGTTCCATGTTACTGTTCCCTGTTTTTTTATTTAAACATTCAGTCAGGGATATTATTGAGGTGGGACAGAGCAGCGCTAGACTAAAGAAGTCGATTGGAGGCATTGTTGTGCCAAACACATGCAGGATTTTCAAGCCAAGTACTTTCAAAAGGTAAAACATGCAAGTATCACTTCCATACCTCTCAACTGTCACACATTACGAGGTACGCCACTCATTTTACCCCTCAGAAATCCTTTGTCCCATATGAAGAAGAGGATATTCCACATTTTCCACCAAGACTTTAAAGCAGAAATTCATAATTGTCTATTATGTTCTGTTATCAGCAACATTAATAACATTAGTGGACTGACAGCAATAGTGTTCTGAACATGAAGTGCCAAGACTTGATGATATGTCACACATTTTGTTCATTTGCCACACATCTTGTCACACATTGCAGGGAAGAAAGGCTGAGAGGTATGATCACTTCAGTTGTTTGGTGTAGTTTCCATTAAATGCTGGCTGGACAAAAGAAGAGAAAAACAAACACAGTGACAGCCTGCTACTCAGAACCTGGCAGCACAGTAAGTGACCTACCATTGCCATGGGAGCAGTGCATTCAGCGTTGCAGTGCAGCACAACAATGGTTCATAGCAATGAGAAATGCACCACAGCATTTACAGACAGATGCACAGCACCATTTACATAACTGCAATCACCTTTGGCTAAAAATGCTTTATGTGGGCAGACAGTAAAACAGCAGACCATTGTAAGAGAGGTTCAACAAAAAAACACTAGCCTTGGTGGGTCATATGCATCTGTGATATCAGTGATCACTGAACAGTGCAGCTAGCAAGTGATCACAACATGCTTTCCGTCACATTACTAATGTATGGAATAGCTTGGCAGAAGACACCAGGAGAAAGGACTGCTGTGTGACTGGACTTCTCTGCTGGGACTAAAGTAGAAGAACTTTCGTATTTGACTTTTAATTTAGGGTTAAAAAACTAACATACAAAAAAAGAAAGTGTGTGTTTGGGTTAACTGAACTCAATGGGTATCTGAAGAGTTATCTAGGTGTAAATCTCAGGTGACTGAAAGGACTTAATTGCTGTGAGGTTTAAATTACTTGTAGAAAGATCTGGTAAGTAGGGGGAGTGGCTTAGCTTGAAGGAAGCTACATTTAAAGACTGCCTTAGAAAATTTCTGCTAATAGCTTGGCAGACGACACCAGGAGAAAGGACTGCTGTGTGACTGGACTTCTCTGATGGGACTATATTGCCCTCCTTCCCTCCCTTCCACCCCCCCACCCAAAGCTAGTTCTATTTTTATAGGCACAGAATTTGACTGACAACAGGAACTTCCTGTTTGGGGGCAGGAAGTGAGTGATCACAGAACCACCAAGGACCCACCATCCTAGAAGGGCAAGAGTAGCTCTCCGGCCCCTCTAGCTGCTGGAGGTCTGCCTCTGAGCAAGTAAGTGGTCTACTGCGAAATATAGGATATTCTTGTCTCAGAACAGGACAATCAGGAGCTTAAAGGGCACACAGGCAGAAAGTAAGGAGAGAGAGAGAAAAAAACAGAGGAAAGGGTAAGGATTTCAAACAGTTAAGGGGCCAGAAATAAGACATGATTGGAGTGGTGCAGTGCAGTGGCTGTGGAGCAGCAGTCTTCCGGGAGATGTTCTGGAGGATGCGGTGTTGTCTCATCTGCAGGCACCTCTCTGGGCTGAGGGAGGAGGTTGCTCATCTCCAGACTGAGTTGGCCAGGATTTGTGGGACCTCCTCTTCCATCCAGGGACCACTAGTGCCACTGCCGTTGCCTCAGAGGTTGCCAAGAAAGAGGACGGTTGGACCACAGTGGGCTCAGGGAGGGTGAGGGTGGTGGAACAGAGGCGCATCCCTCCCATTGTACCTCTCCACAATTCCTATGCCATTCTGGCAAAGTGTGGTTCCTCTATGGAGGCACCCACAGTGGAGACCAAGGAGAATGCTGGGAACCTCCACAAAGGAGACCCACAGGAGGGTGGCAGAGGACCCTGCAGGGGAAGGAAACAACTCCTGTCCAAGTCCAAGTCCAAGAGGGTAGCATCTTTCAGAAAAAGAGACTTGCAAGAACAAGGGGACACAATTTAAAGATAGAAGGAGGGCGGTTCAGGGGCAATGTGAGGAAGTATTATTTCACAGAGAGGGTAGTGGATGCATGGAACAGCCTTCCTGAGGAGGTTGTGGGGTCTAAAACTGTGGGAGAATTCAAAAATGCATGGGACAGAAATAAGGCAATTCTTGTGGGGGGTAGGAAGAAATAGGCTGTTGGTTAACTAGGATCTGCGGTCTATCCTGTAGGTAGGGAAATGGGCAGACTAGAAGGGCCTAGCGGTCCTTATCTGCCATCAAAGTCTATGTTTCTATGTAGTGATGTTGTTCCACAACCATCACAGAGTGTGACATTAGCAAGTCACAGTTCAGATTATGAACCCATACACCAGGCAGTGGCTTTTAGAAATATGTGTAATTCTGCTACATCTGCCTCAGTAACTAGTGACAGAGTACATTGTGAAGACATGCAGCAATAGGTGTACAAAGTGAAAAGGGTGTTATTTCAGGAGCACAGAAACAGTACATCTGCAGCTGAGGTCCCTGCAGTGGAAGAAAGTGCCATTGCTACTTCTGATGGCACACAACATACTCTGTCTTCTGAAAAAATGCAGACATCACAAGATTACCAAGGCATGCATGTTACACCACAAACACTTTCAACCATGGAAGAGGAGTTGTACACTGCACAAGTCAGTAGTAATGAGCAAAGCAACAGCAAGAGTCAGAAGTGTCATGCTGAACTAAGCATAACTGAGCTGGATGAGCTTGAAAGGAAAAAAAAAACAAGCATTTGTCAATGCCGAATGTTTGCTTGCTGGCATTGGCAGTGGTAGTGTAGAAGTTACAGAGCTGCGTAATAGGAATGGCAGTGAAGTATTGAACTGAATCCAACCCCACCACCACCCTGCAGAGAGTGACAGGCATTGGGGTGTGCATTTGGGTTGTCAGGCATAACGGCCACGCCATTTCACCACACCCCACCCTGCAGACACTGACAAGTGTCACGGTGTTCCTTGGGGTCTTTGGCCCTTATGTGCACCCCATTTCATTAGGAAATATGGTGAGATGGGTGCGATATAGGAGAATGTGGTGAAGTTTGGGGCCGAAGAGTCCAAGGCATACCTTGATGCCTCTCACTGACTGCAGGGTGTGGAATGGTATGAGCATCACAGGCAAGAATCCCAAGTCACACCCCTGATGCCTGTCATTCTCTACAGGGTTGGGCGTTATGGTTGGAAACCCTAATACCTCAGGCATTCGTTGGTATTTTCACTCCAAATTTTCAACATGTTTTTTTAGCGACCCACCTCATGAACAGGGGAATATCAGTTTGTTGGCAGCTGCTTATGCACAGTGACTATGGCATTTAGCACCACAGGTGCAAAAACATTCGAACAGGATGTAAAAATGACAACTGTACTGTTCATGGGGAGGTGCAAAAATGGCAATGTTGCAAATCTGTAGTAAAATAATATTAAAAAATGGTGAAGTCACTGGCGTCATAGAAACTGTAGCAGCGACACCATAATATAATTAGGTTGGGGATTTTTACAGCAGATTGTCAACTCAGGCATTTTGGTGCCTCCAATCATGAACAGGGTCACTGTGATTTTCTTTATCTGTGCCGAACAATGATTTCCCATAGCGACCACGCATCTCTGCACTGAAAGTGTGAAAACACACTTCAGCCATGTTGTGAAAAATGACAGCTGTACTGTTCATAAGGAAGTGTGGAAAAATGGCACTGGTGAAAATCTGGACTGAAAATATTACAAAGTCATGAACTAATGAGGGTGCGTGGAAACTGGGCAATGCTCACTCGTAACACAGTCATTTTATGGACTTTTGTCACCAAATTTTCAACATAGCCATTTTAAGACCTCTGCTCATGAACAGTGTAACTGTGATTTTCTTAATCTGACCTAAACATTGCTTTCGCATACCAACAGCACCATTGTGCGCTACATGTGCGAAAACACATTTTGGGCTGACATATGAAAAATTGCAGCTGCACTGTTCATAAGGAAGTGTAATAAAATGGCAATGTTGAAAATCTGGAGTGAAAATATTAAATTTGCAAACTTACGAGCATGCATAGGAACTGTGCAACGCACGCTCGTAACACAGTCATTTTTAGGAATTTTTTCACCAAATTTTCAACATAGCCATTTTAGACTTCTGCTCATGAACAGTGTCACTGTGATTTTCTTAATTTGTCCCATACATTGATTTCGCTTTACCCGACTGCGCCACTGTGCGCTAATGGGGAAACACGTTTTGGGTGAGATGTGAAAAATGACAGCTGTACTGCTCATAAGGAGGTGTGGTAAAATGGCAATGTTGAAAATCTGGAAAATATTAAAAATTGCGGAACTTCCCACGAAAGGCAGTTAGAACTATACAACGCACGTCAGAAACAGTCATTTTTTGGAATTTTTTCACCAAATTTTCAACATAGCCATTTTAAGACCTTTGCTCATGAACAGTGTCACTGTGATTTTCTTAATTTAACCCATTACATTGATTTACGCACCGACTGCGCCATTGGCAATAGCCACATGGGCAGAAACACGTTCTGGGTGAGATGTGAAAAATGACAGCTGTACTGCTCATAAGAAGGTGTGGCAAAATAGCAATGTTGGAAATCTGGAGTGAAAATATTGAAAATTTGCGAACTTACGAGCGTGCATAGGAACTGTACAACGCACGCTCGTAAAACAGTCATTTTTAGGAATTTTTTTCTCCAAATTTTCAACATAGTCATTTTAACACCTCAGCTCATGAACAGTGTCACTGTGATTTTCTTAATTTGGCCCGCACATTGATCTTGCACACCGGCTGCACCATTGCGGCCTACATGGGCAGAAACATGTTTTAGGTGAGATGTGAAAACTGGCAGCTGTACTACTCATAAGAAGGTGTGATAAAATGGCAATGTTGAAAATCTGGGGTGAAAATATTGAAAATTCACACCTTATGAGCGATGAGGAACTGCGCAACCCACGCTCGTGAACCAGTCATTTTTAGGAATTTTTTCATCAAATTTTCAACATAACCATTTTAAGACCTCTGCTCATGAACAGTGTCACTGTGATTTTCTTAATTTATCCCGTACATTGATTTTGCACACTGACTGCACCATTGTGCGCTACATGGGTGAAAACACATTTTGGGTGAGATGTGAAAAATGACAGCTGTACTACTCATAAGAAGGTGTGGTAAAATGGCAATGTTGAAAATTTGGAGTGAAAATATTGAAAATTCACGAACTTACAAGCGTGCGTAGGAACTGCATAACACGCGTAAAACAGTCATTTTTAAATTTGGCACAAATTTTCAACATGGGGTTTTGGGACCCTTCTCATGAATGATGTCACTGTCATGGCATTATTCAGGCCTGAAGGGTGATTTCACCGGTGACTGCGAAATCACCCTTCGGCCCGAATAACGCCATGACAGTGACATCATTCATGAGAAGGGGTCCCAAAACTCTATGTTGAAAATTTGCGCAAAATGCCCCAAAATGCCTGAGATATGCAACAAAGTTGAAACCCCTTATCTAGCCCATTATACAGCTTACCGGCATTTCCTCAGTTCACGGTCGGCTTTGAAGAGTACAGGCGTTTTCCCGATCCACCGAAGATCGTCGCTGAGGTCCGGAGGTTGTGAGGGGGTGTGGGGAGGTAGGGTGCGCAATGGGTGGGTGCAGGTTGTGGGAGGGGGGCCAGGGAGACTATGTGGGACTGTTTTTTCTTTACAGGGTAAAAAAAAAAAAAGAACAACGCGGGATGTTTGCCACGCTGGGGTGGGCTCCCAGCATGGCACAAGGACGGTTGGGGGGGCCGTTCAGCCGACAGGGGATTGGGCACCCCCATCGTCCAAAGTATCAATTGCCACGCTGGGGTGGGCTCCCAGCATGGCACTTAGTACTGGGAGGGGCTGAGGACAGTGGAGCCGACAGGGGATTGGGCACCCCCGTCAGCTATATCATTACTTTCCACCCTGGGGTGGGCACCCAGCATGGCATTTTCAAAGGCTTTGGGGAGGAATGCAGCACAGCTGACGGGATTGGGCACCCTGTCGGCTATTCAGTGTGCGTGAGGGGAGCGGGGCTGCATGCCTCGCGCATGTGTGTTTTGGAAGGAGCTGTTCATGAGCAGGCGATATCTTATCGCTGCTCACTCAAGCGTAGCTCCCCCTTTGAACTGTATGCCACTGCATTTTGGAGCTTGTCATAGACAGCTCCAGCATGCATTGGCTTACAGGGGCCGCGCCTGCCAACACACTGACTGAATTGGAGGAGGAGGTGACACACCAACGAAATCTCCGATGATGGCACTATGTTTCTTGTACATACGTGCAAGCAAACATAATGAGATAACACGCATTAAAACATTTCATGGGCTCTCAGTGCATTTCAGGACTGGCAAACTACAAAAGGTATCACCATGTCACCCAACACAATTCAGTACACAGAACTTGCCCAGATTTTAGGAGAGTTTTATGGCACTGTTCATACTGTGGAGGGGCAGCAATACTCAGTCAGTTCTTTCATAGGTATTCATGCAGGATTAAACAGGCACTTTAACAGTACCATGTTTAAACAAAAAAGAAACATTGTTACTGACCCTGAATTCATACCTGCAAACAATGTTTTTTGTTGTCATCTTGAAAGAGTACCGAAGAGGTGGACATGATGTCAGCAGTCTCCATCCCTGCATTTCAGAAAAACTAGAGCTTGACCTAATATGATCTAGTGAAAAACTCAGTGTGGACACTGCCCATGGTCTAGTTAGATGGCTGTGGTTTGAGATACAGCTTGGCTTGGCGTGAATAGATGGGAGAGGGGGGTCTCACAAAATTAAAGCAAGTCTCTTTCTGCATCACTACTGGTGGCAATGGCAATGAATGTATCTGCCTTGCATTTAATGAGGCAACAAAAAAAACATAATATGGTCAATGAACAAAATAGAGATTCTCTGCATGGTGTCCTTTTTCCAAATCCAGGCAATCCACAAAGCCCAGTATGGCTGTATAAAAAAATACATCTCCAAAAGCCCACTCAATGGTCCTTCCCTATATCTTCACCCTAAAATACTTCCTCAATATGTTTTAGATGGCCAAGACTACTAGTATAAAAGTCAATCAATGGGAGTTAATTATTTAAATGACATGATGTCCACTATTTCTCGTGATGCTGATCTAAGTAAACGATACACCAACCACTCCATACATAGCACCGCAGTACAGCTGCTCTCTCTGAGGCTGGCCTAGCATCACGAGAAATCACAAGTGTGATGGAACATCACTGTGAGACAAGTTTAAGAAATTATTGGTCGCCCAGGAACAAAGAACGTCAGAAGTGGTCTGCAATTCTGTCTCACAATGCTAAGGATTTTGATGAGAAGCTAACAACAGCAAAGAAAGAGGTGACTTCTCACACACTGCGTACGCTAGAGATTGAAGTGCCAATCCAGGGACCAACATCAACACTGAAAAAGAAGAACAAGCCAAACACACCAAGCTCTAGTAACTCAACAGTTGTGGAAAATGCACAACACAATGATGTCTTCCCCAAGTCACAGCAAAATGCTTGAACATTCACCATTCAGTCTTCATCATTTCACAATAAATGGCCCTGTGAGTTACCACAGCAACTCCTGCAGTTCTTCATCGGTGGTGCATGAAAAAATTGACTAAATAGTACAAAATGTAGCATCATCAATCCTTTCAGGTCACAAAGATCATGTCACTGCAGTACTGCATGGCCAAGTCACACTTGACAGATGTCGTATCATTGCAGAAGACACTTGTCACATATAAAATAATATTTTTTTCTTTCTAGTCACTGTTTCCACTATTATTTGTGTGGTGCCTCGATCGTGCCTTCTTACAGGAAGTGGTAGTATTTAAACATGTAATCTTTTTTTATTCTTTGCCAAAACACTGTATTCACTGATATTTATACAATAGAGCAACAAAGTTTCCTTGTTAACTTTGTAGTTTTTCCCTTGCACACAGTGTAACAGATTTGTTTGCAAAACTTTGCACATACAGTACTACCATAAGGTACGTTGCCTTTTATGCATAACAATCATATTGTATGTTACTAACACATAGCTACATGCTTGACTGTCACTTTAAAAAATAAATTCTGTCTGCATCTTATTATTTATGTAGTGTGCAGTATAATTTTCATGTGACATGTTTCTTTCATTTATTTGGACAGCAATGTGACGCTTATAGCATTTGTAAAAAACAAAAAAATTCTACCCAGTATAGTTGTACATTACACATTTTCTTGTAGCTTCAGTCACTGCACAACCAGTACCTCTCAATGCGGCAGTAGAACAAATTGTTTGCTACACGACGCCAACGTAAGACTGTTCCATACACTTGCTTTCATTGCCCTTATTATTTCAGCAACATAATTCTTTTGAAGTAGTGCAATGTCAGTAAATGTTATAAAATGTAATAGTATGTATGCCATGCTTTATTCCACCCACAGTGACTAACACACAGCTTTTGAAACTGTTCCCTGAAATGGGACCTCATCTTTTCCTGAGTGACTCCTCTCCACAACTAGTGTGGTTGTGTGTTTGAGATGGTTTACCACTAATTGTGATTGTTTACCACTTTCCAGACATAGTAGCAAGTTACGAACTGCAGGAGTACAAGCATGTAAAGGATGTCAAAGGTACGCATTTGTATCACAGGAACAGATTTGTGTAATAGTCTCCACTTCTCCATGATATCAATTAGCTATCCTGTGCATCAAGAAGGTACAACACATTCAGAGTTGAATTTCTGATGTGACCACAGCACACATAGGAATGGGATTTTCATCACGGAACCATTTTTCAAAACAGTTTTTCAGCGTGAAAAAATACTTTGCAGTGACGATAACATGCAGAAATGGCAAACACCGAAAGGGCGCCGAACCCTTTCTCTTGCCCATGTTACAAGTCGATTAACACACTCAAGAGCATGGGTCTACATTAATACGACATACAGCACCAATATATGAGTGAGTTATTGAATTAAAACAACAGATACACATTGCTCAAATAATACAATCCCCATGGACATTAATATGACATACAGTACCAACATATGAGCTATTGATTTAAAGTAACAGATACACATTTAGTTGCAGCCAGGTGGGGCATTCAAAATCACAAATTAGAGGATGCTGCAGACCCAGAGTGGCACAAGCCCACTTATGACCTGATGCGCCATCACTTCTCCTCCGTAGTTTTTTCTCCCTAGATCCCAGGGTCATGTCGAGCAGTGAGAATATGTGTGTGGAGAAGCACATGTGTTCCCAGCCCATTTTCCCATCCACCCTCGTGACACGATACATCAGTTTCCCCTACCTATTCAGACACCCAGCTTCCACTAAATGTCAGCCTAGGCAGGGATAGCCACACCACCCTGATCCAGGAGAGAACAGTTGCTTGGTGGCTGATGAATCCTATTTCCAGACCTCTCCCCCAACTGACCACTGGCAACCCAAGCTCGTTTCCAAACTCAGGTTTCCGGCGTAGCACAAAGTAAGGAGTTTGTCAGCACCTCAGTCTTCAGTGCCACTGGGCTAACTTTCAATTGTTATTTTTTGATGGTTCTGGGCTCTGGCAGATTTGATGAACTTGTGACTTAGAGATGCCGAATTGCTTTGATAGCCTGGAGTCAGCAGGATGGTCTAATGCCTTGAGCATACTGATTTCTCAGCCAAGCCAATCTCATTTTGCTTAAAAGCAGACATTGCTTTCAGAGGACTATGTGGAATAGGTGAGAGGAACATCAGAATTTATAGGAGAGGTGCTTGTTAACTCCATTACTCATCCCAATTGACCAGTCACCTTAGACCCTATTAACTATAAGAAATTACCATTACCTCCCTTGAGGAAAAATTGGTTCCAGCCAGGATGTCCTGATTAACAAGATCATCCCAACTAACCATGTACCCATTAAGTGGTGCACACTGCATTTAATTTTTTATTTTAATTTTAGATAGAGACCCACTCTTACAGCCACACACTGGACCTGGTATTCAGACTGGGTCTTGGGGTTGAAGACCTCATGATTAATCTGGCTGTCTGAATGGATCATAGTACTGAGAGGTTCATGTTTGGCACCCCCTTGGGGGTCCATCCTCTGTGGAGATGGTCCAGTATGGCCCTTTGTGGGGATTATCACCAACAGGACTACAGGCAGTGCTAGACCTCTCAAGTGTGGAGACTGCATGCACAATGGGTGTGGAGGAGGCAGTGGTGGCCTATAATAGGGTTGACACTGCAGCCTTCAATTCTAGTGCACCCATCCATGCCCAGTCTTTTTCTACTCGAAGGAGGCCTCCTTGGTTCGATGAGGAACTCAGGGAGTTAAAGATAAAGGGCTGGAGGTTGGCGCACCACCGGAGGAGGTCAGGACTAATGAATGACAAATTGGATTTGAAGTGACATTATGGAGACTATCAAAGGGCAATCTCCCCTGAAAAGGGCAGATTTTTTGTCATGGGAGACCACTGTGGCAAGGAACAGAATGGCTTGGCTTTTCCGTATGGTGGAGGGAATGCTACATCTGGCCCATCGCTGTACTGGAGGAGCAAGTTCAAGCACAAGGAGCAATGAGTTTGCTCTGTTATTTGTCAACAAAGTGTTGTCTATCAGGACTGAGATCTCCTCCTGTGCTGCTCAAACAGCTGGCAGGATTGGACCGGTGATGTGCTGGGGTACCACTCTTATGTGTGGTGAGCTTGATCCAGTTAAAGTGAATGAGGAGTTCATGACAGTCTCAAGGCTGCGACCAACCATTGCAATTTAGACCCAGGTCCCAACTGACTTTTGGTTGGTTGAATTGGCCTGATTGGATCTGTGGTTGCTAAGTGTCACAAACCCACTCAGCAGGTCAGACCCTCTACTTCCAAAGTGCCAACCTCCAAGCACAGTCTTGTGAACAGTTTAACAGAACAAGGTAACCCTGGTGTCTGTTTTGTGAGTTTGGATCAACCTTTGGTCTCAAGTCTTCGAGGGATTCAAACTGTGAACTTCTTGCTAGCATACTCAATGCACAGGCTCAGATATTTCTGTCTTGGGGGGCCAGATATCTTTGTCTATGGGCACCTAACCAGGTATACAGAGATGAACCTTTAATAAAGACCTCAGATTTAAAACGCTTCACTTTCCAGTTTGTTACCACCATTCAAGCTTATGTCTAATGTCTACTATAACCATATATACTTTTCTTACAACTAAAAGAAATTCAAAGACAGACCAAGTATGCTCTAAAAAGGATTTTACTAAAATAGATAAAAATATGTAAAACACAAAATACAGAACTGTTATATCACAAGACATACAAATCTTTTAAAAGAACAAGGTTTAAACAGTGTAAATTCCTACAACAGTATTTAGATTTTGTCTTTCTAAATACCTGTTTAAAAGTGCTCACAGATGTGTCCTTGTCAGAGTCTAGATAAAAAAGTGTCTAAGTAAAACAGAATATTCCTTAAGCAAACTGTATTTGCCAACTGCTTTTTGTGTGAGGTCACTAGCTCCTCTTCTGTCAGAATATGTATAAAATATATATATATCTTATACAAAAACAGGATGTATTGAATTCTGCAACTGCAGCATAATTCATGTCCTTCAAATGACACTTCATTGATCTCATAATAGGCTTCCTCCTTCCAGGACATGAAAGCATCTTTATGATTTCACACTTCTATGTAATAACCTGGGTTTTCCCTCCAACATCATAAAATATATATGATTTAGCAACTATGGTTGTAATTAACTCAGACAAACAGGAGATCCTTGATTAAGGCCTTCCAGGTAACAGCTAGTATCTAAAACTGTGTGTGTGATCTCACATGCTGTTTCAGCATTTTCTCATGGCTTTCATCTTTCAGCTGAAACCTGTGGGGGGGGGATGAGTGAGGTCATTCTAAGAGCACCAGATTTCTCAGCAGAGACAGTCAGTAATACATTTTATATTAAAAAAAATGATACAGCACTCAGAACTGGCTGTCCACGTCACACTGAGATCATCCGGTGTTCCTTGAGGAGTGGGGTCTTTCCTATGACCTCGAAAAAGGCCTTGTTGAGATCTCTTTTGAAGAAACCCTCATTGGACCTACAGTGTCTCATCATCTACAGACCAGTCTCAAACTTCCCACTTTTAGGAAAGGTTTTAGAAAAGGTGGTGACCATCCAGTTTGAGTCTCATCTTGCGCCCCCTGCCACTTTTGAACATTTCCAATCTGGATTTTGACCTAGGTACAGTATGGAGACTGCCCAGCGGAAAGTGCTAAACAATCTCTTGGTAGCAAGAGATAAAGGAGAACATACCATCCTTGCTCTCTTGGATCTCTCTGCTGCGTTTGACACTGTGGACCTTGAGGTGTTACCTGTAGAATTGATGTGGACTAACTGGCAGTGTCATCTGCTGGTTTAGGCCCTGCCTATAGGGTGATGATGGGACATACACAGTTGTTACAGCGATGCTGTACCAGCAACTCCCCTACAGTGACACAGGAGCAGTGACTGCACATATTGTGAGCTGTATTCACTGCCAACATCTTGCGGTGACTGGTGTGCAGGCTGTAGACTGGCCATTTCTCTACTGTCTATGTGACATGGAGTTAGTTATAATAAGCAGAGGGGCAGCAGGGAGGGGGTGCTGCCCCCCTACATTGAAACTTCAGTGTCAGTGGCTCAGTAGGTAGCACACTCACCTCTGAGGCCAGGAGATCAGAGGGCTGTGGGTTCAGTTCCCACATCTGGCACTTGGGTTAATATCCCAGTACTGACATTGTAGTGCAGCATGAGAGGGGTGCTGCACTTCTGAGGTGCCATCTTTCAGATGAGATGTTAAACTGAGGTCCCATCTGCCTGGATTGGTGGTAGTTCAGGTGGATGTTAAAGATCCCATGGCACTTATCGAAAAGAGTAGGGGAATTTTTTATTGTGATAACAAAACATAAATAAACAACACAGTGAAAAAAAAAATTACAGCCAATCAGAAAACAAAAGATTCATTTGAAACATCTAGCATTTACCACATATGTACAAACTACTTAAATTTTATAAAGTGAGTAAAACCCTTCAACCATTTTGTGACTGTGTGTGAGGTAAACACTTTTGATTCATGTGCATATATCTTTGAAAGTTCATTGGATACTAAACATTCATAACATTCATAAGTCATTTTCCATTGATAAAGAACCCATTGGCATAGTGCCTGCCATAGATAATACCTTACACAGCCAAAAAATTAAAATAGGGTACTAATATGATAAGTCACTAGACTAGGGGGATACATTCCTAAAACCAGCATATCATATGTGAGGTCAGAAAGCCATTTCCAGTTCCACACTTTTGCTAAGTACAGCCACAATCCTTTGGCATAGGAACAGTGAAGAAAAAAATGTTCCATAGTTTCTTCCATATTTATACAATCATTATTAGGACAGTTCCTTTCCTCCTTGGCTTTATATTTTGCATTTTCCCTGACATTCAGGTGACCATACATTATGAGCCATTGTGTTTCCCACTGAGATGAAGGCAGTCTGGAATTATTCAGTTGGGCCAATACCTTAGAATTCAGTCAGAGGGACAATTCTTGAAACAAGGAATTTGCGGGTGAATCAATCCCATAATTAACCTATACATGGATTGCAGATTATTATTCAAAATCATAGGCTTTGTAATTTGCCATTTAAACAATTTTTGAACTGCTGATTTAAAATAAACAGGGATGTGGACATTGGAGTTCAGTTTAGGGGTCAAATTCAGCCAAACTTTAAAATAATTGCTTAAAGCTATAAACACCCACCCTTTACTAGTACTGTCCACTTGTTGTATCCCTGATTTAATGGTTATTCACAAAGAAGAGAGAATGCACAAATACAATTGGGTCTATCATACCCAGACCCCCAGATTTTCTATCTAAATATGTATAATGCCTTTTGACGGGATTCAGCCTATTCCCCCACAACATCTGGAAAAATATACTGTACATTTTGGTCTCTTGTTGAGGAGGGAGAGGGAAAATCATGGCAAGATATTGCAGACAAGGAAGGATGAACTGTTTTAATATGTGAATTTAAGTTTTGAGAATTTCCATTGTTTCCATTGTTTCCAATGATTTACTTTATTTTCTACCCCCTTAAGTACTAGCTCCCAATTTTCAGTTGACATATTTTGGGGACCAAACAGGATCCCCAAAATTTTCAACGGAGTTCGAGAGATGCTAATCCTATCCTGAATTACTTCCATGGGACCTGATGCCCCAATAAATAAACCTCTAGTCTTCTACAAGTTTAATTTGGCACTAGAAGCTGCCGAAAACAGTTTAAACACTTCTAAGAAATGATGAACCTGGGTATGGTCGATAAAAGATAAAATCAGATCATCTGCATAAGCTTGTAGATGAAGTTGGTAAGCAGGTACATTCCCAATACCCATCCACCGTGGTGTCTTAACTAGGTACTGTAGAAGGGGATCTAGTGAGAAAATATAGAGAAAGGGGCTCAGGGGGCAACCCTGTCGAACTCCAGTGTTTAAATGAATGCACTTGGCAATGCTGCCCTGTAAAAAAGGGTAAACTGTATTGTGTTGATAAAGTAATTTAATAAGGTGTACCATTTGTGCAGGAATTCCATAACATTCTAGAATCAAACAGAGGTAAGGAAGATGAACCCTATCAAAGGCTTTTTCAAAGTCTGTAGAGATTATACAACCAGTTTTACCAATAAGTGATAGATGTTCTATTACGTCCCGTATAATCATTAAAGCAGATTGAATTCTTCTTTCAGGAATTCCACAGAATTGATACTGGGATATAACCATTTTAGCATATTGTTTGAGCCTATTGTGTAAAATATTAGAAAATATCTTGTAATCCAAATTTAGAAGGGTAATAGGCCTCCAGTTCTTAATATCATGCCTATCACCAGATTTAAATAAATGTATCAGTAAACCGTTAGTGAAAGATGGAAATACAGAATTAGTGTCTAAAAAGAAACGAAACAGAAGCACCAAACATTCACTAAATTCTTTTAAAAAGCATTTGTAAAGGTGATTGGGTAACCCCTCTAACGCTGGGTAGACATTTGGCTTTATCTTTTGAATTACCGCCTGTATTTCATCACTAGTAACTGGTCCCAGTAAGTTAAGCGCCTCCACTGGTGCAGAAGGTAAGTGTTAAGAAAATTCTCAAGATCTTCCCCTACTATTGGTGAATCAGGATCTAAAGACTAATAATGTCAGCTAACGGAATCTCTCAGTTGGTCTAATGTTGTTGCTTTAGTGCCATCGTCATTAATAAAAAAGTCAATGACAGTAGAGTCTTTCAAAGATTTACAGGCCTCAAACGGGTCACCAATAGGGTTCTACGTGTGCCATTTGAAAAAATGGCCTGTAATGTTTTAGGCCTATCATATTGATAAGTTTTCATAGAATTTTTAATCACTCTAATTTGTTCTGAGTAATCTAGTTTGGAAACATAGGAAACTGAAATGGGCCTCTGGAGCTGCTGTCGTAATGATAAATACTCCATAAAATGAGCATCTTTAGCTAACACGCCTTGGTGTTTAAACCATTTCTGAAGAACCGGTTTGGAATCTGTCCACCAGGCCCCTAAATCAGTATACAAGAAGGCCACTGATAGGTGAGCTTGTAAGATCGATTTCACCCCTTATTTTATCTGCGGAGAATCCAATATTGAGGTATTAAGCTTCCACCTCCCATTCTTCCTGAGGGACAAGCCCTCAGTGTGAAAGGAACATAGTAACAATAAATGAGCAGAAAACTCTATGGGTCTCATCTGAAAGCCTTGTACATGAACTGATGGGGATACTAACATATAGTCAATTAAAGAAAGTAACTTGCCTTTTGAAAATGAAAAGTTAGGGCCCTTGGACTGATAGGAAATACAATTAAGAAGGCCAGCCATCTTAACTATAGAGGCTAGCACTTGGGAATCACAATAGGTCTGTTTATGCTGCTGAGTTAAGCCAAGTAAACTGCAATTAAAGTCACCACCCCATAGTATATTCAAGGAGGTAATCAAATATAAGTTACTCTATCAGCCTTCAGCTGAGGGTTATAGATATTGACAAATCTATAGCAGGTGTTGTGCCATTTCCCATCTAATATCAAAACCCTACCAGGAATAAGGTCTATTAGTTTGTGAAGGGAAAAATTAAAGGAGTTAAAGAGAATGCCAATGTCATCAGCACTGTCAGTGCCAAACGACCAGTAGGAAGGGCCCCCAGGGCCATTCTCTTTTAAAAGTGTACAATTGTTCTATTGTGTACATCGATGTTTCCTGTAAAAAAGTAACTGTGATTTTATTATCATGAATTTACTGAAAAAAAGGCCTGTCTTTTGGTAATGTTCAGTAAACTATGAGTGTTTAAAGAACCCCAAGTAAGCTGCATTGGCAAACCTTATTAAGAACAGCGCACTGTGTTATTTTTTTCCTTTTTTTCTTCTTTTTCTCCTTATAATTATCAATGGACTGTGAAATGGTGGACAAAGAGGATTTCTGAGAGTCTGAATCCCCAACTTCCATATCTGTCTCCCCCCAAGGAGTGAACAAAGCAGCATAAGAATTAACAGATTCAACAGGGCCAGAACAGGGGGAGATTTTGGTTGTAAGTTCCTAGAAGATCTTCTAGGTAAAGGAGATGAAGGGTCTGGAAGCTTGCACTCCAGAACTGAAGGGGCTGGAAGCTTTCACTCCAGAACTGAAGGGGCTGGAAGCTTGCACTCCAGAACTGAAGGGGCTGGATCAGTATAACATACTGGCACCAGCTTTGATGCACCGACGGCACCGAAGGCGTTGAAGGAGCCTCCCCCTTCCACCAACGGTTGTGAAACTATAAGAAGAGTCTTCTCTCGAGGCCCCATGGAGGAAGATCCAGTCAGAGAAATTTTCTGTATAATCTGCTTTTCTACTGCAGGAAAGGAGGGGGGGAGGGGGGCCATGGATTCCTGTGCTTGCTGAATCAGTAAGTCTGGACTAATGCAGGAGACTTTATTTTTAGCTGCCCAAGGACAATCCCTGAAAATGTGGCCATATTCCTCACACAGATCACATCTAGTGTGGTTTGTGCAGTGCATGGTGATGTGGCCAATTTCCCCACAATTATCGCACCTAGGTTGATCACAGACACTAGACAGGTGAGTTCTAGAGCCGCACTTATAACAGGCTCTAGGTTGACCTCCATAAAAACAGACCCCTCGATCCCTCCCCAACAAAAAGGAATTTGGGATATGTTCAATTCCAGAATCAGACTGCCTCAATTTAATTTTATATTTCCACCCACCTTTCCAAAAATTTCAGAATCCAGCATGGGTTCTGGAGAACTTAACACTTCACACTTCTGGGACAGCCAAAATGTAATATCTTCCACATGGACCCACTCATTCCAAAACATCGCAGTAACAAATTTAATCAGGATTCTGGTAAGAGGAATTACCAAAAAGGGGGGCCATGTGGGAGAAAATTTGACCTGCCCATACCTTTCCCAAAAGAGGTCTAAAGCATATGATGTTCTAAAACTAACATCAAAATTATCTTCGTCTGAAATATTGATAAATGCAAAAACGTCTTTGGGAGAAAAATGAAGAGAGTCCTTTAGCAAAGTCTTCCCAACATAGTATCTATCAGGTCTGGATTCTAACCCTCCTTTGTACCTAATCCGTACAGCATTCCTTCGGGGAGTAGCTTCCCTTTTAGCGGTGGAGAAAAGTTCGGACATCAAAGGTTTTTGACGAGGTGGTTTAGAGGCCTCTAAACTTGATGGAATGTCTTGAACAGGTAGATTTGAAAGTCCATCCACAGCTGTGTCCTGCAAAACTTGTGGTTCTAGTGGTGCAATGGGGGGGACTTATGTCTTCATACTTGGACCCAGCTTCTGCACTTAAAGTAACATTTAAGGTAGCATTTGAGCTTGGTTTCCACGTAGGTGAATTTTGAGAAAGGTCCAAATCCCAGTCAGGGTCAGGTAACCAAGTATCTGAGGGAGCTTGCTTCCAACCCACCCCAAACAAGGCCTTTCCTGGTGTCCAGGGCCCCTCAGTCAAGTTAGGAGAAACAATGAAGTTGGAAGAAACATTCCCAGTTCTAGTTTTAGAAGGATGACGAAGTATCTGTGCAGAACCCTTTTTACCCTCAGGATTACGATGTGTATCAGTGAAGGAAAATTCTGTAACACCTGATTGAGGCTCCGGTGAGGTTTAATAAATAATTTCAGAAGAAACTAGTGTATTTTCCTTATTCAGTGTCTTATAAACAAAACCTGCCACTTTGCTCAGTGGAGCGCTAGTTGTTGAAGCAAACTCAGGGGAAATAGGAGCCGAAAGCTCCATATGTTGCTGTACCAAGTTCTCAGGCTCAGAAATAACACTGTCTTTCAGAATCTCAGGCTGTAAAAACTCAGGCTTTAGGCACTCCAACTGAATGATTTCACTGCCAGCTTTTTGCACTAGTTTGTTGAAATTAGGCTCAGAAATAGTGACAGAATGCATTGACTCACCAAGCCCCGCCAGGCGTGTAGCAGGCTTCTCCTCAGCTGAGCTGCTGACAGAACTCTCAGCGGTAATGACAGGGTGTGTCACAGTAAGTTGCTTCTTTACCGACTCCACAGTTAGCTAACTTTGCAATGGAAGAGCCAAATCTCTTGAGATTTTATTCTCAATGTCAGTTTTCAAGGGTTTATCACTTGAAATGTTACCAGTTGAAAGCTCCATTTCCTCCGTGGACAGAGGACCCCCATGAAATTCCTCCTCAGAATCATATTCAACATCAGCTACTCATTTTACCTCTAGCACACTCACAGTGGGAGATGAGGCAAGCGCTCCCACTGTGCAGACGTCCTCTCCCTCCAATGACTCGCTCTGAGTGACCATCTTGCTGATAGTCTGTCCCCCTACTGGCCAAGAGTAGGGGAATTTCCCTGGTGTCCTGGCCAAATTTCCCTCACTCACTAAAAAAAAAAAAGTACCACCAACAGCTTAACCTGGTGCAAGGTCAGTTGGCATTCATCTGTATCCCCCTTCCCCGGGTCATGCCTGAAAATAGGCAGGATTTGTCTAGTGCACTTACCCAGTCAACAAAAACTAAATAAAATAAATAAAACTGGGTCAGTGCCAGTGTGTTTCCCGGTCAGTGTTGGGACGTAGTGGTTTGATACTAGGAGAGGTTCCCTTGACTCCCTCTGCTCTGGTTAGGAATCTGGGCATGTTCTTTGATGACAAACTGACACTTGACACCCAGGTGTTGGCCATCTTCCAAAGTGTTTTTTATTGTCTGAGGAACATTTCCTGGATCAGAGTCTTGATACCAGCTGACAACCTTGCCACTCTAGTACATGCCTTCATTACGTCTTGGTTAGATTATTGCACTGCTCTGTAGCTTGGGCTATCTGGAGACAGTCTCCACTGTCTGCAGCTGGTGCAGAATGTGGTGGCCAAGTTGTTGACTGATGCTTTGAGATTTGACCATGTCACACCTGTCTTCCGCAGACTTCACTGACTGTCGATAGGGTGGAAAATTGCTTTCAAGATCAGATTACTGACCTATAAAGCCCTGCACAACTGAGGAACAGACTATCTGTAATACATCCAGGTTCCTCACCTCCCAGCTCATGCTCTCTGTTCCTCTAAGGGTTGCCACCTGGTGGTCCCCAGGGCTAGGTTGCTGCAGTCTGGGGATTGTACCTTTTCTGTTTCTGCACCGGCCCTGTGGAACTCACCAACAGTTCATCTGAGGGAGGCACCCTTGGTGGAAACCTTTAAAAAGGTCTTAAAACATTTTTTGTTTACTCAAGCCTATGACCTGCATGACATCTGATTGCTTAAGGTTTCATATTATACTGACTGTCATGTTTTTATGTGACAGATAGATATATTTTAAATTACTTATATTCTGTAATGAGTTGATGCATATTGAGTCTGTTGTATATTTTGTTGTAAATTCCTTGTTGATGTTTTTAAGAAATTGTGAAGTGCTCCAAGTCTCAGGGAAGGGGCGTTATGTAAATAAAGTTTCTGTTTATCTGTCTGTCTGTCTGTCTGTCTATCTATCTATCTATCTATCTATCTATCTATCTATCTATCTATCTATCTTTCTATCTATCTATCTATCTCTCTTTCTCTGACTCTCTGTCTGTCTGTGTATCTCTGTCTTTCTCTCTCTCTCTCTCTCTCGGGAACTAAGTCGCCAGTTAAAATAGCTCTTTTTGGAGTGCTCCTCTGGGGCAGTTTTCATCAAGATTCATGTAGATTATGAGCAAAGTTTACATTTGTATTGACATCTGTTTAATAAAAATGTAATTCTGTATCATATTCTGTTCCCTGTTGTACAGAAGGAGGTAAATGACACCACCTGCTGGCAGTATTTATCTGATATTAAATACAGGCAGACACCAGAGGCCATCAGACTGATGTGCAGCTAGTTTAGCCATGTGGTGTGTGGCTTGTGACATCATTGAGGAAATTCTGACTGATAAGGGTGCTCCTTGAGCAAGAGTATTATAATGTTTCCCACACTGTTTAGCCATTCCCTCCTTTTAAAGGAGAACAAAAGAACTGTGCTAGGTTAAAGTCCCTGTTAAAAGCATGCTGTGATACTTCATTGTGTGCAGCAGAAATTCTACTCCCAGCAGACCATCTGGATAGCAGTTCGAATCTTATTGGCTCACTCTCATTTAGAGATGCAGCGGTTTTAAATTTTGCCGGCGAAGTGAACACGAAGTGGGCACTTTGCGTTGTCATTCCACTATGCGGAGTGGCCTATGTGAAAGGCTCACTTCCATTGTAATTATGACTTTGTGTTGTCATTCCACCTTAATGCGAAGTAAGGCGAAGTGACAACAATATAGGCAGCCCCCCTCACATGGCTTACAGTACTGTAAGTCACATGCTTTAGCCAGGCAGGAAGGAAGTGACTCATGCAAGCAGATACAGTACTTTCACTTTCTCCTTTGCAGAGGTAGAGAGAGGAGGCAGTTTGTCTGTGTAGTAGTTAGGAGGAGCAGAGAATCTAGAGATCATATAAAACCCATCCAACAGCTTTTTTCAAAACTATATTGTTAGTGTTTTTGTACTCTTTTTGTAGTTAATTTTTTCTTTCTGTGATTGTGATTTCTTTTATTTTTACTTTTATTAGTTTTTGTTTGTGTGTGTGCCTGTGTTGTGTGCATGAGTGTTTCATGTTGTCCTTGTCAACTGTCGACTCGTCATTGCTCAGACAGAGTAAAGGAGGGAAGGCAGTCGAGTTCAAGTACTTAAGTTGCTGAAATGGACCAGGGACAGGATGAAAGTCAGCAAATGTCTGAGACAGTGCTGGGGCAGTGGGACCACGTGGCAGCATGGTTGGCAGGGGAGGAGTGCTTACCCATGGGGGGCATGGCCAAATGCTGTTGGGCCGATCAAAAATCCTGGGTCCCCTTCCCCCGGAAGCAGAAGTAACAGCAGCACCACCACCACCTCCCCCTCAGAAGCAGCAGCAGCAGCACCACCCCCACCACTACCAAATCCACCACTGCCAGCAGCAGTAGCAGCAGCTCCAGCAGCACTGCCTCCACAGTGGGATGTTCCAGAGTTTGAGCACAGCCATGACCAGGCTGCTGCCAGTGCATCTGGCTCTCCCATGCCTGGTCCCCCTGCAGCTAATCAGTTTTGGAGTTCTTCAACTGTGTTGGGGGGGCAGCAGCCTGGTATGGTGCTGCATTTGTGGTGTCTAGGTGCTCTGTGGTCCCCAGGGGACACACCTGGGGACCAGGGGCCAGTGCCCTACATAGTTAATCACCACAAGTTGTAGCGACAGGCTACCACAGAACGGGCCAGGCCTCCACCTGCTTGCCCTCATCACTGCAGCAAAAGGAGGTCCACAGCAGCAGCTGCTCCACCACTAGCATCACCCCCCACCACCAAATTCACCAGCTGTACCACCACCAGTGGACCCCACACTGCCTGTAACTCAGGCTGACCTTACTGTGTTGTGGGCCACGGTAGAAGAGAACAATGAGAGGGTGAGTGCTGTCCAGCAGCAGTTGAAGCACATAGAGCGACATCAATTGCAGATTGTGTCAATGCTCCATCTGCTGCTGGACCAGTAGGGGATCCCACATTAGCTTTTTTCAACACCTCCCCCCCCCACTGTGTTATAATCCAAGTTAAGAATGTGTATTCTGACACATTTCCAGTGCCTCAGTAATGTTTACTTTCTGTTGTGGTGTGGTTGTGGAAAAGCAGGACTGAGCAGTGCAAGTACAATGTGCTAAATTGCATGTGTGCAGTCAGTGTTCTTTCCAGTATATGGACTGCAGACATTGTCCAGCTTCTTGCAAACATATATATGCTGACTTGTTGCAGTGTTTATGGTATAAAGAATAAAGATAAGAATATATAATGTATATTTTATTGGTACTATCATCAGCAGCGGATTAAGTGATATGATATTTTTTCAGAGGGCTCTGGCCAGAGTGCACCTTAGTCACACAGTGCACGCATGACTATTAGGAGATCACATAGCAACCAAAACTCCTGCTTTTCAACAAACCGTACCCAACAGACATGAAGTACTGGTGATGGTGAGGCACCCAAAATATTTGATGGATGGTGTACAGACACTATAAAGTCAGAAAATATATAAGGTCCAGTTCACTCACTGCCAAATGCCAACACACTGTGCTACCACAGTTCTTCTTTTCATTTTTGATTTTGGAATAAGTAATGTCCATCTAGTTTAGACTGGCAGTGTCAGGTTTTTAGCAAGTTGATATATATATATATATACCATAACATGACATAGCACCAGTGGTTGCACAGTGTGGTGGCAGTGGACTGCAGGACCTGTTATATAGTCCAACTTTAAAATGTCTGTACACCATAACATATTTTGGGTGCCTCAGCAATATTTAATGTCCGTTGGATATAGTCTGTTGGAAAGCATGATTTTTTTTGTGCTATTATCTCTGCAAGGTCATGTGTGCACTGTGAGTGAGATGCACAGTGGACCGAGACCTCTGAAAAAATATCATATCACTTACTCTGCTGCTGATGATGGTACAAATAAAATATATGTTATATATTCTTATCTTTATTCTTTACATACTGCAACATGTTACACCATATATATGTTTGCACAAAGCTGGACAGTGTCTGCACACACAGGAAAGAACACTGACTGCACACATGTAGTTTAACACAATATACTTGCACTGCATAGTTCTGCTTTTGGACAAACACTTCATGACAGAAGGTAAACATTACTGAGGCTCCAAAAACATTTATTTTTTGAAACAGTCATTAATTTATAATTTATGATATTATGTGCCCACAACACTCAGTCCCCAGAACTTTTGTGCATCCCCAAAATGCAACTGTCTTGTGTCCAGAAAATTCCCCACTGCTGATGAAGTGAAATTGGAGCGTTATACCAAATGCAAAGTGTCCCAGAATTAATGGTGCACTCAGTCATGTGCTCAGTGATCACTCACAGTCATCGGAATTTTTGTGCATCCCCAAAATGCAACTGTCTTGTGTCTAGAAAATTTCCCAGTGCTGACAAAGTGAAATGAGAGTGTAACATGAAATGCAAAGTGTCCCAAAATTAATGGTGCACTCAGTAAATGTGAAATGGGAGTGTTACAAGAAATGCTGTTGCTGTTGCAATTACATGTAATGCTTCTGTGTATTGATCTTACTGTGATGAAGATGTGATGATGCACAGTCTCTTGCCAAACTGTATGAAGGAGGGATAACATGAATGACCATTTAGTGTACCTTCACAAATGATGACACTGACAGAACTGTTGGTTGCCCAAAGTGTGCTGTGATCACCTCAACAGGAAGGGTGCCCTTTGTGTGTACACCAATAGTAGCATTGATGAGTTGATATATACATATATACATGTATGTATTTTATTGGGGTGAAGGGGTTTGACATAAATATACATGCATTCATTGTATCGTTTTCTGTAACAGGCCACATACTGTTGGTGTGCGCATTCCCATGCTTGAGAAATTGTGGCATTGGAATTGGAAATGGAATACTCTCAAGCCAATGAAGGTAAGTATTTTTTTGGGGGGGAGAGGGGGGCTTATCTTATTTGCAAGTAGGTCTCATTAATGGTTTATTGTTTGGGTACTTCTTCACAGATTTTATCTGCATCCTTCTCCAGTCCAGTAATGATGGCCATGGTCATCATCAATTCGTACGACTTCTACTTGTCACATGTCTGCCAGCCCGGGGAGGTATGATGTTGAAGTTCTTTGGATAAGGCAACTATGCCACAACAAAGCATCTGGAAGTTTCCTTAAAAAAGAAATGAAGGACTTATTACAACTTGATTGCAGAAGTAACACATTATGTTTAAGCCGTGGCTGTTCCACCACGGGTATATGGATTAACACAGATAGCAAGCTGTGAAGCCACAAGAACACCAAATCATCAGATCTCAATTAAATTTAGTACCAGGCCATAAGAAATACACTGTGTCAATGCCCCTACGTCTTAACTCAAGTTACATTTTAAAACCAATTCACACGACCTGGGTCAAACTTTTTTCAACACTGGCATGGCTGCAGCTGCAAATTTGGAATACAGTGCATGATGTGTTGGGCAAATATTTTGTAACGTACATGTCACCTGTTTACGAATCATCAGTCAATCAATGATTTTTTGCACTCTTATGAAAAAAAAGGAACAGGTTAAATAAAATGTATATACTTATCAGTATCGAAATGGATATCCCATAGGTTGCTGTACACGGTAATGCTGTACCATTGATACAGACCTTCATCGAAGGAGAGTCAGTTGTTAACCAGTAAAAAAACAAAATAAGTTGACGGTATTTATTTGACCATTGCAGCTCGGAAAAGCAACAGGAAACAAAACACACAGCTAAAGAAAGTTGAATAGCATGAAAAACATTCCTGCACATACTCACTTTATAGTATTTATAGTGAGAAGCCTTGTGCCTGTGGCTGATGGATGTGGTCTCCTGTTCAACTCCCTCTGCCTTGGCATGGCCAAGACATGTAATGGAAAACATCGACAGAATGGTGGTGGTGGGTGGTGGTGGTCACAGCTTAGACACATGATGACATTCCCTCTCACATCTTCCTGCATCTGGTGGTGGTTGCAATGACTAACAGCAGTCTTAGGGTGGTGGTCCAGGGGGGCACACAAAGTCATTCCCCCGGTGGCAGTGGCTAACAGTGGTTTCATGGTGGTGGTGGTCCGGGGGGGCACATGGGAACATTCCCTATGGTGGCAGTGGCTAACAGCAGTCTTATGGAGGTGGTACAGGGGCCAGAATATATTGTGATTTGTGTTACAAATGTAACGTGACATATGGAATTTGAGTCACTCTGAGTGGGACACTCATTTAACTTTATGAAAAAGAAAACATGTATCATACAACAAATGTGCCAGCCTTTTAACCACTTAAGTGAAAACCTGCTAACATTAACCTCGTCATCATCCTCATAAAGAATGCTGAAATCATAGTCACCTATGTCTGAATTCTGACCACTGGGAAATTCTTTCTCCATTGTGTCATCATCTACAGTAGTGGTAGGCCATTTCATGCTGCCAGTGCCACCAGGGTAGTCCATTTCTACATCACCAAAACCATGACTAGGCCAGGGTACATATACTGAGGTTGCAGTCTGTGCTGGTATGTGCCTCTCATTCATTTTTATGAATGTCAGCAAACTGACATTTGCAGGACAGAGGTTTATTTGATGATCCCAAACTATTGCACCAGCTGAGCTGAATACCCTCTCAACACTTACACTGGAGGGTGGGCATTTCAGGCAATTCAGTGCCACTGCAGTCAGCTCTGGCCATTCACTGACCTCGCCACTCCAGTATAAAAGAGGATCATCAGCTATTAACAGATGCCTGTTTTCAGACAAATGTGACTCAACCGTTCGTTGTGCTGCATTAAATCTAGTGGTTGATGCATCATCCTGTTCTCGGGAGTCATTTATGTCACAGATCCCCACTTGGGACAAAGCCTCCCAAAGTGGGTTAATGCCAACCGATTTTGATGACAGACCACCTGGAACTGCAGTACCCTTCCCCTTATAGGATATGATTTTTTTTTCAACTTTCTTTCCTCCGGTCAAGGCCCCATGGAATCTCTCAGGCATCCGGCCTGTATCCTGCCTGCCTGAGGTTCGCTCGACCTGTGCCTCCTCTCTCCTCCCCCTCTTTGCCACCAGCACCCCTGATTTAACCCATCCGGGGTGGGTCACCCCTCCTCTTGGGTGCTCTTCTAAGGCAGTCTCTGGTCACAGGAAAGGTTCCCCAGTCGGAAGAACTGGAAAAGCCAGGCAAAATGAACCCGGCAGAGGGCATGGGGGGCAGGTGCTGTCACCTGCCCCACAAAGCCATTTTTTCCTTGTTCTTGTGGTGACCCCCCCCACCTTGCATGGGCACGCCTGATGCATGGCACATGGCAACCCTGCCAGCATCAGCCACGCTGTGTAGTGTGCAGCTCATGCACTGCAGCACTCCCGATCTCCACCGGGAGCCACTGGTACACCAAGCTATCCCTCACCCTTCCCCCAGGGAAGGAGAGCAGCCCTGCAGACACTCAATCCTTCCCCATCCCCGCCAATCCCTGTCACCCAAGCTCGCTCCTGAACTCGGGTCACCAGCGTGGCTCAAGGTGTGGCATCCAGCACCTCTACCCTCAGTGCCACCGGGCTGGCTTCTTACAGAATATGCTTGATACTACTCCAGGTTGACCTTCAGCCTGATTATGCTGCTGATGTTTGCTGATCTTGGCATGTGACTTCTGTGCCCCATGAACCAAGCACACAAGTTGCCCACTGACATTTTTTACTTGTTCAGGCCCTCCCTCCAGTACTGAGGCAATGCCATGTTTGTATCATGGGTTCAGCATTGTTGCTATTGCAAAGTTGTCACTAAGCTGAATGCTCAAGATATGACGATTATGGTCGAATACTATCAGCATGTGTTTCAGTAACACATTGCTAGCACTGTCTCCGGCAACATCAAGGCTATGCTGTACATTCACCAATGTCCGCCTCAGCACCTGCAGCAGTAGAACTGATTGGCTATTGGAGGCAGACTCGCCACTCACTACCTGTGTGGCAGGTTCAAAAGGCCTCAAAATTGTTATTACAGAGTCCATAAGGCACCATTGTTCAGTCGTCATAGACATGGAACTGTCACGGCTAGTGTACATGACAAGATATTCTAAGATGGCTTTGTATTGTTCATACAACCTCTCTGTCATGTACAAAGTGGAGTTCCATTGGGTGACAACTTCCAGCTTCAAGCGGCGCTGAGGGAGACTATTTCGCATCCGCAACTGCCAAAGTTGGTCACTGGTCTTTGCAGATCCTGAAAAGTGAAAACAGATACGTCGTGCAACTGTCAGCATTTCCTTTATATCTGGGTGCTGCAGAAACTCCTGCACCACAAAATTTAAACAGTGGGCCATGCATGGAACCTGAACAAATCCACCATTTGTGATGCATTTCACCACATTTGACCCATTGTCACTTGCTATGAACCCAGCTCTCAGGGACAGGGGGTTCAGCCACTTCTCAGTTTCAGTAAGTACCAAGTCCAGCATGTTTTCACCAGAGTGTGAACAGGTCACATTGTGCATAGCAATTGTTGCATGCTGTCGAATTCCTGGAAGATTGCTACCATGACACTCCACCTTACTACACTGATTATTCACACTACCTACAGCACAAACAACCCCCAGCACCTGCGCCTAATGTGCAGTTATACCACTGGCGCCGAACCGGGGGGGCGGGAGGGGCGGCCGCCCCACCACTTTTTTGTGCAGTCTAAGAGTGCCCCTATCTGTGAAGGGTAGTAGCGGGAGCCAACTGGCTTTTTTTTCCCCAATTTGCTTTTCCCGTGCATTTCTCTTCTCCAGCCACAGATGGGGGTGGGGTCTAAATATATGATGTGCCCCAGCCAGCGGACCTGATTGAGATGACAAACATATATCTCAATCAGGTCCGCTTTAACAAGTAAAGGCGTGTCTAAAGGCATGTCTTCAGTTGGGGGCGGATCACGTGGGCTCTTTAAATGCCCAGGGATTTTGGAGCTTCCTGCTATCTCATCAAGGACTGGAGCAGTAACTTCTGAGAGTGAGTCCCAGAGAGTCGAGACTACTAGTGGAGCGGCGGTCGTCCGTGTGGATTTTCCCAGTGTGAGCACAGAGTCTGAGAGGGTTGTACCAGCGGCGGTGGTGCGTGGGTTAGTTACTCTGCCTGCCTGGTCTGGAGAGGATACTGGTCGGTCAGTCGTGGTGGTGGAGCCACCCCAGAGCGGAGCGTAACAAGAGGGCAGCAGCTGCCAGCGAGGACTGAGACCTGAGAGGGATTACAAGCGGCGTCGCGACGGTCACGGTATCCGCATCCTGGACCATCATCACCATCACCTGGCTGGAGGATTTCTTAGCTGCAGCATCAAGCAAGTTGGCGCCGTGGGCCAGGTGACGCTCAGTAAGGTGAAGGACGGCTGCCGGCATTTTATCGACTTCTGACTGCTAGTAGCAACGAGCATACAGGAGCGCCCCCCCCCAAAGTTCCTGAGCCGAGGAGCAGGAGCCAGGAGGAAGCTAGTCGGGACTGTATAGTCCCATAGTCGCCGTAGCTCTGCCTGTTGTGCCTGAAAAGAGGTAGCTCCTACTGTGCCTGGGAACTTGAAGAGGAGAAGGAGAAACGAATCGACTGTACAGTCTGCACCAGAAAAGATACCACTTCCAAAAAAAAGTAAGTCATTGTCATTCACTGTTTATTCTATTTTCTGGGTAGCATCTGTTATATGATGGCATGCAGAGATGGCTGGGTGGCTGGCTGTAACTATAACTTAGTCTGAGCCACTTACTGTTTAACTTGATGGGGAGGGAGTGGTGCAATAAGGGCTTCAGAACAATAAAAAATGGCAACAGGTCTGTCTCAGTTGAACTACATCCTCCCCAACATGGCAAGAATTTACATGAAATTTGGATTAGATATGTTCTCACCCCAGCCAGGCAATTTAGAATGGGATTGTTTACACAAAGCATGTGTTGGAGAGGATGTACTTGCACACAGGCAGACCTAGCTCGTATTTTATGGCAGTGTCCTAGGCTGGTTAATTTCTGACAGAAAATACAACATCATTTGGTGGAGCTCTTTGGACTACATACAAAAATAGGTCCAGACAATTTATTACTGGGAATTACTACCCATGAAATTAAGGGGAGGGAAGGGCATTACCTATGGCTTATATTGACAACAGCAGCTTTGGAGACTCTCACCAAAAGGTGGTTCCAGATAGCTCCTCCAGACATAACGGAACAGGTTGAACTGATAGGGAAAATACAAGTGATGGAGAGAGTCAATTTTGTAGCGAACCACAGAAGGGAGCAATATATGATCTTGGAATAGGTGGGAACTTTACAAAGAAAAAATAAAATGACCCCCCCACTTCCCCCTTTTTCTGCTATATGTGTAAAGCATTGCACATAGATGAAATGTTTCTCCTCGCAACTTTAGTACATGGCTTTGTCTCCAGATTTCAATTGATATAATAATTTTCATTAATTGCTTAGTTTGTTGGGTTATTTTAAGTTTTTAAATTGTTGGAAAGCTGTCCAATAGTAATATAATTGTCTATAAAGATTTCTACTAATTGAAAAAAGGACTTTATATGAAACGATGAGTTCTAAGAAAGCTACATTGAAGTTTTTTCTTTTGAAGTTATTCAGAAATGTATTGGACGCTGCCAGTACAGAGCAAACTGTGCTAATAACTTTAAGGTTCATCTATCCTGAATTTGGTTACATTATACAGTAACTGGCTTGGGTTATTTGTTTGTTTGCTTTTTTTTTTTTTGGGGGGGTTGCTACCCATCGTGCCCCTCTACTTCAGATTGATTGAGCTGTAACTGCTGTTTCTGGAAGTTTTTCCCAGTCCAGTGGGGCCCCCTGTATGCTGTTTCAACAAGTAGCATGTGAAATGAACAGTTTAATAGTGCTAAGAGTAGCTTTGACTTGAACCATCTTGTGAGCAGGGGGTCCAAGTGACTGTCGGGACTGAGCGTGCCTAAGCCAGGCTTTACAGTCATGCCCAGCTTTGTGAAAGACTAACTGCTTGCAGCCAGTTGTCGGAGATGTTGTTTGAGTAGTTGTCCATTGCTGATGTTTCATGAAATGATTTTGGATTTGTCCTGTGCTCTGGCCATATTGAAGCTACGTTACTTCAGTGATCATGAGCAATGTCAGTGGCTCAGCAGGTTGTGCACCCTCATCCGAGGCTGGAAGATTGGAAGGTTGTGGGTTCTAGCCCCACACCAGGAACTTGATAGAATCCCAGTACTGACACTGCAGCACAGCATGAGGGGGTGCAGCATATTAAACAACTGGGCGATTATTTATATTAGGGGACACATAGTGCCCTGGATCTGGAATTCTGCGGATTACGGTACTCGTCCCTTCAAACGGCAGCAAATAGCCACGCCCCCTTTTCCAACGTAAGTTCTCCCGTCCCAAACACACCGCTCGGATATCTCCACGCCCATGTTACTGAACTGTACTGTCCTCCCGGAACAAATAGGTAACATCATTACAACATCACAGCATGAGACGCACTTATTCTTACACTTATGCCTTTTTTTTTTTTAAATTTTTTTATTTGGTTTAACACTGAAAGCAAGAATATATAACCAGCTGAGGTTGACAATTTTAGGCACTGGAACCCTGCACAGTGAATAAGTGAAAATGTGTGTTTATCGTTAGGAATGCAGCGTAAGCAACTGGTAACAGGATGTGCATCGCTAACAAGATAAAACTGTAGTTAAACTGTGATTATTTATGTTTGTTTTTTCTGTGGGGGCGCCCCACCCCACGGGTCCAGGAATATGTCACTATGTTTAAATATTGCAAAAACTACACATTTTGATAGTTTGTTTCTTCGGGGGGGCGTGACATCTCAGTGACTGCAAAGCACATGCGGCTGTATTTCTCACTAGGAGCACTCACTTCCAAGGTGTGTCCCCTAAAGTAAATATATGCCAACAACTGCCCTGTCTGCTGTACTGATGTTAAAGCTCCTATGGTACTTACTGAAAATTGTATGGCAGTTTCCTTGTGTCCTGGGTGGATTTGATTCTGGTTGTTTCAGTTTTTTCCTCCATATCCCCTCCCTGGGTTGAAAATATGCAGAAGTGCCTAGTTCTCTCTCAGTCAATAAAAACTACATAAAGATTAGTGTGACTTTTTTTGTTTATACCCCGTCGTGCTCTGGAGCTGACTCTAATTTGGGCTGCCATGACCCTCAGACATCCCCCTACTATCTCCCCCAAGCCACCATACCTCAGATCTGCAGCCATTCTCGATAGCCCGGTGTAACCCTGTACCGGGTGGGTCCCTCTCTTCGAGGGAGGTACGGCAGGGAGAAGACCAACACACTATTTTTTTCCTCTGTCCCGGTGCTGCTGAGGCTTCGTGGCTTCTTGGGAGTCTTCTGAAGTGTCCAGGCAAATCCCCATAGCGGTATTTCCGTTTCTCCTGGTGTTCCCATAATGTGATCACTCTACTGTGCCCCCATCTCAACTGGGGCTGCTGCAAGCGATTGTCGTCCCCTAACCCACCCCAGAGTGGGGCAGTCCTAAGGACACCCCATCCCACCCCTTCCCCTGCCGACCCCAGCTGGTTCAGACTGAGCTGTACTGGCTAGATGGGTGCTTAACTTGGTACTCCTACCGTTTATGTGGTGATTACGCTCTGCATCATTAACACAATACATAAGTTGACTGAGAAATAGTTTAGCTCCACCTTCATTTCTTCGATGTCCTGCATGGCCGAAAATGGTTGGCCACATTAACAAAGTTTTGCCAGGAAAGATAACTAAGCTAACAGCTTGTTTCCAAGTGCATCCTGGGGGGAAGAGGAAAGAGGAGTACAGCATAGCATTGACTAAGATTGTGCAAGTAACCGTGAAATTGTTCTCATAGCTTGGACTGTCAGGACTGACATCTCGGAAATCTAGGGAGCATTTGCATTACAAAACAGTGATTTACAAATGTGTCTGTAAAGTGATCTGGGTGTGGAGGAGGCAGCTGTAAGAGTGCTTAGAATGATCAATGATGCATGTTTTACGTAGTGTGGCACTTGTTTGTGGTGACACTGGCAGACAATGGCATGGCATCTGCCTTGCATGTTGGACTGGATTAGAGTATGGCACTGTTGTGTTCAGGGGTGGTAAATGAAGTTGGCACTTGGCATGACTTGTGTGAGAAACCACTGAGTGGTATAAGGAGCGTTAAAAAGCAATACCACTATGTCAAAGATCTCCCTGTGGGCACTGTTTATAAAACAACTGAGGTTTGATGTGATTCTCGATAAAAAAAATTCAATGTTGGTGAATAGTGTATAGTGCTTGCATGCACTGAACTTTGGCCTCTCTGTTCCCACCCTTGGTTGAAGAGCAAGGCAGTAATAGGGTATGGAATTGCTTATCTCCTTGGTGCTGGGTCATCTCAGAGAAGGAAAAGTTTGGGAAGTTGGGGCATTTGAAAATTCTGAGTTGCAGCTGCTGGGAGAGGTTGGCTCATATGTGACATAGGGAGAGGAGGCAAATTTCACAATACGAAGTCATGGACATAACAAAGCCCTGCCATTGTAACAGCTGGGCAGCTGAGTAACGTGTTGGTGGCATACAAAAAGTTTCATTGTCAGTACCAGCATCACACTCATGAGTCCACCTAGTTCCAAAAGGTTAACCTGGTTAGTAAAAAATCTGGTTTTCATCTCTACGAGAATCCAGTTGACTGGTGGCTGGACATGAAATCAGACCTCAGATACCTTCTTATTAGAGCCGGTAGATGTGTCCATTCTGCGGAGTATGTAGCTTATTTGAATGAGCGTAAACAAGTGCAACATTTTATACTCCCTCTCGTCTTACTACCCATCGCTTTACTGACCAGATCTCCCTTATTAAGCAGAATACGTCTTTTTTTTTCCTTTCCTCTCCTGAGCTGCCGGCTTGTCTTCAGGAGGGCGCCCCAGTCTCATTCCCCAGTGTCTACAAGCCAAAGCCCCTAATAAATTTTATTGGACTCTTGTCTTGTACACTGGTGGTGCAGTACACAAGCATTTTGCTGCATGGATCACTAGCCGAGAATATCTAAAGTAGGCCCAGGAGTTGCAGATTGATAACTATTGACAAAGATTGGGGGTAGGAAGGGCAAGATATAAAATGTTTGCATAGAAATTCTATTGCTTGCATGCTTAATGTTCATGCTGCAGTACCTTATCAGAAGATGGTAATCGGATGGGTTCGCTAAACTGTATATGCAATTCTTTCTCAGAGCCTGCACGGACTCACTGCATTCAAATATGCCACGGTCTGAGAGATGAAAATGACAGACGGAGAAACAACTGGCTGATATTGCTGCCAAGATGCCAAGAAAACTAAATTACTGGTTTGGGAGTGCCCAGATCCCAACAGCTTCGGAGCATGCAAGGGACATTGCTGCCAAGAATACCACTGACACTGTCACAAGCACTGCAGCTGTCAGCTGTACCAGTATTGTAAGTGCCAATGTAACTATGCATACTGCTTCGCTGCCAATGGCTACAACAGAGTCAAATGCAGCCATGTTTGTTTCAAATGTTGCATCAGTGCTAGAACTAACATGTTCCTTGCCTGATGATTGTCCAGCAGCTGCTATTCCAGTGCCTCTGGATGGTAAGGCCTGCTCTTTCTCCGATACAGAAAACAGACCTGCAGAGCTGTTCCCATGAACAGCAACAGTGATGGCAACATCGCATGTCTCTGAGAATACCCGCTCACAGCTGTTGACCCAGTGCCTGAATCTGCTGTCTCTTTGTCCCCTCCTGTTCTGAGAAAACCTGGGTAACTGCAGTTGACCCAACCATGTCTGAATCTGCTGTCTCTTTTTTCTCCCCTGCTCTTCTGTTTGTTGCCACAATATTAACAGGGTTTTCAACCAAGCAGTGTTATAGACACTTCCATCAAACAAGTTATTCTGCGAACCAATGGGAGAAGTGAAACAAGAACTTGTCAAACACGGTGGTTTTCATCATTCAACTGGCTAACATACTGTGTTTCAAAAGGATGTTGTTCTGCTACTACTGTCGGGCAGCAGTGGAAAAAACTAATCACAGGCAGTCGTTGTGGTGAAACTACATTCATTTCAGCAGGATTTAGTGATTGGAAGAAAGCAATTGACAAATTCAAGAAACATCAGACATCATTATTCTACCATGAAGCTGTTGAGAAGTATACTGCATTCAACAACACAAGGATGAATGTTGGTGCTCAGCTCAGCCAGCATCTTGCACAGGAACAGGTAGAAAACAGATCGGTTCCTGAAACAGGTAAATGCAATACAGCTTCTAGTTCGGCAAGGACTAGCAATTTGTGGCCACGAAGAACAGGAAAGCAACCTGAGGCAGGAAATGCTGAGTAGGGCAGTTGACATGCCAGAACTACGGGATGGATCCAGGAAGGGAAGTATCAGAGTTCAGATGTTGTGAATGAAGTCATGGAAATCATGGCACATCAGCTGCTGAGGAACCTTCTGGAAGAGATACGCACTGAATCAAAGCTGTATGCTATCATCACAGATGAATCACGGATATTAGCCAACATGAACAGATGACAATATGTATATGATGGGTTCTCTGCCCCATTTTGTTATACATGAAGATTTAATTGGATGTATGGAAATGGCAAAGACTAATGCAGAATCCATCACCAGTGCCATTAATGATGTTCTAGTAAGATGTAACTTACCAATCAACAACTTGAGGGGACAGGCATATGATGGAGCAGCAAATATGAGTGGATGCATTTCTGGAACTGCAACAAGAATTAAGAGAGAATCCACTAGCATTGAATGTCCATTGTGCAAGTCATTCCTTGGACCTGGTGTTGCAAAACTGTAGCAAAACGAGTGATGCCATTGATGATGCCCTCAGCTTTGTCCAGAATTTAAGTGTGTTGATTCAGGGATCCCCACAGAGGCTGGCTCGTTATGAAAATATTGCAGTGAATGACAGTGAGGACCCTTACATGATGATAGAAGGCCTGCACTTACTTTGTCCAACAAGATGGACAGCACGAACAAAGAGTATCAAGTCGGTTCTTAAAAACTATGGAGCACTCTATGACACCTTAGAGGAGCTGAAATGAGACAAAGCTACAGATGTACGAGCTAAGGTCAAAGGCCTGATGTCAGTGATGAAAAAGTTTCTGACCTATTTTGGACTGGTTGTATCATACAACATATTCAGTGTATCAGAACAAGTGGCTTCAATCCTGCAAACAAAAACACTGACAGCAGAAACTACAATGATGAGCATAAACTCCCTGAAGAAGAATTTACAATGCCAGCACAATGACTTTGACCAGGTCTATGAAGGCATCAACGAGAGAGCGCAACTACTGAGAAAAGTGAAGGAGCCAAAACTTCCAAGACAGCACTATGTGCCAGCAAGGTGCAACATGGTAGTGCACGCATCACCATCCCAAATCTGCTAAGGACTGGTATCGACAGATGTACTATGAAGCCATTGATGCTTGTCTTGTTGAACTAGACCGACATTTTGATCAGGAAACCAACATGTTGCTGTCATCCATGGAGAATTTATTGCTTCAAGCAGCCAATGCAAAGACATTTTCAGTTCCTCCTCAGATCACACAGTTGTATGGAGATAAGGACTTGGACATTGACATTCTGAATGCACAACTGAACTTGATCCCAGGGCTTGTGCAGCAGGTTTTGCTAGAGGTGAGGACAGCAACTTCAATCAACACCATTATTGATGCCTTAGTGGGAAAAGACTGCCAGCAGCAGATACTGTATTCAGAAGTAGTGAAGCTCATTCAAATTTACCTCCTCGTCCCAATGAGTACAGCAACTGGGAGAGATCTTTTCAACACAGCGGAGGATAAAGTCTTACTTAAGAAGCACCATGACAGAGAAGAGGTACAATCACCTAATGCTGTTGAACATTCACAAAGAGAGAACAGACAACTTGATCGGACACCTAATTGTTCGGGAGTTTGTGCAACGAAATGAGAGACTTACTTAACTTTTTGAAAAATCTGATATAGAAATTTGTACTTTACAGAGAAATTCATATGGTGGTAAATTTGTTGTTTGGTTGTGGTGGCTACCAAGGCTTGAGGCTTGCAAGGCTTACAAGCCTGAAGTGGTGACCAGAGCATTCATGGATGATTTGGTGGCCACCAGGGCTTGGTGGAGGCTTGCAAGGCTTACCAGCCTGAAGTGGTGACCAGAGCATTCATGGGATGATTTGGTGGCCACCAGGGCTTGGTGGAGGCTTGCAAGGCTTACCAGCCTGAAGTGGTGACCAGAGCATCAAGGATTACTTCATGGCAGAAGTGTAGATGTGATGGTAAATTGGTTGATTTTGGTGGCCACCAGGGCCTGGTGGAGGCTTGCACAGGCTTACCATCCTGAAGTGGTGACCAGAGCATCAAGGATTACTTCATGGCAGAAGTGTAGATGTGATGGTAAATTGGTTGATTTTGGTGGCCACCAGGGCCTGGTGGAGGCTTGCAAGGCTTACCAGCCTGAAGTGGTGAGCAGAGCATTCATGGGATGATTTGGTGGCCACCAGGGTTTGGTGGAGGCTTGCAAGGCTTACCAGCCTGCAGTGGTGACCAAAGCATTCATGGGATGATTTGGTGGCCACCAGGGCTTGGTGGAGGCTTGCAAGGCTTACCAGCCTGAAGTGGCGACCAGAGCATCAAGGATTACTTCATGGCAGAAGTGTAGATGTGATGGTAAATTGGTTGATTTTGGTGGCCACCAGGGCCTGGTGGAGGCTTGCACAGGCTTACCATCCTGAAGTGGTGACCAGAGCATCAAGGATTACTTCATGGCAGTAGTGTAGATGTGATGGCAAATTGGTTGATTTTGGTGGCCACCAGGGCCTGGTGGAGGCTTGCACAGGCTTACCATCCTGAAGTGGTGACCAGAGCATCAAGGATTGCTTCATGGCAGAAGTGTAGATGTGATGGTAAATTGGTTCGTTGGTTGAGTTTGTGGTATGCAGTAGCAACAGTACAGGAATGAATGAGCAGATGTCTTTCCTCTATTGAATTCTTAGGAACAGTGGCCCATTTCCAAATGTATCCCACTCCTCCATCCATCCATCCATCCATCCATCCATCCAGACTTTGCTGTAAAAATCTGTTTATACCCATGTCGTTGTACAATATTTACTGTCATTGTATACTATGATTCCTTAATAAATAAACTTTATGATGTACACTGTGATTCATTAATAAATAAGCTGTGCAAACATAATGGCTCTGTCATTATTTCTCCAGCCTCAGGAGTTTACCTTGTCACTGGTGGTTGGGCTTCACTGCTAACTTAATGCATGGCAGAAGTATAGATGTGATGGTAAATTGGTTGCTTTTGGTAGCCACCAGGGCCTGGTGGAGGCTTGCACAGGCTTACAAGCCTGAAGTGGTGACAGAGCATTCATGGGATGATTTGGTGGCCACCAGGAGCTGTTGGAGAGCTTGCAAGGCTTACCAGCCTGAAGTGGCGACAGAGCATTCATGGATGATTTGGTGGCACAGAGCTTGGTGGAAGCTTGCAGGCTTACAAGCCTGAAGTGGTGACCAGAGCATTCTATGGATGATTTGGTGGCCACCAGGGCTTGGTTTAGGCTTGCAAGGCTTACCATCCTGAAGTGCTGACCAGAGCATCAAGGATTACTTCATGGCAGAAGTGTAGATGTGATGGTAAATTGGTTTGTTGGTGAGTCTGTGGTATGCAGTAGCAACAGTACAGGAATGAATGAGCAGATGTCTTTCCTCTATTGAATTCTTAGGAACAGTGGCCCATTTCCAAAATTCCAAATGTATCCCACTCCTCCATACATCCATCCATCCATCCAGACTTTGCTGTAAAAATCTGTTTACACCCCTGTCATTGAACAATATTGTTTACTGTCATTGTATACTTTGATTCATTAATAAATACACTTCACGATGTACACTGTGATTCATTAATAAATAAGCTGTGTAAACATAATGGCTCTGTGTCTTTATTTCCCCAGCCTCAGGAGTTTACCTTGTCGCTGGTGGTTGGGCTTAACCACTAACTTCTATCTTGAAGTTAGTGGAACCAAAAACTCCTAACTCATTAGTGTGAAGACTGCATGCTTGGGACTGGTGATGCACATTACTATGGCATCTCTGTTTCACCTGGACAACCACCAACAGATTAAGGAATGTGTGGTTTAAACATCATGTGGAGCTATTGGAGGGAATGGGTCGACAGCTGCTTTCTTAATATAGCTGTACACTTGAGCAGACTTAGACTGGGTGGTCTCTTTTTGCTGGCACCTTGGTATGTCGTTGCATAATTATTCCTAAATGGGACTGTATTCTTAACGTTATGATGTGTGTACATGATTTATTATATTTTTGTATGGCAAAAACTAGTGTCGAGAAAGTGCCCTTTTGACACTCACAAGTGCCCCTCTGATCCTCCGCCCCCTCAGTTTTTACCATCTTCCGGCACCTATGAGTTATACACAAATATGTACTCCCCACTGTTTTGCCACTTGTTCACATATCCATACTTAAATGGATGAATGGAGAGGAGGAATGATGATGGGTATGTCTTACAGAGTCAGACACAGTATGGTACAACTCCGGGACAACATGGGTGGAAAAGTATGTCCTGGATGGGACTTTCCATTTTGGACAGGCATGTGCTACAAACTGCCAGAAGCCAGAAATCTCCACAAAGGAGAAGAGCAAAAGATCAATTGCCAGCATTTCAGTTACAGCAGCATTAAGTTGACATGACATTGTATGACTGAGTGGGTACTTCAGCTTATGTGCAGAAACACTCTGTAACGTGGGCTGTCTTAAACATTTTACAGGGGGTGTGATGACAAATGGTTCTGCTCTGCAAATGGTAGGGGATGGAGTGTGGACATGTGATGAAGATGGTTGCACAGGTGATGAAAAATCCACAAATTAAGTTATTTTCCCAGATTTGCGAACAGGGGTTGATGTACCACTTGCACTAGACATACTGCATTCATCACCACCACCAAAACCACTACTCTTCCCATCACTGGACAACATTTCAAAATCATTATGCTCCTCCACCTCATGCCTGTAGTAATCCTCTGCTCTTATTTCATCGCTGCTGCACATATTTAATTTCCTACATGATCCTACAGTCATAGAAGGGGATAACATGATCATTATGGTTGATGACAAGGGTGAATGCCACACTGTGGTGTTAGCTGCCCTCTTGTGCTGGGTCCACAGTGCAATATGCCGTCCCCCTATGCCTAGATGGCTCCCCTTTTTACCTCACCTCACACGCGCATGGCAAACCTGGCAGATTGCAACTGACTCATCATTTGCATCTTGCACAAAAAAATCCCAGAAATGGGAGTGTGATCCTCTACTTTTAACATGTCCCTGATGCTGGTTATTGTACTCTGTTTTTTTAAGCCCTGAAGTGTGTGGGGGGGAGTGATACATGCTTTTTCAAGCCGGACACACTTGGACTGCAAATGACCACCATGACTACCTGTCATTATTACTGGGACATCATCATCAACTAAAACTGGTAAATCACAACTTTTTATGGGGGGGGGGAGTTAATGCAAACAAACCCAGGTGCAGCCACCTTGAATTTCTTTTTCTCCAGTTCCCAACAGGGGTCACTGACATCATCATCATCATATTCATCAACATCATCCACATCCACTCTTCTGCTTGGATGCTGGCATGTGGACTGCATGTTGCAACCACAGCAACATCAGCATCATCAGATTCATCATCAACACCACCATCACCCGATATTTTTTCACCACACTGTGAATCATTGCATGGCAAATACATGACCTGAACCACTGTGGAAGAAATGTGACATTGTGCGTTATTGTTGCCATGATGATTAGAATCCTCATGTTCAGTTACCAATGGGATGTTACTGGGGAGTATGACATCATCTACACTGTCACTCACTGCTTTACACTCAACTATATTTTTGGACATGATCAACTGGCCAGAAGTGAAACTTGAGGCAGCAATACTCCTACCACCAGCAACTGCACTAACACCACCAGCTGGGACAACATCATCTTCTCCAACTATGAGTGAAGTTACCAATTGAGATGTAAAAAAAAACTGAAGGAGAAATACCTTTCCTCACATCAGCAATGCACTTTTGTGAAAGCGTACTACCACGCCCACAGACAATCTTACCACTGGCAGCAGTGCCATGGTGAGAAACAGCTTTGCTTGCACATCTCTTTGCAGGCATTTTGGGGGATCAACAAGAATATTCTAAATATATTTAGATTTTGGAACGTTCACTCTGGGCCGCTGGATGTGAAGCCAAAAAAAAAATCAACTGTGGCTTCAACAAGAGATACAGACGCAAAGTCACAACAAGTTCAACAACACCTTAACTGACCAGTGGTGCTCAAGTCACAATACAATCTGGAAAAGAACACAGTTTGCTGGTTGGGGGAGGGGGAGCACTGTGGCTGCAGATTACAGTAACAGTGCAAAACCTAGATACCACAATGGCAGTACAAAATCACGCAGGTGCAGTGGATAGCAGGTTCACACTGCTGCAATTACACTGTGGCACAATAAAAAGTATTATTTGATGTCACATACCATGCTCGCGCGCGCGCGCACACACACACACACACACACACACACACACTTTGTCTAAGCAAATTAAAAACTTTGGTAATATACCACGTATTTTAAACAACCTGAAATTATGCATTGCTGCACCAGGTCCACAACACAATCAGCAAAAAAATTTCAACAATTACTGAAAATATTACTGTGTGTACAATAACACAGTTGTACAAGAAAAATATAACCAAAAAACAAAGAACTCCCTATTTCTCCAACTTAAATCTACCTACATCACAGATACGACCCTCTCCCAAAGCACAGTTCCACTGTCTGTCAGAACACAGACTGAATGTTGTACATTAACATTCAAAATCCACACAAACAATAAACACTCAATGATGAGTACATGAGGGTTTCCTACAATCGATGCACTAAAGTTTGAGCAAAAAAAAAATTACTCAAAAAGGCTTTAACAGATTTTAGAGGATTTGAATCACAGACAGCTCTCAGTGCAAACTATCTCCTACAGCTACCTACACACATTACCCTGAACTGAGGCTGTGCAGAACAATTAGCCCATGTGACCTGTAATCCCATGATTCACTGCAAAATTCACCTTTGGAGCTCACCAACGAGGCAAAGTGATGTGAAGTACATTGATTTCAATGTACTTCATCTTAAAATTAGTGGAGTAGTGGTTTGGGGAAGGCAGAATAACGCAAAGTCATTGCTTTCAATAGACTTTGCATTCCTCATTATGGCACGAAGTACTCCGCTTCGTGTTGCAGAGTAATTTGCAAATTCTGCATTACTCTGCAAATCACTTTGCGGTGTGAATTGGGGCCACTTCACCCACCACTACTCTCATTCCTGCCACACAGAACCCAGTAAAGTACTGCCCTGAGTTGTTAAATGGCTTCTTTAAGAACAGAGAGTGCAACCTGCAAGCAGGTGGACAGAATCTATTTTTCAATAAATTGGCAGTATTTGGTACGGTGTCCCAGACCTTATAAACATGTGAAATACACAAAATAGGGTGGGGTGTGTGTAGTCAGTGCAGTACTAGACACAATTCGTAATGAGCAGGCCTGACCAAAGCCTTATTAGCATGGATAATGCCAACTATTAACATCCCTGATATTTCAAGAATAGCTCAGCATCAGAGAGGGAGAGGGAGAGAGAGAGAAAATAAATGCATCTCTATCCTAAAGAGCTTGCCTTGAACCATCAATCAAGTCAATCTATCAAAACTGTATTCAAGTCTTCGTAACTACAAGTTGCAGTACAGCACAGCATATAAATAAATCCATACAAACGCATTAACAGAAATGTTACATACAGGTAATATCCAAGGTTAAAATGCATTACATCAGTGCTCATGGAAGCTGTATATGCTACTACAGTCAGGTACCTATGCAGTGAGTACAAGATTTTGTCATGTTCTCTAAGAGTCTTCAAGAAAGGAGCAACCAGGGTGGTGGAGTATTTGAACAGGGCCTCAGGTCAAGGTATAACAGATTCCAACACGTAGATCACGTTAGTGCAAAGCTCTGACTCCCTTCAAAGTTTCTACAGTAGGATAATTAAATCTGAATCCAGCATGAGCATGCAGATCTAGTATTTGACCATTAGCAGGTCTCCGATTTACTGGAGAACATTCTGAGTGACATACCTACACATAAACTGCAATAGGTGCAACTGCCTGCATACACAGGGGGATCCAGCTAAGCTACTTAGACAAGGAATGATGGTAAGTATTATGAAGGGCAGATACAATGAAATACCCCAGTCTTTGATATATAGAATTCAGCAAAACAAGGACTGCTATGGACACTTTCCATGTAAGAAGTCTTTGTAACCAATCAGTGGGATGATAATAGTTTTAACCAGGCTGCATTGCACTGAGTGAAATGGGCTATGTTTGTAGCTGTACAAATAACACAATAAATTGAGACCCTGTCTTATTAATTAGTCTGCCTTTGTGCTCCTCACATTTTAGGCTGGCATCCAACCATTGCTGGAAACTTGCTTAATAATTTTAACATCACAGGCAGTGATTTTCAGATCGGATTCAACAATATCTGAGCTGTGGTTCTGAGCCAAACATCATAATCTAGCCCTTCTTAGAACTATTGCTCCTGGCTAGGCAACACTGCATATTGTCGAGTCTTGCTGTAGGTATACCCTAAAACTGACAGATGTGCCCCACTGTAGCAGAAACAGCATAATCTACATAGAAATGCACTTTTAGTTGTAGAACACTTTGGGGCTGAGGATAGATCACTTTGCAACCACTCTAGCCTCTGGAAGCATAGCTATGTAGACATTGACAGCAGAAAAAGGCCCATTGGCTCATCCAGTCAGCCCATCTGCCAAACTTGTCTGCACTGCTAGAGCCATCCCTCCCCTTTGTTTCTACCCTCTCTTTTCTAAGTAATCCCATATACCTGCCCCATCCCTGTTTAAAGTTGCTCCCTTATTTGGCCTGTCCTTACTCACTCCAGCATCTTGTTCCACTTGCCCACCCTGCAAGTTCAACTGCATTCCTTCTCTATATTTAAGGTAAAAAATGCGCCTACGTGGAATGGAACCTAGGAACCCCCACATGCTGTGCCCCCCAACTGCTGTCTTGCTACTGTGACTTTGCACTGTTTGTCAGATGTAGCACAATAGAAGAGGCCCCTGCTATGATCACAAACTGGGACCTAGCAGAAAGGTAGCCATTAAACCAGATAACAGAGTAGTTATTAACCTGAAAGAGCTTTACCCTGAGCAAGAGAGTTTATGTCGAAGCTTGTTACATACCTTTCACAGGTATATAAAGATTACACCATTTAATAAGCTGTTGTCTATTGCCATCTGGATATCATTGCAGACTTTGGTCACTGCTGTGATTTCTGTAGATTTCCTGAAAGCCAGATTGATTAGTGGCTGGTAGGTCGTCATTTGATAGATGATTATTCAGTTGTATGGCTATCAGTTTTTGTAAGATTTTTGATGTGCAGGAAGGAGAGATATCAGTTAGAAGTTAGAAATACAGATTCTCTAACCAGCCTTGAAATAGGCAGTACCTGTGCAGTTTTCCAACCAGAGGAAGCACTACCCAAATTTACTGATTGGTTAAGAATAGCTGTGTGGGTCACATAAATGACTGATGCAGCGTATTTCGGAAGTTTAAGACTAATCCCATCTGGTCAGCTCATCAGCATAATGACAGGGTGGCTGATTGTGATGCTGATGACCCAGGTTCGAACTCCAAGCCTTGATCATATGTGGGCCAGTCAGAGCAATGGACTGAGTGTCCCACACAATGATTTCCTCCTCCAGAGAGGCAGAGTAGGAGGACTCACTGCTCTACTGCCACCAGGGTGACCACAAGCGACAATGCAGTCAAGAGGTGTCAGAATATGCTGGGTGGGGATAGCATATGTGTTCCTCTGACATGCGTTCACCTTATAACCTAAGCATGTTCTTTTGGTCAGGGACCTTCGGAGGGGCAAAATGGTTACTGCCTGGGCAGGTGACATCCTAGTCACAGCCCACAGCAATCTTGGGCTCCTTCTAACCTTGGGAATCTCAGGAGACCTCTGCTGTGGGTGGCTGGATCATGTGAGGGAAACTGCCAAGCAGCAAAAAGCAGAACCCCACTTCAGGGTGAGTTGAATCCAGTGGGGGGGGGGCAGGCAGCAGTGTTTCATGAGTCTTTGAGCTTCTCATGGAACTGGACAGGAGTAGCTAAGTAGATGGATGGGTGGCTTTGGCAGAGATTGAAGGAGGTCCTGCCCAGGGGCCTGGCATTAAAAAAAAGAACTAATAAAAAAAAATCATAATCCCATCAGTAACACTGGATCAGTTCATAACAAACACAGGTATTTCCTTCAGTACATCTAGTTGCCATAAGGGTTTAGGAATAAATGTCTGGTGATAGGTTGGGCTGTGGTTCTCATAGGTTCCACATCAAGACAGCAACTCCAAAATGGTGAGGCATGAAAAAAAGCATTAAATCACAGTGTGACCACATATGGCAAACTTTCTGTTTGCTGGGGGCTTTGTCTCCTTGTGGGGGGTTTTGCGACTCACAACCCCACTTTCTTCATATACCAACTCTGGGGGGTGTCCTCGGGAAGTGGGAAACTCATTCGACGATACGGCATGCACTCTGATTTTGTGCCATTTTCACTCTTTGCTGTTTGGGAGTCACTATCTTGATGACCTACCATCCCCATATATGAGGTGTCTACTAATGTTTTGATTGCTAGACTTCTTTGATATATTACAATGTCCTATGCAAAACCTGCTGCTTGAATATTGTGTGGAGGTCATCAGAGCCTTTGTTGTCTATGCTGCTTTTCATTTTTCTCCAATTTGACAGACCACATCCAGATGAAACTTTATTCAGTCTGGGTTATGTTAAAGTGTGTCTGATACAGGTGGGTACTTGGGTAATTCTTAACATCAAAATAAAAAAGACTTTTTAGTTGCCAAAAAGTAAATGCCTTTAACCTATTCATCTGCTAATCCCTGGAATCTCCTTTTTCCAAAACTGAATAATATATTCATTCCCTGTGTTTCAGCAAAAAGACACCCTATAGAGAGGAATAAAGAGAGGGAGAGAGCGAGAGAGGCAGAAGGACATGAGAGAAAGAGGGAAGGAGGAAGGAAAGAAAAGAAAGAAAGAAAGAAAGAAAGAAAGAAAGAAAGAAAGAAAGAAAGAAAGAAAGAAAGAAAGAAATGGCACATTATCATTGTCTGAATCTGATATTAAAGGGTTACCTTAAAGATGTGAAAACCATGTAAACAAATTTTTAACTTTTACCTACAAAAACATTCATTTAAAAAAAGACTAAAACATTTTAGTTCAACAAAATCATTAAAGCTCTAGGTTCAATTCTCTTAGATCATCTAACCTCTAGGAGATGCAACACCCTTATTAGATTGACTGCCCATAATCCAACCCCTGGTCATGTCTTAATGCTTAAAGTATTCAACCCAAAATTTGCAAAAACATATGTTGTGCAGAGTGTTTTGATTTGTGTGTGAAGTCCTAGTGTGTCATTCCCTCTGTTTGCTAGTTGGAAGGTAAAATCGGTTCCAGTTAGGTTGTCCTGATTAACTGGAAGAAATGGATCTTCCTGACTAATAGCATCCCCATTAAGAGTGGTGCATACTGAATTGAATTTTTTTCTTTTAATTTTAGATAGGCAACAAACTCATCCATTAGAATACTTCTATTTGGAGTGCCCTGGGATAGTTTAATTGAAGATTTGTATGTAGAATATGAGTAAAGTTTACATTATTATTGACATACTTTTAATAAAAATGTAATTCTGACTGTATTCTGTTCCCTGTTGTACAGAAGGAGGTAAATGACATCAACCGACAAGAGCATTTATCTGATATTACATACATCCAGACTCCAGAAGCCATCAGACTGGTGTGCAGATAGCTGAACTGTGTGTGTGCTTGGGAACTCATTTAGGAAGTTCTGACAGGTAAGGGCCTTGCAACAGGCCATGTGACTGAGAGTATCACAGGGTTTCCCACACTGTTAATCCATTCCATGCTTTAAGGAAAACAAAAGAAGTGTGCCTGGTCACACCCCCTGTTAAGAGCATACTGTGACAGTACACTGTGCATGGCAGAAATCCTGCTCCCAGCAGACCATCTGCATAGCAGTTAGAATCTGAATGGCTCACTCTCATTCCAGCCTTTCAGAACCTGAAAAAGTATTGCCCTGAGTTATTAAATGGCTCCTTTAAGAACAGAATGCAACCTTGAAGCAGGTGGACAGAATCTATTTTTCAATAAATTGGCAGTATTTCGTATGGTGCCCCAGACCTTATAAAAATGTGAAATACACAAAGTAGGGTGGGCTGTGTAGTCAGTGCAGTACTAGACACAATTCATAATGAGCAGGCCTGACCAAAGCCTTATTAATACGGGTAATGCCAACTAGTAAAATCTCTGACATTTCAAGACTAGCTCAGCATCGGGGGGGGGGGGGGATAAATTTCTCTTTATCGAACAGAGCTTGCCTTGAAACATCAATCAGTCAATCCAGCAATAATGTATTCAAGACTTCACAAATGACAGACTATTGAGCTGATACTCATTTACAGTGGTGTCCCATTTAGAATGAGTACATGGCAATACACGTTGCAGTACAGTATATAAATAAATCCATGCAAACACATTAACAGAAATGTTACATACAGGTAATATTGTAAGGTTAAAATGCATTGCATCAGTGCTCATAGAAGCTGTATATGCTACTATAGTCAGGTACCTATGCAATGAGCACAAGATGGGCATGGGTACCTGGGTAATTCTTAACATCAGAGTAACAAAGGCTTTTTCATTACCACAAACTAAATGACTTTAACCTGTTCATCTACTAACCCCTGGAATCTCCTTTCTCCAAAACAGAATGATATTCATTCCCTATGTTCCAGCAAAAGTACAACCTTTAGAGAGGAACCAAGAGATAGAGAGAGTGAGACAGAAAGACACAGGAAAGAGGGAAGGAAGGAAGGAAGGAAGGAAGGAAGGAAGGAAGGAAGGAAGGAAGGAAGGAAGGAAGGAAGGAAGGAAGGAAGGAAGGAAGGAAGGAAAAAGAAAGAAAGTTGAAATGGCACATTATCATTGTCTGAACGGCATATTAAATGATTATGTTAAAGATCTGAAAACCTTGTACACAGAAATTTTAACTTTTAACTATTAAAAAAGTCATTAAAAAAACTAAAACATTTTAGTTCAATAAAAGCATTAAGACTCCAGGTTCAAATAAATATGTGAAACCAAAAAAAGTATGTAATACGTTTGGATACATGACATGTATGGCTAAAGTGAATCAAACATGGGATCTAATAAGTAACAAGCTGAAGCAGATACAACATGCCAGTTTATGAAATCTATTAAATGCCATATGAACTAAGCATGAAATGTATGTGTAATGATAGTCCTGTATGTTAAACTTGTATTTCTGGGTGTATGTAAATTGTCTTTGGGGGTACTACTTGTCTGTAACTTTTATCAATTGTACTTTGTCAAACATGTAATCTGAAACAGGTCCATCTTGATCTTGATCTAATGATGAGTTTGTAAGATTTACCTGTATAAAAATAAAGAGTCTTTTTTTTACATACTTTACTTACTCAATTCTCTTTGCATAGCTAACCCTAGGACATAACACTCTTGACTGTCTCTAGTGCCACCTAATGACACCCTACTTTTAGATTAACAGCACATAATCCAATCCCTGGCCATGTCTTAATGCTTAATTTTTACAAATAATTCAAACATCTGTGTTCCTTTTTAGATACAGAATATAAATAATATTTATACTTTGGGTATCAATTTCCCTTTTCATTTCCAGATTTCCCTCTGAAGTGTGTGCTCACTTTACAGAGCGTGACACACCAGATGCCAATAGAATGTCATTGATCCTGAACATCAGGCAGTAATTCTGGGTTCCTGAAAATCAGCTCTTTCCCACGTCCTAAAATCTCATTCCATGCTCTCCTTCTATTGTCCCAACACCCAGTCCACCTGCCCATCTGGGAGATAGCTATTATATGCAGGCAATTCTCCCTTCAGTGAGACACACTTCTATTGTTCCTCTCTGCGCACAGATTGGCTGCTGAGTGTGGGAAACTACACCAAGCTAGAGACCCACAGGTTTCCCTGCTCACTGAGATGTATAAATAGAGTAAATCTTAGCCTGCAGACTCCTGTCAGACACAGTCACCCTCAGGGAACAGACAGTTATTCTTGTTGGACAGACAGTGATGAGAATGGCACCCAGCAATCTCTCTATCGCATATCCTGCTGGATTGATCACTACCAAGGAAAATAATAAAGTAAGTACTATTTGTACATTTATGGTGGTAATATATGACATAACTGAAGTAGCTTACAGTTTAGCTAAAAATCCATGTATCATTATAGTTTAACTAAAGATCCATGGAGCAAGGGATTATTGGTAGAACATTAGTCAAAGCTAAACATAAATGGTAATGAACAAAATGGAATGCTTTGTTAGGTCATATTAGCTGTTATTAATTCAATTTACATATAACAAAATATCAAATGTTAAGGATTTTCATAAAGATAGTCTAAAATGCAATTTTTCTCTGTAGCTCAGGAAACCAATAGTGGAGAAGATGAGGAGAGACCGTATTAATGGCAGCATTGAGATGCTGAAGTGGATATTGGAAAGAGAGTTTCCGAAACACCAGCCCAGCTCCAAAATGGAGAAAGCAGACATCATGGAAATGGCCGTAAGATTCCTGAAACAGAAGCACCAGCTCCAAGACAAAAGTGAGTCTTGTTTCTAATATCACCTGTATTGACTACCTGCAGATATCTCTCTGTTTAGTAAGAATAGTTAGATGGGGTTACTCCTTGTATGGACAAGTAGCACATGTTTGAGTAGAACCATAAATATATAACAGTCTGGTGCAGTGACTTAGTGACACCACATCATACTGCCAGACAGAAGACCTGGGTGGGAGAGTGACTCAGGTCCATTGCTTACTGCACATGTGTGTGTGGGGGGTACTGTATCACAGAGGTGACGTGATGTCTGTCTGGTAAAACAGGATTGAATGGGGTGACTCTTCAGGGCCCCACTCCACCACTTAGCCAAAATAGAGGTGGAACTTGTTGGGGTCTAATAGAAGATCACCACCTGTGCCCCTTACAGCTGAGGTTTGTGGCATGATGCAGCCATAGTCAATGTGGTTGGAGATTTAGTGGTAAATGTGAACTATAACAGCAGCAAAACATTAGGTAATCTGTTCACCTTGTGTCATATTAATGACTAAATTTGGTTCCTTTCTCTTTCCAGCTGTAGCATCACTGCAGAAGAGCCCCCAGCAGGATTACCAGGAAGGCTATTCCAGGTGTTTGCAGGAGACACTCCATTTTTTCTCTTTCCATGAACCCAAGATGGAAACTCAGATGAAAGTACTGAACTATTTCTACGGAGCTGAGGCTGCAGCTAAGGACCTGAGTCCCCCTATGTCTCCCCCAGCTTCTCCTTCCTGTCAGCTCATCTCAGAACAGACTCCACTGAACAGCACCAGACCTCTGTGGAGACCCTGGTAAATACAGGACACTTTCTGATGCACTTTTCAGTCTGGAGCCAGAGGAAGATGTGACTTTATGAAGGTCCTGACCTCCTCTCTGTGTAGAGAATTCTGATTTCCATGAAATTTTCATTTCTAAAGTGACTGAAATACTTTACAGCTGTTTTCTTCACACTGAAGGCTGTCCCCAATGGATCAAGTGGCGTACCTGCTAAAGTGGGGGATTTGTTTACATTACTTTCATAGCTTTTACAATGTAAAATGTGTAAAGTATATATTTCCTATTCAAGGAGAACTTTGTTATTAAACACTGTGTATTATATAACATTTTATATGACACTAACTTAAAAAAATGGTTACATCTGTAACTGACCAATTGCTGTAGGAGAATAACTCCAAGATATTTTATGAAACATTTTGTTTATATTTGTAACTCCAAATTTAAGGGAGAATAATCCATATCTTTTATAAAGAGCTTCATTCATGTTGTATCCTAGTTATAGGAGCCCTGTGTAGGTTTGACTGTGAGTTTACAGTTAGAGAAAAGCTCCAAGCTGTTTCCTTCATACTGAAGGTCCCCTCTGGTGTGTTACATTTCATGTGTATTAAACTATATTATACAGCACAATACACAGGGACTATTTACTTTCATACTGAAGGTCCCCTCTGGTGAGTTATGTTTCATGTGTATTAAATTGTATTACACAGCACAATACCCAGAGACTGTTTACTTTCATATTGAAGGTCCCCTCTGGTGTGTTATATTTCATGTGTATTAAATTGTAATATACAGCACAACACCCAGAGAATGTTTACTTTCATATTGAAGGATGTCTTGCACTTATTATACCATTAAAAAAATTATGTAGTTTTAGTGCAGGAATTAAATGTTCCTTTTGCATTTAGAATGCCCCTTAGTTTGCATGCTGTGTTTTTCACAGTGATGGATATAGGAGGTATAAAAGGAGAGAATGGATTGTTCTTATTTTGTTAGAAAGTTTTGTACATTATTATTGGAATGTGTACACTCATGTTTAAGTGTACTTAAAAGTATTAATGACTGTAGAGACATGTAACAGTTGCTATGGCAATGAATATGCTTTATTAATTGGAGAAATTTCCCATTATAGTATGAAGCCTGAGTGTATTTTGTCCGTATTTTCAATAATGGATAATTAGAGCCTTTTGTGAAGGCAGAATATCCGTTGTAACACTAACAGAAATCTAGCTATTAAAATGGATAACCAGGCATTTAGTACTACGTCACATCTGACTACAGAAATGTGATTTTTCTATCCCTGAACTTAATTCTTCTTACAGTATCCATCTGCTGTGTATTCAAACTGCTATCACTTTGCAACACTGTACTAAGTATGTCAATTAAATAATGAATAATTCATCATTTGTGCAGTGATATGTTTTTATTTTCAGAACAAAAATGTTATACATTTACAACAGTATTAAGCTTTAAAGTGTTGCTGATAACTCTAGGAAACTTCTGAAAACATAATACTGAAACTGAATTCAGTAACTTTTTTATATATTTGCTGGATTTATTTGTTCTTGACCCTCCCTTACTAAGGATATTTGCATGTAACCTTTAGACTTTCTGAGTTCTGGCTGCTTTTTCCTCACCTAAAGTCCTAATTGTGTACTTATGACATCACAATCACTTCCTTTGCCGGAGGCTGTGATGTCACAGAGAGAGGATTATGACTTTAAGTGGGGAAGGAATGGAAAAGGCAAAGGAATTCTAAAGTGCAAAGACCCAGTTTTCATACTCATGTATCTAATAATAAAGAACAACGAGATGATTAATTCTGAAAAATATCCATATTAAAAGGTATATTTTGTCTAAATAGTATAGCCTAGAGGTTAGAGTAATGAACTGTGAATGAACTTGGTACTTCCAGCAGACCTAGGTTTGATTCCCACAACCTCCACTTGCACACTGTATGACTCTGAGCAAGTCACGTAACCCCCCCAGTGCTCCCAAGTCACTTCTGAAAACAGGCACTTGTGCCTAGTGGGTCTTTCCTGGTTATGAAAGACTAAGATAAAATTTAAAAAATAGTATGTATCTTTGGGTTTCCTTACAGTCAACTGTTGCACTTTAAAGAGTCAGTATTAAACTCCCACCAGTTGGTTTGGGCTCTTTTAACTAACAAGTCTGACTAAAGGAGGTATACATACATAATTTAATTCTGTGTTTAAAATTGAAAGAAGTTTTATTTTTTCCCCAATTTTACAGTACACTACCATTGTGTACATGCTTGGAACACACTTAACACAACTAAATACTGCATCTGTGTTTTAATGTTTCCTAAGCAATATAATGCCCAGCATTTTGCTTGGAGTTATTCAACACACAATTTGATTACATGCCAATTCCTCTGTCAGCTTCCTTTTTTAGTTTTCAAGAATCAGAATTAGCTGGTGTGAAAAACAGTGGCCATCCAGTCATGTGGTGAAAAAGGAGACACTGCCCAATTTTCAGGGAATCAGAATTTAGTAGGAGAAAAGGCATTACCATTCATTCATTCATTCATACATGTATATGCCAGTGCTATTACTGGGATGTACAATTAATATAAGAGGTTCTCTGCACTGGGGAGGGGGGCATTTTCAACTCTACATAGCAGGTCTTATTTCTTCTAGGTGCTGGTGGGAGGGGGAAGGCAGTGGAGACCGTTGGGGGGATTGGTTGGAGGGCTATAATGACTTAACTGACCTGGTGGTAGTAATTGAGTGGGTGGGAGGCAGGGGAGTGTGTTTGGAGTGCAGGAAGTGGGAAGAGTATTGAACTTTTATATGTCAGTCTTGATTCTGCTTTCTACTACTTTGAAATTCACCAGGGCAGAGTGGGGGAGGTGGTTAAGATGGTGTCAGTATGACATGGTAGGGGGTTATGGCTAGGATGTTTTGGGGAGGTGAGAGGGGGAAGTATTACAGCAAAGTGGGTAGACAGGTATTTTTTTTTACATAAAGACACAATTTACATGGGGAATAGTTCATATTTGCTTGGCAAACTATGCAAATTGACTAACTCACTTGTAAACTGGCAATTCACGTAGATACACTATATGAAATTGGACAATTTGCCAGCTGAATAACTATGCAAATTGTGATTATTGGTAAAGCATTGTTTTTTTTTTAGTTATTTAACCAGGTGAGACACACTAAGCTGAAAGCTTTTTTACAGGCGCAATCTGGGAGCACAGGGAAGTTAAATGACTTGCTCAGGGTCACACAGTATGCAAGTGGAAGCTGTGGGATTCAAACCCAGGTCTCTTCTGCTGGTTGTCACCAGATTTACAGCTCAGAGCCTTAAACCACTGTGCTATACTGCCTTTAAAACTGGCAAATTTTGTTGCAAAACAAATTACAGCACAATGCAAATTTTGGCAACACCAGACATGTCTACTTCCATGTTCTGTCCCCTCAATTCCAGTTATCAAATGATATGCATGCTGGGAAATGAAGTTTATCAACTCATGTTGGCTGTGAATGGAACCTGAAGGGTTCATGAACAGCCATCAAAGTTCAGTTCAGTTCATAAGCTGCTTATTAAACAATGTTCAGGAAGCTGCTAAACCTTTAAAAGAGCATGAAGAACTAGGACAAAAAGTATATATTTTCATAGCTAATTTATATATCAGAATACAATGTTTCCCCCTTTGAGTGGTGTAAATAATATTTATTATATTTGGCTTTTGCCTTTATACAATGAAAAATGAAAAGCTATCAATAAAAAAATCAAATAAAGTCATTATTAAACAATGCAATTTTCAATAAAGAGCAGTAATAAAAGATAGGTCTGGAAGAATAAATAAAGAAGTATGTAGATCTGTTAATTTGAAATATTCAGGCTGGAAATTCCTTGTTGAGAACCCCAAGAAAGACCCCACCCCTGATTCACCAAGACTCAGGAGAGGGAAACCCATGATGTTTTTTCCTTTTGCTGGTTGGGGTGGGGTTGAAGAGTTAGGGTTAGAAACCCTAATGCCACATTTCCCTACTATTGTTGCTTTAATCTGAAACCTAATTTATGCATTAGCACTGTTTTTTATTTTGCAAAGATATAAAGCAACAGCTATCAATTGCACAAATGAGGCAACCCATGTGTACATTAATATGACATACAGTAACAACATGTGAGCTACTGAATTAAAGCAACAACTTTGGGTGGCCATGAACAATATTTAAGGGCTTAGGCTTACCCATCAGTACTGTGGCAGGGCTACTGCTGAAAATACCAATAATCCGGGTTTAGGAACATGGCTGAATCGTCAATAGGACTGAGCAACATAGCAAATGTTCTCTCTCTGGTTTGTGGAGGCAGCTTAGCTCTGTGCAAACACTGTCACCTGGATGTCCATAGCTAGAGATGCAGTTTAGAAAGGCAAGGGTGGGGTTGTTCGCTGGCTGATATGACACCACACAAAGTGTAAGCACATGTAGTGGAGGCTTATGCGGGAGTCCAACCCGGGAGAAAAACCTCCAACTGTCACAAGTGTGGCACCCATTACAATCACTCTCTATGCAACCTACAGTACTGCCCAGAACCCATAGGCTCTTTGATGGGGGGGGGGGGGGCTTCTCTTCCCATCCCTAGATCATTGGCAAGCAAATGGTTTAAGCCTGGGGACAGAGGATGATCTGATAGGATCAGTCTCGTTGCAGCATTGTTTCTGAGGCTGCTTCCCCCTCCCCAGATGAGTAGAACATAATCTTAGATGCTAGAACCTTCTTCCTATGGTTGGCCCTCAACATTCTAAGCTTGTTTTCAAATCTGGTCACTGGTGCCACTGCTGCCACTTTAGGGACAAGCCAGCCCCTTGTGCTATTTCTTATATTATTATCATATATTGATCTATTAGTGTCAGTGACTCTATAACTAGCACACATGCCTCTAGAGTCAGAAGATGGGAAGGCTGTGGGTTCTAGTCCCATATCAGAAGCTTGAGCTCATGCTGTACCTGTACACGAAGTTCAGCACTGTCAAGGTGACATCCTTCTGATGAGAAGATACAATGAGGTACCTTCTGCCCATCTCTGGGGCTGTCCAGGATGGTACAAAATTGCATTTATTATGCTCTAATATTTTGTCCCAGATGCCATGAAACCTTCCTCTTCATGACTCCCATATCCCAGCCCTCTTACCAGAGGCCTGAGCAAAGTGCCAAAATATTTTCAAAGCTATGGGGGTCTGGGGCATGCCCCCCCCCCAGGAAATGCTCTAAAACATCAATGTAAATGGTGCATTTTCCTTGATTTTAGAGCTAAGAAAGAGACGCTTATTTAGCTCCAAATAAGAGATCGTGCCCTGTATTTAGTATCATCCACCGGGGACAAAGTTAAATTGCCTTGAAGAAGCACAGAGACTGACTGAGCTTAGAACAGAAAAGAAATACCTTTGGATTTTTCAGTCTGATGGCATCCCCCTTTTGCTTGAGACAGTTTCAACTTCTCAGCCACAGTGCATTTCATCCATTCAGGCTGTGGGACCCAGGACCAGCCCGAAGATTTTGATCAGCACCATCACTTTTGTGTCCTTGGTTCTTGTCCCTAGTTGGCAGCAGTTGGCTGCATCATTTTGGACTGCAGAAGATGGGTAGCTACCACAGTGAGTGGCAGCAGTGTCTTCCTGACATGACATCTTCCTGATCCCCTCCCACAGCAGCAGAAGCAGTGGTATACCCCAGTCAGGGCAGTGAGTGGGTGAGACCCTGAAGATTGTTTTTATACAGCATATCCTGCTGAAATTGTGTGTGACTGCATGTCTCTGAGAAAGTAAAACTGCCCATGACTGGACCACCCAAGATGGTGCACACTGATTGGCTGACTGAGGTACCGAAGCCAAATTGTATATCGGTATCTGTTGGGTGGCTGGGCAATGGTGGCAGGTAGGGGAGATTAACTGGTTCTGGAGTGACAGTCCTGGCTGAGTCCAGCAGACTCCCAAATGAAAAAAAGTAAATAATAATATAAATTACTAACATTTGGTTGGATGACTTTTAACGGGGGGGGAGGGTGAGGCCAGGGTTGGCACCCCCTCCATACACCTATGTCTGTCACCCCACTGTCTCCCAGGGCTTATCTGTCTTCCTTCATGTTAATGTGGCTTCCCCCCTTGATATGGCCATCAACAAGATTCCCCAAGCCCTTTTGGAAATCTGCTTCCTCCAGCTGACAGGAGACTTGCACCTGAGTTGATGAGTGTAGTGCCTGCAGGCAGTGATGGCCTTCATGCTGCATGAGTGAGAGTTTATTGCTAGAATGTTCTGCCATCCCCAGGGATGACACCTCCGGACATCACTGGATGCCTCCTTACACATAAGAGTATGCATGCATGTTGGCATCAGTAGCATCCTCCCCTCCCTGTTTCACAGCCTCAGTTATATCTCCCCCTGTGGGCACCTAGGTGGTGGTCTAACAGCAAGGTCTGGCAGTGGTAGTCTCCTTCCCAGGGCAAAATTGCCTTCCTCTAGGATGCTCAGCCTTCCTCCTCTGGTTACCCTCAACAATTTAAGCCCATTCCCAAGCATGGCCTCCTGACTTCGCAAGCAGTAGCCCTAACACTGTGCAAAGTCCAGTCTTCAGGATGGTATAAGTTCATGATCCCATGGCACATATTGCAAAAGAATGGGGGTTTCCCCAGATTGTGTGGTCAACATTCTTTATTTTCCCATACAGGTTTTCCTTGCTCCTTCATCTGGGGGTGGCTACGGCTTTTCTCCTACCAAACCACTGTATCTGTCCCACGCCATCTTGAACCTCCTACCATTTCAGCTCCCACCACCTCCTCTGGCAGTCAGTTACAATGGTCCACCACCCTTTCAGTAAAATAATGCGCCCTTACATTGCCCCTGTATCTTCTTCTTCCCTCCAACCCCAGACTGTGGCTCCTTGTTCTAGTTGTACCCTTCCGCTTCAGCTGCCCTGTTGATCCCTTTCACATACTTGAACATCTCAATCATGTCCCCCTCTCCCTCCTAGTCTCCAGTGAGTAAAGGTCCAGCTCCCTCAGCCTTTCCTCATAGGACAACCAGTGCATGCACTACACCATCTTTGTTACCCTCCTCTGAACACACTCTATTCAATCTATGTCCTTTTGCAGGTGGGGCATCCAGAGTTGGACTCTGTACTCTAGTTGAGGCCTTACCATGGACTTATAGAGGGGCAGCAGTACCTCCCGCTTCCTCCTGGTTCCAACTGTCAAACATAGAAACATAGAAGCTGATGGCAGATAAGGACCACAAGGCCCATCCAGTCTGCCCATTTCTTTTCCTACCTTATGAATGTGCCATTGGCTTTTGCTCTGTCAATGTCGTATCTATTCATACTCATCTGTATTGCTCCTTTATGCCTATCCCATGCCTGTTTGAAACCCTGCACTGCATTCATATTCACCACTTCCTGAGGTAGGCTGTTCCATGCATCCACCACCCTTTCTGTGAAAAAGAACTTCCTCACGTTACCTCTTAATCGGCCTCCCTCTAATCTCATGCTGTGTCCTCTTGTCCTGCTATTTTTCTTATATTGAAATGTGTTAGACTCTTTCACCTTGTTAATGCCCTTAAAGTGTTTGAATGTTTCAATCATATCACCTCTCTCTCTCTCTCCTTTGCTCTAGGGTATACATATTGAGCTCCATTAATCTGTCTTCATGTGTTTTCTGATGCAGCCCCTATACCATCTTGGTTGCCCTTCTCTGGACTGCCTGAATTTGGTTAATGTCCTTGTGAAGGTGTGGCCTCCAGTACTGCACACAGTACTCCAGATGGGACCTAAACAGTGTCTTGTAAAGGTGGATTATTACCTCCCTCTTATGACTTGTGATACCCCTACCAATGCACCCCAACATTCCCCTAGCCTTACCTACTGCTTTAGTAGTCTGCTTGGATGATTTCAGGTCATCTGTGATGATGATGCCCAAGTCTCTTTCTTCCCTTGTGATTGCCAGCAATTTCCTTCCTAATCTATAGGTAGCTTCAGGGTTTCTCTTCCCTATGTGCATGATCTTGCACTTCTTTGCATTATCCCCATTTGCCGCTCTTCTGACCATTTTGCCAGCTTATCCAGATCTCTTCTCATTCTGCCCACCCCATCTGTATCATCTACTCTGTTGCAGATCTTGGTGTTATCTGCAAACAGACAAACCTTACCCTCCAGTCCATCTGGAATGTCACTGATGAAGATATTGAAGAGGACTGGCCCCAGGACTGATCTCTGCAGTACCCCAGTTGTGACTTGCATCTCTTCTGACTGTATACAGTTTACTGCCACTCTCTGTTTTCTGACTGTCACCCAGTTTGCCACCCAGTTGACCAACTTCTGACCCACCCCTAACCTACCCAGCTTATTAATCAATTTTCTATGTGGAGCAGTATAGAAAGCTTTTCTGAACTCAAGGTAGGCGACATCAACTGCTCCCCCTTTGTCCACCACTCTGGTTACCCAGTCAAAGAAATCTATGAGATTAGTTTGACAGGACCTTCCTGTTGTAAACCTATGCTGTCTTGGATCCTGTGCTCCTATGGATTCCAGGTGTTGCACTATCCTTTCCTTAAGGAGTGCCTCTATAGTCTTATAAACATACAAACATATGAATGTGCTGGCAGAAACAGACAACCCAGTCTGTCTAAGTCTGCTTGAGTATGCAGATAGCACCCCTAGTTTGCAGCTGCCTCACCCCCCTCCCATTTGTCATCCCACTGCCACCCCCACTACTGAGGTAAGACTGACTGGTCTGTAGTCCCCTGCCTCCTCCCTACTATCAGTCTTGAGGAGCAGGATAACATGAGCCCTTCTCCAGTCTTCTGGGACCTCTCCTGTGCTCAGAGACTCACTAAACAGTTCTGATAATGGCTCTGCTAGTTCCACCCTTAGCTCCTTTAGTACCCTGGGATGTATGCCATCAGGTCCCTGCCTTGTCCACCCTGAGCTTATTGAGTTCTTGTAGGACCCTTTCTTTTGTGAAGAGACTACTGCACACCTCCCTCCCCTATGTCCAGTGCTGAGTTGTGGTCCCAGCCCTACCTTCTCCTCAGTAAATACTGAGTAGAAGTATCTATTTAGGATATATGCTTTTATATGGTCCTGCTCCTCACATGCCCCCCTTATCCCCTTTGATCTTAGCAATACCCCTTCTGGACTATCTCCTTTCATTAATGTATCTATAGAAAGTCTTGCCACCTTCTTTTACTGTTTGTGCTCATGTTTCCTCAGTTTGGGCCTTTGCCTGCCTTACTGCCTTCCCTGCTTCCCTTAGGAAAGTTTGGTATGCCTCCCTATCTTCATCCCACTGCGTTCCCTTATATTTCCTGAAGGCCAGCCTTTTGGCTCTGACCTTTTCTACTACTGTTTTTGAGAACCAAAATGGTTTCCTTCTTCTTTTGCACTTTCTTTTCTCTCTAACACAATGGGATACTGCTTCAAGTATTGCATCCTTAATGCTTGCCCACTTTGCCTGTACCTCTTCCCCTGTATTTCTTCTTGCCAGGGCTATCTTAACTCTGTTGGCCATCTTATCAAAATCAGCTCCTCTGAAGTCTCATATTTTTGCCTTGGAATGGGATGATTTTGTTCTACTGGCCAAATTGAACCATACCACGTGATGGTCACTGGCCCCCCAGGTGACCTTCTACCTGGAGATCTGTGATCCTTTCCCTGTTAGTCAGTACTAGATCTTGTGCTCCCAGGTCGCTCCTGTAAAAAAACTTTCAGCTTAGTGTGCTATACCTGGTTAAACAACTAAATAAAAAAATAAATATCTAGGATAGCCCTGTCTCTTGTGGGTTGTTGTACCAGTTGTTTGTGGCCCTCTTCCTGCAGGGAACCCACTCTGTGTCTAGTTCTGGCAAATGTTCCTGCTGGTATTGACCAATCTGTATCTGGCATGTTGAAGAAACCCTCTCCAGTACACCCTATCATCCTGTTAGCCTTGCTAAATGTCTTGTTACTCTGGCTGGTTTTAGAGAGTCACTAATGAGGAGTCCTAGATCCCTTTCCTCTGATGTCGTACCCAACTGAACCCCTTTAGGTTCCCAAATTCAACTACCTCAAGCTTTTCCCACAGTTAATTTACCTACCAATGTAAACATCAAGCATCTGCCCTATGCACCACAGCTCTCTGGTCAGGTGAAGGCCATCACTTTTGAAGATCCTCCTGTCCCAGAAGCCCCAAAGTCCCCCACAAATTGATATCTTGTTCCAGATAGCACACTTTTAACCACCCCCTTGGGTGCCTTAATCTCCTCCTTCCTCTCTCTGTCCTCTCCCTTCTCCTTAACTCAGACAAGGAGGATCTCATAAAAGGTCAAAGAAGCTGAGTGCTTCTTCCATCTGTCCCCAAGCCTCTGGAAGTCCCATGTCTTTGTCTCCACAGGGTGTGGGGCACATAAGGTTGACAATTCCCCAATAAGAATGCTCTGGGGTACTTTCACTGAAGATTCATATGTATGCAGTGAGCAAAGATTACATTTGGACAGACATTATCTTTTTAATAAAAATTTAATTCTGTACCATAGTCTGTTCCCTGTTGTACAGTAGCAGCTGCAGAAGTCACCTGACAACAGAATTTAACTGACATTAAGTACTCCAGAGTCCAGAGGCTGTCAGACTGATGAGCAGCTGGTCAAGCTATGTGCCCTTGTGGCATCATTTAGGAAATTCAAATGGCTAAGGGTGCTCCTTGCAACAGGCTGTGGGGGACTGAGTATCATAGCATTTCCCACACTGTTTAGCCATTCTCTGCTTTCGGATTAGAACAGAAGAAGTGTGCCTGGTTACTGCTGGTGAGAAACATCCTTTGACTCTCCATTGTGCGCTGCAGAAATCCTACTCCCAAGAGACCGTCTGGATAGCAGCTCGAATCTGAACTTATTCCTGCCTTTCAGAAGCGGGAAAAGTACTGCCTGGAGTTGCTGCAATGGTTTCTTGTAGACAAGAGAGCATTTCCTGGGAGCAGCTGGATAGAAGCTATTGCTAATATATTGGCAACATTTGGTATAGTTTCCCAGGATGTATAAACAAGAAAAATGCACAAAGTATGGTAGGCTGTGTACACAGTGCAATACTAGACGCAACGCCAAATGACCAGGCATGACAAAAGCTTCATTGGTACAGGCAATGGCAACTAGTAAAATCCCTGATATTTCAAGGCTAGTTCAGCATCAAAGAAGGAGAGAGAAAATAAATCTCTCTCTGCTAAAGGGTTTGCTTTGACCATCAATCAGTGAATCCATCGATCAATAAATTTATTCGAGTCATTTCTGTGAAAGAACTATCGCTCTGACACTCATTTGCAATGGTGTCCTGTTTAGCATGAATACATGACAAAAGTTGCTGTACTGTACACTATACATAAAATCTATAAATGCATACTGCACTGTTTCATATATGTAAAATGACAAGGACAATGATAAGTATTACATGTGGCAGATTAGGGGAAATCCCCAGCTCTGTGATATACAGAACTCAGTCAGCAATGAGTGCTTTGAACACTTTCCCACATAAGAAGTCTCAGTAGTCAAACAGTGCATGACAGTAACATTAACTAGACTGAGCCAAATTTCATGAGATTGTCTACATTTCTATCAGAACTAATAGCCTAATTTAGGCCCAATATTACTAATTAGTCTGCATTTATGCTCCTCCCATTTTAGGCTTTATCTAACCGTAGCCAGAAATTGCTCAGTAATTTTATCATCAGAGGCAACAATGTTCACATTGTATTTACAGTTTCTGACTTCTGGTTCTGAGCCAAACAACATGCCCTGGATCTTAGAATTTAGTACCTGCCTGCTCCTGGCTAGGTATGAGTGCAGATTGTCGAATCCTATTTGTAAGTGTGATGTAACAGTGTCAGCTTGCGTCCCAGTGTAGCAAAGGGCTGTGTCATTTGCCTAGATAGCTGCATTTTGTTGTGTTCCATTTGCGAATTGCTTAAGCAATAAGACACAACAAGGTGGGTGTTATCATGTAATAACGTCACTCATGGGGTGGGTTAAAGCACAAGGCAATGATGAGTGCTTCCACCACCCCGGGAATGATGTTATTACACAATAACACACATCTTGGAGTGCCTTACTGCAATTATACAATGGTTTGTTGTAATACAAAATAAAAAAAACATTTAAAAAATGTTTTTAGTAGATTTTCTTTGTTTCTTAAGAGAAAAGTAAAATCAAACGTTCATACAAGTCAATACAGTGATGGTATTCTAAAATAGCATCACTGTCTCAGGCATACACTGACCAATCAGAGTGCCGGAAATTTTCTTTCCATTGTTTGATGTTGTTTATAAAACAATGAATAACAGGAGGCTGAGGATGGAACCCTGAGAAACCCCTCTGATGTCAGGAAGCAAACTAGAGGAACTACTTTTTAAAGAGACAAACTGGGACTTACCAGCAAGGTAGCTATTAAACAGAGTAATTATCAAGCTGAAAGAGCTTTAACCTACCCAAGAGCAGTTTATATTTATGGACATCAGGTATCTTTGACAGGTCTATAAAGTCTGTACCAGTTAATAATTATTGTCCATAGCCATCTGAACATTATTGTAGACTTAAGATACTGCTGTGGTGATGCTGTAGCTTTTTCAAAAGCCAGATTGATGAGTGTTTAGCAGATTGTGATTTGATAGATGTTTATTCAAATGAATGGCTATCAATTTTGATAAGATTTTTGACAGTGAAGGAAGCAGAGATATGGGTGTGTAGTTAGAAATACAGATTTTCAAGCCAGCTTTGAAAATAAGTAACACCTGTGCAGTTTTCCAACCAGTGGAAAGAGTACCTGAACGGCATGATTGGTAAGAAGAAGCTGTGAGGGTCTGAGGCAGTGCATTTGAATAGTTCAATGCTAATCGTGTCAGGCTGGCTAATTACCGCACTAGCAGGGCTACTCCTTGTGATACTGATAACCCAGATTTGAACCCAGGGCCTGGACTGTCAGAGGGCCAGTAATGTAAGAAGGACTGAGCTTCCCACAGAGTATTATCCTTCTCTGGGGATGTAGAGTAGCCTGGCTCACTATTCTACTGTTCACTGAGTGGCCAGAGGTGCAAATAAAGTTAAGACTTTGTAGGATGCACTGGGTGGGGTGATTACATGTGTCAAAGTAACAGGCATGCTGGTACTTGACGACACAAGCACACCCTCTGGGGGACCTGTAATGGGGAAAAAATGGCCTCTGTTTGAGCAAGTGAAATCCTGCCTGCATCCCACATCCATCTTAAGCACCTGCCATCCCAAGAGAACTACTCCACTGTGTGTGGATGATTTGAGGAACGCTACCATGGAGCATAAAGCTGAACCCCACCTCAAGGAATGAATCCAGGTGGGAGGGCTAATGCATAGTGTGTCACAAGTTTATGGGATTCTGAAGGAACAGATCAAGAGAAGCTCTGTGGATCTGAAGGTGACACTGGTGGAGTTTGATAAAGGTCCTGGTCAGGGGCCTGGGAGGCAAAAAGAACTGACAAAAAAAAATAATCCCATCAGCACCACTGGATTTGCTTATATCAGTAATTTGATTACTACATCTAGCAGCCCTCAGGCTTAAGGAATAAAGAGCTGGATTGATTTTATTGTTCAAAATCTAGATGTCATTAAAACATTAAAAACAATCTAACAACCTGAAGAACAACAAAACTCTGATTTTAAACAAAAATCCATTACACATGAATAACTAGATGTTACACATGGCCACTCCCCATGCAGTTGGAACTTATGTGAATACAATATCAACAAAAAACAAGCATTTGCCAATGCCGAATGTTTGCTTGCTGGTATTCGCATTGGAAATGCAGGAGTTAGACAGATGCAGAATAGGAATGACAGTGAAGTATTGAACTTCACACTAACTCTACCTCCACCCTGCAAAGACAAACAGGTATTGGGGTATGCATTTGGGTTGTCACCCATAACATTCATGACATTTCACCTCACCCTAACCTGCAGAGACCGACACATGTTGAGATGTGCCTTGGGGTGTTTGGCTTTACAGTCACCACATTCCATAAGGACATACGCTGAAAAGGGTGCAGTATAGGAGAATGGGGTGAACTCTGGGGCTGAAAATCAATTAACAATGGGGAAAATACATTGGAGCAGCACTATTACCACAGCTGTGGGCAAGGCAGCATAACACTGAGTCCCTCACTCACGCTAACCACATTTAAAGGGACAGTACACACTTTAATGCACAGGCAGAGCAAATAGCCTTTACAGTACAGAACATTATTGATTACTGTGCAGGGGAAGAATTAAGGAAAATAATAAATAAATAAAACAATATATCTAAATTCCCCCAAAAAAAAAACAAAACACAAAACACCCTCTCTATGTACCTTTTCTCAGCTTACTGCAATGGGCAAAACTAAGAGCTTCAGCCAACACAAAGGTACGATAGCCCCAAAACAGCTAAGCATACTGCGTGCATCAGATGCAGAAGCTGCACCCATGCCATCTGATTAGGAAGATGCTGGGGAAGACACCAATGAACACACAAAAGACAAGGCACAAACAAATATGCCTCATGCAATCCTTAATCCTCTGCTGGGCAGGATTTAGACACAGCAACAATTCTTCACCAAAATAATCAACTGATGCAGACACAGCAACTAGTGTAAAACACTGTGTAAAATAGTCAGGTATCAGTAGGATCAGAACCCCACTCACCACAGCCAGACTCGGAAACACACTCCAATCTAGAAACAGAGATGGAGGTGGTTACACAATCACTAACGTCCAAAGGGTGTTTGCCTGATCAGATACAGGCATTAGTGCAAAACATAATGGCTAAGGTGGGGTTTGACACACCAACTCCTACCCCACTATCCAAGTTAATCCCCACATCTTAATGGTTGGTAAAAACACACAGATGTAGTCCCAGTATGCCAGTCTATTGATGAGGTGGTGATTAAAGAATGGGAGTCTGCCAAACCAGAGTGAGTACAGAAAGGCAGATGTTGGGAAAAATTGTACTCACTTCAAGCAGACTACTTGCATTTGGGTACACACCACTGACAACAGACCCTCATATTACTTTGCTAATAAAAGGCTATGCTATGAACCGAAATGGCCTCAGGTCCCAAGACCCCACAGACCTAAAATTAGAGGGTAGCTTAATAGCCGGCTTAGGCGACAGAGCTGCTACAACAGCCATTTATGCTACTAGGGTGCAGCTCACATAGTTACAAGAGGTCATAATGAAAAGATAAAAATAAATAAATAAATAAAATAAAAATATGTGGGAATCCCAACTCCTTCAAAACACTATACTATCTATCAAATACCTGGGTGACATGTCAGTGGTTTTCTTAGAGATCAATCCACATGCCACATTCCTAATGACAAAGCACAGAGGTCTCTGTGGACGAATCTAAGGAAATGCAGACAATGACTCTAAAGTGATACTACATAAATTATCTTCTAAAGGCAACCTACTGTTTGGTTAGGGTCTAGAAAGATACCTCAAGGGAAAAGAGGATAACAAGATACCAAAGACCAGTCAAAGAGATCCACTTATCTGCCAGCTAGACAAACATACCGTTCTCATTCCTTTTGAAACAAGTCAGGGGCAATTACAACTACAGGCTACACTACTACAGCCAGCCATACCCACCAAAAAAAAAAAAAAAACATTACATCAGATATCGAGCTAGAAGGGCTCCCAACCAAGGTAGAGGAAACTACTCCCCCCCCCCCGCAGAACCCAGTTGAAACAACAACTACTATTGCTACAAGCAATACCAAAATATTCCAGTCGGTGACCAATTATTACTCTTCACACAAGCATGGGAGCAAACCACACAAGACAGGTGGGTCCTACAAGTAATAATACTAGGATATGCGATACAACTTTCTCACATACCAAAACAGAACCTTCTAATCCTATTTCCTGTGTTGAAAAATAAAGTTATCCCGACACAAGTCCTAACAGTACAGACATACTTACTGTTCAACAAGACCATAGATAGGGTAACACATTACGAACAAGAATTTGTCAATGCTGAATGTTGTCTCAATGGCATTGGCACTGGTAGTGCTGAAGTTAGAGATGCATAATAGTGGAGGCAGGGTGCACAGAGGGTGGGCGCAGGTTGTGGGAGGGGGCAGGGAGACCACGAGGGACCATTTTCTTTTTTTACAGATTACAAAAAAAAAAAATATCGCTGGGCAGTTTTTATTTTTCAGGGGATTTGACAAGCTGTGATGGGCTCCCAGAGTGCCACCTAAGCATTTTGGGGGGGATGCTGTAGCTGATAGGGTATTTGGCACCCCCATTGGCACACAACGAAAGCGGGGGGGCAAGAGCTGAGGGGGATTGGGCACCCACCTCAGCACATAACAAATGGGGGGTGCATTTTGCCAATGGGGAGTGGGCTCCCCCGTCGGCACATACATTGGGGCAGGACATGCTGACAGGGGGATCGGGCACCCCTGAAGTCGGCATTATGGCAGGCAGTGTGCCGCCATGTTACAGTTTTTTTTCTCATCAGGGAAAGCATGTCGGGAGGTCTGCTGCTTATGACGAGCTTTGCTTGCATTGCAGCAGACCTTTCCTTAGATGTGCTCGCCACATTATGTATGCATGGTGTGGCACCAGCATGCAGGCTTATTGGGGAATGAGGGACGCACCTGCTGATGCATGCCCTGCATTCACCCAACAGTGACTGCGCCTCCAAATCTGCTACTACCGCAATATGTTGGCTGCACATGCATGAGCCATCATAAAAAGGGGAAAGGAGGATACTCCATATTTGACAAGGTACCCAAAAAGGGACAAGAGGGCTATGCCCAGTTCCAGACCTAAACAATTATGTACAATTCAAACCCTTGAAATGGAAAGAATCAGGTCCAACCTCATGGTAATAAACTCAGGAGATTACCTAACTTCAGTACATTTGTAGTACACGTACATCACACTACAAATTCCGTTGATTTCACATATTGGGAAAACAATACCAATACAAGTGTTACCATTCAACCTACCATCATCCCCAAGCATGTTCAAGATGGTAACAATAGCATTTGCAGCAAAAAATGAGAGTTAAGGGCATACAAGTCATACCCTATTGAAGGACCGGCTGATCAAGACCAGAACAATACAACGGTCCGTTCGAGAACAAACGTGGTAGAACACTGCCTAAAAAATTGCAGCCATGTAATAATCTATCAAAAAGCTACCTATCATCCCTAGTCAGTCTATAGATTATCTAGCCTAACTGATCAACACAAATCTGGGTCTCGGCATCCCAGTAAATGCCCAAGTCCACTCAATTATTGCATAGACTACACAATTACAGAAACACAGAAATCCAGAATTTAAAACAGTTTCACAAGTACTGGGAGTAATGTCATCATTGATAGACATAGTGCCATGGGCCAAGTCCAACATGAGACCTCTCATACCCTTGTTGAGCAAACAGGGCCCAGCGCACGACATAAGCTTGGCAAAGACATTAACTTTCACCCTCCCTGATGGCACTAGCATCTGCCAGATGTGGAGGAGAACTACAGGCACACTCATGCAGACCCCCATTCCTAACATTCTACATGGACAGAATATCCCTTAGACCCATAATGTCATTCTGACCAATAGTATCATTGACAGTCCACATCAACCAAACTACTGAAATACCTGCAGAACCCCCTCAGGGGGAAATACAAAACAACCCTTATCTTCAAATGCTGGGTATGAAAAGGGTACTTAGCACATACCTATCAAGGACAGTGAAAATATACAAAACAGACTGTTCATAATGCTGCATGGAAAAAGAAAAGGAAAACCAGCTTCAAAATCATTGAGTGCCATGTGCTTTAAAATGGCAGTCATGGAACCATACAGAGTGAATAGCTCAATTGCACCAAGAAATCTGGAAGCTCACTCTACCAGAGCAATCGCAACTTCCTGGGCAGAGAAAAATAGGAATGCTGCAGAGGAAATCTCCTTTAGCAGCATGCAAGCACAAGGTACAAGACAATACGTCTGACCCACACTAGCAGAGGATTACTGCTTTTTAATGACCCATGATATCATGAATGTGGAGTGCCTCAGAGATTATCCCCCACAATGGTAGTTTACTCACCTGGTAAAGGTGATTGTGGGGGAATATATTTCTGAGGCACTCCACATCCCACCCAACAGACATGGGAAAGACTGAACAAGTTTTCATACATTGTATGAATGTATGATACTCACTATTACAAATTAACAGGTTCGGACAACACCAACATCTATATGTATAGTATAATAACAAAATAAAGTTACACAATAATTTTCTACCACTAAGTGGTCACTACATATCTACATTCATTAACAACAAAAGGTATTAACAGATTATTGTTACAAATACAGCTTTGGAATACATCAAACTGACCATAGGAGAGCAGACCCCCTTCTCAGGTGGGAGATGGACTTTCTTCAAGTCATATGTGCATCAAGCAACCTAGCAGGTGTACACAACCCATGATGTCATGAATGTGGAGTACCTCAGAGATATATTCCCACACAGTTACCTTTACCAGGTGATTAAACTACCATTGTTTGGTTACAGGATGAAGAGGGTGGGAAGCTGACTGACAAGTAGTGCTGGCCAGTGGGTGGGGGTGGGGAGGGGTGATGCGATGATGATGCATTGACAATATATATAAAGCTGGATGATGAGTTTACTAGAAGTATAAATGGAATTTATACAACAGTAACTCAGACAAAAGGATTTATACAATTGCTGTTGTGTTCACACATATTGCATAAATAAGGGATATGTGGGAGGGGGGAGTGTGTGATAACTCATTTATCTGGTACAGTTGCCTGTGACATCAAGTAACTTCACAAGTGGAGAAGAGTTCACAGGCAACTGTACCAGATAAATGATTTATCACACACTTACCCCCTGCATATTCAATTTATGCAACAGGCTCTGCTTGGTTTTGGTTTATTTTTATTATTTTACAATTGCATTCATTATATTAACTTTGAGGGACTTCTTGTAATTCATCTTTTTGTGGTTGCGGGTTATCGGGGATTTTTGTGAATGGCATCACATTTGTGGCATGTGATTGGCTAGCTATGGGACGCCTGACATGAATACATAGCTGCTGATTGTTTCAGGATGCAGCTTCCAAAAAGTTTTCAATAAAAGATTGCGGCTGTGGTTAGCAAGCACAGTGGATTTGGTGGTGGTGCCTGCTATGGTGTGAATACACTGGCCCTTTTTCTTTAATTTTTTTTTGGGGGGGGATAAAATAGAACAGTTTTCGTATCTGTTTGATCCTGTATTTCCCTTTTGCCAGGCTAGTGAGCTAGTGCCATGTTGCAGTCAGGGAGAGAGCGAGTCTTACCACTGGTCAGCATGGTTATGAAATGGCAGTTTGAAAAGGAAAAAAAAACATTCCTGCTGTGGGGCTCTGGTTGAGAAGTGAAGATGGGAGCAGGATGGAGCTTACAGGTCTAGAGTAGAATGGGAGTTGGCAGACTGGGAGCAGGTAGGCAAAAAGGCATAGAGGAAGGCTAGTAGGCGGGTGGGGTAACAACCATGGATAGAGCCCGAAGAGCAGAGAAAACAAGAATGTTGAAACTAAAGGCTGTTGAATAGTGCTGGCGGGCGAGGTGGGGGGTGACATAGAAACTGTGTAGATAAACCAAGTGTGACATACTGTGCAGATAAATATATTTTTCTACACAGTGACTCAGACAAATGGATTTAGCACACAGTTGTTATACAGAATCCTTTTGCATAAATTACTATATTCTTGAAATACATGTTAAATTCATTGAATACTGTAGGGAAATCATCAAAGTCTTTTTTTTTGTCTATGTTACTTTTCCTTTTTTCCAATTTAACAATCTCCCTGTAGATCAAGGGTGGGTCTCCCTGGGCCATGTTGAAGTGTGCCATATAGACACGGGTACTGGGATAATTCTTAGCATTAGAGGGAAAAGGACTTTTCAGTTGCCAACAACTAAATTCATCTGCTAATCCAGGGAATCTTCATTCTCTAAAACTACAGCATTCAATCCTTATGTCTGTCAACAAAAGGACACCCAATAGAGCAGATTTTCAAATCAGTGAGCCTGTATTGCATAAATTGAAAGGGGGGGGGAGATAATGTGGAGAGGGGGGAATTCATACCTAATGCTGCTCCACTGTTAAAACTATTCTACAAATCTGTCTGGGAATGGAGCTTTCTGATTGCTTGACTCACATTTTAAAGACTTTGGTGAATGACTAGAAAGTGTCTTATACAATATAATGATTGGTGTTTTCTTTTAAAAGTGTGAGGCAGTATAGCTCAGTGGGTTAAGGCTCTGAGCTGCAGATCTGGAGACCTGGGTTTGAATTCCACAGCCACCTAGGTGCATACTGTGTGATCCTGAGCAAGTCACTTAACTTCCTTGTGGTCGCATCCAGAAACAAGCTTTGGCTTAGTGTGCTACTCCTGGTTAAACAATGTTCCCTTTCCCTTTAAACTTTATTTTTAATTACTCTCTCACTTACACAACCATTGAGTGTACTCCTTATGATAAACAGCACAAACAAATGGTACATGGTAGTAAATGGTATATGATGGTTCAATCATTTAACCATAGGATAAAAAGGTACAGTTATCATATGTTGGTACCTAATAGACATGGTATCCTAAGTACTATAAATCTTCTGAAGTTCCAAACATTTTTGACTGAGCAAGAGCATACGAGTAGCATGACTGTGCTCTAAAAGTAATACTCAATGGTAATAGCAACCAATTAAAGTATGTGCCCCTGATGGGACAGTGTATTGTCATGTATCCTTGCATTCCTAAACAGAGACATAATATGGCATGCAATATAAGAATTCAGTACGTCTATCTTTTCCCATTACAGTGTGTACCTGCACACCCTGAAAAAGAGAAAACATTATTAAGCTGATAAACTAGTCAACTGATGGTGAGTTAACTTGGTTTAATTTCAAAGTCTAACATTTGCATACTTATTTCCAAGAGCTGCATATGGCCAGTTTAACTATAACAACATTCATTTGAAAACCACTATACAAGACACTAGTGAGGCCCCACCTGGAGTACAGTGTACAGTTCTCGAGACCATACCTATGTAAGGACATAGGGTAGAGAAGGTTCAGAGGAGGGCAACAAAGATGGTGCATGGATTGCATCACAAGTCCTATGAAGACAGGTTGAAGGAACTGAACATGTACTCCCTGGAGGAGAGGAGGGAGAGAGGGGATATGATAGAGACATACAAGTATCTTACAGGGAGGAACAGGGTGCAGGAATACACTATTTTAAGTGAAAAAGATGTTCCAGGACTAGAGGGCATGGGATGAAGTTGGAGGGAGGACGATTCAGAGGAAACGTGAGGAAGAATTTCTTCACAGAACTGGTGGTGGACAAGTGGAACACCCTGCCAGAGGAAGTGGTGGGAGCTGAAACAATCACAGGATTTAAGAATGCATGGGATAGACATAAAGGAATTCTGGAGGTCAGGGGTAAAGGGCAACAGACTTCTAGGAAAACATAAACTGAACTTACAAGCTCAAATGGGCAGACTGGGTGGGCCATAGGCCCTTATCTGCCGACACTGTCTATGTATCTATGTATCTATGTATCTATGGAAAAACTAAAACATTATACCTCAATAAAAGTATTAAGGCAGTCCTGGTTTGTTTTCCTACCCTAATCCTAGGACATACAGCTCTCAACTACTCTTAATGCTTCCTCATGACAACCTAGTTTTAGATAAACTGGCCATAGCCCAACTCCTGGCCCAGTTTTAATGCTTAATTGTAATAAAGTAATCATACATCTGTGTCTATTTATCAATACAAAACTGAAATGATGTTTCTACTTTGAGCATCAATTTCCCCTTTCAATTCCTGGATTTCCCTCAGATGTGTGAGCTCACTTTACACAGCGTGATACACCAAATGCCAATTTCATGTCATTGATCCTAAACATCAGGCAGTAGTTCTGGGTTCCTGAAAATCAGCTCTTTCCCATATCCTAAAACCTCCTTCCCCACCCACTTTCTATTGTCTCAACTCCCAGTCCACCTGCTCATCTGGAGAGAGCTATTATGCCAAGGCAATTCACCCATCTGTAAGATACACTTCTATTTTTACTCTCTGCTCAGTGATTGACTGCTGAGGGCCAGATTCTCAAACAGTTACACATGGCACAAAGTGACTTGTGTTAACAGGAATGATGCAAGTAGCACTTTGCACCATGAGTTGCAGCAATTGGGATTCTGGAAAGCAGCCTGCAACATGATGCAGACTGCTTGTGCCAAAGTGGCCTTAAAGGGGAAGTCTTCCATAGTTCCACACCAGTATTTTTCCAGCTCCTTATGTGTAACTGTTGTGTGCCTCCTCCAGTTGCCAGCAGTCCTATTGCTGTCCAAATCTAGATTATAAATAAAAATATACAGCCCCCAAAAGTTATCAGTGTGTTTGTCCTCCATTTTATCAACAATGTTGCTGGAGGATGATGTCATCAGAGCAACAGATAATGGTGCTGCACTAAATGCAGTTCCACCAGTAGAACAAACCCACAATGTTTGGTTCCCCACTTGAGTAATGGAGGAACCCTTTAAGTGTTGTGCACATCCTGAAGTGCAGGTCTAATAGGGACTAGGACCATGTGAGTGTGGTGCAGCACTGATTTGTCATGCATATACAGTATTCATATAAGGAAGTGCCTGTATGTGTTGTGTAACTGTTTCTGTTTGCAAAAACAGTTTACCAACAAATGACTCTGGGTACAACAAGAGTTTTAAGAAGTATTATGCAGCTGTTGTATTATGGTGTGTGTGTGTGTGTTAACATTTTCTGTTTTGATTGACACCAGCAGTTAGACACAATCTTGCAAACAGGCCCCTTTCCCTTTGTAATTAAGCAGTCAATAATTGGGATGGCTGCTGTAAGGCAATAAAGAATTCAGCTATGAGGAAAGCATCAGCTGCAGCATATGGAAGAATGGTAATCTAGTGGTTAAAGCACAGGCACAAGCACTGGGGGACTCTGGTTCAAATCCTACTAGAGTTCCTTACTCTGTAACCCTTAAGAAGTTCCCCTAGCCTCCTCAGTCCATTACTTTAAAAGTGCCCCAATTCCCATTTTAAATCATTAGCAGTGATGTGAGAGCTACAGCACTTCACTTTCAAGGTACTAAGGATAAGCTGTGGCAGCCCCCGCTTTGTAATGCCAGCATTTGAAGCAGGATGTCCCTCACAAATCAGATGCTATACCTCAGTTATTGTAGGTAAAGAAACTAATCAGACTGTGTTTGTAGTGCTCTGTATTTGCTTAGCTCACTCCTCCCATGTCATATGCATTTGGTGTCTTGGTATTTCCAGTCAGAAACTCAGATTTCAGGGGCATTTGAAATGTAAAACAATACACTTTATAAAGTAAATGATCTAGCTCTCCACTTTCAGGCTGCTGAAAGGGGATGTGTATAAGTCAGTCTTGTGTGATCCTTTGGTAACCTGCCCAGGCTCATCTTGTAATTAATCTTATCAAGGGTGTTCACCTGGTTCAATACAGAGTGACTGATTGACTGCTCGATTGATTGATTGATTGATTGGTTGGTTGATTGATTGACTGATTCAGTCTACTGCTTTCCACATGTTACAACTGTCTCACAGAGAGAAATGAGCAGTAGAGAGAAACAGCTTTTGTTTCCAGTGAATGAAATACTATTAGATGTATTATCTGCTCTACACATACAGTATTAAGGCTACAAGTACTACTCCCTGTGTGAGTTGCATGACAGAACTGCCTTAAGCCATTGCAAACTTAAACTAAAATCAGACTAGACAACATTGATACCCTTATGTTTTGCTCTGCACTGTTGCTGCAGTGACATCAAGGAATGGGAGGGGCTATATTACAAGTGACTCATTTGCATGTAAATGGAGGCTTGCTTGACATTTTACTACCTTGTGTCAGAGCCTCAAACTCTAGATATGTGCTGCAACAGAAGAAATGGCTGATCTCTTATTGACATATATGCAGTACTTGATGTAATGTATAATAAATACATCAGAAATATCCAGATCATACATATATAGGAGTCTTCTCCTTTAAGCCATCATTTGCACCAGAAACCCCACTGCAACATGACACAAGGTGGGGGGGGGGTTATGGCAGCAGCTGAGCCCTATTCTGTAAGGGCAGATGCCACATCCCCTAGTTTAGGATTCTGAAACAACCCCCAGAGGACATCCATCAAAGTTCACTTAGACCAGCTATGAGATGGTGTAAGTGTACTTTGCATCCACCGGGGATTGCACCAATGTGCCCTCAAATGGATCTCTCATAGGAAGACAGCTCCTCTCAGCCCCAATCTCCAAGAACATTTGTAAAGCCCTGCTATAGTCCCCCAAGTCCCAATGCACAATGCAACCAAGCACTGCAGGGCTATCACCCCTCAAGCCCCGATTCCCAAAATTGAAATAGAAACCCTGCAGGGCTATCAGACCCATTCCCAAGCACTGATCCCTGAATTATGACCCTATCAAAGTTTAAAATAAATAAAATACAAAACAAATCCACTGACGCCCTGGCAGTCTAGTAGCTCCCTACCTACATTTTTGTAAGTAGCACTGTACAGCCCACCTCTCACCACCATGGCCAGCCACTGAGTGAGTTCTCCTATGAGCATGTAATGTAAATAATATGTGCTCAGTGAATGGCAGCAACTATCAATCACTGAGCGTATACTATTTATAGCATGTGCTCATAGGGGAGCTCAGTCAGTGGCTTGCTGCAGTGGTGAGATGTGGGCTGTGTCAGTCACCAGCTGGACATGGGTCGGGGGCAGGGTAGTCTGGCACTGCTGGGTGAGGGGGTCAGGGACCACTAGACTACCAGGGCATCAGTGGATCTAATTTGTATTTCATTTATTTTAAACAATGAAAGGGACATATTTTTGGGCTTGAGGATTGGGAATTGGGGCTTTTGGGGATTGGTCTGACAGCACGGCGGGCTTCAACTTCAATACTCAGGGATCAGGGCTTGGGAGGCACTTACGCCCTTTACCTGAGTGATACCATGACATGCGGCAACCTGTTCAGGTGCACCCACCATTTGACACATGGCTGGGGTTGCCGCAAGCCATGGGACTTAGCCGCCATGACCCTGCCCTATAGAGAATCTGGTGCAGGGACCCTGGTACATCACATTTGGTGCAAGTCACCTTTGGAGCGACTTGTGCCTTGCCTTCTAGAATCCAGCCCAGAGTGTGGGAAACTACATGAAGCTAGAGACCTACAGGTTTCTCTTCTGCTTGAAATGTGTAAATAGAGGTAATCTCCTGCACCAGCCTACAGACATGTCAGACACAGCCACCTTCTGGGAACAGACTGTTACTCTTGTTGGACAGACAGTGATGAGAATGACACCCAGCAATCTCTCTATGGCATATACTGCTTGTCTGATCATTAACAAGGAAAAGCATAAAGTAAGTACTATTTATACATTTATGGTGGTAATATAAAACATAACTGAAGTAGTTTATATTTTAATTAAAAATCCATTTAGCAAGGAATTATTGGTAGAATATTAGTCACTGCTAAACATTCTGAATATAAATGATAATGAACAAAAATTAATTCTTTTTGTGGTCATATGCAAACTGTAATTAATAAGAGAAAATATAACAAAATATCAAATGTAAAATTTTTTTTTATAAAGATAGGCTAAAAATGCAATTTTTCTCTTTAGTTCAGAAAACCAATTATGGAGAAGATGAGGAGAGACCATATCAATGGCAGCATTGAGATGTTGAAGCGGATACTGGAAAAGGACTTTCCAAAATACCAGCCCAGCTCCAATTGGAGAAAGGAGACATACTGGAATTGGTCATGAGCTTCCTGAGACAGCAGCGCCAGCTCCAGGACAAAAGTGAATCTTGCTTCTCTCTAATATTACATGTATTAACTACCTGCAGATACCTCTGTGTTCATAAGAATGGGGGTTACTCCTTAAATGTACATTAAGTACATGTTTGAGTAGAACTGTAAATATATAACAAGCTGGTGCATTGTTCTAATCTACCTCGCCTCTGGAGCGGCAGGTGAATTTTTGCAGGAGGTAGCCAATTTCATCATTGGTGAAATGTTGGAGTCCCCCAGATGTTTAATTCTGAAGGACTTCAATGTTTGGGCAAATGACGAAACTTCTAGGCTAGGTTATAACCTCCTCCAGGTAATGCCATCTCTGGGCCTGTCACAGAAAGTTTCCTCCATGACCCACCAAGGCGGTAACATGCTGGACCTGATTTTCTCACTGGGGCTTGAAGTTACTAACCTGAAGACTGATCATATCATTTGGTCCAATCACAGTGGAGTTCTTATTCTGGGTCCCCAACTGACAGTCCTCCCCCTGCAGAGATGGTTAGCTACTGTCCTTTGAGGGGTTTGGCCCTGGAGGGATTTCTGGCAGTGTCTGATCTATCTAGTGCGGACAATGCTTGCATAGGGGATACAAGTGAAGCTGTCACCACCTATAATAAGGTGATGCTGGCAGCGCTCAATTCTCTTGCACCAATCTATGTATGGCCTAAATCCTCTCACCTGAGGTCCCCTTGGTTTGATAGGGAGCTCAAGGTGATGAAGATCGTGGGTTGGAGGTTAAAACGCTGCTGGCAGAGGTCTGGGTCGGAGATGAACAGACTGGCCCTGCGCTCCCATTATGGTAAATATCAGGGAGCAATCACCCTTAAGAAGGCTGTGTTCTTGTCCAGGGAGATTGCTGCTGGGAGAAATTGAGCAACCGTGCTCTTTTGCACTGTGGACTGGTTCTTACATCCTGCCTGTTTACAGCTCAAGACAGCTTTTTCTGATGCATTATGGGAAGAGTTTGCTCGCTTCTTCTCAGACAGGGTGTCCACCATCTGGTTGGGCATACTGCCCATGCACCATAACAAGGCCTACAGCGGTCACCTTGGGCATCTGGCGAGCACTCCACCTGGTTGGGGGAGGTTTAAACCAGTGGAGGCAACTGAGGTCACTCGGATTGTTCTCGGGCTGAAGCACACATATTGGCAACTGGACCCAGTGCTGATGCATTTCCTTTTTTTTCAAAATTTAATAAACTTTATTAACTTTCTTGAAATTTCATAAAACACAACAAAGCAAAACAGGCAGAACGACAATCATAACTCACAAAACTAAATACACAAGGTTCTCCATACTAACCACTCCCAACCTCCTATCCCACCCCATCCCCATAGATACTACAGAGCAGGTCCTTATATTGTATTGTGCTCATGGACACCAGTTTAGTTATACTAAAATCCTGGTGCTCTTCCGGGTTAAAACTATGAAAGGGGAGCAGCGAGAAACAAAACCAAATAAAGAGTAGAAAATTGAGGATAGAGAGAAGAGAAAAGGGGAATCATATAGGACTATCATACCTAGTCATGAAACAATTTTATCTACACTAGCTAACCTTCTGAAAATCTTCAAGAGGAAGGGGATACCGGGAGTAATATGTGCAATTTTTCCCCAATTCTTCCTATATAATGGTATGCTCTTGTGAAGGCTAGCTATAATTTTCTCAACTCTCAGGTTATGCAATATCTTATTAAGCCATTCAGGATACGTAACCTCAGTTTGATCTTTCCAGTGGTGTAAGATAATTTTTTTAACCAACAGGGAAATCATGGCTAACCAATGTCTCCTCTCCTTAACATACACCTTTGAATAATCTCCCACCAGTGAAATTTCAGGAAGAATATACTCTTCAAGGCCCCAAAATGGATCCAGTTTCTGCTTAATTTTGCACCAGAAAGGGGAGACCTTTGGACAGTCCCAAAAAATATGTTTAAGAGTCCTATCCACCTGTTCATATCTAGTACATAGGGAAAATGGGAGTTTCCCCCATCTTAACCAGCTGGATGGGGCTATAGTACATATTATTCAAAATGTAAAACTGAGTGAGTCAGAGTTTGTCATTGGACAGCAAGTTGTAGAGGTCTGACCAAACACGGTTCCAATCAAATGCAAGTTCTGGGAAGAGAGAGAAAAATATTTAGAATAACCAGATTCTCTGGAAAAAGTTATTAAGAAGGATGTTAATCAATTGGGAAACTGGGTGAGGTTGCCACATCATTGACTGGAATAACTGGAGAAGCTCCCTCTGGGTGGTAGTCCATGGAGCTACACCAAACCACGTAATCAACATGTGGCAGATCTGGAAAATCTTAAAAATAAACTGACCAGGTATTTGGAGATGTGACATCAAATCGTGGCTCTGAATAATCCTTCCATTACAAAGAAAATAAAGGACAGTCTTCCCTACTAAAAGAGGAATAGTCTTGGGATTTAACACGTAATCCCCCCATTTTATAATTTGGGTTTCTAGGGATCCGTTGGGAAACATCCATTGTATTGGGAAAGTTTAGCATCCTACAGAGTTGTGTGTGTACCCACAGAGACGTGAAAATAACCGAGTCCCAAAGGGATTTAGGCAAACTTCTAGGAAGTATGAAATATAAACTGTCTAGTGAAATTCCAGCTTCCTCAAACAAGTTCCTCTCAATCTGAAGCCATAAAGGAATATATAGGACATTATTTGATATGGTTTCCATACTAGGCCATTTAGCATATTTCACTACGTGACTTGCAAAGTCATGTACAAGAAAAGTTGGCAATTTAAGGCCTCCCATCTCTTTTGGGACTCCAAGGCAATTGTAGGCTCTATGTGGGGTTTTGCCCTTCCACAGAAAGGTGGAAATAACACCATGTATCTTCCTAAACTAATTAAGGGGGAGAAAAATATTCAACATATTAAGAGGATAGAAAACCCTGGACAAGACATTCATTTTGATAAAATTTACTCTGCCTTGCAGAGATTGGGGAAGGGAGGTCCATCGTTGTAAATCTTGTTGGAGTATATTAACCAGTTCATCCAAGCTGAGTTTTTTCATTAAGTTCCTGGACTGTATGAGAGTGATTCCTAGATATTTAAGCTTGGTGGTCTGTCCGAGCCAAAGAAACAAAATCAAAACTATCAACCAGAGGATACAACGGCATTACAACCATTTTATGAACATTAAGTTTATAGTTAGAATACTTCCCAAAGTCATGGATAATCTGGAGTACTGCCTGAATGGATGTTGTGGGGTTTGAAAGATGTAACAGTATGTCAACCTCGTATGCAGAGAGTCTAAGGTCAAAGGAGGCTGCAGGAATCCCACAAATAGAAGGAGAGGTTCTAAGAAGGGAAAGCAGGGGTTCCAGGTACAGGTTAAGTAAAAGGGAGAGAGTGGGCATCCTTGACAAGTACCAGAATGTAACTCAGTCTTCCCAGATAATACTCTATTAAAATAAATCCTTGCACTGGGATAGGAGAACAGTGCTTGCACCCACTTAATAAATGTCATGACAAAGCCAAATTTTTCCATAACGGCAAATAAAAATTTCCAATTCACTCTATCAAATGCTTTTTCTGCATCCAGGGAGACCAGCGCCATAGATCTATTGACCTCCCTGGAAGCAGAAAAGATATGGGATAATTTCCTTAACTGATGATCGACTCTTCATGAAGCCAACCTGCTCTGGCCCAATCAGTCCCTCCCAAATCTGACTAATCCTGTTAGCCAATATTCTTGCAAAATTTTTTATATCATAGCTCATGAGGGATATAGGTCAGTAATTTACAACCCTACCCAGGGATTTACCCGATTTGGGTATAACTACTATTAGTGCCTCTCCTAGTGAGGGATCTGAGACCCCAACTTCCCAAAATGAAAGAAATAATTTGTGAAGTATCGGGTTGAGTTCAGCAGTAAAGGTTTTATACAAATTAGAAGAAAAGCCATCAGGACCCAGGGATTTATCTGAGTGGAGAGAACTGATAGCATTCTGGACTTCTTGGAAAGATATAGGGCTCCTTAAAAAAGTCTGTTGTTCCTGGGATAAGCAAGGTAACTGGATATAAGACAGGTATTCCCTAATGTCAAGCCTAGAGGGAGAGTTGAGATGGACATTGTATAGTTGTTGATAAAACAGAGCGAATTTGTTAGCCATCTCTTTAGGTGTAGTTATTAAGGAATTATTGAGTGGGGATATAATAGTGAGCACTAAGCAGGAGGCCTCCTGATTCCGTAGTCTAAGAGCTAGGAGGTGAGTGGCTTTGTCCCCTTGATCAATGTAAGCTGAGTTGGTTTTGAATATAGCATATTCAGCCCTTTCCCTTAGACTCTCTACATATTGGTCTTTCAATGCTAGCAATTGTTCCCGGTCCCTCTCTGAGGCATCCAAGGAAATGCTACCCTCTGGAGCCTCAATTCAGTCAAGGATAAGAAGAAGAGAAGCCTCATGTCACCTCTTCCATTTGGAGGCCAGACAGATAAATTCTCCATGGAAGACATATTTAAGGGAACACCACAATTTCCCATAGTCTGAGATAGAGCCTTCATTACATTCCATAAAATGCGCAATAGCAGTTTTGAATCCAGAGATCACCAAGTCTTCTTGGCGAAGCTGGTTATTAAGTTTCCAAATTTTATCTTGGATTATTGTTGGGGACAGGTTGCATTTCAACCAGGTGGGTGAGTGGTCTGAAATTGTTCTGACAAAAATCCCCCCATCCGAGACTGCCACAAAAGACTATGTCTCACTAAAAAACAGTCCAGACGCGAGAGGGATTTGTGAACTGGGGAATAAAAGGTATAAGCCTGATCCTATGGATGAAGAACCCTCCAGGGGTCACAGAGGCCACCCATATCAATCAACTCATGGGATTTCTGAGTGGGAAACAATTAAGATGATTTCCGAACTATTTTATCCAGGTCTGGGTTTAAGATAAGATTCCAATCCCCAGCCAGGATAATTAGTAGGTGGGTAAACTGAGCCAGTTCAGTCAACAACTCTGTGTAGAACTCCGGAGAGTCAACATTTGGACCATATACACTGCCCAGAATGACTTCAGTGTGGCTCAGCACCCCACGTTTCAGAAGATATCAGTCTCAGGGATACTCCATACTGTGTAACAACTGCAAAATTGTTCCCCTTAAAATCAAGATAGCCACCCCTTTTTGGCTCCTTGAATCCCCTACAGCAAAGACCTCTCCAACCGCCTGCCTACGGAAGAGAAGCCCTTCCATAGCAAGGAGGTGTGTTTCTTGGAGGAATGCAACCTGACACTGCAATAATTGAAGATGTCTTAGAATCTGATAGTGTTTCACCTGGGATTGGACCCCTCTAACACTCCAAGTGATAAATTGCATAGACATTGCAAAATTTTCCTATGGGGCAGATAATCATATAGACCAACAACCACAGTGGCCTGGTACATATGTACAAAATACAGAGCAGCATAAACCAAACCTCTCTGGGGATTCCAAAACCCTCCCATCCCTCCCAATAAATGTACCATGTAGCATAGAGAACCACCAAAACCCAAAACCCAAGACAACCCCCCCAAATCCCACCAACTACCCATAACAATAACACTGTACACCACAGTTCTAACGACTGAATCTCCATACCCTCTTGGGTCATGATGTTGAAATTCTGACCAAAACAGCTACCCCCCCCACACTCCCACCCTCTAGTGTAGGAAAATAATAATTAAAAAAAGGTATCTAACAACATAAACAGTATTTTAAACCACCATCCCTTACACAAACCAATCAAAAATGCCTATTGGATGGCAAACCCTGCAGAAGAAAAAAAAGGAAATTAGTGGTTTTAAGAAAGTAATAAAAAGTACATTAAACAAAAGGCTACCCAATAACAGTGATCTTAAATTTCAAGCCACTAGATGGCACTTCCCAAACAAGTCACAGTAAAGCCTGTAAGAGCTTCATAAAGGCAAAATCATGCTCATATACAAGGGCTATATGTCTTTATACTTATGTCTTTAGAACGAGCATGATGTCAAGAGAAGTCACTATTATTGTTGCAGCCAGATTAGGCAGCCCTCTGTACATGAGAACGCATTTAACAGGGTGGGGTTCTGGCTGATTTACACAAAAACATTACACCTAGAAGTAGAAGGAGAAAAAACATAGCTGCAAGGCATATTCTTCTTTAAGCTGAGAGCTACCACATTGGTAAAGAGCAGTCAGATCACCAACATTATAATAATCCATCAGTTTGGTAGTATAATATATGAATGAAAAAGTTCACTGTGTCTCTTATGGATGCAGTACAGGAATAACTGAGGAATTAGTCCCAGACCAAAGGATATCTCCGGGCAGTTCAGGCAGCATAATCCAAATGAATGAGTCACCCCGATCAGGATTCAAAACTAAGACTCTCCTTTACGCGGAGCTATAACAGCATGCTCTTCACTATTACAAGGGTTCCCCACAAAGCCACAGAATAATAAAACCTACCCTAAAGCAACTTTCACTTAAATAAATCTGGATACCATATTTTAAGACTGTCTACAGCTTTTTCCAACTCCTCAAAATTATGGCAAGTATTTCCATGATGGATCTGCAGGGTAGCCAGATATGTCACTCTAAACTTGATACTGGCAGCGATCAACTTGGGAACAGTCGGGTGCATAGCCAATCTCTGATGACAAACAAAATATGGAAGATCTTGTGCAATCCGAAGTTTCCTGTTCTCCCACTGTACTTCCTTCATGTCTCGAAGTTTGGCCAAAACATGCTGTTTGTCCAAGAAGTTAAGAAGACTAAATATTAAAGGCCATAGGGGAACTCCTGGAGGGAGTATGGGTGGAGTGATCTGTGGGCCCTTCCAATGATATAATTGGGCCCATTTGGGGAGGAACCAGCTACTTTTTAACAGAGCTTTTGTACAAAGGTGATCACCACAGAGCCCTCCTCACCCTCCAGCAACCCCAGGATAACAAGATTGTTCCTGTGGGAATGACCATCCAGATCTTCAAGCTTTTCTTCAATTTTTTTCATTCTATAGTGCATGGCTGATAACTCTGGAGCCATACGAGCCCTCCAGTCATCAAGAGAGGAGATTTTGGCTTCATTATCTCCTGAGCAATGGGTAAGCTGTTCCAAAGATGATTGCATGCTCTTAAAATCAGCTGCTAAGCTAGACTACATTTCTTTAGGTGGAGTAAGCCCTTCTAGCCCTTCTAGGAATTTTTCTTCTGTGAGAGCAGCCTGAGTACTCACGTGGGTGGTTGCCATGATCTGTTGTGCCATCTCCCGCTTAGCAGCTTTATCCCGCATCGGTGTTGGTGGTGGGGTATTTCTGGGCAGGGAATCTTTCATCTCTGCTTTCATCCTGAACAAAAGTCCACTGAAAAACTGGCACCACAGTTAGCAGATGTACAAACCTGGTGATATTTGTCTAATTTAGCTGTCAGGGCAGTGAAATTTTATTGATGGTAGGAGTACATGAGCTCAGAGAGATACGTCTGTTCAAACAGCCATCACATGACCTCCCCTGCCGATGCATTTCCTAATTTTCCTAATAAGATGATTATCCGGTGATCACTTTCAGAGGGTGTTTCCCAGATGCCTTGAAGGAGGCACTGGTCTGACCCCTTCTGAAGAAATCATCTTTGGACCCTGATGTCAAGGCGAATTACCATCCCGTCTCCAACCTCCCATTTTTAGGGAAGGCTTTTGAGAAGGTTGGACTCCCTTCAAGGTGCCTTTCTCAAGCAACTGGTCATGGAACCAACTCGACAGAAGGCAATACTGGACCTTGTGCTCACAAACAGGGACAGTACGACGGGGTAACAGTGCGAAAGCACCTGGGGAACAGTGATCACCAGTCACTGTGGTTTGAAATCACAGAAGAGGCAGAACCAAACCACACAAAAACAAGTATCCTAGATTTTAGGAGGGGCAGGCTTTGGGAAAATGGGGAGATGCTTGAAAGAGGCATTAAGGGGAATGAGGTGGGGATCAGGGATTGAGGAACAGTGGGCTGTATTTAAAACAGGGATTACAAGAGCAACAGAATTATGAATTAAGCAGGTTAGCAAGGGGAAAAGGAAGAGGAGACCATTATGGTTTTCCAAGGAGGTAGCAGAGAAAGTGAAAGCGAAAAAGATTGCATTCAGGCAATACAAAAAGACGCAGGCAGAAGGGGATAGGGAAAAGTACCAGGAGAAGCAAAGGGAGGCCAGGAGGTCAGTAAGGGAAGCCAAAGCTCAGACAGAGGAGCACATTGCAAAATCAGTGAGTAGAGGAAACAAAACTTTTTACAGGCACATAAGTGAAAAAAGAAAAGTAAAGGGAGGGATGGTGAGACTGAAAGGGGAGGATGGGGCCCAAATGAAGGATGACAACAGTAAAGCTGACACATTGAACACGTATTTCTGCTCAGTCTTTACTGAAGAAGAAGAGGAGGGTAATGGGCCCGAAGGGAGTACAAGGGGTGGGAATGATGCAGAAATTGACACAAGTCCCTTTACACGAGAAAGGGTCCTGAAGGAACTGGAAGGAATAAGAGTTGATAAAGCAGTGGGGCTAGATGGGGTGCACCCCAGGGTCCTTAAAGAACTAAGAGAGATGGTGGCTAAACCTCTGGCAATTCTGTTTAGCTGATCATTGGAAACAGGGGAGGTACCAAAAGACTGGAAGACAGCAGATGTAGTCCCCTTATACAAAAGTGGGAACAAAGAGGAAGCGGGAAACTACAGACCAGTCAGCCTCACCTCGGTAGTGGGGAAGGTCATAGAAGCACTACTGAAGGAGAGATTGGTGGAACATCTGGTTGTTAATGGACTACAGGACCCAAAGCAGCAAAGTTTCACAAGGGGGAGGTCATGTCAGACCAACCTCGTTGAATTTTTCTACTGGGTGACTAGGGAGGTGGATCAAGGGAGGGCAGTGGACGTGGCCTATCTGGACTTCAGCAAGGCCTTTGACACTGTGCCACATAGAAGACTATTACACAAACTGGGGAATATGGGTGTGGGCAGGACAGTAGTGCAGTGGGTAGGTAACTGGCTGGGTGGCAGGACACAGAGGGTGGTGGTAAATGGCTGTCACTCCACAGAGGGAAGAGTGACCAGTGGGGTACCACAGGGATCAGTGCTGGGACCAGTCCTATTCAACATCTTCATCAGTGACATTGCACTGGATCTAGAAGGCAGAATTTCCCTGTTCGCTGATGACACACAGCTCTGTAACAGAGTGGACACACCAGAGGGTGTAGACAGAATGAGAAGGGACCTGCAGAAACTTGAAGAATGGTCAGGGGTTTGGCAGTTGAAATTCAGTGCAAAGAAGTGCAATATAATGCATATGGGGCACATAAAAACTGGCAAAATATATCAGTTGGGGGTGAGGATATAGCATGCACCAAGCAGGAAAGGGATCTTGGGATTCTCATCTCTGATGACCTCAAGGTAGGGAAACAGTGCGACAAGGCAGTAGGTAAAGCAAATAGGATGCGGGGATGCATAGGCAAGGGCATCACCAGCAGGAAAAGGGAGGTCATAATTCCACTATACAAGACACTAATGAGGCCCCACCTGAAGTACAGTGTACAGTTCTGGAGACCTTACCTATGTAAGGACATAGACAGGATAGAGAAGGTTCAGAGGAGGGCAACAAAGACGGTTCATGGATTTCATCCCAAGTCCTATGAGGACAGATTGAAGGACTTGAATACGTACTCCCTGGAGGAGAGAAGGGAGAGAGGGGATATGATAGAGACATATAAGTGTCTTACAAGGAGGAACAGGGTGCAAGAATACACTACAGTATTTATAAGTGAAAAAGATGTTCCAGGACTAGAGGGCATGGGATGAAGTTGGAGGAGGACGATTCAGAGGAAACAAGGAAGAATTTCTTCACAGAACAGGTGGTGGACAAATGGATCACCCTGCCAGAGGAAGTGGTGGGGGCTGAAACAACCATAGGATTTAAGAATGCATGGGATAGACATAAAGAAATTCTGGAGGTCGGGGTCAGGGGCAACAGACTTCTAGGAAAACATAAATTGAACTTACAAGCTCAAATGGGCAGACTGGGAGGGCCGTAGGCTCTTATCTGCCAACACTGTCTATGTATCTATGTAACACTTCGCTTGAGGCACACCTTGTGGCCTTTGACTTGTACGAGCTCTTCCAGTCAGGGGCTCAGATGAGGCATAATGCAGAAACCACATTCCATGTGCATAATGACCTCCTCAGGCCAAGAGATTGAGGTGAGGGGACAATTCTCATTCTCCTCGATCTCTCTCTTCAGCTTTTGACACAGTAGACTATTGTGTGTTGCTTGACTGCTTGAGAGAATTCTGTGGACTCATCGGCACTGTCATCTGCTGGTTTGAGTCCTTTCTTATGAATAGTAGGCAAAGGGTAGTGATGCAGAATTCCTCATCCTCCCCTAGCCTCCTGTTGTATAGAGTTCCTCAGGGTTCAGTCTTGTCATCAATGTTGTTTGCTGTGTTTATGCTGCCCCTGGGTGAGCTCATTAGGAAGTACAATTTGGGTTTTCATTTCTATGCGGATGATACCCAGCTGTATCTTTGCTTCACCCCTGGAACATTGAATGCAGTGGAAGTACTAAATGCATATTTCACAGGGATTAACAAGTGGATGGCCTCCAGTTGGTTGCGACTGAACCCCAATAAGATGGAGGTACTGGTGGTAGAGTCGAACAGAGGGTGTGCTAGGAGGGTCTCAAGTGCAGAAACAGGCTTGTTCCTGGGTTCTGTTCCTTTGAGGGCCTCCTCTAGGGTGCAAGATCTGGATGTGACCTTTGACAGCAGATTGATATTTAAAGCTCAGGTGTCATCCGTTGTCCAGACCAGCTTTTACCATTTTAGGAATATTGCCAGGATCAAGCCCCTAATTCTGCCCCTGAACCTCCCCACCATGGTGTGTGCCCTTATCATGTCAAGGATTGACTGCTGTAATGCACTGTACCTCGGGGTCTCTGGAGGTATCCTTTGCAGGCTGCAGCTAGTGCAGAATGCAGCTGCCAGGTTGCTGACTGGGCAGTCAAAGTACTGCTATGTTACCCCAGTGCTGCGTAAACTGCACTGGCTACCAGTCAGGTGGAGGATTCTCTTCAAGGTGGACTTGCTCACCTTTAAGGCTCTACATGGATTAGGCCCTGGCTACCTGTCTGACGTTCTATTACCCACTGCCTCGGTCCACTCCCTCTGCTCCTCCTCTAGGGGCCTTCTTGTGATTCCCAGAATGAGGTTGAAAACTGCTGGCGACAGGTCATTTAGTGGAATCATTTAGTGGAAGGGGAATCGGTTACAAAAAAGCACCCACACGCATGCTTAGATCTACTTCCTTACCCTTATTAGCAATCCAGAAGATGCAACGCTTATCAGGTAAGCAGTCATTCCCCTTCTCAGCTCCCTCTGCTTGAAATTCCTTCCCCTCTAACTTACTCTCCTGCCCCACCCTATCCTCCTTCAAAAAAGAGCTTACCTCTTTCCTACTAAACCCCCTCCTCTGCAATTGCTTTAAATAAGCCTTATACAGTACAAGTCACATTAAACTGTTCCCTCAACTCACTGGTGTAGCATTGTTCAATGAGTTTCCTAATCTGTGCAGTGTTTAATTCAATGAATTAGTAAAAAGTTAGTATTGGTTTGCAACTAGCTGTTAGGACTATAAGCTTTATTTTCAGCTGAGTGCTCATGAGTTTCATTTCAGAAGGCAGACTAAACAACTCTTAAGGAATGCTGTGATATTTATAAACAATGCTCTTAAATAATGCTGTGTTATTTATAAACAATGCCATGAAAATGCATTGCATAAACACTGCAAAACAGCTACTGCCATATCACTAAACAGGTACAAGTGAGTTGAATAGGCAGTGAAGAATGGTTGGAAAAGAATTAAAAGCTTCAACAATTCAAGTTGCCACTCAGTACTACACCAGTGAGTTGATGGAACAGTTTAATGTGACTTATACTGTAGCATCATTAATGCCTAGTCTATGTTACTCTGATAGATGTATCTTGTAATCCACCTGCACTTGTGTTCCTGCTATGTAAATATTATATAATATTAGTTATCCTGTTTATTTATATATGCTTGATGCCTGATCTGTTTTAAGTTACTTACTTGGCTTTCCACTAAAATAATTTTTGCAACATTGTTAAATCTCTCTCTGTCTCCTGTATATTATTATTGTATGTGTCTATTGTACTGTGTTCACCATTGACACCCGGGTCATCACTGAAAAAGGAACTGCATGGTCTCAGTAGACTTACCCAGTTACCAAAATTCTAATTAATAAATAAATAAATAAAATAGTGTCACCGGACCCATCTTGTGGAATTCACTGCCAACATCTATATGGGAGGTCCCGTCAGTGGAGGTATTTAAGGCCCGCCTCAAGACCAACCTATTTAATCTGGCTTTCCCGAACACTGTATATTAAATTTTAGTTCAGGATAAACCACACCAGTACTGTCTTAATCAGATTCTATTTATTCAGTTGTCATGGATTGTTTTATTGTTGATAACTTTAATATTTAATAGTTGTACTGTTTGTGTACAGCATGCAGAGCCTAGAAAAAGTAAAAAAGCACCTAGAAAAGTAAAATTTGCCTTTCCATTGCCTTGTCTTGCCACAGTGATATCACATCTCACTGCAAGGAAGGAGACATGGGTGAGAAAAAGGATCGGGTTTATTGATTACTGCACGAGTGTGTGTCTGGTGGAGGGAACAGGTGTATAACAGAGGTGATGTGATCTCTGTTGGGAAAAAAAAGACTGAGTTGGGTAACTCATCAGAGCCTCCACCCCTCACTTAGTCAAAATAGAGGTGGGACTTTGTGGGGTCTAATAGTTGATCACCTCCTGTACCCGTAAGAGTTGGGGTCTGAGGCCATGATGCAGTCACAGTCAATGGGGGGAGAGGTGATTCAAAGGGAAATGTGAAATATAACAGGAGCAAAACATTATATAATCTGTTTATCTTGTGCCATATCAAGGGGAAATGTGAAATGTAACAGCAAAACATTAGGTAATCTCTTCATCTTGTGCCATATCAAGGGGAAATGTGAAATGTAACAGCAAAACATTAGGTAATCTCTTCATCTTGTGCCATATCAAGGGGAAGTGTGAAATGTAACAGCAGAACATTAGGTAATCTGTTCATTTTGTGCCATATCAAGGGGAAATGTAGAATGTAACAACAGCAAAACATTAGGTAATCAGTTCAATTTGTGCCACATCAAGGGGAAATGTGAAATGTAACAACAAAACATTAGGTAATCTCTTCATCTTGTGCCACATCAAGGGGAAATGTGAAATGTAACAGCAAAACATTAGGTAATCTGTTCATCTTGTGTCATATCAGGGGGAAATGTGAAATGTAACAGCAGCAAAACATTAGGTAATCTGTTCATCTTGTGCCATATCAAGGGGAAATGTGAAATGTAACAGCAAAACATTAGGTAATCGGTTCACCTTGTGCCATATCAAGGGGAAATGTAAAATGTAACAGCAAAACATTAGGTAATTGGTTCACCTTGTGCCATATCAAGGGGAAATGTGAAATGTAACAACAGAACATTAGGTAATCTGTTCATTTAGTGCCATATCAAGGGGAAATGTAGAATGTAACAACAGCAAAACATTAGGTAATCTGTTCAACTTGTGCCATATCAAAGGGAAATGTGAAATGTAACAGCAAAACATTAGGTAATCTGTTGATCTTGTGCCACATCAAGGGAAAATGTGGGCTGTAACAGCAAAACATTAGGTAATCTGTTCCTCTTGTGCCATATCAAGGGAAATGTGAAATGTAAAGGCAAAACATTCCATAATCTGTTCATTTTGCACCATATCAAGGGGAAATGTGAAATGTAACAACAGCAAAACATTAGGTAATCTGTTCATCTTGTGCCATATCAAGGGGAAATGTGAACTGTAACAGCAGCAAAACACTAGGTAATCTGTTCGTCTTGTGCCATATCAAGGGAAAATGAGAAATGTAACAGCAGCAACACATTCGGTAATCTGTTCATTTTGTGCCATATCAAGGGGAAATGTGAAATGTAACAACAGCAAAACATTAGGTAATCTGTTCATCTTGTGCCATATCAAGAGGAAATGTAAATTGTAACAGCAAAACATTAGGTTATCTGTTCATCTTGTGTCATATCAAGGACTAAAGATGGTTCCTTTCTCTTTTTAACTGTAGCATCCTTGCACAACAGCCCCCAGCAGTGTTACAAGGGTACAACGTTATATGAGCGAGCGCAAAATAGCGATTGCCATATAAGACAGTGCACATCACTAAAAAACAGCAACAGCGATGTGCACAATAGCAGGACCATAAATGGCAATTTTTTGGACCACACAGAAATCGCAATTAAACATGCAGTTTAATGGAGGGGGCTGTGCCCCCACACCACCCTAATAATTATAACTAACTCTGAGGGGGAGCATGACACTGGATTACGGAGAATGTTCTGGAGGGAGCGATACACAAGGCAGGGAGTGACCCACCAGGTGGTAATGGGAATGGGGAGCAGAACATTCAAAAATAAGTAAGTGCACATGGGCAGGAAAACACAGAAATAAGTAAGTGCACATGGGGAGAAAAACACAAAAATAAGTAAGTGCACATGGGGAGGAAAACACAAAAATAAGTAAGTGCACATGGGGAGGAAAACACAAAAATAAGTAAGTGCACATGGGGAGGAAAACACAGAAATAAGTAAGTGCACATGGGGAGGAAAACACAAAAATAAGTAAGTGCATGAATGAACGAAACAAAAAAAAAATACAGAGCTCCTGCCCAGGTTAGAACTTACATCCTGCAGCACCTGAGACATACACTGCCTCTACCAGACCAGACTGCCAGCTCAAAACTGCCATCCCACACTACCTGCTATGATTTCCACATCATAGATCCCTCCTACCTTTACTCTCTCTAGTCTCTCACTATTGTTGTTAACCTTCCCTCACCACTGACAGGATCACTACTGTTTCACACTCTCTCTATTCACAGGTATTCATATTTAGGCACTCAAACTGAATTGCTCAATTTGAGTTGCCCATATCACTGGATACTGATTAGACCGATTACAGGGAAGGCTAGTCCAGGTGTTTGCAGGAGATGCCCTACTTTCTCTCTCTCTTTCCATGAACACAAGATGGTAACTCAGATGAAAGTGTTGAACCATTTCCACAGAACTGCTGCTGTAGCTGAGGACCTGAGTCCCCCTGTATCTTCCCTAGCTTCTCCTTCCTGTCAGCTCTTCTCAAAACAGACAACTCTGAAAGGCACCAGGTCACTCTGGAGACTCTGGTAAATACAGGACACTTTCTGATGGGCTTTTCAGTCTGAAAGCAGAGGAAGATATGACTCCATGAGGGTCCTGACCTCTTTTTTGTGCAGGAAGTTCTGATTTCCATGAACATTTCAATTTCTTAAGTGACTGAAATGCTTTGCAGCTGTTCCCTTCATACTGAAGGCTGTCTATAATGGATTAAGTGGTTTACCTGCTACAGTGGGACATTTGTTTATGTTACTTTAATAAAGAGGGTTGCCTATGCAGGGAGACACATGTTGTCAGGGGCATCCCTGTCTGGAATGTGGGGGGTAGGAAAGAGGTGAGCTGAGTAAGGAGAGGGGCCAGGGTGCCAATCAGCAGGATGGGTGCCAGGCGGTTGGCCAGTAAGAATAGTGGGAGCAGCCACTAGGGGATATTGGTAGGTGGCAGGCAGGGTCTTGCCACTTTCAACTGGATTTCTGAGACAGAGAACCAGCACATCGATTGGCTAGGTTTGCATAAGAAAGTAAGGTAAGGTTGAGGGGTTTGGGGGGCATAATGAAGATAAGGGTTGAGGGATCCACAAGAATGGGTTGCAAAAAAAAAAAAAAAACAGGAAACAGGAGATAGAAGAGGTGATAATAATCCCTGGGGCCAGAGATTGCAGGGAGTCCCAGCTGGGGGAAGGAGGCAGCAGACAATAGACAGGATTGTGTGGCTGCAAGAGCACAGAGGTGTGACAGCCCAATGTGAATCCCCCAGCAGATCGGGAGTGGAAAGTTGCAGCGGGTGCCCCCAGTCTGCAGTGCTTTGTGAGGAAGTAGGCAAAATGTGTAGTTGGGTATTTGCTGGTGGAGAAGGTTACCGGGAGCAGGGTGTCAGGCCCCAGTATGGAGGAGCAGAGTCACCCTATGGGTGGCCCGGCAGTGGCAGGGTTATCTCCCAAGGGACTCAGCAGCAGTGAGGATCCCCTGAGTGGCTCAGGAGTGAGTAGTTCCCCAGGCATGGCTCATCATTCTCACCTTGGCATGGTCACCATTCAGAGGGTATGCACATAAGTATTTTCAGACATTGCTTAAGGACAGGCAAAAAAAAAAGAAAGGAAGGGTTGGGACATGGGGAGGGATGGCGTTTGTCACCCATTCATTCTGTGTGGATTGTGGCCTCAGGGGGACTCAATAAGGGGCAGGTGCTGGAGCGGGATGTTTTTACGGTATCATGGACTGGAACTGGATATCAGGGAGGTGCCTCTGGGCGAACCAGACTAGGAAGACATCCCTGAGCAGCCCTGGGTGGGCTGGGTCCCGTGGTGGGGGTTGATTGCTCTTGCAGGGTCCCCTGGTTTACTCATGCATGGGGGGGCATTGGACTTGAGAAAAGAGGCCAGTTTTAGTCAAGAGGGGTGCAGGAAGGCACCAGAAGGAATCGCCGACCAGAGAGGGGAAGGGATTCCCCAGCAGCTGCAGGCTGCATCAGCACGGTGTATCCAGTGTTGTTCTGTTTAAAAGGAAAAAAAAAAGGGGGGAAGATGGGCACGGGGGAAATCTGGCCATATTCACGGGGGAGGGAGCAGGAGATCACTCAGGCTGGAGCAAGGAGGCCAGTGGTGTGTGGTCATGAGGTGCCCACCATTCTGAGAAGCCACAAGGCAGCCATCTTTTTGCGATCAGTCACACAGCCACAAGGTGGCAATCATTTATGATCAGTCGTGTAGCCGCAAGGTGGCTGTCATTTTGGGGTTTGGCTCCATTGGCGGTAGGAATAAGGGTACCGGGCAACATGGCCCATCCACGACAGTAGGGGCATACTCCTCAATTTCCTCAACGTAAGGAGGTGGCCCAGTTCCCCATCAAAATGGTTCTGCCCTGGAAGCAGGGGCTGTGCACACAGAGCATTGGCTGCAACAACCGGAGTTAAGGGAAAGGCACAGCATTCACAGATGTAACTGAAGAGCAAGTGGGAACTGTCCCCTCATAACAGGTTGCTGGCTCACTGTACCCCTGCAAAATGGTTCTGCCCTGGAAGCAAGGTGCTACCCACATAGAGTACTGGCTGCAGCTGCATCATACTCTCAGATGCAAAAACTAAGACAAGGGTGGTCAAGGAACTTTGATCATGGGGGAGCAATACATGACATTTGGTTGGAGCAGCAAGTGCTTGTTAGTTATGAATGAGGGGGTAATGGGATGCTGGCTATATTATAAAGGGCAAAGCTTTTAAAAAAACACAATAAGGTACATAAATAAAAAAGAGATCACTCAGAGGGGGAACCAGTGGCATATTCGGGGCAGGTTAATACAGGAATCAGCAGCTTAGTTACACTGGTAATGACTGCCCTTGGGGGGAGGTCAATGGGGTATATATAAAAAAAATGGCAAGAAGAAGAAGAGGGGAATAAAGGGGCAGGGAGAGAACATTTTCAATATCTGTTTAACATGTAATTTTTGTTGTTTGGTGACGGAAGATGGCACCCAAGAAAAACACGGGCAAGAAGGAGACAGCCATGGAGAAGTTGACCAAGTAGGTGACAACAATGATGGGGCAGGTGCTAGACAAGCTGTACAGGGCTCACAAGGTGGAGGAAGAGGAACTTGGGGTGAAGAAACAGAAGGTGCCAGAGGAGCAAGGAGAAAGGGGATGAGTGGGGAAAAAAACTGAAGAAGGTAGCGAAGGAGGAGACCCTGGCAGAGAAGGGTAAGGACAAGGTTGATCTGACAGTAGATGGGAGTTTGAAGGAGTATTTAGCAGGGCTGATAGAAGAAAGAGAGGAGAAGGGCTTTGAAGAGATGGATAAAGTGCTTACAAGATTAAAAGGGGAAGGGATACAAGGAAAAAAAAAGTACAGGGAACAAGGAAGGGGTAGGGGTACAAGGGAGTGGGTTTATAGGAATGCCAATAGGGGATCATATTCCACAGGCAGCAAAAGAGAAGATTTGAAAAAGGGAATATGTAGATATGCTTGTGTTGGTGGACAAAGAGGCTGTGAAGAAGTATGCGGAGAGAGAGTCAGTGGGGAGATCGGAGGTGATGGTTGCACTAGCATTGATGGGCAAGTCCACAGAGGACAAGGGTTTCAAGGGGAAAACATTTAATAATTGGCTAGTGGGGTTTATGAACTTCAGTGCCATCTTATTGCAGAAACAGCCTGAGCTGGCCATTCCTTTGCTAACATATTCAGCCACGATCATGGGTGCATACAAAGCAAAGGGGGGCTATGGATGGCTCATGTATGATGAGCAGTTCTGCCAGTGCATGGCAGAATAGGGAGACGTGCAATGGGATGCCACACTTACAGACCTGTGGGTCCGAACCCTCATGGGTAACAACGAAGGGCTGTTTGAAGGGACAGGGAACCTCAGTGGGGCAGGGATCAAGATGTGTTGGGGATTTAACAAAGCCACATGCAGTTGGGTGAACTGCAAATTCTGGCACATCTGCTCAAAATGTTTCAGGCCACACCCAGTAGAAAGATGCAGGAATACTGTATGGGCGAGAGGTCAAGGTTTCAGCGATTCTGAGGGCAGCCATTTTGAGGGAGTGGATGGGGTACTAGAGGGAGCAGCCCACAAAGGGGAAGAGGGATGGGCTATGTGGGTAGAGGGTATTCAGGACAGGGGGTAACAATCAAGGATGGGGGAAGGGATAGGACAATGGGAAGCAGGGGATACCAGAGGGCATACACACTGATCAGGAGAGAGATTTTGTGGGAATGGATGGAGGGATACCAAAACAGGGATGTGAGAGAGCTACAGTATTCAGGGAAGGTTTCATGTAGGGGTTTAACCTGCAGTACACAGGACCACAGGTAGGGATGTGGGCCAAGAATTTGGGGTCCACAAAGGGGAGGGAGGGGCTGGTAAGAAAGAAAATAGAGATGGAGATAGAGGCAGGAAGGGTTGAGGGCCCCTTTGAAGAGCCAACGTGGGCAGAACTTAGGATTTCTCCTTTGGGCCCGGTGCCCAAGAAGAAGCTAGGGGAATATAGGCTCATTCATTACTCATCATATCCAGAAGGAAGGTTGGTAAATGATGGTATTTTGGAAGGTGATAGGGCAGTTTCTTATGGCACGCTGGATCAGGACAACACCTTGATCAGGGCAGTGGATGAAGCTTGGCTAGCAAGAATGGACATTGAGTTTATCTTTTGATTACTGCCGGCGAGGGAAGAGGATTGGGATTTAAGTTTTCAATTCAGGGGGAGTTTTTATTTTGACAAAGCCATGCCAATGGGCTGTTCGGTGGCATGCACAGCCTTTGAAACTTTCAGCACATGGCTGCAGTGGGTATATGAGAACAGATGGGGATGCAAGAGGGTGGTACACAATCTGGATGATTTATTAGTGGCGGAAGGGGAAAGTGGGACCAAATGAATGTTGAGGCAGTTCCAGGATATGTGCCAAACTTTGAGGGTACCACCAGTGAAGGACAAAACAGAGGGTCTGGTAAGGAAGTTAGAGTTTTTAGGGATTGAGGTGGATGCAAAGAGAGGGGTTTTCAGGATACCGTGAGACAAGTTGGAGAGGTTGAAGGGATTTCTGAACTGGGTCATCAGTAGGAGGTGGGTACAATTGTCGGTAGTGCAACAACTGCTGGGTCACCTTAATTTTGCATGCAGAGCTGTGGCACCAGGGAGGGTGTTCACACAGAGACTAGTAAGGGCTACAGGATGGGCGAAGCTGCCCCAACACTGGGTGGACATCCAGAAAGGGATGAGGGAGGACCTGAGAGTATGGGAGCATTTCTTAGAGGACTTTAATGCAGTGAAGTTCTGTCAAGAGGATTGGGTGCACAATACAGAGCTAGAGTTGTACAAAGATGCAGCAGAAGCATGTGGGATGGGGGCATATTTCCAAGGGGAGTGGATACCAGAAGCATGGCCAAGCAGATGGTAGATGGAGTGGTTTCTTAAGGACATCATATTTCTGGAGATATTTCCTATCTGGGTGGCAGTTAAGGTCTGGGGTGAGAAGTTGTGCAACCAAAGAATTATTTTCTGGTGCGATAATATGGAGGTGGTAGAGATCATAAATCGGCGGAGAGGTTCCACTGATAGAGTTATATTACAAATTGATAGAAGCATATTGCAGGGGATCCACAGTGAGATAGCTGATAGCCTTTCCTGTTTGCAGCTGCAAAGGTTCATGGAGGCAGCCCTGGCTGCGGCAGCTGAGAAGATGACGGTCCCGCCATTATGTGAGATAGGGTGGGGAGGCAAGCATGCTGTGCTATGAGTCATGGTTAGCTAATACATTAAGGACATATGACAGTGCGTGGGAGGGTTTTCAGGATTTCTATTAGGAGATGGTTTGGGAGTTAGAAGGAAAGGTGTCAGGACATCAAGTCATCAGGTTCTTGGTGCATAAATGGGGATGATGGGTTAGCACATTCCACTATGGGAACATACTTAGTGGGCATATGTGCAGATTGTGAAGAGACAGGATGGAGGACGCCTGTCAGGTCTCCAGCAGTTTGCAGAATGCTATTGGGATGGCAGAGATTGAAATGGAAATCGCAGGATGGGAGGTGCCCCATTTATGGCAGGCTTTTCCTCAGGCTGTTGGACAGCTTGAGCAGTATTTGCAGATCTGCATATGAAGAGACTGTATTTAGAGCCATATTGTAAGTCATGCAACAAGGGGCCTTCAGAGTCAGCGAGGTAGATTTAAGCAGGCAAGGAGCTAGGCAAGGAGGACTGTGGGGAGAAGACATATATTGGGAGATGGAAGGGGGGTAGAAATACATTTGAGGAGACATAGCTTACAATAGTCTCAGGGAAAATAGACATGATAGGGTCTACTTGTTAGAGGTGGGCATGGCGTTGTTCATGAACAAACTTGATGAGACAATTGAAGGGTGGGAGAGGGAGAAGGAGGGTTTGTGGAGGAAGCGCACCATCCAACACAGAGCTGGAGGTGCACTAGTGGAAGGAAGAAATGGGAAAGGGGAGACATCAGGGTGGGGGGCACTGGCGCAGGCCTGGGATGGGTCTACATCTGGGCGGGTGGGGGCACCTCCTAGGGAGAAGGCGACATGATGGAGAGGAACAGAACAGGGAATTGGGTGTAATACCTGAGTCGCAAGATGAACAGGACTGGGGAAGGCATCTTAGGGCAGCGAGTGACACACCCGGGCTCAAGAAGAGATTTGGGGATTGATTGTTGTGTGTGGTATTATGTGTTTCTTATGTTGGGAAGAAACAAGTTGGATGTTTAACAGTTAACTAAATTTTGCCAGTCGAGTACCCAAAATTATTATTGTGTGCTAGTTTTATTTCAGGTGGGGATGTTCCCTTGACAACTAGTACAGCATAAAAACTGTAAAGTGTATATTTCCTTCTGAAGGAGAACTTTATTTGTGTGTTCTGTGACATTTGTATGGTATTTACTGTTTAAAACATCTGGGTACATCTGTAACTGACCAATAGCTGTAGGAGAAAAAGTCCAAGATATTTTATGAAAGATCTGTATCTCCAGATTTAATGGAGAATAGTCTCAATAAAGAGCTTTGTTCATGTTGTATCCTAGTTACAAGAGCCCCGTGTAGGTTCAACTGCGAGTTTACAGTTAGAGAAAAGCTCCAAGCTATTTCCTTCATACTGAGCGCCCAGCTCTGGTGTGTTATGTTTCATGTGTACTAAGCTGTAACATACAGCACAATACCCAGAGTCTGTTTTCTTTCATATTGAAGGCCCTTCTGGTGATTTATATTTCACATGTATTAAATTATAATATAGAGCACAATACCCAGTAACTATTTACTTTCATACTGAAGGATGTCTTGCACTTATTATGACTTTTAAAAAAATTACATAACTTTAGTGTAAGAATTAAATATTCCTTTTGTATTTGCAACTCCCCTTAATTCTGAATTCTTCACAGTGATGAACATAGTATGTACTGTATAAAAGGAGAGAATAGATTATTCTTATTTTGTTAGAAAGCTTGGAATACAAACATTCATGTGTAAGTGTACTTTAAGGCGATCATATTTTCTCACTGGGTAAATTCTGCAATCACAGACAATGTGTAACAGTTGCTACGGCAATGGCTGTACTTTATGGACTGGATAAATTCTCCATTGTAGTACAAGGCCTGACTGTACAATGTCTGTATCGTCAGTAATGGATAGATAGAGCTTTTTGTGAAGGCAGAGTATCTGTTGTACCACAGACAGAAACAAGTTTGTTGTGTGCACTGGTGTCATGGGAGGAAGAGGGGATATTCGAAAATTACTGTAATTAAGTTGTTTGTGAGGTGGGGTCCAAAAAAACATATTTTGAAAATCTGGGGCAAAAATATTTAAAAATGGGCAAGTTATGCCACTAAGTGGAAAACTCTGTTGAACTACATTGACACCGAAAACCCCATTGCAATGCACTGAAGTGCTTACCTCAGTTCGTAGCTGGGCTTTGAAGAGCTAACATGTGCCTGCAGTCCAAGGTAGATAATGGTGATGGACCTCTGGTGGGTAAATATGTGGTACTGGGTGTGTGGAGTGGTTGGTCCTGAGTGGGGGGGTAGGAGGTTGGGTAACGGTGGAATAGGCAACGATGAACGGTTTTCTTTTTAACAGGGAAAACAAATGACACAGGATCATTTTCTTTTTTTAGGGAGTTTGCTGAACAGATGAGGACACTGGGGGATTGGGCAGCCCCAGTGTCTGTATACTGTTTGGGAGGGGTTACGAAGTGGACAGCAATGGACAGACAGATGACACTGGGGAATTAGGCACCCCCCGTGTCTGCATACTGTTTTGGGGGGGGTTTACACACTTTATTCAGACAGATGAGGACACTGGGGATTGGGCACTCCCAGTATCTGTATACTGTTTAAGGGAGGGGGGTTACACAGAAGACAATGATGGATAGTTTTCTTTTTTTTTTAGGATAAAGAACAAACATTCGTCAATGGCGAACGTTTGATATATTGAAAGACCACCTCTGTACCTTGTTTATGCCCTTGAGGTACTTGAACGTATCTATCAAGTTCCCCCACTTTCTCCTTTCCTCCAATAAGCACATGTTGAAGTCTTTTTAATCTCTCCTGATATGTTCTGTGTTGCAAGCCATGTACCATCTTGGTTGATTTCTGTGGGCTGCCTCCACCCTGTCAATAATCTTGCTCATTTGTGGCCTCCAGGATTGCACACAGTACTGTAGGTGAGGCTGCACTAGTGCATTGTACAATGACATAACTACCTTGTGCCTTCTGCTAGTGATACCTCTGCCTATGCATCCCAGCATGCCACTGGCTGTCCTTGCAACATGTGTGCTCTGCTTTGACAACTTTTGGTCATCAGAACTGATAACTCCTAGGTCCCTTTCTTCCTAGGTGATCATCAGCACCCCCCCCATCCTGTAACTCTCCCCAGGTTTCCTTCTTCTCAGGTGCATTATTTGGGCTTCTTTGCATTGAACCTCAGTTGCCACTCCACAGATAATTATTTAAGCCTCTCCATGTCCCTGCTCATTTTCTCTACTCCTTCTGGAATATTCACTCTGTTACAGATGTTCATGTGATTTGCAAACAGGCAGACATACCTTTCCTTCTAGCCCTTCTGCAATGTCTATAATGAAGACATTGTACAGGACTGGTCCCAGGATTTATACCTGAGGTACCCTGCTGGCCACCACCTCTCCCTGGATTGGATCCAATTACCATAACCCTCTGCCTCCAGTTCATCAGTCAGTTTCTAACCCAGTTTATCATCTTGTCCCCTTTGGCAGACTACACATCTTGTCAATCAACCTTCTATGTTGGATGTTGTCGAAAGCTTTGCTGAACTTAAGGTGGGTGACATCAAACCTCCCTCCCTGATTTACTTCCTTAATGAGGCATTAGGGTTTCCAACCCTAATGCCCCACCCCCACCCTGCAGAGATGGACAGGCATTGGGGGTGTCCCTTGGGGTCATCAGCTGTAATGCTCATGCCATTCCATCCCCACCCTGCAGACACTGACGGGCATCACGATGTGCCTTGAGGTCTTCAGCCCTAACGCTCACTCCATTCCCTAATGAAATAAGCTGAGATGGGTGCAGTATAGGAGAATGGGGTGAACTTTTGGGCCAAGGACTCCAAGGCACACCCTGATGGCTGTCACTGGCTGCAGGGTGGGTGTGGAATGGTGTGAGCATTACAGACGGTGACCCCAAGACACATGCTCGATGCCTGTCAGTCTTTATAGGGTAGGGGGTGGGGCATTACAGTTGGAAATCCTAATGCCCCAGATGTTTGTTGGTATTTTTACTCTAAATTTTCAACATGGGCTTTTTGGGATCCCACCTCATGAACAATGGCACTATCATTTTGTTACTCAATCTCAAAAGGTGATTTCATGCAGTGACTGTGTCATTTGGTGCCACAGGTGCTAAAACACATTTTGGGTAGGATGTGAAAAATGACAGTTGTACTGTTCATGAGGAGGTGTGAAAAAATATCAATGTTGAAAATCTGGAGTGAAAATATGAGAAACTGGCAAAGTTCCGAGCATGCATAGAATCTGTACAACACACAAGCGTAATGTCACTTTTTGGAATTATTTCACCAAATTTTCAACATGAGCTTTTTAGGACCTCCCCTCATGAACAGTGGCACTGTGATTTTGTTACTCGATCCCAAAAGTTGATTTTGTACAATGACCATGCAATTTTGCGCAACTGGTGAGAAAACACATTTCAGGCAGGATGCGAAAAATGACAGCTGTACTGTTCATAAGGAGGTGTGAAAAAATGGCAATGTTGAAAATCTGGAGTGAAAATATTAAAAGTTGGTGAAGTTACGAGCATGTATAGAAACTGCGCAATGCATGTTCATAATGCAGTAATTTTTTGAATTGTTTTCATCAAATTTGCAACATGGGTTCTCTGGGACCCCACCTTATGGACAGTGGAACTGTTGTTTCACTACTCAGTTCAAAAAGGTGATTCTGTGCTGCGGCCGTGAAATCACCTTTCATGACCCAGGAATTTATTTATTATTTATTTCTTTGGTTTTTGTTTACGGAGTAGGTACACTAGACAAGAGAACTGCCGATATTCAGGCACAACCCGGGACAGTACAATCAGGAGAGAGCAAGGTACAAAGAAGATACAAACATCAGTGACAATTGTTCATGGCGCAGCATGAAGTGAGAACAAAACAATTTTGTAGATTGCAGACAAACGCAAGACATATTTCTGTGGAAACTGAGAGAAAACAAATACCCTTACATTAGTTACTTGCACTGGATGATACATCAATAATAATTAAGGACATATGACAAATAACAGTTTTAGCTAAATGATTTTGAGGAGGGAGTGAGAACATGCAGATTTTATACAGTGGAAGGAAACAGTAAGTGCCATGTAGGTAAGGAATGCTACTGGGAGCCAGTCTCAAGTTACAGCACTGGAGTAGCCATTAGAGTCAGTCAGGTGGTCGTGGAGACCCAGTTTAAAGGCTAGGTGGGATTTTGAGAGTTTATTGTGAGGGGGAGGGAGTTTCAGATGCTGGGAGCTGATATAGTGAAGGATAGTTCCCCCTTTTTTTGTGACATATCTGGGAATTTCAAGTTGGGTTTGTACAGATGACCTAAAGAGATATGCTTGGGAGGGATGAGACAGCAGCCTTGAGAGATACTCAGGTGTTCCTGTTCTGATGATACTGTCAATCAAGCATCCAATAGAATAGAGTCTGTGCGAAGTCGGGGAGAGCCAATTAAGTTTGGAGTAGAGTTCACAGTGATAAGTCAGTCTGTGTGCAGAGAGGACGAATCGGCATATGCTGTTATAACATGTGCTATATTTATGGAGGGATCCTTTGTTAGCATTAAGGTATACCTGTGAGCAGTATGTAATGGAGGGAAGGAGGAAACCTTGTGCAATAGCAAGCCGGGCAGCATCATTCAGGGAGGACCTAATTCTATAGGCAATACCCAGTTTGGAGTTAACCACATTGCAAGTAGCAGTGAGGTGGAGGTTAAAATCCAGAGACAGGTCAAGTGTGACTGCTAGGTACCTAAAGGAGTTAACAGATTCCAACTGGGAGCCATCAAGACGTAGTACTGAAAGATCCAGAGCACATGATTTGATTCTAGAGGGGGAGCCAAAAAGCATAGCCACAGTTTTCTTTGCATTAAGTATGAGTTTGTTTTGTAGAAGCCAGACTTGTAAGCAGTCAAAGTCAGCTTGAAGATTCGCCTGTACTGATGTGGGGTCTTTACTACTAGCGAGAAGCACCATGTCATCAGCATAAAGGATCAGCGAGGGGAGACAGGGAAGTGAGGGCAGGTTGTTAATAAAGAGAGAAAAAAGGAGAGGGCCAAGTATAGATCCCTGGGGAACTCCAACAGAGGTTGGGGAGGGATCAGAGACAGCAGTTGCAATTTGAACAAATTGCCTCCTCCCAGTGAGATAGCCATCAAACCAAGAGATGCAGACTGGGAAAAACCCAGGACAGACAGTTTGGAGAGTAGAAGGGGGTGATTCACACGATCAAAAGCCTTAGTGAGGTCAATAAGTATGGCCCCAGTGAGCAGACCCTTATCCATTGCTGTGAGTACTTCGTTTGATACCTGAAGTAGTACAGTAATGGTGCTGTGCCCCGTTCAGAATCCATGTTGAGCAGGGGATAGAAGGTTGTGAAGGTGCAGATATTTTGAAACCTGGGTGGCAACAGCCTTCTCAAGTAGTTTATTTAAGGTAGAGAGAATGGCGATCGGTCTGTAGTTAGCCATGTTTTTGGTGTCCCCTTTTCTATGTTGGTTCACGCACGCGCAGCCAACATATTGCAGTAGTAACAGATTTGGAGGCGTGGTCACTATTGGGCGAATGCAGGGCATGAATCAGTAGGTGCGTCCCTCATTCCCCAATCAGCCTGCATGCTGGTACCACACCATGCATACTTAATGTGGCGATCACTTAAAAGAAAAGGTCCGCTGCAATGAGAGTGAAGTTCTCATGCAGAAGGACCACAACACGCCTCCTGACATCCACGCAACATGGCTGCAGTGACTGCCGCTACCTCCTGTGACAATGCCGATGGGGGAGCCCACTCCCCGTCGGCATAATGACCCATCCCTTTTAAAATGTATGCCAAGGGGGTGCCCAATCCCCATCAGCATCATGCACCCCCCAACGGTTTTTCTTTGCTGACTGGGGGGCTCAATCCACTTCGGCGTCTATCCCCATCCCCATTTATTTTGCCGACGGGGAAGCCCACTCCTCATCAGCATAATGTATTCCCCCCCGCTTTTGTTGTGTGCCAAGGGGGTACCCAGTCCCCTTGGCTCATGCCTCCACCCCCTTCAGTATGTGCTGACTGGGTGCCCAAACCCCATCGGCTACAGCATCCCCCAAAAAGACTTAGGTGGCATGCTGGGGCCCACCACATGCCAATCCCCTGAAAAAAAAAAACATCCCACAATGTTTTTTTTTTTACTGTAAAAAAAATGGTCCTCCCAGTCTCCCTGCCCCCACAACCTGCACCCACCCACTGCACACTCTGCTTCCCTACATCCCCCTCACCCCATACTTACCTCCGGAGTCCGGCGCGGTGATCTTTGGTGGACCGGGAACATGTCTGCAATCTGCAAAGCCAACTGTGAACTGAGGAAATGCCAGTAAGCTGTATAATGGAATAAATAGGGTTTTTCAACTTTGTTGCATATCTCAGGCACTTTTTTGAATTTTGGCACCAAATTTTCAATATGGGGTTTTCGGGACCCCTGCTCATGAATTCTGGCACTGTCATGGCGTTAATCAGCCCCGAAAGGTGATTTTGCGGTCACTGCACAGAATCACCTTTTGGGACTGATTAACAAAATGACAGTGCCACTGTTCATGAGGTGGGCTCTCAAAAAACCTATGTTGCAAATTTGGTGGGAAAAATTCAAAAAATGGATGTTTTACGAGCGAGTGTCGCGCAGTTTCCATGCACGCTCGTAACTTTGTGAATTTGTAATATTTTCACTCCAGATTTTCAACACTGGCATTTTTCCACACCTCCTTATGAACAGTACAGCTGTCATTTTACATATCATGACCAAAATGTGTTTTTGCATGTCTGGCGCAGAATAGCACGGTGGCTGTGTGAAATCAGTTTTGGGACAGTTTGAAGAAATGATGGTGACACTGTTCATGAACAGAAGTCCTAAAATGCCTATGTTGAAAATTTGGTGATGAAATTCCAAAAATGACTGTGTTACAAGTCTGCGTTGAGCAGTTTCCACGCACCCTTGTAACTTCACAAATTTGCAATATTTTCATGCCAGACTTCAACACTGGCATTTTTTCACACCTCCTTATGAACAGTACAGCTGTTATTTTTCACATCCTGCCCAAAATGTGTTTCTGCACCTGTGGCGCACAATGGCGTGGTCGCTGTGGGAAATCAACTTTTGGGACAGATTAATAAAATCACAGCGCCACTGTTCATGAGGGGAGGTCCCAAAATGCCTATGTTACAAATGTGGCTACCAAACTCCCAAAAATAATTGGGTTATGGACGTATGTTGCGCAGTTTCTATGCTTGCTCATGACTTCACCAATTTTTCATATTTTCACTCCAGATTTTCAGCGTTGCCATTTTTTTATGCCTGCTCATGAACAATACAGTTGTCATTTTCCACATCCTGCCCAAAATGTATTTTTGTCCCTGTGTCGCCAAATAGCATAGCTGCTGTAGAGACTTACAGGCATCAGGGGTGTGACTTGGGATCATCAGCTGTAATGTTCATGCCATTCCACCCCACCCCCAACCTGCAACCAGTGACAGGCATTGTGGTGTGCCTTGCAGTAATCTGCTACAAAGTTCACCCCATTCTCCTATGCTGCACCCACCTCAGTGTATTTCCTTATGGAATGGGGTAAGTATAACGCCCAAAGACCCCAAAGCACACCACAACATTTGTCAGTGTCTACAGGGTAGGGGAAGTACAATGGTGTGAGTGTTATAGCTGACAACCCAAAGGCACACCCCAATGCCTGTCGGTCTCTATAGGGTGAGGGTGGGGCTGGCGTCACTTCAATACTTCACTGCCATTCCTATTATGCATCTCTCTAACTCTGGCACTACCAATCCCAATGCCAGCGAGACAACATTCAGCATTGACAAATGCTTGTTGTGTACAGGGACAACTCGAGCAGTTTTCCATAGTGTAGGCACTGTCTGGGTTAGTATAGACAGGTTGAAAATTCTTGCAATGGGGCAGCAAAAGCTGGAGCTGCCATTTTGATGAAATAGGGCAGTAATCCATCTGGACCGGCAGATCTATGAGGGGAGATAGATTTAAGAAGAAGCAGCACCTCGGTAGTGGAAAGTGATCTGAGCAGAAAAGAGGGTCCTGAAAGATGGTGGCTATCAGGAGGAGGTGCAGGGGACTGGTTAAATTTTGCAAGGTATTTAGAGAGATCAGAGAATTGTGCATTCAGAGCATTTGCAATTGTAATTAGATTATTGCAGTTGGCGTCATTTAGCATCATTTCAGTTATGGCCATCTTGGGCCTTCGGCCTATGAAATTTTTGATGTGGTTCCAAAAACCCCGGGAGTCACCCACTGAAGACTGGAGAAGCTTAAGGCAATAGTTCCTTTTTGCCCTCTGAATATCTGTTTTGCAGGCATTCCTCATTTTTCTATAATTAGCCTAGTCATAGGTCTGTTGGGATTTCTTGGCCAAGGCCCAGGCCTTATCCCTTCTTCTCATGGTCTGAAGGAGGTCTTTATGTAGCCGTCTGTTTGCAGAGCCCCTAAGATCCCCTTTTACGTTTGCTTGTGTGCATGAACAAGGAACGTCTTGGGAGAATGGGACACTTTGGAGGTGTGCCCCTCTCCTGCAATCCCCTGCTCCATTGAGCAGGCGTGGCAGTCCTGCACCAATCGGACGCGATGCTGTGTATGACAGCAGTGGTCTTCTCTTCAAAGAAAACCACCGCTGTCATACACAGCACCGCCACACCACCCCCATCTTTGCTGCCACACTGGGAGCCCACCCCAGTGTGGCTAACGCCCGCCGTCCTGCCAACGGGTGCCCAATCTCCGCGGCTCCAGGCCACCCCAGCCATCCTTCTGCCACGCTGGGAGCCTACCCCAGCATGGAAAATGTCCCGTCCCATGTCATCTGCCGAAGGGGGTGCCCAATCCCCCATCGGCACCACGGCCCCCCCAGCCATCCTTCTGCCACGCTGGGAGCCCACCCCAGCGTGGCAAATGTCCCAAGTCATCTGTTTTTTTTTTAAACCTGTAAATTGAAAATGGTCCCACGGCACTTCTCCCAGGCCCCCCTCCCACAACCCGCATCCATCCACTGCACAATTTTTCACATCCTGCCCATAACGTGTTTCCGCCCATGTAGTGCACAATGGCGCAGTCGGTGTGTGAAATCAATGTATGGGACACATTAAGAAAATCACTGTGACACTGTTCATTAGCAGAGGTCTTAAAATGGCTATGTTGAAAATTTGGTGAAAAAATTCCTAAAAATGACTGTTTTACGAGCGTGCCTTGCGCAGTTCCTACGCACGCTCGTTGGTTTGCGAATTTTCAATATTTCCACTCCAGATTTTCAACATTGCCATTTTACCACACCTTCTTATGAGTAGTACAGCTGTCATTTTTCACATCTCACCCAAAACGTGTTTCTGCCCATGTAGCGCACAATGGCGCAGTCGGTGTGCGAACTCAATGTATGGGACACATTAAGAAAATCACAGTGACACTGTTCATTAGCAGAGGTCTTAAAATGGGTATGTTGAAAATTTGGTGAAAAAATTCCTAAAAATGACTGTTATTTCACAGTCGTTACGCAGTTCCTTGCGGCGCTCGTAAGTTTGCAAATTTTCAATATTTTCACTCCAGATTTTCAACGTTGCCATTTTACCACACCTCCTTATGATCAGTACAGCTGTCATTTTTACATCCTGACCAAAGCGATGTTTCCGCTATAAGGAGACAATAATGGCGCTGAAATAGTGCTAAATCAATGCATGGGACATATTAAGAAAAATCACAGTGACACTGTTCATTAGCAGAGATCTTAAAATGGCTATGTTGAAAATTTGGTGAAAAAATTCCTAAAAATGACTGTTTTACAAGCGTGCGTTGCGCAGTTCCTACGCACACTCGTAAGTTCGCGAATTTTCAATATTTGCGCTCCAATGACTTCCAAATACCTAAACAGCACATAGAAGCAAGCAACATTTGGCATTGACAAATGCTTGTACTTCTTTGTCACTGATTTGTTAAGCCATGTCCAAGTGCCAAATACCACTGCAAATACCTGCAAGCGAACGTTCGGCATTGGCAAATGCTTGTTTTGCAATGGGACATGCAGATCCTGTAGGACTAGTAGCTGAGAACCTAGTTAGTCAAGTGCTATATTTACATCCTCAGTGATATAGATAGGTGACCAGTCAATGTTATTAATATCATCAAGGAGTGCACTTGAATTCAGTTTGTCAAAATCCAGAAACTGAATAATTCTAGGCAAAGGATGGGGGCAGTGACCATTCCAAATGCAGAAGGTAGGTAGGTGATCACTGATAAAATCAGAAAAGGTGCCTGCAGCAATAATTTTATTTGCTCTGTTTGTGGCTATTAAGTCCAGGAGAGATTGATGCTCACTATTTGCTGAGATTCGAGTAGGGCTAGTGATCAGTTACGATAGGTGAAGTCGGGCGAGAGCCCCCATGTACAAACCAGAGCGGGTACCTGATAGGTCAAGGTTGTAGTCACCCATTAATATTAATTCAGATTTACCCTTTAGAGTAGAGAGGTAGTCCAAGAGCTCATTTAGGCAAGGGAGTGCTCCCTTTGGAGGATTATAAGCACATATCAGGTTTAGCCTTTTTTCTCCGCCTAAGTGCAGAACAGTATGCAGAGTTTCACAGATCTCTGATAACCCTGAGTGTTGGATAGAGATATTGAGATGTTCTTTATAACAGAGAGCAACCCCTCAACCCCTCCGTTTAGAGGGGCGATCAAGTCTTATAAGGTGGTAGCCATTTATTTTGCATACTGTGTCAGGTATGTCTGGTCTAAGCCACGTATTAGTCAATTCTAGAATATCAGGGCAATAGTGGGCTACCCAGGCTTCCAGTTCAGTGAAATTAGCAGGTACACTTCTAATATTTATATGCGTTATTTTGATGCCCTTTGCGGAGAACCAGGAAGAGTCATTTGTTGATCTAGCATTGGGGGGGGGTGCAGGATTTGATTCAATATCCCTAGATAGGGATGAATGCAGGAGAGTCACCCAAGTTTCTCTAATGAGGCGATAGATGAGTTTGAGGCATTTGGGCATGCAGTGGAGTGCAGGAGAAGAAAATGACCTAGTTGGACAGGACGTGTTAGATATAGGGCCAGGTTAAGGAAAGGATGTGATTTCCAATAGGGAAGCAGATTCGAGTAGACAAAAGAGTTTTCTTCATGTGAGTGGAACCCAGAGTCACCAGCAATTATATTAAGCGAGAGGTGGGAGAGAGGAATGAAATGACACTAACATGTTCATGAGGTGGGGTCCCAAGAACTCCATGTTGAAATTTGTGGCCAAAATTCATAAAAATGGCTGAGATATCAACGTAAGTTGAAATCTTCATTGATTCCCAGTATATGGCTTACCTTGAATTCTTTCAGTTTGCTGGTCGGCTTTGAAGAGTGCAGATGTGTCCCGCTACACACAAGATCATGTCCACTGACCTCAGCGGCTAAGAATGGGGTAAGGGTGTGTGTGGGATAGGTGGGTGCACAGAGGGAGGGGAGGGTCGGGATGAGGGAAGGGGTGGGGAGACAATGAGGGACGGTTTTCATTTTTACAGGTAAAAAATAAAAAACAGACGTTGAGGGAAGGTTTTCTTCATTTATTTACAGGGAAAAAAATAAATATAAATTTAGGCACACTGGAGTGGGCTCCCAGTGTGCCACAATAGTAGTGGGAAGGGGGATGCCAACACGAGGACTGGGGACACGATATCAGCTAGGAATATAGAGGGGTTAGGGGCACATCTGACACCGGGAGTGGTTATCCTGGTGCCATAAAGGGAAAGGGGAAATTGTTTAACCAGAAAAAGACGCATTAAGCAGCAGCACGGAAAGGGGGCACATTTAACAAGGAAAGATACACTAAGCCCCTGGACTAAGCCACAGCAGGGAATGGGGAAATTGTTTAATGAGGAAAAGCCACATTAAGCCACAGCTGGAGGGCTTGCCTTTCAGCGGGCAGAGCCGTGCGCAGCATCGGCTCTGTCCTTTGAAATGTTTGCTGAGACCAGCCCCCTCAGCAAAACAGTGTCATCAGGACACTGCCTGCTGATTTGCCAGCCACAGACTGGCCCCTGCAGCACTGCTGGCCATTGAGCTGGCACCCCTCACACCTTTCTCTAGTAACTCTCATATTAGCAAGTTTCTTTGCGCTTGCGTGCATGATGAACTAAACAAGCATTTGTCAATGCCGAATGTTGCTTGCTTGTATGTGCTCTTTAGGTATTTGGAAGTGATAGTTCCATGCCTTCCTCCCAAGACATCCACAGTGTCTTTCCATTCAGTATTCACAGAAGAGTGGGAGGGGCAAGGGCCACAGCAGTACAGCAGTTGCCAAGGGGGTGAAGAGGTGGACAACAGTCCATTCAAAGGCAAGAGTCCTGCAGGAGTTCACTAAATTGAAGGTGGACAAAGCGATGGAACCAGATGGCATATACCCAAGGATATTAAGAGAACTGTGAAGGGAGATAGCAGTACCTATGGCAGCCATGTTCACTGAGTCATTCAACATGAGTGAATTGGAGGAGGGCACATGTGATCCCTCTACACAAGTCTGGCAGCAGGGAGGAGGCAGGGAACAATAAGCCGTTCAGCCTCATCTCAGTAGTGGTGAAGATCATGGAGCTATTGCTTAAAGAAAGGATAGTGGGGCATCTAGAAGCCATCAGAGCTAGGACCATAGACAACATGGATTCACAGTGGGGACATCATGTCAGACAAATCTGGTTGATTTCTTTGACTGGGTGACAAAGGGAGTGAATCAGGGTGGGGCAGTGGACAACACTTACCTGTGATTTCAGCAAAGCCTTTGACACCATCCCATATAGGAGGCTGATAAACTAGCTGGGTAGGCTGGGCATGGGGGAAAGGGTGGTAAACTGGGTTAGAAACCGGCTAACAGACAGGAGGCAGAGAGTGGTGGTAAATGGAGTGCAGTCTAGGGAGAGGGGGTGACATTGTCATTGTTAGTAGCATTGCAGAACGTCTGAAGGGAATATTTTCACCAAATTTTCAACATAGCCATTTTAAGGCCTCTGCTCATGAACAGTGTCACTGTGATTTTCTTACTCTGTCCCAAACATTGATTGCGCACACCGAATGCGCCATTGTGCGCTACATGCACGGAAACACATTTTGAGCAACATGTGAAAAATGACAGCTGTACTGCTCATAAGGAGGTGTGGTAAAATGGCAATGTTGAAAATCTGGACTGCAAATATGAAAAATTTGCAAACTTACGAGCATGCGTAGGAACTGTGCAATGCACACTCGCAAAACAGTCATTTGAAGGAATTTTTGCACCAGATTTTCAAAATAGCCATTTTAAGACCTCTGCTCATGAAAAGTGTAACTGTGATTTTCTTAATATGTCCCATACATTGATTTCGCACACCGACTGCGCCATTGTGCGCTACATGGGTGGAAACATGTTTTCAGCAAGATGTGAAAAATGACAGCTGTACTGCTCATAAGGAGGTGTGGTAAAATGGCAATGTTGAAAATCTGGAGTGAAAATATTGAAAATTTGCAAACTTATGAGCCTGCATAGGATCAGCGCAACAAATGCTCGTAAAACAGTAATTTTTGGAAATTTTTTCACCAAATTTTCAACATAGCCATTTTAAGATCTCTGCTCATGAACAGTATCACTGTGATTTTTTTAATCTGTCCCAAACATTGATTGCGCACACCGAATGCGCCATTGTGCGCTACATGCACGGAAACACATTTTGAGCAACATGTGAAAAATGACAGCTGTACTGCTCATAAGGAGGTGTGGTAAAATGGCAATGTTGAAAATCTGGACTGCAAATATGAAAAATTTGCAAACTTACGAGCATGCGTAGGAACTGTGCAGTGCACACTCGCAAAACAGTCATTTGAAGGAATTTTTGCACCAGATTTTCAAAATAGCCATTTTAAGACCTCTGCTCATGAAAAGTGTAACTGTGATTTTCTTAATATGTCCCATACATTGATTTCGCACACCGACTGCGCCATTGTGCGCTACATGGGTGGAAACATGTTTTCAGCAAGATGTGAAAAATGACAGCTGTACTGCTCATAAGGAGGTGTGGTAAAATGGCAATGTTGAAAATCTGGAGTGAAAATATTGAAAATTTGCAAACTTATGAGCCTGCATAGGATCAGCGCAACAAATGCTCGTAAAACAGTAATTTTTGGAAATTTTTTCACCAAATTTTCAACATAGCCATTTTAAGATCTCTGCTCATGAACAGTATCACTGTGATTTTTTTAATCTGTCCCAAACATTGATTGCGCACACCGACTGCGCCATTGTGCGCTACATGCATGGAAAGACATTTTGGGTGACGTGAAAAATGACAGCTGTACTACTCATAAGGAGGTGTGGTAAAATGGTAATGTTGAAAATCTGGAGTGAAAATATTAAAAATTCATGAACTTACGAGCGTGCGTAGGAACTGTGCAATGCACGCTCATAAAACAGTCATTTTTAGGAATTTTTTCACCAAATTTTCAACATAGCCATTTTAAGACCTCTGCTCATGAACAGTGTCACTGTGATTTTCTTAATGCGTCCCATACATTGATTTCGCACACCAACTGCGCCATTGTGTGCTACATGCGTGGAAACACATTATGGGTGCAATGTGAAAAATGACAGCTGTACTGCTCATAAGGAGGTGTGGTAAAATGGCAATGTTGAAAATCCAGAGTGCAAATATTAAAAATGTGCGAACTTACGAGCGTGCATAGGAACTGCGCAATGCATGCTCGTAAAACAGTCATTTTTCGGAATTTTTTCACCAAATTTGCAACATAGGTTTTTTGAGAGCCCGCCTCATGAACACTGGCACAGTCGTTTCATTAATCAGTCCTGAAGGTGATTTTGTGTAGTGACCGCAAATCACCCTTCAGGGCTGATTAACGCCATGACAGTGACAGAATTCATATAGGAGGGGTCCTAAAACCCCATATTGAAAATTTGGTGCCAAAATTCCAGTGTGCAGTGGGTGGGTGCGGGTTGTGGGAGGGGGGCAGGGAGAAGCTCAGAGGGACAGTTTTTTTATTTGCAGGTTTATTTTTTTTTTGTACTGAGATGACGAGGGACGTTTGAGGCAGCTGAAAGGCTGTTTGAGGGGGGCTGGAGATGAAGGGGGATTGGGCACCCCCGTCGGCTATAACATTTTGCCACGCTGGGGTGGGCTCCCAGTGTGGCACCTGGATGCTTTTTTGGGGGGGGCATGGAGCCGATGGGGGATTGGGCACCCCCCGTCGGACATAACCAGCTTTGCCACGCTGGGGTGGGCCCCCAGCGTGGCACCAGGAAAGCTTTGGGAGGGGTGTTCAGCCATGGAGCTGACAGGGGATTGGGCACCCCCGTCGGCTATGACAGTTTTTGCCACACTGGGGTGGGCTTCCAGCGTGCACCTGGACAGCTTTTGTGGGGAGCCAACGGGGATTGAGCACCCCGCCGGCCCTACAGTGTGTGCGTGGGGGGGAGTGCATCAGCACGCAATATGGGTGCTTGCGTGTGTGGGGGGGGAGCTCTGCTCACTGAAGCAGAGCTCTCCCTTTCAACTGTATATCACTGCATTTTCAACTTGTCATAGACAGCTGCAGCAGTGATTGGTGAACTGCGACCGTGCCTGCAAACACACTGACTGAATTGTAAGAGAGGGTGCCACATCTCCGAAAACTCGGATGATGGCACTATGTTTCTTGCACATGCATGCAAGCAACATAAAAATGGATAACCAGGCATTTAGTGCTATGTGTTCTCACTTCTGACTACAGAAATTTGCTTTTCCTATCCTTGAACCTAGTTCTTCTTACAGTATCAATCTGCTGTGTTTTCAGATTGCTATTACTTTGCAACACTGTACTAAGCATGTCAATTAAATCATGAATAATTAATTCCTTGTTTAGTGATATGTTTTTTTTTTCAGAAAAAATAATGAATATGCTTGCAACAGTATTCAGCTTTAAAGAGCTACTAACACTTCTAGGGACATTTTTGAAGACATATTTTTTAAACTTACCTCTATTAATATTTCACATATTTTCTGGATTTCTTTGTCCCTTGTCCTTCCTTACAAAGGATATTTGCATGTAAAAAGGCCCCTTGTCCCTTTAGACTTTCTCCATTCTGACTGCTTTTTCTTTACCTAAAGTCATAATCCAGTACTTGTGACATCACAGTCGCTTCCCAGGCAGCAGGTTGTGATGTCACAGAGGAAGAATTATGACTTTAAGTGGGGAATGAGTAGAAAGGGTAAAGGAACCCTAAAGTGCAAGGACTCATTTTTATATTGGCTTGCCGAGCTTGCACGGCAGTCAACATATTGAGAGAGTGGAGATTTGGAGGTGCGGCTGCTGCTGGGCGAATGCAGGGCACGCATCAGTAGGTGCGTCCCTCATTCCCTAATAAGCTAGCATGCTAGCTGACAGTAACAGTATGCAAAAGTGAGAAAAGTGCCACAATCAGAGACAAGCTTGTCATGCAGCCGCACTTTGTTTACAAGTTACCACCACTTTACATAATGTGACGCCCCCCACTACAGAGTGCCATGCTGGGAGCCCACTCCAGCTGGCAACTGATGCCATTGCCACGGGGTGCCCAATCCCCATCGCTCCACTGTCCTCCCCCTCAGCACAGGGTGCCACGCTGAAGTTTTCCACCCCAGCGCGGGCAACCGATGTCATTGCTGAAGGGGCGCTCAACTTCGGCCGGCTCCATGCCCCCTACCAGCCGCTTCTTCTGCCACGCTGGGAGCCCTCCCAGTGTGGCAAATGTCCGCAGCCGTCAATTTAAAAAAAACTGTAAATTAAAACGGTCCCACAGTGCTTCTCCCTGCCCCCCACAACCCGCACTCACCCACTGCACACCTGCCTCCCCACACCCCCTTCACCCCATACTTACCTCCAGAGCTCAGCGCGATGATCTTCGCTAGATCAGGAACACATCTGCACTCTTCAAAGCCGACCACGAACTGAGGAAATGCCGGTAAGCTGTATAATGGGCTAGATGGGGTTTTTCAACTTTGTTGCATATCTCAGGCATTTTTTGGAATTTTTGCACCAAATTTTCAACATGGGATTTTTGGGACCCCTTCTCATGAATGCTGTCACTGTCATGGCGTTATTCGGGCCCGAAGGGTGATTTCGCAGTCACTGCGCAAAATCAGCTTTTGGGACTGATTAACAAAGCGACACTGCCAATGTTCATAAGGTGGGCTCTCAAGAAGCCTATTTTGAAAATTTGGTGAAAAAATTCCAAAAAATGACTGTTTTATGAACGTGCGTTGTACAGTTCCTACGCACGCTCGTAAGTTCACAAATTTTCAATATTTTCACTCCAGATTTTCAATATTGCCATTTTACCACACCTTCTTATGAGTAGTATAGCTGTCATTTTACACATCTCACTCAAAACATGTTTCCACCCATGTAGCGCACAATGGCGCAGTCGGTATGCAAAATCAATGTATGGGACAAATTAAGAAAATCACAGTGACACTGTTCATGAGCAGAGGTCTTAAAATGGCTATCTTGTAAATTTGGTGAAAAAATTCAAAAAAATGACTGTTTTATGAGCGTGTGTTGCGCAGTTCCTACGCACGGTCGTAAGTTCGCAAATTTTCAATATTTTCACTCCAGATTTTCAACATTGGCATTTTACCACACCTCCTTATGAGCAGTACAGCTGTCATTTTTCACATCTTGTGTAAAATGTGTTTCCGTCCATATAGCGCACAATGGCGCAGTAGATGTGTGAAATCAATGTATGGGACACATTATGAAAATCACAGTGACACTGTTCATGAGCAGAGGTCTTAAAATGGCTATGTTGAAAATTTGGTGAAAACATTCCTAAAAATTACTGTTTTACGAGCGTGACACTGTTCATGAGTAGAGGTCTTACAATGGCTATCTTGAAAATTTGGTGAAAAAATTCAAAAAAATTACTGTTTTATGAGCGTGCATTGCGCAGTTCCTATGCATGCTCGTAAGTTTGTGAATTTAATATTTTCACTCCAGATTTTCAACATTGCCATTTTATTACACTTCGTTATGAACAGTACAGCTGCCATTTTTCATATGTCGCCCAAAATGTGTTTTCGCGACATGTAGCGCATAAATGGTGCTGTTGGTGCTAAGCAATGTTTGGGACAGATTATGAAAATCACAGTTACACTGTTCATGAGCAGAGGTCTTAAAATGGCTATGTTGAAAATTTGGTGACAAAAGTCCATAAAATGACTGTGTTACGCTGTGAGCATTGGGCAGTTTCCATGCACCCTCGTAAGTTCATGACTTTGTAATATTTTCAGTCCAGATTTTCACCAGTGGCATTTTTCCACACTTCCTTATGAACAGTACAGCTGTCATTTTTCACAACATGGCTGAAGTGTGTTTTCACACTTTCAGTGCAGAGATGTGTGGTCACTGTGGGAAATCATTGTTCGGGACAGATAAAGAAAATCACAGTGACACTGTTCATGATCAGAGGCACCAAAATGTCTGACTTGACAATCTGCTGAAAAAATCCCCAACCTAATTATATTACAGGTGTGCATTGCACAGTTTCTATGTACACTCGTGACTTCGCCAGTTTTTTAAATAATTTTACTGCAGATTTACAACATTGCCATTTTTTACACCTCCACATGAACAGTACAGCTGTCATTTTTTACATCCTGTTCGGAATGTTTTTGCACCTGTGGTGCTAAATGCCGTAGTCACTGTGCATAAGCAGCTTTAGGCTAACAAACTGATATTGCCACTGTTCATGAGGTGGGGTCACAAAAAAAACCATGTTGAAAATTTGGAGTGAAAATACCAATGAATGCCTGAGGTATTAGGGTTTCCCACCATAACGCCCATCCCTGTAGAGAATGACAGGCATCAGGAGTGTGACTTGATATTCTTGCCTGTAATGCTCATACCATTCCACACCCTGCAGCCAGTGAGAGGCATCGAGGTATGCCTTGGACTCTTTGGCCCCAAAGTTCACCCCATTCTCCTATATCGCACCCATCTCACTGTATTTCCTAATGGAATGGGGTGCGCGCATAAGGGCCAAAGACCCCAAGGAACACCGTGACACTTGTCAGTGTCTGCAGGGTGGGGTGTGGTGAAATGGCATGGCCGTTATGCCTGATGAACCAAAGGCATACCCCAATGCCTGTCACTCTCTGCAGGGTGGTGGTGGGGTGGGCTTCAGTTCAGTACTTCACTGCCATTCCTATTACGCTGCTCTGTAACTTTCTACACTACCACTTCCAATGCCAGCAAGCCAACATTCGGCATTGACAAATGCTTGTTTTATACTGATATACCTAATAATAAAGAACAAAGAGAAGATTAATGCTGCAAAATATCCATATTAAAAGGTATAGTTTGTCTAAATAGTATATATCTTTGGGTTTCCTTGGTTGCAGTCAGAAAGAGTGCTAAAACATCAGCGCGGTCGGGTGGGCAATTGTGAATGAATGACTGTCTAAAGGATGACCACCCAAAATGAGAGAATGGTAGTACAAGAGCGACTGTAGCCACAGTCCAGTAAGAGCGAGACCCAGAGTGGCTATAGTTGATGGTGCGAGTGCACCAAGCCCCTGCAGCATAGCAGCAAGTGCTGAGTGCATTCTACAGGAAAGGCAAGAGCTGGTGAAGGGGACAGGAAACATGGCACAGCCATGTGCAGTGTGGCAGGATGGCAGGACCCGACAACCAGCCGCATACAGCCCTACTGCATAGACCTCAGCCTCCACCAGCACAGCAGACCACCACTACCACGGCAGAGCCACCCCCACCAGCAGACCCATGGGAGCCCCCACCATGGCTGGGCCACACTCCACACCCATGCAGCACTGCAGAAGAAGCCCAACCACATGAACAGCATGCCTCTGTTGTCCCACAGTCACTCACATGTGCCAGTACTGGTCTCATTGTGCAGTGCCCCACACATGCACAGTTCAAGTGCTGCCCATCTGACAGCAGTGTGTGGCACAAAGCCCCTACTCATCAGTGTTATGGGATAGTGCCTGATGGTCACTTCTGGGTCCGCACATCGCTGCACACAGTACGGGCACCATGCACATTGTCCGTGCCTCCATAGCTATCCATTGTGATACATTCAGCCCCCCCATTACGCACTGCCTGATACAGCTCTGCCATGGCATGCCTGCTCTGTGCATGGGCATTGCTGCACAGTTCACATCCACCCATGGCAGTCTCATGCCCCCACCTGTGCTGTCCATGTCTGGCCACCCCCACACCATCCTGCTGGATGCCCAGGGCACGTCGCCCTGTGCCACTCATCCCTGTCCTATTATCTATCATGGGGTGCTCTTTCCTTTATGCATTGGTGCACATGCTCTGTGCCAGTGGCCATGGTGGGTTCACCCATTACGTGTCGCCCCGTGGCACTGTCACACACTGCAACATGTCCTAGCAGCCTCTGCCTCCTACCTGCACTCTCTCCACTGCTTGCTGTATTGCCCCATCACCCTTCCAGCATTCTGCATCCTGTAATCACCCTTTGGGGATTTGTTCACATGCAGTCACCCTTATCACATAAATCCATTTCCTTAGAGGTATCTGTTGTCCTTTAAAGAGTCAGTGTTAAACTCCCACCAGCTGGTTTGGGCTCTTTTAACCAACAAGTTTGACTAAAGGTGACATAAATATAGAATTTAATTCTTTGTTATTCTGTGTTTAAAATTTAATGAGGTTTTATTTTTCCCCACAACTTTACAGTGCACTACCATTCCATACATGCTTGGAACACACTTAATGCAACTAAACACTGCATCTGTGTTTTAGTGTTTCCTAAGCAACAAACTACCCAGCATTTGTTTGGAGTTGTTCGAGCCGTATTTTAATTACATGAGACTTCCTCTGTCAACCTCCCCCATTAGTTTACAAAAGTTATAATCAGTCTGTGTGAAGAGATAGTGTCCATCCAGCCATGTAGTGAAAAATGAAACACTGCCAAATTTTCAGCCAGAGTTTAGTAGGAGAAACGCCATCACCATTTCTTCATGCGCCAGTGCCACTGTTTAGATGGGCACTAAACAGAGCAGATGTGCTGCACTGGAGGACCATTTTCTACATTATAGGTCATATTTCTTCTCAGGGCTGGTGGGAGATGGAGGGTGGTAGGAACCAAAGGGAGGCTGGGGGGTCTAATGACTTACTTGACCTAGTGGTGGAACTTGGGTGGGGAGACAGGAGGAGTGTGTTTGGTGTGCAGTGGAAGGGTATTGAACTTTTATATGTCACTTTTGGTTCTACTTTCTACTGCTCTGAAATTCACTATTACAAAGTGATGGCGGACGTAAGAGGGTGCCAGGGTGAGATGGGAAGAGGGATATGACTAGGAAACATTTGGGAGGTGGGAGGGGGCAATATTACATCACAGTGGGTGGGAAGTGTTTCTTTTTCTTTTTGCACAAAGATGTAATTTTCATAGTTTTTTCACTGGGAATAGCACAAAATCATGTGGTAAGCTAAGCAAATTGCCTAATTTGCCTGTGAGGATAGTTACATACATTCACATTTTTGAGAGTTTTCATCAAATTATACAAATATTTCTCTCCATATTTAGGAGATTCTATAACCATTACAAAAAGGTTACGTATTTTATCTTACACATGTGTAGCTCCAAAGGTGCCTGAGTTATACGCTGGTAAACCTGTTCATGAAATTTCATATAAAAACTAACATGACAGAATTTAAGAACGTGTAATTTTGAGACAATGCATCATAATGTCATGACATTTGGCACACTTTTGGAATACCTACCATCAAGTAACCATACAAAATGTAAGATACCTGGATCAATAGATGGCAGAGATATATGCAGATACAAATATTAATGAAATTGTCCTCAAAAAATAAAATGACAGTTTTGAGCAGCTATAATTTTGAGAGAATGCATTCGACTATCATGACATTTGGCACATTGCAAGAACGCCTATCATCAAGTAATCACACCAGATTTACAATCTCTGAACCGATAGACAGCTGAGGCACATGCAGACAAAGAATGAATGAATCTTCCCACAGATGAGCACCTGTGATTTGGAGACAGTCCATCCTAATTTGATGATATTTAGCACGTCTTTAGGACACTTCCCAGTCATTATGCATGCTAGCTTCATTTCATTGCATTTTTATTGGTTATACTGGAAAGGCATGTGAGCGTTGCTGCCCGTTTACACAAGCATCCAGTTACATACAACAATCATGAGATATGACATAGGCTTAAACATTTGACTAACAGCGAGGGTTAATAAAATGGTACATGAATGCAGGACAATATAGACTAAAGGGCAAACCATGAACCAGCCCTGGTGAATTAACAAATACAAGGTGACATTAAACATTCAGTGAGGGTTTAACAATTATAAACTACAACAGTGGGAAACAACAAAATGTACAATCTAAAACCTAGCCTAAGTGGATTAACAATAGTACAAGTGCTAGAAAGAGAGGATAAGTGCCTGAGATGGATAACCAGAGAATGAGGGGGGAAAAAGTACAGAATGGTTGCCAGATTAGGGTTGTGAGCAGGTGCAGGTGGGAGAGAAATGTCTCCTTATATTGTGTTTGGAGGCATTTGTGGAGTGTTAGTTCCAGAGGAAGCAAGTTGAAGAGCTTGGGTTCCATACAAGAGAGTATTTTCTGTCCTTGAGTGGTCTGGCAGAAAGGAACAGTGAAATAGAGAGTGGAGGACAGTCTAGTGATCCTGGTAGTGGTGGCTGTCTGGAAGAGAGACATGAGGCAATCAGGAAGTAGTCCACTGGAGACTTTGAAGAAGAAGGGGGCCATCTTTCTGTTGAGGCGGGCCACAAGGGAGGGCTGACTGGTGAGCTTGTAAAGGCCACAGTGGTGTGTGAGTTTAGGGAGAACAGAGGCAAAGTGGATAGTGCTGTGGTAGGAGCTTTGAAGTCTGGAGACATTTTTGATGGAGAGGCAGGGGAGGGAGACAAGTGAACCAGTCAAATACAGGAAGGAGAAGCTGGAGACTGAGAGGGCTTTCATAGCTCTAGCTCAACAGATGGCTTAGTAATGACCAAATTAATACATTTAAAAAATTTCAAATTTCATGGAATGTCATGAAAGGGATTTGGCCAGGAACATCATGGACAAAAACATTACAACACCAAACAAAGCCTGGATAAAAATATCAGCTTGCAAAAACATCGCCATCCAGAACCACACAAGCAGGCAGCAGGCAGTACAAGGTATGGACACCTGGTTTCCTGTGGGTCCCCTAGCCCAACCATTGAGTCCTTGTCCCAGCAACAGTAGACCTTTTAGTGATCCCCTGTGCTGCCCTCCACCATTGCCTATCTCCGCCCACCAGCACCACTGTCACAGGAGGCCGTACAGTGCAATATATCCCTGGTGTCTAGTGGATCCCGCACCCCCCCCAGGTAGTCTACCACTACCCCACTCACAGCCCCACTCTGACCCCTAGAGGGCAAACAGCACAACCCTCCACTCTCTCCCAAGGCTGGCCACCTGACTGAGCTGCAATGAATGAGTATGTATCCCTGCTCGGTTTTCGCACTCATTCATTGCAGTTCAGTTGGGCTGTCTGCCTTGGCTAAGAGTGGAGGTTGTGCTGATCTCCCGATAGGGGTGGTGGTGGTGTGCATGGGTTGGTGGGGGAGTACCTGGGGGGGGGTCCACTAGGCATGAGTGTTATATTGCACTGCACTGCTTCCTGTGACAGTGGTACTGGTGGATGGCGATCAGTGATGCTGGGATGGGGCAGCATAGGGGATCACTAAAAGGTCTACTGTTGCTGGAACTGGGACTCATGGATGGGCTAGGGGACCCACAGGATACCAGGGGGTCCATACCTTGTACTGCCTTCCACCTGCCTGCGTGATTCTGGGTGGTGATGTTTTTGCAAGCCAATATTGTAGACTATGATGTCATCCCAACTTTGTTTTCTGCCGCAATGTTTTTGTACATGATGTACCTGGCTGGATCCCACGATGGAAATTCTTTGAAATTCTGTGAATTTGGAATTTTCTCATTCTGCACAGCTCTACAAATAAGGCAATCCATGTGTACATTAATACGATATATACACTATCAACATAAGAACTATTGAATTAAAGCAACAGATACAGATTGCAAAAATAAAGCACTCCAATTGTGAATGAATACAATATTCTTTGCAAAAATCTTTGTTACTACACCTGTTAGGGTAACTTAATTCAACAAAAGTAGAGTAATGTCTCATTAAAGTTTCCAACCCTAACTCCTCACCCCCACTGGCCAAGCAGCAAAAGCAAAAAATCATTACGGTTTTGGCTGTCCTGAGTCTTGCCAAATCAAGAGTGGGGTCCCATAGAACAGCAACCTAACCCTCACCCCATTCTGATATAGTGTTTAAATTTACAGAACTGTGTCTCCCCACATATTGACAATAACCTGTGAGCCCTACCTGAAGAAAACAGATCACTTTTGACCCTATTTCTCACAGAATGGGGTGAGCATTTAAGGTTAAAAATCTCAAGGAAGACCTGACGCCTAATTCAGCAAGACTCGGGACAGCCCGAAATGTGGGGATCTTTCCTTTTGCTGCCTGTAGGTAGGGAGTTATGGTTGTAAGTCCTAATGCTACGTTTCCCTACTTTTGTGGCATGAAGTTACCTTAACTGGGGCCCAATGTTCAGAACTCTGCCTCGGGGCAAAATTAGCACTGCCTGGCATGCAAAAACAGCCCTGAACCATTTGCATGGTATATTCAAAGGAATAGTCCAGGGGCTAAATCAGTTGAATATAGCATGCAAATGAAAGCTTGCAAACAGAGAAGAGAGTGCAGTGCAAAAAAAGCCCAGCAAATAAGACAGCTGTGAATATAGCAACAGGGCAGTGCAAACTGCAACAGCAGCCCAGTGCACACAGAGGTAGAGTAAGGTAGGGTTGCAGGTGGCTAAGGTGGCTGATAGCACTGATGTGGAGCACAACCACTGCAAACAACACTGCAGGCCACACACTGCTGAACTGTGCTTTGGTTTTAGATGTTTGCCCGGGTCTAACTCATTTGATGGCACTAACACATTAGCCTGGTGCAAACAAATTAGCCTGTGGCAAAGTTTGCTATATTCAATGCTCCTATGCAAATGAGCCTACTTAGGCAATCCGTGTTCAAACAGCTACATTAGCATCTCATTATGGCCTGCTTTGCATGCATTACCTTACAGTTTGCCCAGTGCTATTGCATGGTGTGCACTGCTCCACCTGTATGTCAGACTGGAACTACAGGTCCGTAGCCGCAGGCTAGGTTGTGTACATAGCTCCACCTGTATGTCAGACCAAGCAACAGTTCAGTAGCTGCAGGCTACGTCTGCACACAGCAGCAGAGTTCACCTGCAATACCTATCAGTGTGTTACCTAATCATTCCCATAGAACAGCAACCTAGGCTGTGCACATAGAATAGAAACATAGAATTTGACGGCAGATAAGGACCGCTTGGCCCACCTAGTCTGCCCATTTTCCTACCTAACAGATAAGCTGCAGATCCTAGTTAACCAACAGCTTACTTCCTCTTACCCGCCCCTAGGACTGCCTTATGCCTGTCCCTTGCATTCTTGAATTCCCCACTGTTCTTGACTCCACGACCTCCTCAGAGAGGCTGTTCCATGCATCCACAACCTCTCAGTGAAAAATGCTTCCTCACATTACCCCTGAGCCGTCCCCCTTTATCTTCAAATTGTGCCCCTTTTCCCACACATCTCTTTTCTGGAAGATGCTACCCTCTTGGACTTTGTTAATTCCCTTGAGGTACATGAAAGTTTCTATCATATCCCTCTCTCCTTCTTTCCTCAAGAGTATACATATTAAGCTCCTTTAGTCTTTCTTCGTATGTCTTCTGGTGCAGACCCTGCACCATTTTAGTTGCCCTCCTCTGGACAGCCTCCACTCTGTCTATGTCTTTGCGGAGATGGGGTCTCCAGAACTGCACACAGTATCCAGATGGGTCTCACCAACTGTCTGTACAGAGGGATAACAACTTCCTGTTTTCTACTATTGATGCCTCTTCCTATGCATCCCAGTATCCCCCCAGCCTTCCTTACTGCCTTCTCACATTGCTTGCCCACCTTTAGGTCATCTGATATAATTACCCCCAGGTCCCTTTCTATTTTTACTGTTGTCAGTATCTCACCCCCCCATTGTGTATGCTTCTCCTGGGTTTTTGTTTCCCATGTGCATTACCTTGCACTTCTTTGCATTGAATCTGAGCTGCCATACATTTGACCATTCCTCCAACCTTGCCAAGTCCCTTCTCATCCTTTCCACTCCATCTTGTGTATCAACCCTGTTGCAGATCTTTGTGTCATCTGCAAAGAGACATACTTTTCCTTCCAGTTCCTCTGCAATGTCACTTATAAAGACATTAAAAAGGACCAGTCCCAGTACTGAACCCTGCGGTACCCCGCTAGTAACCCTCCTTTCTTTACTGTGTAGTCCATTTACTACTACCCTTTGTGTCCTGTTGTCTAGCCAATTTTTTATCCAGGCTACCACCTTGGGACCCATTCCAAGGCTGGCTATCTTGTGTATTAATCTTTTTGTGTGGGACTGTATCAAATGCCTTGCTAAAATCTAGGTAGGCCATGTCCACAGCCCCTCCCTGGTCTACTACTTTGGTCACCCAGTCAAAGAAATCTATTAGATTCATCTGACACGACCTTCCCATCATGAATCCATACTATACTGCCTTGGGTCCTGTGTCCCACTGGCCTCTAGGTACTCAACAATTCTTTCCTTCAGAAGTGATTCCATCATTTTCCCTACCACTGAGGTCAAACTAACTGGTCTGTAGTTTCCTGCCTCTGTCCTGCTCCCACTTTTGTGAAGAGGAATCACATCTGCTCTCCTCCAGTCCTCGGGTACCACCCCATCCTCCCATGATTTGTTAAAGAGAGTAGTCAGCGATGTCACTAGTTCTACCTTTAGTTCTTTTAGAATTCTTGGGTGAATCCCATCAGGCCCCATTGCTTTGTCCACCTTCAATTTTATTAGTTACATAGAAACATAGAAACATAGACTTTGACGGCAGATAAGGACCGCTAGGCCCATCTAGTCTGCCCATTTCCCTACCTACAGGATAGGTCGCAGATCCTAGTTAACCAACAGCCTATATCTTCCTGCCCCCCCACAAGAATTGCCTTATGTCTGTCCCATGCATTCTTGAATTCTCCCACAGTTTTAGACCCCACAACTTCCTCAGGAAGGCTGTTCCATGCATCCACTACCCTCTCTGTGAAATAATACTTCCTCACATTGCCCCTGAACCGCCTCTCCTTCTATCTTTAAATTGTGTCCCCTTGTTCTTGCAAGTCTCTTTTCTGAAAGATGCTACCCTCTTGACTTTGTTGATTCCTTTGAGGTACTTGAAAGTTTCTATCATGTCCCTCTCCCTTCTTTCCTCAAGGGTATACATATTAAGCTCCTTTAGTCTCTCCTCATACGGCTTCTCTGCAGACCCTGCACCATTTTAGTTGCCCTCCTCTGGACTGACTCTATCCTGTCTATGTCCTTGGGAGATGGGGTCTCCAGAACTGGACACAGTATTCAGATGGGGTCTCACCAACTGTCTGTACAGAGGATAACAACTTCCTGTTTTCTGCTGCTGATGCCTCTCCTATACATCCCAGTATACCCCGGCCTCCCTACTGCCTTCTCACATTGCTTGCTAACCTTAAGGTCATCTGATATGATTACCACCAGGTCCCTTTCCTGTTTTGTTGTTGTTACTACCTCCCCACCATTGTGTATTCTTCCCTGGTTCTTGTTTCCCAGGTGCATTATTTTGCACTTTTGCATTGAATCCTAGCTGCCATACGTCTGACCATTCCTCCAACCTTGCCAAGTCCCTTTTCATCCTTTCACGCCTCCTTGTGTATCAACCCTGTTGCAGATCTTTGTGTCATCTGCAAAAGGCATACTTTTCCTTCCAGTCTCTGCTGTCACTGATGAAGACATTAAAAGGACTGGACCCAATACTGAACCTCGGTGTACCCCACTAGTAACTGCCCTTTCTTCAGAGTGGACTCCATTTTCAATTACCTTCTGTGTCCTGTTGTCCAGCCAATGTTTTACCAGGCTACCACCCTGGGACCCCCAGGCTGGTTAATTTGACTAATAATCTTTTGTGTGGGACTGTGTCAAATGCTTTGCTAAAGTCTAGGTAGGCCATGTCCACAGCCCCTTCCTGGTCTACTACTTTGGTCACCCAGTCAAAGAAATCTATTAGATTCATCTGACATGACCTTCCCGCTGTGAACCCATGCTGCCTTGGGTCCTGTGCTCCACTGACCTCTAGGTACTCAACTATTCTTTCCTTCAGAAGTGACTCCATCACTTTCCCTACCACAGAGGCAGTGCTTAATTTGTAAAGAAAGAGTTGCCAGGGCTCTGAGTCCAAACACCAAAAGCCGGGGATCTGGGGGCCGCCAGGCCCCCAGAAGCTATGGGTTTTTAGATGCTCTGTGGTGAGTTTTGGGGGTTATATTGCAGATAAAACACATTTCTATATGAGGCTCCCTGCCCTGAATCCACGGGAAGAATTTTTTTTGGGTGGAGTCAGGTTGGAGAGCCTGGCTGACTGGGCACTGATAAAGGATCATGGCTGGGCATGTATAAGTATAATGCAATGGCAAGATGCTGTGAATTGGCTCCAATGCCAGGGGTTCAGCTGGTAGGCCTCAGAAGCTCTTTTTGTTTTAGATGCTCTGTAATGAATTTGGGGGTTATATTTATATTCCAGATAAAACACATTTCTGGTCTGGTTCCCTACCCTGAATCTGGGTAAGAATTGTTTTGGGGGTAGAGTCAATTATTGTAGAGTCTGGCTGACCACTGGTAAAGGACTGTGGGCTTGTATAAAGGGCAAGATGCTGTGAATTGAACCAAAGGCCAGAATCTGGTGAGTTTCAGAAGCTCTTTAGTTTTAGATGCTCTGTGGTGAGTTTTGATGGGTTATATTGCAGATAAAACACATTTCTATTCTGTGCCAGGTTCCCTATCCCTGAATCCAAGGGAAGAATTTTTTGGGGGACAAAGAATAGAAATGTGCTTTATGTGCAATATATAACCCTGGCCAACACTCACCACAGAGCATCTGAAACCCAAGAGCTTCTGGGTGCCTACTGGTCTCCAGACCCCTGGCCTTTGGCTTTGGGTCAATTCACAGCATCTTTCCCTTTATACTCAGAGTTATGGTATTGGAGACTGTGGCTGACCTTACTAAGCAACAAAATGTACCACATAACATCTAGCATGGTACAAGTAATAGAAGAACCAATTAAAACTGAAGCATGAAAAGGTTTTTATAGCTAAAGGATCATGGGCATGTAGAAGCTATGGCAAGGTACTGTGATCCAAAGGCCAGGGGTGTGGGGTACGGAAGGCCCCAGAAGCTCTTAGGTTTTAGAAGTGCTGTGGTGAGCTTTGGGGCTTTAATTGAAGATAAAATACACTTCTGTTACATGTTCCTGATTGAAGATAAAGCATTATTTCGTTACAGGTTCCTATTAGGGAACCTGTAGCAGAAGTGTGCTTTATCTTCAATAAAAGTCCCCAAACTCACCACAGAGCATCCAAAACCAAAGGGCTTCTGGCCTACCTATAACATTAATTATGCTCCTGCTGCAATTAATTTGTTAGAATGGGAGGTTAGCTGCTGAAGTAAGAACATTTTATAATATGACATTGACATGGACTAATACTTATCGAACCCCAGGCCACCATGCACGTCATACAATACCAGGCATTGGGCAAAGTTGTACCCTGCTAGATGCCATTGGTATGTGTTGTTGCTTAATACAGGAGTAAGCGAGTCTCAATATCCTGACTTCGTCCAGATGAAAAAATGTTCCCTCTATAAGTCAAGGGGATGCTCCCTTGACTCCTAGGGGAACATTTTTATCATCTGATGGAGTCAGGATATTGGAGACCTCGCCACCTTATTAAGCAACAACATGGAGGTACCTAGGAACCTGTAACAGAAGTGTGTTCTATCTTCAATAAAAGCCACAATACTCAAAACAGACCATCTAAAACCCAGGAGTTTCTGGGGCCTCATCAGAACAGGATATTAAAATGTCTAGCATTGCACCATCTGTCTTTTTAAAAAATATTTTCTAGAAGATTTTATTTAGTTACCCTCTCTTATTTTACAGGTCTTGACATGTCTTAATTGCCTTATCAGATAAGTATAAAACTTTTTAATCTGATGATTTACAAGTGGTTTAAATCCAACCATTGTTTCTTTGTGTCCTGTTTAAATTTCTTCTTTTCCTTTGCAGGAATTCTTCAGGAACAGACTCAGTTTTGATGAATAGTTAATCCCCAGCTTGGATTGACCAGGTAAGAGACACTAATGTAACAATGTTCCTTAACAAAAGTTACTATAATATTTTGTGCAAGTATCCATCATGATGTAATGGATGGTGGTGGTAGCTAGGCCACCATTACTTTATGATGGATGCTTGCACAAAATACTACAGTAATTTGATGTGTGTGTGGTAATGCATGGTGGAAGTATAGCACAAAGAAAAGAGTATATAACGCACTGTTTCAGCTGCTGCTAGCCAAAATACAGTTTCTGTATTAAGCTACAAATACAATTAAGTAAGCATCCATGTTGCTACGCCAGTTTTGTAGGTTGCAGAAATAAATTCTGAGTTTGGTTTGGTTTGTTCTCTACATATCGAGAAAAGACCATAGAATTTCCATATTTCTCTGGCCATCCTCATGTTTTCTTTCCTTACTTTGTGTGTCACTGGCTGATCTGTGCCCTTTGGCAAGCCATGAGCGAACATAAGGGATGGGATTGAATTTCTTCAATGGTGGGCCGACTAGATTGAGGAATAGTAATGATGAAATAGTTTCAATAAGCATTGATGCTCGTGTTGATGTGCATATGAGGTTCATTTGGAAAAGCCTCGCTCACACTTGGCACTGGAGATGGCGATAGTGCTCACGGCTGTCAAGAGGCCTTATACTGCTCCTGAATTTCTTTACCACCTGACTCCTTGTACACCCTGTATGCCCGAATGGTTTCACGAGTAGTACCAATAGCAAATCTTCTGCAAAGAGATTCAATCTCACTTTCTCCATACAGTGTAGGTAGCTCATCGGGCCAATACTGCTTATATAGCACTTTCATTTCGGTGATCAGATTCTCATATCCAGTCTTGTCACCAGTGGTGCCTCCTGTAGACAGCATACGTTTTTGTAAATTGTCTGCTAAGCTGCGGAAAAATTGTCCTGGGTGAATCTTCTTGTCACAAACATTTCCTTCATGCAATAGGACACCCTGAAACATGCTTTCTTCTATGGCTTTCTCACACTGACAAAAAGTTGCCTTGTTTTTCTACCATTGCGTTGAATACCGCTATTTGGCAGCAGATAGCTCGGTGTGCATCAACAATTGTACAATCACGATGTTGTAATTCAAGAGATAACTGACAACTCCTGTAGGGCATCATACATAATTCCAAGGTTGCTGACAAACTGAATAGACGACAACCGTTTGCTTAGACCAGAGTAGGTTTTGCGTGTTGTGCTGTCACGAGAAATGACATTAGCCGCAGATGTGAAGTGCTTATAGAGAGCAGGGTAAGCATTCCTAACAGCCTCTACTGTTCTAAAGCTCGACGAACCCACCGGGTGTCTAACACCTACCTATCTTGCAAAGTTGAATGTCAAGTGCCAGTTTATCCCTTCAGCTCTAACCTATTTTTCCCAGATGTGCTATAAAGAGAATATAGCTTGTCTAACAAACTTTTAAAGTGATTAGTAGCTCCAACATCTTTCATGACATCATTGACTGCAAGCTCTAGGCGATGGCAGAGCAGAGCAGTGCTATGATATTTAGAAACATGTCTTGCAACCGCTTCATGACACCTGTATTGCATCCAAACATCACTGAAGCTCCATCGCAAGCAACTGCTACCAGGCACTTGGCAAGAAAGTTTTCATTTATGTTAATTTTTCAGCGCAGACAATAAACTGCTCACTATTCCTCGGCAGTCAGATCCTGCAGCTCCACAAGGTCCACAAATAAATTAGCAGGAGACTCCATGCCAGGTAACATCAGTAGCATGTACACAATTAAAGCGCTCTTCTTGTTTAAAGCAGTAGCTTCATCAAGTAAAAGACTCACTTTAGGAGCAATCGCTAGGATTTGGGCAAACAACTTTTCTTCATCTCAGATGAAATGATGTTGAATGTTAGAACATGCCACATTGGAATGCAAAATCTTCCCCATGTCTAGTCCATTCAACTGCTGACAGTCTATTTCTACTTCAAAACCATATGATGGGCGGTTACGCTTCGCTGCTTTATAAGCAGTTCTGAAGATTCTGGCCGTAGTTGCAATTTGGGCAGACTGTGCATTTGCAGCTAATTGCAGCAATGTGTCTTTTTTTGACTGCTCAAGAATGCGAGAAGCCGCGACATGTGACTTAGTTTGTTCATGTTCTCCTATCTTTTTCCATAGTGATTTCTGTTGCTTTGCTTTATTGGTATCGTATGAAGTAACACAGGTTTCGATCCATTCTTTAGCCAGCTTCATTCCAGCAGATTTTTCAGGACCCAAGTTACTGACTTGCTGACACACACTGCAACCGAGATTTGATCCGTTGATGACTAACCACGGTATTTGCTCTGAAAAAATGTTTTGTTCACACGTCCATCCGGCAGGAAGTAAATGTTTGCTGTGAGCCACAACTTGTTTAGGTAATTCATGTTCAGCTACCAGAGCTCTGTGATTCAGAGTCACTATTGGCACAACTGTTTTCGACAACACTATTCCCTTCAAAATCATGAACTTGCTTTTCTTTTGTAGCACTGCTGACACATGTAACAGTGGCACCTGATACATCTTCAGATTCATTTCTGTCGTTTTTATCACTCTCCTTTTTCTTCCTCTTAGTCACTGGCTCACCCTCATTCATACTACCTCCTGGCTTAAAAAAATACGACCATATTTTCTTTTGACCATGAGACATTTTTTTTGGATTGATGTGTCAGCTGTCTGCCTGTCTCCAAAATGAATAGAGATCTAACCTGCTCCTCTTCCTATCTCACTTAGCTTTTTTTTATTCAAGCCCCAGCCCCTTGAAAGAGACAAAGACAGTTACTGTCACGCACAATAATGTGCTATATGTAAAAGGAACTTTTGAGAATTAAACCAAGCTCACCAGTCCGCACACGTGCTCCTCTGCCTTAAATTTTGCTCTGCCTCTAGTCTCTGGCTTGCTTGAAATTGTTGCTTAATAAGGTGAGTGAGAGTCTCTAATATCCTGACTCCGTCCAGGTGACAAAAAATGTTTTTCCCAAGGAGTCAGGAAGGGAGTTATTTTTACTTCAGCTTGTGGAGAACTAGGAAAACCTTTAAGTAAAAATAATAGTCAAATCCAGACAGACTGCTGGCTGAATTTACCAAGTTCAATAAATACACAACTAAGATGATTAGCTCTCAGCTTGTCTTGAGCCAGCTCAGGCTCCAAAACCTATCAGCTTTAATGCAGTCTGTCTGCTTCTTCACTTTACTGTTTTTTTTTTTTTTTGAAGAGCCAGCCAAGGGGTTTTAATTTTTTTTCTTGTGGTGTACTACTTATTTATTTCTGTTTATTAGGTAGTAAGTCTCAAGTCTTTGCCTGAAGCAGAGGCTGCTTCTTCTGTTCTGCCCTGCACTGTGCACTTCTCCTTGAATCCCTTAAGTTGCCTTAATGCTGCCTGCCCTTCTGATTGTTCTTCCTAAATTGCTTCAGCTTACTAAGCTGCCTTCTTCACCACTCCATTTTAGCACCCCGAATCAAATTTTGCTGCCTCAGCCTGGCTTCCAAGTTCCTTGAACCTCCTCCTCTCCTCCCTCAGGCTCCAGCCAGAAGCTCAGCTACTTTCCCACCACTGCGGCTGCAGTTTCCTCGACCCCCTGTCACCCACTCGCTCTGTTCCCAGCCTTGCCCACCCCACCAGTGATGCCCAACTCTCTTTCCTTATAGCAGCAACCCTAACTACTCCCCAATCTCAAGTAACTTCAGTTCGCCCAAGAACATTTTTTGTGCAGAGAATGAATGTGAGGAGCAGGAGCGTATGTTAAACATAGTCACAGCTTGGCCCTGCTGCAACAACACCAACGACCCAGCTTTGTCCACCTTCAGTTTTAGGAGTTCTTGCAGAACCCTTTCTTCTGTGAAAGGACTGGGATCGACCCACCCTATCAAGAGTGCTTCTGTTAATTGGATTAGGCACTTCCCCCTCCTCTTTTGTGAATACTGAGCAGAAATATTCGTTCAATATTCCTGCTTTTTCACTGTCCCCCTCTGCCCACCCACCGTTCATTCTATTCAGCCTCACTATCCCTCCCTTTGTCTTTCTGATGCTGATGTACCTATAAAGGTTTTATCCTTCTTAACTGAGTTGGCTATCTTTTTCCTCAGTTTGGGCCTTTGCTATTCTGACTTCCTCCTGCTTCTTTCAGAACCCTTTCTTCTGTAAATGGACTGGTATCGACCCCCGTCTTCAGAGTGTTTCTCTTGTTTGGTTTGGTAACTCTCCTCCTCTTCCTTTGTGAATACTGAGCAGAAATATTCGTTCAGTATCCCTGCTTTTCACTGTCACCCTCACCCATATCCCTCCCTTACTAAGCTTCAGTATCCCTCCTTTGGTCTTTCTTCGCCCCTAATGTACCTATAAAAGGTCTTTATCCCCCTTCTTAACAGAATTGGCTATCCTTTTCCTCGGTTTGGGCCTTTGCTATTCTGACTGCCTTCCCAGCCTCTTTCTGCTTTAACTGATAAAGTTCTCTGTCCTGCTCCTTCTGTGTTTCCTTATATTTCCTGAATGCTGTCCCTTTCTCCTTAACCTTCCCTGCCACCTCTTTTGTGAACCATAGCGTTTTTTCCTTCATTGTATTTTATTGATTTGCTTTACACAAAGGCTTGTTGCCTCTGTGATGGCTGTTTGATCACTCCCATTGTTCCTCCACCCCTCCTTCTTGCCTGTTTGCTAGGTGCTTTTCTGAGGCACTCTCTCATTTTCAAAGTCAGCCCTCCTAAAGTCTAGTACTCTTGCTTTTGTATGGCTTGATTGTATGGCTGTGTTTATCGTGAACCACACTGTTTGGTGGTCACTTGTTCCCAGATGGCTACCCACTTCTAAATCTGAGATTCTTTCTCCATCCCCATTTGAAAGTACCAGGTCTAAGATTGCTCCCTCCTGAGTGGGTTCTGATACTAGCTGTCAGAGGCATGCCCCCTGTAGGACATCAAGAATGACCCTGCTCTTGGACGTGCCTGCAGCAAAGGTGCTCCAGTTAACATCTGCATATTCAGGTCCTCCATCAACAATATCTCCCCTTTTTCTGCCATTCTAAGAAAGCCTTCTATCATTTCCTTGTCCATTCCCTCCCCCTGAGATGGGGGTCTGTATACAACCCCCATGCGGATTGTGGTGCCATTTCCTGTCTCCAGGGTGACCCAAAGTGCCTCATCTGCTCCCTGTTTACTCTTTAGTTCTGTTGCTTTGATCCCTTCCTTTACATAGAGAGCTACTCCTCCATCTCTTTACCCTCCCTGTCCCTCCTGTAGACTATGTATCCTGGTATGTTGACATCCCAGTCATGGTTCTCTGTGTACCATGTTTCTGTGACTGCCACAATATCCAGGCAACCCTCTTCCATCAAGGCCACTAGTTCAGGGAGCTTGTTACACAGACTACAGACATTGGTACTCATCACCCTCCACTTTTGATAACCTACCCTTTTAGCCCCATTTCTGTCCCTTACTGCCTTTGCCTTTTTTGTTTAAATCTGTTCTGCTCCTAATACTTCTGTACCTTGGTGTTTACCTCTAATCACCATGTTTTGTGGGGGAGGCTTGGATTTCCTGCTTCTTTTCATTGCCTCCCCTTGGCTAGTTTAAATGCTTGCCAATGAAGCATTCAAACCTCTCACCTAGGATCCTGGATCCCCTGGACAGATGCAGACCATTGCACCAGTATAGGTCTGTATCCCTCCAGGTGCTCCCAGTCCCCAATGAAGCAAACCCTGGGCTCCACCAGTTTTCAACCACTCATTGAATTCCTGGTGAGAAGTGCCTAACATCTCCCTTGCCATAGACAGGCAGCACCTCCGAGAAAGGTTACAGTATCGCTACTTGTCTAAGGCCCCTTCCCAACTCTACAAACTGCTTTTGCACTGCTCTGATCCCATTCCTAGCCAGGTCATTTGTCCCTAGGTGGACAATGATATCCAGCTCCCTCCCTCCCTCGTACAGCTCCTCCCACGATCCTGAGGATTCGCTTCCTGTCCCTCCAAGCCGTGGCGCCAGGAAGGCACCTTACCTCCCTCTCCCCTTCCTCCTCTATTTCTACCCTAATGATTGAGTCCCCCACCAGGAGTTGTTTCCTTCCCCTGTGGGGTCCCATGCCACCCTCCTTTGGGTCTCCTTTGTGAAGGTTCCCAGCATCCTCCTTGGTCTCCACTGCAGGTGCCTCCAAAGAGGAACCACTATCCACCAGAAGAGTGAATGAATTGTGGAGAGGTACAGCTGGAGGGATGCAACTCTGTTCCACCACCCTCTCCCTCCTTGTGCCCACCCTGGTCCAGCATCTCCTCTTTCTTGGCAACCTCTGAGGTAGTGGCATTAGCCCTTGTGGTCCCTGGGTGGGGGAGGAGGTTTCATGAATCCTAGCCAGGTCAGCCTGGAGATGGGCAACCTCCTCTCTCAGACCAGAGAGGTGCCTGCAAATAGGGCAGCATCGCAGCCTCCAGAATGTCTCCCGGAACACTGCCGCCCCACAGCCATTGCACTGCACCACTCCTATCATGTCTTATTTTGTGTCCCCTCTACTGTTTCTCTGGATGCTTACCTTCTCCTCTCCTTACAATTCTCACCCTTCTTGTTCTGGGACAGCAACTTCCTATCTTCTTCAGTAGCCTCCTTCTTCCTTGCTCAATATCAGACCACCAGCAGCTGGGGGGGGGGAGAGTGAGCTACTTTTTCTACTTTAGGGTTGACAAAACCAATGTTTCTCTATGATCCTTTCCTTCCTACTGCCAAACAGGAAGTTCCTGTTTACAGTCAAATCCATTGACTATAAAAGTAGAACTGGCTTTGGGTGGGTGGATGGGTGGGATGGAGGGCAATTAGTAAGAAACAATGCTAGCAACAGGAAGTTGTAATTTGACTCACCTGCTTTTATAGTGTCTAAACCACACCCCCAAGTAAGCTCTCTTTCCTCCTACTGGTTTAGCAAAGTCAGCTGATACAGTAACTTTCACTGCACAGAATACACACTGACCTTCTTTCTTTTCTTTCTTTTTTTAACCCCAAATATGTCCCCTTCTACTTCTAATAAAGTTATCTGTCTACTTAATCTTAACAGACACTGACTCCTGCTGAGATATATGTTTTAAATTAAGAAGAAAATGTAGCTTCTTTTAGTTAGCTGCTTTCTGCTCTACAAGCAAGGCTAGCAACAGCACAGCTGTTGATGTGTGATCATGACTGCATGCAATGCAATACTAAACTATTACCCAGGCAGTAAGGGCAGATGGGCAGCAATGAATGTGATAGAAGGAACAGTATGCACCGAGACTGCTATCTCCCATGACAAACCATAGAGATATCACTAGTTGCACTGAAATGTATGTACAAGAATGTGTGTATTTCTGACAGTAATATAGATGGGGTGAAGGCCGGCCAGGTAGAGGGGCCCCATGACATCAGTAATCCTGCTGGGGGCCCCAAAACCCTAAAGCAGGCTCTGCCCCAATCCCTGATTCCTGAAGCCACAATCTATGTCCCTAGGAACATAATCTGGTGGTCTAGTGGCACTTCCCAATCACAGATACATGGAGTCACAAATAGACAGAAGTTCCCTGGTAGTCTAGCACCCCCCTTCCCTGATCCTCAACACAAGTGGTAGGCACAAATAGTTGTGCATCACAGTAGCCCAGTGCCCACCCCCGCATTTCCTATTTCCACAATATAATATGTACTTATCCCTGGTATTCTACTGGACTGCCGCATCCTCAATCAGCACAATGCAATATATAATCATCCCTGGTTGTTCCCCCGGACTTCTATATCCCCAATCACAAGAATAAAATAATTATTTATCCCTGGTGTCCCCAGGAGTGCCACATCCCAGATCACAACAATGAAATAATTAATTATACCTGGTGTCCTCCAGGAGTGCCGCATCCCTGATCACAACAATTAAATAATTAATTATACCTGGTGTCCTCCAGGAGTGCCGGATCCCTGATCACAACAAAGAAATAATTAATTGTCCTTGGTGTCCCCTGGAGTGCCACATCCCAGATCACAACAATGAAATAATTAATTGTCCTTGGTGTCCCCTGGAGTGCCACATCCCAGATCACAACAATGAAATAATTAATTGTCCTTGGTGTCCCCAGGAGTGCCACATCCCTGATCAAAAGAGTGAAATAATTATGTATCTCCAGTGTCCCCAGGAGTGCCACATCCCAGATCACAACAAATAAATAATTAATTATCCCTAGTGTCCTTCAGGAGTGCCACATCCCTGATCAAAAGAGTGAAATAATTATGTATCTCCAGTGTCCCCAGGAGTGCCACATCCCAGATCACAACAATGGAATAATTAATTGTCCTTGGTGTCCCCTTGAGTGCCACATCCAGATCACAACAATGAAATAATTAATTATTTCTGGTGTCCTCCAGGAGTGCCACATCCCTGATCAAAAGAGTGAAATTATTATGTATCCCCAGTGTCCCCAGGAGTGCCACATCCCAGATCACAACTATGAAATAATGATTTGTCCTTGGTGTCCCCTGGAGTGCCACATCCCAGATCACAACAATGAAATAATTAATTATCCCCAGTGTCCCCCTAGACAACCGCAACCCTGTTTTCCACTCATAAATATGGCAATAACCCCAGTGGTCCCATGGACTGTTCCAACCCCAATCCCCCATAATTGGCAACCCCCACCATACCCAGTGGTCTAGTGGAGCCCCCAGCCCCCATCCAGCAGTGCCTATCATCCCACTCCCTCCACCCCGGATCTGAGCTGGCGACTGGGTCAGCCAACCACTTACTTCTGCAGCCAGTCACTGACTGAGTTCTAAATGAGTGCATATTCAGAATTAAAGCAAGAGATACACGTTGCACAAATAAGGCACTCCCTGTGTACATTAATATGATATACAGTATCAGCATATAAACTGGGGAATTTTTACAACACATGCATACGGCACAAAAAAGGTAATCCCTGTGAACATTAATACAATATAGTACCAACATATAAATTGTTGAATTAATGCAACAAATATACATTGTGCAAATAAGGCAATCCATGTGCACATTGACACAATATACAGTACAACATTTTATCTATTGAATTAAAGTAACAAATACACATGGAAGAAATAATACAATCCTTGTATACATTAATATGATATGCAGTACCAACACATAAACTACTGAATTAAAGCAACAAACACACATTACGTAGAAAAGGCAATGCAAATGCACATTATTATGATATACAGCAACAGATACACATTGCATAAGTAACACAATCCCGGTGTATGTTAATACGATTTACAGCACCGACATATAAACTCTTGAATTAAGGCAACAGTTTTTGTTGGCCATAAAAAATATTTAAAGAGCCCCTGACACTGTTGGAAAAACTATGAAAATTGTTTCTTAGGCTTCATCTGCTCTGGTGACTTGTCTACACCTGACATCATAATCTTCACTTTATGGCATCACAATTATTGACCCTGCAATAGACTGCGATGTCATAATCAGAACTGTGATGTTAGGTGTAGGCATGTAGTCAGTCAGATCAGAAAGGACACAGATCCTGTTCTCATTTAAATGTCCTTAGTAATATAGAGGATAATGGCTGGGGATCGGGTGATAACCATGCTGTAATCACCTCGAGTGGTTGCTAGGGCAACATTGTAAACCTCGAGAGCGCAGCTCGAGAGGTTTACTGTAGCTCTAGCAACCACGAGAGGTGATTTCAGCATGGTTATCACTCAATCCCCAGCCATCATCTTTTATAGTGTACGGCCAAAAAAACACTGTTTGCATTCTATGTGTGAGAATTATGGAACTCTGGTGCATTGTTTTTTGTTATGCCACTGTTTGGAAGTTCCGAAGTGTGGTTAACAACTTTTAAAATTCTAAACAGTGCATAACAAAGCTGTGTGACTGCTGATTATGGTTGTTAATAGGCACTTACCATACATTATAAAGAAATAAGGATGAGAATTAAAGAAAAAGTATGAAATATATGTTTAACTGTTTGAATATTACATTTTTCAATGGTTGTCCCAGTGGGGTCAGAGGCTCTTTTTAAGGCTTAGGCAGGCCCATCAGTAATGTGGCAGGACTGCTACTCAAAACACCTATGATCTAGCTTCAGGAACATGTCTGGATCATCAAAAGGGACTAAGTAAACCAGCAAATGCTCTCTCTCTCTCTCTCTCTCTGTCTCTCTCTCTCTGTCTCTCTCTCTCTGTTTCTGTCTCTCTCTCTCCAGCATGGGGAGAAGACTCCTTGCTACCATAAGCATGGCATCCATTACTTTTAGTCCCCATTGCTGCCTACAATACTGTTTAGCACCCAAAGGGTCTCGGGGGGACCTTTTACACTCGGTGCCAGCATCCATAGTGTTGTCATTGGTAACCTAACCTTCGCTTCCCAACCCTAGCTCATTGGTAAACGAGATGTGTAAAGTTGTGGAATGAAAATAATCTGACAGTGTCACCCTCATAGCAGCATTGTCTATGAGGCTGCTTCCAACCTCCCCAGTTAAGAAGAGCATCATCTGAGATGCTAGACCATCCTTCCTATGGTCATCCCTCAACACTTCAAGACTGTTTTGTAACTTGGTCACTGCTGCCACTTCTTCCACTTTATGGACAAGTTAGCCCCTCATGCTGTTTCCTATATTATTACAGCTGCAGTGGGTGGAACTAAGAGAAAAAGGACTCTGTGTTCCTGAAGAACAAACAACATATTAGACTTGCATCAGTTTCCTCCCTGTCCATGAAGTTGTCCGCCCATGTTGTCCCTATTGATGCAGCTCTGCACTGCTTACAGTGCCGGTGATCATGCCAGAACACGGCACACTCCGTCATGTCCAAGATGGCCACCACATTCAATTGCAGATGTGCTAGCAGTCAAGCATGTGCAGTACCATGTGGTGGCCATCTTGGTCACAGTGGAGTGGGCCATGTTTCACCATGACTGCCTATTTTACCTATGTATTTAATATTTTTTTATTTAAAAAAATTCCCCACACCAAATCTTCCCTCTCAGAACCTCCCGAAACATAGCAATGACACTGGGGGTGCTCAATCCCCCAGTGTTGCATTCATGTTCTACCCTGATACCCATTGTTTTTCTTTAAATAAGAATAGTCTCTCTCCACCCAACCATCCCTCTCAGCAATCACCATCCTGCTCACCCCCAGAAACAGAACTGTGACACTGGGGGACCCAGTCCACCAGTGTTGCAATCAGGTATCCTCAGTCCTAATTTTTTTTCACCTGTAAAAAAAAAAGTCCATCAATGTCTTTTTCACCCATTTCTTAGCCCCCATCTGACTCTCCCACTCAGCACCCACCACCCCCAAGTCCTTACTTACCCATGGGGTCCACTGCCATAATCCTCTCTGGACCACAGATGCATCTTCAGTCTTCAAAGCTGGACCATGAACTGAAGACACAGGTATGTAGTTCAATGTATTTCAATGGGGTTTTGAACTTAGTTCCATAATTTGGGCATTTTTGCTTATTTTCTGGCCCAGATTTACAACATGCCTTCTTGGGGATCCCACCTCATGAACAATGGCACTATAATTAGGCAGAATTGTCCCAAAAGGTGATTTTGTGGTTCCGGCATGAAATTACTTTTTGGGCAAGAGTTGAATATTTTCATGAGGTGGGGTCATAAAAAGGCTATGTTGAAAATCTGGTGTACAAATATTGAAAAATAACAAAGTTACAAGCCTACATAGAATTTTGTGAATGCAGGCTCATAACTTTGGTACTTTTCAATATTTTTACCCAATATTTACAACATAGCCATATCTTCACAGCATCTCATGAATGTGACAGCTGTCAATTTTATGTTTGCTTGCACGCATGTGCAAGAAACATAGTGCCATCATCCAAGTTTTTGGAGGTGTGGCACCCGTTTTCCAATTCAGTTAGTGTGTATGCAGGCACGGCCACAGTTCTCCAGTGAATGCTGCAGCTGTCTATGACAGCAGTTGTAAATGCAGTGCCATACAGTTGAAAGTGAGAGCTACACTTCAGTGAGCAGCGATAAGATATCACGTGCTCATGCACGATGCACGCCTCCCCCCCCACACACACACACGCACACATATTGCATGCTCATACACTTCCTCCCACGCACACACTGTATAGCCGATGGGGGTGCCCAATCCCCCGTCAGCTGTGCTGCACTCCCCTACCAACAAAGTTCCAGGTGCCATGCTGGGAGCCCACCCCAGCATGGCAGCAATCTGTATGGTTGATGGGGGTGCCCAATCCCCCATTGGCTCCACTGTCCCCCCCAAGAGACTATCGGGTGCCACGCTGGGAGCCCACCCCAGCGTGGCAACAGTCCTATGGCCGACAGGGCCCCTGTCGGCTCCATGCCCCCTGTCAAACCGCCTTCCAGCTGCCATGCTGGGAGCCCACCCCAGTGTGACACAAGTCCCACATCATCTGAGTAAAAAAAAAAAAAGTGAAAGAAAAAACCTTCCCTTGCTGACTGTCCTGACCACCCTCCCCACCCACGCCCACCCTCTGTGCATCCACCTCCCTACACCCCCACCTCACCCCATACTTACCTCCGAGTCCGCGCGATGATCTTCGGTGGACCGGGAACACGTCTGCACTCTTCAAAGCTGACTACGAATTGAGGAAATGTCGGTAAGCTGTATAATGTAATAAATAGGGTTTGTTTCAACTTTAGTGCATGTCTAGGGCATTTTAGGGAATTTTTTCACCAAATTTTCAACATGGAGTTTTTGGGACCCCGTCTCATGAATTCTGCCACTGTCATGGAGTCAATCAGCCCCGAAAGGTGATTTTGTGGTCACTGCGCAGAACCACCTTTTGGGACCGAGTTACAAAACTATAGTGTCACAGTTCATGAGGTAGGCCCCCAAAAACCCTATGTTAAAAATATGGTGAAATAATTCTCCAAAATGACTGTTTTACGAGCAGTCGTTGCGCAGTTCCTACGCATGCTCGTAAGTTCGCGAATTTTCAATATGTTCACTCCAGATTTTCAACATTGCCATTTTACCACACCTCCTTATGAACAATACAGCTGTCATTTCTCACATCTCACCCAAAATGTGTTTCCACGCATGTAGCACACAATGGCGCAGTCGGTATGCAAAATCACTGTTTGGGACAGATTAAGAAAATCACAGTGACACTGTTCATAAGCAGAGGTGTTAAAATGGCTATGTTAAAAATTTGGTGAAAAAAGTCCAGAAAATGACTGTGTTACGAGTGACCATTGCGCAGTTTCCACGCACCCTCGTAACTTCAATGATTTCTAATATGTGCTGTCCAGATTTTCACCACTGGCATTTTTCCACACTTCCTTATGAACAGTACAGCTGTCATTTTTCACAGCATGGCCAAAATGTGTTTTCACACTTTCAGCACAGAAATGCGTGGTTGCTGTGGGAAATCGCTGTTCGGGACAGATTAAGAAAATCACAGTGACACTGTTCATGAGCGGAGGTTCCAAAATCCCTTTGTTGACAATCTGCTGTAAAAAATCCCCAAACTAATTGCATTACAAGTGTGCATTATGCATTTTCTATGCACGCTCGTGACTTCACCAGTTTTTTTAATATTTTCACAACAGAATTTCAACATTGCTATTTTTTGTACCTCCGCATGAACAGTACAGCTGTCATTTTTCACTTCCTGTTCCAAATCCATTTTCGCACGTGTGGTGCCAAATGGCATAGTCGCTGTGCAAAATCAGCTTTTGACTAACAAACTGATATTGCCATTGTTCATAAGGTGGGAGTCACAAAAAACCCATGTTGAAAATTTGGAGTGAAAATGCCAACAAATGCCTGAGGCACTAGGGTTTCTGACCATAACGCCCCAACCTGTAGAGATTGACAGGTATCAGGGGTGTGACTTGGGATTCTCGCCTGTAATGCTCATACCATTTCACACCCTGCAGCCAGCGAGAGGCATCAAGGTGTCCCTTGGACTCTTCAGCCCCAAAGTTCACCCCATTCTCCTATACAGGACCCATCTCACTATATTTCCTGATGGAATGGGGTGAGCATAAGGGCCAAAGACCCCAAGGCACACCGTGACACTTGTCAGTGTCTGCAGGGTGGGGTGCGGTGAAATGGTGTGGCTGTTATGCCTGACGACCCAAAGGCACACCCCAATGCCTGTCACTCTCTGTAGGGTGGTGGTGGGGTTTGCTTCAGTTCAATACTTCGCTGCCATTTCTATTATGCAGCTCTCTAACTCCTACACTACTAATGTCAATGCTAGCAAGCAAACATTTGGCATTGAGAAATGCTTGTTATGTTTGCTTGTGTGAATGCACAAGAATCATGCTGTGGCAGCTTGCTGGAGAAGCAGATTGTGGAGGTGTGGCACTGTTGTGGCCAATGCTGCCACTGCTTTTTGGGACTCATCTGTGTGTCACCAATGAAGGAGTATGCTGGCTGTGACAGTACCCTGCAAGCATGCCACCAACTTGAAACAATTTCGCTACTGCAATGAGGGCATGCCCCCTCATTGCAGGGAGTGCCTTGCCTGGTGTAACATTTCAATAAACATGGCAGCAGCTGTCGCCATCTGCCTCTCACAGTCCCCAGCAAGCTGACTTCGGGGGTGCTCAATCCCCCTGTCGGCATGCCCCCTCCCCATTTTGTTTGCCAATGGGGGAGACCAATCCCAGTCAGAAAATGTGCCCCTTTGCTGTGTTTTGTCTGCGGCAGGGGATGCCCAATCCCCCTCAGCATCATCCCTCCAAACACAGACACGCTTGCCGATGGGGGGGCCCAATCCACATCGGCTTCAGTGACCTGTCCCCAATCTGCTGAGGGGGGTGCCCAATCCCCCTCGGCATCATCCCTTCAAACAAAGACACAGTGGCTGACAGGGTGCCCAATTCCCCTGTCAGCATGTTTCTTCCATCATCGGAATTTTGCCCCTGCCCCACCCCCATTGTGTGCCACACTGGGTGCCCACCCCAGTGTGGCTAACATGACCCCCCAAACTCTTACACCTATAAAAAAAGAAAACAGTCTGCGGTGGGTTTTTATTCATTTTTTTATAACCTGAAACACAGAAAATGGTCCCTCGCCATCAGGTCCCCTCCCCAACCCACACCTTCTCTCTGCCCACCCCCACTTTCCCTCACCCACCCTCACCCCATACTTACCTCCAGAGTCTGGCACGACAATCTTCGGTGGAGTGGCAACATGTCTGCACTCTTCAAAGCCAACAACGAACTGAAGAAATGCCAGTAAGCTGTAAAATGGTATAAATGGGGGGGTCAACTTAGGTGGATATCTCAGCCATTTTTGTAACTTCTGGCCCCAAATTTTCAACATGGGGTTATTGGGACACCACCTCATGAACTCAGTCACTGTCATGTCGCTATTTGGTCCCGAAAGGTGATTTCGCGGCCACTACACAGAATTACCTTCTGGGACTGATTAATGAAACGACAGTGTAGCTGTTCATGAGGTGGGCTCCCAAAAAGCCTATGTTGCAAATTTGTTGAAAAAATTCAAATAATGACGGTGTTATGAGTGTGCATTGCGCAGTTCCCAGGCACGCTTGTAACTTAAAGAATTTTTAATATTTTCACTCCAGAATTTCAACATTGCCATTTTTCCACACCTTTCCACACCTCCTTATGAAAGCACAGCTGTTATTTTTCACATCCTGCCCGAAATGTGTTTTTGCACATGTGGCACACATTGGCACAGTCGCTGTGTGAAATCAATGTTTGGGACAGATTAAGAAAATCACAGTGCCACTGTTCTTGAGCAGGGGTCCCAAAATGCCTGTGTCAAAAATGTGGTGTAAAAAATCTCCAGAATAATTGTATTATGAGCATGCATTGTGCAGTTCCCACCCACACTCATAACTTCAAGAATATTTAACATTTTCACTCCAGATTTTCAACATTGCTATTTTTCCGCACATCCTTATGAAAGCACAGCTGTCATTTTTCACATCCAGTGCAAAACATGTTTTCTCACATCTAGTGCAAAATGGCACGGGCGCTGTGCAAGATCAATGTGTGGGACAGATTAATAAAATCACAGTGATAGTACTCATAAGGACAGGTCTTAAAAAGCCCATGTTGCAAATGTGGTAAACAAATTCAAAAAATTTACTGCGTTACCAGTGTGTATTGCGCAGTTTTTACTCACACTCGTAACTTCGCAAATTTTTTATATTTTTACTACAGATTTTCAACATTGTCATTTTTGCACACTGCCTTGTGAACAGTACAGCTGTCATTTTTCACATCCTGCCTGAAACATGTTTTCACACCTAAGGGACACAATGGGCGTGGTCACTGTGCGAAATCAATATTTGGGACAGATTAAGAAAATTACACTGCTACTGTTCATGAGCAGAGGTCTCAAAATGCCTATGTTGAAAATGTGGTGTAAAAAATCCCCAAAATAATTGTATTATGTGTGTGCATTGCACAGTTTCTACGCATGCTCATGACTTCACCAATTTTTTAATATTTTTTATATATTTTCACTCCAGATTTTCAGCATTACCATTTCTTTACACCCCCTCATGAACAGTACAGCTGTCATTTTTCACATCCTGCCTGAAATGTGCTTTCGCACCTGGGGCGCCAAATGACGCAGTCAATGTGCAAATTACCTTTCAGCTAACAAACTGATAGTGTCACTGTTCATGCAGTGGGGTCACAAAAAGCCCATGTTGAAAACTTGGAGTGAAAATACCAAGAAGGGTTTACTGTTTTTTATATTCCTCCCTTCCCCAGGAGATGCCACACAGAACTTCACTGCCCTGTTACACATATGTGCATGCATGCATGTTGATGTCAGTGGAATCATCCCCTCCTTGTGTCATCAACTCAGTTGTGACTCATCCTGTGGGTACCTAGGTGGTGGTGGTGTAACAACAAGGCTCATCAGAGGCAACCTCCTTTCCAGGGTTAAATTAACATACTTGAGGATGCTTAGCCTTCCTCCCCAGCCATCCCTGCAGTGATTCATGCTCGTTCCCAAACATGGATTGCTTGTATCTCAAACAGTAGCCCTAACACTGCACAGATAGGCCAGTGTTCTGGATGGCAAACATTCATGATTCCACAGCACTTACTGTAGAAGCAGGGAATTTTCCCAGGTTGCCTAGCCTGCATTCTCTCTGTCAATAAAACAGGTATTTGTAACCCAAATACAAGAAGCACCAGAAAAAAGCTATCACAGTTCAATGTGCCTTTTCTGGTCAAACATTACAAATAAATACCTGAAACAGGTCCATTTTGCCCATTCCCAAGATACAATAAAAAACAACCTGTGACAGCTCGGTCAGACTTTTTGTGTCACGAATCACCAGATATATAAATATAACAGAGCTGGTCCACTGGTGTGCAGAGCTGAAGTGCTACAAGATGCCTTACCTCCTGTCATGTCTGTGACCCGGGTTCAGCAATGGATTTGGGACATCAGGGGTCAGCTGGGAAGGGACAGGATTGAGCATCCGAAGGACTGGTGTCCTCTCCTAGGGAGGGGTGGCTTGTTGCTTCATATGCTCCCAGGTAGAGAAGTGTGGGTAAAGTAGGTCAGAGATGCAAAGTATGGGAGAGGACTGTGGGGAGTGTAGGGTGGGTGCACCCCCGTACGTGAATTCTACAGTCTGGAAGAGGGGTGGGACTGAAAATTGGAAAATAGGCATCAGGGGGGCTCTATGAAGCCCCACCCAGCCAACTCTGCCCCCTCACCACTGCTTGGTGAGTGACCTGGTCCACCTTGGATTTTCTGTATTGGGGGTGGCCCTCCATCCTTATCCCTGCTGCAAGATGGGAACTTGTGGAGAGACTCCCGACCAGGTGCTTGCCAGAAGATGTGGAGAGCTGGATTGGGGCGGCTGAGGATCAGGCTGATGCATCTGCCACTGGACACAGGAAGATAAGAACCTACATGGAAAAAATAAATATAACTGGTCCCATGTAACCCACTCCTGTGGAGACATATGGAAAGGAGCTCTCGCAGCTCATTGTACCATACCAGGTCACACATTACAAATAAGTTTTCACTGACCCCCATGGATGTACCTGGATGAAATGTGTTACAGCTCAGTGTGCCTTTCCTGTTCAACAAGTACAAATAAATAAACAAGCAGGTTCATATAATAATGCACCCCCCCCATGATGCACCTGGATCTGAGCTGCCACAGCTGTGTGCCTTTCCTGGGATCAGCAAGTACAAACAAATATATATATAATCTAACAGATGCTGAAAGCAATGAACCACAGGGAGGTTACATTTCTCATTCAAGGTCATCCAAATAGTCTGTAGTAACATCCACAGGGTTCTGTGTTGTAACTGATCGTAGAATAGCGATTGCTGTTTGGTCGAGTGAACAACACTGAAAATTAATTTTGGCAATGCACACTCGCAGTGAATGGCAAGAGGGCACCTGAGAACTGTGAGTTTATTTTTCAGGGCTTCACTCCCCACACACCCCTAATAAAGGATTCTCAACTCCAGAGACATGCATGTCAGGAGGGGTAAAATTCTTTAAAAAAGTACAAGCCGACTGCCAACAAACAAAATACCTTGCTGCGCCGAACCCTTCAACTCCCAGCCAACCATCCTCCTCACCATGCTAGCTGACCAGCTCAGCAGCTAGCTACCATATCACCTCCCACATACCTTCCCTTCCCCCATGCACGTGCGTGAGCGTATATGCGCATACTTTCCGTCACCCTACCTTGCTCAGTCAGGTATCTGGTCACTACTCTGCTAGATCGCCATGAACACAGGTGCCGTAAGTGAGTTGCCATTTTTGTAAGTGCTCAATTGAAGTCGCCTTGTTCACTGGACACCCATCCACAGATGCTATAAGTAAAAAAATGATTTGGGAGTATGTCTGGTGGAAAATACCCTAAGAAAAAATTACTCACCAGGTATTAAAATTAACAAGACCTCTAAATGAAACTGAATTTATTAGAAAATTTCCAGTTCCCTTTGAAAGTTTCACTGAATATGATTTCCCTAGAAGCCACATTTTACCTATAAATGCAGAAACAACAATGGGAAAGATGTGCCACATCATTGGATTACACTAGAGCTTGTTTAATTTTTATTTCACATATGAAACAATCTCCTCTGTTAGGATATCTCTTTTAAATGGGAATGGTAAGCACTAGGAGCCCCACACCCAAGTGTAAGCTGGACCCAGATTGTACTTTGTATGAAACAAAAACATGTTTTTATGCTTACAGCAGTAGAGCAGATTGAATCAGACTGATTCTGCCGACATTTTCTACACCCCTTAATGCCAGACTCCCCTTTAGTGATCAGAATAAAGCTGCAACAGTGGAAGATTCAATAGCTTGCAGTGCATGTTACAGTTTTTAAGAGTGCTTGGAACTGATATTCAGAGCTTGGCGCAAGTGTAGCACAGCTGTTTGCACTGCGCTTGTGCCCACATTGGATCTGGCAACATTCTGATAGATAGCGCTCATCGACAGAGTAGCGCTGTGCAACTGAAAGACAGTCCATGTTGGTGCAGCATTAAATGTATCTGCACTATACTGACATGGACCAGGGCAGCAGATGCAGTGCTGGAGATAACAATGCCCAGAATGGGACAGCACCAGGTCCCCTGTGGGTCATATGCAGCCCAAGCATGTAAATGAGACCACTGGGCATGCAAGGCACTAGTGTCCATCTGCATTTTCAGTATGGGCTTGTGTTGGGCACAGCAGCCCCTTTGCACCGCTACCAATGTAAAAATCACTCCTTGGTAGTCCAGTGGTTCCTCCCCATTGCCCAGAAGACATATTATAAAGTCCCTCCTATCACCCAGTAGATATATTTTAAAAGTCCACATTGGTCCAGTTCCTCCCGATTGCCAAGTAGATATATTTTAAAAGTCCCTAATGGTCCAATGGTTCCCACCCCCAATCACCAAGTAGATATATTTTTAAAGTCTCTAGTGGTCCAGTGGTTCTCCCTCAGTCAACCAGTATAGATGTATTTCAAAAGTTTCCGGCAGTCAAGTGGTTCCCCAACCCCCCCGACCTTACATGCATAAGCCCACCTACCCATATAATGAGGACTCCTACCTTGCAGCCTCCTCACCCTGTCAGTCCTGAGAAAGCAGTGTCCAGCACAGCCCTCCTCTCACCTCCTCAGCTGGCTGCTGTCTGACAGTCACAGAGCATGGTCACATGCAAGATCTGCTCCGTGACTGTCAGATGGCAGCTGGTGACAGTCACAGAGCGTGGTCTCATATGAGATCGTGCTCCATGACTGTCAGATGGCAGCTGGTGACAGCCACAGAGCGTGGTCTCATACGAGATCGTGCTCCATGACTGTCAGATGGAGGCTGGTGACAGTCACAGAGCGTGGTCTCATACGAGATCATGCTCCATGACTGTCAGATGGCGGCTGGTGACAGTCACAGAGCGTGGTCTCATACGAGATCGTGCTCCATGACTGTCAGATGGCGGCTGGTGACAGCCACAGAGCGTGGTCTCATACGAGATCGTGCTCCATGACTGTCAGATGGCGGCTGGTGACAGCCACAGAGCGTGGTCTCATACGAGATCGTTCTCCATGACTGTCAGATGGCGGCTGGTGACAGCCACAGAGCGTGGTCTCATACGAGATCGTTCTCCATGACTGTCAGATGGCGGCTGGTGACAGTCACAGAGCGTGGTCTCATACGAGATCATTCTCCATGACTGTCAGATGGCGGCTGGTGACAGTCAGAGCGTGGTCTCATACGAGATCATTCTCCATGACTGTCAAGATGGCGGCTGGTGACAGCCTCGGGCGTGGTCTCATACAAGATCATTCTCCATGACTGTCAGATGGCGGCTGGTGACAGCCACAGAGCGTGGTCTCATACAAGATCATGCTCCATGACTGTCATATGGCGGCTGGTGACAGCCACAGAGCGTGGTCACATACATGATCATGCTCCGTGACTGTCATATGGTGGCTGGTGACAGCCACAGAGAGTGGTCACATACAAGATCATTCTCCGTGACTGTCATATGGCGGCTGGTGACAGTCACAGAGTGTGGTCACATACATGATCATGCTCCGTGACTGTCAGATGGCGGCTGGTGACAGTCACAGAGCGTGGTCACATACAAGATCATTCTCCGTGACTGTCAGATGGTGGCTGGCAAAGGAGGGCCATGCCAGCTGCTGCTTTCACTGGACTGGTACTTGAGGTGAGTGGGGGATGAAGGGTGGGGGTACTCAACTGGTGGACTGGTGGGTGGGGGGGCGTGTACAATCAGGGGAGTGGGAAGAACCAATGGACCACTAGGACTTTTAAAATACATCTCTACTAGATTCTCGGGGGTGGTGTGAACCACAGACCTCCAGGGACTTTCACAATATAGATTTCTAGCTACCGTCATGGGTGGTGGCATTGGCTTAGCAAACAGTCATGTATTTTTTGGTGATGGCAAGCAGGGATGCTCATGGGGCTGTTAATCAACACTGCAAACCTTTGAATATGCCACTGAGCTGGTATATATGAGGGGACCCTCTCCTTTGCATAGATGCAGCAGTATATTTAGCACCTTGGCACTGCTGGGTAGGGGCACTCCACAGCCTCGAATATTAACCCACCTGGAGCACTACTGCAAACCCAGGTTAGCACCAGTATTAACCATGTTTGCACCAGCACTAAAATTTAAACATTGGGCCCCTGTTCTTTGTTTGCTGGTCCTACTGTCCTCCCTGGGCAAAGTACAGTCACAAAGGACTGCACTTTGCCCCAGGAGAACAGTGGGACCAGCAACCATTTGATCGGAACTTATAAAAACTCTAACATGCAGTGCAGGCTATAGAATCTCTCACTGCTGCAGCCCTTCTTTGATGTGAACTGCAGGACAGTCTGGGATTTGTAGTTAGAGAAAATGTCATTTTGCAAGTCAGCAGAATAAGTCTAATACAATTTGCTATTTTACAGTAAAGAAAACATTTGTGCATACAAGGTGCAAATTGGTACCAACCCCACACTTGGCTGAGGCTGGGACTTTTAGCACTGACTGTTCCCCTATAAGACTGCTCAAGGGTAGTTTCATTAAAGATTCATATGTATAATATGAACCAAGATTACATTTGACAGACATTATCCTTTTAATAAAAATGTAATTCTGTATTATATTCTGTTCCCTGTTGTACAGTAGCAGCTCCAAAAGTCACTTGACAACAGTATTTATATGATATTAAGCACGTCAAGAGTCCAGAGGCTGTCAGACTGATGGTCAAGCTGTGTGTGTGTGTGCTTGTGACATCATTTAGGAACTGCAGAAGGCCAAGTGTGCTCCTTGCAACAGTCTGTGTGAGCCAGAGTATCATGGCATTTCCCACACTGTATAGCCATTCACAGTTTTCAAAGGAGAACAAAAGAAGTGTGCTTAGTTACAGCCCCTGTTAGTGACACACTGATACACTCCATTGTGTGCCGCAGAAATCCAATTCCCAACAGACAATCTGGATAGCAGTTAGAATCTGAATGGCACACTCTCATTCCTGCATTTCAGAACCTGGGAAAGTACTGCCCTGAGTTGTTAAATGGCTCCTTTAATAACAGAGACAGCTACCTGAGAGCAGCAGGACAGAAGATATTTCTTTTAATAAATTGGAAATATTTGGTATAGCTTCCTAGGACATATTTATTTATTTATTTAGCTTTATTATTTGGCTTAAACAAGCCAAATGTACAAAGTAAAGTAGGCTGTGTAGGCAGGGTGATGCTAAACACAACTTAAAATGACCCGGTATAACCAAAGTTTCTTTTGTAGAGACAATACCAACTAGTAAACTCCCTGACATTTCAAGGCCAGCTCAGCCTCAAAGAAGGAGAGAGCAAAGAAACGTCTCTCTGGTAAAGAGTTTGCTTTGAAACATCAGTCAGTGAATCAAGTCATCAATCAATGCTTTTATTCAGGTCATCGCAGTGAAATAACTATTGAGCTAACACTCATTTGCAATAGTGTCCCACTCAGAATGAATACATGATAACACAGGTTGCAGTACAGTATAGTACACTACATAAATAATCCCTAAACACATGTTTACTGAAATGTTACATGCAAGAAAAATTACAAGGACTGATGGTGAATATTACAAGTGGCAGATAAGATGAAACATCCCAAGATACATTTCCATAAAAGAAGTCTTAGTAGTCAAACAGTGGGATGATAGGAGCTTTAACCAGGCTAAGTTACACTTCAAGAGATAGACTACATTTATTTCAGTACAAACAACCTAATTTAGGCCCTGTCTTATTAAATAGTATGCCTTTATGCTCCTCCCATTTGAGGCTTGCATCTAACCATAGTCGAAAAATTGCTCCGTAATTTTACCATCAAAAGCAACAATGTTCAGAGTGGACTTACAATTTCTGAGTTTTGGATCTGAGCCAAAGAGCTTGGCCTTGGTCTTCATACAATTTAGTATCGGGCTTCTCCTGGTCAGGTAATGCTGCACATTGTCTAATCTTACCTGTAGGTGTGACACAATATCATCTTGTGTCCCACTGTAGCAAACAGCTTTGTCATCTGCACCAAGATAATGCACACAATTGTGGCACACTTGGAGGCTGAGGATGGATCCATATGGAACCACTCCAGCCTCCAGAAGCATAGATGCATAGACAATGACAGCAGAAAAAGGCCCGTCTGCCCATCCAGTCTGCCCACCCTGCCTATGTACTGTGCACTGAGCATGCTTGCGGTAGGGAGAAAAGGGCAGACAGGATGGGCAACGCAGTCCTTTTCTGCTGACAAATTATGTTTCAATGTATGTTTCTTGTGGCCATCTCTCTCCTTTGTTTCTGCTCTCTCTTTTCTTACTAATACCCTACAGTATGTTTCCCATCCCTGCTTGAAGCTGTTCACTGATTTGGCCTGTCTTACTCCCTAGGGTAAGCTGTTCCAGTTCTCCACCATTCTGACTGTGAAAAGGTGCTGAGGAAATCCCTTTTAAATCTTTCCCTGTGAGTTCAAGTGAGTTTCCTGTCATCCCTGTAAGGATCATGCCTGTATTTACTAATGAAGAACAAGAACTATTTGTCTGGTGAGTCCAGTAAGTGCCTATGTAGCTACAAAGTGTCCTTCTTTGATTCGACCCTAGGCCTCCTCAGTGCTGTCTTGGGGCTCCACCTCTGCACTGTTTGTCAGATAAAGCACATTTGAAAAGGGCCTGTTGATGGGCAGAAACTAGCACCTAACAGAGAGGTGGCTATTAAACCAGGAGACACAGTTATTATCAAGCCAAATGAGCTGTACCCAGTCCATGAGCAGTTTATGTTCAAGGGTGTTTAGATGCCTTTGACAGGTCTATAAGGATCACACCAGTTAATGATGGTTGTCAATGGCAATCTGGATCTTATTGTAGACTTTGGTTACTGTTATGGTGGTGCTGGGGACTTTCCAAAAATAATGCTGCAAGACAAGATGACCTGGGGGGGCAAACCAAGACCCCAAGTATCCAGCGATGCTGTATGCTGGTGCCTTAGCCACTCCACCACAGGAGTAGCTATAGCCTAGAGGTTAGAGTAATGAGCTGTGAACAAGCTTGGTACATCCAGTAGACCAGACCTGAGTTTGATTCTTACAACCTCCACTTGGATATTGTGTGACTCTGAGCAAGTCACTTAACCACCCAGTGCTCTCAGGTTGCCCCTGAAAACAGGCACTTGTGCCTAGTGGGCCTTACCCGGTTACCAAAGACTAAAAATAAATACATAAATAAATAAATAAAGCAGCTCAAGCAGGCACCCCACACACAGCAACTTGATCCTTCCTTCTTTCTAGTGGACAGCAACAGTGGTAGTAGTAATTCCCTTAACTTATTCTACCCCTGACACTGTCAATGTTTTTGCTGTTGTAACAGAATGATTAATACTGCACTGTTATTGCAGTGATATATTGACCTGGTACATTTCTGGACAGGGGGCAGGTGGTAGGTGTACTGTTCCTGGACTTCAGCAATGCATTTGACTCGGTGCCACATGGCAGGCTAATCTGCAAGCTGGGGGACCTAGGACTGAGAGACAAAATGCTGGGGTGGGTCAGGAGCTGGCTAAGGGGCAGGAACCAGAGGATGGTGGTTAGAGGGGAGCTGTCCAAACCTAGGCCTGTAACCTGTAGATTTACTGCTCATAATCCAATCCCTGGTCATGTCTTAATGCTTAATTTCAGCAAATTAGTCACATATCTGCATCTATTTAAAAACATAAAACTGAAATGCCGTTTATACTTTGGGTATCAATTTCCCTTCACATTTCCTGGATTTCCTTCTGGAGTGTGTGCTCACTTTATACAGTGTGACGCACCAGATGTCAGTGGAATGTCATTGATCCTGAACATCAAGCAGTAATTCTGTGTTTCTGAATATCAGCTGTTTCCCACGTCCTAAAATCTCATTCCATGCCCATGTTCTATTGTCCCAGCACCAAGTCCACCTGTTTATCTGGGAGGTAGCTATCATACGCAGGCAATTCTCCCTTCAGTAAGACACACTTCTATTGTTCCTGTGTGCTCACTGATTGGCTACTGAGTGTGGGAAACTGTACCAAGCCAGAGACCCACAGGTTTCCCTGCTGAACAGAGAGGTATAAATAGAGTTGATCTGCTGCCACTGCCTACAGACTCCTGTCAGACAGAGGTACTCAGTAGGAACGGACACTTACTCTTGTTGGACAGACAGATGGCACCAGGTAATCACTCTGTGTCATATACTGCTGATCGGATAACTATCAATGAAAAGAATAAAGTAAGTACTAGTTATACATTTAGAGTAATAAAAGACTTCAGTGAAATAGTTTATATTTTAAATAAAAACATTTGTGGCAAGGATTATTTCGTACATTAGCCACTCCTAAACATTGTACACATATATTTTAATGACAAAAAAATAATAATTCAGTGTTATGTCATACTATCCCTTTTTTTGGGCAATTTACATAACAAACAATGAAATATTCAAGTTAAAACATTTACTAAAATCACAATTTATTTTCTCTGCAGCTCAGGAAAATGGTTGTGGAGAAAATGAGGAGAGACCGTATCAATGGCAGCATTGAGATGCTGAAGCAGACACTGGCAAAGGAGTTTCCAAAACACCAGCACAGCTCCAAACTGGAGAAAGCAGAGATCCTGGAAATGGCTGTGAGCTTCCTGAAACAGCAGCAACATCTCCAGGACAAAAGTGAGTCTTGTTTCTGTCTGATATTACCTGTATGGACTACCTGAAGATATCTCTGTGTTTAGTAAGAATATTTAGATGGGGTAACTCATTGCATGGACATGCAATACATGACTGAGTAGCACCATAACTATATAACAGGCTGGTACAGTGGCTTAGTGGCATTACATCACACTGCCAGGCAGCAGACCCAAGTTCAAGAATGAGCACTGGTCTTACGCTCACTGTACCTGTGGGGGCATGTGTATGATGCAGGTGATGTGATCACTGTCTAGGGAATGAGGGATGCACTGGGTGACTCTTCAGAACCCCCCCCCTCCCTTTAGCCAAAAGTGGAGTGGGACTTGGTTCATCTCAAAGGCAAGCAGCACCTGTACCCTCAGAGTTGTGGTGTGGGGCCATGATGCAGCCCTAGTCAATGATGGGGGTGGGTATTCAGGGTGGAATAAGAAATGGTATTATAATAGCAGTGATACATTAGGTAGTTTGTTCATACTTACTGTGCCAAATTAAAGACTAAGGTGTGCTCTTTTCTCTTTGAAGCTGTAGTATCCTGGCAAAAGGGCCCTGAGCAAGATTACAAGGAAGGCTACTCCAGGTGTTTACAGGAGACACTCCACTTTCTTTCTCTCCATGAACCCAAGATGGAAACTCAGATGAAAGTGCTGAACCATTTCCACCGAGCTGGGACTGCAGTTGAGGACCTGAGTCCCCCTGTGTCTCCACTAGCCACTCCTTCCTGCCAGCTGTTCCCAAAGCAGACACCTTTGAACATCACCAGGCCAGTCTGAAGACCCTGGTAAAATGCAATACACTTTCTGATGTATTTTTCAGATTGGAACAAGAGGAAGATGTGACTTTACAAGGGTCTTGAACTCCTCTCTATGTAGGAAACTCTGATTTCCATAAAGATTTTGATTTCTAAAAAGACAAATGCTTTACAGCTGTTTCCTTCATACTGACGGCTGTCCCTAATGGATCAAGTAGTGTACCTGCTACAGTGGGAAATTTGTTTATTTATTTATTTGTATTTTGGATGACACCTTTGAGCTGAAGGCTCTTTTACACAGGTTCCACGTCAAGGCAATAAGGACATTAAAGTATAAAACATAACATGATCACTACAATGGAACTTACAAAAAAAAAAAAAAAGACAAGTAAGGTTACAATAATAGCAGCCAAAGGCATTGTCAAGGAATTGTGTAGTGAGTTAGTTATGCAGTACAAGTCATAGGCGGCTTAGTGATGCCTTGTTAGGAGTGGGTTAGTGGGAAAAGAGAAAGAAGAGTGGTGGTGAGGAGGTGGTATGGGAAAGAGAGAGGGAGAAAGGGAGAAATGGGGAGGTTATTGCATTTGGTATGTAGTAGATTGGAAACAGCAAGGGAGGAGGAAAGGGGGGATGAAAAAGAAAAGGAGACAGATTCATCCTATACGCAGTAATGGGGGGTAGGAGAGGAGGAGGAGGAGCTGAGGCAGTGAGGATGGATGCTTGAGGGTAGTATGCCTGGAGGGGATTATAAGAAGCAATCACAGAAGGCACTAGCCATGAGGTGTTGACACAGTTTACACTTAAAAGCACCAATCATGGCAATGTTGGAAATTTCTGTAGGTAGCAAGTTGAACCAGGTGGAGGCTCTGACAAGGTAAGAAAGCTGAGCTTGAGAGGTCCGACAGCAAGGTATTGTAAAGGTTAGACTGTCCGATCTTCTAGTTAGACGGCGGACATGCTGTGAGGTCAATATTAATTGGACTCCAGGGGGCATAAGGCCCAGTGATGTCTTCTTAGCTAGGATGCAGGTCTGGTACTTTAGCCTGCCGGATAGCTGGAGCCAGTTAGCCTGCTCGTAAATGACACACATGTGAGACGGGTGGGCAGCTGAAATAAGGAGTCTACATGCCTTATTAAGGGCTACAGCTATGCGCCGGAGTGCAGAATCAGTAGCGGATCCATAGATAACGAGCCCGTAGTCAATAGTTGAGATAACAGAGCTCTGGATAGCGAGGTTCAAGGCTTCAGTCGTTAGGCAATGTTTATGCTTGTATAGTAGACTTATATGAGAGTTCACAGTTTTAGCAATATTGTCAATGTGTTTGATATACGAGAGGGAGCAGTCAAGGGTCAGGTCCAGATATTTAAACATATCCACCTGCTCAAGAGTGATGCCTTCATGGTTGTTAATTATGAGCTCATGGTCTTTGTACTTGTTGTGGGTTCCATGGAATAACATTGTTTTAGTTATTTTGAGGTTAAGGATGAGTTTATGTGAGCAAAACCAGTCTTCCACTTCTGTGAAACTTTTCTATAGTTGAGACTGAAGGGAAGTGGGGTCAGTGTGGCAAGTGAAGATTACTGCATCATCTGCATACAGTAACATTCTGTTATGGCAGGAGGCAGGGAGATTGTTCAGGAATATGCTGAATAACAAGGGACCCAGGATAGAACCTTGGTGTACTCCAGAGTGGATTGGTAGGGGTGACCAGAGGAATTCACCAATCCTGATACTGAGGTGGCTTTGAAACCAGAGGGTATGTTATGTTACTTTGTTAACTTTTACAGTATAAAAACTGTAAGTATACATTTCATACTGAAGGAAATATTTTTACTGTTCTTGAGTGCTCTGTAACATTTGTAATGTATTAACTGTTAAAAACAACTGGTTACATCTGTAACTGACCAATAGCGGTAGGAGAGAAACTCCAAGATATTTTACTAAACATGTTGTTTATATTTGTATCTCCAGATTTAATGGAGAATAATCTCAATCTTTTATAAAGAGCTTTGTTCATGTTGTATCCTAGTTATAGGAGTGCAGTGTAGGTTCGACTGTGAGTTTACAGTTAGAGAAAAGCTCCAGGCTGTTTCTTCTGCCATGTTATGTTTCATGTGTATTAAACAGTAATATACGGCACAATACCCAGAGACTGTTTATTTCATGCTGAAGGCCCCTCTGGTGAGTTACGTTTAATGTGTATGAAACTGTAATATACATCACAAAACCCAGAGACTGTTTACTTTCATACTGAAGGGTGTCTCGCACTTATTATAACTTTCAAAAGGTTATGTTACTTTAGTGCAGGAACTGAATATTCCTTTTCCATTTGCAAATCCTTAGTTTGTGTGCTGTTTCCTTGACAGTGAAAGATATAATAAGTATAAAAAGAGATAACAGATCTTTCTCATTTGGTTAAAAAGTTTTGTATATTATTATAATTATTCAAATATATACATACATATTTAAGTGTACTTTAAGGTACTTATATTTTCCCATTGTATAAATTCTACACTAACTGTAGAAGACATGTAACAGTTGCAGTGGCAATTAATAAGCTTTAATGACAGGGGAAATTCTCCATTATGGTACAAGGCCTAACTGTATCTCGTTTGTGGATTCAGTAATGGATAACTAGAGCCTTCTGTAGAGGCAGAATATCCCTTGCACTGCAGACAGAAATCTTGCTGTGAAATGGGTAACCACTAACCAGGCACGAAGTGTGGTGTGCTGTCAAGTCTGACTTCAGAAATGGGAATCATGTATTCACTAACCTGATTCTAGTAACAGCATCTGTCTCTTGTGTTTTTAAACACTTGTCAATTTGTAACAGTGCACTAAGCACATCAATTAAAGTATTAATAATACATTTCTGTGTTTTGATATTGTCTTCAATTTGAGAAAAAAAATGTGATACATTTGCAACAGTTTTCAGTTTTGACAATCAGCTGACACTTCTAGGAAAATGTTAGAAAACATAATGCTTAGACTCAACTCTTCCCTTGACCTTGCTTATTAAGAATTTTCGCATATAAACAGGGCATTCATCCCACAAGCCTCACCTGTTCTGATTGTTTATTCCTCGCCTAAAGTAGTAACCCTGTGCTTGTGACATCACAATTGCTTTTTTGGCAACAGGCTGTGATGTCACAGAGAGAGGATTATAACTTTAAGTGGGGGAAAAGCAGTTACTGCAGAGGAACTGTAAAGTGCAAGGAGCATGCCTGTATGATTACCAGTGAAGAACAAGCACTATTTGTCATGTGAGTTCAGTAAGTGATTATGCAAGACAGGTCTGTCTTCTAGAAAACTAGCTGCCACGTGTCCTGCATCAGCAGTAGGTCTCCGCTAAGCTTTTTCTCACAGGTTCACACTCTGTTTCTGGATGTTTAATTTGCAGTCTAGAGAATAGGGGTCTTCATGGTTTCAGCATCAAACTAGGAAGCAGGAAATGCCAGGGTTCATATCCCACCAAAGTCATTGACTCACTGTGTGACCATCAAAAATTCATATGAAGTCCTAGTATTTTGTCCCTCCAACCGCTGCTGATACATGTTGGGAAATGAAATCCATAAACTCATGAACTTCGTGGATTGTTCCTGAAAGGTTCATTTATATCTGTCAAAATTCCATTCACACACTGCTTATTAAATGCAAAGTTAATGAAGTTGCCAAGCCTTTAATAGGCCATGATGAACGAGGACAAAAAAAATCCATTTTCATAACTATTTGCTTTTTATAATGTATTGTTTTCCCCTTTAAAGGATGTAAATAATATTTTTTGTATTGAATTGTGCATTTTATATGAAGACAAAAAGATATCAATAGCAATAATTAAGAAAAATGTATTAGTAGGAAATGCAATCTTCAAACAATACTGCAGCAATACATAAAAGGTAGGAATGGTAGAATAAATAATAGTGGTTAAATCCAGATGTATTTAAGTAGGAAATTATTCTTAAAAAAAAGACAATCCATGTGTATACATATCATTAATATGATATACAGCACCAGCATATGAGCTGTTGAATTAAAGCAACAGATACACATTGCACAAATAATACAATCCATGTGTAAATTAAGTAAGTCACAACAGAGTGTGCATTAAAGGACTATAATGCACACCCCAGAGTGCATAGTGTCCTTACCCCCCTTGGAAGTCCATTACAATCCTTTAATACACACCCTGGAGTGGCTCATTACAATCATAAAATGGGCCACCATCATGAAATAATTATTTTGAGTCACTCTGATAGGGATGGAAACTTATTTACTATTTTCAAACAAGTATACAATACATTAACTCTAAAACTTTTGAAAACTGAAAAAAACAATTCCTATTAATGCATAAATATCATATTTCAGCAATAGATTAACTAGTACTTTGCAGTAAAAGTTATTTATTAGTAGTTAGGTAAAAATATATATTTTCTCTGTAACATGTAAATTCTCATATTAATGCACTGTAACATCTGTAAATTTGAAAAATTAAGCAGTGTTTAAAACTTTATTTTCATTACAGTGTAGAAATATAGTTTCATTGAGGGCAACATTCTTTTTATTTCTGTTTTTACTTATGTATCGTGGTCTAGTACTTAACAGGAAAATTGCTATAGGATTTAGGTGAAAGCTCAGTAAGAAAAAAAAAATTACCTTGCATTTCAAATCAATACAAGTACTGTTTCTTAATGAAAATGTGTTCAAAATGTTAAACTTGTCAGGCTGCCTTTTTTTTTGGGGGGGGGTAGATTTCACCTGAAAACACCCATATGTGATTCAAATGTACATGCTTTTATAAACTTCAGGAGCAGTCTGGGTCTGCCTCTGCCTATGTAACTGTTTTTTTCCCCAGCTTTTCTCTTTGTTTATAAAGTATTAGTGCCTATATTTTTCATCTGTTTTTTTCTGTGTTTTTCCCCACATTCAAGATATGGAATGTTTATCATGGAATGTTTACCATGGAATACAGGGATTCAAAATGCTGCTTAGTTCTTCTGGCACAATGTTCCATTCCTAACATACTGCACGAGGGCACGCATACACACGCACGAGTGCACGCATACACACACACACACACACACACACTAAAGGCCTCTTTTAGAGCCAGAGACTCAGTTATCTACTTGTCAGGGCAAGCAAAAGAGATTTCCCTGATGAGCAAGTAAAGACAGAAGGGGGAATTTTCACTGTCAGCAAAGAAACAGTTGTAATGAAAATTATAAACAATACTTAATGTTTCTAATGTGTTTATGTGTGTAAGGAGAGCATGATTATCAATGAAACAACATTTAATTAATTTGTTTTATTTTTTATTTAAGGTAGTTTTATTTTTAGGGTCCAGTTGAAGGTTTTTATAGTGCAAAGGTAGCAGCCATGTTTGTGATGGAAGACCAGTTCTGGTTGTTGAGGGAATGATTTTCTCATCGAGTGATGTGGTTTAGGACCAGGCAGACTGTGCATTTATAGAGATTTAAAGTACTGTCAGCTGATGCCTCTTGGTCAATAAGATTTCTAGATTTTTTCTTGCCTTTTTATAATACATTATACAGTACCAGCATATGAGCTGTTGAATTAAAGCAACAGATACACATTGCATAAATAATACAATCCTTGTGTACATAAATATGATACACAGTATTCAATTCAATTCAATTCGTGTTTATTTATAAAGCGCCTTTCAAAATCAAGGCGCTGTACATGATAATAAGACAGAGATCAACAATAAGCAAATAAGCTATAAAGAAAAAGCCAAGTTAAAAAGATAAGTTTTTAAAGCAGTTTTAAAACTATCGACGGTCGGGCATTCTCTCAACCAATGAGGTAGAGAATTCCACAGGGTAGGAGCTGAGTAAGCAAAAGCACGAGATCCTGATAACTTCAAACGAACCCTGGGAATCTCTGGCAATCCCTCATTGGCGGAGCGGAGGGGGTGGAGGGGGCGATAGGGAATCAGAAGATCTTTCAGGTAACTGGGTCCCTGATCATGTAGGGCTTTAAAGGTTAGTAAACCAACCTTAAAGATGATACGCCACCACACAGGCAGCCAATGCAGTTCACGAAGCACAGGCGTAATATGACTGGTTCTCGAAGTCCCAGTCAGAAGCCTGGCTGCAGCTGCCTGCACTAGCTGCAGGCATGGATATCAATCCCTGGGAGCCCTAGGTATAGGGAATTACAGTAGTCCAAACGGGTTGTAACAAAGGCGTGAACCAAAGTCGGAAGATCCTCCTGGGGAATCAGGTGTTTCACCCAGGCGATATTCCTCAGATGATAAAAAGAGGTCTTGACAACAGCTGACACCTGAGATTTCAGGGTCAGACCATCGTCAAAAATAACGCCTAGATTTCGCACCTGTCAAGAGCTAGAGAGCGGCACCCCACCAAGAGATAAGCCTGATGGATGTGCCGCATCTAAACCCCTCCCAGGATGATCTGGGACCACAACCAATACCTCGGTCTTATCCGGATTAAGCTTCAACTAACTCGAACTCATCCAAATTCTGATTTCATCCAGACAGTTGTTAATACACAGAGAGTGCATCACTCTGATCGGGAGAAAGGATAAATACAGCTGAGTATCATCTGCATAGCAGTGAAAACTCAAGCTGTGTCTCCTGATGATTTCTCCTAATGGCCGCATATACACTGCAAACAACATGGGAGCTAAAATGGAACCCTGCGGTACCCCACATGGTAGGGAGAAGGTGTCAGAGGAATAAATTCCAGTGACAACTCTCTGAGACCTACCAGTGAGGTAAGAACGGAACCATTCGTGGACTGTACCAGACAGTCCACAAAAAACCTGCAGCTGCTCCAATAGCACCTCATGGTCTACAGTGTCGAATGCAGCAGAAAGATCAAGAAGGACCAGAATGGTATAAGCCTTTCGATCTCTGGCTATTAGGAGGTCACTCAAAACCCGAACAAGGGCAGTCTCAGTACTATGCCTTTTTCTGAAGCCAGATTGGAGAGTATCATAGACATTATGAGAGGTGAGATATTCATCCAATTGCAGTGCAACTGCCTTTTCAATAACCTTACCAACAAATGGCAGGTTAGAGATAGGCGGTAGTTAGCTAGACAGTCTGGATCTAAGGAGGATTTTTAAGGAGTGGATGAACAACTGCTTCCTAAGGGATTAGGAAAAAACCCTCTCCAAGGATTTCCAGACAATGTCAGCGAGGATTGGGTAGATGACTTCAGCACATCCTACTAACGGAGGTGTAGGACCCGGATCCAAACTACAACTAGTTGGACGCATTGATTGGATGATCTTCACAATGTCTGCGAATTCCGGGTGGTGAAATTCCAACCAGGCAGGCCGGGGATTAAGTACAACCGGTTGCCCACCGTGACCCCCCAAAGGAGAGGTCGGACCGATGCCGGACCTGATGTCGGCAACCTTATCTGCAAAGAAGCGAGCGAACTCCTCACATCTAAGTTGAGAAAAAGCTTCTCTAGGCTGAAGACAGACTGGATTGCACAGCCTGTCCACAGTCCGGAAAAGCTGAGCCGGTCGATTCTTTGCAGCAGAAATCTCTCTGGACAGGAATTCTGCCTTCTTACGAGTGATTTCTGATTGGTAGCCATCATAATGGGCTAGCAATCTAAGCCTGTCGACATCAAGGCCCGATTTCCATGGGAATCTCTCCAGCTCGACCTACTGTATAATTCCTTCAAGGAGCCATCAAACCATGGACTCCTTGGACGGATAGTGAGAGGCCGAACATGAACAGGAGCAATTTTGTCCAGTGCATCTCCCACAGCCTTATTATAGACAAGTACAAGATCCTCTGGACTCATGCATTCTCCCGACAAACTCGATAGGTCCAATACCGCCGTAAGGTCATTGGTACAGTACCAGCATATAAGCTATTGAATTAAAGCAACAGACACATTGTACAAAAATGGCAGTCCATGTGTACATCAATACAATATGCAGTACCAACATATGAAGTATTGAATTAAAGCAGCAGATGTAAATTGCATAAAGAAGGCAATACATGTGTACATTAATGCAGTATATAGAACTGACATATAAGCAAAAGAATTAAAGTGATAGTTCTTAACAACCATTAAATTCATGGTCTGAGACTGGCACATCAGTGCACTGGCAGGGCTGGCACTCACGTTTTTGATGACCCAGGTTTGAGTACATGCCCAGACCATAGGAGGGCCATCCAGAGGAGAGGAGAGGAGAGGAGAAGAGAGGAGAGGAGAAGGACTGAGCATCCCAGGGGTGGGAGACAGCCCAGCTCTGGGCAGACACTGTCACCTGGTTGTCCACAACTAGATATACATCTCAGAGTGGAAAGGGAGAGGGCAGCTCTCTGGCTCTGCATGACACCAGCAAAGTGCATACACATGCTGTGGAGCCCTTGCATGGGAGACGACTCTAGGAGACAAACTCCCTGCTGCCAAAGGATGGCATCCATTATAGTCAGGCCCCGTGAGCCAATGTACTGCTCAGTACTCATATGGCCTCCAGGGGAACCGTCCATTTCCTCCCATCTCTGCCTCCGGGGCAAGCTCAATGGTATAAGGCGGGGTGCTGAGTGTGGGCTGATGGGGTCTCCTAGCTGGCAGTATTGCACTGGAGCCTGCTGCTCCTTCCAAAGGAGGAGGAGACCAACCTCTGGAATGCTTGACCTTCCTTCCCATGGTGTGCCCTCAACATTCTGAGCCATACTCTGAGCATACTTTAAACACTAAGGACTTATATTTTAAAATGTGATATGGCATCTATTGTATATCTTTCCTAGGTGTGTTTTGATGTGCTATATTGAGAAAATAGTATAAATGTGATCAGCATTATATTTTATTTGTAGCCCTCTAACAACTACCTGTATCTTGCCTCTAAAAATTCTCATTGTTCACAATGCAGAATATTGGTCAGGTGTTTTATTACTATTCATGTTATCCAGGGCTGTATTATGTCAAACTTTTTTTTTTAATTTGTGTTTATTATGCTTCTTTTTATTTTGTAAATTTGAAATCTTTGCATTTATCATGCTCCTTTTTTTGTAAATTGTAATGACCTATTAGGTCAGCCAATAAACCATACTACTAGTACTACTACATCTGAGCTTGCTTTCAAACCTGCTCACTGGTGTCGCTGCTGCCACTTTAGGGACAAGTCAGCCCCTTGTGCTATTTCCTATATTATGATCATATATTGATCTATTAGTGTTAGTGGCTCAGTAGCTAGCACACATGCCTCTAGAGCCAAAAACTGGGAAGGATGTGGGATCTAGCCCCATATCAGAAGCTTGAGCTAATGCTGTACCTAATACTGACACTGAAGTACAGCACTGCCAAGGTGCCATCCCTTTGGTTAGGAGATAAGAGGTGCCTTCTGCACATCTCTGGAAGCTGTCCAAGATGGTACAAGTTTTTGTTTATTATACTCCTTTTTTTGCACCTGATGCCACTAGGCCTTTCTCTTCAAGACTCCCATACCCAGTCCTGTCACCCCACTGTCTCCCTGGGCTGACCTGTTCACTCCCATCACACTACTGTGGCTTCCCTCCATGATGAGGCCATCAGCAGGGCTGCCCATGCCCCTCAGGAAATCAACTTCCTCCAGCTGGAAGGGAGACTAGCACATGCATTGGTGAGTGCAGGGCCTGCAGGCTGTGGTGTCCTTCATGCTGCGTGAGTGAGGATTTATTACTGCAGTGTGCCTCCCTTCCCAGGGGATGCTCCCTTCCCAGGGGATGCTCCCTTCCCAGGGGATGCACTGACAGGACATCATTACACGTATGTATATGCATGCACATTGACGTCAGTGGCATTCTCCCTTCCCTGTTTCACAAATTAATTTATACCTCCCCCTGTTGGCATCTAGGTGGTGGTGTATGAGTAAGGCTCGTCAGTGGCACCCTCCCTCCCAGGGCAAAATGACCATCCTTGAGGATACTCAGCCTTCCTCCCCTGGCTGACCCCACTGATTTCAGCTTGTTCCCAAACATGGCTTCCTGACATCCTGAGCAGTAGCCCTAACACTATGCAGACAGGTCAGTGTTCAGGATGGTACAAGTTCATGATCCCATGGCACTTATTGTAAAAGCAGGGTTATTTCCCAGATTCCCTGGCTAACAGTTGCACTGTCAATAAAACCGCCCCCTGTAACCCAACCTCCCCCCCAAGGATGAACATGAAAACAAACTTTCACAGGTCAGTGTGCCTTTCCTGGTTGAACATATATGTGAGAGAGAGAAAGACAGAGAGAGCGAGAGACCTCTCCCCACAATGGAACAAACCTGGAAACAAGCTGTTACAGCTCAGTGTTCCTTTTCTTGTCAAACATTACAGCTCAATAAATAAAATGGGTCCATGTATCCCACCCTTAAGATAAACCCAAAACAGGCTGTCACAGTTCAGCGTACACTAACAAACAGCAGGCCAGCACCAAGGAAAAGTGTGGTGTACAGACAGAAGAGCAACAACTGGAGCAAATAAAATCAAGCACCCACACATGAATCAGTCAAGAAAGCTATATGTTAGCTCACCATTTATTTTTCATGTAACACCTGGGTTCCCCTGGGGTTACTAGAACCCCTTTTAGTGTAGTTTAGGTAGGATTTGGGCAGCGCAAGGGTAAAATCCCTGTAGGGCACCTTTAAGACCAGCTGGCCAGCTCTGCTGGGCAGAGAGTACTGAAACAGAATACAGAACTATCACAGGAGCATGACTCCTAGCTAGAGTGCTGCAGCTGAGATTTGATTCTCAGTTTGGAGTTTGAGTGAGTTGGTCAGTGCTCTGCCAGTGGGCAGATCAAGTGCCTGAGGAGATTCTCTCTCTTATCTTTTCTCACTCTATTTCATGAGTGGAATAGTCTGTACACTGGGATGTGGTGGCTACCATCTCTTGTGATGCTCCAAGGGGTGAATTTCTTCATCAAGTGCTGTTTGGGACTGGTACCGTGAGTAGTTGTTGGGGCAATCCCCAAATCTGTACAGATCTAAATTACAAGTGCTACCCAGAACTGTTTGGCTCAAATCAAGCCCTTTTGTCATGGACATTTTAACATGCTGGAATTTCTCACTTCAGGAATGTAGAGCAGGTTAGCCCTTTCAGCTTGGAGACCCTGGAAGTCTGATACAGTGGCTTTCTTCAGTTGTTTGCTGTGGGATGGGTTCTAGAGAGAAGGACCCTCACAGGTTTTGAAATATAAATTATAAGTTTAATTAATTATTCATGATCCTGCCGACATCGCTGACTGGCTGCTGCACCAGTCTCAAATCTCTTAGAAGTGACCAGCACCACAGCCGCTCAGCTTTTCCCTCTAATCACCACCACAGAAATACCGCACTCGTGCCACCAGTAAAAACATGATTTAAACAGAAACAAAGATTGAGATTAGACTTATAATCGCAATAATGACCTCAGAGCTGATCATTTCCTTTTGATTAATAACCGGCTGGGTGGGGGTGGCCCTTGTCTCTGTCTTAGGTCACCCTTCCCCTCCAGCTGGTCATTAATCTCTAGGAAATGACTGGCTCTTCAGTCATTATTACTTAAGTGTTTTCTGCCAGCACGAACATGGGATTACTAAAAGCTATTCAGTGCCTTCAAGTTCTTTGATTTTGTGGTGATATCAGATGTTGCCTGACTTTTGATGGGAGCTGAGCTATGAGAGTGTCAGTCCAGTTTCAGAGAGACACTCTGATCATGAAATGTGTTTGGGGAATTAGGTGGTACTCTCCCCCCCCCCCGAAAGTTATAAAGTAATGGGGAGTTAAGTCAGTTTCCTCCCTCCTGTGAATGGCTACTGCCTGCAGGGTAAATTTCGAAGTATGGGATCCTGATTGCCTACAGTGTTCATAAAAAATATGTGGGACCTAATTGCCTGCAGATCTGTGCTCCAAACTGTGGGATATGATGTGCCCTTTGTACTCTAAAATGTGGTACAGGAAGAGCCCAATCTGTCTGTGCTCCAATGTGTGGGACAAGAAGTGCCCAGTGTGCTCTTACAATGTTCAGAGGACTTTGATGCTAGGTCCATTGCCCAGAAGAGGGAATGCATGTTCAAAATGTTAGTTCTGGTAGCAATTTCTGCTCCTGTGGATTTTCTGTGTAAATTTCCGGCACCTGCAAAATTCCTTGTGACAGCACCAAATTCTGACTGACGTCTTTTCAGAACCCCGTGCCTTTCGTGGACATTCCATCTGCATGTGAATAATATGACTTTTTGGGCCCCCTCAGCCATGTGTGACCCACCATTGCCAAGGTACTGTTCCCTGGGACTCAGTAAAAAGGAAATATTATTTTTTAACCCTCACCCGACCTCCTAGATGCCCGAGCCAGGTGTTGCCCTAATGCCAGGGGTAAAACTGTGTGCTGCTTTTGCTGTTTTCTTGCCTTAGGGGGGCAATGGCATTACATGTAGTTTGAAACTGTGTCATCCCAACTTCAGATATGCAGCCCAGCAGGTATACTGCAATAGGAGTGGACCAATGATGTCACAGGTGTGACGTCTTAATATTCACCTGGCCCCTACTGGGCTTCATCAGAGATATTAAATATGAGATACCGGTACTATTAAATATTGTGCCTTTAAAGTGACAATGACATATATTACATGTTATCCTGCCCTAGCTTAAGTGCTCAAAGTAAGCACTTCAGTTATGGTGGGATAAAATGTAATATATGTCACTGTCACATTAAAGGAAAAAAAAGTAGTGAGCTAAAAATAACTTTTTTGACTGATTTCTGTGTGGGTGCTTGATTTTGTTTGCTCCATAGTTCAGTGCGAATTATCTGGTCAATTATTACAAATAAATGCATAAAGTTGGTCCATGAAACCCATTTGCAACAGGAAATGAGCTCTGACACGTTATAAGCAAGTAATAGCCCCAGAGTGGGTGGTATTGGGGTTGGGAACAACAGCCTGTTGAACTGCACTTACCTGAATTATTATCTTGTAGTGTGTCTTTTATCTTATTTTGTACTGTTCCTTTACTTTTAATTCTGTTTATGACTCACCACTGTAGTCAAACCTGTTGCCATATCTTACTGCCCTATGACTTGTACAATCTGCCTGTAGTACTGCACTTTTACCTTGCATGATTAGCTTGCTATGTGTCTGACCATGTATATTATGTCTGTACAAGTATTGCAATATAACTGAACTTGTATAATATGCCTGAACATGTATAATGATGTACAGTCTCCCTCTCACCCTACCCCCAGGGTGTATCTGGAATTGAGCAGTCATCTGCTCAGTATGCCTCCCTGGTAAAACCTTTACATAAATAAATAAGTTTTAGAGAGTAAAGTTGGCTACCAAATTAACCTTCCAAACTCAGGCCATATAAAATTAATAGACTGACATCTTTTATGTAGACTGTGTTAAGGATTCTACAAGACAAACAAACCAGGCTTGGTTCTCCACTGCACAATAATCTATTAAAACAAGCATTTGTCAATGCCGAATGTTGGCTTGCTGGCATTGGCATTGGTAGTGCAGGAGTTAGACAGATGCATCGTAGGAATGGCAGTGAAGTATTGAACTGATGTCAACCCACCCCCACCCTGCAGAGAGTGACAAGCATTAGGGTGTACCTTTGGGTGTTTGGTAGTGCAGTGTGGGAAAACATTTTGGGCAGGATGTGAGAAATGACAGCTGTACAGTTCATAAGGAGGTGTAAAAAAATGCCAGTGTTGAAAATGTGGCATGTAAATATACCAAATTTGCGAAGCTACTAGGGTGCGTGGGAAATATGCAATGCACGCTTGCAACACTGCCATTTTATGGGCATTTGGCACCAAATTTTCAACATAGGCATTTTAGCACCTCTGCTCATGTACAGTGTCACTGTTATTTCCTCAAAGTGTCCCAAGAAGTGATTTCACACAGCGACCACGCTATTCTGCGCCGGAAGTGCGAAAACACATTTTGGGCACAATATGTCAAATGACGGCTGTGCTGTTCATCAAGAGGTGTGGAAAAATGGTAATGGTGAAAATCCAGACTGAAAATTTCACAAATGCACGACGGTACGAGCGTGCGTGCAATCTGCCAACGCACGCTTGTAACACAGTTATTTTATGGAGTATCATCACCAAATTTTCAACATAGGCATTTTAGGTCCTCTGCTCTTGAAGTGTGTCACTGTCATTTTCATAATCTGGCCCAAACACTGATTTCCCACAGCGACTGCGCTATTGTGTGCCGGAAGTGCAGAAACACATTTCGGGCAGGATGTGGAAAATGACAGCTGTACTGTTCACAAGGAGGTGTACAAAAATGACAATGCTGAAAATCCAGCAGTAAAATATTGTGAATGCGCGAAGTTATGAGCCTGTATAGCAACTGCGAAATGCACGCTCATAAAACAGGCATTTGTTGGATTTTTTCCACCAAATTTGGAACTTAGGCTTTTTAAGAGGGCACCTCATGAACACCGCCACTGTCATTTCATTAATGGGCCCCGAAAGGTGATTTCAAGTAGTGACTCCAAAATCACCTTTCAAGGCCGATAAACACAGTGACAGTGACAGAATTCATGAGGAGATGCCCCAAAAACCCCAAGTTGAAAATTTGGTGCAAGAATTCCAAGAAATGCCTGAGATATGCAACAAAGTTGAAAAAACCCTATTCACTCCATTATGCAGCTTACCGGCATTTCCTCAGTTCGCGGTCGGTTTTGAAGAGTGCAGATGTGTTCCTGGCCCACTGAAGATCATCGCGCCGGACTCCGAAGGTAAGTATGGGGTGAGGGGTGAGGGAGGCAGGGCGCAGTGGGTGGATGCGGGTGGGGAGGCGGACCTAGACTACGAGGACCGTTTCGTATTCTACGTAAAGAAACATCACGGGACAGTTTTGGCACACTGGGTGAAACCCCGGTATGCCACCTAAGATAATTTGGGGTCAGTAGCCGCCAGAGTTGGGCACCCTGTCGGCAAACAAAGTCGGAGGCGCAAGCCGAGGGGATTGGGCACCCCTCAGCATTCAACAGTTGTTTTGTACGCTGGGTGGGCTCCATGCACACCCAAGTGGGCTTGGGGGGTCAGTAGCCAACGGGGATTGGGGCACCTCATCAGCACACAACACGGGGAAGGGTTATGCCGCTGGGGATTGGCCACCCTGCCAGCAAACAAAGTCGGGGAGCACGGTAGGGGATTGGGCACCCCCAGCATTCAACAGTTGGGGGGGGTGATGCCCACGTAGCAGGAATACTGACATGGGGAGGATTACTGGCGGCGGCTTCGGCACCATGTTTATTATTGAAATGTTACACTTGCAAAGGCACATACAGGAGGCGTGTCTTTATGCTGCTGCATGACGAGCTTGTCTCTGATTGCAGTGGCACTTTGTTTAGAAGTTTTGTCCACTTTACATAATGTTGGTGTCAGCGCTAGCATGCTGGCTTATTGGGGAATGAGGGACGCACCTATTGATGTATGCCCTGCATTCGCCCAACAGCAGCCGCGCCTCCAAATCTCCACTCTCCCAAGATGTTGACTTGCGCGCAAGCGCGGCAAGCCAACATAATGACTTGCGCGCAAGCACAGCAAGCCAACATAAAAATGTAAAACACTCTAAATACATGACGAATGTTTTAGAGCATAACTCACTCTTTATCAAGTCATGGGCTATACCCACCCACCAAGGGGTGTAATGAGGTCTGACACTGCAGAAGGAAGGCCTTATAGCCCCTGGAAGGGTGGGTATAGCCCAGTACTGCCCACATCATCGGGTGTTATTGCACTTAGAAAATGGGTTATAAGTGACAGATTTAAAAAAAAAAAAAAATTAAATAAAAATAAATTGAGTCATTTTTGTTTTTTTCATAAAGTAGTCCTGCTATGTTTCCAGTTTACTACTCAAGTCAGTTTTTTTTTATGTTTAATTTTTATTGAAATACAATGATTATCTTTGAACATGAGTGGCCTGGTGGAGTTATGGCCAAGCAGAGTTAATAACCACAGACCGGTCACAATCGTGATTGAAGATATGGTGACTGAGAGGTGATGCTGATCGAAGTGGCATCTGAGGTATGTGAACTTTGGGGAAGGAAATGTACAGAAGATATTTTTAAAATATCACATTCAATTATGTCTCTGAGTTGTGTACTTGTTTTGTATAGCCAGTCCATCTCTCACCAAGTGAACAAAAAGGCAGTTTTACAGTTTCATTTCGAACCTGGCACAGGGATTTCAGTAGGTAATGGGGCAGTTGGCACCAGGACTTGTTTTACGTGGGCATTGTTGTCTCATAAATGCCTACCTAGACAAATCTCTCAGCCAATCAGAAGCCTCCAACAGTCTGACCCATTTTCTAAAAGCTTGTAAAAGCTCTGCCATCCTCTGCAGGCTATTGCCTCTCACACTGCTGCAGCCCTGCTCTGATGTCAGCTGCAGGGGATTCTGGGATTTGCAGTTACAGAAAATGCCAGCTTGGATGTCAACAGAATCAGTCTGATACAACCTACTATACAATGTGCAAATTGAGAAACGCAGAAACACAGATGGTGATTGCAGAAAAAGACTTGCACTTCATCTAGTCTGCCAGTATTACCATATCATAACCTGCGACCTATTGTCTCTGTGGAGTCTACACTTACCCTAACCCCCTTTTGTTCTCTGTGTTTCTGCTTCATCCTGTTGAGTAACTACTATACCTTAGCTCTATCCCAGCTCTGTTTGAAGCCATTTATGGTTCAGGCACCCAAACCCTCTGCTGGCAGACCACACTATGGCTCAAATACTCTTTCTGCAAAATGATTCTGCCTTGCATCCTTTTTATGTCTGCATGTGCATGTGTGCACTGCAAACATTTTGTTACAGAGAATGGCATCTCTTGGAGCTGGCCCGGTGGTGCTGAGAGTTGAGGCGCTGGATGCCACACCTTATGTCACACCGGCGACCTGTGTTTGGGAATGAGCATGGGCCACTGGGGGTCGGCAGGGGAGGGAGAGGATTGAGTGCCCGATGACAGCTCTCCTCTCCCGGGGAAGGGTGGGTATGCCATCCCGCTCCTTGACTGCCCCCCCAGTGGAGGATGGGGGGTAGGGCTAGAGCCAGGGAGGCAAATAGTGTGACATCAGGACACATGCACATGTTCACGGCTGCAAGAGGAGGGACCACAGAAAAGCAGAAAAGATTGGCTTCTGGCTCAATGGCAGCCCACACCAGTACTCTGGCACCGCAGCCTCATGGAGCTCTCGGGCCCACTCTGGATAATACTTGACAGGGTGGAGGACGGCCCTTCCACCACACCACAGGGGGTAATCCACAGGGGAAACAGGGCTCAGGGGATGCGGGGGTAAGGTGGTGGCTGAGGCTGGAGGAGCTTAGAAGCATGCTGACAAGCCAAAGGGAGAAAAAGAAAAAAAAGAATGGCATTTCTGAAGTGTGCCACTGTCTGGCCCAATGCAGCTCATGCTTCATTAGGCTTGGCAGTGGCAGATCAATCAAAAGCCAGGCTGATCGTGACACTATCTTTGCTTGCTGGGTGTAAACTTCCCTTAGTTCAAAAGAGCAAGCAGCTCTTATGGCCGCCTAGCAAGCAGAGAACACACCCCCCCAAGCCAGCTCAACTGCTCACCATCCCCCTAGTACGCACAACAGTTTGTTACAAGCTGTAGATGCATTCTCAAACCTCAGCCTGTTCACAACCCACACCACAATCTGAGTTCCAGCAAAACAAATTGCATAATTAATTATTGCCTCTGTGATGACGATGATGTCTCCTCATATATAACTAGTAATACACTAACACAAATTGTAACATGGGGAAGAAAAAGGGTTGTGCCTGATGGGATAACATGCATCATTTGACCATGCATTAATTCTCAATTAAACAATGACAAGAAAAAATCCTGGACTCTGATTGGTCAGTCTGGGGCTGGACCTGTGCTGTTATCCCAGTACAACATCAAGACTCTAGTCTCAGCCTCACTGTGAACCTGCAGATGAGCATTTTATGGAGCTTTTGATTGACTGTTTCATCTTCTCTTAAAAAACAAAATTATTTTTCCACACAAAAACATCTTTAAAATTATTTTTTTTATTCTGTATAACAACGAGCCATTGTATAATAGCAATAATGCCCTCCAGAGTGTGTGTTGTTTGGGATAACGTCACGCCTCAGTTGTTGGATGCACTCGGCCTGTGGCCTCGTGCCCAACTACCTGAGGCGTGTCGTTATCCCAGCACGACACACACCCTGTCAGGCATTATTGCTTAATTAATCCATGGCCACGCTGGAATGAATGCATGGTGTCATTCCTCCAATAGCCGCTGTAAGTTTTTATTCCCCACGTTACAATCTCTGCTTTACAGTGCACATTTCTGGAGCTGTGTATAAATGTTTCCCTTATACTGTGACTGTTACACCAATTGTACTAGATGTCTTGACAGTGCCTGTGTGAATTGTACTGTGTCCCATTTCTCTTGTGAGTGACCATAGGCACTGTTCCCCAGTAGTAGTAAAATAACAGTGAGTGCCGTCCCACCTACCCACATGGCAGAACTCGGAGAACCTAGAGTGTCACACTAGACAAAAGTAGTAGACATGATAGGAATAGAAAATGCCATCCAATTTGAAACAAGCAGCATTGGAATTGTGATCAGATTAAAACTGCGGTCATAATGGGAAATCGAAATCTGCAAGTGTGCTTTAATGTATGTGGGACTCACCCTCCGTTATTACTTTATTCATGAGCTGTCACCATAGTAATCAGCAATGTAAGCAGATTTGGTAGAGAGAAGATGCCATTAGTATAATATGCACACCGAGTTTAGATCTATAAATATGGAAAACTTAGTCCACTATGTTACATTGCGTGACATGCTTCAACATATTCAAGTAATGTCCAGCCCCTGTTTTCACAGCTGATATTCACAGTGGTGCCCTCTTTTGCAATGTTTGCATCTTATGTAATGAAGGTATGTAAACATTTCCAGATAAATTTCATCCTGATAACAGCAACCGGCATGTTTTGAGGAGCACAGCAGTAGAGAAACAGCACTGATGTGAAGTTACGGAAAATGTTTATTGTTAATATTTCTAATTGACATGCAAACTCTTCTGTGATTGACTCCTTTTCCTGTGCTGATTCTCAAACTGCAAATGTCCAACCAGGAGAAATGTCCAACCGGCACACTTAATAGAAGACACTGTCCTCCCGGTATACTCACAGCGAGAAACCTATAACATGGGGAATTGAAAGAGCAAGTGAGCTAAACCCTTTTTCTTCGCCATGTTACAAGTGAATTAACCCACTCCAGAGCATGGCCTCATGGCCCAACCCCTCACCAGCTGTGGATTAATTCCCAAGTAGATCCACTCTCTGTTGTGGGTTAATCCTTACTGATTCTGTACTAGCATACCAGTACTGAGAATATTAATTTTAGAAGTGATGGGATAATGCCGCATGCATTACCAGTGACTAGGTCTATCACTGTTAGCAAGTACAGAAAAAATAGTTACATTTTCAGGGAGTGGGAGAAGGGGCAGACTGAATGGGCTAACTAGGTTCTTTTCTGCCACCAGATTTCTATGATTCATGATTCTATGATTTTGGTCCATACTCTGTGATTTACGAGCAGTGTATGACTGACAACACAAAGTTGCACTCGCTCACCGCTGTTTCAAAGCAGTGTTTCTCACACACTGCATACTCATTTAATCTATTCAAGTGTGCACAGAGTACATGATAAAAAGATGTCATGATACCTATGCTGTCTTTGGGACATATAAGTAAATAAACCCTGATAAGACTTGGTCTGACAGCAACAGTTGCAGCTTCTGCTGATGAGGGAGGACTCACTCAGGCTACCTGCTTGTTTCTCTCACTTTCCCCCTCAGTTGTCCTTAAATAATCTCTGCTTAAGCCAGCACTGGGTGCCTACTGTGTTGTCTGGTGCAGGTGAGGACATGCATTGATATGGGGTTTGCTGGCCATGAGCTAAGTTAGTTTCATGTTTGGTCAGTGTGCCCCTGCCCTGCCTTTCCTTCATGTTCCTGGTTGTTGGAGATTGCAGAGTTAAAGTTTTTAATTTCCTCAATCTGCCCTTGCTTTGTGGTTTAATTCTCCTGTGGATAACCTGGTGTTATTTAGACCCCCCACCACCACCACATAGTGCCATTCTCCCAGGCTCTCTCAGTCACTGAATCCCAATGAATGGATGATCGAGCTGCGAGGTGGCAGTAACAAGGGACTCTGGCAGGCACCATTACTGGTGGGCAATCGTTGTAGTCTTAGTAAACATATAGCCCACCCATTCCATCCTGTCAAATGCTGTGTGCCTGTTGTTTAACTTGATGTTTGATTACATTACTTATAAATAGAGCAGCAGCAGACACCAAATGTACATTTCTTAATTCATTCAAGTTCTGATTCATATCCAACGATGTGCATCTCTTGTGAGGCGCATAAAACTGAGCTCGTTGCATCAGTCTGATCCCGCAAGTACTTTATGAAGCATAGGTCTGTACTCAGAGCATGATGTGTGGTCACTGCATGTGAGTCCTAGCGATTTCATTCGCTAACACACTGAGATACTTGTATTGCTGTACTGTCTTAAAGCATGGAAATGACAGCTTTCACACTCGATATGCTTTTTTTTCCCCTCCCCGGTTTATACCTGTAGTATATTGTAGGCTTGTTGAGTCTTAACATGATTAAAAGTTGTGACCAGACTTGAATAAAATTCATTTCACAAAACAGGGCAGCAATGGGTTGTGCAGTGTTATGCTATTTGATCAAAATGTCATTTTCAGGAGTTTATTGTGCTCCGTTTGTTCCTGGGGTGGAGTTTTCTGTATAGTGTCACACAACCACAAGTGGCGACGAGAGTCAACCTGTCAGCTACTGCTGTTCTACTTGCCACCATATCAGTATCCGGTGTTTTACAGGATAAGAACACACAGACACACACACACTCACACGCACACACACGCACACACACACACCATTTAGAGTGAGTCAGGGAGGCCTCAGTCAGTGGCTTTCTCAATTTAAAATGACAACTTTATTTTTATTTGCCATTTTCCCATTATACTCAGGGTTTTTCTTCATTTTTTTTAATTCCCAGATGTCACAGAAATATTACATATAAAAAGGTGTATGTTATTCTAAAAAGAAACCAGTTGATGCTTTCAAGGTGGGATGAGGTTGCACAGCTTCCATGCCATCTATTTTAGATTACGCTCATCTGAAATCTAAGAGTATAATTGTTTGCTTTTGTATCAATCCTACTGACGTAGAACCTTTGTAAAAGAGCATCTGGCTCAAAAGTGTTGTAATCTGAGATATTAAATAAATAAATGAATTAAAAAAATGAGATGTTTTTATAAGTGACATTGCAGAGGGACTGGAAGGAAAAGTATGCCTCTTTGCAGATGACACAAAGATCTGCAACAGGGTTGATACACAAGGAGGTGTGGAAAGGATGAGAAGGGACTTGACAAGGTTGGAGGAATTGTCAGAAGTATGGCAGCTTGGATTCAATGCAAAGAAGTGCAAAATAATGCACCTGGGAAACAAAAACCCAGGGAAGATTACACAATGGGTGGGGATCGTAACAACAACAAAAATTGAAAGGGACCTGGAGGTAATCATATCAGATGACCTTAAGGTTAGCAAGCAATGTGAGAAGGCAGTAGGGAGGACTGGGGAATACTGGGATGTATAGGGAGAGGCATCACCACCAGAAAGCAATATTTGTTACCCCTCTATACAGACAGTTGGTGAGACCCCATCTGGAGTACTGTGTCCAGTTCTGGAGACCCTATCTCCACAAGGACATAGACAGGATAGAGGCAGTCCAGAGGAGGGCAACTAAAATGGTGCAGTGTCTGCAAGAGAAGCCAGAGGAGGTTGTGGAGTCAAAAATAGTGGTGGAATTCAAGCATGCATGGGACAGTCATAAGGCAATTCTAGGGGGTGGGGGTAGGAAGAAGTAGGCTGCTGGTTAACTAGGATCTGCAGCTTATCCATTAGGTAGGGAAATGGGCAGACTGGGTGGGCCAAGCGGTCCTTATCTGCCGTCAAATTCTATGTTTCTATGTTTCATACGAGGAAAAACTAAAGGAGCTTAATATGTATACCATTGAGGAAAGGAGGGAGAGTGGGGACATGATAGAAACTTTTAAGTACCTCAGTGGAATCAACATAGTCCAAGAGCATCTTTCAGAAAAAGAGATGTGCAAGAACAAGGGGACATATTTGAAAATAGAGGGGAGGGGGGTGGTTCAGGGGCAATGTGAGGAAGTATTTTTTCACAGAGAGGGTGGTGGACACATGGAACAGCCTTCCTGAGGAGGCTGTGGGGTCTAAAACTGTGGGAGAATTCAAGAATGCATGGGACAGACATAAGGCAATTTTTGTGGGGGGTAGGAAGAAATAAGATGTTGGTTAACTAGGATCTGCAGCTTATCCTGTAGCTAGGGAAATGGGCAGACTAGGTGGGCCAAGTGATCCTTATCTGCCATCAATGTCTATGTTTCTATGAGATGGAAATGTACTGCTGCTTGATTGGCTAGGGGCCATTTCAAACCATGATGTTATAGCAGCACAAAATCATAGTTGTGTAAAGTATCTAGCTACCAGTCTTTTAACCCGCAGAAGTCATTCATTCTCAAACTGAATGTTGTACTTAGTTAAAATACCCACTACATGGAGAATAATGTACTCCCAAGTGTGAAGCACAAGCTGGTATTGCACAATGAGTTAATGAAGCTTGAGTGCCTTTATGATTTCACCACACTAACAAGGTGGGGAATATCAGCAAGTACTTTTCCTAACACCTGGGGGTACCTTACTGCATATAGTGCAAGAGGGGGAGTCTGTTTCAGAAACACAGTTGCTGATTGCAATATTTGAAGTGCTTTTTTTCTGCTGTGTGTGTTTCTTATTGAGCACTCAGGATAATTGCTTGAAAGTAGCTGTAGTAATGAGCTTGTATTCTGTTGTGACTTGGGTGGAGAACAGAGCCTACTACTGCAGCTGTGCAAAGAAAAAATTCATGTTCTAAAATGTGAATTATTTCTTTGGAATGTTAAATACAAGTTTTCAGAGCCACCGTGGAAATGGGCATATTGTGTACAATAAACTATGGGTGGGATATTCAAAGGGTTGTGCATGGTGCAACAGTGTTGCTGCCATATAACCACTGATACACCAACCGCGATATTCAAAAAGGAGATGTTGCACTGCGCAAATCTCCGATGTGCCAGGCATTACCAATAATGTAATAGGCGCCAAGTGCGGGGGGGGGTGTGCCCTTGCACATTTGGCACATCCTGATATTCAGCCCGGGATGTGCGGCGCATATGCAGGCACACGCCAGCCTTGTGCCGCACAGGGGAGCACAATTATCTGCTCATAAAGAGGAGCAAGGCCTGGCCACCCACAGGTGAACTGCTGTATTGCAGGGCACAACACAGCAGCCGCCAGCTGTGGGTGCCACCCGACTTCCTGGAACACAGTCCGGGCGTTGTGCTCCCCCCCGCCTGAACGCAGGCAGATAGTAAAGCAACCCTGGTGGTCCAGTGGACCTGCTCCCCAGCCCGATCATGGGTTTAAGTAAAATAGAAGAATCCCTCGTGGTCCGGTGGGCCTGCTTCCCAGCCCGATCATGAGCTATATGAATAAATACATTTTCTGGTGGTCCAGTGGACCTGCTCCCCAGCCCGATCATGGGCTATATGAATAAATATATTCCCTGGTGGTCCAGTGGACCTGTGCCGCAGCTCAATCGCGGGCTTTAGAAATAAAAATAAACCCTGGTGGTCCAGTGGACCTGCTCCCCAGCCCGATTGTGGGCTATATGAATAAATACATTCCCTTGTGGTCCAGTGGACCTGAACCCCAGCCCAACTGCGGGCTTTAGAAAACAGAACATTCCTGGTGGTCCAGTGGTACCCCCCTCCCCACCCGCCCACTCAGACCATCACCCCACTCTCCCTGTTCAGCGGCGGGTGGCAGCTCCCCCACCTGCAAGCCGCCCGACTGCCAGCCAACTGAAGCATACAGTATAGCTGTATGCCCATTAGTCCACTGTGTGGACCAATGAGCATACGAACCGTACTGTATACACAGTCCCAAATTGTGAATGAAACCATTCACATTATGGGACTATGTAGTAGCATGAAGTCTGCACACCCATTGGCCCCCGCAGTGGACCAATGGGTGTACAGCCATATTGTACACTGTCAGTAGGCAGGCAGCCGGGTGGCTTGTGGGTTGGGCGCTGCCACCCGCCGCTGACCAGGGGGGAGTGGGGTGGCGGGTCTGAGTGGGCAGGTGGGGAGGGGGGTACTGTTGGACCACCAGGGATGTTCCGTTTTCTAAAGCCCGTGATCGGGCTGGGGTTCGGGTCCACTGGGCCACCAGGGATTCTTTTATTTTACTTAAGCCCATGATCAGGCTGGGGAGCAGGTCCACTGGACCACCAGCGTTTATGTTTATTTCTAAAGCCTGTGATCGGGCAGGGGAGCAGGTCCACTGGACCACCAGGGTTTATTTTTACTTCTAAAGCTCGCGATCAGGCAGGGGCACAGGTCCAATGGGCCACCAGGGATTGCTTTCTTTTACTTTAGCCCATGATCAGATGTTGGGGCATGTTGCCCGCCAAGGGGCAGGATGTGTCATGCCCCGACGGCTGCAGCCTAGCAGGGCGCTAGGTGCAAGTCGCCAGGGATCGGCGCACCTGCATGCAAATGGGGCCATAATGACATGCAAATGGCCCTATTTTCACCTTGCATTCATAATGGTCTCATTTGCATGCTCACCTCTGAATATCGCTCTTGCTGCACCTAGCAAAGCTGCACTTGCACTGGCGCAGCCCTCTGCTCCTCAACTGCCATTTGCGCTGGTTCAGTGCCACTGCGCCGTGTGCAGTGTGGGCCGCCCCAGTGCCATATTCAGCGGTGCTGAGCCATGGCGTGGCACCATTGAATATTGCCCAGTCCAAACTCTGGCACATCCCAGTTGTGCTGCACCTGGCATGCGCCCCTGCCTGGTGCATTTCTGAATAGCCCACCCTTATAGTATATGGTTTAGCTTTATTATGTATAAAAAACAGTAGGTGCTGAAAACTCGTTGTGCACATTCTTAAAGTTTTTGTTTATGTTCTCGAATTAACATTCAACAGTGCTGCTGCTACTCACCAGCTGATTTGAGGAAACACGGCAAATCAAAAAAAACATGACGGTGCCGTTTACTGAGGAGTTCACAGAGACGGTATGGACACAGAGTGCTGTAGTCAGCTCAGTGTTTCCAAAACGTAACAATTTGAATGTTTTTTCTTCTTTTTATTTTAAATTAAGTGCTGCCACAAATGTTCAGATGGTCGGGGTGAAATGGGACCGCACCAACAGACATCCCAGTAGACTGAGCTGTCGATAAAAACTGGGAGCATGACCAAAAGGTATGAAACCTTGTGAAAGGTTACACCTTCACAAACTTAACTTTTTTTCTTGCATCTCTGGGAACCATATACTATAAAAATAGTATATGGGCAGCCATACATGAACAAGGCTGTGTTTCCATCTCCGGGTTGAGATGGCACCAGAAGTGGACCTCTCAAGCTTCAATCTTGAGGTCCCTACAATGCCATCTCAACCCCTCGGTGGAAACACAGGCTTGTTATGTATGGTTGCCCATGTACTATTCCTTATATTGCCCTCACTGCTCAGGACTTACAAAACTATAACTACAGCAGCACCAGTGCCAGCAACCATAAACAACAATTATTTTATTTTGTTATCTTTGATTCATGGGATAGCTTGAAACAAATAGCAAGTAACCAACATAGGACAGTTTTTTATGTTTGTACATGGATGTGCACAGCAAACATTTTATTACAAAGAACTGCATTTCAGTGATGCATCACTCTCCACTCCAATGTAGCTCAGGCTGCAATGGGCTTGGCAGTAGCAGTGCAGTGATCACCTAGGCAGAGCGTGACACATATTTCTTTTTGCAGGGCAGAAACTTTTCAGACTTGAAAGGAGCCAACCACTCAATTTGCAGAGCAGCTGGAACCTTTCATCTGCATAAACCCTCCAGTTCTTTTTTTTGTTATAATCTGCAGTTAGAAGTTAATTGACCCATACTGCCAAATATCCCTCCCACTTCCCTGTTGCTTCCCATGCTCGGTCCGTGAAATGAATTCCCTCTCACTGCTGACTTGTTGAGTATCACTGTTACTTCCTCTGCACTTCCCATGCCCCATCTGAGAAATGAACTTCCTCCCACTGCCGAGTATCCCTCCCACCTCCTCATTGCTTGTCATGCTCTGTCCGTGAAATGAACACCCTCTCATTGCTGATCTCACTGCCAAGTATCCCTCCCACCTTCCATTGCTTCCTGGGCTCCTTCTGAATTTTCTGACACTAAGGTGCCCAATGCCCAGTGCCAGCTAGTACACCCCCAGTTCCTGCTGTAACACCAGGAAACCCACCCCAGTGCCAAAAACATAACACCAGCACTGGCATGCCAACTCCTAGTGCCAGTACTTGAAATAGAATAAGTCACTCATAGTCTTTTTAATGAAATGATCTATCAATGTCTGTTGCCACCTCCCCTCCACCTCTGTTACCCTCCCCCCACAGGCCCCCTCACTCAGCACCCACCACCCCACACACCCCTACTCCTTACTTATCTACCACGAGTCCAGTGCTGTAATCCTGTCTGGACTGGAGACACCTCTTCACTCTTCAATATTGGACCAGGAACTGAGGGAATCGTGTATGCAGTCAACGTCTTTCAATGTGTTTTGAACTTGTAATTATAATTTGATAATTTTTTTATTATTTTCCCCCAACATTTTTCGACATGGCCTTTTTGGGACCCCACTACATCAACAAGGTAAGTGAAATTCTTCAAATCCGCACCAAAGATGATTTCACTGTCACTTCATGAAATCACCTTTTGGCAGGATTGGAACATTTTTACCTACTGGGTTTATAAGGAGGGATCACAAAAGACTATGTTGAAAATCTGAAGTAAACATTTTAAAAACGTATGAACCTACATTGAAATTTTCACTGTAACTGCCAATTTTCAATATTTTGACACCAAATTTTCAACATAACCATTCTTTCACACCAACTATTGAACATGACAGCTGTCATTCTTGAAATGCTGTCCAAAATGTGTTTTCACATCTGTGGTATGGAATGACATTTTGGCTGGGATTTGAGTGGGGCTGTAAGAAGACTATGTTGACAATTTGGGGTCAAAATATTAAAATACAACAAAGTTATGAAGGTACACTGACATTTGTCAATGCTCACTCATAACTGTGGTAATTGTCAGTGTTTTGCCCAAAGATTCAACATGCAATTTTTATACCACCTCATGAGCCCAACAGCCTTCATTTTGGGAATCCTGGCCAAAATGTGATTTTACATTTGTGGCATGAAATAACGTTTCATCCAGTACACTTGTCATGTTCAGAAGGGGGGATTACAATTTTGGGGTGAAAACTGTTACAAAAAAATGATAAAGTAACATTGTTTGCAGGGATGGCTGTTGGCCCAAGGGGACCATGTTACTTTCACGTGCCAGTGATATGAGTTTGGGGGCGAGCTCTTGAGCTGGCTGAATGGGTTGAGGCTGGTGCACACATGATACCTTGTGGCAGATAGGAAGCTTTCCCTCACAAGGGATTGACATGCATGTCGAGGCCTGCTGGGCTCATGGACTGCATCTGAACAAGTAGGTTATCCTGACGGATTTCATTTACAGTGTAGGCACAGACCTACACTTCATAGGAAGTCAGGATCCACCATGAATTACTCACCTCACTACACGTCTGCCACACACACCATACACGCAAACATTTGGCATTGACAAATGCTTGTTAAATCCCTCCCCCCCCCATTAACCTTAGCTCATGACCCTGTGTCCTAAGTTCTGTGTTCCTGATAAATAGCCCTTCACAGTTCCCCTTGTTTATGCCTTTCGGAAACTTGAAGGTCTCAGTCATATCCCCCCTCTCTTATCTGGTTTCAAGTGAATAAACTTTCAGTACCTTTATCCAGTCCTCAGAGGATCTGCCTACCTGGGTCTGACTCATCTTGGTCACCTTACATTGTACTGTCTCTGTCCTGTCCCTGTCCTTTTTTTGGCTGGAGGCTCCAGAACTGGGCACAGTACTTCAGGTGTGGCCTAACAAGACCTCCCTGCCATAAACCCATGCTGCTTACTATCTTGAAGCCCACATTTCTCCAGGTATTCCACTAGGTCCTCTTTATCTAGTGTCTCTATTTGTTTCCCAGCTGAGGAGGTAAGGCTGATGCATCTATAGTTTCCTGGCTGCTCCTTCTCTCCTCCCTTGTGTAGCAGAACTAAGCCCACATCCTCCATTCCTTGGGAACCATGCCTAGTTGCAAAGAGGTATCAAATAGCCCAAGCAGAGGTTCAGCTAACACTGATGGCATTTCCCTTAGTGCCCTCAAATACATCCGCTTACCCCAGAGACCTGTTTACCTTCAGGGATGCTAACCCTTTTCTGACTCTATCGCTAGTATACTTCTTCAGGTTCCTTTCCAGGGCCCTCTATTAGCTACCTCTTCTGCCTCTATTCCTTCCCTGACATAACTGGCTACCCCCTCCACCCATCCCCTTGTCCTTACCACATAAGGTGCATTCAGGGATTGCCAGGTCCCAGTGTTGTTCTTGTTGGCCCAGTTTTCTGTAATGGCCACTAGCTCTAGCCCAGAGTCTGCCAGCAGTGCCTGGAGCTCACTAATTTTATTACCCAGATTCCTGGCACTGAAGCACACCACCCTCCATCCTACGCTCTCACACCTCTTGGTTCTTGAATGACTACTCTTTCACAATTGCTTAACATCCTAGGTGTCTTGTGTTTTTCCTTTTTTGCTGGTTTATTTGGTTTACACTCCCCGGTACCCTGATCACATTCCACTATACTACTACTTCTTGTACACCTTGCCCCCATCCCTGGGGAGTCCTATCTAGGTTCCCCAATTCACCTAACTCAGCTATGGAATCCCTAGCCAATGTGAACATGAAGCTTCTGCCCTAAAACACTACACCTCTCTTGTCAGGTGAAGGCCATCACCTTTGAAGAGCCTCCTGTCCCAGAAACCCCCCTCCCAGTCTCCCACAAAGTGATACCTTGTTCCTGACACCACCCTTTAACCACCCATTGAACTGCTTGTTCTCATCCTTCCTCCCTCTGTCCTCTGCCCCCCCCCCACCCCAGACAGGGAAGATCACAGAAAAGGCCAATGAAGCTTAGTGCTTCTTCAGCCTGTCCCCCTAGCCTCTGGAAGTCTCACTTCACTGTCTCCACAGGGTGTGGGTCTCTTAATGCTGACTGTTCCCCTGTAAGAGTGCTCAGGGTTAGCTTCAATGAAGACTCATATGTATACTATGAGCAAAGATGACATTTGGACTGAGATCCTTTAAAAAAAACATTTAATTTGTATTATATTCTGTTCCCTGATATACAGTAGCAGCTAACAATGTCACCTGACAACAGTATTAATCTGATATGAAGTACTCCAGAATCCAGAGGCTGTCAGATTGATGAGCAGCTGGTCAAGCTGTGTGTGCTTGTGACATCATTTAGAAAGTTCAGAAGGCTAAGGGTACTCCTTGCAACAGGCTGTGTGAGCCTGAATATCATAGAGTTTCCAACACTGTTTAGCCATTCCTTGCTTTCAAAGGAGAACAGAAGAAGTGTGGCAGGTTACAGCCCATGTTAGGGACAGGTTTTGACACTCCATTGTGCCTGGCAGAAATCCTATTCCCAACAGACCATCTGGATAGCAGCTCGAATCTGAATGACTCACTCTTATTCCTGCCTTTCAGAACCTGGGAAAGTACTGATTTGAGGTGTTAAATGGCTCCTTTAAGAACAGGAACCACTATCTGGGAGCAGCTGGACAGAAGCTATGTTTAATTTGTCAATATTTGGTAGAGCTTCCCAGGACAGTTAGACAAGCAAAATGCACAAAATAAGGTAGGCTGTGTGGTGATAAACACAACTCAAAATGCCCAGGTATAGCTTCTTTTATAGGTGTAATGCCAACTAGTAAACTTCCTGACATTTTATGGGTAGCTCAGCATTAAAGAAGGAGAGAGAAAAGAAATCTCTTTCTGGTAAAGAGTTTGCCTTAGAGCATCAGTTGGTGACTCCATCAATCAATAAAATTATTTGAGTCATCCCAGTGAAAGGAGTATTGAGCAGATGCTCATTTGCAAAGGTGTCCCACTTAGAATGAATACATGCTAACATAAGTTGCAGTATAGTGCACTGTATAAATAACTCATAAACACATGTTAACTGAAATGTTACATACAGGTATAATGAAGAGGACCAATGGTGAGTATTACAAGTGGCAGATATGATAAAATACCTCCATCTGTGGTATACAAAACCCAGCTCTGCAAGGAGTATTTTGGACACATTTCAATCTAAGAAGTCTGCATGGTAAAACAGTGGGATAATGGCAGCATTAACCTGGCTGCCTTGCACTTCATGAGATAGACTATGTTAATATCAGTACAAATAAAACCTTATTTAGGCCCTATTTTGCTAATTATCCTGCCTTTATCGCCTCCATTTTAAGCTTGCCTCTAACCATTGCTAGAAGCTTACTCAGTAATGTTACCATCAAAGGCAGGAATGTCCAGATTGGACTTACAATTTCGAGTTTTAGCTCTGAGCAAGCAACATGGCCCGGCCATCTTACAATTTAGTATCAGGCTGCTCCTGGCTACATAAGGCTGCACGTTGTTGAATCCTGCCTGTAGGTGTGATGCCCTAACAGTGCCAACCTGTTGTCCACCTGTAGCAAAGAACTGTGACATCTAGACAGAGATGCAGTTTTAGTTGAGGTACTCATGGGTCATTTAGTTAAGGACCACTTGTAGGTTGTTGTTGTTTATAAATAATTAGAACAACAGAAGGTTCAAGATGAACTTCTGGGGAACCCCACTGGCCTCAAAAATCACACAAGAGGGAGACCCTTCATGGACACAAAGTGGGACTTACCAGAGAGGTAGCTATCAAAGCAGGTGGCAAAGTGGTTATTAAGTCAAATGACCTTTAACCTGGGCAAGAGAGTTTATGTTCAAGGCTGTCTGTTACTTTTGACAGGTCTATAGAGATTGCACTAGTTAATAAGATGTTGTCCATAGCCATCTGGATGTCACTGCAGACTTCGGTCACTGACGAGTGATGCTGTGGATTTTTGGAAGCCAGATTGATTAGTGATTTAACAATTGTTTTTCAAATGAATGGCTACCAAGTTCTCTTAAGGTTGTTGATAGTGCAGGAAGGAGAGATAAGGGTCTATAATTAGAAATACAGTTTCCAGGGCCAGATTTGAAAAGGGGCATCAAATGTGCAGTTTTCTAACCAGAGGGAACAGTACCGAGCTTGCTGATTGGTTAAGAATCGTTGACTGGGACATACAAATGATTGAGGTGGTGTATTTCAGGAGTCTAATACTAATCCCATCAGGACAGCTCATCAGTGCATTGGCAGGGCTACTCTCTGTGATGCTGGTGACCCAGGTTCGAACCCTGAGCCTGGATTGTCAGAATGCAGTTCAGGGAGAAGGACTGAGAATCCTTCAGAGTGCTCTTGTTCTCTGGGAGGTGGAGTAGCCCAGCTTGCTGCTCTAGTGTCCCCTTGGTGATCACAGGTGAAAATGCAGTCAAGGAGTTACAGAATGTGCTGGGGAGCGTACATGTGTCAGAGCAACAGGTATGCCAGCACCTGATGACACAAGCACGTTCTCTGGTGGAGGGACCTGTAAGGGGAAAATTGGCCAATGTCTGAATAGGTGACATCTTACTCACATCCATCATCCATCTGGGGCTCCTGCTTATCTTAATGATCCCAGGAGACCTTCCTTGTGGGTGAATGAAATATGTGAAGAAAGCTGCCATAGAGCAGAAGGCTGAATCCCACCTTAGGGAGTGAATCCAGTGGGATGGCTAATGCAGTGGTGTGACATAGGTTTTTGGGATTCTAAAGGAACAGGTCAGGAGAAGATCCATGGATGGGAAGGTGACACTGACGGAGTTTGAAAGAGGTCTTGGTCAGGGGCCTGGGAGGTAAAAAGAACTGACAGAAAAAAACTAATCCTATCAGCACCATTGGATTTGCTTACATCAGTAGTTCTATTAATACATCTAGCAGACTTACGATGTTATGAATAAAAGGCTGGATTGATTTTATTGTTCAAAGTTAAAATGCCTTTACTGTTGGAAATATGTATAGCATTACAACATTAAAAACAATAAAACACAGATTAAAAATCCATCACATGTAAATACCTTAAAAATTCAGAGAAAGAAATGTATTCTAAATGCTGGAGGTCAGTTAAACTTAGGTCTTTTATGAGAGGACCGAAATGTTTTCATTGTGGTGTTCTGGAATATATTACTATATTCTATGAAATACTTGCTAAATTCAGTAAACATTGTTGAAAATTATCAGAGTGTTTATTGTCTATGTTACTTTTCCTTTTCTCCAATTTAACAATCTCCCTACAGATCCAGCGTGGGTTTCCCGGGGTCATGCTGAAGTGTGCCTTATAGACAAGGGTACTTGGGTAATTCTTAGCATTAGAGGGAAAAGGACTTTTCAGTTCCTAAGAACAAAATTAACACAAAATACTTGATATACGTAATGAACTTTGGTCTGTCCAGTTCTCTAAAGAGGTTCAAGTTTGTCTGCAATAAACCAAACTATACTAAATTCATCTGCTAATGCCAGAAACCTTCTTTCTCCAAAACTGCACAATATCCATTTATTACAAATTTCAGCAAAAATACATTCTATAGAGGGGATGCTTCAGATCAGTTGGCAGTTAACTTGCTTCAAACATTGTGTTAGCTGTTTCTCTTAAGCTGTACTGAATGATAATTTATGTACCTACCTGTGACCGTGTGTATCATGTAATCAGACATGGAACCTTTGTAACAGAGCTATTAGCTCAAAGCTAATGTAATCTAAAGCTTTAAATAAATAAATAAGTTGGCAGTGAATCAAAAGAGAGACAGAGGAGCAGGAAGAAGAGAGACAATGAGAGCAGGAGGGATCACCACTTAAGCCCTTTTACATGGAGTCCTCATCACATTGTAGCGGTTCTCCTCAATGCTCATGCTCTCCTCTGCACCACTACCTGCCAGCTGTACACTGCAGAGATGTATACCATTCTCATGGCTCTTCCAGCTGTTCTTCCGTTTTCTGCTGAATGAGAGCCAGTGGCTTCCATGATGGGTGGGATGGAGGAGTTGCAGTAAAGATTTTGTACCAGAATTCAGCTAAATACATTAACAGCTAGTAGACGAAAGCTGAACCGGTAAGTAGTTAGTTTTCATAAATGAGGGCTGGAAAGAACTTTAAAAGTGGTTCAAAAGAGGAGCCGTGACACTGGGCATGCACTTATACATATTCATAGTGCTATGTATGTGCAGAGCGAAACCAGCATCATGGCTCCAGTTTTGAAGTGCTTTTTAAGTTATTTTCAGCCCTCATTGTGAAAACTTACTACATGATCAACTCTCTGTCTACTAGCTGGTAATGTATTTAGCTGAACTTGGGTACAAAACTAGACAACAAGCAAAATCCTGAGATCAGTGTGGGGGCTGTGATCAGATTACACAGCCCCACTGAGCAACTCAAAATGGGCAAAATGAAATGGTGAACTGAGAAAAACAGGGAATGCCAGTACAGCAAGTGCTTGCTTCTGATGTGGTGTGGCTTCCTTATATGTGGCAACACAGTTACGTTCAGTGCTCTGCACCACTGTGGCAGAGCCCAAGTGTAAAGGCCCTTTAGTTAATGCTGCATACGGTTAAGAACTGCTATAAAAACATATCTGGTAATGGAGCTTTCTGACTGATTGATTCATGTTTTAAAGGGTTAGGTTAATGACTAGGAAACCTCCTAGACATGATTGATATTTTAACTAAAACAACATGCATTTAAAAACTAAAGCATTTCAGTTTAATTAAAGGATAATGCATTCCAGGTTCAATATCCTTTGGAAATCTAACTCTAGGACATGAAGCTGTCTACTACACCAAGTGCCACCTCATATGACATCCTAATGTTTGATTAACTACCCATAATCCAACCCCTGGTTATACCTTAATGCTTAATTTCAACAAATTATTCATACATCTGTGTTTATTTATGAATAAAAACTTGAAATTTGTTTATACTTTATGTATCAATTTCCCTTTTCATTTCCTGGATTTCCCTTGGAAGTGTGTGCTCACTTTACACAGCCTGACATACCAGATGCCAATGGAATGCCATTGATCCTGAACATCAGGCAGGAGTTCTGTTTTTTTGAAAATCTACTCTATTTTTCCATGTCCTAAAATCTCCTTCTTCACTCACTTTCTGCTGCACAAACACCCCGTCCACCTGCCCATCTGGAGAGAGCTATTATACGCAGGCAGTTCTCCCTTCAGTGAGAAACACTTCTGTTGTTCCTCTCTGTTCACTGATTGGCTGCTGAGTGTGGGAAACTACACCAAACCAGAGACCCACAGGTTTCTCTGCTGACAGAGATGTGTAATTAGAGGCAATCCCCCGCCTCAGCCTGCAGGCACCTCTCAGACACGGTTACCCTGTTCGAACGGATATTGGACACAGAGGTCCCCATGCCTGTTCTCTATGGCCTCCTTGTTGTCAAGAAATTCACCACACCAACTTTCTCGGGAGTCAAGGCCACAGCACAACTTTACTGATATTCAAAACATAATTTTACATTCAAGTAATCAGAGATTCCAATATATACAATTTCCAAACTTGACATCAACCATTTACATACAGTAAATTCACATTATTACAGTATATATATATATATATATATATATGATACACACACATCACATCACATGTTATAAACCATGTTGGAGAAACCATAACAATACCCTGCTACTCATACTCCTTTTTGGCCCATGGAGGCTTTGGGACCCGATCTCCTGGAGGGCCCTTCTCCTCAGCCACAACGAAGAGGCAGATGAGCTTCCTCCATTCTCCCCCACCCTGCACACCCCTACAGGGTGGAGAACCCCTCCCACTTGTCCCTTCCTCTCCAACCCTCTGTCACACAGCTTCAGTCCAGCAGGGAACAGGGGAACAGCACTCACCATGCCTCCTCGAGGCACTCCAACCCACCATGGGGGGCATGCAAAGCCTTGCCTATGCCCCATGCCATTCCAGGCCTTATTTCTTATAAATTATGGCTTCCAACATGGTATGCCCAGCATCATTGAATAGATCAACCCCCACGTCTGAAAGGTGTACCCAATCCTTGTGGTATATGCCCACACAGGATGCCTCTATCTCCTCATGGGCAATTGTGAAACCATCCATCCAGCCCACAAACTTGATCACTTCTTTGTTCAGTTTTACCACAGCCTGGTTGATGGCCTTGGGCTCACAGGCATAGCATCAAACATGCAATGGTAGCATAGACAACCACACCAGCTGGCACCCGAGCAGCAGTGTCTGCAGGGTAGCCCAATTCTGCTTGATCTACAAGATTAGCTCCACTGCATCCTGCATTCTGAGATTGTTATCCCCAAAAATTTACTATCAAAATGTCTGGCATGCCAAATTTTCATCTGTTGTGGTGAATGCAGGGCATCAGTTGTTCCCATCTCCTATACCCCATCCCGAACCACTGGATAATGGTGTCCTCCTTGGGTATGCTCAGTTTCTTTCCATAAGGCCTGGCCTCTGCCCTCTTCTGGGCCCAGAATACATCAGAAGATCCCATTATCCAAACACACTTTGGGGTCTCGGTCCTAATATACTTGGGGAAAGAAGAAAACAAAGATTAGTTTTGCATCTGAACTGCCCAACGTTAACTCTTATACCTTCTGTACCTCCATCTCCCAATCCATCTAATCTCCTCTTCCACCAGACCCAAGCTTAGCAGGATCCCATCCACATGGATAAGCAGCTGGCCATCCCCTGAAGGCCGGATGGCCAGGAAGTCTGTCTCCGCATGCACGGGGAAGATGTTAGTCTGCTTCACTGCTTGCAGGGTGACCTGTGCCCCCCTGCCCCACTGATCAGTCCTTGACTGGCGGAGCCAAATATGTACTTTTTTCCCTTGTGGCACCACTTCCCCTTTCTGAAGGTCTCCCTCTCGGTCTGCCTTGGTGGCTGCTATCCCTATTGTACCTTTCCCCCCCCCAGGTCGCACTGGGAGACAAGCAACCTGTTGCTCAGTGTGCCTTCCTGGTGAAACATTTCAATAAACAAATAAAACCCCAGGGGTGATACTCACAGGTTGGCCGGGGGGGGGCAAGGGGAATGGCCCCACAATCCACCCCAGCCCCACCTCATTCTGAAGTTTGTTATCTGATACCCCCAGCTGATCCATGGCTGATCTTAGGTTGCCCGCCTCCCGTGGGACCCAGGGGTCCTGATAGGGATCCTAAAACTGTTCTTAAAGCCATTCCATAATTCCATTGCCACCACCTTGTTCAGGTACCACCTTAACCAAGGGAGAAGGGATGCTTTCTTAATTGCTGAGGGAACTTTTCCCAGTGCTGCTCACATTGGCTGTTTCTGGGACCGCTGCCCTCGCTTCTCTCTCCAGCATTTCAACCATAGGTGGGCCCTCCATCCCCCCACATCCCTGGCAATTGTGTTTGTATTTACAGTTGCCTTGATAGGGCATGACCCTCTTGTACTTTCAACAACTCTCCCCTATTTTGAGCCCCACCTCCTTGTGCCTCACCCCCCGAGGTAGACCCCATAATTGGCAACCCTCTGTCAGTGTGCTACCTGAGAAATGGGTGCCGGGGGCACATCTGCTCCAAATATAAGAATGTTTGCATTCTGCCCCATCTAACAGGCAGATCAGAAGCCATCCTTTTCCTGAATTTCTCATCATAGCCTCAGGGGCATCATTTAGAGGTCACCAGGGGTCCCATTCGTGACCCCTATGAAAATTTTATGACCCCTATGACAGGGCTTGCGACCCCTGCCTGCCCTTGCCTTGCCATGGCTTTAATAGACTCTTGGGCCGGGTGCCACTCACTGGCCAGCCAAATTAAAAAAAAAAGTTTTTGTTTTTGCCTCCCCGAGTGTCCACCTCCGCCCCACCCACCCGCCAGCCATAGGCACACTAAATGCACACTGGGACTGGGAAGCAACAACTACAACAACAACAACACAGTGACTGCCCTTTTTAAAACTCCAAGTCCCAGTGTGCACAGCATCGAGTGAGGATGTTGGTACTACAGCGATTGGCTAGGAGGAAGGCCAGTGGGTGGGACAAGTAATCATGACATGGTGTGGTGGTGAGCCGAGGCGTCATGAAAAGTAGTGAAATGAGCCTGTCTAAGTGCAAGCAGACAACAGGCCAAAGTATCCCGCGAGTGGGCTGCAGGAGGCGGGGGAAAGTAGTGCACTTCTTGACTTCCTTCATGTAACTTGTTGGAAATTGAAATCTTAAATTCAGCCAGCTTCAAAAGCGTTGTGAAAGTAGTCGGCCACCGGTCACACGGGTCAGTGAGTCAGTCGGCCGGATGGATCGCAGAGCGCACGCCCTTCAGAGGAGTCAGCAGGAGAAGGATTGAAGGAGAAGAACAAGACAGTACAAGCAGGTAGGCAAAGAAGGCAACAGTAATTTAGGAGGAATACGAGGCACCTACAGTGTTTCAGGGCCAGCCAGGGAAAGAAGTGCACAGCCACTGGGCCTATGTAACTGAACTCACAGGTCAGGTCACATAGCTGGAAATGTGCAGAAAAGCCAAAGGGCACTGTAGTCTGTGTTCAGTACTTCCTGATAAGAAGCAGAAGGCTTACCATTTTTATGTTGCTTACCCGCATGTGCAAGAAACATAGTGCCATCATCGGAGATTTCGGAGGTGTGTCACCTCCTCCTCCAATTCAGTCAGTGTGCTGGCAGGCGCGGCCCCTGTAAGCCAATGCATTTTGGAGCTGTCTATGCACGCTCAAAATGCAGTAACGCTCAGATTGAGGGAAGCTACGCCCAGGTGACACCGATAGATATCGGCTGCTCATGCGCGCGCTCCCCACTACACAGGCGTGCTCACCCCCGCGCACTGTATAGCCGACAGGGTGCCCAATCCCTGTCGGCTGAGCTCGTCCCCAGTGGTAGGTGCCAGCGCTGGAAGCCCACCCCAGCGTGGCAAGCAATCCTTTGGCCGGCCAGGGGTGCCAATCCCGTCGGCTGAAATCCGATCCTTGTGCCACGCTGGGAGCCCACCCAGCGGTAACCGATCCACGTCGTCTTTTTTTTTAAACCTGTAAAGCAAGCGGTCCGCGAGGCGTCTCCCAACCCCTCCACAACCGCTTCCACCCACTCGCGCCCAACCTCCCACCCCTCCCTCACCCCATACTTACCTCCGGAGTTTGGCACGACGATCTTCGCTGGACCGGGAACCGTCTGCACTCTTCAAAGCGACCCGCGAACTGAGGAAATGCGGTAGCTGAATAATGGGCTAGATAGGGGTTTCAATTTGTTGCATATCTCAGGCATTTTTGGAATTTTTGCACAAATTTTCAACATGGGTTTTGGGACCCCTTCTCATGAATGATGTCACTCTCATGGGCGTTATTGGGGCCGAAGGGTGATTTCACGCAGTGACTGTGCAAATCACCCTTTGGGCCTGAACTACTCACCATGACAGTGACATCACTCATGAAGAGGTCCCATATTAAATTTGGTGGCAAAATCAAATAATGACTGTTTCTGGCGTGTGTTCGCGGTTCCTCGCAGGCTCATAAGTTCGTGAAATTTCAATATTTTCACTCCAGATTTTCAACATTGCCATTTTACCACACCTTCTTATGAGTAGTACAGATGTCATTTTTTCATCTCACCCAAAATGTGTTTCGCCCATGTAGCACAGAATGGCGCAGTCGGTGTCTTGAAATCAGTAATACCCGGGACACATTAGAAAATCACAGTGACACTGTTCATGAGCAGAGGTCTTAAAATGGCTATGTTGAAAATTTGGTGAAAAAATTCCTAAAAATGACTGTTTTACGAGTTTGCGTTGCGCAGTTCCTACGCACGCTCGTAAGTTTGCGAATTTTCAATATTTTTACTCCAGATTTTCAACATTGGCATTTTATCACACCTCCTCATGAGCAGTACAGCTGTCATTTTTCACATCCTGCCCAAAATGTGTTTCCACCCATGTAGCGCACAATGGCGCAGTCGGTGTGCAAACTCAATTTATGGGACACATTAACAAAATCACAGTGACACTGTTCATGAGCAGAGGTCTTAAAATGGCAATGTTGAAAATTTGGTGAAAAAATTCCTAAAAATGACTGTTTTACGAGCGTGCGTTGCGCAATTCCTACGCACGCTCGTAACTTCGAAAATTTTAAATATCTGCACTCCAATGACTTCCAAATACCTAAACAGCACATAGAAGCAAGCAACATTCAACATTGACAAATGCTTGTTGATTTTAGACATTCATGTCTGCCGGACTCCCCCTTCTGCATAACAGCTAATCCCCAAACTGACTGATGGGTTAATCTCAGCAGGCTAATCACGCTGCTCTTCTCAGTTCATGATCCACCGAGCAGAGTGGAGCGATTGCACCCCAGTAAAACCATGAGAGTCTATAAGTTTGTCTTCATTATTATTGCTGTGAACTATTCATTTATGAAGCCTGTGTATTAAAATGGGAAGGATTGCTGTCTGCTCTGCAAGCACTCCAACCATCTGCCTTTGTGGTGATGGTAGTTAAGCAACGTTCATTTCTGAAGTCATGTCTGTTTTTTTATGTTGCTTGCACGCATGTGCAAGAAACATAGTGTCATCATCCGAGTTTTCTGAGGTGTGGCAGCCCTCTTCCAATTCAGTCAGTGTGTTTGCTGGCGCGGCCGCAGTTCTCCAATGCCTGCTGAGCTGTCTATGACAGCTCCAAAATGCAGTGGCGTACAATTGAAGGGGAGCTATGCTTCAGTGAGCAGCGATCAGATATCGCCTGCTCTTGCGCCCCCCCTACACACACACACACACACCATACGCTGTATGCTTAGCCCCCCACGCACACACTGTATAGCCGACGGGGTGCCCAATCCCGTCAGCTGTGCTCGCCCCCCAAAAACACAGTTCCATATGCCATGCTGGGTGCCCACCCAACGTGGCTACCGTCATATAGCTGGCACGGGGTGCCCAATCCCAGTCGGCTCCACTGTCTACCCCAGGTACAGGGTGCCACGCTGAGAGCCCACCCCAAGCGTGGCAACAGATACTATAGCCACGAGTGCCCAATCCCCGTCGGCTCCATGCCCCCAACCAGTCGTCCTTCTGCCATGCTGGGAGCCCACCCCAGTGTGGTAAATGTCCCAGGTCAGCATCATTAAAAAAAAACCCTGAAACTTAAAACGGTCCCTCGCTGTATGCCTCTACCGCGCCCACCACTCGCACCCTGCCTCCCACCCCTCACCCCATACTTAACTCCAGACTCCGGCGCGATGATCTTCGGTGGACCGGGAACATGTCTGCACTCTTCAAAGCCGACCGCTAACTGAGGAAATGCCGGTAAGCTGTATAATGGGATAGATAGGGTTTTTTCAACTTTGCTGCATATCTCAGGCATTTTTTGGAATTTTTGCACCAAATTTTCAACATGGGGTTTTTGGGACCCCCTTCTCTTGAATGCTTTCACTGTCATGGCGTTAATCGGGCCGAGGGTGATTTACGCGATTACTGTGCAAAATCACCTTTTGGGACCAAGTATGAAGCGACACTGCCACTGTTCATAAGGTGGGCTCTCAAAAGCCTATGTTGAAAATTTGGTGAAAAATTCCTAAAATGACTGTTTTACTAGCGTCGTTGTGCAGTTCCTCACACTTCGTAAGTTTGTAAATTTTCAATATTTTCACTCCAGATTTCAGCCATTTTACCACACCCTCTTATGAGCAGCACAGCTGCCATTTTTCACGCTACCTAAAATGTGTTTCCAAGACATGTAGCTTTTAATAATGCAGTCGATGTGCCAAAGCAATGTTTGGGACAGATTAAGAAAATCACAGTTACATTGTTCATGAGCAGAGGTCTTAAAATGGCTATGTTGAAAATTTGGTGACAAAAGTCCATAAAATGACTGTGTTACGAGTGTGCATTGTGCAGTTTCCACGCACCCTCGTAAGTTCATGACTTTGTAATATTTTCAGTCCAGATTTTCACCAGTGGCATTTTTCCACACTTCCTTATGAACAGTACAGCTATCATTTTTCACAACATGGCCGAAACGTGTTTTCACACTTTCAGTGCAGAGATGCGTGGTCGCTGTGGGAAATCATTGTTCGGGACAGATAAAGAAAATCACAGTGACACTGTTCATGATCGGAGGCACCAAAATGCCTGGGTTGCCAATCTGCTGTAAAAAATCCCCAAACTAATTACATTACGGGTGTGCATTGCACAGTTTCTATGCACGCTCATGACTTCACCAGTTTTTTTAATATTTTTACTGCAGATTTGCAACATTGCCATTTTTTCCACCTCCCCATGAACACTACAGCTGTCATTTTCACATCCTGTTCAGAATGCGCTTTTGCACCTGCGGAAAGCAAATGCCGTAGTCGCTGTGCATAAGCAGCTTCGCTAACAAAACTGATATTGCCACTGTTCATGAGGTGGGGGTCACAAAAAAAACATGTTGAAAATTTGGAGTGAAAATACCAATGAATGCCTGAGGTGTTAGGGTTTCCAACCATAACGCCCCACCCTGTAGAGAATGACAGGCATCAGGGGTGTGACTTGGGATTCTTGCCTGTAATGCTGATACCATTCCACACCCTTCAGCCAGTGAGAGGCATCGAGGTATGCCTTGGACTCTTCGGCCCCAAAGTTCACCCCATTCTCCTATACTCACCTATCTCACTGTATTTCCTGATGGAATGGGAGTGCGCATAAGACCAAAGAACCCCAAAAGCACACCGTGACGACTTAGTGTCTGCAGGGTAGGTGTGGTGAAATGGCGTGGCCGTTATGCCTGGACAACCTAAAGGCACACCCCAATGCCTGTCACTCTCTGCAGGGTGGTGGTGGAGTGGTGGTGGAGTTGGCTTCAGTTCAATACTTCACTGCCATTCCTATTATGCAGCTCTGTAACTTCTACACTACCAATGCCAATGCCAGCAACCAAACAATTCGGCATTGACAAATGCTTGTTTTGTGTGTGTTTGTGAAGACTGAAGTCCATTCAGTTTTAAGTGAAGTGACTCAGCAACTGCTGCAGTTTATTTTCCCAATTATCTTCTCTCTGCAGTCATAATATTTTAAAGGGCTCTTCCTTTTAAAGACAAGTTCAGGATTTGACACTTGTTGAAACACAAAATATGTAGTTTCCCATCTTAGTAAAGCTGCTTCTACAGAGGAATAAATGAAATATGTATTGTGTCGGTGGAATTGGCATGCTGTGGTCAGTTCAGCAGGCAGAGTGGCCTGGTTTTAGTGGACTCCACACTGCAGAGACTGTGGTACCAGTCCAGTTCTAGCTGTAGTTCCTGGATTCCTGTTTATACAGTACATTTCTCTTATTCTTTATTACTTAGGAAATATGTATAGCAACATGAACCTTGTCACTGGGACTTTCATCAGCTCATGCTGCTTGTCTGCATGTGATGTCATAATCTCTGCCTGTGGCATCATATTCGTCCATGGAACCATTTACGATTCATAAAGAAGATTATGACATCACGTGTAAGACAGGCAGCAGTAGTAAACAAGTCTGAGGGATAGGGATCCTATTTTCAAGCAGCTATCCTTAGTAATACAGAATATCTGGAAATAAAGTAATAGATAAAAATATGTAAAAAGCAGACTTGTTTAAAACAATATGTTTTCAGACTTATCCTGAACATGTCACAGGTTTTTTATTGCTGGATCAATTTACTCTGCAGGTAATGTTGTAATGGTTGTCCAAAATTATAGATGTGTCTGCTGTCAGGTGTGTTATATTTCAAACAAATATTCTACGAATTTAATCAAGCTCAGCTGTAAGACCAGTATTTGGTTTTGTGCACAATTTCTTCGTAAGTAAGTCTGGTAAAAGTATAAAAAGCTAAATGTTGCAAGTAAAATGTTGTTTTGTTTACCTTGCCCCTAGTTCTTTATGACTAACCATCAAGACTCAACATGCGCTGCATGGAAACTGTGGTTTTCCATCTGGGGCCCTTTAATCTGATCTTTAAACTAGCTTATATGATAAACTACAACTTATAGCATGCAGTGTGTTAAACGCTTTGCTGTGCTAGTCCTTCTCTCCCCTCTCACAGCTGTATTCTCCTTGGTAACAAGAGAGACTGTGAACTATACTTTACTATCCAATTCATACCCATTTTTAAATTACTTGGTAACTAGTGCTATGTCACATTGACAAATGCCACCCTTTCTGGACCCGCCCACACCTTAGCCACGCCCACATCGTACCCCCCACCTTGCTACCCCTATGATTTTGCTGAAATGACGTCCCAGCATAGCCTCACCAGACGTCGCCCCAAAATGAGTAGTATGCCCTCAAGATGTGATCCTGATACTTGATTAAACCCATCACTTCCTCTGGTTCTTTCTCTAATACAACAGTAGACAATACATTGAATGAAGCTATCCATGTCAATATGTGCTTTCTCACCTTGCTCTCCTTTTAGTCCTTTTTTATTCTTACCATCTTTCTCCTTCTCTGCCGCTTTTATCTCGTCCTCTCTGTAAAGGGTGAAAATATATCAATGTATTCTTTTTCCAAATTTTCTCTTTTAAGGTCTGTGGGACATGCACCACTGGGGACCTCAAGTTGCAGGATGTTGTACCTGCCTTCAGCCCCTAGACTTCTGCCATGAGGAACTTCAGTGCATCAGTCAATTCCTGATTTTACCCTTGAGCCATCGCAGTGGGTGCTGGCAGAGGGTGTGCGCTGACCAACCCTGTTGCCTGCGCCGCCACCGTGGCCCTGCCCTGCCCAGTTATCTATACCCCTCTGGCTGGCCACTGCTGGTTGGTGCACTTACATTGAGTCATCAGGAAACGCTGAGGTGAGTGAGCCTCTTGTCGGGGGCACTCCCATCCCCACAGTTTCCTCGTCCTCCCCAACCCAGACTTCCGTGCCCTGGGGCATCTTGCATGAGTCTCTGGTTGTTAAGCTGGCTACTATCCCCAGCACCTCTGCAAATGTATTATGGGTAACTTCAACCTAAATTGGGCTCCAGGACCTGGTCAGGCCTCGATGTCCCTGACCCATGAAGTAGGTCTGACGCAGGTCATCTCTGAACTGACCAGACTGAATTACAAAACTGGGAACCACACCACCTTGGACTGGACTCTGGTGTCAAACCCCACTAATATACAGTGTGCGAGCACAATGGCAGACTCCTTGAGGGACCATTCCCTGATCCTCTGTATATGGAAAAACAGACCACTCCAGGTCAACCAAGAATCCTTTCTGCCCATGACTTCTCCAAATTCTCAAGTACAATTCAACGCTACCTAAGAAGCCATGACTGGAGCCCCATAAATCTCCTCCCAACTCTTACTGAGGCCTTGCAATACTTCCAGGATTTAACTAAGTACAGCTGCCAACCTCTTTGTTCCTATGAAGAGACTGAGGGAAAAAGGCAGCTATTACAAGTGGATCTCTCCTTCCCTCAAAGCCCTAATGGCTACTCGGGGGGGGGGGGAACCTGGAAAAAGTTTAGGCTGTCCACCTCACTGGCAGATTTTGCGGAATATAAAGCCCTAAGAAACAAAGCCAAGAGGGCCATTAAACTTGCTAAGAGAGAGTATATCACACACCTCCAGAAAACTAGCCTAAGCAACCCTAAGCTATTCTGGAATCATGTTAATGACCTGATCAAGGGCAGCAAAAGCCTGAATCTGCCCCATGGAGATCAACGGTCAGCTTACTACTGACTCTTCTCTAATATCGGCTGCCCTTAACAGGCACTTCTCAGATCTGGAGGTCTACAAGACATGCCAGTCTCCCCTGCCTTTGTCCCCAAGCCCAGCTGAAGCACCTCACATGAAACAACCCTCTTTTCACCTGAGACTGGCTAAGTGCACTGAGGTCCTAACCTCCTAAAGATCTTGAAACCCAAAGGAGCAGGGGGACCAGATGGGATCAACCCTTGGCTACTCAAGGCAGGAGCTGCCTCCTTATCCTGGCCCTTAACCATGCTCCCAACAGATCACTGAGGGAAGGAGTGGTCCCTGACCAGTGGAAACAAGACAATGTTATCCCTATCCACAAAGGGGGACTCAGGGAAAAACTAATCAACTATAGGCCAATCTCCCTCCTCTGCACACTCGCCAAGGTGCAAGAAAGGGTAATCTACAATCAACTCAGGGACTACCTGGAATCACATCAGCTCCTTGCCCCCTTCCAACACGGATTCAGAACAAACCATGGTACTGACACTGCCCTCATTAACTTCTCGGACGAAGTGCTCAGGGCAATGGACAAAGGGATATCCACAGGTGCAGTCTTTATAGACTTATCCAAGGCGTTCGACCTCGTCGACCACAATCTGCTGCTACAGAAGCTGCAAAGTGTTGGCCTAGACAATCATGCCCTCAAGTGGTTTGAGAGTTACTTATCAGGCCAGGCACAGAGGGTCACATGGAAAGGGGCCATGTCTGACCCGCTACCCCTAAAACAGGGTGTACCTCAGGGGTCAATACTAGGCCTCCTCCTATTTTCCCTTTTTACCAACGACTTAAGCGCCTACTGTGGGGAGAGCTCGGTTGTTCAGTATGCTGATGATACTGTCATCTTCCGACCCCTGTGTGATGTGGCTGTACTAAACCCACTCCTCCAAAAGGACCTCACATCCCTAGAGACATGGCTATGTGATAACAGAATGGTACTCAATGCTGACAAGACCAAGGTAATGCTATTCGGGCCAAGATACCTGGGCCTTGACAGGTCCTCATCCCTCCATCTCACCACACTCTCTGGCAAAAGCATTAATGTAGTTCCCTTCCTAAAATACTTAGGCCTAACGCTGGATCAGAATATCACATACAAGGACCACGTGGACCAGGTCACCAGGACCCTACATTGCAAACTCGGTACCTTGTACCGACTCAGGGACCAGCTCATCCCTGAGGCCAGGCTCTCCATTGCTACAAGTGTCATGCTCCTACCCCGACCTTCTGGCCCCGATAATACAGGGCATGGCAAAGCAAGAGATAACCAGGATGCAAACCCTATATAATAAAATAGCTCGCTTCGCTACCCAAGACCACCAGCGACGTCACCACTGTGACACTCTGGCCAGCTCCGTTGGCCCTCACTGGTCACTTGCCTCCAATACCCTTTACTTGTCCAGGCCCTACAAGCTTCTCAAACCCCACACTCCACCAAGCATAGCCGGAACCATAACCATCAAGCATAACCCAAGGAACTTAAGGACTTCAGAAAGAACACTATTAGAAGTCCCAAGAGTAAGGAACAACGCTGGCGGTAGACCCTTTTCTTCCCAAGCACCCTGCCAATGGAACAAGCTCCCACCCCCTGTCCAGGACTCCTCCTCACTCATGAACTTCCGCACCAGGCTCAAGTCCCATATACTGGCCTCAAGTGCATGCCACTGCCACGGTACATAAGGCTCTTAAGGTATTCCCTTCCTCTGCAGCACACCTTCTCATAGCGGAGCCTACCAAGTAAACCCCCTCTACTGTCTGATCACCTGGGGTCATATGCTACCTCCTGTATAACAATATGCAAAGTAGTACCAATTCAAACTGTGTCATGATGATAACCATGCCTGTATCCACTGTTCCTGCAACCACCTCATGATGTAACAGACAATGTATACAAAAGTTCTTTTTTTCCTTTTTTTTTCTGTATCATATCTAGTATTGTTATCCCGGGTCGCCCCTGAAAAAGGGACCCTCGGGGCTCAGTGGGCCTACCCGGTCACCAAAATTTAATAAATAAATAAATAAAATATGCCCTAGAGTACTGCCATGTTCTTTGACACCTTATCAATCCATTCTGCTAGCTCCTTACCCCATAGTGGGGTGTCCAGGGACAAACAATCTTCCTGTTCTCCCTAATCATCGTGTCTAAGTCTAGTCACTCCATCCACTACCCCACTTGCAACCGACACCTCTAGATTGCCTACTGACTTATATCTCACCTCCTCCTCACAGCAAAATGACCAAGGCCAAGGAATAAATGGAGTACTCACCATCCTGTTCCTCTGTATCCAACTCCTTGGCAAACCTCTTCAGATTCTCAATCAGATCCTCAGCACTCTTCATCTTCCTTCCTTCAGCTGAAAGGGAGGGCAATGTAAGCAAGCACAGGGGAGGGGCTGCAAGCACTAGGCGGGCCAGGGGGATGGTGGCAGGGGGATCTTGGCCGGCCATGTGGGACACACCAGCAGAGGAAACAACTGCTGAAGCAGTGATGGAGATGGCTGGAGGCAGGCTGGAGCCCATTCCCTCAACTCTAGATGCAGCAGACACATTGGCAGCAGCATTGGCATGATCCACCCTGGCCGGACTGAAGAAGGAGGGCAACTGACCTTGCTTCACCTGGGGCGTAGGATCCCATGAGAGGTGTACACTCTAGGTGGGGACATACTACAGGCTTCAAGTGGGGAGAGAGACCTGGGGGTGAGGGTAGACGCCAAAATGAACAACTATGAACAATGCAGGCAGGCTGCAGCCAGGGCAAGCAAGATGCTTGGCAGCATCACCAGGGGTTCTCCTCAAGGAACAGAGAGGTGATTCTGCTGCTGTACAATTGCCTGGTTCATCCACACCTTGAATACTGCATGCAGTTTTGGTGTCTGCATCTACAGAAGGATATCTGTCTCCTGGAGCGGCTTCAGAGGAGGGCAACCAGGATAATCTGAGGTCTGGGGGACATATGAGGACTCAAGGAGCTCAACCTTTTCTTGCTAGAGGAGAGGAGGGACGGGGGGATATGATTGAGGTCTTCAAGTATCTGAAAGGGAGGAATGGGGTAGGCCTCAGTGGAGCCTTTCAGAGGAAGGTGGGTGGGGCCACCAGGGGCATGGTTGGAGGCTGGAGGGAGGGAGACTCAGGGGGAAAAGAGGAGGCGGTACTTGACTGAGAGAGTGGTGGAGCCTTGGAATGCACTGCCTGAAGAGCTGGTGGAGGCTTCTACAGTGGAAGGGTTAAAGAGAGGCTGGGACAGGTACTGGTGAGGAATGAAGCTTTTCTGGAGGGATGAATCTTGGGTGGGGGGTGGGGAACCATGAGATGGGTCAGAAGGTTGGTAAAGGTACCTAGTCAAGGTGTTGACTTGAGCAGATTCGATAGACCATGGAGCCTACTCTGCTGGTGTTACATAGACATAGATACATAGATACATAGACAGTGTTGGCAGATAAGGGCCTATGGCCCACCCAGTCTGCCCATTTGAGCTTGTAAGTTCAGTTTATGTTTTCCAAGAAGTCTGTTGCCCCTTACCCCTGACCTCCAGAATTCCTTTATGTCTATCCCATGCATTCTTAAATCCCGTGATTGTTTCAGCCCCACCACTTCCTCTGGAAGGGTGTTCCATTGTCCACCACCCGTTCTGTGAAGAAATTCTTCCTCATGTTTCCTCTGAATCATCCTCCTCCAACTTCATCCCATACCCTCTAGTCCTGGAACATCTTTTTCTCTTAAAAATAGTGTATTCCTGCACCCTGTTCTTCCCTGTGAGATACTTGTATGTCTCTATCATATCCCCTCTCTCCCTCCTCTCCTCTCCTCCAGGGAGTACATGTTGAGTTCCTTCAACCTGTCTTCATAGGACTTGTGATGCAATCCATGCACCATCTTTGTTGTCCTCCTCTGAACCTTCTCTCTCTCTATGTCCTTATGTAGGTATGGTCTCCAGAACTGTACACTGTACTCCAGGTGGGGCCTCACTAGTGTCTAGTATAGTGGAATTATGACTTCCTTTTCCTGCTGGTGTGCCCCTGCCTATACATCCCAACATCCTATTAGCTTTACCTGCTGCCTTGTCACACTGTTTCCTACCTTGAGGTCATCAGAGATGATAACCCCAGAACCCTTTCCTGCTTGGTGCATGCTATATCCTCACCCCCCAACTGATATATTGTGCCAGGGTTTTTGTGCCCCATATGCATTATCTTGCACTTCTTTGCATTGAATTTCAACTGCCAAACCCCTGACCATTCTTCAAGTTTCTGCAGGTCCCTTCTCGTTCTGTCTACACCCTCTGGTGTGTCTACTCTGTTACAGAGCTTTGTGTCATCAGCGAACAGTGAAATTCTGCCTTCTAGGTCCTGTGCAATGTCACTGATGAAGATGTTGAATAGGACCGGTCCCAGCACTAATTCCTGTGGTACCTCACTGGTCACTCTTCCCTCTGTGGAGTGACGGCCATTTACCACCACCCTCTGTGTCCTGCCACCCAGCCAGTTACCTACCCACCACACTACTGTCCTGCCCACACCCATATTCCCCAGTTTGTGTAATAGTCTTCTATGTGGCACAGTGTCAAAGGCCTTGCTGAAGTCCAGATAGGCCATGTCCACTGCCCTCCCCTGATCCACCTCCCTAGTCACCCAGTCAAAAAATTCAACGAGGTTGGTCTGACATGACCGTCCCCTGGTGAAACCATGCTGCCTTGGGTCCTGTAGTCCATTGACAACCAGATGTTCCACCAATCTCTCCTTCAGTAGTGCTTCCATGATCTTCCCCACTACCAAGGTAAGGCTGACTGGTCTGTAGTTCCCTGCTTCCTCTTTGTTCCCACTTTTGTATAAGGGGACTACATCTGCTGTCCTCCAGTCTTTGGGTACCTCCCCTGTTTCCAGTGATCAGCTAAACATGATAGCCAGAGGTTCAGCCACCACCTCTCTTAGTTCTTTAAGGACCCTGGGGTGCACTTCATCTGGCCCCATTGCTTTATCAACTCTTATTACTTCCAGTTCCTTCAGGACCCTTTCTCATGTAAAGGGACTTGGTCCATTTCTGCACCATTCTCACCCTTTGTACTCCTTCAGACCCATTACCCTCCTCTTCCTCAGTAAAGACTGAGCAGAAATACCTGTTCAATATGTCAGCTTTACTGTTGTCATCCCACACACGGCCCCATCCTCCCCTTCAGCCTCACTATCCCTCCCTTTGTCTTTCTTTTTTTCACTTATGTACCTGTAAAGGTTTTGTCCCTCTACCCACTGATTTTGCAATGTGTTCTTCTGTCTGAGCTTTGGCTTTCCTTACTGACCTCCCTGCCTCCCTTTGCTTCTCCTGGTACTTCTCCCTATCCCCTTCTGCCTGGGTCTTTTTGTATTGCCTGAATGCAATCTTTTTGGCTTTCACTTTCTTTGCTACCTCTTTGGAAAACCATAATGGTCTCCTCTTCCTTTTCCTTTTGCTAATCTGCTTAATGCATAATTCTGTTGTTCTTGTAATCCCTATTTTAAATACTGCCCACTGTTCCTCAACCCCTGATTCCTGTCCCATTACCCTTAATGCCTCTTTCAAGTATCTCTCCATTTTCCTAAAGTCTGCCCCCCTAAAATCCAGGATACGTGTTTTTGTGTGGTTTGATTCTGCTCTTTCTGTGATTTCAAACCACAATGACTGGTGGTCACTGTTCCCAGGTGCTCCCCCACTGTTACCCCCATCACACTGTCCCTGTTTGTGAGCACAAGGTCCAGTATTGCCTTCTGCTGAGTTGGTTCCATGACCAGTTGCTTGAGGAAGACACCCTGAAGGGAGTCCAGGATAAATCTGCTCCTAGTTGATGCTGCTGCTGGGATGCTCCAGTCCACGTCTGGAATATTGAAGTCTCCAACCAGTACTACCTCACCCTTGTCTGCCATCCTCTGGATGGCTAGCATCAGCTCCCTATCGGTTTCTTCCTCCTGGGCTGGTGGTCTATAGACCACACCTGTGCGGATGGCTGTTCCCATTTTCCTTTCCAGCTTAACTCACAGTATCTCTCCCCCATTTTGTTCCTCCTGGATCTCTGTGGCCTTATGTAATTTTTCACATACAGTGCCACTCCTCCTCCCTTCCTGCCTGCTCTGTCTCTTCTGAATATGTTGTAGCCAGGTATGGCCATCTCCCAGTTGTGGTTATCATTACACCAGGTTTCAGTGATGGCCACAATGTCCAGGTCTGACTGCACCATGACAGCCTCCAGATCTTCCATCTTGTTGCTAAGGCTCCTGGCATTTGCACATGGCTTTCCATGATTTGACCTCCCTAGACTGTTTCACTGTTCTACTCCAGCCCCTTCCTTGGTTGTCCTTTATCCCTGGTTCTCCTTGCTGTCTGCCCTTCTGCTGAATTTTGCCCCTTTCTGCTTACCCAGCTCTTGGGCACTAATCTCCATCTTTTGCACACTGCTTTGCAGAGATAGCCACTCCTCTGGTTCACTGGTTCCACTGCTAGCTGTGGGGGTGAGCAAGTAAGTGCCCTCCTTGCTGGCCTGCCATCCCCTTTGCTAGTTTAAATGCTTGTCAATGTAGCATTTAAACTTATCATTAGTGCTCGATTCCTCCAGGATGGATGCAGGCCGTCAGGCTTGAACAAACCTCCATCCTCCAGGTGGGTTCCCAGTCACCAATGAATCCAAACCCTTCTCCTCACAGCACCAGTTCTTCAACCATGAGTTAAAGTTCCTGGTGCATGCATCCTATGCTCTCCTTGCCTCTCACAGGTAGTACTTCTGAAAGTGACAGAAGTAGCTACTTGTGAGACCCTCCCCAGTTTCCTAAACTCTTCCTGAACTTCCTTTGGCTCCCCATTTGCCAGGTCATTAGTACCTAGGTGGATATGACATCCAGCTCACCCTCATCTTGCCTTCTCAGTGATCCCAGGATCTTCCTTCCATCCCTCCATGCCGTGGCAGCTGGTAGGCACCTCACCTCCCTCTCCTCCCCCTCCTGTGTTCCTAGCTGGATCCCTCTTATGATGGAGTCCCCCACCAGGATTCACTTCCTCCTCCTCTGGGGTCCACTGCTTTCCTGCTGAGGTCACCTCCTTGGCTAACCTCCACATCCTTTCCTTCCACTTCTCTGGATACCTCTATTTGGTTGTCCTCATTTGCCAGTGTGGCACATGAGTTCTTGAGTGGAATAGGATCTGGGATGTGCCTCTGTCTGACCGCTCTAACCCTCCCTGAGCCCACTGTCATCCAAGTGCTCCTCGTTCTCGGCATCCTTTGAGACAGTTGCATTGGACTGGGTGGTCTCTGGATAGGGGTGATGGTACTCCTGACCCAGTTTACTTCTGCTCTGAGTCTGGCTACCTCATCCCGCAGTCCAGAGAGATGCATGCAGATAGGGCAGCACCTCAGTGTACAGAAGGTCTGCCTGAATATGGCTGCCCCACAGCCACTGCATTGCACCACTCCCCACATTATACTGCAATTCCACTACTTGTCTGCTACTGAAGCTCTCCTAGTTCCCTTTTTATTAATTTACTGTCCTAAAAATCCTGCCACTGATCCTCAGATAATTTTCTTAAAAAAAAAAAAAAGAAACCAATAAATAAATGAGTCAAAACACTTGTCTTGCTGAGGGTGGGCTTCTTCCCCCTCATGCCCCTCCTACTTCACACCCCTTACTATACCCCTAGTTTAGCTCCTGTCAATCAGATTTAACAGGGCTTATAATTAAGAGTTGGGGGAATGGGAGGGGGGGCTAAAATTTGCAGCAATTAAAGACAGCACAGAATTACACCACCACTATGTTTTAAATTTTCAACAGCCCAAAACAATTATAAGTAAAGACAACAAAGAAAGTATAGTGTCACTAAAAGCCCACAATCTAAGTTTAAAAGAAAAATAGCAAATACCAGTTACTCTAAAGCACTGAATTGAATATGTTTCCTTCCTTCCCCTTCTGGCTTCTTCTGAAAAAATAAAACTCTACTTGCTACTTCAACTCTGACTAAGCCCCACCTCCAGTTATCACGTAGCTGAGGTCAGAGGCAGGACAATTAACACCCTTCACCCAACTACAGGGCAGTCAGACAAGCCAAGATAAAATTTGCAGCAATTAAAGACAGCACAGAATTACACCACCACTATGTTTTAAATTTTCAACAGCCCAAAAACAATTATAAGTAAAGACAACAAAGAAAGTATACTGTCACTAAAAGCCCACAATCTAAGTTTAAAGAAAAATAGCAATTACCAGTTACTCTAAAGCACTGAATTGAATATGTTTCTTCCTTCCCTTCTGGCTTCTTCCTAGTATGTTAACCCTGGCCTTCCTTTCTGTTGGGCCACATGCTGCCAATGGATCTCCACCTAGGAGTCCCTGTGGAGAGCCTGTGGCCTCCGCCCCTCCAGTAGACTCCCACACAGCATTTTGTGGAGCCATGCTGCTCTGTTGGCTTCAGCCAGCTTCCTGACCAGGCTCAATAATTCTTGAATGGATGCGCAGCTGGAAGCTTCTCTGTGGAGATCTGCCTGATACCATGTCTTGAAACCAATACACACAGCCGGAAAGAAGGCATGGTAGGGGCAGTGAGTTAATGTGAATGCCACACCATGCGACAGGAGCAACTGTGCAGGCGTCTGCTTGGTGGACTGATGAACATGGATAATAGTAGCCAGAGAAAGGCACAAAAATGTGGAACAACCAGTGCACCAGAAACAGCTGTCGGACTGAAAGCAGGTGCCAGTAAAGGATGTGGGATTAGGCTGGGGTGCATGTGGACAGCAAGCTCTTGGAGAAAGCCACAAAATACTGGCACAGAAGTAGAATAAGCATTTGTCAATGCGAATGTTGATTGCGTTGGTCTGTTGAGCTCGCTCAGTGGCCCTCTGTCACTGGCTCAGTCTGTTTGTCCCGGTGCTGCAGGCTGCTCTTTTGTACTGGGCTGCTGCCTGCATTGGCACCTTGTTCTGCTGAGGAAGAAATCTGCAGCTGTCCCGACAGAGCTCCATTGAGGTGGCTCACTCCCCCTCTCTCACTCACTCATTCTGTTTCTCCTGGCGCTGCAGGCTGCCCTTTTGTACTGGGTTCCTGCCTGTGTTGGTGGCTTTTTCTACCCACAAAGAAATCCACAGCTGTCCTGATAGAGCTCTGTTGAGGTTGCTCACTCCCCCTGTCTCACTCACTCAGTCTGGTTCTCCTGGCGCTGCAGGCTGCCCTTTTGTACTGGGCTCCTGCCTCTGTTGGCACCTTTTTCTGCCCACAAAGAAATCTGCAGCAGTCCCGACAAAGCTGGGTTGAGCTCGCTCACTGCCCTTCTCTCACTCGCTCATTCTGTTCTGCCAGCGCTGCAGGCTGCCCTTTTCTACTGGGCTCCTGCCTGCATTGCTGCCTTCTTATGCCCACAAAGAAATTTGCAGCAGTTACAATGAAGCTCTGTTGAGCTCACTCACTCACTCATTCTGGTTTTCCTGCCACTGCAGGCTGTCCTTTTTGTACTGGGCCCTTGAATGCATTGCTGCCTTTTTCTGCCCACAAATAAATCTGCAGCAGTCCCAACAGAGCCCCGTTGAACTCACTGACTCCTGCTACCTCACTCGCTCGTTCTGTGTCTCCTGGCACTGCAGGCTTCCCTTTTGTACTGGGCTCCTGCCTACATTGGTGGCTTTTTCTGGCCAGAAAGAAATCTGAAGCAGTCCCGACACAGCTCCACTGAGCTCGCTCACTCCCCCTCTGTCACTCTCGCATTCCGTTTCTGGCAGTGCTGCAAGCTGGCCTTTTTGTACTGGGCTCCTGCCTGCATTGCCGCATTTTCTGCCCACAAAGAAATCTGCAGCAGTCACACTAGAGCTCCGTTGAGGTCGCTCACTACCACTCTGTCACTCACTTGTTCTGTTTCTCTTGGCACCGCAGACTGCGCTTTGGTATGGGGCTCCTAACTGCATTGGCACCTTTGTCTGTCCACAAAGAAATCTGCAGCTGTCCAGACAGAGCTCCGTTGAGACGCTCAGTCTCCCTCTCTCGTCGCTCATTCTGTTTGTCCTGGCACTGCAAGCTGCCCTTTTGTACGGGGCTCATGCCTGCATTGGCACCTTTTTCTGCCCACAAAGAAATCTCAGCAGTCCTGATAGAGCTCTGTTGAGCTCACTAAGTCCCCTTGTCTCACTCGCTCATACTGTTTCTCCCACCGCTGCAGGCTGGCCTTTTGTACTGGGCCCCTGCCTGTATTGATGCCTTTTTCTGCCCACAAAGAAATCTGCAGCAGTCCTGACAGCACTTTGGTGAGTTCAGCTCACTCCCCCTCCCTCACTCGTTCTGTTTCTACCAGTGCTGCAGGCTGCCCTTTTGTACTGGACTCTTGTGTTGGGGCCTTTTTCTGTCCACAAACAAATCTGCAGCAGTCCCGACAGAGCTCAGTTGAGCTCAATCACTCCCCCCTGTCTCTCGGCTGATCTTAATCTGTCCCAAACACTGATTTCCCAGAGTGACCGTGCTATTGTCCTGCAGGAGTGCAAATACATATTTTAGCCAGGATGTGAAAAATGACTGCTGTAGTGTTCATAGGGAGTTGTGAAAAAATGCCACTGTTGAAAATGTGGCGTGACAGTATTACAGATTTGCGAGGTTACAAGGGTGCATGGAAACAGTTCAATGCACGCTTGTAACACAGTCATGTTATGGAGTTTCATCACCAAATTTTCAACATAGGGATTTTAGGACCTTTACTCGTTAACAGTGCCACTGTCATTTTCTTAATCTGTCCCGAACACTGACTTCCCACGGTGACCACGTTATTCTGCGCCAGAACTGTGAAAACACATTTCGGTCAGGATGTGAAAAATTACAGCTATACTGCTTATAAAGAGATGTGGAAAAATGGCACTGTTGAAAATCTGGTGTGACAATATTACAAATCTGCGATGTTACAAAGGTGCATGGAAAGTGCGTAGCGCACACTTGTAACACAGTCAATTGATGGGCTATCATCACCAAATTTTCAACATAGGCATTTTAGGACCTCTGCTCATGAACAGTATCATTGTCATTTTCTTAATTTGTCCCTAATAGTGATTTCCCACAGCGACCGCTCTATTCTGCGCCAGAAGTGCGAAAACACATTTCAGCCAGGATGGGAAACATGACAGCTGCACTGTTCATAAGTAGGTCTGGGAAAATGACAATGTTGAAAATCTGTAGTGAAAATATTATAAATTCGTGAAGCTAAGGGCGTGCGTGCCAACTGCACAACGCACGACCGTAACAGTCATTTTATGGAGTATCGTTAGCAAATTTTCAACATAGGCATTTTAGGACCTCTACTCATGAACAGTTTCACTGTCATTTTCTTAATCTGTCCTAAACATTGATTTCCCACAGCGACCACGCTATTCTGCGCCGGAAGTGCGAAAACACATTTTGGCCAGGATGTCAACTATGACAGCTACAGTATACTGCTCACAAGGAGGTGTGACAAAATGCCAATGTTAAAAATCTGGCATGAAAATATTGTAAATTCTCGAAGTTACGAGCGTACGCAGCAACTGCGCAATGCAGGCTTGTAAAACAGTCATTTTTTGGATTTTTCCCACCAAATTTGCAACATAGGCTTTTTGAGATCCCACCTCATGAACACTTGCACTGTCGTTTCGTTAATCGGCCCCGATGGGTGATTCTGCACAGTGACTGGGAAACCACCTTTCGGGGCCGATTAAAGCCATGACAGTTCAAGAATTCATGAGGAGGGGTCCCAAAAACCCCATGTTGAAAATTTGGTGAAAAAATTTCCCAAAATGCCCAAGATATGCACTAAAGTTGAAAAAACCCTATCCATTACATTATACAGCTTACCGGCATTTCCTCAGTTCGCGGTCGGCTTTGAAGAGTGCAGGCGTGTTCCCGGTCCACAGAAAATCGTCACGCCCGAGCTCTGGAGGTAAATGTAAGGGTGAAAGTGGGGTGTGGGAAGGCAGGGTCCAAAGTGGGTGGTGCGGTTTGTGGGAGGGGCCCCAGAGACTACGAGGACTGTTTCCTTTTTTCAGGTTAAAAAAATAAAAATGTTGTGGGACCATTTTTAACTTTCCAGGGGCATGTGACCACTGGAGTCTTCTTGGAGGGCAGCTGTAGCCGACAGAGGACTGAGGCACCCCACCGACAAACAAAACAAAGGGGATGCGTTTCTGCTGGCGAGGATTGGGCACCCCATCAGAGACAATAAAATGGGGGTTACAGTATGCCAACAGGGAGTGGGCTCCCATCGGAAAATAAACATGGGGTACATATTGTTTGTGAATATGGGGCAAAGCCACAGCCATGTTCACAAACAATATCAGACATCCTACATCCCACTCTGCAATGACGGGATACCCCCGGTGTTGATGGCTGACGCTGGGTAAGATTTAGGCGGCCCCCTGACTGCAGCGCTGATTTTTAGAAAGTTGTGGCACGCTGGCTGAACTAGTGTCAGCAGCAGCATGCCATGGCATTGGGGGACAGGCAACAAGCCTTTGCAGGCTGTGGGGGCATCGGGCACAACAGTGCCATGCCTCCACAACCTGCTTGTGGAGAAAGCTGATGCAACATGTTTCTTGCACATGCGCGCAATCAACATAAAGATGTAAAAACTCTGTCGCAGGTGAGCCCGGTGGTGATGAGGTTCAAGAGGCTGGAGCAGCGTCAAGTGGGAACTTTTAAACCCCTCGGCACTCTGCCCTGCCTCTGATCTCTGCAGTGATTCCCCACCCATGCCATCTGGACACAAGCCAATAGTGACTAAGGGTGCCCACCCCTCCCTGCACTGGCCATGTCACCTGACCACCATATGCTGGCTGTTTCACACTCTTGGGGAGGAGGAGGCAACAACAGGGGCTGAGGCAGCAGGAGGAAACCCCTTGCCAATATCTCCTCCCCTTGAGGTGGGGGAGGCACCCAGTAATTCTTGTTGGACAGACAGTGATGGGAATGGCATCCAGCGATCTCTTTGGCATATACTGCTGATTGGATAACTAACAAGGAAAAGAATAAAGTAAGTACCATTTATATATTTATAGTAATATAAGATTTAAGTAACTTAGTTTATATTTTATGAATTTTTGGTGTAACATTAGCTACTGCTTAACATTTGATACATAAATTTGAATAAGAAAAAAGTAATTCTCTCTTAGGTCACATTACACTTTTTAGTCACTATAAAAAACTTTGAAATATTAAAGTTTTTAATAAAGATATGCTAAAAATGCATTTTTTCTCTACATCTCAGAGAACCAATAGTAGAGAAGATGAGGAGAGACTGTATCAATGGAAGCATTGAGATGCTGAAATGGATACTGAAAAGGAGTTTCTGAAACACCAGCCCAGCCCCAAACTGGAGAAAGCAGACATCCTGGCAATGGCTGTGAGCTCCTGAGACAGCAGTGCCAGTTCCAGGACAAAATGAGTCTAGTTTCTGTCTAATGTTACATGTATTAACTACCTGCAGATATCTATGTGTTTAGTAAGAATAGTTAGATGGACTAACTTCTTGTATGTACATGCAGCACATGTCTGAGTAAACCCATAAATAAATCACAGTCTGGCGCAGTGACTTAGTGACACCACATCACACTGCCAGGCAGGAGACCCAGGTTCAAGAATGACTTCTGGTCTCATACTCACTGCATCTGCAGGAGCATGTGTATCATTGAACAGATACTGGGACTTGTGGTTTCATTGAGATGATATGATCACTCTTGAGGAAAGAGAGCTGAGTTGGTTGACTCTTTGGAGCCCCACCTTAGCCAGACAAGGAATGGTACTTGGTGGGTTCTGATAAGAGATCACTACCTCTGCCTTTCAGAATTGGGGTTTGGGGCCATGATGCAGTCACAGTCAATGGTGGTGGTGGTGGTAGGTTCAAGGTGAAATAAGACGTGGTCTTATAACAGTAGCAACACAGTAGGCAATCTATTCATATTATGTCATGTTAAAGCCTAAATGGGATTATTTTCTCTTTCCATCTGTAGCACCCTTGCAGAAGATTCCTTGGTAGGATTACAAGGACGGCCATTCCAAGTGTTTGCAGGAGACACTTCACCTTTCTCTCTCCATGAACCCAAGATGGAAACTCAAATGAAAAGACTGATCCATTTCCACCGAGTTGAAGCTCCAGCTGAGGACCTGAGTAACCCAATGTCTCCCCAGCCTCTCCTTCCTGTCAGCTCTTCTCAGAACAGATACCTCTGAACATCACCAGGTCACTCTGGAGACCCTGGTAGATTCAGGACATTTTCTGATGGACTTTTCAGTCTGGAACCAGAGGAAGATGTGACTTTATGAGGGTCCTGACTGCCCCTCAGTGTAGGAAATTCTGACTCCCATGAAGATTGTAATTTCAAAAGTGTTCCTTCATACTAAAGGTAGTCCCTAATGGATCAAGTGGTGTACCTGCTACAGTGGGATAGTTGTTTATATTACTTTGGTAATCAGTACAGTGTAAAACTGTAAAGTATGTATTTCTTATTTAAGGAGAGCTTTATTATTAATACTGTGTGTTCTATTACGTTTATAATGTATTAACTGTTTAAACATCTGGTTACATCTGTAACTGACCAATAGCTGTAGGAGAGTAACTCCAAGATATTTTATGAAACACATTGTTTATATTTGTATCTCCAGATTTAACGATAATTATCTCAATCTTTTATAAAGAGCTTTGTTCATGCTGAATCCTAATTATAGGACCGCAGTGTAGGTTCGACTGTGAGTTTATAGTTAGAGAAAAGCTCCTAGCTGTTTCCTTCATACTGAAGGCCCCCTCTTGAGAGTTATGTTTATTGTGTATTAAACTGTATATACAGCACAATACCTATAGACTGCTTACTTTTATTCTGAAGGATGTCTTACACTTATTGTAACTTAAAAAAAATTATGCAACTATAGTGTAGGAATTAAATATTCCTTTTGCATTTCCAAGTCCATATGGCTTGTGGTACCCTCTCTGTGAAGGACATGTAGAAGTATGTTTAAAAGAGAAAATTAATCTTTTTTTCAGAATGTTGTGTATGATCATCCTTGAAATACATACATAAATATGTAGTTGTATTTCAAGATAGTTATAGTTTTACTGTGTAAATTCTACAGCGACTGTAGTAGACAGATGTAACAGTTGCTATGGCAATGGATATGTTTTATTAATTTGAAATCTAAATTTAGTATTTCAATCAATCAGTCAAGTCTTTATTTATCCAGGTGAACACCATTGAGCAGGCTCATTTACAAGGTGGACCTGTGTTACACAAGGTCAAGAATAACACTTTTATGTACAGATAATAAATAGACATAATTATACGGAAATAAAAAAAAATACACAGAGCAATAACAAGTATTTCAGGTATAGGGTTAACAAGGTTAGGGAGAATGGCATGAGAAGGGGAATTAAAACATTCTGAAACAGCCAGCATATTAAAACATTTTCAAACAGCACGGCATATCATCGGTCAGGACATATACAAATTTAAGGGGCAGATATGGAGGGGAGGGGTACAGGACTGCAGCTGTTCTAGGAGGGGTGCTATGGTAGATGGGCTGGGGACATATATGTTAGGAGTCTGAGGGTAAGAAAGGTAGTGGATTAGCAAAAAAAAAAGAAGGGTATAGGTGGAGACAATCAAGGGGCCGGGTTAGGTGGAGATGTAGTGGGCAGGTAAGCAGTAGGCACCCTAGCACACTAAGTGTACTGGAAACAGCTGCATAGTTCCTTAACAGCCTTGGCATACAAGGTCTTGAAGGTGGTAAGACTAACAGGGAGACTCAGTTTCATAGATTTTTGTAGTTTGTTCCAGAGTGAGGGCAACACAAAGCCTATGGCCGCTCTCCCAAAGCGTGTAGTGGCCCTAGGTACCTTCAGTAGAAGCAGAGAATAGTTTCTCAGTGTGTAGTTGCCTACCAAGTATAATGGCAAATGTATTGGAGTAATTTGTTGGTAATAGCTCTGTAAGTCCAGAGAGCCACATTTCTATTCCTTCTGTACTGAAGGAGGTCCACCCACAGCTGCATATAATGAGCAGTGGTGGGTGGTGATAAATGAGGTCAGTTATGAATCTCAAGGCTCTGTGGTATAAGGTGTCCAGTTTAATAAGACAGGAGGCATTACACTGGCTATAAATGAAGTTGGCATAATCAATTAGGGATAGAAAAGTGGACTGAACTAACTGCATCTTGGCATCCTTGGTCAGGAGTGGTTTATTCTAAAGAAGAGACCAAGCCTCTACCTCAACTTTTCAGCAGATCCTCGACATGCTCCATGAAGGAGAGTCTGTGGTCTAGCCAGGCGCCTAGGCACTTGAATTTCATAACAAATTCCAACCTCTCTCTAGTAAAGTGTCTATGGGAGGTAAGGAGCCAGAGATATCAGGGTTCACCAAATGAGCAGCCGGAGAGAACAGCATAGCTTTTGTTTTTTTGACACTGAGTAAGAGTTTTTTATTTAGGAGCTGATTCTGCAACAAGTTGAATTCTGTTTATAAATCTCCACAGGTGGCTTCCGGAGTTGGGTGGCTTAGGTACAACACCGTATCATCAGCAAAAAGGTGAATATTGGCCTCCTTGATGCCAGCATCAATATTGTTTATATAAATGGCAAACAATAGAGGCCCCAGGATGGATCCCTGTGGAACGCCTCTTTTTAGTGGTTTGATTGGAGAGAGCTCCCCTTTGGCCTTGATCTACTGAAGCCTATCTGTAAGGTAATTATTGAACCAGCACAGAGAGGTCAGGTCCAGACCTATCACTTTTAGGGTAGAAAGAAGCAGGCAGTGGTCACATGTCAAGGTCTTGCTATGGTCCAGAAACACAGCACATACAATTTTTTTTCCCAGCTCTCGTTGCCAGTCATCAGTCACTTTGGCCAGAGCTGTAATGGTACTGTGCTTGGCTCTGAAACCAGACTGCATAGGGTTTAGAAGGTTCTTGTTATCTAGGTAGGGTCTCAAATGAGCATTCACAATTTTTTCCAGCAGTTTAGACAATATTGGTAGGAGAGATATCGGCCTGTAATTATTTAGGTCGCAGGGATCCCCTAATTTAAACAGAGGAATGATGTGGGCAATTTTCCATAGGTGTGGAAGAGTCCCCTGGGACAAGGACAAGTTAAATAGATGTGTGATTGGTACAGCTAGGACGTAGCATGCAATCTTGCCCTATTGGTTCTTGTAAGAACAGATCCAGAATCTTCAGAAGGACTGGTTGGTCTGAAAGCTAGAGCACTTTGTTCTTGTTGTTACATCTATGTTGGTCCATTAAAAGATATCAAATCATTTGCTTCTGGATCATTTATTAATTCGAGAAATTCTCCATTATAGTACAAGGCCTGAGCGTATTCTTGTCTGTACATTCAGTAATGGATAATTAGAACCTTTATGAAGACAGAATTTCTCTTATAGTGCAGACAGAAATCTGGTTGTAAAATGGATAACCAGGTGTAATGTTGAGTGTGCTGTTAAGTCTGACTACAGAAATGGAAATCATATATTCCATGACCTGATTCTTCTAACACTTATCTTTCTCCTCTGTTTTTAATGCGCTATTAATTTGTAACAGTGCACTGATCATGTCAATTAAATTGATAATAATACATTTTTGTGTTCTGATATTGTTTTTAATTTCAGAAAAAAAATGTTCAACAGTATTCTGCTTTAAAGAGCAACTGAAACATCGAGGAAAGTGTTAGAAAACAATATTTAGACACAACTCTTTCCTATCCTTCTTTACTAAGGATTTTTGCATGTAAACAGGTCATTTGTTCCACAGGCCTCACCTGTTTTGGCTGTTTATTCCTTGCTTAAAGTAATAACCCTGTGCGTGTGACATCACACTTCCATTCTTGGAAGCAAGTTGAGATGTCACAGAAAGAGGATTACAATAACTTTATGTGGGGAATATGCAGTTAAGGTAGAAGAATTAAAGTGTGACGACCATGTCTGAATACCTAATAGTAAAATCAAGAATCATTTGTCACAGCTTGGTGTACCTTTCCTGATCAAGTATTACAAAACATAAATTAATCAACAATCAATCTATGTAACCTACCCCACCATGGGACACACATGGAAATGAGCTGTCACAGCTCAGTGTGCCTTTGCTGGAGAAATATTGCACATAAATAAATTATTCAATGAAAGCAGGTCTAGGTAACCCACCCCGGTACACATGTAGAAAAGAAATGCAACATGCATTAACTGAACTAGCTGCCTTCCTGGACAACAAGTACAAATGAATAAAGCAGGTCCCATGCAACCCCCACACACACACACACACAAATGCATCAAGAAACAAGCTGCCACACCTGACTGTGCCTTTCCTGATCAACAAGTACAAATTAATAAAGCAGATCCCATAACCCCCATGCTTCACAAAAAGCTGCCACAGCTCACTGTGCCTTTCCTGGTCAAAAGTGCAAATTAATAAAGCAGATCCCATGTAACCCCCCCATGCTTAGTAAAAAGCTGCCACAGCTCACTGTGCCTTTCCTGGTCAACAAGTACAATCAATAAAGCAGGTCCCATATACCCCCACACACACACACACACACACACACACAAGGCATCAAGAAACAAGCTGCCAAGCTCACCGTGCCTTGTCTGGTCAACCAGTGTGGTATATGATTTATTTCCACAAGGGCAGCTTTACCTCAGGTAACCTCCACGAGTGCCGAAGCCATGAGTGATGTGCCCAACAGCAACTGCCTAAGTGCAGATAAAACATGAATCACAAAAGGTCCCTACTATACATTTAATTTATACAATACAGACAGACCCTATGTGTTTTGTTAAACTGTGATGTAATCTTTAAAAAAAAATATATATATATATATATATAGTGTGTTATTATTTATTGGGGCTTTGTTTGTGCTCAGTATATTAGTATGCCTTGTGGAGATTGTTGTTATGCCCATTGCCATGGCCAGGATGTCAAGGCATCACATTGTCCTGATAGTGCTTCTGCCAATTGGTGGAGAGAGCAGCATTTCTAAAAATTTAGAGAAACATGGCAGCTGTTCTTAGCGAGTAATTCCTGAAGTATGAGTTACTGGAAGTATTGATAGTTTTGCAGAACTTTGTAGTGGAAGCTCTGATCAGTTGTATTTTTTGCTGCAGAGGCATTTCAGAGAATTTATATTTACTTTTTTTTTGCAAATATGAGCAGACTGTCGGGTGAGCAGGAGGTCTGCAGAGCAGGAGTTTGAGAGGGCTGGCAATCGCAAGATCATTGAAGAAAAACAGAGAAGCAGGAAAAACAAGAACAAAAGAAATAAGTGAAAATGCTAAACTGCTGGAACTGTGGAGTGGTTGCTGTTTCTTTCTGTGGGAAAATAACAGGCTGCTGATTTAGAGGGGTGTGCTGTGTGGCAAGGTGGCTTTTTGAACCATAGAAAAAGAAAGTGGAAACTACATTGGAAGTAGTGCTGGCTGCCCAACCAGTGGGGGAGAGATATCTGATGATGAACTAACTAGTTGTATAAATTGGGTTTGATGCAGTAACTGTAAGTATAAATGTGTCATTTTACATTAGTAAATATAGTTGCTTTGATAAATTGATCTATCACTCTGTGTTTATCTTCAGACCTATGGCACATATAGGGACTGGCAGTATAGCCTAGAGGTTAGAGTAATGAGCTGTGAATGAGCTTGGTACATCAAACAGACTTGGGTTTGATTCCCACAACTGCCACTTGCATACTGTGTGAGTCAGAGCAAGTTACTTAACCACCACAGTGCTCCCAGGTTGCCCTGAAAACAGACAGTTGGGCCTTACCTGGTTACCAACAGAATAAAATATCTATCTGTCTGTCTGTCTATCCCAGATCGACTGATCTGTCTCTCTATCTATCTATATGTGTGTCTATCTCTCTATCCATCTATCTGAGAAACTGTGGATTTATATGGATAATTGTCAGTTATGTTAGAAAGTTACATATAAGACGTTACTAGAAAACATGTTTTATGTATAAATCCAGGAAGAATTTTGGGAAAGATGCACCTAATGACTGGGATACACTACAGTATCGTATGTATGTACATATGTATTCATTTATTATATGTTGCACGCATGTGCAAGAAACATAGTGCCATCATCGGAGATTTGGAGGTGTCACCTCCTCCTCCAATTCAGTCAGTGAGCTGGCAGGTGCGGCCCCTGTAAGCCAATGCATTTTGGAGCTGTCTCTGACACGCTCCAAAATGCAGTGGCATACAGTTGAAAGGGGAGCTACGCCTGCGAGCAGCGATAAGAAGCGTAGCCCCCCACACGCAGGCTGCGCGCTACCGCATGTACTGTGTAGCCGAGGTGCCCAATCCCTGTCAGCTGAGCTGCGTCGTCCCCAGTAGTTGGTGCTGCGGCTTGAGCCCACCCCAAGCGTGGCAAGCAGTCATCCTGGCCGACGGGTGCCCAACTCGCCGCCTGAACGGCCCTGCGCCCTGTGCCACGATGAGCCGACCCAGTGTGGCAAACATCCCACGCGTCCTTTTTTTTTTTAAACCTATAAAACAAAAGCGGGTCGCGGTCGTCTCGACCCCCGCCCACAACCCGCCCACCACTGCTGCACCCATCCCACACCCCACCACATCCCCCACCATATTACCTCTGACTCGCGCAACGATCTTCGTGGACTGGAACACGTCTGCACTCTCCAAAGCCGACCGCGAACTGAGGAAATGCCGGTAAGCTGTATAATGGGCTAGATGGGGGGTCAGCTTTATTGCATATCTCAAAGGCATTTTGGGAATTTTGCAAATTTACCAACATGGGTTTTGATCCTTTCATGAATGATGTCACTGTCATGGTGTTATTGGGCCAAGGGTGATTTCGCGCAGTGACTGTGCAGTGACTGCAAAATCACCCTTTGGGCCTGAATACTGCCATGACGGTGACATCATTCGAGATCCCAAAAACCCCATGTTGAAAATTTGGTCAAAAATTCCTAAAAATGACTGTTTTACAAGTGTCGTTGCACAGTTCCATATGCGCTTTCGTGAGTTCTTTGATTTTCAATATTCCACTCCAGATTTTCAACATTGCCATTTACCACACCTCCTTATGAGCAGTACAGCTGTCATTTTTCCATCCTGCCCAAAGCGATGTTTCCGCCCATGTAGCGCACAATGGCGCAGTCGGTGTGCAAACTCAATGTATGGGACACATTAACAAAATCACAGTGACACTGTTCATGAGCAGAGGTCTTAAAATGGCTATGTTGAAAATTTCAAAATTTCCTAACAATGACTGTTTTACGAGCGTGCGTTGCGCAGTTCCTACGCACGCTCATAAGTTTGCAAATTTTCAATATTTGCACTCCAATGACTTCCAAATACCTAAACAGCACATAGAAGCAAGCAACATTCAGCATTGGCAAATGCTTGTTTATGTTACTCAGGAAACAAACTCTCATCAGTTAGGATACCTCTTTTAAGAGTGCCCTGAGTTAGCTTCATTTATGATTGATGGGTATTTTATGAGAAAAGATTACTTTTGGACCGACATCCTTTTAAAAAAATGTAATTCTGTACATTCTATTCCCTGTTGTACAGAAGGAGCATAATGATGTCTTAACTTGGCTTCCTGGCCAGCACCCTTTGGGGTAACCACAGTCTCAGTGCTTGCACACTGAGGTACTTTGTTTTTCTTTTACTGATATCACCTGATGACAACGTTTATCTGATACGAAGTACATCCAGACTCAGAGGCCATCAGACTGATGTGCAGTTGGTTGATGTGTGTGCTTGTGACATTATTTAGGAAGTTCTGACTGGTAAGGGTGCTTCTTGCAGCAGGCCGTGTGAGCCTGAGTGTTATATAGTTTCCCCACACTGTTTATCCATTCAAAGGAGAACAAAAGAAGTGTGCCTGGCTACAGCCTGCCTTAGTGACACAGGGTGACACTCCATTGTGTGGAGCAGAAATCCTATTCCCAACAGACCATCTGGATAGCAGTTCAAATCTGAATGTGTCTCTTACATTCCTGCCTTTCAGAACCTGGGAAAGTACTGCCCTGAGTTGTTAAATGGCTCCTTTCAGAACAGAAGGCACTACCTGGGAGCAGTAGGACATAAGCTATTTTTCACTAAATTGGCAATGTTTTTATAGTGTCCTGGGACATATAAATGAGCAAAATGCACAAAGTAGGGGAGGCTATGTAGGCAGTGCAATACTAGACACAGCTTAAAATGACTAGGTATGACCAAAACTTTATTAGTACAGGCAATGCCAACAATTAAATTCCCTGATATTCCAAGGCTTGTTCAGCATCAGAGAGGGAGAGAGAAAGATAAGAAGTCTCTCCCTGGAAAAGAGTTCGACTTGAAACATCAGTCAATCAGTCCATCAGTAAACATCCTTAGCCATCACAACAAAAGTTGAGCTGATACTCATTTGCAGTGGTGTCTCACTTAGAGTGAGAACTTGATAGCACAAATTACAGTACAGTATATAACCCATACAGACACGTTAACAGAAATGTTACATACAGCTAACATTTTAAGGATAAAATATATTGCTTTAGTGCTCCTAGAAGCTTTATATGGTACTACAGTCAGGCACACCTATGAAGAGTGCATAAGATGTCATATTCTCTAAAGCCATGTTTACACACCCTCTTCTCTGCACCATGGTCTGTGTCAGCACTCCTCAATCTCCTGAGCTAGTTGCAGCTCAGTTTATATGACTCCTCCATGCCAGTGCAAGACACACTACAGCAGGACCCCAAGTCCAGGGAGGCAGATGCTGGGAGGCACTGGGAGACGCTGGGAGGTCATCTGTGCATCAGAGTGAGCAGAGCAGACTGTCTACATGGCTACTTACACTGCTCACTCTGGAATGTGTCTCCACGTTTACTACGGCTTGGGAAGAGGATTGAGAACCAACTTAAAGCAATCGGGTAAGAGTCAATATAGCCGTATCTGTACCACAACAACCTGAGTGTTTGGGATGTTGCAATGTTGCAGTGCAAATGCAGCCATGTGTAAACTGGCCTAAAGAGTCACTGAGAAAGGAGCAACGAGGCTGGCAAAAGGTTTGAACAAGTCAGTTTAGAATGAATTCCAGCACTTGGGTCGTGTGACTCCAAAACTCTGACTCTCCTTATACTGTTTTAACAGCAGGATATTCAAATAGGAATCCAGCAGAACAGCATTGATCTGGCCTGCTGTTTCTGACCATTAATAGGTCTGAGATGCACTGGAGGACATTCTAAGTGACACACCTGTACGTAAACATGAATGGGTACAACTGCCTGCATGCACCCAGGGGGAGCCAGTTCCGCTCCTTATATGCAAAACAATGGTGAGTGTCACAATGGGTGGATGATAAGATGAAACACCAGTCTACGATATGCAGAACCCACCTCAACAAGAGTGTTTTGATACATTTCATACAAGAAGTCTGTCTAGTAAAATAGTGGAATGTTGTACTTCTTGAGATAGACTTGTGTTTATGTCAGTATTGGGGCTGTATTCTCACCTTGCTTTGCTGCCTTTTTGACCCGCTTTCTCCTACCACCTCCCTCCCCCCTGAAACCAGCTCTTCTCTAAATCATCTTCATTTTGCCTTCACCCCATGCCCTCCCTTTGCCTCCTACACCCCCTCCTGCCTCCCTTACTTAAGCCCCCTTCCCATTGCTATCCTCTCCACTCTACCCTCTACCTCCTGCTCCTCCTCAGAATTTTTGAAACTTACACATAATTGGCTCTATGTATAATTTCTTTACCTCACTTTTGATTTGTAAATGTTTGCATTTTAACTTATTATGTTTGTATTGACTGCATCAATTTGTGTTTTGTTTTCATTGTTTTGATTTTTGCAACCTCTGTCATTATTATCTCCCTCTTTCCCTTGGTCACACCTGGAAACAAGTCGTGGATCAGTGTGCCTATCCTGGTTACCAAAATATTTAAATAAATAAATAAACAATTTAGGCCCTATCTTATTAATTTGTCTGCCTTTATGACCTTCCCATTCTGGGCTTGGATCTAACTATAGCTGGAAACTTGCTCAATAATTTTACCATCAGAGACAGAAATGTTAGGACTGGACTTACAATTTCTGAGTTTTGGGTCTGAGCCAAACAACATGGCCTGGGTGTTGTTAGAATTTAGTACCAGGCTGCTCCTGGCTAGGTAATGCAGCACATTGTCAAATGCTACCAGTAGATGTGACCTAACAGTGTCAGCTTGTGTCCCACGGTAGCAAAGAGCTGTCATCTGCATAGAGATGCACATTTAGTTGGGGGACACTTGTGGGCTGATGTTATTTATAAATAAGGAGAATAACAGAAGGCACAAGATAGATCCCCAGGGAACTCCTCAAGTGTCAGGTAGCAGACTAAAGGAGGCCACCTTGATGGACACAACAGGCACCTACCAGTGAGGTGGCTGTTAAACCAGAGACAGAGTTATTATTAAGCCAAAAGAGCTTTACCCTGTCCAAGAAGCAGTTTATGTTTACTCACTCAGAAGATGGTGTGAGCCATAGTAAGGCCACAGTACAAGTAATGGAAGCAGGAGGCATGAAAGCCGCCTTCTATTGACTGCAATGGAGGGCAGAGCAGCATATTACCTCCCTGAAAGACAAGGCAGGACAACCTAAGTGTAGCCAGATGAGACTAATAAAACCTGCATCTCTTTCATGAAAGACTCTATTCATCTCTGATTCCACCAAAGAATGGAGTCATAGGCCCATTTCTGAACAGTATTCCACCCCCAGTCTGGAAATCTCAGCTAGTGGAGGGCCTGGACTCTCTATCACATTGACAGTATTTGAAAAGGCATCAGCTCAGCTTGTTACCAATAAGGCTGTAGGAGGAGACTGGTTGCCATATGATTTTCTTCAGCTCCTTGCTAATCAAGTACACCTATTTTTGCAGAGGGTTTATATGGAAGCACAAGAGTCCTGCACACTTCAGTGTATAATAAGGGAGGCCATTATCAGTGTCCTTCCCAAAAAGGGTAAAAACACCAGCAAGCCAGCATACCCTCAGTTACTATTACTGATCAACACAGAAACCAAGGTGCTAGCCATAGCACTGGCAAACAGATGGAATCCTGTTGTGCCCACATCAACCCCTTACAAGTTGGCTTCTTAGGGGACTCAGCAAGTACTGTCTCTGAACCCCATCTATCCAGTGTGGCCAGCTGGATGGTAGCTGAACTCCATCTGTAGCGATAGCCATTGACTTTGACAAGCTGTTTGACTCAGTGGGTGGGGCTACCTCCTCAGGCTGCTGGCTGAAACAGGATTTGGGCCTCAGTTCTTGGTGTGGTTTGCACCTTATACACCTTCCCCACAGCCAAGATGCTGACAAACTCCTTGCTGTCTGCCCCCTTTCAGTTTGAGAATGGCACCCATCAGGGCTGCCAAATCCAGTATGACATTTGTCCTGGCCATTGAGCCACTAGTATTAGTTATACGGGGAAAAACAATAGCATAGTGGGAAAAGGAGCAGGACAGCTCATGTGCACTACGCTCCTTTATGCTAACAGCTTCCTGGTATTGGCTAAGGGTGATTCACAGTCAATATTTCCCCACTTCATGACCCTACAGGACATCCCTGATGTATGAGGGCCATACATGTACCCAAGCAAAACCAAAGTCCAGCCACTCACCAGTGCCTGCCCAAGGTTCCATTCACCAATACTGGCCTGAAGTGGGTCGCAAGGGGATCACATATCTGGGCATACATATGCATCCAAACATGCAAAGCTGGTACCAGTCTCTCTTCCACTTAATAGATAGCATAAGACTGAAACTAGGAGCAGGAGCCACCTTAGCCTCTTGTTAGTTGGAAAACAGCAGCTTTCAAATGGGCATCACCCCAAATTTTTCCACTGCATCTCACATATTGCTTTCCTAATTCCCACCATGTGGTTCACCAAAATAGATAGAATGTTAGGAGATTTCTTATGGGAAGGCAAACCCTCAAGGTATAGTAGGGATAAACTCAGGATGCACTGCGACGATGGTGGAGGCCTCCCTGGGTTTGGGGCTATCACCTCTTGTACATAGGCACCCAGACCCTATAGTTATTCCCCTCTGTCCCATCTTTCTCCATAGTGGGCATGGATGGAAGCAATGTTATAAGATGATGTCCCCTGGAATCTGTTTACAGCAGCACCAGCCAGGATGCAACACAGCAATTCTGCAGTATATCACAAATCGCTGCAGTATGCTGCAGGGAACAGTGTAATTCAATGGCAATTAAGCCATTTTTCCTGCAGCATTTTGCAACATATCATTTACTGCAGGTTACTGCATTACACTGATGCTGGCTTCGATGCATACGCAAAATTACTCAATAGCAAGGCCCTTCCGCCACTATTGTAGCTACCGTCAAAGCATAGAATTTACTGAGTAAGGCAGTTGAAGCTCCCCTCTCCCTCAGAGCTGGATTGGGATGTAGGGGCCCACCTTGAAAATTGGTATAGGGGACCACCTGGAAAATGAATAAGTGGGTCCCAGGGATGACACACTCATATCAGCATTACACTTCTTCAGTTTGGTGCAGTGATACCATTTTTACATTTCCTATGTATTTGCAGTGTTAACAGAAAGCAATTTAAATAGAAAATTGTTGATACATGAAAACATTTTTAGTGACTGGAATGTTGGAAGGAACTCAACTGGGGGTTGGGGGGTCCAGCAGGAATATTCCTGGTATACAGGTGGTCCAGTCTGACACTGCCTCTCCCAGACCTCATACTTCTCCCCAGTGAAACCCTCCTTAAAGTGGGAATGTCCTTGTCTCTTGACCCAAATGGAGGAAAGTCAGCATTTGGATCAAACAGGACCTGCTTGCCCCCTAGATCAAATCAGCTGGAATCCTTCCAAGGGCTCAGGGACAGATATCCAATCCCCAGAAATGAGTTTTGGTGTTACCTGCAAGTCAAAAACACAATCACATATTTGTTAAATCTCATCCCTCTCTATACAGCTCTCATCAGATCCTCTAAACAGACCTCCACTGCCCAAATGGCTGAAACTACAGAAAGTAAAAGCTAGAATCATTTACAAGCAGATTTCAAGAGGAACTCAAAAACCAGTCACAGTCTGTGAGGGGTAAATGGCAGGCCCAGCTCGGTACCCACAGCCTCTGCAGATGGCAGGGCAAGGCTTATTCAAAACAAAATACTGCATCTGTGGTACCAAACCCTGGTGGTACTACATGCTCTGCAACTTCTAATGAAAGACAGCTGCTGGAGATGTGGAGCCTCAAAGGTATATTTTGCATACATCCTATAAACATGTCAAGAATCATTTTTATGTGATATGGATGAGGTTTTTTAAGCCACAGACCAATAAGAGTGACTATAAAAACTGCCTGAAGTCAACACAGCGAGCAACACAATATCAACCGCCACAAACAGTGATGGTCCCAAAAACAACCTGAATCCAAACTCTTTTATGTGTGTGTGTCGGGCGCTGTGCCACACCCCGAACTAAGTTGATTGTAACCCAGGGAGGGAGGGTAATAGTAAATTCCTCCTGCACCAGGATCCCAAGCTCCACAGGTGGGGCTCAAGCCACTATACCAAATGCCAGGTCGACAGAGTTCAGCCAAACAAATTTACAAATCCTGTGTGGCGGTGCAGGTCACTGCTACCGTTCTAAAAGTGCTTCTCCAGTGTTTCCTTTACTCACTTCTTTACAAAGCAGTTTTATTGAGTCACCCAAATTGAGACACTCAATAAAAATATGTTCATATCACTGTACACCCCAGAATCCAGTCATATTGGCAAGAGATGAGGTTAGCCTGTGGAACTGTGCTCCAGGCTTAGGTTTCTGGCTCCCCATTCTATGATTCTTGAGGAGCCCTCCAGAAGGCCTGCACATACATGAAGCCCAATATGACTGGTAGCTGCCTCTGTGAAAGTAAAGCGACACTCTCTGAATGGACTGCATCCTCAAGAAAGCTAGCTAACATTGCGTGGCTGTCTCACCTTTCTTGAGGGACTATGGGAAGGTAAAAAAAGTCATGGGTTTCATTTTTTTCTTCACCCATCAGTCCACCACCACAAAGGGCAGCAGGCCATGGACCAAGATGGTATAACGTTATATGAACTACCCAAAATGAGTGACTAGAATTATGGTAATTCATTTTGGGTGCTTTTGTTGTGGGCCATCCTGCAGAATAGTGAGGGTATGTGAAAGCAACTAGGGTTAACGGCGAATAGAAGGGAGGAATAGCAAGGGAAAGGGGAGGGAGAGGGAAGGGGTTGCGGGGTACTGGTGCACGTGCCGCTGCTGAGCTAGCTGTGTGGCATTGTGGTGTGGGAGGCTAGCTCTGGCAGTTCAACTACTGAGTTGAGTCTGGGAGTAGTTACGTTTTGCACGCTTCTGAAGTCACGGCACTTAATTTTGCAAGGTATGGGTTTTTCCCCCTTCCCCAACGTGCACCCCCCTGGAGTTGAGAATTCTAATTCAAGGGGGTGTGGGTGGCAAACCCCCCTGTGAGGTGGGGTGTGGGGAGGCACATCCCCCTGCAAAAATACTTTATTTAGAACCGGACGTCAGGTCGCAGTAGAGTGTATATCGCCGATTTGCTTTTCAGCAATATACACTCGCCATAATTGCGATTGCTGTTTTGCGGTCGCCAGCATGACATAGAATCACCAAGACCACCTCCACTCCTGGATACCCCAGAGACTTATTGGAGTAGGGGCCCCCAAGAGCTTGGTCTGAAACTTTCTCTTCACCAACAAGCAGCACTAAGTGGCGCATAATCCTTAAAGTCTGGTACCTACAAGTACGCCTCACCTGTGCACCATGATGGCACAGATTGATACAGTATAAATTACTGTTTGACGCTTCCAAAGGTGAATCCAGTTTTTACTTAAGTGCAATGATATGTGCCTTTTCATCTTCTGCTTTTGTATTGTTTGCTATGATTGAGAGTTACTTACAGGTGACTAACCAAGGCGAATGCCTAACTCACGAGCACCAAAAGGGTGACCACGGGAATTATTAACAATGGTGAAAGAGTGAGCTAGGCCACACAAGCACAATGAGTGAGGCCCCATCTGGCTGGACACAGGAAGCAAGCTCAAGCATGCAAGCGTATGGAAGGAAACAACAATCGTGAGGGCCAGTGAACCAAAAAAATGGACCAGCAGGAACACGGGACCCAGCAATTGTCGTATACCTGGGAACAGACATGCAGAAGGCAAGGAGGTGACTGAAAAAGCAACACTGTGCAATGGGATCAGAGAACAGGGCCGGCAGTGCTGGCAAGGAAGGAGTCAGAGCATGGCTTGAAGGCTGGGGGTGTACACCGGTATCCGCAGCCACCAGTACCACTAGTCACAGCCCTGTACTGGACTCCCATGCTGGCCACAGAACCTGCCCCAACAACCCCAGTACATGACAGACATACTGCCCTGCAGGCCTCCCTCATATAAATGGGCCTCGGACCAGAACACCCACAAACACAGGTGGGCTATGGCCAGCTGGTCAACATGACTCACCTGCGGGATGGGAGTGCAGTGTCTATGGAGGGTGACCAGTCTACCTTGGCAGGTGTGGATCCAAAGGACACATTGCTGTCAGACCTGTGCACTGTAGCAGGAGATGGAAGCACACTTTAAGCCAACCTGTATGTCCCCAATCATCTTTGTTACGCACATATGGAATGACAGCGGACACAGTGTGATGGGGAGGCCCACAGAGACCAATTGTGAACATTGCAGGACATGAAGACTGTGATGGTGCCACCAGAGGGGTGCGTGCAGCCGCTGGGTCTTGTGCTCCTCATGGCAACGGACAGCACAGGTGCTTCCCATGAGCCAAGTGTGTCAGTGTATTAAAGTGCCAGTGCATGCAACAGACCACACACAGATGTTTAACACACAGCAAGACAGTGCTATGACAGTTCAGTTTTTGTGCAGCTAGAAAGATATGCCACTTGTACACAATGGATTTGTGTACCGCAAGGACAAAGATGGCCCAGAGAAAATGTACTGTTGGTACGCGGATGCCCACCAGTACAATTGCCTGGCACAGCTAAACACGGTTGAGGACAGGACTGTGAAGACTGTGAGGGAGCATAACCACATCCCTGATGTGGCCGACATAGGTGTGCACCAAGTGCTCTGCAACCTGTGGGACTGGGCAAGGAGGAGTCTGGACATGTCGTCCCTGGTGGTGCTGGTGGACTGCGTGGTGGGTGTCCCAGTGGCCATGGCAGGGTGGATGCTGGGTGTGCGACTCATCACGAAGGACAGTCCAGCATGTCTGGCTTGTGGTGAGGGTGTGCCAGTGACACTGATGTCCATGACTGCATGACCCTACCGAAAGGGTTCAAGGTGACCAGCAATGGGGAATGCTTCCTCCTGTTCAACTGTGGCTGTGAGCAGCACCTATTAATCTTTTCTACGGACAGCGGTTTCCAGCTCCTGGCTGTCTGTCCCAACTGGCTGATGGATGGCACCTTCAAATCCTATTGCCAATAAATGTAGCTCCAGAGTGACGTTGTGCTCAGTAAAAAAACTAATGCAATACAAAAAAATACCAGCACCAGCAAGTAGTCATAAAATATACTTTCAAAAGAGTCCAGCACTCACCACCACAATGAAAATGCTGCTCGCTGATTTTCCATTCCAGGTGCAAAATTTATTGAAGTGCCAGTGATAAGCACATCTTGACTAGTTTCAGACTAACCGTCCTTTATCATTCAACATGGATAACTCAGTGCAGTGTACTCTTAAGTCTGGCTACAGAAATGGGATTCTTCTATTCCCTAACTCATTCTATGTGCACTATCTGTATCAAGCCAGTGTTTATAAACTGTTATCAATGTGTAAATGCCTACTAAACAGGTCAATTAAATTATTAATAATAATATGCGTTGTGATATTGCTTCCACTTTCAGAAAAAAAAAGTTATATGTTTGCAACAATATTCTCCTCTGAAGAGGAACTGGCACCTCTTGAAAAACTTTTGAAAACAGTATTTAGACTCAGCTTTTTCCTTGTCCTTTCTTAGTGACTCTGCATGTAAATGGTATTTTTATGTTGACTTGCACATGCGCAGCCAACATATTGCTATAGTAACAGATTTGGAGGCACGGTCACTGTTGGGCAAATGCAGGGCACGCATCAGTAGGTGCGTCCCTCATTCCCCAATCAGACTGCATGCCAGCACCACACCATGCATACTTAATGTGGTGATCACATCAAATGAAAGGTCCGCTGCAATGTGAGCAAAGCTCGTCATATGCAGCAGACCTCCCAACATGCTTTCCCTGGTGAAAAAAGGAACATAACATGGCGGCAAACTGCCTGCCATAATGCCGACTTCAGGGGTGCCCAATCCCCCAGTCGGCATGCCCTGCCCTCATATGTGTGCTGATGGGGGAGCCCACTTCCCGTCGGCATCATGCATCCCCCCTATTTGTTATGTGCTGAGGGGGTGCCCAGTCCCCCTCGGTTCTTGCCCCACCCGCTTTCGTTGTGTGCCGACGGGGGTGCCCAATCACCCATTGGCTATAGCACCCCCCCAAAAAAAACACTTAGGTGGCATACTGGGAGCCTACCCCAGTGTGTCAAATCACCATGAAAAAGAAAAACCTTCCTGCAATGTTTTTTTTTATTTTAACCCTGTAAAAGAAGAAAACGGTCCCTCGCGGTCTCCCTGCACCCTCCCACAACCCGCTCCCACCCTCTGCGCACCCTGCCTCCCCATACCTCCCTCACACCATACTTACCTTCAGAGCTGGCACGATGATCTTCGGCAGACCGAGAACATGTTTGCACTCTTCAAAGCTGACCGCGAACTGAGGAAATGTCGGTAAGCTGTATAATGGTATAAATAGGTTTTTTTCAACTTTGGTTCATATCTCAGGCATTTTTTGGAATTTTTGAATCAAATTTTCAACATGGGGTTATTGGGACCCCTCCTCATGAATTCTGTCATGGTTATGGCATTACTCGGTCTCAAAGGTGATTTTGCTGTCACTGCATGGAATCACCTTTTGGGACTGAGTAACAAATGACAGTGCCGCTGTTCATGAGAGGGACTCTCAAACAGCCTATGTTGCAAATTTGGTGAAAGAAATCAAAAAAAATGGCAGTTTTATGAGTGCGCGTTGCGCTGTTTCCATGCACACTTGTAACTTCATGAATTTGTAATATTTTCACTCCAGATTTTTAAAATTGGCATTTTTCCACACCTCCTTATGAACAGTACAGCTTTCATTTTACATATCCTGGCCAAAATGTGTTTTCACATGTCCGGCGCAGAATAGCACAGTTGCTGTGTGAAATCTGTTTTCGGGACGGTTTGAGAAAATGACAGTGACACTGTTCATGGGCAGAGGTCCTAAAATGCCTATGTTGAAAATTTGGTGCCGAAAGTCCATAAAATGACTGTGTTACAAGCGCGCATTGCACAGTTTCCACATACCCTTGTAACTTCACAAATTTGCAATATCGTCATGCCAGATTTTCACCACTGCCATTTTTTTACACCTCCTTATGAACAGTACTGCTGTCATTTTTCACAGCCTTTCCAAAATGTGTTTCTGCACCTGTGGGCACAATGGCATGGTCGCTGTGGGAAATCAACTTTTGGGACAGATTTACAAAATCACAGTGCCACTGTTCATGAGGGGAGGTCCCAAAATGCCTATGTCGAAAATGTGGCTAAAAAACTCCCAAAAATAATTGGGTTACGGGCATGTGTTGCACAGTTTCTATGCATGCTCATGACTTCACCAATTTTTCATATTTTCACTTCAGATTTTCAACTTTGCCATTTTTTTACGCCTCATCATGAACAATACAGTTGTCATTTTCCACATCCTGCCCAAAATGTGTTTTCATCCCTGTATTGCCAAATGGCATAGCCATTGTGCAAAACCACCCTTCAGCTAACAAACTGATTGTGCTGTTCTTCATGAGATGGGGTCACAAACAGCCTATGTTGTAAATTTGGAGTGAAAATACCAACAAATGCCTACGACATTAGGGTTTCAAACTGTAACACCCCACCCTGCACAGACTGCCAGGCATCAGGGGTGTGACTTAGGATCATTGGCTGTAATGCTAACGCCACCCTGCAGCCAGTGACAGGCATCGAGGTCTGCCTTGGACTGTTTGGCCCAAACGTTCACCCCATTCTCCTGTACTGCACCCACCTCAGTGTATTTCCTTATGGAATGGGGTAAGTATAATGCCCAAAGACCCTAAAGCACATGTCAACACTTGTCAGTGTCTACAGGGTAGGGTGAGGTACAGTTGCATGCACTTTATAGCTGACGCCCCAAAGACACACCCCAATGCCTGTCGGTCTCTACAGGGTGGGGGTGGGGTTGGAGTCACTTCAATACTTCACTGCCATTCCTATTATGCATCTCTAACTCTGACACTACTAATGCCAATGCCAGCAAGACAGCATTAGGCATTGACAAATGCTTGTTCTGTTCCTGCTGTCTTTTCCTCATCTGAAGTCATAACTCTGTACTTGTGACATCACAGTTGATGCCTTGGCAGCATGTTGTGATGTCACAGAGGAGGATTATAACTTTAAGTGGTGAATAAGCAGTAAAGATGCAAGGACCATGCCTGTGTACTGAATGATAATGAATAAGAAGTATTTGCCATGGAGCTTAAAAAGTGCTTATGCAAGGCTGATCTGTCTTCTAGTTAACAGTAAGCTGTCACATACATCCTACATCAGTACTACCTTTCTGCTCAGCTTTCTCTCACAGGTCCTCAGACTGTTCCTGGATCTTTGTGTGCTTTAACACTGTGAAGTAGCGGTGTCATGGTCTGAGCACTGAACTGGGAAGCAGAAGGTCCCATGTTCAAATCCAACCAAAGTCATTGATTCACTGTGTGACTTTGAGCAAGTTATATGAACCCCCAGTGTTCTCTCTCTCTCTTCCTCCCACCCCAGCTACTTGACAAGGTGCATGCTGGGAAATGAAGTTCAACAGCTCTGAACTTTGCAGATTTTTCCAGAATGGAACAGGAACAGCCATCAAATTTCAACTCAGTTTATGAACTTCTTATTAAAGTTCATGATGTTGCAAGAACCTTTTTTAATTTAACCAACTTTATTTATTTATTGTCACCAACACAAACATCCAAACATTCAAATACAATCCAAGACTTACAGAACATATACTTTTACAACTAAATTATCAAAATACACATCCCCTTGCCCCTGCTCCCCATCCCCCATCCCCCTCTCAGATACCAGTGACACAAAGCAATAAATAAATTAAAACTACATGGGTCATACTGTCTTTGTGTAGTGCTTAAACAGCGACAAATGAGATGTCGATGCTGTGCAACTAGGGGACCTTTCCACACTGTCATTAAGATTCAGCGTGCACCAATAGTAGGGTTTCTAACTTGCTCCATTTTTTGTCATATGGGGACAGTTCCTGATGTTGGCAATGTTTTTTTAAATTCTAAGGCTGTACAATATCTTGTTCAAGCACTCAGTGTGAGATTTCTTCTTGGTCAAGCCAGTGACGCAGGACTAGCTGCTTTACAGGAAATTAAAGAAATGTGAAATCTTTCTTTAATTGGTATTGCCGAGATGCTTCCCACCACACAGATCTCAGGAGTAAAGTATTTATTTAAACCAAGTAGAGGATCTAATGTGATCCTAATTTTCTCCCAAACTGGGACAACTTTAGTGCACTCCCACAAGACGTGAAACAAAGAACCCTCTGCAGCATTCCACCTTGTACAGGTTGTTCTGAGGAGTCTCCCCATCCTGTGTAAGTGCACTGGAGTGAAATATATGTTGTGGAAAACATAAAATTGAGTAAGATGCAATTTGTCATTGGTTGAATATTGGTGAAGGTCAAGCCAGATGTGGTCCCACTGTTTTGGCAGTGTGGGCAATGCACTCTCCCAGTAGCGAGTATCCTGTTGCAGCAGGATAAATCTGGGAAAATAGGAGAGCCACTAAATGCGACACAGAGTTAGCTGACCAAGCAAGGGAGTGAATATCCCATTCTGCTATACCAAACCATTTAATCAGCATATGAGGAATCTGATACATCCTGAAGATCTGCGCTGATGGAAGCCGAAGATGCTTCAATAGGGTCAAACTATCAGGGAGCCACCCCCCTGAAATAAGGTCAGAAACAAGTTTCTCAGCCAATTCTGGGAAGTGGAGGGTGACCCCTTGCAGATTAAAGTTTAAATTACCACATACTGGTTGGGAGACATCATGTGTGTTTCTGTGTTTCACTGTTCTACAAAGCTGAGTGCGTACTTTAACAGAGGTACCTATGACCGTGTTTCTCAGTTGTGGTGGTAAAGTCTTAGGGGACACAAAATAAAGGCACTCCGAGGAGGCTCCTGCTGACGCTATTAGATACCTCTTGATTTGTAGCCAGATGGGCACATATTCAGAAGTTTCTGATTGCAGAGTCCAGCATACCTATTTTGATATACTGTATGACTAGGTATGTAATATAAATAAAAATTAGGTACTCTAAGCCCACCTAGATGCTTTGGAGCACAGAGCCATATATAGGATCTATGGAGATATTTTCTTGTCCAAAGAAAGAGGGATATTAGTGAATGGAGTTTTTTAAACCATATGGATGGAAGAAAAGGTTAAGCATGTGGATAGAGCAAAAAATACGGGGGAGAACATTCATTTTGATAATATTGATTCGAGCCTGCAGTGACAAGGGAAGCGAGGTCCATCTATCTAGATCTTACGTAATGGTCTCCACTATGCTGTCAAGATTTAACTTTCTGCTTGAGTGCTGCTTCTGAGAGAGAATGACTCCCAGGTATGTGAATTTAGGTGACCAAACCAAGCCTAATGCTTCATGATCTGACAGGATAACATGACGGTTTAAAGGAACAAGGGTAGTCTTAACTTATAATTAGAGTATGTACCAAAGTGGGAAATAATGCAGAGGGCTTCCGGTATAGAGGTGGTGGATGTGACAAGTGCAGCGAAATATCAACCCATAGGCTGAGATCTTTAGTTCGAAGGGACCCACCGAGATACCCTGAATACGTGGAGAAATGTTCAGAAGCCTGATTAGCAGTTCTAAATAAATATTAAACAAAAGGGGAAGATGGGACATCCCTGATGAGTACCAGAATAAAGGGAAAATCCTTTTGAAAGTACTCCATTGCAATACACCATGGCATTTGGCATGGACTATAGTACTTGTACCCATTGTATGCAGCTCTTAGGGAATCCACATCTTTTCATCACCAGAAATAGGAAGTCCCAATGCACCCTGTTATATGCCTTCTCCGTGTCCAGAGAGAACACAGCCATAGGGACAGCAGCATCTCTGGACATGGAGAAGACATGTTCCAGCTTGTGCAGGTGATCTGCAGAGGATCTTCCCCTCATGAAACCAACTTGTTCAGGCCCTATCAGGGTATCCCACACAAGCATAATTCTGTCGGATAAGATCTTGGCAAATATGTCCATGTCACAGTTCATAAGAGATATGGGATGACAGTTTGCTACCTTGTTTGCAGATTTATTGTGCTTAGGTAAAATAATAATAAGGGCCGCCAACAGGGAAGGGTCAGAAAGGCCTTTTTCACACAGGATGGATAAAGATGGGCCAATATGAGGAACCAGCTCATTAACTAAGGACTTGGAAAGTTAGAGGAACCCATCTGGGCCCGGGGACTTGTCCAATGGTAGAGACTGAATGGCTGCTAAAATCTCCTGATTAGTTATTGGGCGGGCCAGGAATTCCTGCTGTTCGGGGGGGGGGGGTAACTGCAGAAGCGGGATAGTCTTCAAGTAATCTTGAATATCTGCCTTAGAGGGAGTATTAGGAGGAAGGCCATACAGTTTTGTGTAAAACCTGTCAAACTCCTGGGCAATCTCTGCTGGGGTAGTTTTAAGGGTGCCATCTGCCTGGGAGGAAATGGCATGCACTAAGTGGGAGGCCTCCTACTACCTAAGCCGAAAAGCCAACAGGTGGCTTGCTTTGTCTCCTTGATCTACACAGGTGGAGTAGGTCTTTAAAAGTGCGTATTCAGGTTTTTCCCTTAGTAAATCAGAGTATTGATGCCTCAATTTGGTTAACTCTGCCTGTTCTGTTTCGGAGGCATCCAGAGTTAGACTGTGCTCTTGTGCCTCAATTTGCATTAATAGGGCGCGAAGGGAAGCCTCCCTCTTTTTTTGGGGGTAGATGCAATACGTATACACTCCCCTCTGAGTACACATTTGAGGGCCCCCCCATACCTTATCAATGTCTGGAATAGATCCTAGGCTGGATTGCCCGAAGTTTCTAATCAGTGACTGCAGTTTACCCAGGACCCAGGGTCTTTTAGTAACTGGGTGTTCAGCTTCCACACTTTGTCCCTCTTGGTGTGCAGATAGGGGCTGCAAGAAAGCCAGACGGTAAGTGGTCTGAGATACCCTCTGCGCTATTCTGGCATCTGATACAGCGGTAAGGCTTCAATGCTAACCAGAAAATTGTCGATCCGTGAGAAAGATTTATGGACTGGGGAGTAGAAGGTATATTTCTGAGCGGTCATGTGGGTATCCTCCACGGATCGCTGAGCCTCCCATATTCAGGGGTTCCTGCAGGGCTTGTTGAGTGGGGAGGCGCTAGTGATCACCACTAGACCTGTCCAGATTGGAAGTAAGTGTAGTATTCCAATCTCTGGCTAAGATCATGGGAAGGTGCACAAATGGGGAAAGTAAATTGACCAGTACAGAGAATAATTCGGTGCTGGATATTTGGGTCATAGATACTACCCAGAAGTAGTTGTGTATGATCCAAAATGCAGTGTACCAACAGGTACCTTCCCCTTTAGGGTCTTCAATAGCCTTCAGCAGTAGGAAATTTACACCCGGAAAAATAAGAATGGCTATCCTCCTTTGATTAGTAAAATCTCCCGCTGTAAAACTTTGCCCTACCATGGGTGTAGGCAGGCATACTCCAAGCACTCCGTGGTGTGCAATTTTATTTAATGGGGGTAGCAAATAGGCTCTGAACTGCTTCCTTTTTCCATGAAAACTAACAAAGAAAATGCTGAACCTTTTGTAATTTTATTCATAGAGTCAAAACTAGAAGGACTGGTCACTAATACTCTCTTTCATCCCAAGGACAATACAACTTTACAGGCTCTGGGCTGGTATGTGGGTATCTTAGGGAACAATGCATGGCATTTGTATTTACCCATGCACGACAACAACTGTCACGAGATACAAAAGTTGTATTTATTGTGCCAAATGAAAACAAACACAGTCCTGTTGTACATTTGTATATTGTCTGGCAACACCGGAGCACACCCTATCAAGGGGTAGCAGTGAGTCCACTTAGTGCGCAGATCTGAAATCCTAGCTACACCCTGTGCCCTACCCTTACACTGGAAAGAAAGATTTTCCGATGCCAGGAGGTGAGTTTCCTGGAGAAATGCTACTTGGCACTGTAACAAATGTAGGTGCGTTAATATCTGGTGCAGCTTACTTCTGGACCCGCCTTTAATGTTCCATGATATTATTTCATAGTATAACCATAGCTCACAAGTGGTCCCTCGGTATCTTATATTTATAAATACCCATGCAGTCAGTTGGAGTGGTATCTAACCACCCCACTCCAAATCCCTCCCAAGTTTAAATCCCCAAATCCCCCACCAAAACAGTAAACAAAACCTAATTCTTCCGGTCCTAACGACCACGCCTCAGTAATGTACTGGGCAGCAATGATCATTGTTTCTCACCCAAACAGTGTCAACCCCCCCACCCCTGCTCCACTCCCAATTAGATATGAACATTGCAACAAGGAAACAGAATAAGAAACCCGTAATAACTTACAACTGTGATCCTTCCTGTGCAGATCAGCTTAGTGACCTATATATCACGAAGTGTAAAATAAACTCAGATTCAAACATAAAGCCATAGAGTAACACAAGTGAAGGGCTATACTGCATGAATATCTGTGAAATAAGAAAGGTCCACACAGTCTGCATTAATTAAACTCTCAAGCATATGCTTGCAGCATTGCCCGTATACTGGGGTCCCATTCATAATATGGCGTCCAACATAAACCTTCAAACTGGTGCTCTGCAAGTGAACTCTGCTCAGTACTTTTAATTGTAATAAGTCCAACACAGAGGTTAGTGATAAAACAAACAGACTTCAAATCGAAATCAACTCCGTGCTGCCTCTATAGCCTATACTTCACATACATAAGGTAACTACTGAGTCAGAGAGCCAGGCACTCCTCTGAATACTAACTGTCCTATATTCTGAATTAAAAGCCTGTGCTCCCAGTTCTGCAAGACAAGTGATTGATCACGTACAGTGTCCAGAAAACATCCACCTCAGAGATGTATTAAGATTGCGATGCAGAGCATTGAGGGTGGAGGATTCTGCCACCATGCTAGACAGTAACACAGCTGAGGTCTCTCAGAAAGCAGGTCTTGTGTTTGGTAGGATTGCAGACAGTTTTGGCATTATGTAGGAGGAGACAGATTCTAAGGAAAGGTCCACACCTGGTGAGAGATCCAGTTCAGCATACCCCGCGAGTGTACATGTACAGTATTATGCAACACGAAATTGGTGGTAAATTCCAGTGTACATAGGGCAAGATGCAGACGTTAACTGTAAGACATCAAAGTATGACTGGCAGTTACCAAAAGAAGAGGGGTTGATTCTCAAGCTCAAGTGTAGACAGCGTTTTAACAATCAGGAGTTAGTTCAGTGCACTGCATGCTGCATTTACACCATGTCAGCACAGTACCCTCAGTTAGACAACCGAACATACCTCCTGCTATCTCAGTCATTTAAAAAGGTCGGGATACAAGGATTTCAGACCCACTACAGCCTCTTCAGCTGATTCAAAGTTATGCCATACTTCTCGGTGGAAAACTTGAAGTGTTGCAAGATAATTCATTTTAAAATGGATCCCTGCTGCAATGAGCTTCACAACTGTTGGGTAAAGCTCAGTTCTTCTTTGCCTCACTGATTTAGGCAGGTCTTGGGCTAGTTGAATCTTCCAGCCCTCCCACTGTAATTCACTTATTTCTCGGGTTTTGCTAAGAATATGCTGCTTATCCCAAAAATACAACAGGTGGAACATGATAGGCCATGGAGGAGCCCCAGGTGGAGGAGCATGACACAGGGATCGGTGGGCCCACTCAACAGGGTAGTCAGGACCATTACGGGAAGGGTCTGCAAGCTTGCTACATAGCTTCTGTACCAATAAAATTGGTGACGGTCCTTCCTCTCCTTCTGGAAGGCCCAGGATTACTAGATTATTTCGCCTGAACCACCCCTCGAAGTCTTCCATCTTTGATTTTATTGCCTTGAGATGCTGTTGGAGTTGGACCAGGTCAGGGTCAGTCCTCACCCTCCAATCATCAAGAGAGAGGATATACTGGTTTCATTGTCACTAGTGCGCTGCATTAGCATTGCCAGCGAGGAGGTGCTAGATTGTATGGAGCTTGCTAGCGATTCTAAAGTTGCTTTCAAGGGCTCCCTTCCAGGAACTTCTACTCTGTGAATGCAGCCTGGGAACTTGTGTCGGCTGATGCCCTGTGGGAGTTGCCTTTGAATGCTTAGCTGTCTTGTCCCGATTCAGGGTGGGTGGTGGAGTATGGCGAGGTAAGCTGTCTCAAATTTCTGTCTTCATTCTGGCTGATTTCTTGTTCAGCGATGTTCTAGATGAACTTTTAAATACAGGGTATGCCAGATTGAAGTTTTAAGAGCCCAAAAGTGTACAAAAAATGTAGGTTTTTTTGAAGAGTGGAGCGGGAGCTAGAAGAGAGATGTCTGCTCAGGTGGCATCACATGCCTCCTTCACGTTGCAGAACCTTTTATAGGCCATGATGAAATGGGATAAAAAATCCATTTCCCTACCTCATTTACATATCAGAATATATTGTTTCCCACTTTAACTGAAGTAAATAATCAAAATAATCAATCTTTATCATATTAGCTATGGCATTTATATAATGACAAACACTGGTCATGGGGGGGGGAACAGATGCTGCTGCTTTGCCTCTAGTGCAGGCCCATCAGGCTATGTCTAATAATATTAGTGTATAGTGATTTATTACTATCAGTGGCTCACTAGGAAGTACACACATCTCAGGAGCAAGAAGGAAGGTCGTGGGTTCTAGTCCTATATCAGAAATTTGAGCAAGTGCTGTACCCAGTGCTGACACTGAAGTGAAGCGCTGTTGAGCTGCCATCCTTCTGATGAGAAGGAATACTGAGCTCCCTTTTGCCCGTCTATAGGGGCTTTCCAGGATGGTGAAAGGTGTTGATCTTCATACTCTGCTCTCTCTCTCTCTCTCTCTCTCTCTCTATAATCCATCTGGCCTTCCTCTTCAGGACTCCCATACCTTAACCCTGTCAACCCACTGTCTCACAGGGCATACCAGTTCACTCCCGTCATGCCACCATGTCTCACCTCCCATGGCGATGCCATCACCAGAGCGCCCCAAGCCTCTTGGGAAGTCTGCATCCTCCAGCTGACAGGGAGACTAGTGCTGGAGTTGGTGAGTGCAGGTTCTGCAGGCTGTGGTGGCCTTCATTCTGTATAAGTCAGGATTTATTAGGATTATTATTATAGGAGGCAGTATAGTGTAGTGTAGTGGGTAAGGGCACTGAGTTGCAAACCTGGAGACCTGGGTTTAAATCCTGTCAGCCCCCACTTGCATATTGTGTGACCCTGAGCAAGTCACTTGACTTCCTTGTGCTGCCAGGTCACACCTGGAAACAAGCACTGGCTTAGTGTGCCTTTCCTGGTTAAACAATTTCCCTTTTCTCTTATTACTCTAATGTTCCCCCCTTCCAAGGGGGATGCCTCCACAGGACGTCATTGGATGCCCTATTACACATATATGCACACATACACATTAATTTCAGAGACATTATCACCTCCCTGTCTCCCAGACTCAATTATACCTTCTTCTGTGGGTACCCAGGTGGTGGTGGTGCAACAGCAAGGCTTGGCAGTGGTACCCTCCTCCCAGGACAAAATTAACATTCTCGAGGATGCTGAGCCTTCCTCCTCTGGCTGGACGTCCAATGATTCAAGCTCGTTCCCAAACATGGGTTGCTGGTGCCCCAAGCAGGAGCCCTAACACTTTGCAGACTAGCCAGTGTTCAGGACAACAAGCATTCATGATCCCACAGCACTTGCTGTAAAAGTAGTGAATTTTCCCAGGCTTTCTGGCCAACATTCTCACTGTCAGTAAAATAGGTATATATAAGCCAAACCTATGATACACCTGAATAAAAGCTGTCACAGGTCAGTGTGCCTTTTCTGGTCAAACATTACAAATTAATACATAAAACAAGTCCATTGTACCTATTCCCAGGACGTACCAGGAAATGAGTTGTCCTACAATTACAAATAAATACTTCAAAGAGATCCTGTGTAACCCACCCCAAGATGCAACTGGCAAAATACTGTCAGAGTTCAGTGTGCCTTTTCTGTTCACAAAATACAAACAAATAAAAATGAATGAGGTGCCAGGTAACCATCAGTCCCCCTAACATGGAAGACCAGAACAGCCACCCTCCTTTCTCTAGCCCCTGAAAATCATCCTGTACTATGATGAGCTGGCTGACTGACTGAATAAATGGCGTGTGCTGCTCCTTCATTTAGAGCAGGTCAGTTGGGCTGCCAGCTGTGGAAGGAGTGAAGGGCTGTGCTGGTGGCCACCAGGGACAGGATCAGGGCAACTCGGGGGATGGAGTGGTGGCAGGGGGCACTATCTGATAGGGTGGGGGCAGGGGGTTCCACTAGACACGATGGATTTTTTTTATTGAGGCCAGTGATCGGCATGGTGGGGGTCCACTAGACAACAGGGATTTGGGAACTTTTTTTCATTATCGGGGCTGCCAATCAGTGGGTTGGGGGTCCACTAGGCACCAGGGATTTGGAAACTTTTTTTCACTATTGCATCTGGCAGTCAGTGGGGTGGGGGTCCACTAGACACCACGTAATACTGATTTGGAAATTTGCTTTCATTAATGGGGCCTGTGATCAGTGGAATGGGGATCCACTAGACATCAGGGATCTGGAGTCTTTTTTTTTTATTACTGGGGCCGGTGACCATGGGGAGGGCAAATAGAAGTTTTGCACAAAGTGTAGGAGTATGCATAGCAAAACTGTACACTGCCTATCAATCCAAGTTCATAAATTGGCGAATTTGCAAATTGTGCTCCACAAATTGAGCACTATTCATAAAATATTTCATGGAGTGAATTTTGTCGGGTTTGCTCACCTCCACATGTAACCCTCCCTCCAGGACACATGTGGAAATGACCTGCCACAGCTCAGCGTCCCATACCTGGTCAAACATTACAAGTAAGTAAAACAGGTCTGATGTAACCCAGCCCAGGACAAATGTGGAAATGACCTGTCACAGCTCATTGTACCACGTTTTCTGTCCCAGGCCACACCTGGAAATGAAGTGCCACAACTCGGAGTACCTTTCCAGTCAACAAATAGAAACAAATAAATAAAACGGATCCCATGTAACCCACACACCTGGGACACATGTGGAAATGAGTTGTAATTGTTCTGTGTGCTTTTCCAGGATATAAATTACAAATAAATAAAACAGGTCCTATGTAACCCACACACCTGGGACACATGTGGAAATGATCTGTCACAACTCAGTGTGCTTTTATTGGATCGTAATTACAAATAAATAAAACAGATCCACGTAACCCTGCTCAGGGACACAAATGGAAATGAGTTATGGGTTACTCAGTGTGCTTTTAGTTGATATAAATTACAAATAAAACAGGTCCTATAGCAACCCATACTCTGGGGACACAATAGAATACAAGCTGTCACAGCTCAGAGTGCCTGTCCTAGTCAGCAAATACAAATATAAAAATAAAACAGGTCCATGTAACTCACCTCATGTGATGCAGCTGAAAACAGGTTGCCACAGCTCAAGCGTGCCTTTCTTGGTCAACAGTTACAAATAAATAACTATTATTTGGCTGTTGCTAGAAAGAATGGAACACAGGAGGTCAAGTTTCTTGATCCTGTCCCTATATAGGTCATTGGTGAGACCGCAACTGGAGTACTACTTGCAGTACTGGCACTCATATTTGTGGAAGGATATTAGATTACTTGGGGGGGGGGTCTAGTGCAGGGTAACAAGGATGATCCAGGGATTGAAGGACAAGCCCTATGAGGGGAGGCTGAGGGAGCTGAATATGTACTCCCTGGAGAAGAGGCGGGATGGGGGGATTTGACTGAGACCTTTAAATACATGAAGGGTATAAAGAGGCTGGTATGGAGGGATTTTTAAGTTGAGGGAGGGAGGGACATGGGTTGAGACTGGAGAGGGAGAGTCAGGAGAGAAATGAGGTCACTATTTCAAGGAAAGGGTGGTGTCTAGAGGAACATACTGCCCAAGGAGGGTGGTGTCCTGTAAGACAGTGGGAAGCTTTAAAGAGGATGGGATAAAATGAGGGAGGGTCTCTGTGTGTGAGGGGGTGCAGAGGAAGGGCAGCTGTAATGTAATGAATAGCTAGCTGCACATTCAAGAAGACATGATACTGCTGACCGGTGGCGCTGAGGGTTGGCGCTGTCGCCACACCTCACGCCACGTCGGCAGCAGGTTAGGGGAATGAGCCAGGCCGACGAGGTCAGTGGGGAGAGATTGAGCATCCACTGACTGGTCTCTCTTCTCAGGGGTGGGTATAGGGTACACTTGCTCTTGCAGTGGCCTCTGGCGGTTGCTGGAGGATCACCAGGGCAGCTGCGCAGTGCAATGCCTGGGGGTGGAGCCACAGCACTCTGTTGCCTTGCTGGCTGGTCTCCATGGGTAAAGGGGAGGGAACAAAAAAAAAAGCACAAATACCCCGGCTGCTGAGAAGATGATGAGGGCTCCTGGGATCTCCCTCTCATCCCCAATGCAGGACCATGCCACATCGGGGATCCAGGGCTGACCTCTCGGAGGGATGGACCCTCTAACAAGTAAAGAGCCACTGAGGGTGGGTGGGCCGGGTGGGCCCTGTTCAGGGGTGATACGGAGCTGAAAAGTTCCTCTGAGAGGGTGAACTGATGGTGGCTGATCACTGAGGGGAGTAGAAGGGTAGGATCAGTGGGCACCTCTGAAGGATGCCTCGTGGGAGTACCGTGCATAAATAAAGTAAAAAAAAAAGATGACATGATAGACTTTATGGCCTGTATCTGCTGGCAGTTCCATACTTTCAAGGTCACACAGTGAATCCGCAGCCCCATCCAGTGATGCTGTAACTAGGAAAGGATTATCGAATATGTTTGGTGGAAGAGACTCCGTGAAAAAAAGTTACTCACTGAGTAATAAAGTTAACAAAACCTCTAAATGAAACTGCTTTTAATTAGGTAATTTTCAGTTCCCTTGAAAGTTTCACAGAAGATGATATTTATTTTATTTTAGTCTTTGGTAACCGGGTAATTCCACTAAGTACAGGTGCCTGTTTTCAGGGGGTGACCTGGAAGCACTGGGGAGGTTAAGTGACTTGTTCAGAGTCACACAGTACACAAGTAGAGGTTGCGGGAATCAAACCCAGGTCTGCTGGATGTACCAAGCTTATTCACAGCTTGCTACTCTAACCTCTAGGCTATGCTGCCAGCTGCCAGACATCAGTAGATGCAATTTTACATATAAATTCAGAAACAATTAAATTCTATATTCTGTGTTGAATAGTAGGAGCTAAATGACATCACCTGACAACAGTATTTATCTGAGATAAATACATCCAGAGTCAGGGCATCCGTCTGATGTGCAGCTGGTTGAGCTGTGTGCTTGTGACATAATTTAGAAAGTTCTGACTGGTAAGGGTGCTCTTTGTAATGTGCCGTGTGACTAAGAGTGTCGCAGCATTTCCCACGCTGGTTATCCATTCCTGCTTCAAAGACGAACAAAGAAGTGTGCTTGGTTACAGCCCCTGTTAGGGACACACTTGACTCTCCATTGTACGCAAAATCCTACCCCCAATAGACCATCTGGATAGCAGTCCAAATCTGAATGGCTCACTCTCATTCCCGCCTTTCAGAACCTGGGAAAGTACTGCCCCTAGTTGTTAAATTGCTCCTTTAAGAACAAAGAGTGCTATACGACAGCAGCTGGATAGAAGCTATTTTTCAGTAAATTGGCAATATTTGGAACAGTTTCCCAGGAATTATAAACATGCAAATTGCGCAAAGTAAAGTAGGCTGTTTAGGCAGTGCGGTATTAGACACAACCTCGAAATGACCACGTATGACAAAAATATCCTTTGTAAGGGCAATACCAACTAGCAAAATCTGTGACATTTCAAAACTAGCTCAGAATCAGAGAGGGAGACAGAGAGAGAGAATACATCTCTTTCTCTGGTAAGAGTTTGTCTTGAAACATCAATCAGTAAATCCATCCATCAATACATTTATTTGAGTCATCACAGCAAAAGGGCCATTGAGCTGGTACTCATTTGCATCAGTGTCCCTCTTAGGTTGAGTACATAATCATTCAAACTGTAGTACAGCTCACTGTGCCTTTCTGGGACAACAAGTACAAATAAATAACAATCATTTGGTTGTTGCTGGAAGGAATGAAACACAGTGAGGTCACGTTTCTTGTTCAAGGTCACACAGAAACTCTACAGCCCCATACACTGATGCTATAAATAGGAAAGGATTCTGGTGGAAACACTGAGAAACAAATACTCACCAAGTAGTAGAATTAACAAGACCTCTAACTGAAACTGCACATTTAATTAGATAATTGCCAGTTCCCTCAGAAAGTTTCACAGAAACTGATGTCACTAGAAGCCACTTTTACCTTTAAATGCAGAAACAGTTACGGGAAAGATATGCCACATCATTGGGTTTCACTAGACATTATTTATTTTATTTTTATTTAATAAAGGAAACAAACTCATCAGTAAGGATACCTCTTTTAAGAGTGCCCTGGGGTAGTGTTATTGAAGATTTATATATATACATATATAGATACATATGTAAAACAAAGGTTACATTTTGACTGGCATCCTTTTAATAAATAAAATACAATATAATCTGTTCCTTGCTGTATAGTAGGTGCTAAATGACATCACGTGATGACAGTATGTATCTGATATTAAATACTTTCAGACCCAAAAGGCTATCAGCTTGACAAGCAGCTGCTTGAGAGGTTGTGCTTGTGACATCATTTAAGAAATTCTGACTGGTAAGGGTGCCCTTGGAACAGGCCTTGTGAGCAAGAATGTCATAGAGCTTCCCACGCACACTGTTTACCCATTCCTTACTTTCAAAGGAGAACAAAATAAGTGTGCCTGGTTACGCCCCATGTTAGTGACACCCCATAATACGCAGGAGAAATCTTCCTCCAGCAGACCATCTGGATAGCAATTTGAATCTGAATGGTTCGTGCTCACTCTTGCCTTTCAGAACCTGGTAAAGTACTGCCCTGAGTTCTTAAATGACTCTTTTAAGAACAGAGTGTGCTACCTGGGAGAAGCCGGACTGAAGCTATTTTTCAATAATGGAGATATTTGGTACAGTTTCCCAGGACTGTAAATAAGCAAAATGCATGAAGTAGAGCAGGTAATATAGCCTGTGCAGTACTAGACACAACTCAGAGTGAAGAGGTATGACTAAACCTTCTTGTGTAGGGGCAATGTCAACTAGTAAAAGCCCTGACATTTCAAGACTAACTGAGCATCTGAGAGGGGACAGTGAGAAAAAAATCTCTCTGTGGTGACGAGTTTGTCTTGAAAGATCAGTCAATCCATCCATCAACACATTTATTTGAGTCATCACAACAAAGAACTATTGAACTGGCACTCATTCGCAATGGTGTCTGGCATAAACTGAGTACATGATAACACAAACTGCAGTACAGCTCGTGTGCCTTTCTTGGCCTGCAAGTACAAATAAGCAGCTATCATTTAGCTGTTGCTGGAAGGAATGAAACACAGGAGGTCACAATTCTTGTTCAAGGTCACACAGTGAGTCCGCAGCCCATACACTGATGCTGTAACTAGGAAAGGATTAGAGAATACGTCTAGTGTAAAATACCCTGAGAAAAAATTACTCACTGAATATTAAAATTAAGAAGAACCATTTAAATGCATAGATCTAGCACCATAGGACAGTGACCTAGCTTGCACTTTGACCTAACTAAGTGTTTTAGTCCTATATAGCTCTTGGTCAGGGCCCTGGTGTTCTGTGGCACTTTGTCGGTTTTCTGTGGCAGGACCACTAGACTTCTGCAGCAGCATTTTCAGATTTCTGAGGCATAATTGGCTGGAGAATAGGACACAGAGGTAATAGTAAATGGAATCCACTCTGAAGAAGGGGTTACTAGTGGGGTACAGCAGGGTTCAGTATTAGGACCAGTCCTCTTCAATGTCTTTATAAGCTGACATTGCAGAGGACTGGAAGAAATGTATGTCTCTTTGCAGATAACTCAAAGATCTGTAACAGATTGATGCACAAGGTGGGGTGGAAAGGATGAGAAGGGACTTTGCAAGGTTAGAGGAATGGTCAAATGTATGGCAGCTTAGATTCAATGCTAAGAAGTGCAAGGTAATACACCTAGAAACAAAAACCCAGGGAAGAGTGCACATTTCAAGACTAACTGAACATCTGAGAAGGGGACAGTGAGAAAAATCTCTCTGTGGTGACTAACTACAACAAAATGGAAAGGAACCTGGGGGTAGTCATATCAGATGACTTAAAAGTGGGCAAGCAATGTGAGAAGGCAGTAAGGAGGGCTGGGGGATACTGGGATGCATAGGAGAGGCATCACCAGTAGAAAACAGGAAGTTGTTATCCCTCTGTACAGACAGCTGGTGAGACCCCATCTGAGTACTGTGTGCAGTTCTGGAGACCCAATCTCCGCAAGGACATAGACAGGATGGAAGTTGTCAGAGGAAGGCAACTAAAATGTGCGAGGTCAGCACGGAAGACATGTGAAGAAAGACCAAAGGAGCTTAATATGTATAGCCTTGAGGAAAAGAGGAGAGGGGACATGATAGAAACTTTCAAGTACCTCAAGGAAATCAGCAAAGTCCAAGAGAGTAGCATCTTTCAAAAAGAGGTGTGCAAGAACAAAGGGCACAATTTGAAGATGGGGGTGGTTCAGAGGTAATGTGAAAGTATTTTTTCACAGAGAGGTTTGTGGATGCATGGAACGGCCTTCCGGAGGACGTTGTGGAGTCAAAAACAGTGGCTGAATTCAAGCATGCATGGGACAGTCATAAGGCAATTCTAGGGGGTGGGGGTAGAAAGAAGTAGGCTGCTGGTTAACTAGGATCTGCAGCTTATCCATTAGGTAGGGAAATGGGCAGACTGGGTGGGCCAAGCGGTCCTTATCTGCTGTTGAATTCTGTGTTTCTATAATTTATTCATTTCTGTCACAGAATGCAGTCCTGCCATTGACTAAAATATGAGGTGATGCCCAAATCATTAATACTTTCTGTACCTACTATGGACGTGCTCCGTGGGGCATTATCTCCACTCCATCAGACTGTACAAGTACCGAGACAAGCCATTATTCCCGAGTTGAACAGGATGAAAAATTCATTCTAACTGACTTCAACTAATCCCGAAATTAATGGTGCATCTCATGGCATGAGACAATCCTAGATGTATGGGACTTCCACTTGCTCATTAATATAACCATCAAAGGCAGAAATGTTCAGAGAGGATTTAAATCTGAGTTTTGGCTGTGAGCCAAACATCATGGCCTGGGTCTACTACAATTTAGTGCCAGGCTGCTCAGTGCTCTTAACCACTACGCTACACTGCCTCCAACATACATATAGAAACATAAATATAGACAGATAAAGAATATATTAACATACAGAAACATATATTTCTATGTAAACATATAGAAACATAAATATTTCAGTAGAAAAGGACAGCTTGGCCCACCCAGTCTGCTCAGATGGTCCATATCTCAGGGGTGTCAGCAGGCATATGCACTGTACTCAGAAGAGTACAGAAAGAAAATCAGGCAGAGGCAACAAATTAGGCAGGGCAACACAAAAAGGAAAGCAAGGACATTGCGAGTCACATTGTGTCTGTATCACACTAAACCCTTTTGCCTTTGTTGCTCGCAGTAGGGGACTGATGCCACCAACCAAATACACAAACTAGAACTTACCAGGTAGGCAGAAAAACAAAAGAAAGAAGGATTACAGGAAGAAACTGATTACTTGAACTCAGACATTTCAAATGGGGGGGGCCATTGTTGGTGTGGCTTGGCAGTGCATATTTTGTTTTATGTTTACATAATGGGAGGAGGCAACAGTGCATCAGTTTTGAGTACAAGTTTAAATTTCCTGGCTACACCCCTATGGCATGTCTAGTCTATCTTCACAAACATCGACCTCCCTCCTCCCTGCCTATTTACCTATTCCCCAATGTCTAGCCCATGCTTGTGGGGGAGCGGCTCGGAGGAAACATGAGGAAGTACTTCTTCATGGTGAGAGTGGTAGACGCTTGGAACAGTCTCCCGGTGGAAGTGATGGGGGCTAGAATGGTCAGAGGATTTAAGAATGCATGGGATAGTCACAAGGGAACATTTGAAGCAAGAGGGGGTGTAATCTGGAGTCCATATAGGGTCTCTGGTGGCACTATATGTTAGGGAATTTTGGGCAGACTAGGTGGACCAAGTGTTCCTTATCTGCTGACAACTTCTGTGTTTCACTGAAGTACTATTTTTTCACATCATTGTTAACCTACCCCCCTTCATCTCATGCCCTCAGGTCCTGGTGCTCTTTCTCATTTGAAAGAGATTCCTCTCCTGTACCCTGTTCACACCATGAGGTTCTTGTATGTCTTTATCATGGGCTGGCAGTATAGCCTAAAGTTTAGAGTAATGAGCTGTAAATGAGCTTGCTACATCCATCAGACATGGGTTTGATTCCCACAACCTTCATTTGCATACTGTGAGACTCTGAGCAAGTCATTTAACCACCCAGTGCTCCCAGACCACCCCTGAAAACAGGCACTTGTGCCTAGTGGGCCTTACCTGGTTACCAAAAGAATAATAATAAAAAAAGTCCCCTCTCGCACTCCTCTTTTCCAGGGTGTACAGGGTGTACAGGGTGTACATGTTGAGATCACTTAATCTGTCTTCACCGGGCCTTTGATACAACCCCTGAACCATTTTAGCTGCCCTCCTCTGGACTGTCTCAACTCCATCCATGTCCTTCTGAGGTGCGTCCTCCAGAACTGGACACAATACTCCAGGTGGTCTCACAAGCTAGCAATACAGTGGCAACACAACTTCCCCTGCCTGCTGGAGATCTCCCTATGTATCCCGGCATCCCAGTGGCCCTACCTACTGTTTTGTCAAATGCCCTGCCACTTCAAGGTCATCAGATATGATAATCCGAGGTCCCTTTTCTGCTTAATGATTGGCTGTTTCCCACACTTTCTATACCCAGCTTCTGTGTTCCTGTGTCCAAGGTGCATGATGCTGCACTTTAGCACTGAACCCAACTTCCATTCTCTTGACCATGCCAGTACATGGCCCTTGTCAGTGTGATGTCAATGGAGGCCCACATCCAGACCAACCAGAATGATGGCTTTTAAAGACTTAGTAGCAGTATCACAGGCTGTTGTGCTTGCATCATAATTCTTTTCCTTCTGGGCATTCAGAGACACGAGTTGGCACAGCTGGCCCACAGGGAAATGCTTGCCCTGCCTGGGGTAGCACCACTGTACAACTGGTTTTGGTAGCACAAGGGCTTTGGGGATCCAAAAGGGAGGTTAGGGATCTGTAGGGTTGAAAGAGACCCAGTGTTATTCATAATATGCAAGTGTGCCTCTTTAGTTTCAGGAGAACCTGATATCAGTTATGGTCCTGGGGTGGGAAAGCGGTCAAAGTTACACTATGCCATAGACCGGTGTTGAGGAAAGCAGTTGAATTGCATGCCACAGTAGATGAGTGGGGGTTAGACAGAGCCTGTGGAGATATTGGAGGAATAACCATGTAGGGCATGGCCCAGAAAGTAAGGAAGTGTAGTGTGAGCAGTTACCACCAGGAAGGAATATGGCCAGGAAAATGCACAGAGAGTGGTCTGCCATCTGGACAGTTTATATAAATAAACCACGTGATCCCAGATCCAGTATGGACATTATAGTATGTGTGTGGTCTCATTATAATGGTCCCAGGGTATGTATGATTAAGGTGTCCCTGGTCTCCATCACCCTTACATGAGATGGTAATGTTAACTAGCTGTGGTGCAGAATAGTTGCTCATAGCATAAGGTGGGTGTTCTCCTGATGAGATGCCATCATAAAACCCTAGACAGATGAGGACAACCTGGTCCTTACAAGGACATGTTGTAGCTCAATGGGCCTGTCCTGTATGAAACGGTAGAGAGAGAGAGACAGAGAGACAGAGAAGAGAGGGTGGGTGTGAGAGGGAGGAGAGTGGAGAGAGAGAGAGAGAGAGAGAGGGAGAGAGAGAGAAACAAAAAGGTAGAGAGACAGAGAGAGGCAGAGACAGACTAAGAGAGTGAAAGATAAATAGAAACATAGAAACATAGAAGTTGACGCAGATAAGGACATAAGGCCCATCCAGTCTGCCCATTTCTTTTCTACCTTATAAATGTGCCATCGCCTTTGCTCTGTCAGCGGCCTATCTATTCATAGTCATTTGTATTGCTCCCTTATGCCTATTCCATGCCTGTTTGAAGCCCTGCACTGTATTCATAGCCACCACTTCTTGTGGTAAGCCATTCCATGCATCCACCACCCTTTCTGTGAAAAGAATTTCCTCAATTCCCTTAATCGCCCCCTCTAATCTCATGCTGTGATCTCTTGTCCTGCTATTTTTCTTATATTTAAACATGTTAGACTCTTTCACCTTGTTAATGCCCTTAAGGTGTTTGAATGCCTCGATCATATCACCTCTCTCCCTCCTTTGCTCAAGGGTATACATATTGAGCTCTGTTAATCTGTCTTCATATGTCTTCTGATGCAGTCCCTGCACCATTTTGATTGCCCTTCTCTGGACTGCCTCAATTTGGTTAATGTCCTTGTGAAGGTGTGGCCTCCAATACTGCACGCAGTACTCCAGATGGGGCCTAACCAGTGTCTTGTAAAGAGGGATTATTACCTCCCTCTTACGACTTGTGATACCCCTACTAATACACCCTAACACCCCCCTAGCCTTACCTACTGCTTTAGAGGTCTGCTTGGATGATTTCAGGTCATCAGTGATGATGATGCCCAAGTCTCTTTCTTCCTTTGTGACTGCTAGCAACTCCCCTCCCAGCCTATAGGTGGCTTCTGGGTTTCTCTTCTCTATGTGCATGATTTTGCACTTCTTTGCATTAAATCCCAGTTGCCACTCTTCTGACCATTTTGCTAGTTTATCCAGATCTCTTCTCATTCTGCCCACACCATCTGGATCATCTACTCTGTTGCAGATCTTGGTGTCATCTGCAAACAGACAAGCCTTACCCTCTAGTCCATCTGCAAGGTCACTAATGAAGATGTTGAAGAGGACTGGCCCCAGAACTGATCCCTGAGGTACCCCACTTGTGACTTGCATCTCTTCTGACTGTATACCATTTACCACAACTCTCTGTTTTATGCCTGTCAACCAGTTTGCCACCCAGTTGACCAACTTCTGACCCACCCGAGCCTACCCAGCTTATTTATCAATCTTATATGTGGAACAGTGTCAAAAGCTTTGCTGAAGTCAAGGTAAGCAACATCAACTGCTCCCCCTTGGTCCACCACTCTGGTTACCCAGTCAAAGAAATCTATGAGATTAGTTTGACAGGACCTTCCTTTTGTAAACCCATGCTGTCTTGGATCCTGTGTTGCACTATCCTTTCCTTAAGGAGTGCCTCCATAATCTTGCCCACTACTGAGGTAAGACTGACTGGTCTGTAGTTCCCTGCCTCCTCCCTACTACCACTCTTGTGGAGCGGGATCACATGAGCCCTTCTCCAGTCTTCTGGGACCTCTCCTGTGCACAGAGACTCACTAAACAGTTCTGCTAATGGCTCTGCTAGTTCCACCTTTAGCTCCTTAAGTACCCTGGGATGTATGCCATCAGGTCCCATTGCCTTATCCACCCTGAGCTTAGCAAGCTCTTGTAGGACCTTTCTTTTGTGAAGGAGTAGTGCTCACCTCCTCCCCTGTGTCCATGATGCTAAGCTGTGTGCCCTGCCCTACCTTCTCTTCAGTAAATACTGAGCAAAAGTATCTATTTAGGATAGATGCCTTTACAGGTCCTCTCTCCACATGCTCCCTTTTCTCCATTAAGCTTAGCAATACCCCCTCTGGACTTTCTCCTTTCACTAATGTATCTATAGAAAGTCTTGTCACCTTCTTTTACTGTTCGTGCTAGTGTTTCCTCAGTTTGGGACTTTGCCTGCCTTACTGCCTTCCCTGCTTCCCTTGGGAAGTTTGGTATGCCTCCTCATCTTCATCCCGCTGTGTTCCCTTATATTTCCTGAAGGCCAGCCTTTGGCTCTGACCTTTTCTGCTACTGTATTTGAGAACCAAAGTGGTTTCCTTCTTCTTTGCACTTCCTTTCTGTCTAACACAATGGGATGTTGCTTCAAGTATTGCATCCTTGATGCTTGCCCACTTGCCTGTACCCCTCACCTGTGTTTCTTTTGCCAGGGCTAGCTTAACTCTGTTGGCCATCTTATCAAGGTCAGCTCCTCTGAAGTCCCATATTTTTCCTTGGAATGGGATGATTTAGATGAAGTAGCCAAATTGAACCATACCATGTGATGGTCACTGGCCCCAGGTGACCTTCTACCTGGAGATCTGTGATCCCTTCCTTGTTAGTCAGTACTAGATATAGGATAGCCCTGTCTCTTGTGGGTTGCTGTACCAGTTGTTTGAGGCCTCCTGTAGGAATCCACTATGTGTCTAGTTCTGGCAGATGTTCCTGCTGGTATTGACCAGTCTGTATCAGGCATGTTGAAGTCTCCCATTATCAGAACCTCCCCTTTAGCTGTCATGTTTTGTATATCTTCTAACAGTAATGTGTCTATGTCCTCCCCCTGGTCTAGGGGCCTGTAGACAACCCCAGTTCTTATGGCTGTCCCATTTCCTGTTTCCAGGGTGACCCACAGTTCTTCTGGCTCCTTATGTGTAATCTGAATTTCTGTAGCTTTGATATTTTCATTGACATACAGGGCCACTCCTCCCCCCGAAGTCTCCCAAGTGTGGTTACTGGTAAACCACGTCTCACTAATTGCTACTATGTCCAGTTTAGCCTCTGACATTATTGCCTGCAGGTCTGGGATCTTATTTCCCAGGCTGTGAGCATTTGTGTACATGATTTTCCATTGGCCAGATTCTGGTGTGTTAGTTGTTGGGTGAGGTTTGGCATTACCCCTGTGCGTCATATGGGGAGACAAACCTTTTTTCTTACCTCGTGATGCAAATGAACTGCAAACATGCTGAATCCCTGTTTGACCACTAGCTGAGGGGGGAGGGGTGTTCTTCCCATTCGACGTATGGGGTGCTGCACCCCTCTCCCCATTTGCTGGTTTAAATATTCTGCAAAGACATCAAACTTCTGCCCCAATGCACAGACTCCCTCCTTAATCAGATGCAGTCCATCAAATTTAAAGAACTTTCGCTCCCAGAACTGTTGCCAGTTCTCTACAAATCTGTGTCCTTTTTCCTGGCACCAGCCCTTGAGCCATGTGTTTAGCTCCCCTATCTCCCCTTCTCTGACCTTCCGTCCATCTGCTCCCCTCTCCCAGACTGGCAGGATCTCAGAGAAGGAGATGCTAGATGAAATAGATGATAGTTTGTCACCCAGCCTGGTCAGGTGTTCCTTGGTCTCCACAACTGACAGGCTGGTGAGATCTTTAGTCCCTATGTGTACTAGGACATCAATGTTTTCTCCTGCTTTGTGAACAATTTTAGCAATGCAGTCAGTGTCTCTCCATGCTGATGTACCTGAGAGACATCTGACCATTACCCCTGGCTGGAGATGGGTATCAACTCCCCGAATCATGGAGTCTCCTATCATCAGAAGTTTTTTGGATTTGCATTTTGCTTTTTTTGTTTTGGTTCCTGATTTGGGTGAGTTTTGTTGTGCTAGCTCCTGTGCTGCAGTGTCCTGCTCTGCAGTGTCTTCTGCCTCTTTGTTTGATTTCAGAGATAGAGGCAGATACCTGTTTGTAGTGTTTATATGGTTTTGAAGGTAATATGTTGGACAGCAGAGAGTGATGGGGCACCGATTGCCCCTCTCAACCACCTGCCAACCTCCTGGACCAACTAGCCTCTGCGGTCGAGGTTTTTCTGTTGGATGCTGGGGAAGTGGCGGGTGGTTCTTTGTATTTCCTCTTGAATATGAAATTTGAGGCATGCAATCTCTGCCCATGCTGCCCGGGCTGAGCCCTGAGATCTCCAAAGGCCCAGCATGTAGGACAGTGTCCTAAATCCTGTAAGCCTGTCCTTCTGAAAATTGTTCCACAGTACCTGCAGTTAATGATATCCATTCCAGAAAAGTTGCTGGGTTTATAACCTAGTCAGAGTAAATAGAAGGAAGAAAAGGAAAAAATGCAAGTAATGGTTTGATTGTGTTTTGTTTAACTTATTATAACAAGTTAAATTACTAGTGCCCTGTAAATGACTCACCTTGTGGGCCCACTGATCCACCCCTTCCTGCTCTGCCACAGGAAATGTCACAACTGTGGTACCCTACAAAGGAGTGTAATGTGGGGTGGTTGGGGTGGGGGTGGGTGGCTAGTGAAAGAGAGAGAAAGAGAGATAGAAGTGGCACTTAGTTAATGCTGCCGTGCTGTTTAAAACTATTAAAGAAACACGGTTGGAAATGGAGCTTTCTGATTGTTTGATTCGTAGTTTAAAGGGTTAGGTTAATGTTTAAAAAACATCATATAACACACAAACATTGGAATTTTAACTATAAAACATTTATTAAAAAAACTAACACACTTCAGTTCAATAAAACTTAAGGCACACCAGGATTAATTCCCTTTGCTAATCTAACTCTGGGACATACAGCTCAGGACCGCACCTACTGCTGCCTCATGACACTCTAGTTTTAGATTAATCACCCACAATCCATCACCTGGCTGTGTCTTAATGCTCAATTACTGCAAATTCAGGCACTTGTTTTTACAGTATTTATAAATATAAAATATAAATGTTTATACTTCAGGTACAAAATATAAATAATGCTTATAGACTGTGTGTCATTTTCACTTTTCATTTCCCTGATTTATCTCTGCATAGCGTAAACTGGGAGTATTTCAAAAGTAGAAATGTTCTTGAAATGTGCAAATAGAGTGAGAGACTAATGCACCTGCACTTCAAGGTGCTCTGCCTCTTATTCAGAGCTAGCATTTCTGCTTTTGCAATACTGCCGATTTGCACAGCGCATCTGTTTGTAAACTCTGGATTTATTTACATAGCAGCACCAAGAATTCCAGTATTCAGAGTAGCACGTATGAGTTCCTGTTTGCCAGGTTTATCTCTCAGATGAGAATTCACTTTGTAAAGCAGCATGCCACAGCAAATGAGAATGGTCTAGAGTTGTGTGTATTTATAAATACAAATTTGAAATGCAGTTTATACTTTGGGAATCAATTTACCTTTTCATTTGCTGCATTTCCTCTGAAGTGTGCGCTCACTTTATACAGCGTGACACACAGAAGCCAATGGAATGCCATTGATCCCAAACATCAAGCAGCAGTTCTGGGTTTCTGAAAATCAGCTCTTTCCCACATCCTAAAATCTCATTCCACACTCTCCTTCTATTGTCCCAACACCCAGTCCACCTGCTCATCTGGGAGATAGCTATTATATGCAGGCAATTCCCCCTTCAGTAAGCCACGCTTCTGTTGTTCCTCTCTGCTCACTGATTGGCTGCTGAGTGTGGGAAACTACACCAAGCTAGAGACCCACAGGTTTCTGTGCTCACTGAGATGTATAAATAGAGGCAATCTCCCCCCTCAGACTGCAGACTCCTGTCAGATACAATTGCTATCTAGGAAGGGGTAGTTACTCTTGTTGGACAGACAACAACCAAAATGTCACCAAATAAACACTCCATGGCATATACTGCTCATCTGATAACTAACAAGGAAAATAATAAAGTAAGTACTATTTGTACATTTATGGCAATATAAGATTTAAGTGAAGTATTTTATATTTTAATTAAAAATCAATGTAGGCAGGAAATTGTGGTGCAATATTAGTCATTGGTAAACATTTAAAACACAAACTGAATAAGAAAAAAGTAATTCACTGTAAGGTTACCTTACCTCTTAATTATTACAATTTATAAAAAGCTATGCAATACTTACATTTTTAATAAAAGTTATGCTAAGAAATGTGATTTTCCTAAACAGCTCAGGAAACCAATAGTAGAGAAGATGAGGAGAGACCATATCAATGGAAGCATTGAGATACTGAAGTGGGTACTGGAAAAGGAGTTTCCGAAACACCAGCCCTGCTCCAAACTGGAGAAAGCAGAGATCCTGGAAATGGCTGTGAGTTTCCTGAGACAGCAGCATCATCTCCAGGGCAAAAGTGAGTCTTGTTTCTGTCTAATATCCCATGTATTGATTACCTCCAGATATCTCTATGTTCAGTAAGAATATTTAGATGGGCTTACTCCTTGCATGCGCATGCAGCAAATGTTTGAGAAGAACCATAAATAAATAAATAACAGGCTGGTGCAGTGGCTTAATGACGTGACATCACACTGCCAGGCAGGAGACTCAGGTTCGAGAGAGACTCATGTTTCTTGCTTACTGCATCAGCAGTGGAGTGGGGAGTGGAAGCTGTATCACAGAGTGATGTGTTGGGTAACCCTTTATAGCCCCCTTATGACCATGCTAGGAGTGGGATGTGGTGGGGTCTGATAGGTGATCACCACCTGTACCATTCAGAGCTGGGGTTGTGGCCTGGATGCAGTCACAGTCAATGGGTGGGTGGGGGGAGTTTTTCTGGGAGATTTAGGGTGAAATGAGAAATGGTGTTGTAACAGTAGCAATTCATTAGTCAATGTGGTCATATTGTGTCATGTTAGAAACTGAAATGGGTTCTTTTCTTTTCCCTGCTGCAGCACTCATACAGAACAGCCCTCAGCAGGATTACAAGGAAGGCTATTCCAGGTGCTTGCAGGAGACACTACTCTTTCTCTCTCTCCATGAACATAAAATGGAAAATCAAATGAAATTGCTAAACCATTTCCACCAAGCTACAGCTGTTGTTGAGAACCTGAGTCCCCTGTATCTTCCCTAGCCTCTTTTCCTGTCAGCTCTTCTCAAAAAGACATCTCTGGGCAGCTCCAGGCAACTCTAGAGACCCTGGTAGCTATGGAACACTTTCTGATGGACTTTTCAGTTCCAAAACCAGAGGAAGATATGATTTCATGAGGGTCCTGACCTCCTCTCAGTGTAGGAAATATTAATTTTCCATGAAGATTTTAATTTCTAAAGTGACTGAAATGCTTTGCAGCTGTTCCCTTCATACTGAAGGCTGTCCCTAATGGATCAAGTGGTTTATCTGCTGCAGTAGGGCATTTGTTTGTTACTTTGTCAACTTTTACAGTGTCAAAACTATAAGTATATTTTTGTTCTGAAGGAAATCTTTGTACTGTTATTGAGTGTTCTGTAATATTTATAATGTATTAACTGTTAAACAAATCTGGTTACATCTGTAACTGACCAATAGCTGTAGGAGAGAAACTCCAAGATATTTTATGAAACATGTTGTTTATATTTGTATCTCCAGATTTAATGGAATAATCTCAATATTTTATAAAGAGCTTTGTTCATGTTGTATTCTAATTATAGGAGCGCAGTGTAGGTTTTACTGTGAGTTTACAGTTAGAGAAAAGCTTCAAGCTGTTTCCTTCATATTGAAGGTCCCCTCTGGTGAGTTATGATACATGTGTGTTAAACTGTAATATACAGCACAATAACCAGAGATTGTTTACTTTCATACAGAAGGTCCCCTCTGGTGAGTTCTGTTTCATGTGTATTAAACTGTAACATACAGCACAATACCCAGAGACTGTTTACTTTCATACTGAAGGTCTCCTCTATTACATGTGTATTAAACTGTACAGCACAATACCCAGAGACGTGTGTACTTTCATACAGAAGGTACCCACTGGTGAGTTATGTTTTATGTGTATTAAACTGTAATATACAGCACAAAACCCAGAGGCTGTTTACTTTTAATCTAAAGGATGTCTTGCACTTATTATAACCTTTAAAAAGTTATGTAACATTAGTGTAGGAATGAAATATTCCTTTAGCATTTGCAAACCAGCTTACATAGTTTGTACGCTATACCCTTCACAGTGAAGGAGATACAGTAGTGTGTATAAAAAGAAAGAATGGGTCTTTCTAATTTTGTTAGAATGTTGTTTATACTGTTATTATTGTTCCTGGTATACACACATGTCGAGGTACATTTTAAGATAGTTACATTTTGTCATCATGTAAATTCTACCCTGTCTGTAAAGACAAGTTTTAACCATTGCCAATGCAATGACTGTATTTATTGATTGGAGAAATTCTCCATTATAGTACAAAACCTGACTGTGTATTGCCTGTATATTCTTTAATGGCCGGGTAACTAAACCTTTTTGAGGGCAGAATATCTCTTGTACCATAGGCAGATATCAAGCTGTGAAAGTAGAAAAATCAGGCACTTTCAGCAGTGTGCTTTCAGTTCAAGTTATAGAAATGGGGTTCTTCTATTCCCTAACCTAATTTCTTCTTACACTATCTGTCTCCTGCATTTTTTAACTGTCATCACTTTGTAGCAGTGTGTTAAGTATAGCAATTAAACGATTAACAATAAGTTGTTTGTGTTGTGATATTATTTTCATTTTATGGGAAAATGTTATATCCTTGCAACAGTATTCACCTTTAATGAGCTCCTGACATAGTTGAGACAACTTTGAAAAAATGTAATATTCAGGCATAAATGCAGCTTCTATTTTCTATTTTATTCTGTAATTCTCACCCTTATTTCTTTATTACTAAGGGTATTTGCATGAATACAGTATCTCTGGCCTTTTAGCTCATGCTGCCTGCCTACACCTGCCATCATATTTCTGTTTATGACATCAACATATATTGCTGTGGAGATAATTATGATGTCATAAACATTGGTTTATGATGTCATGTATAGAGACACAGCCAGCACTGATATAGTCTTGGGGGCAAGGATCTTGTTTTCATGCAACTGTTTTCAGTAATAAAAAAAATGAAGAATTAATTATTGAGAATGTACAAAGTAATATTGATAATGGGATGAATCGCAATATAAATCTAAGTTTTCCTAATGCCATTAGGGGATCTTTATAGACCAGATGGCACCCCTTGAAAACTTTTGAAAAAATACAATTTAGACTCAGCTCTTCACTTGTTCTTCATTACCGAGGATATCTGAATGTAAGCGGGTTCTTCCATAGACGACATCTGTTCTGCATATTTATTTCTCATCTAAAGTAATAATCCTGTGCTTGTGACATCACAGGTGGTTCCTTGGCAGTAGGTTGTGATGTAACTAAAAGATGATTATGACTTTAAGTGTGGAATATGCAGTTGAGATAAAGGAACTCTAAAGTGCAAAGACCATGCCTGCATACCTATGATGAAGAACAAAAACTGTTTGTCATGCGAGTTCCAAAAATGCTGACACAAGACAGGTATGTCTTATAGTTTACAGTAAGCTGTCACATGAATCCTACATCAGTAGTACCCACCCTGCTCAGCTTTCTCTCTGGGGTCCTCAGACTGTTTCTGGATCTTTGTGTCTTTTAACCCTAGAAGGGAGTGTGCCTTAATGATCTCAATACTGAAGTCAGAAGCAGGAGAGCCCAGGTTCAAATCCCACCAAAGTCAATGACTCACTGTGTGTTCATGGGCAAGTAAAGTCTCAATGTTTTCTCTTCCCACCCCAGCTGGCAAGTGATTTGCATGCTGGGAAATGAAGTTAATCAACTCATGAGTATTGCAGATTGTTCCTGAAAGGTTCAGGAGCATTCACCAAAATGTAACTCAGTTCATGAACTGTGTGTTAATGCAACATTCCTGAAGTTACAGAACCTTTAATATACAATGATGAACTAGGACAACAAATATTTTTTCCTACTTAATCTACATATCAGAATGCACTGTTTCCCACTTTGTGTGATATAAATAATTCATCTATAGTCTGTTAGCTACAGCTTTTATAAACAAATAAAAAGGCAGAAAAACAGAAATGACAAAACATGTATTTTTATGAAATGTAGGCAGTCTTGAAAATATGGAAATACATAAAAGATATGACTGGTATGAAGAATAATACCAAAGACTAAAGGGCTGCCCTGTCCTGGTGGTGCAGACAGCAAAATAATCAACAGTACAAAAGTAAAAACTGGTCTAATACATCACAAACCTCTACACATTCCAGTAATTGCAAGTTAAAATTCATGTTTGTTGGTAATACGAGCAGGAAAGAATAGCCTCCACAGCCTAACCCAAATTTCATCCAGTCACTCTGGGCTTTGTCAAGGTTATACTGGCCTCTAGTGGTGCGTCACTTATAAATACACACTTATATCTGTCATACATGTATATCTGTTCAAGGAATAACAACCTAGCTGGTACATCTATATATATAGTATTTCAGCAAGACAATCTTCATGAGATTGGAAGATCTGGCTTAAATGAATGAACAGCGGCAGATGCTACCATTGCACAAATAATACAATCGATGTATACATATAGTACCGACATATGAGCTACTGAATTAAAGCAACAGCAACACATTGCACAAATAATACAATCATTTGTATGTTAATACAGTATACAATACCAACAAATAAGCTGTTAAACTAAAGCAACAGATAAACATTGTTCAAATAATACAATCTCTGTGTAATACACAATGCACAAATAATGCAATCCCAGGGCACATTAACACAACATACAGTAACAACATATGAGCTATTGAATTAAAGCAACAGCTACACATTGCACAAAAAAAGCAATTTCTGTGTACACTAATGCAATATACAGTACCAACACATGAACTATTGAATTAATGGTGTCAGCGTGACTCAATGGTATCAGTGTGGTTCTGTTGGTAGTACATCCACCTCTGGACCAGAAGGTCATAGGTTCTCGTCTCACACAGGGATGGGACTTGCACCTTAAATGCTGGCATCTGAGTGCATTATTAGGGGGGTGTTGTACTGCTGGGGTGTGCCGTCCTTTGGATGAGATGTTAAACCAAGGTCCCTTCTACTCATCCTGGTGCTGTCCTTGTGGGTGTCCAGGTGGAAGTAAAAAAACCCAGGGCACTCTTTGCAAACAGCAGGGAACATTCCCAGTGTCCTGGCCAACATTCCCCTTCCCATAAACTGGTTCATACAATTGTCCAGGCTGTGTGTGGTACTGATGTGAGATATGATTGCCTCTACACATTCAGTCACTTCCCTACCAGTCTAGCACTGCTTGTAAAGCTCTTTGGGATACACTGTGTATGAAAAACGCTATATAAATGCTGATTCTTCTTCTTCTTCTTACAACAGATGTACAGTACACAAATAATGAAATCCCTGTGTACATTAATACAGTACCAACATATGAGCTATTGAATTAAAGCATCATAGAAACATTGAATCTGTCAGCAGATAAGGACCATACAGCCCACCTAGTCTGCCCATTTCCCTACTTGAGTTGGGAATCCCTACTCTTAACTGACTGCCCTTCCACCACTCTAGTACTGCAGGGTGCCTTTATGCTTATCCCATGCACTTTTGAACAACAGGTACACATTGCAAAATAATACAGTCCTTGTGTACACTACTACAATATACAGTACCAATCTATGAGCTATAGAATTAAAGAAACAGCTACACACTGCACAAGTAAGGCAATGCCTGTGTACATTGATATATAGTATTAACATATGAGCTATTGAATTAATGCAACAGATACACATTACACAAATAATACAATCCATCTGTTCATTAATACAACATACAGTATTAACAGTAAGCTACTGAATTAAACAGCTACACATTGCCCAAATAATACAAACCAGGTGTACATTAATGTGATATACATTACCAATATATAAGCTATTGAATTACAGCAACAGATACACCTTGCACAAATAATACAGTCCATGTGTACATTAATACAATTTACAGTATCAACATAAAAGCTATTGAAATAAAGCATTAGCTACATTACACAAATAATACAACCCATGTGCACATTAATATGGATATACAGTACCAACATATGAGCTATTCAATTACAGGAACAGAAACACATTGCACAAATGATACTATGTGTACATTAATACAATATACAATACCAAGATATAAGCTATTGAATTAAAGCAACAGCACACATTGCCAATAATACAATTCATGTGTACATTTTCCAGTGCTAAGAAATAGTCTAGTTCCACAAATGGGTTAATTTTTGCTGTACCACGTTATGTCTCAATGATATATACTATATATATATATATATATATATTACAGGCAAAAAACTCAGTTTAATGCATTAATTAGGGTTGTTCCACAGTGACAAAAGTGAGGAAATTCGGTGTTAGGGTTGAAAGCCCCCCTTGGACCCCTCCCGCCTACACCCCCAACCGACATCAGCATGCATTGGGGTTGCCAGCCTAACTCTCACCCCATCACATGTGTGAAGAAGCAGAGGTATAGGAGAATGGGGTGAGAGTTGGGACAACAACCCCAATCACTTCAATGCCAGTTGGGGGAGGCGGGGGTCCAAGGGAGGCTTTCAACCCTAACACGGATTCTCACTTTGTCACTGTGGAACAACCCTAACTAATGCATTAAATGGATTTTTGCCTCTGATTTCCTTCTTTTGAGAATGATGACGAGAAATAGTGAATGTAATGCTGGGCAGGGCCCCCGCACTCCCGCCACATGATATCTTGTGACACAGTAACAGGAACAGCAACACAAACAGAAGCGTGAACAGTGGTGCACATGGTAATGCAAATGTGAATGAGAACTCAAAGGGTAATGCACACGGTGGCGTAGATGAGAATGGTAACTCAAGGGGATATAAGCATAAGTGGAAACAGTAACTGTAAGCGTAATAGAAGTGCATACCTGTGTTTTCCAAACAGGTGCATACAGAAACACAGTGTGTACAAAGAATGTATGCATTGTAATGGGGATCGAAGTGTAAAATGAGCATTGGAAGTACTTAATTGGTAATATCTCAGCAACTGCACGACGTAGCAAAAAATTTAAATTGCACAGAAATCATTATTTTCCTGGCTTCCGCTTTGTATTACATAGCCCATGGGGCTATGCATCTCATGACTAAAAATCTGTATCTCTCACTGTTTTTGAGATACGAGCCCCAAAAGGCACGGCGTATGCCACCATGTTAGACTACGGGAAACAATGCCAACTTTGTAGTATCGTAACTTTGCAGCTATGCAATATTTTTTTTACCAAACCAGTGCAAGGCACATCTGTGAGATGTTGGCTAACTTCCTCCAAATTTCAGCCCAAAAGACCAAATGGTTCTTTTACAGCAGGGTGACAAAGAACTCCTGTCATTTTGGCCATAGTCTGGAAAAGTACTATCAAACTTTGTGAAAGCTTTCACAAATTCATTCGAAAGTGTTGCAGGTTTGAAAGTACTTTGTGAAAGTAATTTTTCCAGAAATTTGAAAAACATATTTCTTGGGTGTTTTACCCCAAAATAAAGATATGGCTAACATCCTCAGGCTCCGACTAGGTGAATACAAAAATAATTAGGTTGCTAGAGGGTCCCAAATTTAAATGGCAAGCATTTTTCTGATCATCAACTGAAAACAAAATGGTGGATTTGGGAAAGTAAAAGGGCCATTTGTGAAAGTAAAAACTGCATTTGCAACACTTTCGCACTTTTTGTTAACTTTTCCCATTGACTTATAATGGGAATTTGTTTTTTGAATAACTTTTGAACCGTTCAATATTTTTTCATGAAATCTTTAAAAGACTCATCGGGGACCCCAGCCGCATGTTCTCTGAAGTTTTCAGACCGGTCTCGCAAACCGTGCGACCAGTAGATGAGAGCAAAGAAATCACAAAAAAGCGTAATTGCGCAATTGGTTTTATTTATTTTTATTTATTTATCAAGTCTAGGATTACAAATACCTTTGAGCCATGGCTCTTTTACAAAGGTTCCATGTCAGAGAAATACAAATTATGGGGAACATCAAGACAGGCATTACAACAATGTGGACATTGCAAAAAGAGTACAGATTAATACAGTTCAAGGGTAGCATTGTAACAAGGCAGCCAGCGGCATTTGTCAGAGAAAACAGACAACAGATAGTTGTCGCTTAATAACTCCACAGCCGTATATCTGACTGGTACAAAACTTGGCAGATCCCAAGATCTACCATGCCCAATTGTGCATTCCAAATTTCAAGCAAATCTCTTGAACAGTGGAAAGGTTATTAAGGTGCAAAACTTTACCCTTTAACATTAAAAGTGCTACTCAACCCCAGCTATTGTAGCACTACCATGCTACCATAATATATCTATATATTTGCAGTTGTTTAATCAGAAGTAGCACAGTAAGCTGAAAGCTTGTTTATAAAGTGCAACCTGGGTGCACAGGGAAGTTAAGTGACTTGCTCTGGGTCACACAGTATGCAAGTGAGGGCTGTGGGATTCAAACCCAGGTCTCCACATTTGCAGCTCAGAGCCTTAAACCACTGCGCTATACTGCCTCTGGTAACATACTGCATACGGTTTTTATTTGCATTATAATGTACCTGCTGATCATGTCTTCATTATGTAACCAATAGCAGCCATGCAATGAGGCTCCCCTTGAGCTGAATACCATGAATGTGAACTGAATTTCGTACTCTGTACAGTCTACTGTTTTGTTCTTATCTGACATGGAACCTTTGCAAATGAGCAATTTATGCTCAAAGGTTGTTTCTGATTATCTAAAATAATAAATAAATAAACTTAATATTATATACAGTACCAACATATAGCTATTAAATTAAAGAGCAGATACACATTGCACAAATAATACAATCACGTGTGCATTCATACAATACACACTACTAACTTATGAGCTATTGAAGTAAAGCAACAGTTATGAAGGAAATGAGAGAAGGCATCCTTAGGATGGCAGAAGAAGGAAGATATTGTTGATGGGGACCTGAATATGCCAGACATTAACTGGAGCACCTTTGCTGCAGCTACATCAAAAACAGAGTCATTCTCGATGCCTACAGAGGCATGCATCGGGAGAACAATCATATACCTGGTACTCACAAATAGGAATGGAGAGTGGATCTCAGATTTAGAAAGGGTAGCCATCTGTGAACAAGTGACCACCAAACAGTATGGTTCATGATAAACACAGCTGCAGAGTCAAGCTATACAAAACCGAGGATACTGGACTTTGGAGGTCTGATCTTGGCAACATGAGAGAGTGCCTCAGAAAAGCACTAGCAAATGGGCAAGAAGGAGGGTGAGAAGGTACAATAGGGAAAAATAAAACTGACATCACAGAGGCAACAAGCCTTTGTTTGAACAAATAAACAAATCAAAGCAAATGAAAAAAACACTATGGTTCTCAAAAGAGGTGATGGGAAGGTAAGGAGAACAAGATAGCATTCAGGAAGTATAAAAACACAGAAGGAGCAAGACACAGAACTGTACCAATTAAAGCAGAAGGATCTGGGAAGGCAGTCAGAATAGCAAAGGCCCAAACTGAGGAAAAGATAGCAAACTCAGTTAAGAAGGGGATAAAACCTTTTATAAGTACATTAGGGAGTGGAGAAAGACCAAGGAGGATAGTGAGGGCTTAATAAAGTGGAGGGTGGGTGGGCAGAGAGTGACAGTGAAAAGCAGGGATACTGAATGAATACTTCTGCTCAGTATTCACAAAAAGGAGGAGGAGGTACTTAAACCAATCAATAGAAGCACTCTGGATTGGGGTCAATACCAGTCCATTCACAGAAGAAAGGGTCCTGAAAGAACTCCTCATACTGAAGGTGGACAAAGCAATGGGGCCAGATGGGATTCACCCAGAATTCTAAAATAACTAAGGGAGAAATAGTGACACCACTGACTACCCTTTTAAGCAAATCATGGGAGGATGGCATGGTACCTGAGGACTGGAGGAGGGCAGATGTGATTCCCCTTCACAAAAGTGGGAGCAAAGCAGAGGTAGAGAACTACAGACCTGTTAGTTTGACCAAAGTGGTTGGGAAAATGATGGAACCACTTATGAAAGAAAGAATAGTTGAGTACCTAGAGGCCAGTGGAGCACAGGACCCGAGGCAGCATGGATTCACAGTGAGAAGGTCATGTCAGACTAATCTAATAGATTTCTTTGACTGGGTGACCAAAGTAGTAGACCAGGGAGGGGCTGTGGACATGGCCTACCTAGACTTTAGCAAGGAATTTGACACAGTCCCACAAAAAAGATTAATAAACAAGTTAGCCTGGGAGTGGGTCCCAGGTGGTAGCCTGGGTAAAACATTGGCTGGACAATAGGACACAGAGGATAATAGTAGACTGAGTCCACTCTGAAGAAAGGGGGGTACTAGCAGGGTATCACAGGGTTCTGTAGTGGGACCGGTACTTTTTAATGTCTTTATAAGTGACATTATGGAGGGATGGGAAGGAAAAGTATGCCTCTTTGCAAACAACGCAATGATCTGCAACAGGGTTGATACACGGGGGGGGGATAAGAAGGGACTTGGCAAGGTTGGAGGAATGTTCAAAAGTATGGCAGCTCAGAGTCAATGCAAAGAAGTGCAAAGTAATGCACCTGGGAAACAAAAACCCAGGGGAAGAGTACACAATGGGTGGGGGGATACTAACAAAAACAAAAATAGAAAGGGACCCGGGGTAGTCATATCAGATGACTGAAAGGTAGGCAAGCAATGTGAGAAGGCAGTAAGGAGGGCTGGGGGATACTGGAATGCCTAGGGAGAGGCATCATCAGTGAAAACAAAGGTTGTTATCCCTCTGTACAGACAGTTTGTGAGACCCTATCTGGAATACCGCATACAGTTCTGGACGCCCATCTCCACAAGGGCGTACACAGGATGGAGGTAGTTCAGAGGAGGTAACTAAAATGGTGTAGGGTTTGCACGGAAGCCATACAAAGAGAGACTAAAGGAGCTAATATGAATACCCTCAAGGAAAGGAGTGGGGGGAAGGGGTGCATGACAGAAACTTTCAAGTACTTCAAGAGTCAACAAAGTCCAAGAGGGTATCATTGTTTAGAAAAACTGATGTAAGTGGCAAAATTTGAAGACAGAGGTGGGGGAGGCAGCTCAGGGGCAAGGTGAGGAAGTATTTTTTCACAGAGATGGTGGTGGATGCATGGACTGACCTTTCTGAGAAGGTTGTGGGGTCAAAAACAGTGAAGAAATTCAAGAAGGCATGGGGCAGACTTAAGGCAATTCTGTTGTGGGGGTAGGAAGAAGTAGGCTGTTGGTTAACTAGGATCTGCAGCTTATCAAATAGGTAGAGGAAATGGGCAGACTGGGTAGGCCAAGTGGTCCTTTTCTACCGTCAAAGTCTGTGTCTGTGTTTCTGTGTTTCTGTGTCTAGATACACATTGCTCAGATAAGGCAATCCATGTGCACATTAATACAATATACAGTACCAACATTCTTTCTTTCTTTCTTTCTTAGGAAAAATAAAAACTTTGAGTGAAAACTCTTTTATAAAAGTTCAACATCAATTACATGGCATATACAGTACAACAGAAGGGGAATTGCCCCTCTGTGACTCACACTTCACGGGAAGGAATGTATGCAATCAGTCATGAAAGTGAACAGAAAAGCAAAGGAACTTAGTTTCTGTATCTTTTTAAAGCAGGAACAATGTTCCTGTACTTTTCCCACTGACACTGGAACTGAAATTCTTAAACCAGCAACATAATGACAGATTCTGGGTTTGTGACCTGCAATCAGGGTTTGCATAACAACATTTGACTTGTACAACAATGCTGTTTTCCTAGAAATACTTCAATGTCTCTAACTGAATCTACTAGTGTCTAAACAGATAGATGTGTCGCGACATAGCTATCTTTCAGATTGAGGATCTACATTCTGCATGTCATATTTGCCAATGTCTGAGTTCCTGTACTTCTTGAATACCACTTGCACTACTGTACACAATAAGAACAACTCGAGGAACATTTAAACAAACAGTGCAAAGGTAGTGCAAACAGAGAGACATAATGTGGAATATAAGTACAGAATAACAAGTAACCAGCTATCAGCTACTACCAATAAACATTAGAGTACGACTAAGGAGCTTATGGGGGAACACAGAGACAAGGACCCAAGCAGCCCATAGTACAGGTTTTGTCCTGGTAACAGGGATGGGATTGAAAAAAGCCAACTTGGGGGTGGCTAAAAGGGGGAGGGGGTGGAAGTCAAGTTGTACCAGGCATGTCGTCCAGTAGGACATCCCAGGTCCATATTGAAAATGAGCTTTGCTTAATTGTGTTCTTCTGGTTAAACAAAGATGTTGATTGATTGATTGATTGAAGTTCTAAATCAGAGCAGAGTGCATGCCTGTAGAGGAGAGGTCCAAGCCAGACCCACCTAATTGCAGGGGCAGTTAGTGTTGAGGGCAGCTGAGGACATTCTACCCACTGCTAAGGTCAGCTACGAGAGTTACGATGTGAGGCAGGTGAGGGAGGTGGCCAGGGTGTCAATATCACACATATTAGGAGATGGGTAGAGAAGGACTAGTAGTACACCATCTATCTGCAGCAACAGGCCCTGGATGTGTTAAGGTGTTATTTCAACTCTGACTTAAATGTGGGAGGCTTCCAGTGAATAATAGGTGAGCAGGGATATTGTTTAGATACAAAGGGAGCCCCAGGCAAGGACTGCTTTTCAAGAGATGTTTTCCTAAATGGGACAGTCAACAAGCCCTGAGTCTGGCCCCTAGTCTGGTATCCTGAAGAACAGGTATGGAGCAATTTGTTGAGACATGGAGGAGCTTTGCCAATTAGTGATTTCTTGCCTAACATGCATGTCTGGAATTTAATCCTATTGGTGAGTGTGAGACAGTTGGTTTGCTTGTAAAGGGAGCAGGAGTGGGTGAGTCAGCTTCAAGAGTAAGCCTACAGGCTTTATTGAGGGCTATGATCACACATTTGAGTGCCGTGTCCAATGCCACTCCTTACACTACAAGGCCATAGTCTATAACTGACAGGATGGAGAGGAAACAGTCATAGTGCAGCAGGTGTGAGATTAATGCCTATGCCTACAGAGGACTCCTAGCTTAGTGTGAACCACCTTTATGACCAGGTCAATATGCTGTACAAAGGAGGGGGTGTCATCAATGATGATCCCAAGGTACTTGAATGATTGAACCTGCTCTAGCGTGTCACTCATTTTATTGGTGATAGTCAAGGCCGGGATGGCTTTCCTTAGCTGCCGACTGGATAACAGCATGAACTATTGAATTAAAGTGAGAGATACACAGTGCACAAATAGTACAATCCTTGCATACATTAATACGATATTCACTAGCAACATATGAACTATTGAATTAAAGTGAGAGATACACATTGCACAAATAACACAATCCATGTATACATTAATACAATATACAGAACCAATATATGACCTATTGAATTAAAGCAATAGATAATCATTGAACAAATAATGCAATCCTTGTGTCTATTACTAACCAACCAACTAACCAACCAGGTTAGGTAACACCCTAGACCTTGTGCTGGCTAATGGGAAGTGTGTGAGAGAGCTGAGGGTGGATGAACCACTGGAGGGGAGTGACCACCACTTAGTGTGGTTCGCGATACATATGGGCAAGGAGAGAGTAGTAACAGGTATGAGGGTGTTAGACTTCAGGGATGCTGACTTCAAGAGGATGGGGAAGTAGTAAAGGGGTATCTGACAGCATCCATTGGAATATGGACACTAACCAGAGGTGGGAGATCATCAAACTAAGGATTGAGGAGGCAACCAGAACCTTTATCAGGGTCCAGACTAAGAGGGCTAGGGCCAAGAAACTGAGCTGGGTGAAGAAGGGGTCAGGGAAAAGGTAAGGGTCACATTTATGAGGTACAAAAGAACAGGGAGGGGAGGACAGAGAGGATTACCTGAAGGAGTCAAAGGAGGTTACAAGAGAAGTAAGGGCAGCCAAGGTGGTTAGGGAGCTCAGGCTGGCACAGGACATCAAGAATTTGGAGAAGGACTTCGTCAGGTACATCAGGGAGAAAAGAACCTGTAAGGACCGAATTGTAATGATTCAGAGGGATGGGGGGGTGGAAACAGGGGCAGAGCAGGCAGAAGACTTAATGAATATTTCTGCTCAGTGTTCACTAAGGAGAAAGGAGGGGAGGTACCTGAGGGGTGATAGAGCAGGCCAGGCACAGGGGGGAGGAAGTGACAGAAGAAGAAATAACAGTGGGCAGGGTTCTGGAAGGCTTGAGGGCACTGATGGTGGACAAGGTACCATGGCCAGATGGCATACAACCCAGGGTGCTGAAGGAGCTGGCAGATGTCATGACAGAGCACTTGGCAGACCTGTTGAATGCCTCCCTGGACCCAGGGAGTGTCCCTCAGGACTGGAGGATGGCTCATGTGGTACCCCTCCATAGTGTTGTGCGAAATTGGAATATTTCGCAGAGCAAAATATTTCACATAATTAATGCATTATTTTCGCACCCATGGGTGAAATTTCAACACCTGCAGGAGAAATTTCACCTCCTGCTGTGAAATTCTGTTAAGACCTCTCACTGGTGTCTAGTGGTACTCCCCCTGGCCGTCACTGGCTGTAAACATTAATAAGCACACACCCCAAAGTTACTCTGCCCTCCTGTTGTTTGTTTAATATATATATATATATATACACACAAAGAAGAAAAAGAGGGGATGCTCTATTTATGTATAAGATCCACAATGATGATGAATTACTTACACAACTGGATATGTCTTATAATAAACAACTGTAATTTAAGAAGTCACAAATATCGCTGACTCTTACTTATCCTAAAACAAATGAAAGAGATCATATTATACATAAAGGATAATCCGTTGTGGAACTCACTCCCTAGTTCCTAGTAGAAAATGTTGACCATGTTAGCTTTAAACATAAACTTGATACATTACTGTTACAATAAATATGGAATATACCAAGCTTGGCTGGAGACATACTACATGGGTCATGCCTTTTGTATGTCTATATCTCCTAGTAACTCTAGTACACATATATATATATTTACATACAGTATATATATATATATATACCCTTCACTCCCTAGTGTCTAGTGGTCCCTCCCCCGGCCGTCACTGGCCGTAAACATTAATAAGCACTCCTCACCCAGCCCAAGTTATCCTGCTGCCTCTGTTGTTTAAAAAAAAAAATATATATATATATATATATTTATCCTTCACTCTCTGGTGTCTAGTGGATCCCCCACCCCATCAGTATATAGCAGCACCCACCCAGCTCCCCCAGTACCCCCGATCAGGCCACGGCACAGCCCTCCACTCACCTCCACGGCCGTCAGCCCAACTGAGCACTTGAATGAATGAATGAGCGTCAAGCACTCAGTGGCACTCAGTCGGACTGCTGGCTGAGGAGGTGAGTGGAGGAGTGGCTCCAGTGGCCGATCGGGAGTACTGGGGAGATGAGTAGGTGCTGCATATACCGATGGGGTCCACTAGACACCAGGGAGTGAAGGGTACATATATATTTTTTTTAAAACAACAGAGGCAGCAGGGTAATTTTTTGGGGAGGGAGTTGTTATTAATGTTTTATATGGCCAGTGATGGCCGGGGGGGGGACCACTAGACACCAAGGAGTGGAAGAGGGTGATTTTTTTTTAAAATAAAACAAATGGGGGTTGCAGGGAAACGTGTGTGTGTGTGTGTGGGGGGAGTTAATTTATGGTGGTGGCCAGTGGCAATGGGCAAAATTGTGGGCGAAACAGAAATTTAGCCACAATTTTGAGAAACATTTCACCCGGCAAAATTGCTGATTTTATGGGCAGTTTCAGCACCAACATTTTATTTCACTGCATTTCTACCCTCCATAAGAGTGGCCCTAAGGATGAACCTGGGAAGTTCAGATCAGTAAGCCTCACATCCATTGTAGGTAAGCCAATGGAGACAATGTTATCAGGAGTTATACAATGGGGTATGAAATCCTGTAACCTCGTTGGTCAGAACACATCACATGATGGGGTATATCCTGTAATAACCCACGGCTGTGAAATGGCATTTACAAAAATGTACCTAGACACATTTAAAATTTTTTTGCACTGGGTCTCTTGTATAATCAAATAAGGCACTCCAGGGTGTGGGTTATTGAAGGTTCACCACTTCTAGTGTGTTAAGTCATGCTGCACCTTGTGACACACCACACAAGGCGGGTAAATCCCACAATAACTCACACCCTCTTGTGCCTTATTGCTTAAATAACCCACACCTCACTGTGTGTTATATTATTGCTTGCTTATATACTGTAGCACAATACCCAGAGACTGTTTACTTTCATACTGGAGGATGGCTTGTCACTTATTTTAACTTTTAAAAAGTGTTGTAACTATAGTGTAGGAATTAAATATTTATTTTATTTGCAAATTCAATTAGTTTGTATGCTATACCCATCTGCAGAGAAGGCTATAGTATGTATAGCTTATAAGGGCTTTGCACGGGCTGATTTTTATATTTCTATTAGAATTTGGGTCTCTAGTATTTGTATCTGTCTTTCTTTGCATATTAGTGCTTGCAAAATATGTCATGCTGCATTTCCAACTTGTTTATGTTTTTAACAATGACACAATGCCAAGGGTTTGAGATGTTTAAATAATATATGCAAGGTTATCAATAGAATATGCACTGATATTATAAACAATAGTCATATATGGATGTAAGCTCATCCTCATCGAAGGTCTAATATTGCTTTATATAGCCTAACACAAATACATATATTAAAGAGTGATATTTGTAAAAAAGTACAGCATTTGTATGCATTTATTCTGAATAGTACTTTTTGCACAGCCCTAATAAAAAGCAAGAATGGATCTTTCCTATTCTGTTAGTTATGTATATTATTATTATTATGTATACATACACATCTAGTTGTATTGTAAGATACTTATTGGGCCAGATATTCAAAACTTTGCCCGGGCTAAATTAGCACTGCCTGGCATGCTAAAGTAGCCTGGAACTAATTGCCCACTATGTTCAAAGGGATAGCCCTGGTACTAAACCTGATGAGTATAGCATGCTAAGGAAGCTGGACAAACTGGGCTTGGAGTGCAGTGCAAAGATAGCCCAGGAATAAGACAGCTCTGAATATAGCAACCATGAAGTGCAAACCACAACAGCAGCCCAGTACACAGCGACGTAAAGGAAGGTAGAGGTGAACTATGTGGCCAATGTGTGTGCTAGCAAAGGAGTGGATTCATGAATGCTGCAAGCACCAGCACATGTGTAATTCTGCATAAATGTACCTTGTTTCTGAAACGTTTGTGCGGTGAAGACCATTTGTGCAGGTTTTACGTGGAACTAAGCCATTTGTCTGGCACTATCACGCTTTGCCTAGTGCAAAATTTGCTATATTCGAAAGCTACATGCCAATGAGCCTACTTAGGCAGTCTGTGGGCAAACATCCAGATTAGCATCTCATTATGTCCTGATTTTCATGCAGTTTGAGCAGCGCTATTGCAGGTTCCCACAGCTCCACCCATAGGTCAGTCTTGAAGTACAGGGGCTGGCTGGGTCTGCCCACAGCTCCACTTGCAGGTCAGTCTGGAAGTGCATGGTGGTAGTTGTGGGCTACATTTGTACATGAACCACATAAAATATTGTGCCCCAGGGGACAACACAGCACAGGCACAGGTCATGGTGCTGCATGCAATTGTCAAACTGTAGTTTCTGCCACAGTGCACAACAGACACTACAGTAACAAGGGGGGGGGCAGTAGTGTGAGGGACACAGCAATGCCTATGGTGTGTAGGGCATCAATCACTGCTGCACTTTTCACAGTGACAGACCCATCTTGCAGGTGTGTACTGACAGTGGACATTACTGTTATGTAGGGCTGTGCGAATACCTTTTTTCGAATATTCAGCAGAATATTCGGTTTTTGGCTCCCATACGTTTGGTATTCGTTATTCGGTATTTGGCTAGCGAAAATGCCTTCCTAGAGAACTGGCATACAAGTCCTTTAACTCATTCTATCTGATGCCGGCCTTTTGGGTCAGGTTAAGCAATGGATGGTTCTGACGCCATATGGTGTTAATGGGTATAATGGGTTAAATGGCTTCAGGGAGAGTAGAATGAGCTGTCATGGCACTTTGACTTGTACTCTGGTACCACAGGTTGTCGTTTGGCATTGCTGCTTCAATAGGAGGATGCAGAGGTAGTGGCACTTTATCTTGCACACTGGTGCCACAGGCTGCCTTGTCCCATTGCTGCTTCTGGAGGAGTATACAGATGTCATGTCACTTTGGCTTGTACACTGGTGTCACATGCTGTCTTATTAGTGCAGTTCTGTTGTGGAGGAGGATGCAGATGTCATGGCACTTTGGCTTGTACACTGGTGCCACAGGCTGTGTTGTGCTGCTGATGCTTCAGGAAGAAGATGCAGATGTCATGGCACTTTGGCTTGTACACTGGTGCCACAGGCTGTCTTGTTGGGTATGGTTCTGTTGTGGATTAGGATGCAGATGTCGTGGCACCTTGGCTTGTATACTGGTGCCACAGGCTGTCTTGTTGGGTATGGTTCTGTTGTGGATTAGGATGCAGATGTCGTGGCACCTTGGCTTGTACACTGGTGCCACAGGCTGTCTTATTGGGTACATTTCTGTTGTGGAGGAGGATGCAGATGTTGTGGCACCTTGGCTCATGCACTGGTGCCACAGGCTGTGTTGTGCTGCTGATGCTTCAGGAGGAAAAAGCAGATGTCAAAGCACTTTGGCTTGTACACTGGTGCCACTGCCACAGGCTGTCATGCTGCTGATGCTTCAGGAGGAGGATGTAGATGTCATGTCACTTTGGCTTGTACACTGGTGCAGGACGGCAGGCTACCATGTCCCGCTGCTGTTTCTGGAGGAGGATGCACAGGATCTGGAGGAGGATGCACAGGAAAATAGTTCATCATGGGCATTCCGTTCAGTTTCCCATAGAATTCAACTGGAAGTATAAGAAGACATTTTTATTTATTTATTTTAGTTGACGGGTAAGTGCACTAGACAATTCCTGCCTATTTTCAGGCAGCGACCCAGGGGAGGATACAGATGAATGCCAACTGACTTTGAACCAGATTAAGCTGTTGGTGGTATTTTTAGTGAATGAGGGAAATTTGGCCAGGACACCGGGGAAATTCCCCTACTCTTTTCGATAAGTGCCATGGGATCTTTAACACCCACCTGAACTACCACCAATCCAGGCAGATGGGACCTCGGTTTAACGTCTCATCTGAAAGACGGCACCTCAGGAGTGCTGCACCCCTCTCATGCTGCACTATAGTGTCAGTACTGGGATATTAACCCAAGTGCCAGATGTGGGAACTGAACCCACAGCCCTCTGATCTCCCGGCCTCAGAGGCAAGTGTGCTACTTACTGAGCCACTGACACTGCTAACTGACATAACTGTCATTTATTGTACGTGGGTGAAAAAACAATGTGTACTACAAGAATGAAATATGCCGCACCCTTAAATAATTGTGGCCTTTAAGAAAACCAACTAATAAAACATAATTTTGCCCATAGGGCAACACTATAACTTCAATAGGCTTCGCTTAACTCAGTTGATACTGGTATTTAATTGACAATCTACATATGGGCACACTCCTCTTAATGGGATTGGGTATTACAGGAAACACACATGACAGATCTGTAACTAATTCTGTCCTTAAAAAATGAATAAAACATAATTATGCCCATAGAACACTAACTTTACTTCATCAGGCTAACATACAAATTCAAATCTTACCTTCGTAGCTGAGAGGGACATCTGTGAGGATGGCTCTCTTGCATGACGCCCATTCTGCCCATGATGTGTGGCCACAGAGATGCCTTTTAATGAATGCTACCTGTTAGGGACACATGATGAAATGAAGTGCTTCCAAATGGCCTGTACACATCCATGAAGCCTCCCTTTTCATGTGGCCATCAGATGATTCTAAATCAGTGGTCACCTGAACAGCCAGCTCTGTTTCTTCCTCTTTTTTTTATGTATTGCTTTTTTGGTTTTTCTCCCATCCCATGCCCTGCCCACATGCCCCTGATGTGACATGCACATGTGGAGACATGTGCATGTATGCCTTGTGGGACACCCCCACCCTGCCAGTCACCAGGTTCCACCTACATTCATTGCTGGACCTTCACACAACTATGGCAGGACTACAGATGTGTGCCCCCCCCACCCGGGAGAGGAGAGCAGGTGCTAATTCCTACTCCCATCCCTTACCCCCACCAGCCCGGCACCCTGTAGTGACCAGAAGTCATTCCTGAACCCATGTCATCTGTGCAGCTTGAGGTAGGGTGTCCATCGCCTTAGCCCTCAGTGACACTGGGCCAGCCTACATTGTTTTATTCCAGTAATTTTCACACAAATACCACCAAACAGAAAGAAAACAATGAAATGACTGAATACTTACCTTCGCAAGTCATACACACAGGCCCAGATATTCAAACTGCACCATAAAAGTGCACAACAGCAGGAGCAAGCACAAGTCCACTATGCCCATGAGCAACACGTGTGATATTCAAACACTGCACAGGTCAAGATGTGCCTGCAGCCCACAACTGAATATCATGCCAACTGCGCCATAGCACAACCAGGGTTGTGCAGTGGCGCAGTTCAGATGCGCAATAGCACAACCAGGAATGCTCAGTGGAGCAGGGCAGCAGCACAACAGCACAACCAGGGATGCACAGGGACAGGATGCAGAGGCCCACCACCCATGCTAGAGATGGGCAGAGGAGCACACAGCAGAACAGACATCACCCCCACACCCCATGCACTGCACAACTGTGGAAGAGCTGGAATAACCAATGGCCCATGGACACCAGCAACAATCCCACAGCCAAGGCATGGTGCCCCAGCACACCCCTGGCAAGATGTGACCGGCACACAGGAGGTCCAGCCACCCCGTGCCACCATCCCAACAATGCAGAGCACCCTGCACTGTGATTCCCAGACACCCTGCCCAGGAGCAGCGCCCACCAGTGCAGGACACCCCATGCATGCCACCACCCCCACTGTGACAATGCAACCCTGTGCACTACAGAACCATGCAAGGCAGCCCCACCATGAGCACCTTTCAGCAGGTGTCAGCAGACAGCGATGCAATGACTGCATACACAGTGCCACCATGCACGTCCCCCCCTGAGGTACAGCTGAGAGACCGATCATGCATTGGCACACGAGGTACCCCACAAATGACAGGGCATGCCCTGGACCCCACCACCAATGGTACAGCACCCTGCACACCATCCCAAGGACACACCCTGACCCAGCACTGGCCACAACAGAAAGTGCAGGCACCCACAGTGGTGCATGGAGCATGTGCCACACAGGATGCAACACAGTGCATGGACAAACACCACAAAATACCCAAGGGCACACCAACACAGGGACACTGTGGTGGATCAACCAAGCCCCTGGCGTGTGGCCACAGAAACCGTGTACACACGACCAGTACCCCTCCATGGCACAAGAGTGCCAGCGACCCTCTAGAGTGAAGCTGTATGCCACCAGCATGCGCCCGAGCACAAGTGACAGACAGTGGAGTACATCCCTGCAACAGACACAAGTGACAGCATGGAGGGGTGGGACAACAGCGGAGGCCACAGTGCCACCCAAGGCAGACATGTACCACACTAGCGACAGGAGGCAACCCGGCATCGTGCTGGGTACAGTGGCTGTCAACATGGACAGCCACCACTGACATGCCAGTGGACCGTGCAGTTCACAGACATGCAGGGTGTCAGCTGCACAGGCCATGGATGGTCTGACAGGTGCACCATGGACACAGTGCATGCACCATAGACCACTGCATACAGTCATCCAGTGCACGGGAATAACACACAAACCACAGACAGTGACTGATAGCTACGCCACACCATAGTCACTTACCCTACGGACACACACACACACACACCCATGACTGCACCACCCCTGACACCATGCACACCACTGCAGCTGAGCACCTGTAGCCTGCTGCAAATCAGAGACCACCACAGTAGGCATAACAAAACAAATTTATATTAAAAGATAGAAAACAACTATTTACAAATATGTTGGGTGTGAGGGCCACAAACCAGGTGGGGGTGGGTAAGGGGCAGGGTGAAAAAATGGTAGAGGGAAGGAGGGTGTGAGGTGGGTCAGGGGGTAGGTGAAATCTTGGGTGTATGAAGTTCAGCAGGAGCCCCACCCCCGCTCTGACAGCACCTTCCGCCATGCCTCCTGCAGACACCTAGCTGCTCCATCCTCTGTAAAATTTCCAGGAGGCTCTGGCCACCTGCAGAGGTTCCTGCAGCACCCTTTCAATGTGCAGCATCCACCGTCCACCTAGGACAAGGGAGCAGAGTCAATAGGTGTGAATGCACAGCCCCCTGCAGCCCACCCACTGTGCATGGCATACGGCCATGGGACATGCCTCTGTGATGGTGTGCGACCACCCACAATGATCGTGTCCACAAGACCTGCCCACCTAGGTGCACACAGCCATGCAGACCACTGCACACACCCACCGCCCAAGTCCCACAGAGAACCACTGTGGCTGTACAGTGACATGGCTATGCAGTGCGAAGGCAGTGGCATAGCCATGTACCCAGTGCATGCATGGACCACCAGCAATGCACACCCACATGCAGTGCCATTGGACAGTGCTGACTGTACTGTGTGGCGTGCACATCAGTGGTAGTCAATGGATGGTGGCCATGCCCGCCACCTGACCTGCAACACAGCATGCACAGAATATTCTGGAAGAAAGGCACTCACCATCATAGGCCTGATCCGGTGCTGGACTCCACTGTGACCGGCTGCCTGTGGCTGTGGACCAGCTCCCTCAGCACACCTCGGTGTCGGTCCTGTCAGGCTCAGTGCCGCTCTTCAGGGCCTAGGGTGCAAACTGGAAGAGGGAATATCAGTACAATCCAGTATCAAAGGCCCCCACCCGGGTATGTGCTGTCCCACACAGCCCAGCCTTACCCTCAACACCACCTCCACCACCAACACCACCAACACCACTGCCCACACTGGATGGCCCCACCCCCATGTGGTGGACACATGCCCACCATGATACCCCTACTGACGCAACCCAGTGTATGGATGGGAACCTACTGGTTCGTGACACTGCACCTCTCCTGGCGCTTGCCGCGGGTGGGCAAGCCTGTCTGGAGTCCCTGCACTGGAGGTCCCATGTCTGTGGCAACACTGCTCAGTTATGCGCTCCATTCCTGTGGCCTCCTCCAGCACACCACATCACTGCCTTCTCCTCCCCATACAGCACTCCTGGCCCTGTCCGGGTCGTGCATCTCAAATCAGTGCCCCAGCATGGAGCTCCACTATAGCCACAAATTGGCCAGCTCCACCTGGCTCCAAACAGCAGCCCTCCATCTTGCCATTACTGAAGCTGGTCGGAGTCAAAATGGTGCTCGGTAGTGCGGTCTGCCATGTGCAGATGCTGCGTGGTACAGTGCTGCCATTCCCCATCATGCTGTCACCGAACAGCAGCGCGATAGTGGTGCACCCATGTGGACGCATGGTGCCTAGGGGGAAAGGTCGGGCACAGGGTCAAGGGTCTCTTGGGCACAGACTGCCACAGCGCGATTGGTACTCCCTGCATGTAGCACAATTGGGTGCCTGTGTGAGATGCCCTGTAGTGGTCTACCACGCTGTGGCTCCGGCACCTATGGCACCCCAGTGCAAAGCGCCATACATGTGAACAGCACAGTAGCACCACTGGCACAATGGTGGCTGTGCCCTGCACTGCCTCCCATGCACAGCAACGTCAGCAGTGCAGCAGGCGTCAGCACCCGGGCATGCACTGTTCGGTATCCCTGCGCGCCACAGAACTGCGCTTGCATGACCACATTCAACACATGTGCAAAGTGCAACAGGCGATATTCAGCCGGCATATGCAAATTAGCTCATCAGCGATTCAATGGCACAGATACTGCATTAACATCCACTTAAATTGCGCCTCACCTCATTTGCATGCGTTGTACTATATAAATCCGACATTGGGCTGCAGGGCTATAGTCTGGTATTGCAGTCTATTGTGGTGAGTTGCATGCTGTTTGGGAGTGTGGACTGTGGTGTGTGGGAGATGCATGGAACTGCACAGTCATAGGTAACACCTGTCATTCCTACAGGATCAATGATGGCGACCGTGAGGTGGAGGAGGAGGAACAGAGGCGTGGGAGATGGAGGAGGCCAAACTTTCCAAGGCAGAAACAGATGCCATGTTTGAGGCCTACCTTGACCAGGAACCGCTGCTCAGCGTACAGTGGGGAACACCACAGGCCCATGCTGCTGCATGAGGAGAGGAGGCATATGCCATCAACCAGCATGGCAGCCACCAGCGGTCCATGCAGGAGTGCAAGAAGAAGGTGGGCACGGACAGGAGGAGGATTAAACATAAGGTGGCTGCCATCAGGGCAGCACGGGCTGTGACTGGTGGGGGACAGCCGGCCGTGCAACACCTAATGTCACAGGAAGAGCAGGTTGCTTGCAGCATGCGGAGTTGTGCCATCGAGGATGTTCCAGGTGGTGGCTTCCAGATGGGTGGTAGCCCATCACTGCATGGTAGGTCCTGATCTGTCACTGTGATGGGGGGATGCCACAGGGTAGGGCAGATACATTAATGCTACTGTGTTCCCTTACAGCTCCTGAGCATCTACATGGGTCAGCAGTGGTGGGCTCATCCACTTAGGGCGATACCCTGGACACAGAGGAGGGCCCATCCACCTCCACAGGTGTCCGAGGGTCAGGACGACAGTGGGCCCCCGCCTGGCTGTCCGGACTGATGTTGGTGGAGCAGGTGCGGAGGAGGCCCTGCCCATGTCCCAGCGTGCCAGTGTCCATGGATGCCAGCATGCTGAGACTCGGACTGGTGCCGGATCCGTCACTGATGATGATGGAGCTCACATCATGGACACTGATACGTGTGGGCTGCAGGATGGCCGTACAGCAGGTTACAGCACGGGCATAGCCATGGGTGGTGCCGCTGTGGAGGCCTGCGTGACATCACAGTCCCAGCCTGTGCCTGTCTGCACCAGTGGGGCAGCACTAGTGTGTGTCCAGGACAGTGGGGCTGTTGTGGCTGCTGCAGTGGCACCGTTGAGTCCTGGAGGGCAGCAGCCGGAAGGGCAGTGTCAACAGTCGGCCAATGGAGATGGGGGGACAGTGTCAGGGGGCAGCATTAGTGCACCACCTGTGGACATGCCCAGGCATGGCCCTGGTGTGCAGCACCCAACCTCAAAGGGGGCTGCCCATCATGGCCGTGAACACCATGAGGGACAGCATGCCGACCAGGCAGATGACCTCTTAGATGAGCACACCTGCATACTCCATGATTCAGTGGATCAGCAATCAGCAGTTGTGGTTTGTGACGGTGGATGCACTCAGTGCAGTCATGTGCCAGGCAGAGGAGCAGCGCAGCAGGGACACCGGTCTGCTCCTGGAAGAATGGACCAGCTGCGGAGGATGTGTCCACCACCATTGACAGGCAGACACAGGCATTCCACAGCTGTCATGTACAATGGGCACACAGTTGTTCCATGTGTTGCAGTCACTGCACAGTGCAATGTCCACCCCATTCCCGGCATCGTCGCGACACCGTCCTTATCGACACGGGTTCAGCTGTGGGCATCCCGAGCACACCTGGTGCAGGCATGTTTGGTGAGCTGCAGATCCCTGCTCGAGAACGGTCACGTTCCCGCAGTGGAACCCTGGGGGACCGTCGGTGCCACCCCATGAGGCCATTGGTCAGACTGCCACTGCTGGTGGGTCTCGGTGGAGCCGCCCATGCATCTGTGGCAGCCGTGGCACTGTGCCGCGTGACTGACCTGTTTCCCACCATGGCTACTGTCTGACGCTGCCCTGTGTGCAGTGTGTTGTTCAGTGCAATGCATGGGGTGGGGTACCCAGCCCTGCACACACACACACACACACACACACACAACGCTCCATGTGCACACCCTCCCGGCTGCTGGCCACTGTGGCGTGTGCATGATGATGCCTGCATTGCGCTGTCCACCACTGTGCAATGGTGCCCAGCGTCTGAGACACGCACAATGACAGGCACTGGGCGTGGTGGTCTGTGGATATATGTGTGGCTGGGGGTGGCGGTTGGGGTCAGCGCCTCCTACCCCTTTGTGCATGTCTTGTGGTGTGTGTGTGTATTGTGTGTGTGTGTGTGCGTGTGACCCACGTGCTGTGTTGAGCCTTGCCCATCCCTGACGGCATGTGCGGTTCCATACTCAGCCAATTCCCTTTATGACATGCACCCTAGGGTTTGTCCATGCATGTTTGTGGGTTATGCACTTGCCATTGGTGGTTGCACATGGCCCCATGACTTACCTGGGTTGGTTGAAGTGCTCCTCTGTGATGGTGTGCGGTGTAGCTGTGCCATCTGGATCAGTTAGAGGGTCCCTTCGACCAAGGATGGGCTGCCCATCACCATCTGCACCAGCATCCTCATCATCTCCATCGCTGTCCCCTCTTCAACCTGTACAGCTATCCCACAGTCATTGGCCATGTTGTGCAGGATGCAACAGGCCAGGAATAGCCCACAGACCTTTTGAGGGCTGTACTGAGGGCACCACCAGATGTGTCCAAGCAATGGGCAAGTGCCTTCAGCATCCTGAACACCGCTCTATGACATTGCGTGTGATGGCATGTGCCCTCATTGTAGCATTGCTGCATGGGGCATGGGCTGCCGGGTATGGTGTGAGCAGCCAGGGACAGAGTGGGTATCCACTGTCACCTGTGTGTAGAGGGTGGACATTAGTTTGGTGATCAGCGTTGCCCTGCCATAGGCCATCTATGCCAGTACCCATGTCACCTCTGACTATGCCCCTCCCAAGCTCCATGTCTTTCTGTGTGATTTGCATACTCAACCACTAGGTGGCCAATGGGGATGTCCCCACTCTTGAACCTGTGGCACAGTGCAGACTGGTGCCAGATGAAGGCATCATGTGCTCCCCCAGGGTGCGTGGCACAGACATCGGTTATGCACCCCCTAGCATCGCACACCACCTGGCAGTTGATGCTGGCAAACCCTTTCCGGTTAATGTAAGGCACACTGTCTGGGCCAGGTGGCATGCTGATGGCCACATGGGTGCGGTTAATGGCCCTGAGCATGCCAGGCATACATGCTACCCTGTGGAACTCTTGTATGAGTGCTGTGTGCTCCGCCTGTGTGCTGGGGAAATGGATGTACTCCGCAGCATGTGGCAGCAGTGCGGCTGAGAATTGTGTGAATAGGCGTGATCACGGCCGACTGGGTTATGCCTGTTGTGTCCCTGTTGGTCTCTGGAAGGTACCCGTGGCGAGCAGGCACATGACAGCTGTCACCTTTGTCTTCACTGACAGAGCATGGCTCTGTCGTGCGGGTGCCTGCATCTCATCACTGCACAGCTCACAGAGCCGCCTAAGGATTGCCCGGTTCAGGCGGTACTGGCCCACTATCTCAGTGTCACTGTACAGCTCGAAGCTGGTGCGGGCTTGGTACTGCCTGTTGGGGCTATACTGACAGGCCCTTCCACGGCTGTGCCCCTGCTGCCTGCCTTCTCACACCCTCATTACTGCCTCCATCTGAATGGTGACACTGGCCATGTCTCTGGCTTGTGTCCCCCAACAGATGTATTCCCATTCCCCGCTGTCCTTTCTGCTATCCCCCTGCACGGAAACACCTCCCAGATTTGGATGTCCTGCCCACTGTCAGCGCCCTCAGCCCACTGTGGCACTTCCTTTACTCCTGCACAATGGCTGGGCTCCCCACTCCTTTCCTGTTCCTGGTAGTGTCCAGGTGTGCTCTGTCCTGCTCCTGCCCTGTCCTGCTCACTGCTACTGTCTGCCTGGTTGCTGTCACCTCACTCCCAAATCTGGCTTCCTGTAGCGTTCTTGCTCCTCTCTCTTGTTCCTTTTTATTTTGGATCATTTCGGCTATCGCGCAACTTCCATTTGCTCCCCTACTGCGCATGGTGCCTGCTGTTGAATATTGCACTGCACCATTTATTCATGGTTCCTCCCCTTCAGTTGCGCATGCATTCATTACCATTGTGCTCTTGCGAATTGCGATTTGAGGGGCACAGCTGCCTCCTGCTGAATATAGCACAATGGCGCATTTTCAGACTTGCGCTGGCACATCCTTGTTGCGCATGGCGCAACCCTTTTGAATATCTGGGCCACAGTGTTTTTCAAAGAGTTCATCAGACTCGTGATACAATTCCTGCTGGGTACAATAAAATAAAATAAACATGATTAATTTCCATCCAAGATACAGAATTATAGAAATACAGATTCACTGTTCAAGCATAATTCCCAAACCCCTTCACACAGACAAACATAAAACAATTAAAAGATTTCTTACAATTTACTTACTTTTGCTGGAAACACACAATGCGGTACTTGAAGATGAGCAACATCACTCTGGTTTGGGTGGTCGTCATCATCCAGACTTCTTCTTCATAATTGTTGGTGATCTGACACGGTAAATGAATACTGGAGTGGAGACTGCTGAGGCCACACTGGTATCTGGCGTATTTCAGTCATGGGGAATTCTGGAGAGCAAATCTCAGGCATGGGCAGTACTGGAGACTGGTGATGCCACACTGGCATTCAGTAAATCTCAGGCATGGGCAGTACTGGAGACTGGTGATGCCACACTAGATATTACACTTGGCATTCAGTAAATCTCAGGCATGGGCAGTACAGGAGACTGAGGTGATGCCACACTGGCATTCAGTAAATTTCAGTCATGGTCAGTACTGGAGACTGGTGATGCCAAACTGGTATTCAGCAAATTTCAGGCATGAGCAATACTGGAGACTGGTGATGCCAAACTGGTATTCAGTACATTTTAGTCATGGTCAATACTGGACTGGAGACTGGTGATTCCACACTGGTATTCAGCAAATTTCAGGCATGGGCAATACTGGAGACTGGTGATGCCAAACTGGTATTCAGCAAATTTCAAGCATGGGCAATACTGGAGACTGGTGATGCCAAACTGGTATTCAGTAAATTTCAGTCATGGTCAGTACTGGAGACTGGTGATGCCACACTGGTATTCAGCAAATTTCAGGCATGGGCAATACTGGAGACTGGTGATGCCACGTTGGTATCCAGCATATTTAAGCATGGGAATACTGGAGAATGGAGACTGATGATGACAAACCAAATATTACGTGGCTGGTGCTGCTCTAAGCAACTACTTAGAATATTTGTGCAAAATTATGCTGAGCACCCACCACCTCACATTTCATGGACACCATAAATTGTTTACAAATTCATGTGATTACTAAAATGTACAATGCCTGACACATTTCAGATCCTAAAAGATCCTTTTCAAAGGCAATTACAGCAGGACTGAACACTATTATATACACATAAGTGTTGTGACATCACAGTGACATCATAATACAAACAACCTTCAAATTCTTAGGATGTAATACACCCTGACCACATGATGTGCCCATGTGAAACATTCACTGCCCACCCTTAGGTGCTACATATTGTTAAACAGACAATTCCAAAGGCAATACAACACAGTGCTATTAAACTGCAGTGCATAACCATTGAAGTGCAGATGTTGAAAACATGTAATATTGTATAAATACAACAGCATAGCCAAATGCTAACTTATATCATAATGTAGAAAAAGCAGTGGAAGGAAAGGAGGAATAAAAAGTAAGAAGGAAGAAAAAGACCATAACAAAAATTAAAAATGGAGAAAATAAAGGGGAAGGGAGAATTTCAGATTTTCACCGTCAGAATCCAAAAGTAATGTAGCGACAGAATCAAAGCCATCAATGTGTAACACTTAAAATTTCCATTTTATTTTCGCAAATATGGTCCAAGATCAAGACCATAATTTAAGCCAGAAACTTATTATCTGCCAAAGTTACAATCAAAACGTTTCTTTCTTCAGCGGCACTATACTGACACAGAACCGTCACCAAGTATGTCCTGCAGAAGAGCTAAAACACTGAAGGACATTCATTCCAGTACACATCGATTACACTGAACCCAAGTTTCAAAAAACTTGGTTAAATCAGCAAATGCATTGCTGTATACAGTGCAAAAGACGTGTCCATTGCAAAAATGTTGCAGTTAGTAAAACATTCACCAGCTGTAATGTTCAAAAGGAATATTCAGTAAGACAGTTGCTTACCTCTGACACCTCGGGTTTTTTACCTGGCAACATGTTCACTCCCAGCCTTCTATGGGGGTAAAACAACCTGGTGCCTAAAAACTAGAATTTCAGGGCATCAAGAAGGTGTTTCACCCTACGAGATCAGTTCACTAATACAGTAATGATATAGTGCCGCTGAATAAAGCAACGTTTTGGATTGTAACATTAGGGGATAATAAGTTCCCTGGCTTAAATGATGGGTCTGATCCCGGACCATTGAGGAAAAGAAAATGGAAATGAAGTGTTAGGCATTGATGGGTTGCTGGCTGCTGCTACATTACTTTTGGATTCTGACAGTGAAAATCTCAAATTTCCCCCTTCCCCTTTATTTTCTCCATTGTTATGTTGTCTTCATGCTCTGCACAAGAAACGTGGTTGTGGTTACTAGGATTAGCAGGCTTTGAGGCACGGTCCTGTTGTGGCCTGTGGCGCCACTGCTTTTTGGGGCTGGGCTCCGTGGCACGAAATAGATTGCACACTGTCTATGACAGCAGTGCAAAAACGTGTCCACCACCTCAAAAGGTTTTAGCCACTGCAATGAGTGAGCTCCACCTCATTGAAGGGTATCCTTTTCCCTGTGTAAGTTTCAGTGTGACATGGCGGCGGCTGTACCGTCTGCCTCACACAGTCCCCAGAAAAGCCGACTTAGGGGGTGCCCAATCCCCCTGTCAGCATCATCATGCCCCCCTCCCCAGTTCATCTGCCAATGAGGGAGCCCAATCATCATCGGCATCATCCCCCCAACACTTTTTTATTTGACGATGGGGTGCCCAAACCCCATCGGCTACAGTCCCCTCCGGAAAAAAAAACATGCAGTTGACATGCTGGGAGCCCACCACAGTGTGTCAAATGTACCTGTAAAAAAAAAAACCTTTGATGTGGTGGGCCCAATCCCCATCGGCATCATCCCCCCACACTCTTTTTTATTTGCTGATGGGGTGCCCAATCCCAGTCTGCTCCAGTCCCCCTCCCCCACCAAAACAACATGCAGGTGACACACTGGGAGCCCACCCCGGTGTGTCAAATGTACCTGTAAGTAAAAAAAACCTTCCGGATGTTTTTTTTACCCTGTAAAGTAGAAATGGTCCCTTGCAGTCTGCAGCCACCTCCCCAACCCACGCCCACCCACTGCGTACCTACCTCCCCACACCCTCAATTTATACTTACCTCTGGAGCCCGGAAAGCGGCGATCTTTGGTGGACTGGAACACATTCGCACTCTTCAAAGCTGACCACGAACTGAAGAAATGCAGGTAAGTTGTATAATGGCATAAATAGGGTTTTCCCAACTTTGGTGCATATCTCGGGCATTTTTGGGAATTTTGCCACCAAATTTTCAACAGGGAGTTATTGGGACACCTCCTCATGAATTCAGCTACTCACATGGTGTTATTCAGTCCAGAAAGGTGATTTTGTGGTCACTGCGTGGAATCACCCTTCGGAACAGATTAACGAACTGACAGTGCCACTGTTCATGAGGTGGGGTCTCAAAAATCCTATGTTGCAAATTTGGTGAAAAAAAATAAAACAAATGACTGTTTTACAAGCATGCATAACACAATTTCCACGCACACTCGTAACTTCATGAATCTGTAATATTTTCACTCCAGATTTTCAACATTGGCATTTTTTCCACACCTCCTTATGAACAGTACAGCTGTCATTTTTCACATCCTGGTCGAAATGTGTTTTCACACTTCTGGCGCAGAATAGCAAGGTTGCTGTGGGAAATCAATGTTCGGGACAGAGTAAGAAAACCACAGTGACACTGTTCATGAGCAGAGGTCCTAAAATGCTTATGTTGAAAATTTGGTGATGAAAGTCCATTAAATGACTGTGCTATGAGCGTGCGTTGCTCAGTTTCACGCACCCTCATAACTTCGCAAATTTGTAATATTTTCACTCCAGATTTTCAACATTGGCATTTTCTTACACCTCCTTATGAACAGTACAGCTATCATTTTTGACATCCTGGCTGAATTGTGTTATCGCACTTCCTGCGCAGAATAGCGTGGTCGCTGTGGGAAATCAGTATTTGAGACAGATTAAGACAAGCATTTGTCAATGCCAAATGTTGATTGCGTTGGTGTGTTGAGCTCGCTCATTGCCCCTCTGTCACTCACTCAGTCTGTTTCTCCCGGCGTTGCAGGCTGCCCTTTTGTAATTTTCTGCCCACAAAGAAATCCGCAGCTGTCCTGACACAGCTCCGCTGAGGTGGCTCACTCTCCCTCTCTCACTCACTCACTCATTCTGTTTCTCATGGTGCTGCATGCTGCCCTTTTGTACTGGGTTTCTGCCTCTGTTGGCGCCTTTTTCTGCCCACAAAGAAATCTGCAGCAGTCCTGATAATGTTCCGTTGAGCTCGCTCACTCCCCTTCTCTCACTCAATCATTCCGTTTCTGCAGGCGCTGCAGGCTGCCCTTTTCTACTGGGCTGCTGCCTGCATTGCCACCTTCTTCTGCCCACAAAGAAATTTGCAGCAGTTACAATAGAGCTCCATTGAGCTCACTCACTCCCCTTCTCTCACTCCCCCATTCTGGTTTTCCCATTACTGCAGGCTGCCCTTTTGTACTGGGCCACTGCATGCATTGCTGCCCTTTTCTGCCCACAAACAAATCTGCAGCAGTCCCAACAAAGCTCCGTTGAGCTCACTAACTCCCCCTTCCTCACTCACTCATTCTGTGTCTCCCGCCACTGCAGGCTGCCCTTTTGTACTGGGCTCCTGCCTGCGTTAGGTGCTTTTTCTGCAAAAGAAATCTGAAGCAGTTCCGACACAGCTCCATTGAGCTCGCTCACTCCCCTCTCTCACTCACTCATTCCATTTCCCGCACTGCAAGTTGGCATTTTGTACTGGGCTCCTGCCTCATTGATGCCTTTTTCTGTCCACAAAAGAAATCTGCAGCAGTCACAATAGAGCTCCACTGAGCTTGCTCACTCTACCGTTCAGTCACTGCGTTCTGTTTCTCTTGGTGCTGCAGGTGGCGCTTTGTATGGGGCTCCTGGCTGCATTGGCACCTTTGTCTGTCCACAAAGAAATCCGCAGCTGTCCCAACAGAGCTTTGAGGTCGCTCAGTCTCCCTCTCTCATGTGCTCATTCTGTTTGTCCTGGTGCTGCAAGTGACCCTTTTGTATGGGGCTCCTGCCTGCATTGGTGCCTTTTTCTGCCCACAAAGAAATCTGCAGCAGTCCTGATAGAGCTCCGTTGAGCTCACTCAGTCACCCTGTCTCACTCGCTCATACTGTTTCTCCACCGCTGCAGGCTGGCCTTTTGTACTGGGCCCCTGCCTGCATTGATGCCTTTTTCTGCCCACAAAGAAATCCGCAGCAGTCCTGACAGTCCTCCAGTGAGTTTGCTCACTCCCCCTCCCTTACTCACTGTCTCATTCTGTTTCTCCCAGTGCTGCAGGCTGCCCTTTTGTACTGGGCTCTTGTGTTGGGCCCTTTTTCTGCCCACAAACAAATCTGCAGCAGTCCCGACAGAGCACAGTTGAGCTCAGTCACTCCCCCCTCTCACTTGCTCTATCTTAATCTGTCCCAAACACTGATTTCCCACAGCGACCATGCTATTCTCTGGCAGGAGTGCAAAAACATATTTTAGCCAAGATGTGAAAAATGACAGCTGCACTGTTCATAAGGAGGTGTGAAAAAATGCCACTGTTGAAAATGTGGCTTGAAAATATTACAAATTTGCGAAGTTACAGGGGTGCTTGGAAACAGTTCAACGCATGCTTGTAACACAGTCATGTTATGGAGTTTCATCACCAAATTTCAACATAGGGATTTTAGGACCTCTGCTCATGAACAGTGCCACTGTCATTTTCTTAATCTCTCCAGAACACTGATTTCCACAGTGACCGCGTTATTCTGCGCCAGAACTGTGAAATCATTTCGTCAGGATGTGAAAATGACAGCTGTACTGCTCATAAGGAGGTGTGAAAAATGCCAGTGTTGAAAATCTGGCTTGACAATATTACAAATCTGCAAAGTTACAAGGGTGCGTGGAAAGTGCATAGCGCACTTGCCTAACACAGTAATTTGATGGGCTATCATCACCAAATTTTCAACATCGGCATTTTGGGACCTCTGCTCATGAACAGTATCACTGTCATTTTCTTAATCTGTCCTGAACAGTGATTTCCCCAGCGACCGCTCTATTCTGCGCCGGAAGTGCGAAAACACATTTTGGACATGATGGGAAAAATGACAGCTGTACTGTTCATAAGTAAATGTGGGAAAATGGAAATGTTGAAAATCTGGAGTGAAAATATTACAAATTTGCGAAGTTACGAGCGTGCGTGCAAACTGAGCAACGCACACTCGTAACACAGTCATTTTATGGAATATCATCACCAAATTTTCAATATAGGCATTTTAGGACCTCAACTCATGAACAGTGGCACTGTAATTTTCTTAATCTGTCCCGTACACTAATTTCCCACAGCGACTGCACTATTCTGCGCTGGAAGTGCAAAACCACATTTCAGCCATGATGTGAACAATGACAGCTTTACTGTTCACAAGAAGGTGTGAAAAAAATGCCAATATTGAAAATCTGACGTGAAAATATTGCAAATTCGTGAAGTTATGAGCGTGCATAGCAACTGCACAACACACGCTCATAAAACAGTCATTTTTTGGATTTTTTCCACCAAATTTTCAACATAGGCTTTTTGAGAGCCCACCTCATGAACATTGGCACTGTCATTTCGTAATCAGCCCCAAAAGGTGATTCCACACAGTGACCACGAAATCACCTTTAGGGCTGATTAATGCCATGACAGTTCCAGAATTCATGAGCAGGTGTCCCAAACCCCATGTTGAAAATTTGTTAAAATTTCAAAAAATGACTGAGATATGCATAAAGTTGGAAAAAACCATTTATTCCTTTATACAGCTTACCAGCATTTCCTCAGTTCGCGGTCAGCTTTGAAGAGTGCAGACGTGTTCCCGGTCCACCGAAGATCATTGCGCCAAGCTCTGGAGGTAAGTATGAGGTGAGGGGGTGTGTGGGGAGGCAGGGTGCGCAGTGGATGGGTGTGGGATGCAGGAGGGGTTCAGGGAGACCTCTGAGGGACAGTTTCCTTTTTTTCAGGTTAAAAAAAAGACACCGTGGGACCATTTTTTATTTTACGGGGCATGTGGCATGCTGGGGTGGGCTCTCAGCGTGCTGCAGATCTTCTTTGGGGGCAAGCTGTAGCCGACGGGATTGACACCCCGCCGGCACACAACAAAAGGAGGTGTGACATTATGCTGACAGGGATTGGGCACCCGTCGGCAGACAATATAAGCGGGGGTTTACATAATGCCAATGGAGAGTGGGCTCCCCCATCGGCAACATACACATTGGGGCACTGAAGCCGATGGGGATTGGGGCCCCCGTCGGCTAATAAACACGGTAGGATGGGGTTAATATTGTTTGTGAACACTGTGGCAAACCGCTGCCATGTTCACAAACAATATCAGTGTCAAGATCCCACCCTGCAATGACGGGTCACTCCCTCATTGCAGCAAATGGCTTACGCTGCAATGATGAGGCAGCCCCTGATAGCAGCCTGATTTTTACAAGTTGGTGGCACGCTGGCTAAACTAGTGTCAGCAACAGCATGCCATGGCATTGGGGGACATTGGACAAGCCTTTAAAGGCTGTGGGGGCATTGGCCACAACAGTGCAGTGCCTCCACCACCTGCTTGTGGAGAAAACTGCCGCAATATGTTTCTTGTGCATGTGCACAATCAACATAAAAATCACAGTGACTCTGTTCATGAGCAGAGGTCCTAAAATGCCTATGTTGAAAATTAGGTGACAAACGTCCATAAAATCTACTTCGACCAAACTGCTTAAGCAGTGTGTGCACAGTTACTGCTCTATCTCTGTTTTTTGCTCTGGGCCTCCTGTATCCCAATTGTGTTTCTTCTCTGTCTACCGGCATGTTAAACAATGATACTGCCCAGCATGACGATCAAATGTTCAGCTTGAGTGTACCGTACTTGTTTATTCATGAGAATACCATACTGCTATTTCTATCATACTGCCGGCTATGTAAGCCCCTGTTGTTTTCCTGTCTTGACCTTGTTGCTTGATGCACTTAAATGTAACCTGTACCTGTTTCTGTCTGATGTTCATGAATGTTCCTTGTAAATCTCCCGGGTCGCAACTGAAAATAGGCACTTGGCTGCCTAGCGTGCTTACCAGGTTAACAAAAGCAAATAAAGAAATAAAATGACTCTTTTACGTGTGCATATATGTGCAGTTTCCATGCACGCTCGTAACTTTGATCATTTTTAATATTTGTACTCAAGATTTTCACCATTGCCATTTTTTCACACCGTCTTATGAACAGCACAGCTTTCATTTCCCACATCTTACATGAACTGTGTTTTCACACATCCTGCACGCAGTGGCGCAGTCGCTGTTGAAAACAATGTCCAGAACAGAGTAAGAAAATCACAGTTCATGAGCAGAGGTCCCAAAATGCCTATGTTGAAAATTTGGTGAAAATATTCCATAAAATGACTATGTTACAAGCGTGCATTGCGCAGTGTCCATGCACAGTCATAAGTTCGAGAATTTGTAATATTTTCACTCCAGATTTTCAACATTGTAATTGTTGCATACCTTCTTATGAACAGTTCAGCTGTCATTTGTCACATCCTGTCTGAAGTGTAGTTTCGCACATCTGGAGCACAATCACATGGTTGCTGTGGGAAATCAACGTTCGGGTGTATTAAGATAATCATAGTGCCACTGTTCATGAGCAGAGATCCAAAAATAGGTGTTAAAAATTTGGTGAAATAATTCCACTAAATGACAGTGTTACGAGCGTGCGATGTGCAGTTTTCACACACGCTTGTAACTTCAAGAATGTTTAATATTTTCACTCCAGATTTCCCACATTGCCATCTCGTCACACCTCCTTATCAAAGGTGCAGCTGACATTTTCATGTGGTGCAGAATGGCGCGGTCACTGTGGCAAATCAACATTTGAGACAGATTAACAAAATCATGGGGGCACTGTTCATGAACAGAGGTCCCAAATGGGGTTGATGTTGGTTCTATATTTCACTGCTACTTCTGTTATGTGTCTCTCTAACTCCTGCACTACCAATGCCAAAACCAGCAAGACAACATTCGGCATTGACAAATGCTTGTTAATTTTTGTTTTGGTCTTTGTTTTTCCCTTCTTACTTCTTTTATTTCCCTCCTTTCCTTTCCACTGTTTTTCTGTACATTATGATATAGGCGATTATTTGGCTATGCTGTTGCATATATACAATATTATATGTTTTCAACATCTGCACTTTCAATGGTTATGCACTGCAGTTTAGTAACACTATGTTGTATTACCTTTGGAATTGTCTGTTTATCAATATGTAGCACCTAAGGTGGAGTAACGGATGTATAATAACTGGCTTCCCTTTTCCATAGGGAAACCGTGGAATAATTTGCTGTTAGAATGTAGTGTTTATAACGGCAAACACGATGGTTTCCTTACTCACATGCGCCCACCTGAGTTCCTGCCATTCCGGACGCTTGTCCGCTTCCCTTTGATGAACCACCTAACTGCCACTTTGACTCGGTGGTAAGTGTTTTTTTAAAATGTAAATTTGCAAAAATTATACTCAACCAAACATATGCCTGCCCTACCAAACAAAAAGTAAGAGAGATGTGTCAGTCCTGATGGCAACCACGGACCGTGCGATGAAACTGACCACAGTTGCAGAGCAACAGCTTTTTATTTTATATACTTGCTGTGGCAAAGAAAACCTAGCAATTATATAAAATAAAAATGGGTCGGTGTGTAAATCGAGCTGACTGGGGTTAGATGCTTATGTAGCATCTAACCCCTCGAGTGTGTGTAGATTTCTTGTTACACATCAACCCATACTTTATTCTCTATTTTACATGGGCACATCATGTGGTCAGTGTGTATTACATCCTAGGAATTTGAAGGTTGTTTGTATTATGATGTCACTGTGATGCCACAACTTATGTATATTTAATAGTGCTCAGTCCTGCTGTAACTGCCTTTGAAAAAGAATCTTTTAGGATCTGAAATGCATCAGGCATTGTGCTTTTTTAATAATCACATGAATTTGTAAACCACTAATGGTGTCCATGAAATGTGAGGTGGTGGGTGCTCAGCATAGTTGTGCAACAAAGGACAGCATCACCAGTCATGGGGGTTTTGGAAAAAGAGCAATATATTGAGTGTCATTAACATAATACTAGATGGGGTGTTGGTGCCCGTCCGTAAGTTGGCTCAGGCCAGCAAAACAAGTACAGGGGGCTTGTGTCACATAAAAATAACATTGTTATTAAAGTGCTGTTAAATTCAATTATTTAAGACTTGTACTTGTACTTGTAATTGAGATGTGATAAATTGAGCTTGATGAACACAAGTTGCTCAACATGTTCGGGGTGTAATGAGGATCTCTGAGGCTCCACCACATCCCCTGCTGTGCTAAACAACCTCTATGATGGCACACTGGTTGGGGGCAGCTCAGGTATTTCATGGCCAGCTGTGCCAAGTGAGGGGATGATTTCAACTTTTTGGTCCAGTACTCCAGTGGGTCAACAGAGATGGGTTGAAGAGCTTCTGTCAAGAACCAATTCAAAGCATTGCTGGCCGAGAGTGGGTGCTCCTCATTTTGCTTTCTCTGCTGTGCCTGTAGGGATGAACTGAGTTGTGCCCAGCAGTTTTCTTCCTCCATTTCTGGGGCATCCTCCACCTGCTGTTCTTGTTCTTCCAGGGCTACTTCAGTAGGCATCACATCCTTGACACACATTGTAAAGGTGAGCTCTGAGCATGGCTGCTGACAAAACTCTTTGGCACAGTGGGCAGGCATTTCAAGGTGCAGTATCTCACACTTAATCCTTGGGTCCAGCATCGTTGAGAAAACATATGGCTTAGTGGCACAAATATCCATGAACCAGCTCCCTAATTCAATTGTTAGATTGTGTACAAGGCCATCCGCTGCAGGTGCAAGATCAGCATGGGTGGAAAATCTCTGCAGCGACTTCTTCAGTATCTGGACTGCAGGGATGACCTGACTCAGTAGAGTAGATTCTGCACTCATGTCACGTGTGCTTCTCTCAAAAGGACCAAGCATCTTTACTGTTCCTTCAATAACAGACCAGTCCTGGTGGCTGAGAATTCCTCCAATATCTGTCTCCATACTCATTTCATGGAGAACTCCCTTCTGCTCCAGTAGCCTTTGCAACATGTAGAATGTCAAATTCCACCATGTTGACACATCCTGTATCAGCCTGTGCTGTGCTATCTGAATGCACTCTTGCACCTGCCGCAGTTGGTTTGTGGCTTTAACTGAGTGATGGAAATGGGCACAAATGTTTCTTGCTGTCTTAAGTGTTTGATCAACCTCTGGTGTCTTGCAGATGGACTTTGTCACCACCAGATTCAAAGTGTGTGCATAACAATGGATGCCTTTAAAGTGCCCGTCAGATAAGGCCTTTATCATATTTGCTGCATTGTCAGTCACAATGAAACCAACACACAGCGACGTGTCTTCAGTCCACACACGCATGTCTTGCAAGAAAGCCAAAATGTTGGCAGACCGGAGATCCACAGGCATAACAGACACATTCAGAAGTGCAGACCTGCTATGAGACATTGTGGAGCTTACAGCAGGGAATGACAGGAAGTATGTAGACCTGCACCTTCACTGTCTATACCAGTTGGTTTGCTGCGCACCAATATGCAGTCAGCGACATGCATGCATGGTTGGAGTTTGTGCTGCTCCATATGTCTGTTGTGCAATGGAACACATCCGACTGCATTTGATAGTCGCTGCAAGACTGCCTTGTGCACATCCTCATACATGTTGTTCACAACAGTACGGTAGAATGTTGTGCATGATGGTATCTGATATTGTGGGTGTAAATGTTGCATTGACCGCCTAAAACCAATGTTTTCTACCATTGAAAATGGCTTAAGATCTAGTGCAATCATTTCCCCAATTAACTGGGTGATCTGTTGTGCACATGTGTGTGACTGGTGATATTTAGTCCTTGCATGAAAGGACTGCATAGTGGGTGCCAAAGAAGTCTGGGACTGTAATGGGGCTGATGCCTTTCAATGGGAGATGTTGTGGACTATGCAGCAGATGACTCATCAGGAGGCAAAGAGGCAGCCACAGTTTTTCCTGACACAGTTTTGTGACGAACTGTCACTGGTGTGGATGGGCACGAAGAAACTGTGTCAGACTCATTGACATGATGACAATCACCACCCCTCTGTGACTGGGAATCATCAACATGATCTGGACCCCCACCAGTACCACAAGAGGGTGGTGTCAGCATACTGTGGTGCAACACATTGGATACCTGCAGTGCACTGGCATGCTTCAGCTTCAAATGATTATTCATTGCCATGGTAGTTATGGTAGTTAGGTTGGAGACATTTTTTCCCCTGCTAATTATGGTGTGACATAGCCCACACACTGCCTTAGTTGGATCATTTTTGGATAAGCTAAAATGAAGCCACACAGCACTTCTTACAGCCTTACTTGAGCCAGCACTTTTTGCACCAATAGGGTGGCCATGTCTACTCCTTTTTTCCCACTTTTACCACCAGCTGAACTGTGTGCTGCAACAGCACCTTGATCTTCCTCCACAACAGCTGTCTGACTTTTCTGATTAGAACTTTCCCTATCTTGTGTGGATGGAGGTGACACAGCCCTGCTGAAGCTTAATGTGTACTGCTTCATTTTGTTTGATAGCTGGAGGTTTACCACGCCTTGCTTGCTCTGCTGACCATGCCTATGCTCACTTTGCCAGTACTCCTAGCACCTTTCCTCAATTTGTCTGCAGAATCTGCAGCTCTTAGGTTTTTACTAGTCAGATATGAGACATATTCTAACTCATCCCCAAAGTCACTCATGTGGGTGTCTGAGTCATTGCCAGATGTGGATGATGATGGTAGCTCACAAGGGTCCAGAATATATTCAGAGCCAGAAGACTGGTCTGCAAACTCTGCATCCTCCTCATGTAACATATTATCAACCACCTGAGCAGCACGACTGCTGCATTGGTGGTCAGCAAGGTGATGGAGGGTATTGTCAAGGAAAGGCTAGGGGGTTACTGGAGCAAACTGGGTACTTGGATGATAGGCAGCATGGCTTTGTCATGGGAAGGTCATGCCAGACAAATCTTGTTGAGTTCTATGACTGGGTGACGAGGGCCCTGGACGAGGATAGACCAGTGGACGTCCTCTTTCTGGACTTGAGCAAGGTGTTTGATTCAGTACTCCACAGTGGCCTGCTGGCTAAGCTGAAGGAAATGGGAGTAGGGAGACAGTTAAGATGGATAGGAAATTGGCTCTCTGAGTGTACTCAGAAGGTGGTGGTTGGAAGGTTAGCCTCATCCCCAAGATGGGTTATTAATGGGGATCCCCCGGGGTCAGTGCTGGGGCCAGTCCTGTTCAACGCCTATATCTCAGACATCAGGAGAGGATCAGGAGTGAGATGAGTCTCTTTGCAGATGACTCAAAGCTGGGTGCAGTGGTGGATGGGGAGGAGGGAAGGGTGGCATTGCAGGAGGACCTGGAGGCTCTGGAAAGGTGGTCGGAAAAATGGAAACTAAAATTCAATGCAGGGAAGTGCAAGGTTCAGCACCTGGGAGCCAGAAATCCAGGCCAGGGGTATACCCTGGTTGGAGACATGATTCAAGTCAAGTAGGGTAAGAGGGACCTGGGAGTAGTGGTAGATGCCAAAATGAACAACTCAGAGACCTGTAGGAGGGCAGCGGCAAGGGCAAATAGGATGCTGGGATGCATCGCCAGGGGGATTACCTCCAGAAAGGCGGAAGTGATCCTTCCACTGTATAACTGCTTCGTTAGGCCACACTTCAAGTACTGTGTACAGTTTTGGAGACCACATTTAAAGAGGGACATTATACTTCTAGAGAGGGTCCAAAGGAGAGCAACCAAAATGATCTGGGGCCTGGGGGAAGGGACCTATGAGGAGAGGCTCAGGGAGCTCAACATGTACACCCTGGAGGAGAGAAGGGACAGGGGTACATGATAGAGGATTTTAAGTGCATGAAAGGGATCAATAAAGGAGGACCAATCAGGGTGCTCCAAAAGGAAGGAAGATGAGGCAACAAGAGGTCACGGGTGTAAGCTGGAAGGGGGCAGGCTCAGAGGGGAGAGGCGGAGATGTCATTTCACTGAAAGGGTGTTGGAGCCATGGAATACTCTGCCCAGGGAGATGGTAGAGGTGGAGACTGTGGACGGGTTTAAGAGGGATGGGACAGATAGAGGGGTAAATCTGACCAGGTCCAGTACAGGTGGAACATTAGGGACTGGGGACAGTATAATTCAAGGGGGGAACACCAAAATCGGCCCTCAGTGCAGGTGCTGAAAATTGAGCAGACTCGAGAGACCATTAGGCCTATTCTGCTGGCATTTTAGTATGCTAGTATGTTTCTATTGCATCCTAGGGGTAGGGGTACTTGCTGTCACAGGCATTGTGGAAATATCTGTTGGTGCAGTATCCAGGGTCATAGCAGTAGCCACATTTACAGTGACTGCACTGGTAGTGGTTACAGTACTAGTAGCCATGGGTTTGACATTGTCACTGGAGGCACTTGTTGAAGCAGTGGTGCTGGTGGCTATAGTGGGGGACAGGGTTACAGTGACAGGGACAGCAAAAGTGGAACTGATGGCACTGGTGGCACTGGCTGATGTGCTTGTGCTACAGGTAGTCATAGGGACTGGCAGTACGCTAGTGGTGGGAAGGGGTGAAACATCAGCAAGAGTGGCTGAAGCTACAGAGTAACTCAAGACACTGGCTGTGGCTGCTACTTCCTCACTTGGAGCTCTGCTAAGCTGAAATGTCCTCCTACTACTGCCTTAGAAGGCCGGGGCAGAAATGGGTGACTGCTACTGGTGGTGGTAACAGTGCTATCAATTAGGTTACTGTTACTAGAGCTTCTTTCACCACTAGCGTACTATGTAGGTTTACACGCCTTGCTAGAGTAGAAAAATATTTTGGAGCGCTGAATGCGTCCAGATGGTACTATCAGTACCTTCTGATTCGGCATCACTGCTGCTTGCCGTGCTTGGTACAGGCAGGGCTGTGGACTTTCTGGGGCTAGAACAAGTCCTTTATGAGCTTGCTTATCACCAGACATGATAAATGATACTACTGCTGGTTAATGTTACAATCAGTAGAAGTGCTATGATTAATTAACAACACAGGCAAATATTTTTATGTTGGCACCTTCCCGCAGCCAACATCTTGCGGTAGTGGAGATTTGGAGGCGCGGTCGCTGTTGGGTGAACGTAGGGCACACACCAGTAAGTGCGTCCCTCATTCCCCAATCAGCCTGTATGCCGGCGCCACACCATGCATACTAATGTTCACATCAGCGAAAGGTCCACTGCAATGTGAGCAAAGCTCATCACACGCAGCAGACCTTCTCAGGTGCTTCACCAGCTACAAACATGGTGGAACAGTGGTCGCTAAACTGCTGACTTCGGGGTTCCCAATCCCGGTCAGCTTGCCCTGCCCCTCATGAATGTGTGCTGACGGGAGCCCACCCCGCCAGCATAACGTGTCCCATCCCCCTCCTTGCTTGCCGAGGGGTGCCCAATGCCCCTCAGCTCATGCGCCCCGCTTTTGTTGTTTGCCAACGGGATGCCCAATCCCCATCTGCAACCGTCCCCACTTCCACTTTAATGTGCTGATGAGGGAGCCTCCCCATCAGAATGATGTCCCACCCTTCTTCTGTGCTGAGGGTGCCCAATCCCCCTCAGCCTAGTGTCCCCACTCCTATGTGCCGTTGGGGTGCCTAGTCCCCTGCTGGCTTCTGTATTCCCCCCAAAATACCTGTAAAAAAGAAAACCATCCCTGATGTTTTTTTTTTTTTACCACCAGTAGACAGAAACCGTCCCCGTAGTCTCCTTACCCCCACCCTCACCCACCCACCCACCCACTGCACACCCTGCCTCCCTTACACCTCCACCCCATACTTACCTCCGGAGTTCATGCGATGATCTTCGGTGGACCAAGAACACGTCTGCACTCTTCAAAGTCAACCGCGAACTGAGGAAATGCCAGTAAACTGTATAATGGAATAAATAGGGTTTTTTTTCAACTTTGATGCATATCTCAGGCATTTTTTGGAAATTTTTGCACCAAATTTTCAGCATGGGGTTTTTGGGACCCCTCCTCACATGAATTCTGTCACTGTTATGTTAAGCAGTCCCGAAAGGTGATTTCACAGTCACTGTGCGGAATCACCTTTTGGGACCAATTAACGCAAGGACAGTGGCACTGTTCATGAGGTGGGCTCTCAAAAAGCCTATGTTGCAAATTTGGTGGAACAAAAACAAAAAAGGGCTGTTTTATGAGCATGCATTGCACAGTTGCTATGTACACTCATAACATCATGAATTCGCAATATTTTCATGCCAGATTTTCAACATTGTCATTTTTCTACACCTCCTTGTGAACAGTACAGCTGTCATTTTTCACATCCTGGCCAAAATGCGTTTCCGCACTTCCAGCTCACAATAGTGCAGTAGCTTTGGGAAATCAGTGTTTGGGACAGATTATGAAATGACAATGACACAGTTCATGAGCAGAGGTCCTAAAATGTCTATTTGAAAATTTGGATGTAATCTCCATAAAATTACTGTCTTACAATGCGTTGCACAGTTACTACATCGCTTACGCGTAATGCGCATTTGTAATATTTTCACTCTGGATTTTCACCATTGCCATTTTTCACACCTCTTAATGAACAGTACAGCCGTCATTTGACATATTTGTGCCCAAAATGTGTTTTGCACATCAGGCGCAGAATAGCGCAGTCGCTGTGCGAAATCACTTCTTGGGACAGTTTGAGGAAATGACAGTGACACTGTACATGAGCAGAGGTGCTAAAATGCCTATGTTGAAAATTTAGTGCCAAAAGTCCATAAAATGACAGTGTTACAAGTGTGTGTTGCGCATTTCCCACGCACGCTTGTAACTTTGCAAATTTGCAATATTTAAATGCCACATTTTCAACGCTGCCATTTTTTTATACCTCCTTATGAACAGTACAGCTGTCATTTTTCACATCTTAGCCAAAATGTGTTTCTGCACTTCCGGCGCACAATAGAGTGGTCACTGTGGGAAATCAGTGTTCAGGGCAGATTACAAAAAATGACAGTGACACAGTTCATGAGCAGATGTCCTAATATGCCTATGTTGAAAATTTGGTGATGATACTCATAAAATAACTGTGTTCACGAGCATGCGTTGGCAGATTGCCGCCGCTCATTTTCCTCGTCATTTATATTTTCACTCTGGATTTTCACCATTGCCATTTTTCCACACCTCTTGATGAACAGTACAGCCGCTATTTGACATATCCTGCCCAAAATGTGTTTTTGCATGTCCGCGTAGAATAGCTTGATTGCTGTGCAAAATCACTTCTTGGGACAGTTTGAGGAAATGACAGTGACACTGTACATGAGCAGAGGTGCTAAAATGTCTATGTTGAAAATTTGGGCCACACCCACCATAAAATGACTGTGTTACAAGCATGTGTTGCGCATTTCCCACGCACCCTTGTAACTTCGCAAATTTGCAATATTTACATGCCACATTTTCACCACTGCCATTTTTTTACACCTCCTTATGAACAGTACAGCTGCCATTTTTCACATCCTGCCCAAAATGTGTTTCAAGACTGCACTACCAATGCCAATGCCAGCGCGACAACATTCGGCATTGACAAATGCTTGTTATTTATGTTATGGTATGCAACTATGTGTAACTGTGGGGTAATATATGCAACTTGCAAATAAGCCCACAACAGAACTGTACCCAACAGGCCCAACACACGCCAATTCACTGTGCCACACCTGACACAATGAAAGACCCCAGAAGAAACTGATGGACAGATGTGTGACTCACTCTGCGCTTACACTCAGATGCAGTGGGGAGGAGAGATTAGTTGTCAAAATACTTTCTTTTTCTAAACAAAATCAGATTGTCATTAATTTTCAGTTACATCACAGGCAGCAGCCTGTCACACTCACACTACTATATTTTGTGTGGATTGGAATGTTAACCACTAAGGTTGGGGGAACCACTAAGCGGTGATGCTTACCAAACAAAACAACCCACTGTGAACGACTGTTACTGAGCCAAGAAACAGTTCCCCAAATTATATATAACTTTTCTAAATACTACAATTCTGTCACACTAGACAGAAAACTTAAGCCCGACTCTACTGAGCAAAAAAATGGCTTTTTTCTGACACAAAATAAATCCCTTTGAATGAAAACTATTCACGCACTGTAAGAGCAGACACATGTGTGACTCGTGCTTGCAGCACACAGACACAGTGGAGTGGGGGAGACTAGGTGTCAGACTAATTTCTTTTTCTAAACAAAATCAGATTGTCACATTTTAGTTCATCACAGGCAGCAGCCTGTCATTCACTACTATAGTTTTTGTGCGGTTCAATTTTAACACTGGGGTGTGGCTGGGGCTACTATGTCAAGTGGCGATGCTGCTTAGCAAACAACCCTCTGTGAACAACTGTTACAGAGCCCAGAAACACTTCCCCAAAATTATATATATATTATAATCCTATATTAACTTTACTGAGATTTCACCTAGATTTGGTGTGGACTGGAACTTTAAAGTTAAACCTGAAGGGAGGAGAGACTATGCACAATATTCACTGGCTGTAGCAGCAATTACTGTAGTAAAACCTTCTGAATTACTGTTTACTGAGCCCAGAAACAGTCAGTTATCCTAAATTACTATATTATGCCATATAATTCTGTCAAACAAGACAGAAACTAAAGCCTGACCTTTACTGAGAGCAACAGCAAAAGCCTCTGCTGCCCAAAATAAGCAAGCATTTGTCAATGCTGAATGTTGATCGCTCACTGCCCATCTGTCACTCTCTCATTCTGTTTCTCCCAGTGCTGTGTTGGCACCTTTTTCAGCCCACAAGCAAATCCGCAGCTGTCCCTATAGAGCTCTGTTGAGGTCGCTCACTCCCCCTGTCTCACTCGCTCATTCTGTTTCTCCTGGTGCTGCATGCTGCCCTTTTGTACTGGGCTCCTGCCTCTGTTGGCGCCTTTTTCTGCCTACAAAGAAATCTGCAGCAGTCCTGATAGAGGTCCGTTGACTTCACTCCTCCCCTCTCTCACTCGCTCATTCCGTTTCTGCTGGGGCTGCAGGATGTCCCTTGTATTGGCTCCTGCTCATGCTTGCAGCCCTTTTCTGCCCACAAAGAAATCCACAGCAGTCATGATAGAGCTCCGTTGAGCTTGCTCACTCCCCTTTCTCAGTCACTCATTCTGTTTGTCCCACCACTGCAGGCTGCCCCTTTGTACTGGGCTCCTGCCTGCATTGCTGCGTTTTTCTGTCCACAAAGAAATCTGCAGCAGTCCCAAAAGAGCTCCATTGAGCTCACTCACTCCCCCTCCCTCACTCGCTCATTCTGTGTCTCCTGCTGCTGCAGGCTGCCCTTTTGTACTGGGCTCCTGCCTGCATTGGTGCCTTTTCCTGCCCACAAAGAAATCCACAGCATTCCTGACAGAGCTCAGTTGAGCTCTGTCACTCCCCCCCCACCCGCTCGATCCTAATCTGTTCCAAACACTGATTTCCGACACCAATTACTGTATTTTGCGCCGGAAGCCTGAAAACACATTTTGGCTAGGATGTGAAAAATGACTGCTATACTGTTCATAAGGAGATGTGAAAAAATGTCACTGTTGAAAATCTGGCGTGAAAATATTACTAATTTGCGAACTTACAAGGGTGCGTGGAAACTGCACAATGCATGCTTGTAACACATTTATTTTATGGAGTTTCATCACACAATTTTCAACATAGGCATTTTAGGACCTCTGCTCATGAACAGAGTCAGTGTGATTTTCTTAATGTGTTCCCAACACTGATTTCCCAGAGACCGCACAATTGTGTGCCAGAAGAGCGAAAACTCATTTCGGCCAGGATGTGAAAAATGACAGCTGCACAGATCATAAGGAGGTGTGGAAAAATGGCAATGTTGAAAATCTGGAGTAAAAATATTGCAAAGTTGCGAAGGTACGAGCGTGCATGGAAACTGTACAACACACGTTCGTAACACACTCATTTTATGGACTTTCTTCACCAAATTTTCAACATAGGCATTTTAGGACCTCTGCTAGTGAACAGTGTCACTGTCATTTTCATGTGTCCTGAACACGGATTTCCCACAGCGACTGTGCTATTCTGTGCTGGAACTGCGAAAACACATTTCAGCCAGAATGTGAAAAATGACAGCTATACTGTTCATAAGGAGGTGCAGAAGAATGGTAATGTTGAAAATCTGGAGAGAAAATATTATTAATTTGCAAAGTTATGAGCATGTGTGCAAACTGCACAGTGCACACTTGTAACACAGTCATTTTGTGGAGTATCATCACAAATTTTCATCATAGGCATTTTAGGACCTCTGCTCATAAACAGTGTCACTGTCATTTTCTTAATCTGTCCTGAACACTGATTTCCCACAGCGACTGCGTTATTCTGCGCCGAAAGTGTGAAAACACATTTCAGCCAATATGTGAAAAATGACAGCTGTACTGTTCACAAGGAGGTGTGAAAAAATGCCAATGTTGAAAATCTGGTGTGAAAATATTGCAAATTCGTGAAGTTACAAGCATGTGTAGCAACTGCGCAACGCACGCTCGTAAAAGTCATTTTTTAGATTTTTTCCACCAAATTTGCAACATAGGCTTTTTGAGAGCCCACCTCACGAACACTGGCACTATCATTTCATTAATCGGTCCCGAAGGGGAATTCCAAGCAGTGACCACAAAATCACCTTTCGGGGCCGAATAATGCCATGACAGTGGCAGAATTCATGAGGAGGGGTCCCAAAAACCCCAGGTTGAAAATTTGGCATCAAAATTCCAAAAAAATTCCTGAGATATGCATTAAAGTTGAAAAAGCCCTATTCATTCCATTATACAGCTTACCGGCATTAGCTCAGTTTGCGGTCGGCTTTGAAGAGTGCAGACATGTTCCCGGTCCACCGAAGATCATCGCACCAGACTCCGGAGGTAAGTATGGGGTGAGGGGAGGGTTTGGGGAGGCACAGTGCGCAGTTGGTGGATGCGGGTTGGGGGGTCAGAGAGACCACAAGGGACCATTTTCATTTTACAGGATTAAACAAGTAAAAAAAAATCGCAGGACGGTTTTTCTGTTACAGGGGCATTGGGCACGCAGGGGTTGGCTCCTAGCATGCCACCTCAGTGTTGTTTTTGGGGGGGCTGTAGCTGATGGGGGATTGGGCACCCCCATCAGCACAAGGGGATTGGGCACACTGGGGTGGGCTCCCAGCGTGCCACCTGAATGTTTGGGGAGTGGGCTGTAGCTGATGGGGGATTGGGCACCCCCATCGGCACATATGCAATTCTGGGGGGGACACAAGCTGAGGGGGATTTGGCACCCCCTCAACATAACCCAACCATTTTGGTGGGGGCCATTATGCCAACGGGGAGTGGGCTCCCCCGTCAGCACTCTGACCTGGTGCGGGGACTGCAGCCAACTGGGATTGGGGCCCCTGTAGGCAAACACACACTGTTGTGGGGGGGCACATGCTGCTAGGGGATTGGGCACCCCCTCAGCACTGAAGGCTCATAATATTGTTTGTGAACAAGGTGGCAAACTGCTGCCATGTTCACAAACAATATTACACTTGGCAACGTTCAGCCCAGCAATGACAGGTGGCTCCCTCATTGTAGCGAATGGCTGATGCTGCAATGATGAGGCGGCCCCTGATTGCAGTGGTTAAATTTTTACAAGTTGGTGGCACGCTGGCTGAACTAGTGTCAACAGCAGCATGCCATGGCATTGGGGAAAGTGGGCCAAGCCTTTACAGGTTGTGGTGGCATTGGCCACAACAGTGCCACGCCTCCACTACCTGCTTCTGGAAAGCTGCAGCAGTATGTTTCTTGAGCATGTGCGCAATCAACATAAAAATATCTAAACCAAACCAAATCACACACTAGAGCAGTGTAGAATGGATGAATGCAGTGGGGGAAGGGGATGCAGACACAAACAGTCTTCCCTCTCTCCTAGGCTAGGCTACTACTCCCTGTGTAGCTTACCAAAAACACAAAAAAATCAGTCACAAAAAAGTGTCTCTAAAACTTAAGGATCACACTCAACCAAAAAAAAACTAGTTCAACAACAAGATTATGCAGTTTGAGAAGCTCTGAGACTGAAACATGATCTCTTCTCTGAGAATGCTATCTCACAGTGAGGAAATCACATGATCTGCAGAGCTGAGAAGCCTCCAATTGTCCAAGGAAGTTCTGCGAGACTAGGAAATCTCGTTCGCTGAATACAGTACCTTTCCCTAATACCGAATAGTTTTGTATTCGGAATGGCCATCTGAATATTTGGAACGGCCACTATTCGTGGTATTCGGAGAAATAACTACTCTTTTCCATATTCATTATTGATGCTCCCTCCTCACTTCCCCACTGTCGCTCCCTCATGTATGCCGATGATCTGGTTCTCTACGTCGCCTCTCATTCTGTCCTAGACATTAATGCCAGCTTCCTCCACCTTCAAACAGATCCATCACTGGCTCTCCTCCAACTCATTAATTCTTAACCTACCTAAGACCCAGACCATGCTGTTTGGGTCTGCAAGGAAAGTCTCTGCTGAGTCTACTAAGCTTCTTGTGCTTAGCTGCGACTGGTCTAAAGTGACGTCTAGCGACTCCTTCAAATACCTTGGAGTAACCCTTGATCCCATTCTTGATTTCTCTGTACATATCAACGAGGTATGTAAATCTGTTAATGCCAAACTAGGAGCAGCTTACCGTGTGCGTCACTCCCTAATCCCTGCTGCCAGAATCTCTGTGGCACGTTGGGTACTACTTCCTTGGCTTCTGTATGCTCTCCCCACTCTCTTCCATGCAAACGCATGAATCCTTCACAAGTGGGACATCTCATATAATAACGTCTGTAGATTTGCCCTCTCTGTCTGTCGACTAACTCACCACTGCTACCTTTACTCCACTTTGCGCTGGCTGTCCCCCCTATCCCAGTGCTCCTTCTCACTGGGTTGCTTTATGGATTCCATGAACTGGACCCCCCGCCCAGCCTGTATAGGTGCCATGCTCACCCCTGTGACTTACTCCCGCACACTAAGGTCATCTAATCAACCTCTGTTCTCCGTCCCTCTCTGCTCATCCAAGATGGAGGAGCAGGCCTTCTCCCATTTTGCCCCTAAATTCTGGAACTCCTTACCAGCTTATTTAAAGAGCACCTTATCTCACTCCGCCTTTAAATCAGCACTTTTTTTCCCACCTTCATGCACTCGACTCCTACCACTGTACCTAAGCATCCCAGTAATCCTCCTACTTATCCTTATTTCTGCTCTACCTATACTGAACTGTACTGAATTGCCTGACTGTGTCATCGGTCCAATCCATCCCTGCGTGGATGGCTACTGCTTGTTGATATTTCTTGATCTTCTCTGTGGAGGTCAACTCTGTTATGTAATTGCTACTTGTGTTTGCTTGTTTAATTTATTCAAAATTATGTCTGTCTCTCTCGGATGCTTGTTACTGGTAATGATCTGTATCTGTTTTTGTGTTAATTCACTGGTTTATGTAATGTACTCTCCCAGGTGGTGCTTGAAAATAAGTAGGCCTCTTGCCTAATGCACTTACCTGGTTACCAAAAGCAAATAAATAAAAATATTCGGGGTGTGCACAGCCCTACTGTTATGCTGTTGTGTGACCCATGGATGCTGTACCATTGGCACGGGATACTAATAGTGACACATACATGGCTGGCTTTGTGTGCTGTGGTGTCTGTACAGATGTGCAGTATGTGGCTGGGGGGCACATACCATCAGACAGGCACACTGGTGTTGGGGTATTCCCTACACTGGACCATTTGCACTGAGTGGAGTGTCCCAGCCTTGTGGCAGCATCCAGTATGTGGTGCAGACTGGCCACCTGTACACCCTCCCCACCCCCCAGTGCTGCATGTGTGTGTGCTGGATTTTCTTGGTGTCCATCGAAGGGTGGTCTGCAGGTGTGTGCTGCATGGACACACTGCCATGGCATCCACACAGTGCGGGGTCACTACTTAATGCCTGGCATGGTTGGGACCAGTGGCACATGATGGCAACATAGGAGGTGCCATCAGTGTGTAGCATGTTTCTTCCATGTCTGGTTTCTTTCTATGTTTAATATGTACTGGTTAGGGTCAATAAACCACCGCTAGCAGACCCTGGCAAACTCCATAATTCACACTTGTGAAGTGCAGAGTTCAATAAACCATGGCTCCATGTCGCGCAAAGTATCACAAAGTTGTGCAAAGCTGGTTTGCCCAGAGTTAAGACTACCTTTTTCTGGATGGTAATTTGCACTGTGCAAAGTGTCACGCTACGTTGCGTAAAAACGCTGACTATAGTATTGTGCCTGTATTCATGTACACACACCCTCTTTTTCTTCTTGCATACATTATACTTTTGCCCGGCACTAATGAAGTTTGCCCAGACTATTTGATCTTTTGAATACAGCGGACTCGCACAACCCTGGCGCAAACCAGGTGCAAATGATTTGCTCCCAGAGCAAAGTTTTGAATATCTGGCCCTTGAAGTCATAAGTTATAACCCTGTGCTTGTTACATCACAGTTGATTCCTTGGCAGCATGTTGTGATGTCACAGGGGGAGGATTATAACTTTAAGTGGTGAATAAGCAGTAAAGATGCAAGGACCATGCCTGTGTACTGAAGGATAATGAACAAGAAGTATTTGCCATGGAAACTCAAAAAGTGCTTGTGCAAGGCAGGTCTGTCTTCTAGTTAACAATAAGCTGTCACATACATCCTACATCAGTACTACCTCTCTGCTCAGTTTTATTTCACATATTGTCAGACTATTCCTGGATCTTTGTGTGCTTTAACACTGTAAAGTAAGAGTGTCATGGTCTGAGCACTGAACTGGAAAGCAGGGGGTCCCATGTTCAAATCCCATCAAAGTCATTAACGCTCTGTGTGACCTTGAGCAAGTTATATGAACTCCTAGTGTTCTCTCTCGCTCTCTCTCTCCCTCTCCCTCCCACCTCAGCTACCCGACAACGTGCATGCAGGGAAATGAAGTTCAGCAACTCCTGAACTTTGCAGATTTTTTTTCCAAAATGGAACACGAACAGCCATCAAATCTCAACTCAGTTTATGAACTTCTTATTAAAGTTCATGACGCTGCAGAACCTTTAATAGTCCATGAAGAAATGGGACAAAAAAATCCATTTCCCTACCTTATTTACATATCAGAATGTATTATTTCCCACTTTAAGTTATGTAAATAATTAAAATAGTCAATCCTCTAGCTGGCTATGGCTTTTATATAATGACAAACAACACTGGTTATGGGGGGGATGCTGTCGCTTTGCCTACAGTGCAGACCCATCAGACTATGTCTAATAATATTAGTTTATAGTGATATATTATTATCAGTCACTCAGTAGGAAGTACACACATCTCTGGAGCCAGAAGATGGGAGGGTTGTGGGTTCTAGTCCTATATCAGAAACATGAGCTAGTGCTGTACCCAGTACTGACACTGAAGTGCAGCGCTGTTGAGCTGCCATCCTCCTGATAGAAGGAATACTAAGCTCCCCTTTGCCCCTCTCTGGGGGCTTTCCAGGATGGTGCAAGCTGTTTCTCTTTATATTCTACTCTCTCTCTCTCTCTCTCTCTCTCCCCCTCTGTCTCTCTGTCTCTCTCTTCCCCTCTCTCCAGACTCCATCTGGCATTCCTCTTCAGGACTACCATACCATAACCCTGTCAACCCACTGTCTCACAGGGCTTACCAGTTCACTTCCGTCATGCCACCATGTCTCACCTCCCATGGCAATGCCATCACCAGGGTGCCCCAAGCCTCTTGGGAAGTCTTCATCCTCCAGCTGACAGGAGACTAGTGCTGGAGTTGATGAGTGCGGGGCCTGCAGGCTGTGGTGTCCTTCATTCTGCATAAGTCAGGATTTATTAGGATTATTATTATAGGAGACAGTATAGTGTAGTGTAGTGGGTAAGGGCACTGAGTTGCAAACCTGGAGACCTGGGTTTAAATCCTGTCAGGCCCCACTTGCATATTGTGTGACCCTGAGCAAGTCACTTGACTTCCTTGTGCTGCCAGGTCATACCTGGAAACAAGCACTGGCTTAGTGTGCCTTTCCTGGTTAAACAATTTCCCTTTTCTCTTATTACTCTAATGTTCCCCCCTTCCAAGGGGGATGCCACCACAGGACGTCATTGGATGCCCTATTACACATACATGCACACATACACATTGATGTCAGAGGCATTATCACCTCCCTGTCTCCCAGACTCAATTATACCTTCTTCTGTGGGTACCCAGGTGGTGGTGGTGCAACAGCAAGGCTTGGCAGTGGTACCCTCCTGCCAGGACAAAATGAACATCCTCGAGGATGCTGAGCCTTCCTCCTCTGGCTGGACGTCCAATGATTCAAGCTCGTTCCCAAACATGGGTTGCTGGTGCCCCAAGCAAGAGCCCTAACACTTTGCAGACTAGCCAGTGTTTAGGACGATAAGCATTCATGATCCCACAGCACTTGCTGTAAAAGTAGTGAATTTTCCCAGGCTTTCTGGCCAACATTCTCACTGTCAGTAAAATAGGTATATATAAGCCAAACCTATGATACACCTGAATAAAAGCTGTCACAGGTCAGTGTGCCTTTTCTGGTCAAACATTACAAATTAATACATAAAACAAGTCCATTGTACCTATTCCCAGGGTGTACCAGGAAAACGAGCTGTCCTACAATTACAAATAAATACTTAAAAGAGATCCTGTGTAACCCGTCCCCAAGATGCACCTGAAAAAATACTGTCAGAGTTCAGTGTGCCTTTTCTGTTCACAAATTACAAATAAATAAAAAATCAATGAGGTCCCAGGTAACCCCCAGTCCCCCCCCCATGAAAGACCAGAGCAGCCACCCTCCTTTCTCTAGCCCCCTGAAAATCATCCTGTACTATGATGAGCTGGCTGACTGACTGAATAAATGAGCATTTGCTGCTCCTTCATTTAGAGCAGGTCAGTTGGGCTGCCAGCTGTGGAGGTGAGTGAAGGGCTGTGCTGGTGGCCCACTCAGGGACAGGGGTCAGGGCAACTCGGGGGGGATGGAGTGGTGGCAGGGGGCACTATCTGACAGGGTGGGGGGCAGGGGGTTCCACTAGACACAAGGGATTTTTTTATTGGGGCCAGTGATCAGCAGGGTGAGGGTCCACTAGACACCAGGGATTTGGAAACTTTTTTTCATTATTGGGTCTGGCAGTCAGTGGGGTAGGGGTCCACTAGACACCACGTAATAAGGATTTGGAAATTTGTTTTCATTAATGGGGCCCATGATTGGTGGGATGGGGGTCCACTAGACACCAGGGATCTGGAGTCTTTTTTTTTTTTTTTTATTACTGGGGCCGGCGATCACTGGAGGGGGGGCAAATAGTATGTTTGAGCAAAGTGTAGAATTTTGCATGCAAAACTGTACACTTTCGCCATCAATCCAAGTTCCGCAAATTGGCAAATTTGCAAATTGTGCTCCACAAATTGAGCACTATTCATGAAATATTTCATGGAGTGAATTTTGTCAGCTTTGCTCACCTCCACATGTAACCCTCCCTCCAGGACACATGCGGAAATGACCTGCCACAGCTCAGTGTCCCATACCTGGTCAAACATTACAAGTAAGTAAAACAGGTCTGATGTAACCTAGCCCAGGACAAATGTGGAAATGACCTGTCACAGCTCATTGTACCATACCTGGACAAACATTACAAGTAAGTAAAACAGGTCTGATGTAACCCAGCCCAGGACAAATGTGGAAATGACCTGTTGCAGCTCATTGTACCATACCTGGACGAACATTACAAGTAAGTAAAACAGGTCTGATGTAACCCAGCCCAGGACAAATGTGGAAATGACCTGTCACAGCTCATTGTACCATACCTGGACAAACATTACAAGTAAGTAAAACAGGTCTGATGTAACCCAGCCCAGGACAAATGTGGAAATGACCTGTCACAGCTCATTATACCACACCTGGACAAACATTACAAATAAAACAGGTCCCATGGAATCCACCCCAAGGAACCCATGTGGAAATGAGTTCTCACAGCTCAGTGTACCATATCTGATCAAACATTACAAAAAAAAAAACAGCTTTTGTGTAACCAAGCCCAGGATGACACATGTGAAAAAGAGCTGTCTCAGCTCAGTGTGCTTTTTCTTTGCATAAATTACAAATAAATAAAACAGAGCCCATGTAACACATTGCCTACGGACACACTTAGACATGCGCTGTAGCAGCTGAGTGTACCTTTCCTGGTCAACAATTCCAATTAAATAAATAAAAGAGGTCCATGTAATCTGTCCCAGGGAACACCTGGAAATGAACTGCCACGGCTCAGGGTACCTTTCCTGTCAACAAATAGAAACAAATAAATAAAACAGATCCCATGTAACCCACACACCTGGGACACATGTGGGAGTGAGTTGTCATTGTTCTGTGTGCTTTTATTGGATAGTAATTACAAATAAATAAAACATGTCCCACGTAACCCACTGCTCAGGGACACAAATGGAAATGAATTGTCATTGCTCAGTGTGCTTTTACTAGACATAAATTACAAATAAAACAGGTCTTATGCAACCCATACTCTGGGGACACAATGGAACACAAGCTGTCACAGCTCAGTGTGCCTGTCCTGGTCAGCAAATACAAACATTAAACAATAAAACAGGTCCATGTAACTCACCTAACGTTGCAGCAGGAAACAGTCTGCCACAGCTCAGCATGCCTTTCTTGGTCAACAGTTACAAATAAATAACTATTATTTGGCTGTTGCTGGAAAGAATGGAACACAGGGAGGTCAAGTTTCTTGATCCTGTCCCTATATAGGTCATTGGTGAGGCTGCACATAGAGTACTGCTTGTAGTACTGGCACTCATATTTGAGGAAGGATATTAGATTACTTGGGGGGGGGGTCTAGTGCAGGGCAACAAGGATGATCCAGGGATTGGAGGACACGCCCTACGAGGGAGGCTGAGGAGCTGAATATGTACTCCTGTAGAAGAGGAGGGATGGGGATTTGACTGAGACCATTAAATACATGAAGGGTATAAAGAAAGCTGGTATGGAGGGATTTTTAAGTTGATGGGAGGGAGGAGGGAGGGACATGGGTTGAGAATGGAGGGAGGAGAGTCAGGAGAAATGAGGCGTCACTATTTCACGGAAAGGGTGGTGTCTAAGAGGAACATGCTGCCCAAGGAGGGTGGTGTCCTGTAAGACAGTGGGAAGCTTTAAAAGGGATGGGATAAAATGAGGGGAGGGTCACCGTCTGTGGGGGGGGGGCAACTGCAATGTAATGGATAGCTAGCTGCACATTCAAGATGACATGATAGACTTTATGGCCTGTATCTGCTGGCAGTTTCATACTTTCAAGGTCACACAGTGAGTCTGAAGCACCACCCAGTGATGCTATAACTAGGAGAGGATTAGCAAATATGTTTGGTGGAAGATACTCCGTGAAAAAAAAGTTACTCACTGAGTATTAAAGTTAACAAGACCTCTAAATGAAACTGCTTTTAATTAGGTAATTTTCAGTTCCCTGGAAAGTTTCACAGAAGATGATATTTATTTTATTTTAGTCTTTGGTAACCTGGTAATTCCCACTAAGTACAGGTGCCTGTTTTCAGGGGTGACCTGGAAGCACTGGGGAGGTTAAGTGACTTGTTCAGAGTCACACAGTACACAAGTAGAGGTTGCAGGAATCAAACCCAGGTCTGCTAGATGTACCAAGCTCATTCACAGCTTGCTACTCTAACCTCTAGGCTATGTTGCCAGCTGAAAGATATCAATAGATGCCATTTTTATATATAAATTCAGAAACAAATTCTATATTCTGTGTTGAATAGTAGGAGCTAAATGACATCACCTGACAACAGTATTTATCTGACAGTAAATATATCCAGAGTCCAGAGGCCATCAGACTGGTGTGCAGCTCGTTGAGCTGTTTGTGCTTGTGACATCATTTAGAAAGTTCTGACTGGTAAGGGTGCTCTTTGTAATGTGCCGTGTGACTAAGAGTGTCACAGCATTTCCCACGCTGTTTATCCATTCCCGGCTTTCAAAGGAGAACAAAAGAAGTGTGCTTGGTTACAGCCCCTGTTAGGGACACACTTTGACTCTCCATTGTGCACAGCAAAAATCCTACCCCCAATAGACCATCTGGATAGCAGTCCAAATCTGAATGGCTCACTCTCATTCCCGCCTTTCAGAACCTGGGAAAGTACTGCCCCTAGTTGTTAAATTGCTCCTTTAAGAACAAAGAGTGCTATACCACAGCAGCTGGATAGAAGCTATTTTTCAGTAAATTGGCAATATTTGGAACAGTTTCCCAGGAATTATAAACATGTAAAATGCACAAAGAAAAGTAGGCTGTTTAGGCAATGCGGTATTAGGCACACCCTCAAAATGACCGTGTATGACAAAAATGTCCTTTGTAAGGACAATGCCAACTAGTAAAATCTGTGACATTTCAAAACTAGCTCAGAATCAGAGAGGGGGAGACAGAGAGAGAGAGAGAGAGAGAGAATACATCTCTTTCTCTGGTAAGAGTTTGTCTTGAAACATCAATCAGTAAATCCATCCATCAATACATTTATTTGAGTCATCACAGCCAAAGGACCATTGAGCTGGTACTCATTTGCATCGGTGTCCCTCTTAGGTTGAGTACATGATCATTCAAACTGTAGTACAGCTCACTGTGCCTTTCTGGGACAACAAGTACAAATAAATAACTATCATTTGGTTGTTGCTGGAAGGAATGAAACACAGGGAGGTCACGTTTCTTGTTCAAGGTCACACAGAAACTCTATAGCCCCATACACTGATGCTATAAATAGGAAAGGATTCTGGTGGAAACACTAAGAAACAAATACTCACCAAGTATTACAATTAACAAGACCTCTAACTGAACCGGCACATTTAATTAGATAATTGCCAGTTTCCTCAGAAAGTTTCACAGAAACTGATGTCACTAGAAGCCACTTTTTACCTTTAAATGCAGAAACAGTAATGGGAAAGATATGCCACATCATTGGGTTTCACTAGACATTATTTATTTTATTTTTATTTAATAAAGGAAACAAACTCATCAGTAAGGATACCTCTTTTAAGAGTGCCCAGGGTAGTGTTTTTGAAGATTCATATATATATATATATATGGATACACATATAAAACAAAGATTACACTTTGACTGGCATCCTTTTAATAAATAAAATACAATATTTTTTATTTATTTATTTATTTAAAGTCTAGGAATTACAACCCTTTGAGTCTGAGACTCATTTGCAAAGGCTCCACTTATGTTTGTTGCTGTATAGTAGGTGCTGAATGACATCACATGATGACAGTATATATCTGATATTAAATACTTTCAGACCCAAAAGGCTATCAGCTTGACAAGCAGCTGCTTGAGAGGTTGTGCTTGTGACATCATTTAAGAAATTCTAACTGGTAAGGGTGCCCCTTATAACAGGCCTTGTGAGCAAAAGTGTCATAGAGCTTCCCACACACACTGTTTACCCACTTCCTGCTTTCAGAGGAGAACAAAATAAGTGTGCCTGGTTACGCCCCATGTTAGTGACACCCCATTTTATGCAGCAGAAATCTACCTCCAGCAGACCATCTGGATTGCAGTTTTGAATCTGAATGGTTCACGCTCACTCTTGCCTTTCAGAACCTGAGAAAGTACTGCCCTGAGTTGTTAAATGACTTCTTTAAGAACAGAGTGTGCTACCTAGGAGCAGCCAGACTGAAGCTATTTTTCAATAAATGGCAATATTTGGTACAGTTTCCCAGGATTATTTAAACATGCAAAATGCATAAAGTAGAGCAGGCTATGAAGCCAGTGTGGTACTAGGCACAACTCAAAATGAACAGGTATCATCAAACCCTCATTTGTAGTGGCAATGTCAATGAATAAAATCCCTGACATTTCAAGACTAACTGAACATCCGAGAAGGGGACAGCGAGAAAAAAGAAATCTCTCTCTGGTGACGAGTTTGTCTTGAAACATCAGTCAATCCATCCATCAACACATTTATTTGTGTTATCACAACAAAAGGACTATTGAGCTGACATTCATTCGCAATGGTGTCTTGCATATAAACTGAGTACATGATAACACAAACTGCAGTACAGCTCCATGTGCCTTTCTTGGCCTACAAGTACTGTACAAATAAGTAGCTATCATTTAGCTGTTGCTGAAAGGAATGAAACACAGGGAGGTCACAATTCTTGTTCACGGTCACACAGTGAGTCCGCAGTCCCATACACTGATGCTGTAACTAGGAAAGGATTAGAGAATATGTCTAGTGCAAAATACCCTGAGAAAAAAATTACTTACTGAATATTAAAATTAAGAAGAACCCATTTAAATGCATAGATCTAGCACCATAGGACAGTGACCTAGCTTGTACTTTATGATCTAAGTGTTTTAGTCCTATATAGCTCTTGGTCAGGGCCCCTGGTGTTCTGCGGCACTTTGTCCTGTTTTCTGTGGCAGGACCGCTAGACTTCTGCAGCAGCATTTTCAGATTTCTGAGGCATAATTGGCTGGAGAATAGGACACAGAGGGTAATAGTAAATGGAGTCCACTCTGAAGAAAGGGGGGCTACTAGTGGGGTACCGCAGGGTTCAGTATTAGGACCGGTCCTCTTCAATGTCTTTATAAGTGACATTGCAGAGGGACTGGAAGAAATAGTATGTCTCTTTGCAGATGACACAAAGATCTTCAACAGAGTTGATGCACAAGGTGTGGTGGAAAGGATGAGAAGGGACTTGGCAAGGTTAGAGGAATGGTCAAATGTATGGCAGCTTAGATTCAATGCTAAGAGGTGCAAGGTAATGCACCTAGGAAACAAAAACCCAGGGGAAGAGTACACAATGCGGGTGAGATACTAACTACAACAAAAATTGGAAGGAACCTGGGGGTAGTCATATCAGATGACTTAAAGGTGGGCAAGCAATGTGAGAAGGCAGTAAGGAGGGCTGGGGGGACACTGGGATGCATAGGGAGAGGCATCACCAGTAGAAAACAGGAAGTTGTTATCCCTCTGTACAGACAGCTGGTGAGACCCCATCTGGAGTACTGTGTACAGTTCTGGAGACCCAATCTCCGCAAGGACATAGACAGGATGGAAGCTGTCCAGAGGAGCTAACTAAAATGGTGCAGGGTCTGCACGAAGACATATGAAGAAAGACTAAAGGAGCCTAATATGTATAGCCTTGAGGAAAAGAGGGAGAGGGGGACATGATAGAAACTATCAAGTACCTCAAGGGAATCAGCAAAGTCCAAGAGGGTAGCATCTTTCAAAAAAAGAGGTGTGCAAGAACAAGGGCACAATTTGAAGATGGGGAGGCAGCTCAGAGGTAATGTAAGGAAGTATTTTTTCACAGAGAGGTTTGTGGATGCATGGAATGGCCTTCCGGAGGAGGTTGTGGAGTCAAAAACAGTGGTTGAATTCAAGCATGCATGGGACAGTCATAAGGCAATTCTAGGGGGTTGGGGTAGAAAGAAGTAGGCTGCTGGTTAACTAGGATCTGCAGCTTATCCATTAGGTAGGGAAATGGGCGGACTGGGTGGGCCAAGCGGTCCTTATCTTCTGTCAAATTCTATGTTTCTATAATTTATTCATTTCTGTCACTGAATGCAGTCCTGCCATTAGCTAAAATATGAGGTGATACCCAAATCATTGATACTTTCTGTACCTACTATGGACGCACTCCATGGGGCATTATCTGCACTCCATCAGACTGTACAATTACAGAGACAAGCCATTATTCCTGAGTTGAACAGGATGAAAAATTCATCATAACTGACTTCAACTAACCCCAAAATTAATGGTGCATCTCATGGCATGGGACAATCCTTGATGTATGGGACTTCCACTTGCTCATTAATATAACCATCAAAGGCAGAAATGTTCAGAGAGGATTTAAATCTGAGTTTTGGCTGTGAGCCAAACATCATGACCTGGGTCTTCTTACAATTTAGTGCCAGGCTGCTCAGTGCTCTTAACCACTACGCTATACTGCCTCCAACATACATATATAAACATAAATATAGACAGATAAAGAATATATTAACATACAGAAACATATATTTCTATGTAAATATATAGAAACATAAATCTTTCAGTAGAAAAGGACAGCTTGGCCCACCCAGTCTGCTCAGATGGTCCATATCTCAGGGGTGTCAGCAGGCATATGCACTGTACTCAGAAGAGTACAGAAAGAACATCAGGCAGAGGCAACAAATTAGGCAGGGCAACACAAAAAGGAAAGCAAGGACATTGCGAGTCACATTGTGTCTGTGTCATGCTAAACCCTTTTGCCTTTGTTGCTCGCTGTAGGGGACTGATGCCACCAACCAAATACACAAACTAGAACTTACCAGGCAGGCAGAAAAACAAAGAAAGGAGGATTACAGGAAGAAACTGATTACTTGAACTCAGACATTTCAAATGGGGGGGGGCTATTGTTGGTGTGGCTTGGCAGTGCATATTTTGGTTTATGTTTACATAATGGGGAGGAGGCAACAGTGCATCAGTTTTGAGTACAAGTTTAAATTTCCTGGCTACACCCCTATGGCATGTCTAGTCTGTCTTCACAAACATCGACCCTCCCTCCTCCCTGCCTATTTACCTATGTCCCCCAATGTCTAGCCCATGCTTGTGGGGAGGCTCATGGAAACATGAGGAAGTACTTCATGGTGAGAGGTAGACGCTTTGAACAGTCTCCCGGTGGAAGTGATGGGGGCTAGAATGGTCAGAGGATTTAAGAATGCATGGGATAGTCACAAGGGAACCTTTGAGGCAAGAGGGGGTGTAATCTGGAGTCCATATAGGGTCTACGGTGGCACTATATGTTAGGGAATTTAGGGCAGACTAGGTGGGCCAAGTGTTCCTTATCTGCTGATAACTTCTGTGTTTCACTGAAGTATTATTTTTTCACATCCTTGTTAACCTACCCCCCCCCGCTTCATCTCATGCCCTCAGGTCCTGGTGCTCTTTCTCATTTGAAAGAGACTCCTCTCCTGTACCCTGTTCACACCATGAGGTTCTTGTATGTCTTTATCATGGGCTGGCAGTATAGCCTAAAGTTTAGAGTAATGAGCTGTAAATGAGCTTGCTACATCCATCAGACATGGGTTTGATTCCCACAACTTTCATTTGCATACTGTGAGACTCTGAGCAAGTCATTTAACCACCCAGTGCTCCCAGACCACCCCTGAAAACAGGCACTTGTGCCTAGTGGGCCTTACCTGGTTACCAATAGAATAATAATAAAAAAAGTCCCCTCTCGCACTCCTCTTTTCCAGGGTGTACAGCGTGTACATGTTGAGATCACTTAATCTGTCTTCATAGGGCTTTTGATACAACACCTGAACCATTTTAGCTGCCCTCCTCTGGACTGCCTCAACTCCATCCATGTCCCTTCTGAGGTGCGTCCTCCAGAACTGGACACAATACTCCAGGTGAAGTCTCATAAGCTAGCAATACAGTGGCAACACAACTTCCCCCTGCCTGCTGGAGATCTCTCCCTATGCATCCCGGCATCCCAGTGGCCCTACCCACTGTTTTGTCAAAATGCCCTGCCACTTCAAGGTCATCGGATATGATAATCCCAAGGTCCCTTTTCTGCTTAATGATTGGCTGTTTCCCCACACACTTCCTATACTCAGCTTCTGTTCTCTTGACCATGCCAGTACATGGCCCTTGTCAGTGTAATGTCAATGGGAGGCCCACACATCCGGACCAACCAGAATGATAGCTTTTAAAGACTTAGTAGCAGTATCACAGACTGATGTGCTTGCATCATATTTCTTTTCCTTCTGGGCATTCAGGGACATGAGTTGGCACAGCTGGCCCACAGGGAAATGCTTGCCCTGCCTGGGGTAGCACCACTGTACAACTGGTTTTGGTAGCACAGGGCTTTGGGGATCCCAAAGGGAGGTTAGGGATCTGTAGGGTTGAAAGAGACCCAGTGTTATTCATAATATGCAAGTGTGCCTCTTTAGTTTCAGGGGAGAACCTGATATCTGTTATGGTCCTGGGGTGGGAAAACTGTCAAAGTTTACACTAAGTGCCATAGACCGGTGTTGAGGAAAGCAGTTGAATTGCATGCCACAGTAGATGAGTGGGGGGGTTAGACAAAGCCTGTGGAGATATTGGATGAATAACCATGTAGGGTATGGCCCAGAAAGTAAGGAAGTGTAGCGTGAGCAGTTATCACCAAGAAGGAATATGGCCAGGAAAATGCACAGAGAGTGGTCTGCCATCTGGACAGTTTATATAAATAAACCATGTGTGATCCCAGATCCTGTATGGACATTATAGTTTGTGTGTGGTCTCATGATGATGGTCCCAGGGTATGTATAGTTAAGGTGTCCCCTGGTCCCCATCACCCCTTACATGAGATGGTAATGTAACTAGCTGTGGTGCAGAATAGTTGCTCATGGCATAAAGTGGGCGTCGCCTGATGAGACGCCATCATATATCCCTAGACAGAGGAGGAAAACCTGGTCCTTACAAGGACATGTTGCAGCTCAATGGGCCAGTCCTGTATGAAACGGGAGAGAGAGAAAGACAGAGAGAGACAGAGAGACAGAGAGGGGAGGGAGGGTGTGAGAGGGAGGAGAGGAGAGAGAGAGAGAGAGAGAGAGAGAGAGAAACAAAAAGGCAGAGAGAGGCAGAGACAGACTAAGAGAGTGAAAGAGAAACAGTCCGAGAGAGAAAGAGAGATAGAAGTGGCACTTAGTTAATGCTGCCCTGCTGTTTAAAACTATTATAGAAACACGGCTGGAAATGGAGCTTTCTGATTGTTTGATTCGTAGTTTAAAGGGTTAGGTTAATGTTTAAAAAACATCATATAACACACAAACATTGGAATTTTAACTATAAAACATTAATTAAAAAAAACTAACACACTTCAGTTCAATAAAACTTAAGGCACACCAGGATTAATTCCCTTTGCTAATCTAACTCTGGGACATACAGTTCAGGACCGCACCTACTGCTGCCTCATGACACTCTAGTTTTAGATTAATCACCCACAATAAATCACCTGGCTGTGTCTTAATGCTCAATTACAACAAATTCAGGCACTTGTTCTCATTTGTGAATATAAAATATACAGTAAATGTTTATACTTCAGAAACAAAATATAAATAATGCTTATAGACTGTGTGTCATTTTCACTTTTCATTTCCCTGATTTATCTCTGCATAGCGTAAACTGGGAGTATTTCAAAAGTAGAAATGTTCTTGAAATGTGCAAATAGAGTGAGAGACTAATGCACCTGCACTTCAAGGTGCTCTGCCTCTTATTCGGAGCTAGCATTTCCGCTTTTGCAATACTGCCGATTTGCACAGCGCATCTGTTTGTAAACTCTGGATTTATTTACATAGCAGCACCAAGAATTCCATGTATTCAGAGTAGCACGTATGAGTTCCTGTTTGCCAGATTTATCTCTCAGATGAGAATTCACTTTGTAAAGCAGCATGCCACAGCAAATGAGAATGGTCTAGAGCTATGTGTATTTATAAATACAAGTTTGAAATGCAGTTTATACTTTGGGAATCAAGTTCCCTTTTCATTTCCTGCATTTCCCTCTGAAGTTTGTGCTCACTTTATACAGCGTGACACACCAGAAGCCAATGGAATGCCATTGATCCCGAACATCAAGCAGCAGTTCTGGGTTTCTGAAAATCAGCTCTTTCCCACGTCCTAAAATCTCATTCCACACCCTCCTTCTATTGTCCCAACACCCAGTCCACCTGCCCATCTGGGAGACAGCTATTACATGCAGGCAATTCCCCCTATAATAAGCCACGCTTCTGTTGTTTCTCTCTGCTCATTGATTGGCTGCTGAATGTGGGAAACTGCACCAAGCCAGAGACCCACAGGTTTCTCTGCTCACTGAGATGTGTAAATAGAGGCAATCACCCCCCTCAGACTGACAACTCCTGTCAGACACAATTGCCATTTAGGAAGGGGTAGTTACTCTTGTTGGACAGACAGCAACCAGAATGGCACCAAATACACACTCTATAGCATATACTGCTCATCTGATAACTAACAAGGAAAAGAATAAAGTAAGTACTATTTGTACATTTATGGCAATACATTTTTTAAGTGAAGTATTTTATATTTTAATTAAAAATCAATGTAGGCAGGAAATTGTGGTGCAACATTAGTCATTGATAAACATTTAAAACACAAACTGAATGAGAAAAAATAATTCACTGTAAGGTTACATTACCTCTTAATTATTACATTTTATAAAAAGCTATGCAATACTTACATTTTTAATAAAAGTTATGCTAAGAAATGTGATTTTCCTAAACAGCTCGGGAAACCAATAGTAGAGAAGATGAGGAGAGACCGTAACAATGGAAGCACTGAGATACTGAAGCGGGTAATAGAACATAGAAATGTAGACTTTGACGGCAGATAAGGACCGCTAGGCCCATCTAGTCTGCCCATTTCTCTACCTACAGGATAGGCCGCAGATCCTAGTTAACCAACAGCCTATATCTTCCTGCCCCCCACAAGAATTGCCTTATGTCTATCCCATGCATTCTTGAATTCTCCCACAGTTTTAGACCCCACAACTTCCTCAGGAAGGCTGTTCCATGCATCCACTACCCTCTCTGTGAAATAATACTTCCTCACATTGCCCCTGAACCGCCCTCCTTCTATCTTTAAATTGTGTCCCCGTGTTCTTGCAAGTCTCTTTTTCTGAAAGATGCTACCCTCTTGGACTCTGTTGATTCCCTTGAGGTACTTAAAAGTTTCTATCATGTCCCCCCTCTCCCTTCTTTCCTCAAGGGTATACATATTAAGCTCCTTTAGTCTCTCCTCATACGGCTTCTTTTGCAGACCCTGCACCATTTTAGTTGCCCTCCTATGGACTGCCTCTATTCTGTCTATGTCCTTGCGGAGATGGGGTCTCCAGAACTGGACACAGTATTCCAGATGGGGTCTCACCAACTGTCTGTACAGAGGGATAGCAACTTCCTGTTTTCTGCTGCTGATGCCTCTCCTATACATCCCAGTATACCCCGGCCCTCCCTACTGCCTTCTCACATTGCTTGCTAACCTTAAGGTCATCTGATATGATTACCCCCAGGTCCCTTTCCTGTTTTGTTGTTGTTACTACCTCCCACCCATTGGTATTCTTCCCTGGTTCTTGTTTCCCAGGTGCATTATTTTGCACTTTTTGCATTGAATCCTAGCTGCCATACGTCTGACCATTCCTCCAACCTTGCCAAGTCCCTTTTCATCCTTTCCACGCCTCCTGTGTATCAACCCTGTTGCAGATCTTTGTGTCATCTGCAAAAGGCATACTTTTCATTCCAGTCCCTCCGAATGTCACTGATGAAGACATTAAAAGGACTGGACCCATACTGAACCCTCTGCGGTACCCCACTAGTAACCACCCTTTCTTCAGAGTGGACTCCATTTACAATTACCTTCTGTGTCCTGTTGTCCAGCCAATGTTTTACCCAGGCTACCACCCTGGGACCCACTCCCAGGCTGCTGGTTAATTTGACTAATAATCTTTTGTGTGGGACTGTGTCAAATGCCTTGCTAAAGTCTAGGTAGGCCATGTCCACAGCCCCTCCCTGGTCTACTACTTTGGTCACCCAGTCAAAGAAATCTATTAGATTTGTCTGACATGACCTTCCCACTGTGAACCCATGCTGCCTTGGATCCTGTGCTCCACTGACCTCTAGGTACTCAACTATTCTTTCCTTCAGAAGTGTCTCCATCACTTTCCCTACCACAGAGGTCAGACTGACAGGTCTGTAGTTTCCTGCCTCTGTCTTGGTCCCACTTTTGTGAAGGGGAATCACATCCGCCTTCCTCCAGTCCTCAGGTACCACACCATCCTCCCATGATTTATTAAAAAGAGTAGCCAGTGGTTTCACTAGTTCCTTCCTTAATTCTTTTAGAATTCTGGGTGAATTCCTTCAGGACCCATTGCTTTGTCCACCTTCAGTTTTAGGAGTTCTGCAGAACCCTTTCTTCTGTGAAAGGACTGGGATCGAATTTCCTATCAAGAGTGCTTCTGTTAATTGATAAGGCACTTCCTCCTCTTTGGAATACTGAGCAGAAATATTCGCTCAGTATTCCTGCTTTTCACTGTCCCCTCTGCCCACCCACCGCTCATTCTATTCAGCCTCACTATCCCTCCCTTTGTCTTTCACGCTGATGTACCTATAAAAGGTTTTATCCCCTTCTTAACTGAGTTGGCTATCTTTTCCTCAGTTTGGGCCTTTGCTATTCTGACTTCCTCCTGCTTCTTTCTGCCTTAACTGGTACAGCTCTCTGTCCTGCTCCTTCTGTGTTTCCTTATACTTCTGGAATGCTATCTTTTTCTTCCTGACTTTCACAGCCACCTCTCTTGAGAACCATAGTGGCTTTTTCTTTCATTTTGATTTGTTTATTTGCTTCACACAAAGGCTTGTTGCCTCTGTGATTTCAGTTTTGATAATTCCCCATTGTTGCTCCACACCTCCTTCTAGCCTGTTTGCTAGTGCTTTTCTGAGGCACTCTCCCATCTTGCCAAAGTCAGCCCTCCTAAAGTCCAGTACCCTCACTTTTGTATGGCTTGACTCTGTAGCTGAGTTTAACGTGAACCACACTGTTTGATGGTCACTTGTCCCCAGATGGCAACCCACTTCTAGATCTGAAATCCTCTCACTGCCCCTGTTTGAGAGTATGAGGTCTAAGATTGCTCCCTCACGAGTGGGTTCCGAAACTAGCTGTCTAATGCCTGCCACCTGTAGGGCATCAAGAATGGCCCTGCTCTTGGATGGGTTGCAGCAAATGTGCTCCAGTTAACATCTGGCATATTCAGGTCTCCCATCAACAGTATCTCCCTTTCTGCCATTCTAAGAATGCCTTCCATCATATCCTTGTCCATTCCTTCCCCTGACATGGGGTCTGTACACAACCCTGTGCGGATTGTGGTGCCTCTTTCCAGTCTCCAAGGTGACCCACAGTGCCTCCTCTCCTCCTGTTTACTCTTTTGTTCAGTTGCTTTTATCCCTCCTTGACATAGAGAGCTACTCCTCCCCTCTTCTCCCTGCCTGTCTCTCCTGTAGGTTATGTACCCTGGTATGTTAACATCCCAGTCATGGTTCTCTGTGTACCATGTTTCTGTGACTGCTATGATATCCAGGCATCCCTCTTCCATTAAGGCCACCAGCTCAGGGAGCTTGTTGCCCAGACTAAGGGCATTGGTACTCATTACCCTCCATTTCCTGATGGCCATACCCCCTTTTGCCCCATCCCTGTCCTTCTTGCCTTTGTCACTTTCTCCATTTACCACTGCCCTTCTCCCTATCAACACCTCCATGTTGGTGTTTGCCACACTTACTACCGTGATTGTTTGGGGGGGCTAGGATTTTCCTGCTCCTTTCCAGTGTCTCCCCCCTTGGCTAGTTTAAAAGCTTGCCAATGAAGCATTTAAACCTATCACCTAGGATCCTGGTTCCCCTCCCAGACAGATGCAGCTTATCATGCCAGTATAGGCTTGCATCACTCCAGGTGGACCCCCAGTCCCCAATGAAGCCAAATCCCTGAGCTCCACACCAGTTTTTCAATCACTGATTGAATCCCATGGTACGGAACACCCTAGCCTCTCCTATGCCATAGATGGGTAGCACCTCCGAGAAGGTTACCGTGCGTGCTACTTGACTAAGGCCCCTTCCCAATTCCACAAACTCTTCCTGCACTTCTCTAATCCCTTTCTTAGCCAGGTCATTTGTCCCTAGGTGTACAATGACATCCAGCTCCCTCCCCTGTGCAGCTGCTCCGGCAATCCTGAGGATTCGCTCCCTGTCCCTCCAAGCCATTGTGCCAGACAGGCACCTTACCTCCCTCTCCCCTTCCTTGCCCAGTTCTACCTTCCTAACAATGGAGTCCCCCACCAGGAGTTGTTTCCTTCCCCTGCAGGGTCCCCTGCCACCCTCCTGTGGGTCTCCTTTGTGGAGGTTCCCAGCATCCTCCTTGGTCTCCACTGTAGGTGCCTCCATAGAGGAACCACACTTTGCCAGAATGGCATAGGAATTGTGGAGAGGTACAACTGGAGGGATGTGCCTCTGTTCCACCACCCTCACCCTCCCTGAGCCTACTGTGGTCCAACCGCTCCTCTTTCTTGGCAACCTCTGAGGCAACGGCAGTGGCACTGGTGGTCCCTGGATGGAAGAGGAGGTCCCACAAATCCATGCCAACTCAGCCTGGAGATGAGCAACCTCCTCCCTCAGCCCAGAGAGGTGCCTGCAGATGGGACAACACCGCATCCTCCAGAACATCTCCCGGAAGACTGCTGCTCCACAGCCACTGCACTGCACCACTCCAATCATGTCTTACTGGAACTGGAAAAGGAGTTTCCGAAACACCAGCCCATCTCCAAACTGGAGAAAGCAGAGATCCTGGAAATGGCTGTGAGTTTCCTGAGACAGCAACACCATCTCCAGGGCAAAAGTGAGTCGTGTTTCTGTCTAATATCACACGTATTGATTACCTGCAGATATCTCTATGTTCAGTAAGAATATTTAGATGGGCTTACTCCTTGCATGTGCATGCAGCAAATGTTTGAGAAGAACCATAAATAAATAACAGGCTGATGTAGGGGCTTAATGACATGACATCACACTGCCAGGCAGGAGACTCAGGTTCAAGAGAGAGACTCATGTTTCTTGCTTACTGCATCAGCAGTGGAGTGGGGAGTGGAAGATGTATCATAGTGATGTGTTGGGTAACTCTTTATAGCCCCCTTGTGACCATGCTAGGAGTGGGATGTGGTGGGGTCTGATAGGTGATCACCACCTGTACCCTTCAGATCTGGGGTTGTGGCCTGGATGCAGTCACAGTCAATGGGGGGGGTGGGGGGAGTTTTTTCTGGGAGATTTAGGGTGAAATGAGAAATGGTGTAGTAACAGTAGCAATGCACTAGTTAATGTGGTCATACTGTGTCATATTAGAAACTGAATAGGGTTCTTTTCTTTTTCCTGCTGCAGCATTCATACAGAACAGCCCTCAGCAGGATTACAAGGAAGGCTATGCCAGGTGTTTGCAGGAGACACTACCCTTTCTCTCTCTCCATGAACATAAAATGGAAAATCAAATGAAATTGCTAAACCATTTCCACCAAGCTACGGCTGTTGTTGAGAACCTGAGTCCCCCTATATCTTCCCTAGCCTCTCCTTCCTGTCAGCTCTTCTTAAAAAGACATCTCTGGGCAGCTCCAGGCAACTCTAGAGACCCTGGTAGCTGTGGGACACTTTCTGATGGACTTTCCAGTTCCAAAACCAGAGGAAGATGTGACTCTGTGTAGGTAATATTAATTTTCCATGAAGATTGTTATTTCAAAAGTGACTGAAATGCTTTGCAGCTGTTCTCTTCATACTGAAGGCTGTCCCTAATGGATCAATTGGTGTACCTGCTACAGCGGGACATTTGTTTGTTACTTTGTTAATTTTTACAGTGTCAAAACTGTAAGTATATTTTTTGTTCTTCTGAAGGAAATATTTGTACTGTTATTGAGTGTTCTGTGACATTTATAATGTATTAACTGTTAAACAAATCTGGTTACATCTGTAACTGACCAATAGCTGTAGGAGGGAAACTCCAAGATATTTTACGAAACATGTTTTTTATATTTGTATCTCCAGATTAAATGGAGAATAATCTCAATCTTTTATAAAGAGCTTTGTTCATGTTGTATTCTAATTATAGGAGCGCAGTGTAGGTCTGACTGTGAGTTTACAGTTCGTGAAAAGCTCAGAGCTGTTTCCTTCATATTCAGGGACCCTGGTTTACCGGGATTGAGAAAGGGCATATTCCGTTTTGCACATTGTAAAAAATGGTATTGTCACCGGTGTCTGCTAAGACAAAATCCGCTTTTAACGGTGTTTGGTTTTGTGTACTTTAGTTAACAATTTTAACTCTGCTAACATGCATTTTAGCAATTTTGATTTCCACTATTACACATCCTTCCATCCTTGTACCAATTTAAAGTTATTTTGGTACAAGATGTGATGGCAGCAGCAACACTACAGCCCCCATCCCTAAGGTGTAATGGAAGCAGCATTATGGCCCCATCCCTCAGGTACGATGGCAGCACCAACAGCACTATGACCCCCATCCCTCTGGTGTGTGATGGCAGCAGCAAAAGCACTACAGCCTCCCTCCCTCAGGTGTGACAGAAGCAGCAGCACTGTGGCCCCCATCCCTTAGGTGTGATAGCAGCAGTACCACGTTCACCATTCCTCAGATGTGATGGCAGTATCAGCACTGTGGCCCCCATCCCTTAGGTGTGATGGCAGCAGTACCACGTTCACCATTCCTCAGATGTGATGGCAGTATCAGCACTATCGCCCCCATCCCTCAGGTGGGACAGCAGCAGTACTACATTACCCATCCACCAGTGGTGATGGCAGAAGCACTACAGCCCCCACCCCTTCGGTGTGATGGCAGTAGCAACAATGCAGTCCACATCCCTCTGGGATGATGGCAGTAATGACAGCACTATGATCCCCTTTCTTCAGCACCCACACCCCACATGCATAAGTTACAAATGACTTGGTCTCTTTGCTTGTTAGCACTCAGATGCGAATTAATCTGAACCATCACCGCTAAGGTGGACTACCTTTGTTTTTTCCTATCTGTAATTTAACTGCCTGAATTGGATTTCTGCCTTTGACACTGCTGACCAGGGTTAGGGAACAGACTTGGGTGTTGGAGGGCCAGCTGGTGAGTGAAGGCTTGAGTGTCCAATGACCACTCACCTTCTCCTGGGAGGGGTTCATGGCTCAGCATTTGCTGGCCGTTGGTGGAGACCAGAAGTAGGACAACATGTCAGCCCTCACTGCAGGAGGGAGCGTGATGGATGTCGGCTTGTTCCTTGACATTGTGTGGCCTGTCACACTCCCTAGAAAATGGGAAAACACCCACTGACCCAACTGGACAGCTTTTGGTCCCTTCATAAGAACAGAATCCCCAGACATGTGTCCGTTCTGACACCTGCCATGCCCAGGATACACTGGAAACTCTTTAGGGTAATTCTCCTCCCCTGGTAGCCTCCCACAGGGGTAGGGGCCCACTCAATGAAGGGTTACTTTGGGTTACCTGGTAGCACAGCAGTAATGGGCGGTGAATGGTGTCGGCACTCAGCAGTGATGGTAGGGGGCCTTGGCAGGCCTGAAGGAGTGAATGGCCAGGGGTTAAAAACTGCTTGAATTTGCTTCTTTGAAATAAAGTGTCTTCACCTAAAAAATCCACAAGTGATTAGTGGAGGACGTTCAAATGGATTTATGCATCTACCAGATATGTGGATGCTTTTTTTTCCCTTGGTGTCCATGAAAAGGGTGTCTCCCAGTTTTCATGTATTTGTTCAGATGTGAATTGAGCACTATTCTGCCCACCAGCATCATACAGCCCCTGGGGTCTTACCTTTTGTACATCATTGACTGTGCTTTCAAAATCCACTGGCCAAACATAAGTACACTTAAATACTTAACATTTGCTTTTTGTTGAAGCAGTCTATCAGAAAACCTTTTGTTGTCACAGAGACTGAAACAGTAGGTGGGAGAAAAGCTGCAAATGACCCAATTCACCTAAATGGGGTGCTAACTGTGAAGTATTTTCATAAGTAGTAAGGCAGTTTCTTCTTTGTGAACATACTTTCATTCAGACTAGTTTTCATTCAGACAACTGAGGATTGTGGATGGCCCTACTGGTTATAAACTTGAATAAGCTAGTTGGTAACAGTGATCCTGCATTTAGCAATCTACAACCTAGATGCTTATATGCAAAGAATACAATAAACACCTGATAAAATCTAAAACAAGCTTATAAAACACATAAAATGTATCTGAACATTTATCTTTACCTATACAAAATAATTTCAGCCCAAGTAAAACTCAGGTAAATTACATGGTACCCTGATGACTATTCTATGATGTAGTAAACATATATTGGTATTTTTTTATATTCTTTGTAAAGCAGGTAAGGCCCACTAGGCAGGACTGTCTGTTTTCAGGAGTGACCTAGAAGAACTGGGGAGGTTAAGTGACTTGCTTGGAGTCACACAGTATGCAAGTGGAGGTTGTGGGAATCAAACCCAAATCTGCTGGATGTACCCAGTTCATTCACTGCTTGTTACTTTAACCACTAGGCATGGGTGGTTAAACTGAATGGCTGATTACAACAAAGTAGTGCGGGTGATTTCCTTACTGTTTCTATATGCAGCAAAGCAGAAAGAATGCAAAGCACAGCAGCATTCATTTTAAGATGCTGAAATCTGGGTCAGCCTGTGCTCGCAATGCGGTAGTACTATTGCTTGCAATGACAGCGAACCAAGGTCAGAAGTGAACTCTGGTGGCTGGAGGTCTGGTCAGGGGAGTAGGACTGAGCACCTGGGGGACTGCTCTCCTCCTCCAGGGAGGGTGGGCTGCAGGTCCTGCTGCTTTACCACCACCTGTGTGACCATGGGTGGTGATGCAATGGTGCTGCAGAGTGATCAGGAGGGGAGGACCCTAGCCAGGATCTGGAGCAGTGGCATGTCTCTATGTGACCTACCTCCTTGGATCTCCTCTAGTGCCAGTGCCCTCAGGGACAGAGACCAGAAAACCAGGAACAATCACCCCACATTGGCCACTGGCAGAAGGGACCCAGGTGCCCCAGATTTCATAATCAGACTCCATGAGGGACCCACTGAGCTGCCCGACACATACTAAGGGAGTGTGGATGGGTCCTGGGGTCCCCTCCCTTTCCACCTGGTGGGGGTACAACCCAGGTTGGATAGGGGCAGGACCACAGGAGCTCCTGAGTGTTACCTGGGGGTGAAGCTAAGGGATACCCAGCCTGAAAAGTGGAGACTGATGCTGTGAGAAGGGGACATAGAAAGAGAAAATAAAAAAGCAAATTTAAAAAAATGCGAAATCTTAGAGATTCTGTGCAGTGACATGCAATTTCCGTGAGGCACCAGTACAAGAATTCAAAATCCGCAAACCAAGCAGGATTCCGTGATTGTTACCGGTGTTACCGGTAAAAATGGAAAACCAGGGTCCCTGTTCATATTGAAGGTCCCCTCTGGTGAGTTATGATACATGTGTATTAAAACTGTAATATACAGCACAATACCCAGAGACTGTTTACTTTCATATTTAAGTTCCCCTCTGATGAGTTATATTACATGTGTATTAAACTGTACAGCACAATACCCAGAGACTGTTTACTTTCATACTGAAGGTCTCCTCTGATGAGTTATATTACATGTGTATTAAACTGTGCAGCACAATACCCAGAGACTGTGTACTTTCATACAGAAGGTACCCTCTGGTGAGTTATGTTTCATGTGTATTAAACTGCAATATACAGCGCAAAACCCAGAGGCTGTTTACTTTTAATCTAAAGGATGTCTTGCACTTATTAGAACTTTTAAAAAGTTATGTAACATTAGTGTAGGAATGAAATATTCCTTTAGCATTTGCAAACCAGCTTATACAGTTTGTATGCTATACTCTTCACAGTGAAGGAGATACAGTAGTGTGTATAAAAAGAAAGAATGGGTCTTTCTAATTTCGTTAGAAAGTTATTTATATTATTATTGTTATTTCTGGTATACATGCATGTCGAGGTACATTTAAAGATAGTTATATTTTGTCATCATGTAAATTCTACCCTGACTGTAAAGACAGGTTTTAACCACTGCCAATGCAATGACTGTATTTACTGATTGGAGAAATTCTCCATTATAGTACAAAACCTGACTGTGTATTGCCTTAATTGCCTGTGTATTCTTTAATGGCTGGGTAACTAAACCTTTTTGAGGGCAGAATATCTCTTGCATCATAGACAGATATCAAGCTGTGAAAGTGGAAACATCAGGCACTTTCAGCAGCATGCACTCAGTTCAAGTTCTGTTCCCTAACCTAATTTCGTCTTATACTATCTGTCTCCTGTGTTTTTAAACTGTTATCACTTTGTAGCAGTGTGTTAAGTATAGCAATTAAATGATTAACAATAAATTGTTTGTGTTGTGATATTATTTTCATTTTATGGGAAAATGCTATATCCTTGCAACAGTACTCACCTTTAATGAGCTCCTGACATAGTTGAGACAACTTTGAAAAAATGTAATATTCAGGCATAAATGGAGCTTCTATTTTGTATTTTATTCTGTAATTCTCACCCTTATTTCTTTATTACTAAGGGTATTTGCATGGATACAGTATCTCTGGCCTTTCAGCTCATGCTGCCTACCTACACCTGCCATCATATTTCTGTTTATGACATCAACATATATTGCTGTGGAGATAATTATGATGTCATAAACATTGGTTTATGATGTCATGTATAGAGACACAGCCAGCGCTGGTATAGTCTGGGGGGCAAGGATCTTGTTTTCATGCAACTGTTTTCAGTAATAAAGAAAATGAAGAATTAATTATTGAGAATACACAAAGTAGTATTGATAATGGGATGAATCGCAATATAAATCTAAGTTTTCTAATGCCATTAGGGGTTCTTTATAGACCAGCTGGCACCCCTTGAAAACTTTTGAAAAAATACAATTTAGACTCAGCTCTTCACTTGTTCTTCATTACCAAGGATATCTGTATGTAAGCCGGGTTTCTTCCATAGACGACATCTGTTCTGCATATTTAATTCTCATCTAAAGTAATAATCCTGTGCTTGTGACATCACAGGTGGTTCCTTGGCAGTAGGTTGTGATGTAACTAAAAGATGATTATGGCTTTAAGTGTGGAATATGCAGTTGAGATAAAGGAACTCTAAAGTGCAAATACCATGCCTGCATACCTATGATAAAGAACAAAAACTGTTTGTCATGCGAGTTTCAAAAATGCTGACACAAGGCAGGTATGTCTTGTAGTTTACAGTAAGCTGTCACATAAATCTTACATCAGTAGTACCCCCCCTGCTCAGCTTTCTGTCTTGGGTCCTCAGACTGTTTCTGGATCTTTGTGTGTGTTAACTCTAGAAGGGAGGGTGCCTTAATGATCTCAGTACTGAAGTCAGAAGCAGGAGAGCCCAGGTTCAAATCCCACCAAAGTCAATGACTCACTGTGTGTTCATGGGTAAGTAAAGTCTGAATGTTTTCTCCCTCCCACCCCTGCTGGCAAGTGATTTGCATGCTGGGAAATGAAGTTAATCAACTCATGAGTAAAGCAGATGGTTCCTGAATGGTTCACGAGCATTCATCAAAATGTAACTCTGTTCATGAACTGTTTGTTAATACACATTCCTGAAGATACAGAACCTTTAATATACAATGATGAACTAGGACAACAAATATTTTTTCCTACTTAATTTACATGTCAGAATGCACTGTTTCCCACTTTATGTGATATAAATAATTCATCTATAGTCTGTTAGCTACGGCATTTATAAACAAATAAAAAGGCAGAAAAACAGAAATGACAAAACATGTATTTTTATGAAATATAGGCAGTCTTGAAAATATGGAAATACATAAAAGATATGACTGGTATGAAGAATAATATCAAAAACTTAAAGGGCTGCCCTGTCCTGGTGGTGCAGACAGCAACATAATCAACAGTACAAGAGTAAAAACTGGTCTAATATATCACAAACCTCTACACATTCCAGTAATTGCGAGTTAAAATTCATGTTTGTTGGTAATACAAGCAGGAAAGAATAGCCTCCACAGCCTAACCCAACTTTCATCCAGTCACTCTGGGCTTTGTCAAGGTTATACTGGCCTCTAGTGGTGCATCACTTATAAATACACACTTATATATGTCATACATTTATAGCTGCTCAAGGAATAACAACCTAGTTGGTACATCTATGTATATAAAGTATTTCAGCAAGACAATCTCCATGAGATTGGAAGATCTGGTTTATATGAGTGAACAGTGGCAGCAGTGCCTACCCACTGCACAAATAATACAATCGATGTATACATATAGTGCCAACATATGAGCTACTGAATTAAAGCAACAGCTACGCATTGCACAAATAATACAATCATTTGTATGTTAATACAGTATACAATACCAACAAATAAGCTGTTAAACTAAAGCAACAGATAAACATTGTGCAAATAATACAATCTCTGTGTAATACACAATGCACAAATAATGCAATCCCAGGGCACATTAACACAACATACAGTAACAACATATTAGCTACTGAATTAAAGCAACAGCTACACATTGCACAAAAAAAGCAATTTCTGTGTACACTAATGCAATATACAGTACCAACACATGAACTATTGAATTAATGGTGTCAGCGTAACTCAATGGTATCAGTGTGGCTCAGTTGGTAGTACATCCACCTCTGGACCAGAAGGTCATGGGTTCTTGTCCCACACCGAGATGGGACTTGCACCTTAAATGCTGGCATCTGACTGCACTATTAGGGGGTTGTTGTACTGCTGGGGTGTGCTGTCCTTTGGATGAGATGTTAAACCCTTCTACTCATCCTGGTGCTGTCCTTGTGGGTGTCCAGATGGAAGTAAAAGAACCCAGGGCACTCTTTGCAAACAGCAGGGGACATTTCCAGTGTCCTGGCCAACATTCCCCTTCCCATAAACTGGTTCATACAATTGTCCAGGCTGTGTGTGGGTACTGTTGTGAGATATGATTGCTTCTACACATTCAGTCACTTCACTACCAGTCTAGCATTGCTTGTAAAGCTCTTTGGGATATACTATATATGAAACACACTATATAAATGCAGATTCTTCTTCTTCTTCTTGCAACAGATGCACATTACACAAATAATGAAATCCCTGTGTACGTTAATACAGTACCAACATATGGGCTTTTGAATTACAGCATCATAGAAACATTGAATCTGTTGGCAGATAAGGACCATAGAGACCACCCAGTCTGCCCATTTCCCTACTTGGTTTGGCAATCCCTACTCTTATCTGGACTGCCTTTCCACCACTCCGCTGTACTGCAGGGTACCTTTATGCTTATCCCATGCACTTTTGAACAACAGATACACAATGCAAAAATAATACAGTCCTTGTGTATACTACTACCATATACAGTACCAACCTATGAGCTATTGAATTAAAGAAACAGCTGCACACTGCACATGTAAGGCAATGCCTGTGTACATTAATACGATATATAGTATTAACATGTGAGCTACTGAATTAATGCAACAGATACACGTTACACAAATAGTACAATCCATCAGTTCATTAAAACAACATACAGTATTAACATGTAAGCTACTGAATTAAACAGCTACACATTGCCCAAATAATACAAACCAGGTGTACATTAATGTGATATACATTACCAATATATAAGCTATTGAATTACAGCAACAGATACACCTTGCACAAATAATACAGTCCATGTGTACATTAATACAATATACAGTATCAACATAAAAGCTATTGAAATAAAGCAATAGCTACACATTACACAAATAATACAACCCATGTGCACATTAATATGATATACAGTACCAACACATGAGCTATTCATTTACAGGAACAGAAACACATTGCACAAATAATACAATTCATGTGTACATTATTACAATATACAATACCAAGATATACGCTATTGAATTAAACTGACAGCTACACATTGCACAAATAGGGAAGGTAAGGGAGAAAAAGATAGCATTCAAGAAGTATAAGGAAACATAGAAGGAGCAGGACAAAGAACTGTACCAGTTAAAGTAGAAGGATACGGGGAAGGCAGTTAGAATAGCAAAGATCCAAACTGAGGAAAAGATAGCAAACTCAGTTAAGACGGGGGATAAAACCTTTACAGGTACATTAGGGAGCAGAGAAAGGCCAAGGAAGGGATAATGAGGCTTAATAAAGTGAAGAGTGGGTGGGCAGAGGGTGACAGTGAAAAAGCAGGGATACTAAATGAATACTTCTGCTCAGTATTCACAAAAGAATAGAAGGGGGAGGTAACCAATCATTAGAAGCACTCTGGATTCAGGGGGTCAATACCATTCCATTCACAGAAGAAAGGGTCCTGAAAGAACTCCTAAAACTGAAGGTGGACAAAGTAATGGGGCCTGATGGGATTCACCCCAAATTCTAAAAGAACTAAGGGTAGGACTAGTGACATCACTGACTACCCTTTTTAGCAAATCATGGGAGGATGGCGTGATACCTGAAGACTGGAGGAGAGCAGATGTGATTCCCCTTCACAAAAGTGGGAGCAAAGCAGAGGCAGAAAACTACAGACCTGTTAGTTTGACAAAAGTGGTTGGGAAAATGATGGACTCACTTATGAAAGAAAGAACAGTTGAGTACCTAGAGGCCAGTGGGCCACAGGACCCAAGGCAGCATGGATTCACAGTGAAAAGGTCGTGTCAGACTAATCTAATAGATTTCTTTGACTGGGTGACCAAAGTAGTAGACCAGGGAGGGGCTGTGGACATGGCCTACCTAGACTTTAGCAAGGCATTTGACAATGTCCCACAAAAAAGATTAATAAACAAGTTAGCCTGGGAGTGGGTCCCAGGGTGGTAGCCTAGGTAAAAAATTTGCTGGATAACAGGACACAGAGGATAATAGTAGACTGAGTCCACTCTGAAGAAAGGGGGTATACTAGTGGGGTATCACAGGGTTCAGTACTGGGACCAGTCCTTTTTAATGTCATTATAAGTGACATTATGGAGGGATGGGAAGGAAAATTATGCCTCTTTGCAAACAACACAATGATCTGCAACAGAGTTGATACACAGGGGTGTGTGGAAAGGATAAGAAGGTACTTGGCAAGGTTGAAGGAATGTTCAAAAGTATGGCAGCTCAGAGTCAATGCAAAGAAGTGCAAAATGATGCACATGGGAAACACAAACTCAGGGGAAGAGTACACAATGGGTGGGGGGATACTTACAACAACAAAAATAGAAAGGGACCCAGGGATAGTCATATCAGATGACCGAAAGGTAGGCAAACAATGTGAGAAGGCAGTGAGAAGGCAGTAAGAAGGGCTGGGGGATACTGGAATGCCTAGGGAGAGGCATCACCAGTAGAAAACAAGAAGTTGTTATCCCTCTGTAAAGAAAGTTGGTGAGACCCCATCTGGAGTACTGCATGCAATTTTGGAGACCCCATCTCCACAAGGGCGTTCACAGGATGGAGGCAGTCCAGAGGAGGGTAACTAAAATGGTGCAGGATTTGCACCAGAAGCCATACAAAGAGAGACTAAAGGAGCTTAATATGTATACCATCGAGGAAAGGAATGGGGTATGACAGAAACTTTCAAGTACTTCAAGGGAGTCAACAAAGTCCAAGAGGGTAGCATCTTTTAGAAAAAGAGATGTAATGGGCTCAATTTGAAGATGGGGGAAGAGGGGGATGGCCCAGGGGCAACGTGAGGAAGTTTTTTTCACAGAGAGGGTGGTGGATGCATGGAATGACCTTCCTGAGGAGGTTATGGGGTCAAAAACAGTGAGGGAATTCAAGAAGGCATGGGACAGACATAAGACAATCTGTTGTTGGGGTAGGAAGAAGTTGGCTGTTGGTTGACTAGGATCTGCTGCTTATCAAATAGGTAGGGGAAATGGGCAGACTGGGTGGGCCAAGTGGTTCTTTTCTGACATCAAAGAGTATGTCTGTGTTTCTGTGTCTAGATACACATTGCTCAGATAAGGCAATCCATGTATACATTAATACAATTTACAGTACCAACATATAAACTATTGAACTAAAGTAAGAGATACACATTGCACAAATAATACAATCCATGTGTACATTAATGCAATATACAGTACCAACATTTCTTTCTTTCTTTCTTTCTTTCATTCTCATTCTTTCTTTCTTTCTTTCTTTCTTTCTTTCTTTCTTTCTTTCTTTCTTTCTTTCTTTCTTTCTTCGGAAAAAAAACTTTGAGCAAAAGCTCTTTTACAAAAGTTCAACATCAATTAAATGGCAAATACAGTACAACAGTAGGGGAATTGCCCCTCTGCAATTCACACTTCATGGGAAGGAATGTACACAATCAGTGATGAAAGTGAACAGACATGCACAGGAACTTAGTTTCTGTATCTTTTTATGTTTGCTTGCATGCATGTGCAAGAAACATAGTGCCATCATCTGAGTTTTCCAGAGGTGTGTCAGCCTCTTCCAGTTCAGTCAGTGTGTTTGCAGGCACGGTCGCAGTGCACCAACCAAAATGAAAATGCAGTGGAATACAGTTGAAAGGGAGAGCTCCGCTTCAGTGAGCAGAGCTCCCACCCTCAACATGCACGCACGCATATTGCGTGCTGACGAGCTCCTCCCCCACGCACATACAGTATAGCTGACGGGGTGCCTAATACCCTGTCGGCTCCATGCCACCCCCCGAGAAAAAGCTTTCCTGGTGCCATGCTGGGAGACCACCCAGCTGGCACACGTCCGTGGCACAACGGGTGCCCATCCCCATCTGCTCCAGCCCCCTAAAACAGCGTTACAGCTGCCACACTGGGAGCCTACCCCAGCGTGGCACATGTCTTGCTACCACAGGGGTGCCCAATTGCCGGTCAGCTCCAGCCCCCCAAACATCCTTTCCAGCTGCCACTCTGGGAGCCCACCCCAGCGTAGCAAATGTCCTGCATCATCTTAATAATAAAAAAAAAAACACCTGTAAATTAAAAAAAGGTTCCTTGCAGTCTCCCTGTCCCCATCCGCACCCACCCACTGTGCACCCTGCCTCCCCACATCCCCCTCACCCCATGCTTACCTCTGGAGTCTGGTGCGATGCTCTTCGGTGGACTGGGAACAGGTCTGCACCCTTCAAAGCCGACCGCGAACTGAGGAAATGCTGGTAAGCTGTATAATGGGCTAGATATGTTTTTTTTCAACTTTGCTGCATATCTCAGGCATTTTGGGGAATTTTTACACCAAATTTTCAACATGGGGTTTTTGGGACTCCTTCTCATGAATGCTGTCACTGTTATAACGTTATTCGGGCCCAAAGGGTGATTTTGCAGTCACTGCACGAAATTACCTTTCGGGACTGATTAACGAAACGACACTGACAGTGTTCATAAGTTGGACTCTCAAGAAGCCTATTTTGAAAATTTGGTGGAAAAATTCCAAAAAATGACTGTTTTACGAGCGTGCGTTCCGCAGTTCCTACTCACGCTCATAAGTTTGTGAATTTTCAATATTTTCACTCCAGATTTTCAACATTGCCATTTTACCACACCTTCTTATGAGTAGTACAGCTGTCATTTTTCACATCTCACCCAAAACATGTTTCCGCCCATGTAGCGCACAATGGTGCAGTCGGTGTGTGAAATTAATGTACGGGACACATTAAGAAAATCACAGTGACACTGTTTATGAGTAGAGGTCTTAAAATGGCTATGTTGGAAATTGGTGAAAAAATTCCTAAAAATGACTGTTTTATGAGCATGCGTTGCAGAGTTTCTACGCACGCTCGTAAGTTCGCAAATTTTCAATATTTTCACTCCAGATTTTCAACATTGCCATTTTACCACACCTCCTTATGAGCAGTACAGCTGTCATCTTTCACATCTTGCTCACAACATGTTTCCGCCCATGTAGCACACAATGGCGCAGTCGGTGTGCGAAATGAATGTATGGGACACATTAAAAAAATCACAGTGACACTGGTCATGAGCAGAGGTGTTAAAATGGCTATGTTGAAAATCTGGTGAAAACATTCCTCAAAATGACTGTTTTAGGAGTGCACGTTGAGCAGTTCCTAAGCACGCTGGCAAGTTTGCAAATTTGTAATATTTGCACACCAGATTTTCAACAGTGCCATTTTACTGCACTTCCTTATGAGCAGTACAGCTACCATTTTTCACATTTCACCCAAAATTTGTTTCCGCACATGTGGCGCACAATGGTACAGTCGGTGTGTAAAAACAATGTTTGGGACAGATTTAGAAAATCACAGTGACACTGGTCATGAGCAGAGGTCTTAAAATGGCTATGTTGAAAATTTGGTGACAAAACTCCACAAAATGACTGTGTTACGAGAGAGCATTACGTAGTTTCCATGCACCCTCGTAAGTTCATTAATTTGTATTATTTTCAGTCCAGATTTTCACCAGTGGCATTTTTCCACACCTCCTTATGAACAGTACGACTGTCATTTTCCACAACATGGCCAGAATGTGTTTTCACACTTTCAGCACAGAAATGTGTGGTCGCTGTGGAAAGTCATTGTTTGGGACAGATAAAGAAAATCACACTGACACTGTTCATGATCAGAGGTCCCAAAATGCCTGTGTTAACAATCTGCTGTAAAAAAATCTCCAAACTAGTTACATTACGGGTGTGCGTTGTACAGTTTCTATGCAAGCTCGTGACTTCACCAGTTTTTTTAAGATTTTCACACCAGATTTTCAACATTGCCATTTTTTACACCTCCCCATGAACAGTAGAGCTGTCATTTTTCACATCCTGTTCGGAGTGTGTTTTTGCACCTGTGGTGTCAAATGCCGTAGTCACTGTGCAAAAGCAGTTTTCGGCTAACAATCTGATATTGCCACTGTTCATGAGGTGGGGGTCACAAAAAAAACATGTTGAAAATTTGGAGTGAAAATACCAATGAATGCCTGAGGCGTTAGTGTCTCCGACCATAATGTCCCAACCTGTAGAGAATGACAGGCATCAGGGATGTGACTTGGGATTCTTGCCTGTAATGCTCATACCATTCCACCTCCCCCCACACCCTGCAGCCAGTGAGAGGCATCAAGGTGTGCCTCGGACTCTTCGGGCCCAAACATTAACCCATTCTCCTATACTGCACCCATCTCACCGTATTTCCTGATGGAATGGGGTGCGCATAAGTGCCAAAGACCCCAAGGCACACTGTGACACTTGTCAGTGTCTGCAGGGTAAGGTGTGGTGAAATGGCGTGGTCGTTATGCCTGACGACCCAAAGGCACACCCCAATGCCTGTCACTCTCTGCAGGGTGGTGGTGGGGTTGGCTTCAATTCAATACTTCGCTGCCATTCCTATTATGCAGCTCTGTAACTTCTACACTACCAATGCCAATGCCAGCAAGCAAACATTCGGCATTGACAAATGCTTGTTTAAAGCAGGAATGATGTTCCTGTACTTCTTCCCACTGACACTGGAACTGAAATTCTTAAACCAGCAACATGATGACAGTTTCTGGGCTTCTGACCTGAAATCAGGGTTTCCATAACAACATTTGACTTGTACAACAATGCTGTTTTCCTACAAAATACTTCAATATCTCTAACTGAATCTACTAGTGTCTAAACAGATGGATGTGTCATGATATAGCTGTCCTTCAGATTGAGGATCTACATTCTGCATTTCATATTTGCCAATGTCTGAGTTCCTGTAATTCTTGAATACCACTTGCACTACTGTACACAATAAGAACAACTCGGGGTACATTTAAACAAACAGTGCAAAGGTAGTGCGAATAGACAGACATAACGTGGAATATAAATACAGAATAACAAGTAACCAGCTACTGAAGCTACTACCAAAAACGTTAAATAGAGTATGACTATGAGCTTATGGGGGAACACAGAGACAAGAACCTCACCAGCCCATAGTACAGGCTTTGTCCTGGTAACAGGGATGGGGACTTAAAAAAGCCAACTTGGGGGGGTGGCTATAAGGGGGGAGGTGGTGGAAGTCAACTAGTACCAGGCATGTTGTCCAGTAGGACATCCCAGGTCCATCTTGAAAATGAGCTTTGCTCAATGATGTTCACCTGGTTAAGTTTGGGGCAGTATAGTGCAGTGGTCTAGGGCTCTGAGCTGCAAATCTGGTGACATCCAGCAGACCAGACCTGGGTTTGAATCCCACAGCTTCCACTTGCATACTGTGTGACCCTGAGCAAGTCACTTAACCTCCCTGTGCTCCCAGGTCGCTCCTGTAAAAAAGCTTTCAGCTTAGTGTGCTATACCTGGTTAAACAACTAAATAAAAAAAAAAAGTTAACCATTGAACAAATAATGCAATCCATGTGTCTATTACCAACTAACCAACCAGGTTAGGGAACACCCTAGACCTTGTGTTGGCTAATGGGAAGTGTGGGTGAGAGAGCTGAGGGTGGATGAACCACTGGCGGGTAGTGACCGCCACTTAGTGTGGTTCACGATACATATGGGCAAGGAGAGAGTAGTAACAGGTACGAGGGTGTTAGACTTCAGGGATGCTGACTTCAAGAGGATGGGGAAGTAGTAAAGGGGTATCTGACAGCATCCATTGGAATATGGACACTAACCAGAGGTGGGAGATCATCAAACTAAGGATTGAGGAGGCAACCAGTACCTGTATCAGGGTCCAGACTAAGAGGTCTAGGGCCAAGAAACTGAGCTGGGTGAAGAAGGGGTCAGGGAAAAGGTAAGGGTCACATTTATGAGGTACAAAAAAACATGGAGGGGAGGACAGAGGATTACCTGAAGGAGTCAAAGGAGGTTACAAGAGAATTAAGGGCAGCCAAGGTGGTTAGGGAGCTCAGGCTGGCACAGGACATCAAGAATTTGGAGAAGGACTTCGTCAGGTACATCAGGGAGAAAAGAACCTGTAAGGACCAAATTGTTATGATTTAGAGGGATGGGGGTGGGTGGAAACAGGGGCAGAGCAGGCAAAAGCACTTAATGAATATTTCTGCTCAGTGTTCACTAAGGAGAAAGGAGGGGAGGTACCTGAGGGGTGATAGAGCAGGCCAGGCACAGGGAGGAGGAAGTGACAGAAGAAGAAATAACAGTGGGCAGGGTTCTGGAAGGCTTGAGGGCACTGATGGTGGACAAGGTACCATGGCCAGATGGCATACAACCCAGGGTGCTGAAGGAGCTGGCAGATGTCATGACAGAGCACTTGGCAGACCTGTTGAATGCCTCCCTTGACCCAGGGAGTGTCCCTCAGGACTGGAGGATGGCTCATGTGGTACCCCTCCATAGTGTTGTGTGAAATTGGAATGTTTTGCAAAGCAAAATATTTCACATAATTAATGCATTATTTTCACACCCATGGATGAAATTTCATCACCTGCGGGAGACATTTCACCTCCTGCGGTGAAATTCTGTTAAGACTTCTCACTGGTGTCTAGTGATACTCACCCTGGTCGTCACTGGCTGTAAACAGTAATAAGCACCCCCCCCCAAGTTACTCTGCCCTCCTGTTGTTTTTTTTTCTTTTTTAAAAATTTATATATACCCTTCACTCTGATGTCTAGTGGCCCCCGGCCATCACTGGCCAAAGTAACATTAATAAGCACTCCTTCCCCAGCCCAAGATACCCTGCTGCCTCTGTTGTTTTTAAATATATATATATATATATATATATATATACCCTTCACTCTGGTGTCTAGTGGACCACCACCCCACACATCATATGTATCAGCCAGACTTGCTCCCATTGAAAGCCATTAGCACAGCCTCCACCACCTCTCATGGTCGCTAGCCTGGTTGAGCACTACTGAGCACTTGAATGAATGAATGAGCATGGTATGCACTTATTCATTCAAGCACCAGTGGCACCTCAGTCGGGCTGCTGGCTGTGGAGGTGAATGGAGGGCTGAGCCGTGGCCCAATCAGGGTACTGGGGGAGCTGGGTGGGTGCTGCTATATACTGATGGGGAGGTCCACTAGACACCAGGGAGTGAAAGGCATACAAAATATTTTTTTAAAACAACAGAGGCAGCAGGGTAACTTTTTTGGGGTGCTTATTAATGTTTTATATGGCCAGTGATGGCCGGGGGACCACTAGACACCAGGGAGTGGAAGAGGGTGATTTTTTTTTTTTAAATAAAACAAATGGGAGTTGCAGGGAAACTTGTGTGTGTGTGTGTGGGGGAGGGGGTAATTTACGGTGGTGGCCAGTGGCAATGGGCGAAATTGTGGGTGAAACTGAGAAATTTTGCCACAATTTTGAGAAATATTTCACTTCGCAAAATTGCCGATTTTGCGGCAATTTCGGCACCAAAATTTTATTTTACTGCATTTCTACCCCTCCATAAGAGTGGCCCTAAGGATGAACCTGGGAAGTTCAGATCAGTAAGCCTCTCATCCATTGTAGGTAAGCCAATGGAGACAATGTTATCAGCTGTGCCTTGTGACACACCACACAAGGCATGGGTAAATTCCACAATAACCCACACCCTCTTGTGCCTTATTGCTTAAATAACCCACACCTCATTGTGTGTTATATTATCGCTTGCTTATATAGCACAATACCCAGAGACTGTTTACTTTCATACTGGAGGATGGCTTGTCACTTATTCTAACTTTTAAAAAGTGTTGTAACTATAGTGTAGGAATTAAATATTTATTTTTATTTGCAAATTCAATTAGTTTGTATGCTATATCCTTTGCAGAGAAGGCTATAGTATGTATAGCTTATAGGGCTGTGCACGGGGCTGATTTTTAATATTTCTATTAGAATTTGGGTGTCTAGTATTTGTATCTGATTTTGTTTACATATTAGTGCTTGCAAAATATGTTATGCTGCATTTCCAACTTGTTTATGTTTTTAATAATGACACAGGGCCAAGGCTTTGAGATGTTTAAATAATATATGCAAGGTTATCAATAGAATATGCATTGATATTATAAACAGTAGTCATTATATGGGTGTAAGCTCATCCTCATCGAAGGTCTAATAATGCTTTATATAGCCTAACACAAATGCATATATTCAAGAGTGATATTTGTATTTGAAAAAAGTACAGCATTTGTATGCATTTATTCTGAATAGTATTTTTTTCACAGCCCTAATAGAAAGCAAGAATGGATCTTTCCTATTTTGTTAGTTATGTATACTATTATTATTATTATATACATACATATCTAATTGTATTGTAAGATACTTATTGGGCCAGATATTCAAAACTTTGCCCCGGGGCTAAATTAGCACTGCCTGGTACGCTAAAGTAGCCTGGAACTAATTGACCACTATGTTCAAAAGGGATAGTCCTGGTACTAAACCTGATGAGTATAGCATGCTAAGAAAGTTGGGCAAACTGGGCTGGGAGTGCAGTGCAAAGATAGCCTGAGAATAAGACAGCTCTGAATATAGCAACCATGAAGTGCAAACCACAACAGCAGCCCAGTGCACAGCGATGTAAAGGAAGGTAGAGGTGAACTATCTGACCAATGTGTGTGCTAGCAAAGGAGTGGATTCATGAATGCTACAAGCACCAGCACATGTGTAATTCTGCACAAATGTACCATGTTTCTGAAACGTTTGTGCTGTGAAGACACATTTGTGCAGGTTTTACGTGGAGCTAAGCCATTTGTCTGGCGCTATCACGTTTGCCTAGTGCAAAAATTTGCTATATTCGAAAGCGACATGCCAATGAGCCTACTTAGGCAGTCTGTGGGCAAACATCAAGATTAGCATCTCATTATGTCCTGATTTGCATGCAGTTTGACCAGCACTATTGCAGGTTCCCACAGCTCCACCCATTGGTCAGTCTTGAAGTATAGGGGCTGGCTGGGTCTGCCCACAGCTCCACTTGCAGATCAGTCTGGAAGTGCATGGTGGTAGCTGTGGGCTACATTTGTACATGAACCACACAGAATATTGTGCCCCAGGGGACTACACAGCACAGGCACAGGTCTTGGTGCTGCATGCAATTGTCAAACTGTAGTTTCTGCCACAGTGCACAGCAGACACTACAGTAATGGTGGGGGCAGTAGTGTAAGGGACACAGCAATGCCTATGGTGTGTAGGGCATCGATGACTGCTGCACTTTTCACAGTGATAGACCCATCTTGCAGGTGTGTACTCACAGTGGATATTACTGTTATGTAGGGCTGTGCGAATACCTTTTTCGAATATTCGGACAGATATTCAGTATTCGGTTCCCATATATTCGGTATTCATTATTCAGCATTTGGCTAGCAAAAATGCCTTCTTAGAGAACGGGAATACAAGTCCTTTAAATGGCTTCAGGGAGAGTAGGATGAGCTGTCATGGCACTTTGACTTGTACACTGGTACCACAGGTTGTCATTTGGCATTGGTGCTTCAATAGGAGGATGCAGAGGTTGCGACACTTTGGACTATACACTGCTGGTACAGGATACAGGCTGCCTTGTTCTGCTGCTGCTTCAGGAGAAGGATGCAGAGGTCATGGCACTTTGGCGTGTACACTGGTGCCACTGCCACACAGACTGTCTTGTGCTGTTGATGCTTCAGGAGGAGGAGGATGCAGATGTCATGGCACTTTATTTTGTACACTGGTGCCACAGGCTGCCTTGTCCCATTGCTGCTTCCGGAGGAGTATGCATATGTCATGTCACTTTGGTTTGTACACTGGTGCCATAGGCTGTCTTGTTGGGTATGATTCTGTTGTGGAGGAGGATGCAGATGTCGTGGCACCTTGGCTTGTACACTGGTGCCACAGGCTGTGTTGTGCTGCTGATGCTTCAGGAGGAAGATGCAGATATCATGGCACTTTGGCTTGTACACTGGTGCCACAGGCTGTCTTATTGGGTATGATTCTGTTGTGGAGGAGGATGCAGATGTCGTGGCACCTTGGCTTGTACACTAGTGCCACAGGCTGTCTTGTTGGGTATGGTTCTGTTGTGGATTAGGATGCAGATGTTGTGGCACCTTGGCTTGTACACTGGTGCCACAGGCTGTCTTGTTGGGTATGGTTCTGTTGTGGATTAGGATGCAGATGTTGTGGCACCTTGGCTTGTACACTGGTGCCACAGGCTGTCTCGTTGGATATGGTTCTGTTGTGGAGGAGGATGCAGATGTCGTGGCACCTTGGCTCATACACTGGTGCCACAGGCAATGTTGTGCTGCTGATGCTTCAGGAGGAAGATGCAGATGTCAAGGCACTTTGGCTTGTACACTGGTGCTACTGCCACAAGCTGTCTTTTGCTGCTGATGCTTCAGGAGGAGGATGCAGATGTCATGTCCCTTTGGCTTGTACACTGGTGCAGGAGGGCAGGCTACCATGTCCCGCTGCTGGTTGTGGAGGAGGATGCACAGGAAATAGTTCATCATGGGCATTCCATTAAGTTTCCCATAGGATTCAACTGGACGTATAAGAAGAAATAACTGTAATTTATTGTACTTGGGTAAAAAAAAACAATGTCGCTACTAGAATGAAATATGCCACACCCTTAAATAATTGTGGCCTTTAAGAAAACTAGCTAATAAAACATAATTATGCCCATAGGACAACAGTATAACTTCAATAGGCTTCGCTTAACTCAGTCAATACTGGTATTTAATTGACAATCTACATACGGGCACACTCCTCTTAATGGGATTGGGTATTACAGGAAACACACATGATAGATCTGTAATTAATTCTGTCCTTATAGAAGCTAATAAAACATAATTATGCCCATAGAACATTATAACTTTACTTCATCAGGCTAACATACAAATTCAAATCTTACCTTCGTAGCTGAGAGGGACGTCTGTGAGGATGGCTGTCTTGCATGACACCCATTCTGCCCATGATGTGTGGCCACAAAGATACCTTTTTATGAATGCTACCTGTTAGGGGCACATAATGAACTGAAGTGCTTCCAAATTGCCTGTACACATCCATGAGTCTCCCTTCTCATGTGGCCATCAGATGATTCTAAACCAGTAGTCACTGGCCAGACAGTTCTGTGTCTTCCTCTTTTTTTTATGTATTGCTTTTTTGTTTTTTCTCCCATCTCATGGCCTGCCCACATGCCCCTGATGTGATGTGCACATGTGGAGACATGTGCATTCACGCCTTGTGAGATACCCCCACCCTGCCAGTCACCAGGTTCCACCTACGTTCATTGCTGGGCCTTCACACAGCTATGGCAGGACTACAGATGGGTGCCCCTCCACCCGGGAGAGGAGTGCAGGTGCTCATTCCTACTCCCATCCCCTACTCCCACCAGCCTGGCACCCTGTAGCGACCAGAAGTCATTCCTGATCCCATGTCACCTGTGCAGCTTGAAATAAGGTGTCCAGCGCCTTAGCCTTCAGTGACACTGGGCCAGCCTACATTGTTTTATTTCAGTAATTCTCACACAAATACCACCAAACAGAAAGAAAACAATGAAATGACTGAATACTTACCTTCACAAGTCAACACACAGTGTTTTTTAAAGAGACCATCAGACTCGTGATAAAATTCCTGCAGGGTAAAATAAAATAAAATAAAATAAACATGATTAATTTCCATCCAAGATACAGAATTATAGAAATACAGATTCACTGTTCAAGCATAATTCCCAAACCCCTTCACACAGACAAACATAAAACAATTAAAAGATTTCTTACAATTTACTTACTTTTGCTGGTAACACACAATGCGGTACTTGAAGATGAGCAACATCACTCTGGTTTGGGTGGTCAGCATCATCCAGACTTCTTCTTCATAATTGTTGGTGATCTGACACGGTAAATGAATACTGGAGTGGAGACTGCTGAGGCCACACTGGTATCTGGCGTATTTCAGTCATGGGGAATTCTGGAGAGCAAATCTCAGGCATGGGCAGTACTGGAGACTGGTGATGCCACACTGGCATTCAGTAAATCTCAGGCATGGGCAGTACTGGAGACTGGTGATGCCACACTAGATATTACACTTGGCTGGTGCTGCTCTAAGCAACTACTTAGAATATTTGTGCAACATTGTGCTGAGCACCCACCACCTCACATTTCATGGACACCATAAATAGTTTACAAATTCATGTGATTAGTAAAAAAGCACAACGCCTGACACATTTCAGATCCTAAAAGATCCTTTTTCAAAGGCAATTACAGCAGGACTAAACACTATTATATATACATAAGTGTTGTGACATCACAGTGACATCATAATACCAACGACCTTCAAATTCCTAGGATGTAATACACCCTGACCACATGATGTGCCCATGCGAAACATTCACTGCCCACCCTTAGGTGCTACATATTGTTAAACAGACAATTCCAAAGGCAATACAACACAGTGCTATTAAACTGCAGTGCATAACCATTGAAGTGCAGATGTTGAAAACATGTAACATTGTATAAATACAACAGCATAGCCAAATGCTAACTTATATCATAATGTAGAGAAAAGCAGTGGAAGGGAAAGGAGGGGAATAAAAGAAGTAAGAAGGGAAGAAAAAAAGACCATAACAAAAAATTAAAAATGGAGAAAATAAAGGGGGAAGGGGAGGGGGAATTTCAGATTTTCACTGTCAGAATCCAAAAGTAATGTAGCGACAGGAAACAAGCCATCAATGTGTAACACTTAAAATTTCCATTTTATTTTCCGCAAATATGGTCCAAGATCAAGACCATAATTTGAGCCAGGAAACTTATTATCTGCCAAAGTTACAATCCAAAACGTTTCTTTCTTCAGCGGCACTATACTGACACAGAACCGCCACCAAGTATGTCCTGCAGAAGAGCTAAAACACTGAAGGACATTCATTCCAGTACACATCGATTACACTGAACCCAAGTTTCAAAAAACTTGGTTAAATCAGCAAATGCATTGCTGTATACAGTGCAAAAGACGTGTTCATCACAAAAATGTTGCAGTCAGTAAAACATTCATCAGCTGTAATGTTCAAAAGGAATATTCAGTAAGGCAGTTGCTTACCTCTGACACCTCAGGTTTTTTATCTGGCAACATGTTCAGTCCCGGCTTTCTATGGGGGTAAAACAACCTGGTGCCTAAAAATTAGAATTTCAGGGCATCAAGAAGGTGTTTCACCCTACGACAGCAGTTCACTAATACAGTAATGATATAGTGCCGCTGAATAAAGTAACGTTTTGGATTGCAACATTAGGGGATAATAAGTTCCCTGGCTTAAATTGTAGGCTGGATCTCAGACCACTGAGGAAAAGAAAATGGAAATGAAGTGTTAGGCATTGATGGGTTGCTGGCTGCTGCTACATTACTTTTGGATTCTGAAAGTGAAAATCTCAAATTTCCCCCTCCCCCTTTATTTTCTCCATTGTTACGTTGTCTTGCGCCTGCACAAGAAACGTGTTGTGGTTACTAGGGAATAGCAGGTTTTGGAGGTACGGTCCTGTTGTGGCCAGTGGTGCCACTGCTTTTTGGGGCTGGGCTCCATGGCATGAATTAGATTGCACACTGTCTACAGCAGCAGTGCAAAAACGTGTCCACCACCTTGAAAGGTTTTAGACACTGCAATGAGACAGCTCCACCTCATTGCAGGGTGTGCTTTTCCCTGTGTAAGTTTCAGTGTGACATGGCGGCTGCAGAGCCGTCTGCCTCACACAGTCCCCAGAAAAGCTGACTTAGGGAGTGCCCAATCCCCCTGTCAGCATCATCATGCCCCAGTTCATCTGCCAATGAGGGAGCCCAATCATCATCGGCATCATCCCCCCAACACTCTTTTTTATTTGACGATGGGGTGCCCAAACCCCATCGGCTACAGTCCCCTCGAAAAAAAAACATGCAGTTGACATGCTGGGAGCCCACCACAGTGTGTCAAATGTACCTGTAAAAAAAACCTTTGATGTGGGGGGCCCAATCCCCATCAGCATCATCCCCCCACACTCTTTTTTATTTGCTGATGGAGTGCCCAATCCCAGTCTGCTCCAGTCCCCCTTCCCCCCCCCAAAGAAACATGCAGGTGACACACTGGGAGCCCACCCAGCATGTCAAATGTACCAGTAAATAAAAAAACCTTTCTGGGATGTTTTTTTTTTACTCTGTAAAGTAGAAAATGGTCCCTTGCAGTCTGCAGCCCTCTCCCCAAACCCACGCCCACCCACTGCGTACCCTACCTCCCCACACCCCCCTCACCCCATACTTACCTCTGGAGCCCGGTGCGATGATCTTTGGTGGACCGGGAACACATCTGCACTCTTCAAATCCAACCGCGAACTGAAGAAATGCAGGTAAGCTGTATAATGGCATAAATAGAGTTTTTCCAACTTTGGTGCATATCTCAGGCATTTTTGGGAATTTTGCCACCAAATTTTCAACTTGGGGTTATTGGAACCCCTCCTCATGAATTCAGCTACTCACATGGTGTTATTCAGTCCAGAAAGGTGATTTTGTGGTCACTGCGCAGAATCACCCTTCGGAACAGATTAACGAACCGACAGTGCCACTGTTCATGAGGTGGGCTCTCAAAAATCCTATGTTGCAAATTCTATGAAAAAAAAAACAAATGACTGTTTTACAAGCATGTGTAATGCGGTTTCCATGCACACTCATAACGTCATGAATCTGTAATATTTTCACTTCAGATTTTCAACACTGGCATTTTTACACACCTCCTTATGAACAGTACAGCTGTCATTTTTCACATCCTGGTCAAAATGTGTTTTCACACTTCTGGTGCAGAATAACATGGTTGCTGTGAGAAATCAGTGTTCGGGACAGAGTAAGAAAATCACAGTGACACTGTTCATGAGCAGAAGTCCTAAAATGCCTATGTTGAAAAAAGGGTGACGAAAGTCCATTAAATGACTGTGCTATGAACGTGCATTGTGCAGTTTCATGCACCCTCGTAACTTCACAAATCTGTAATATTTTCACTCCAGATTTTCAACATTGGCATTTTCTCACACCTCCTTATGAACAGTACAGCTATCATTTTTGACATCCTGGATGAATTGTGTTATCGCATTTCCTGCACAGAATAGAGTGGTTGCTGTGGGAAATAAGTGTTTGAGACAGATTATGACAAGCATTTGTCAATGGCAAATGTTGATTGTGTTGGTCTGTTGAGCTCGCTCACTGCCCCTCTGTCACTTGCTCAGTCTGTTTCTCCTGGTGCTGCAGGCTGCTCTTTTGTACTGGCTCCTGCCTGGGTTACCAGGTTTTTCTGCCCACTTAGAAATCTGCAGCTGTCCTGACAGAGCTCCGTTGAGGTGGCTCACTCCCCCTCTCTCACTGGCTCATTCTGTTTCTCCTGGTGCTGCAGGCTGCCCTTTTGTACTGGGCTCTTGCCTCTGTTGGTGGCTTTTTCTGCCCACAAAGAAATCTGCAGCAGTCCTGACACAGGTCTGTTGAGCCTGCTCACTCCCTCTCTCACTCACTCATTCCGTTTCTGCAGTGCTGCAGGCTGGCCTTTTGTACTGGGCTCCTGCCTGCATTGCCGCCTTTTTCTGCCAACAAAGAAATCCGCAGGAGTCACGATAGAGCTCCGTTGAACTCACTCACTCACCCTGTCTCACTCGCTCATTGTGTTTCTCCCGGCACTGCAGGCTGCCCTTTTGTACTGGGCTCCTGCCTGCATTGGCACCTTTTCCTGCCCACAAAGAAATCTGAAGCTATCCCGACACAGCTCTGTTGAGGTCACTCAGTCCCCCTGTCTCACTCACTCACTCATTCTGTTTCTCATGATGCTGCAGGCTGCCCTTTTGTACAGGGCTCCTGCCTCTGTTGGTGCCTTTTTCTGCCCACTAAGAAATCTGTAGCAGTCCCGATAAAGTTCCGTTGAGCTCGCTCACTCCCCTTCTCTCACTCGCTCATTCCGTTTCTGCTGGGGCTGCAGGCAGCCCTTTTCTACTGGGCTGCTGCCTGCATTGCCACCTTCTTCTGCCCACAAAGAAATTTGCAGCAGTTACAATAGAGCTCCGTTGAGCTTGCTCACTCCCCCCCTCTCTCACTCACTGATTCTGGTTTTCCCGCTACTGCAGGTTGCCATTTTGTACTGGGCCACTGCACGCATTGCTGCCCATTTCTGCCCACAAATAAATCTGCAGCAGTCCCAACAGAGCTCCGTTGAGCTCACTCATTCCCTCCCCCCCTTCACTCGCTCATTCTGTGTCTCCTGCTGCTGCAGGCTGCCCTTTTGTACTGGGCTCCTGCCTGCATTGGGTGCTTTTTCTAGCCACAAAGAAATCTGAAGCAGTCCCGACACAGCTCCATTGAAGCTCACTCACTCCCCTCTCACTCACTCATTCCGCTTCTGCCAGCGCTACAAGCTGGCCTTTTGTACTGGGCTCCTGCCTGCATTGATGCCTTTTTCTGCCCACAAAGAAATCTGCAGCAGTCACAATAGAGCTCCATTGAGCTCACTCACTACCGCTCTGTCACTCGCTCATTCTGTTTCTCTTGGTGCTGCAGGTGCACTTTTGTACGGGGCTCGTGGCTGCATTGGCACCCGCAGCTGTCCTGACAGAGCTCCATTGAGGTCGCTCAGTCTCCCTCTTTCATGCGCTCATTCTGTTTATCCTGGCGCGGCAAGCTGCCCTTTTGTACCGGGCTCCTGCCTGCATTGGCACCTTTTTCTGACCACAAAAAAATCTGCTGCAGTCCAGATAGAGCTCCGTTGAGCTCACTCAGTCACCCTGTCTCACTCACTCGTACTGTTTCTCCCACCACTGCAGGCTGGCCTTTTGTACTGGCCCCTGCCTGCATTGACGCCTTTTTCTGCCCACAAAGAAATCCGCAGCAGTCCTGACAGTGCTCTGGTGAGTTTGCTCACTCCCCCTCCCTCACTCACTCTCTTGTTCTGTTTCTCCCAGTGCTGCAGGCTGCCCTTTTGTTGTGGGCTCTTCTGTTGGGGCCTTTGTCTGCCCACAAACAAATCTGCAGCAGTCCCGACAGAGCACAGTTGAGCTCAGTCACTTCCCCCTCTCACTTGCTCTATCTTAATCTGTCCCAAACACTGATTTCCCACAGTGACCGTGCTATTCTCTGACAGGAGTGAAAAAACATATTTTAGCCAAGATGTGAAAAATGACAGCTGTACTGTTCATAAGGAAGTGTGAAAAAATGCCACTGTTGAAAATGTGCATTGAAAATATTACAAATTTGCGAAGTTACAAGGGTGCGTGGAAACAGTTCAACGCACGCTTGTAACATAGTCATGTTATGGAGTTTCATCACCAAATTTTCAACATAGGGATTTTAGGACCTCTGCTCATGAACAGTGCCACTGTCATTTGCTTAATCTATCCAGAACACTGATCTCCCACAGCGACCGAACTGTGAAATCACATTTTGGTCAGGATGTGAAAAATGACAGCTGTACTGCTCATATAGGTGTGAAAAATGCCAGTGCTGAAAATCTGCATTACAAATCTGCAAAGTTACAAGGGGCATGGGAAAGTGTACAACCATTAATTTGTAACATAGTAATTTGATGGACATCATCACCAAATTTTCAACATCGGCATTTTAGGACCTCTGCTCATGAACAGTATCACTGTCATTTTTATGTTTGCTTGCATGCATGTGCAAGAAACATAGTGCCATCATCAGAGATTTCGGAGATGTGTCACCTTCTCCTCCTCGAATTCAGTCAGTGTGTTGGCAGGCATGGGCCCTGTAAGCCAATGCATGCTGGAGCTGTCTATGACAAGATCCAAAATGCAGTGGCATACAGTTCAAAGGGGGAGCTACGCTTGGGTGAGCAGCGATAAAGCCAGCTCATGTGCAGCTCCCCCCCACACACACACATGCCCACGCAGGCGTGTGCGCCCCTGCACACACGCACACACTGTATAGCCGACGGGAGTGCCCAAACCCCGTCGGCAGTGCTGCGTTCCCAGACCCCCCCAAAGCCTTCCAAAATGGCACGCTGGGTGCCCACCCCAGCGTGACAACTAATGATATAGCCGACGGGGGTGCCCAATCCCCCTTCGGCACCACTGTCCTCACCCCCGGTAGTAGGGTGCTACGCGCAGAGCCCACCCAGCGCAATCGATGTTAGCGACGGGGTGCCCAACTTCATCAGCTGAACACCCCCAACTGTCTCAGCTATGCTGGGAGCCCACCCCAGCATGGCAAATGTCCCACGCTCATCCTTTTTTTTTTACCCTAAAGAAAAAAACGGTCCCATGCAGTCTCCCTGGCTCCCTCCCACAACCTGCACCCACCCACTGCGCACCCTGCCTCCCCACACCCCCCTTCACCCCATACTTACCTGTGGACCTCAACGCGACAATCTTCGGTGGACAGGGAACACGTCTGCACTCTTCAAAGCCGACCATGAACTGAGGAAGTGCCGGTAAGCTGTATAATGGGCTAGATGAAAAAATTACTCACCTTAGTAATTGCTTTTCTTCTCATGGAGTCTTGCTATATTAGGACCTTTGCAGTATGCCCATGGCTTTTGACAGCCCCGGAGATGAAATAGTTAACTCCAGAGAAATCTGGAGTTCCACAGCGCGAGGGCGCTATTGAAAGCTCTATCTGGGTTGTTTGAACCCAAACTGTCAGGTTCTTTACGAGGCTAAACTAACATAGCAAGTCTGTGTGGAAAAGCTTTACACTAGCCATTGGCTACCTACTAACAGTAGAACCACAAAACACAACAACAATAAAGAAAACAGTATCATGTATTATTGTTAGGATAACCCTTGACAATTACTTACTAAGGCCCCTCTGCCCAAAGACTCAAGTCCAGAGAGGGGCCCAGCTACCAATTAACAAAAATAGAAACTATCTAGTTCCTAACCCAAGAAGAAAAGAAGGGGGGAACTAGAAGCTAAGCAGGCATGACACAGTGATTGCACCAATTTGCCAAACCCATACCCAAGTAGGGATTCTGGAGAGGGTAGGAGGGAGGGTTGTCTCTAATATAGCAAGACCTATGAGAAGAAAAGCAATTACTAAGGTGAGTAATTTTTCTTCAAACACCATGAAGTCTTGCTTATATTAGGACCTTGCAGAGTACACAGCAGTACCCCCATGGAGGAGGGTCAGAATCTACTTAGGAAATAGGCTCTGCAGGACAGCTGGCCAAAGCTGAAGATCCTCCTGGACTGACGTCCAGGAATAATGCTTAGTGAAAGTGTGGACTGTCTTCCAGGTAGCAGCTTGACAGATTTCCAAAATGGGAATATCTCTAGCAGCTGCTAGAGATGCAGCTGTACCCCTGGTGGAATGAGCCCTCAGGCCTGAGGGTGGCTCTTGCCCAGTTTTGATAACAGAACTGGATACAAGAGACAATCCACCTAGCAATCGACCTCCTAGTAGCAGGCCTCCCCTTACCCACATCTCCATAGGTAAGGAAGAGCTGGAAGGATTCGAACCTGTGACCCTTGGTACGATCCAAATAATAGCTAAGGGCTCTTTTTACGTCCAAACTGTGCAAGCTTCTCTCACCAGAAGAGGAGTGCTCAGTAAAAAATACTGGAAGAGAGATGGATTGGTTAAGATGAAAATCTGAAACCACCTTAGGTAAAAACTTTCTGTTAGTCCTGAGGATCACTTTATCTCTGTGTTGAACTGTAGATTTAGTAGTTGCCGTATTGGTCCTTGCAAGAATAGATCCAGAAGCAAATGATTTGATACCTTTTAAAAGGTATCAAATCATTTGCTTCTGGATCTTTATCTCTGTGGAAAGAAATGAAATCCTCTTCCACTGACAAGGCTTGCAATTCACTTATACGCCTAGCAGAAGTGATAGCCACTAGAAAAACAGTTTTCCAAGTTAAGAACTTGAGATCTGCCGAATCCAGAGGCTCAAAGGGAGGTTGCATTAGCTGGGCAATGCAAATATTCAAGTCCCATGCAGGGGTTGGTTCCCAAAAGGGAGGATTAGTATGAAGTAACCCTTTGAAAATTTTGCAAACACAGGGTGAGAAGAAAGAGAAACTGGTTTTCCTGCAGAAATAAAAACTGAAACAGCTGCCAAATGAACCTTTAAGTGTAGCTGGTTTGGAGCTTAAGGAATTTAAGTGGACCAGGTAGTCCAACAAAATAGGCTGGTCAGTTGATTCTGGGTGATTTGCCCTCAGAACACCAAAATGAGAATCTCTTCCATTTAGAATTATAAGTGGCTCTAGTGGAAGGCTTTCTGGAGGCCTTCAAAATATCCAAGACACCTTGAGAAAGGTGTAAATGAGCAACTTAACCCTCAAGAACCAGGCCTTGAGGTGGAGGAGTTGAGATCCGGATACCACACTCTCCCTGTGCACAGGTCAGCAGGTCGTGAGCCCTGGGCAAGGTCAGGGAGGGTGGAATGAAAGGGACAGAAGAAGAGGGTACCAAGGCTGCCTGGCCCAGTCTGGAGCAATCAGAATCACCCTGCAAGGCTGAGTTCTGATTTTACTAAAACCCTGAAGAGGAGAGGAACGGAGGAAAGCATAGAGGAACTTCCCTCCCAATCCAGCTGAAAGGCATCCAGGGACTGACCCCAGAACTGGGGCCTGCAGCAAAACAGGGAAGTTTATGTTGTCTGGGGCTGCAAAAGATCTATCTGAGGAGTGCCCCAGCTGGCAAAGATTGACCCCAGCACTTGAGGGTTCAGAGCCCATTCATGATGGCCCTGAGAAATCCTGCTGAGGGCGTCCGCTAGGACATTGTCCTTCCCTGGGAGGTGAACCGCTATCAGAGAGGTGTTCAGGAATAGGCCAGAGACCACAACTTCATTGCTTCGTGCACAGGGCTGAAGACGAGTGCCCTTGTTTGTTGATGTACCACATTGTTGTGGTATTGTCTGTCCTGACTTGAACAACTTTGTTCTGGACAGTTTCTGAAAAACCTGAGAGCTAGGAAGACAGCTCTGAGCTCCAGCAGATTGATGTGAAGCAGAGATTCCTGAGGGACCAAACTCCCTGAGTTGAAAGATCGCCCAGGTGAGCCCCCAACCCAACAGGGACGCATCCGTGGTGAGGGTGAGGGAGTGAGGAACAGGAAGGAATGGGACCCCGAGGACAGGTTGCTCGATCCAGCCACCACTGGAGAGCTAGGATCAGAGTCTTGGTCACTGGGACCAATTTGGTAAGGGGGTCCCTCCTTTGAGACCAATAGGACCTCAAGTGGAACTGAATGTCCCTCATCTGAAATCTTGCCCCTGGCACAACAGCTGTAGAGGCAGCCATGTGCCCCAGGAGTTGCAGAAAGTGCCTTGCTGGTCGAGAGACCTGCATGGTGAAAGAAGATGCCAGGGCAATGAGTTTGTCCACTCTTTCGGAGGGGAGGAATGCCCTGGTTAACTTTGTGTTCAGCTCTGCACCTATAAAAGTTAGTACCTGAACTGGTTCGAGAACTGACTTTGGAACATTCAGCAGGAACCCCAGAAAGATGAGGAGTTCCAAGGACGGTAAGTGGGATTTTACTCTGCTCTGATGACTGACCCACAATGAGCCAGTCGTCCAAGTAGGGAAACACAGCTATCCCTTGTCTTCTTAAGTGGGCCACTACTACCGCTAGACATTTTGTGAAAACTCTTGGAGCAGAAGTGAGTCCGAAGGGCATTGCCCTGAACTGGTAGTGGCCTGAGGGCAGTTCGAACCTGAGGTACTTTCAGTGAGAGGCCCTGATTAGAATATGGAAGAGGCGCCTTGAGGTCCAGGAAGCTAGCCAGTCCCCTGGCCTCAAGGATGGCAAAATCATTGCTAAAGTCAGCATTTTGAATCTCGGCTTTACAAGATGCTTGTTCAGAAATCTTAAATCCAAGATGGGCCGCCAGTCTCCTGTCTTTTTTGGGGTCAGGAAGTACCTTGAGTAAAGACTCTTGCTCTGGTGGCAAGGGGGGACCCTTTCCACTGCTTTGCATTCCAAAAGAGAGGAAACCTCCGCTTCTAGTGCGAGGGTTTCTAAAAGACTTGAGGGGGGAAAGTGCCTGGCTCTCATCTTGGGAAACTGTTTGAAACTGAGAACCAAGCCTTGCTTACCACCTCCAGAACCCGTTTGTCCGAGGTTAGGGACAACCAGTTCTGGCAGAAATAAGCAGTCTGCCCCCACCGTACAGGATAAGTCGGCCCCAGACACCCCGTCCAGGGTGCCTGCTTGGCAGGAGCAGCTTTAGGTTGGGGAGAGGGCCTGCCTGTGCCCCGCCTGCCTCTGCCTCTGAAAAATCCTCTCTGCGCAAAAGCAGAAGAAGCCTGAATTGGTAAAAGGCCTATTGTAAGGCCTGCTCACTCTGGGGCATGCCTATGTTGAGTGGCATGCCTCCTTAGCTTGGGCACTTTTGTAAGTAGTTCTGTATTCATCCATCTTTTTCATGTAATTTTCTGTTTGTTCTCCAAACAGAGAATTTCCTATAACAGGAAAATCTATAGCCTTTGACTGGGTATCTTGGGACAGATTAGTGCATCTGAGCCATGCCAACCTACGAGAGCTACAGAAGTGGCCATGACCTAGAGGAAACATCATTAACATCAACAGCAGCATGAAATTGAACTTTAGAGGCTTCAATGCCATCAGCAGCCACCTGTTCCAACTCACTAGCTAGCTGGCCATGGGCCTGCTTGGCCAACTGCAATATAGTGTCCCATCTAGATTTCTGATATCTAGCCACATAAGCCATAATTAGCCTGTCTGAGTCCCAAAGAAGCTGCCACATACTGTTTTTCACCATGGCATCAATCTTCCTGAATCCTTATCAGGAGGATGTGAAGCCAGGGAATATTAGCCTTGTCACAGGCTGCAGCTTGCACCACACCTACATGACTACACTGTTCAGTGAGGAAGTCATATTAGGGCCTGACAACGTATACCTTCTGTCCATTTTTATCTACAGGAGGGACAGAAAAAGGATTTTTAAAATCTTAGTGGTTTGCCTCCAAATGACTTATGTAAAGGAATAGACAACCTTCTAGCCTCTAGAATATCCATCATTTCCACATAGTCAGGCTCCTCTTGCTCATCCACAGCGTCTTCTAAGGAGCTGGAGAGTTTCTGCTACTTTCTTATAAATCTGAAATGAGATGGGACTCAGACAATAAAGGGGAGACTCAAAGGGTCTGTCTGGAGAAATGTCCAGTTCTATTGGCACTTCCAGACCCTCCCAATCACAATCATCAAAATCTTCCTCCCCCTCCTGTGGTTCATAAAAATCCCCAACATCATAATCCTGAACCACTGGACCTGAACGAGACCCCCTTTTTCCAACCAGAGAGGGTTCAACAAGTCCCTGAGACAAAGACTGGACAATCTGTATGGCTTTAGCTATTTCTACAGCAGAAGGAGAGACAAAACTGGACTCCACACTAGCTGATTTCTTTGTCTTTTTGTTTTGACTGGTCCCTCAGGACCAGCCTTTCTTGCCCGAGGAGTATCACCCTGGTCAGAGGGCACTCCTCTGGTCCAGCCGTAGCTGGGCCAGGCTGGCCATCCGGTCAGCGGACTTTTTGCTCTCGCTCCCTGAGCCTGCCCAATCTCTTTCCAGGGTGGCTGCAGGGAAATTCTTCATATATCTGGCAGTCTGACAGGAGGTGGTCAACCCCAGACAATAGACACAAGTGGTGTGTGAGTCAGCCTTGGCAAAGGCTTCCCCACAGACATCACAGTGTTGAAACCCAGGGCCCGGTTTTCTTTTGGGTTTCTAGACATAGTGCCAGCCTAACCAAACTTGTCCTTTGTTTCAGGCCTTGCCAGGACAAGACACTCTTATAGGTCCCTAACCGTGTCACGGTATTTGAAAAACACTTTTAATTGCAGGTTTTTAGGACCAATAAGAACCGGTACCTCACTCTAAATGCAAAGAAAACAATTTTAAAGCAAACTGATCGGTTCCAGAGCGAATCGATAATGAGTTCCACAGACTAAAATTATTTTACTTACGGTTACCAGATAGAGCTTTAAACCGAAAACCACGGTAATTTTAAACACTTTCTCGGTTAAATGAACCGATAAAAATACTTTAAACCGCAAAACGAACCGAAATGAAGGAGCTGGTCTCCGGAGCGTCTGTTCAGTGAGAGCGGAGTAAAGAATCTGACAGTTTGGGTTCAAACAACCCAGATAGAGCTTTCAATAGCGCCCTCGCGCTGTGGAACTCCAGATTTCTCTGGAGTTAACTATTTCATCTCCGGGGCAGTCGAAAGCCATGGGCATACTGCAAAGGTCCTAATATAAGCAAGACTTCATGGTGTTTGAAAGGGGGTTTTCAACTTTGTTGCATATCTCAGGCATTTTTTGGAATTTTTGCAGCAAATTTTCAACATGGGGTTTTTGGGACCCCTTCTCATGAACGTTGTCACTGTCATGGCGTTATTCGAGCCCGAAAGGTGATTTCGCAGTCACTGCACAGTCACTGTGCAAAATCACCCTATGGGCCTGAATAACACCATGACAGTGACATCATTCATGAGAAGGGGTCCCAAAAATCCCATGTTGAAAATTTGGTGCCAAAATTCCTAAAAATGACTGTTTTACGAGCGTGCATTGCGCAGTTCCTACGCATGCTCATAAGGTCGCGAATTTTCAATATTTTCACTCCAGATTTTCAACATTGCCATTTTACCACACCTTCTTATGAGTAGTACAGCTGACATTTTTCACATCTCACCCAAAACATGTTTCCACCCATGTAGCGCACAATGGCGCAGTCGGTGTGCAAAATCAATGTACGGGACAAATTAAGAAAATCACAGTGACACTGTTCATGAGGTGAGGTGTTAAAATGGCTATGTTGAAAATTTGGTGAATAAATTCCCAAAAATGACTGTTTCACGAGCGTGCGTTGTACAGTTCCTATGCACGCTCGTAAGTTCGAGAATTTTCAATATTTTCACTCCAGATTTCCAACATTGCCATTTTGCCACACCTTCTTATGAACAGCACAGCTGTCATTTTTCACTTCTCATCCAAACTGTGTTTCCGCTCATGTAGCGCACAATGGCGCAGTCGGTGTGCGAAATCAATGTACGGGACAAATTAAGAAAATCACTGTGACACTGTTCATGAGCAGAGTTCTTAAAATGGCTATGTTGAAAATTTGGTGAATAAATTCCTAAAAATGACTGTTTTACGAGTGTGCGTTGCACAGTTCCTACGCACGTTCGTAAGGTCGCGAATTTTCAATATTTTCACTCCAGATTTTCAACATTGCCATTTTACCACACCTTCTTATGAGTAGTACAGCTGTCATTTTTCACATCTCACCCAAAATGTGTTTCCGCCCATGTAGCGCACAATGGCGCAATCGGTGAGCGAAATCAATGTACGGAAGAAATTAAGAAAATCACAGTGACACTGTTCATGAACAGAGGTCTTAAAATGGCTATGTTGAGAATTTGGTGAAAAAATTCCTAAAAATGACTTTTACGAGCGTGCGTTCCACAGTTCCTATGCATGCTCGTAAGTTTGCAAATTTAATATTTTCACTCCAGATTTTCAACATATCCATTTTATTAAACTTCCTTATGAACAGTACAGCTGCAATTTTTCATATGTCGCCAAAATGTGTTTCGCATACATGTAGCGCATGTAATGGTGCTGTTGGTGTGCGAAGCAATGTTTAGGACAGATTAAGAAAATCACAGTTACACTGTTCATGAGCAGAGGTCTTAAATGGCTATGTTGAAAATTTGGTGACAAAAGTCCATAAAATGATTGTGTTATGAGTGAGCATTGCGCGGTTTCACGCACCCTCATTAGTTCATGACTTTGTAATATTTTCAGTCCAGATTTTCACCAGTGGCATTTTCCACACTTCATATAAGAACAGTACAGCTGTCATTTTCACAACATGGCTGAAGTGTGTTTTCACACTTTCAGCGCAGAGATGCATGGTTGCTGTGGAAATCATTGTTCGCACAGAAAAAGAAAATCACAGTGACACTGTTCATGATCGGAGGCACCAAAATGCCTGAGTTGACAATCTGCTGTAAAAATCCCCAACCTGATTATATACGGGTGTCGTTGCACAGTTTCTATGTACGCTCGTGACTTCACTATTTTTTTAAATATTTTTACTACAGATTTGCAACATTGCCATTTTTTACACCTCCCCATGAACAGTACAGCTGTCATTTTTTACATCCTGTTCAGAATGTTTTTGCACCTGTGGTACTAAATGCCGTAGTCACTGTGCATAAGCAGCTTCCGGCTAACAAACTAATATTCCCCCTGTTCATGAGGTGGGGTCACAAAACAAACATGTTGAAACTTTAGAGTGAAAATACCAATGAATGCCTGAGGTATTAGGGTTTCCAACCATAACTCCCAACCCTGTAGAGAATGACAGGCATCAGGGGTGTGACTTGGGATTCTTGCCTGTGATGCTCATACCATTCCACCCTGCAGTCAGTGAGAGGCATCGAGGTATGCCTTGGACTCTTAGGCCCAAACTTCACCCCATCTCCTATATCGCTTCCATCTCACCATATTTCCTAATGAAATGGGGTGTGCATAAGACCAAGACCCCAAGGAACACTGTGACACTTGTCAGTGTCTGCAGGGTGGGGTGTGGTGAAATGGCGTGGCCGTTATGCCTGACGACCCAAATGCACACCTCAACGCCTGTCACTCTCTGCAGGGTGGTGGTGGTGGGGTTGGCTTCAGTTCAATACTTCACTGCCATTCCTATTATGCAGCTCTGTAACTTCTACACTACCACTGCCAATGCCAGTAAGCAAACATTCGGCATTGACAAATGCTTGTCTTAATGTGTCCTGAACAGTGATTTCCCATAGCAGCCACTCTATTTTGTGCCGGAAGTGCGAAAACACATTTTGGACAGGATGGGAAAAATGACAGCTGTACTGTTCATAAGTAGGTGTGGGAAAATGGAAATGTTGAAAATCTAGAGTAAAAATATTACAAATTTGAGAAGTTACGAGTGTGCGTGCAAACTGAGCAACGCACTCTCGTAACACAGTCATTTTATGGAGTACCATCACCAAATTTTCAAATAGGCATTTTAGTACCTCAACTCATGAACAGTGGCACTGTCATTTACTTAATCTGTCCCGACCACTAATTTCCCATAGCGACCGCGCTATTTTGCAATGGAAGTGCAAAACCACATTTCAGCCATGATGTGAACAATGACAGCTTTACTGTTCACAAGGAGGTGTAAAAAAATACCAATATTGAAAATCTGGTTTGAAAATATTGCAGATTCGAGAAGTTATGCACGTGCGTAGCAACTGCACAACGCACGCTCATAAAACATTCATTTTTTTGGATTTTTTCCATCAAATTTGCAACATAGACTTTTTGAGAGTCCACCTCATGAACACTGGCACTGTCATTTCGGTAATCAGCCCCAAAATGTGATTCCACACAGTGGCCACGAAATCACCTTTCAGGGCTGATTAATGCCATGACAGTTACAGCATTCATGAGCAGGGGTCCCAAAAACCCCATGTTGAAATTTTGGTGCTAAAATTCCAAAAAAATGACTGAGATATGCATTAAAGTTGGAAAAAAAACATTTATTCCTTTATACAGCTTACCGACATTTCCTCAGTTCGCGGTCGGCTTTGAAGAGTGCAGACGTGTTCCCGGTCCACCGAAGATCATCGAGCTGAGCTCTGGAGGTAAATATGGGGTGAGGGGGTGTGTGGGGAGGCAGGGTGCACAGTGGCTGGGCATGTAATGCAGGAGGGGTTCAGGGAGACCTCTGAGGGACAGTTTCCTTTTTTCCAGGTTAAAAAAAAAAAGACACCATGGAATCGTTTTTTATTTTACTGGGGCATGTGGCATGCTGGGGTGGGCTCCCAGCGTGCCACCAAAGTCTTTCTTTTGCGGGAGGCAAGCTGTAGCTGACGGGGGATTGGGCACCCCCGTCAGCACACAACAAAAACGGGGAGGGGTGACATTATGCTGACAGGGATTGGGCACCCCGTCAGCAGACAATATAAGCGGGGGGGTTTACATAATGCCGATGGGGAGTGGGGTCTCCTATCAGCAACATATACACTGGGGCACTGAAGCTGAGGGGGATTGGGGCCCCTGTCAGCTAATAAACACAGTGGGGGGGTTAATATTGTTTGTGAACACTGCAGTAAACCGCTACCATGTTCACAAACAATATCAGTGTGTCAAGATCCCGCCCTGCAATGACGGGTCGCTCCCTCATTGCAGCGAATGGCTTATGCTGCAATGACGAGGCAGCCCCTGATTGCAGCAGCTGATTTTTTACAATCTGGTGGCACGCTGGCTGAACTAGTGTCAGCAACAGCATGCCATGACATTGGGGGATGCTGGACAAGTCTTTTAAGGCTGTGGGGGCATTGGCCACAACAGTGCCATGCCTCCACCACCTGCTTGTGAAGAATGCTGCTGCAATATGTTTCTAGCGCATGCGTGCAATCAACATAAAAATCACAGTGACTCTGTTCATGAGCAGAAGTTCTAAAAGCCTATGTTGAAAATTAGGTGACAAACATCCATAAAATCCACTTCAACCAAACTGCTTAAGCAGTGTGTGCACAGTTACTACTCTATCTCTGTTTTTTGTTCTGGGCCTCCTGTATCCCAGTTGTGTTTCTTCTCTGTCTACCGGCATGCTAAACAACAATACTGCCCGGCATGACGATCAAATGTTCAGCGTGAGTGTACCGTACTTGTTTATTCATGAGAATACCATACTGCTACTTCTATCATACTGCCGGCTATGTAAGCCCCTGTTGTTTTCCTGTCTTGACCTTGTTGTTTGATGCACTTAAATGTAACCTGTACCTGTTTCTGTCTGATGTTCATGAATGTACCTTATAATCTCCCGGGTTGCACCTGAAAATAGGCACTTGGCTGCCTAGCATACTTACCCGGTTAACAAAAGCAAATAAAGAAATAAAATGACTCTTTTACAAGTGTGCATATTTGTGCAGTTTCCATGCATGCTCGTAACTTTGATAATTTTTAATATTTGTACTCCAGATTTTCACCATTGCCATTTTTTTCACACCTCCTTATGAACAGTACAGCTTTCATTTCTCATATCTTACCTGAACTGTGTTTTCGCACATCCGGCGCACAGTGGCGCAGTCATTGTAGAAAAACAATGTTCAGAACAGAGTAAGAAACTCACAGTTCATGAGCAGAGGTCCCAAAATGCCTATTTTGAAAATTTGGTGAGAAAATTCCATAAAATGAGTATGTTACAAGCTTGCATTGCGCAGTGTCCATGCACAGTATTACGTTTGAGAATTTGTAATATTTTCACCCCAGATTTTCAACATTGTCATTTTTGCGCACCTTCTTATGAACAGTTCAGCTGTCATTTGTCACATCCTGTCTGAAATGTAGTTTTGCACATCTGGTGCACAATCATATGGTCGCTGTGGGAAATCAACGTTCGGGTAGATTAAGATAATCATAGTGCCACAGTTCATGAGCAGAGATCCCAAAATGGCTATGTTAAAAATTTGGTGAAATAATTCCACTAAATGACAGTGTTACGAGCGTGCGATGTGCAGTTTTCACACACGCTTGTAACTTCAAGAATGCTTAATATTTTCACTCCAGATTTCCCACATTGCAATCTCTTCACATCTCCTTATCAATGGTGCAGCTGACATTTTCATGTGGTGCAGAATGGTGCGGTCACTGTGGGAAATCAACGTTCGAGACAGATTAACAAAATCATGGGGGCACTGTTCATGAACAGAGGTCCCAAATGGGGTTGATGTCGGTTCTATACTTCACTGCTACTTCTATTATGCGTCTCTCTAACTCCTGCGCTACCAATGCCAAAACCAGCAAGACAACATTCGGCATTGATAAATGCTTGTTAATTTTTTGTTTTGGTCTTTTTTTTCCCTTCTTACTTCTTTTATTCCCCTCCTTTCCCTTCCACTGTTTTCTGTACATTATGATATAGGCGATTATTTGGCTATGCTGTTGCATATATACAATTTTACATGTTTTCAACATCTGCACTTTCAATGGTTATGCACTGCACTTTAGTAACACTATGTTGTATTACCTTCGGAATTGTCTGTTTATCAATATGTAGCACCTAAGGGTGGGTAATGGATGTGTAATAACTGGCTTCCCCTTTTTTCCATGGGGAAACCGTTGCATAATTTGCCGTTATAAAGGAACATTTATAACGACAAACATGCGCATGGTTTCCCTTACTCTGCACATGTGTCCACCTGAGTTCCTGCCATTCCGACGCTGTCCGCTTCCCTTTTCGCCGAACCACGAAATGCCACTCGGACTCGGCGGTAAGTGTTTTTTAAAACGTAAATTTGCAAAAATTATACTCAAACAAACATATGCCTGCCCTACTAAACAAAAAAGTAAAAGAGATGTGTCAGTCCTGACGGCTACCACGGACTGCGCACTGAAACCGGATCACGGTCGCAGAGCAACAGGTTTTTATTTTATATATTTGCTGTGGCAAAAAAAGGGAAACCCCAGCAATTATATAAAATAAACAAGTATTTGTCAATGCCGAATGTTTGCTTGCTGGCATTGGGATTGGTAGTGTAGGAGTTAGACAGCTGCATAATGGGAATGGCAGTGAAGTATTGAACTGAAGCCAACCCCGCCACCACCCTGCAGATACGAATAGGCATTGGGGTGTGCCTTTGGGTCATCAGGCATAACGGCCACGCCATTTCACCACACCCCACCCTGCAGACACTAAGTGTCACGGTGTGCCTTGGGATCTTTGGCCCTTATGCACACCCCATTCCATTAGGAAGTACGGTGAGATGGGTGCGGTATAGGAGAATGGGGTGAACTTTGGGGCCAAAGAGTCCAAGGCATACCTCGATGCCTCTCAGTGACTGCAGGGTGTGGAATTGTATGAGCATCACAGGCAAGAATCCCAAGTCTCACCCTTGATGCCTGTCATTCTCTATAGGGTAGGGCGTTATAGTTGAACAGCCTAATACCTCAGGCATTCATTGGTATTTTCATTCCAAATTTTCAACATGTTTGTTTTGTGACCCCACCTCATGAACAGGGGGAATATCAGTTTGTTAGCCGAAAGCTGTTTATGCACAGTGACTACGGCATTTAGCACCACAGGTGCAAAAATATTCCGAACAGGATGTAAAAAATGACAGCTGTACTCTTTCATGGGGAGATGTAAAAATTGGCTACGTTGCAAATGTGTAGTAAAAATATTAAAAAAAATGGTGAAGTCACGAGCGTACATAGAAACTGTGAAACGCACACCCGTAATATAGTTAGGTTGGGGATTTCTTACAGCAGATTGTCAACTCAGGCATTTTGGTGCCTCCGATCATGAACAGTGTCACTGTGATTTTCTTTATCTGTGCCGAACAATGATTTCCCACAGCGACCACGCATCTCTGCACTGAAAGTGTGAAAACACACTCCAGCCATGTTGTGAAAAATGGCAGCTGTACTGCTCATAAGGAAGTGTGGAAAAATGCCACTGGTGAAAATCTGGACTGAAAATATTACAAAGTCATGAACTAACGAGGGTGCGTGGAAACTGTGCAATGCTCACTCGTAACACAGTCATTTTATGGACTTTTGTCACCAAATTTTCAACATAGCCATTTTAAGACCTCTGCTCATGAACAGTGTAACTGTGATTTTCTTAATCTGTCCTAAACATTGCTGTCACGCACCAACAGCACCATTGTGCGCTACATGTGCGAAAACACATTTTGGGCGACATATGAAAAATTGCAGCTGTACTGTTCATAAGGAAGTTTAATAAAATGGATATGTTGAAAATCTGGAGTAAAATATTAAATTTGCAAACTTACGAGCATGCATAGGAACTGTGGAGCATCGCCGTAAAAAGTCATTTTAGGAATTTTTCCCAAATTCTCAACATAGCCATTTAAGACCTCTGTTCATGAACAGTGTCACTGTGATTTTCTTAATTTCTCCATTACATTGATTTCGCACCAACTGCGCCATTATGCGCTACATGTGGGCGGAAACACATTTTGGGTGAGATGTGAAAATGACAGCTGTACTACTCATAAGAAGGTGGTAAAATGGCAATGTTGAAAATCTGGAGTGAAAATATTGAAAATTCGTGAACTACGAGCCTGTGTAGGAACTGCACAAAACGCAGTCAAGTAAAACAGTCATTTTAGAATTTGGCCCAAATTTTCAACATGGGATTTTGAGACCCCTTCTCATGATTGATGTCACTGTCATGGCGTTATTCAGGTCGAAGGGTGATTTTGCACAGTGACTGTGAAATCACCTTTGGACCGAATAACGCCAACGACAGTGACATCAATCATGAAGGGTCTCAAAACCCATGTTGAAAATTTGGTGCAAAAGTTCAAAAATGCCTGAGATATGCAATACAGTTGAAACCCCTATCTAGCCCATTATACTGCTTACGGCATTTCCTCAGTTAGTGATCGCCTTTGAAGGTGCAGGCGTGTTCCCGGTCCACGAAGATCGTCGCGCTTGGTCGAGTAAGTATGGGGTGAGGGATTAAGGAAAACTGGGTGCGCAATGGGTGGGTGCGGGTTGTGGGAGGCGGGGGAGACTCACCCGTTGGACTGTTTTCTTCGTAGGTAAAAAAAAAAACGGACGACGTGGGACGTTTGCCACACTGGGGTGGGCTCCCAGCATGGCACAAGGATGTTGGGGGGCGGCCGTTCAGCCGACAGGGGATTGGGCACCCCCGTTGGCCTACGAATTGCTTGCCACGCTGGGGTGGGCTCCCAGCGTGGCACTCATTACTGGGGGGAGGACAGTGCAGCCGGCTGGGGATTGGGCACCACCGTCGGACATATGATTACTTGCCACGCTGGGGTGGGTACCCAGTGTGGCATTTTGCAAGTGTTTGGGGGGGGAGGCCGAAGGAGCGCAGCACAAGCCGGGGATTGGGCACCCGTCGGCTATACAGTGCGTGCGTGCAGGGGCGCGCACACCTGCGGGCGTCTGTGGGGAGGAGCTGAGCGTGAGCAGCCTTATCTTATCGCTGCTCACTCAATCATAGCTCCCCCTTTCAACTATATGCCACTGCATTTTGGAGCGTGTCATAGACAGCTCCAAAATGCATTGGCTTACAGGGGCCGTGGCTGCCAACACACTGACTGAATTGGAGGAGGAGGTGACACACCTCCGAAATCTCCGATGATGGCACTATGTTTCTTGCACATGCGTGCAAGTAAACATAAAAATGGGTCGGTGTGCGTAAACTCGAAGTTTACACACACCCTCGAGGTTAGATGCTTTTATATAGCATCTAACCCCTCGGGTGTGTGTAAACTTCTTGTTACAGACCCCGACCCATACTTTATTCTCTATTTTACATGGGCACATCTTGTGGTCAGTGTGTATTACATCCTAGGAATTTGAAGGTTGTTTGTATTATGATGTCACTGTGATGCCACAACACTTATGTATATATAATAGTGCTCAGTCTTGCTGTAATTGCCTTTGAAAAAGGATCTCTTAGGATCTGAAATGCATCAGGCGTTGTGCTTTTTTAATAATCACATGAATTTGTAAACCACTTATGGTGTCCATGAAATATGAGGTGGTGGGTGCTCAGCATAATTGTGCAACAAAGGACAGCATCACCAGTCATGGGGGTTTTGGAAAAAGAGCAATATATTGAGTGTCATTAACATAATACCAGATGGGGTGTTGGTGCCCATAATCCGCAAGTTGGCCCAGGCCAGCAGCACGGGTAGGGGGGGCTTGTGTCACATAAAAAAAGCATTGTTATTAAAGTGCTGTGAAATTCAATTATTCAAGACTTGTACTTGCAATCGAGATGTGGTAAATTGAGCTTGCTGAACACAAGTTGCTCAACATATTCAGGGTCTAATGAGGATCTCTGAGGCTCCACCACATTCCTGCTGTGCTAAACAACCTCTCTGATGGCACACTGGTTGGGGCAGCTCAGGTATTTCATGGCCAGCTGTGCTAAGTGAGGGGATGAGTTCAACGTTTTGGTCCAGTACTCCAGTGGGTCAACTGAGATGGGTTGAAGAGCTTCTGTCAAGAACCAATTCAAAGCATTGCTGGCCGAGAGTGGGTGCTCCTCATTTTGCTTTCTCTGCTGTGCCTGTAGGGATGAACTGAGTTGTGCCCAGCAGTTTTCTTCCTCCATTTCTGGGGCATCCTCCACCTGCTGTTCTTGTTCTTCCAGGGCTACTTCAGTAAGCATCACATCCTTGGCACACATTGTAAAGGTGAGCTCTGAGCACAGCCACTGACAAAACTCTTTGACATCGTGGGCAGGCATTTCAAGGTGCAGTATCTCACAATTAATCCTCAGGTCCAGCATCATTGAAGAAACATATGGCTTAGTGGCATAAATATCCATGAACCTGTTTCCTAATTCAGTTGTTAAATTGTGTACAAGGGCCATCACTGCAGGTGCAAGATCAGCATGGTGGAAAATCTCTGCAGTGACTTCTTCAGTATCTGGACTGCAGGGATGACCTGACTCAGTAGTGCAGATTCTGCACTCACATCATGTGTGCTTCTTTTAAAAGGACCAAGCACCTTTACTGTTCCTTCAATAACAGACCAGTCCTGGTGGCTGAGAATTCCCCCAATATCTGCCTCCATACTCATTTCATGGTGAACTCGCTTCTGTTCCAGTAGCCTTTGCAACATGTAGAACGTCGAATTTCTCCATGTTGCCACATCCTGCATCAGCCTGTGCTGTGCTATCTGAATGCACTCTTGCACCTGCCACTGTTGGTTTGTGGCTTTAACTGAGTAATGGAAATGGGCACAAATTTTTCTTGCTGTCTTAAGTGTTTGATCAACCTCCGGTGTCTTGTAGATGGACTTTGTCACCACCAGATTCAAAGTGTGTGCATAACAATGGATGCCTTTAAAGTGCCCATCAGACAAGGCCTTTATCATATTTGCTGCATTGTCAGTCACAATGAAACCAACACGCAACATGTCTTGCAAGAAGGCCAAAATGTTGGCGGACCGGAGATCCATGGGCATAATGGACACATTCAGAAGTGCAGACCTGCTATGAGACATTGTGGAGCTTACAGCAGGGGAATGACAGGAAGTATGTAGACCTGCACCTTCACTGTCTGTACCAGTTGGATCTGCTGCACACCAATATGCAGTCAGTGTCATGGATGCATGGTTGGAGTTTGTGCTACTCCATATGTCTGTTGTGCAATGGAACACATCCCCGACTGCATTTGATAGTCACTGTAAGACTGCCTTGTGCACATCCTCATACATGTTGTTCACAACAGTACGGGAGAATGTTGTGCGTGATGGTATCTGATACCGTGGGTGTAAATGTTGCATTGGCCCCCCTAAAGCCAATCTTTTCTACCATTGAAAATGGCTGATCAAGTACAATCATTTCCCCAATTAACCGGGTGATCTGTTGTGCACATGTGTGTGACGGGTGATATTTAGTCCTTGCATGAAAGGACCACATAGTGGGTGCCAAAGAAGTCTGGGACTGTAATGCGGTCTGATACCTTTCAGTGGGAGATGTTGTGGACTGTGCAGCAGATGACTCATCAGGAGGCAAAGAGGCAGCCACAGTTTTTCCTGACACAGTTCTGTGACGAACTGTCACTGGTGTGGATGGGCACAAAGAAACTGTACCAGACTCATCAACATGATGACAATCACCACCGCTCTGTGACTGGGAATCATCAACGTGATCTGGACCCCCACCAGTACCACAAGAGGGTGTTGTTGGCATACTGTGGGGCAACACACTGGATCCCTGCAGTGCACTGGCATGCTTCAGCTTCAAATGATTATTCATTGCCATGGTAGTTAGGTTGGAGACATTTTTTCCCTGCTAATTACGGTGTGGCATAGCCCACACACACTGCCTTAGTTGGATCATTTTTGGATAAGCAAAAGTGAAGCCACACAGCGCTACTTACAGCCTTACTTGAGCCAGCACTTTTCTCACCAATAGAGCGGCCATGGCTACTCCTTTTTTTACCACTTTTACCAGTAGCTGAACTGTGTGCTGCAACAGCACCTTGATCTTCCTCCACAACAGCTGTCTGACTTTCTTGATTAGAACTTTCCCTATCTTGTGTGGATGGAGGTGACACAACCCTGCTGAAGCTTAGTGTGGACTGCCTCTTTTTTTGACAGATGGAGGTTTAATGTCTTGCTTGCCCTGCTGACCATGCCTATGCTCACTTTGCTCAGTACTCCTAGCACCTTTCCTCAATTTGTCTGCAGACTCTGCAGCTCTTAGGTTTTTACTAGTCAGATATGAGGCATATTCTAACTCATCCCCAAAGTCACTCATGTGGGTGCCTGTGTCATTGCCAGATGTGGATGATGATGGTAGCTCACTAGGGTCTGGAATATATTCAGAGCCAGAAGACTGGTCTGCAAACTCTGCATCCTCCTTATGTAATACATCATCAACCACCTGAGCAGCACGACTGCTGCGTCAGTGGTCAGCAAGGAGATGGAGGGTATTGTCAAGGAAAGGCTGGGGGGGTTACTGGAGCAAACTGGGTACTTGGACGATAGGCAGCATGGCTCTGTCATGGGAAGATCATGCCAGACAAATCTTGTTGGGTTCTATGACTGGGTGACGAGGGCCCTGGACCAGGGTAGGCCAGTGGATGTCCTCTTTTTGGACTTAAGCAAGGTATTTGATTCGGTACCCCACAGTGGCCTGCTGGGTAAGCTGAAGGAAATGGGAGTAGGGAGACAGTTGTTAAGATGGACAGGAAATTGGCTCTCTGAGTGTACTCAGAAGGTGGTGGTTGGAAGGTTAGCCTCATCCCCAAGATGGGTTATTAATGGGGATCCCAGGGAAGTGCTGGGGCCACTCCTGTTCAGCTATAGCTCAGACATCAGGGAGAGGATCAGGAGTGAGATGAGTCTCTTTGCAGATGACTCAAAGCTGGGTGCAGTGGTGGATGGGGAGGAGGGGAAGGTGGCCTTGCAGGAGGACCAGGGGGCTCTGGAAAGGTGGTCAGGAAAATGGAAACTAAAATTCAATGCAGGGAAGTGCAAGTTTCTGCACCTGGGAGCCAGAAATCCAGGCCAGGGGTATACCCTGGGAGGAGACATGATTCAAGTCACAGAGGGTGAGAGGGAGCTGGGGGTAGTGGTAGATGTCAAAATGAACAACTCAGAAACTTGTAGTAGGGCAACGGTAAGGGCAAATGGGATGCTGGGCTACATCACCAGAGGGATTACCTCCAGAAAGACAGAAGTGATCCTTTCACTGTACAACTGCTTGGTTAGGTCACACCTCGAGTTTTGTGTACAGTTTTGGAGACCACATTTAAAAAGAGACATTACAATCCTAGAGAGGGTCCAAAGGAGGGCAACCAAAATGATCTGGGGCCTGGGGGAGGGGACCTATGAGGAGAGGCTCAGGGAGCTTGACATGTACACCCTGGAGGAGAGGCGGGACAGGGGGGACATGATAGAGGTCTTTAAGTACATGAAAGGGATCAATAAAGGAGGACCAGACAGGGTGCTCCAAAAGGAAGGAGGGTAGGGCAACAAGAGGTCATGGGTATAAGCTGGAAGGGGGCAGGCTCAGAGGGGATAGGAGGAGATGTTATTACACCGAAAGGGTGGGTGGATCCATGGAATGCTCTGCCCAGGGAGCTGGTAGAGATGGAGACTGTGGACGGGTTTAAGAGGGGATGGGACAGATAGAGGGGGGGGTAAATCTGACCAGGTCCAGTACAGGTGGAACATTAGGGACTGGGGACAGTATAACCCAAGGGGGGGACACCAAAATCGTCTCTCAGTGCGGGTGCTGAAAATCAAGCAGACTCGAGAGACCTTTAGGCCTATTCTGCTGGCATGTTAGTACGTTCGTATGTTTCGACTGCATCCTAGGGGTAGGGGTACTTGCTGTCACAGGCATTGTGGAAATATCTGTTGGTGCAGTATCCAGAGTCATGGCAGTAGCCACATTTACAGTGACTGCACTGGTAGTGGTTACAGTACTAGTAGCCATGGGTTTGCCATTGTCACTGGAGGCACTTGTTGAAGCAGTGGTGCTGGTGGCTATAGTGGGGGACAGGGTTACAGTGACAGGTACAGCAAAAGCGGTACTGATGGCACTGGTGGCACTGGCTGATGTGCTTGTGCTACAGGTGGTCATAGGGACTGGCAGTACGCTAGTGGTGGGAAGGGGTGAAACATCAGCAAGGGTGGCAGAAGCTACAGGGTAACTCAAGACACTGGCTGCGGCTGCTACTTCCTCACTTGGAGCTCTGCTGAGCTGTAATGTCCTCCTGCTACTGCCTTAGAAGGCTGGGGCAGAAAATGGGTGACTGCTACTGGTGGTGGTGACAGCGCTATTAGGTTACTACTACTAGAGCTTCTTTCACCACCCAACGTACTGTGTGAGCTTACCGCCTCGCTAGGTGAAAAAAATATTTTGGGACACTGAATGCATCCAGATGAACGTACAGTACCTTCTGATTTAGCATCACTGCTGCTTGCCGTGCTTGGTACAGGCAGGGCTTTGAACTTGCTGGGGCTAGACCAAGTCCTTTTATGAGTTTGCTTATCACCAGTCATGATAAATGATACTGCTGCTGGTTAATGTTACAATCAGTAGAAGTGCTATGATTAATTAACAACACAGGCAAATATTTTTATTTATATTATGGTATGCAACTATGTGTAACTGTGGGTGTAATATATGCAACTTGCAAATAAGCCCACAACAGAACCATACCCAACAGGCCCAACATACACACAATTCACTGTGCCACACCTGACACTCTGAATGCCCCGGAAGAAACTGATGGACAGATGTGTGACTCACTCTGCGCTTACGCTCAGACACAGTGAGGTGGGGAGACTAGGTATCAGACTAATTTCTTTTTCTAAACAAAATCAGATTGCTATGAATTTTCTGTTGCATCACACTCACACTACTATTTTTCTTTGTGTGGTTCAAATTTTAACACTGGGTGTGTGGGCTGGGGGCCACTAAGCACCGAAGCGGCAATGCTGCTTAGCAAACAACCCTCTGTGAACAACTGTTACAGAGACCAGAAACACTTCCCCAAAATTATATATATGTTATACTACTATATTAACTTTACTGTGATTTCACCTAGATTTGGTGTGGACTGGAACTTTAAAGTTAAACCCAAAGAGAAGGGTGAGACTACGCACAATATGCACTGGCTGTGGCAGCAATTACTGTAGTAAAACACTCTCTGAATTACTGTTTACTGAGTCCAGAAACGTCAGTTACCCTAAATTATTATATCATGCTACATAATTCTGTCACACTAGACAGAAAACTAAAGCCTGACCTTTACTGAGAGCAACAACAAAAGCCTCTGCTGCCACAAAATAAACAATATCTAAACTAAACCAAACCACCCACCAGAGCAGTGTGGAGTGGATGAATGCAGTGGGCGAGGGGGATGTAGACACAAACAGTCTTCCCTCTCTCCTAGGCTAGGTTGCTACTCCCTGTGTAACTTAGCAAAAACACAAAAAATGTCTGTCTAAAACATAAGGATCACACTCCACCAAAAAAAAAACTAGTTCAACAACAAGATTCTGCAGTTTGAGAAGCTCTGAAGCCCGATCTCTCCTCTGAGAATGCTGTCTCGCAGTGAGGAGATCACACAATCTGCAGAGCTACAAAGCCTCTGATTGGCCAAGGAAGCTCAGCAAGACTAGGAAATCTCATTCCCTGAATCCCGAATAGTCAGGTATTCGGAACAGCCATCTGAATATTCAGAACGGCTACTCTTCATGGTATTCGGGGAAATAATATTCGGGGTGTGCACAGCCCTACTGTTATGCTGTTGTGTGACCCATGGATGCTGTACCATTGGCATGGGATACTCATAGTGACATATACATGGCTGGCTGTGTGTGCTGTGGTGTCTGTGCAGATGTGTGGTATGTGGCTGGGGGACACATACGACAGGCACACTGATGCTGGCATATTCCCTACACTGGACCATTTGCACAATGTGGATTGTCCCAGCCTTGTGACAGCACCCAGTATGTGGTGCAGACTGGCCACCTGTACACCCTCCCATCAACACCCTCCCCCCCCAGTGCTGCATGTGTGGGCTGGATTTTGTTGGTGTCCATCGAAGGGTGGTCTGCAGGTGTGTGCTGCATGGACACACTGCCATGGCATCCACACAGTGTGGGGTCACTAGTTAATGCCTGGCATGGCTGGGACCAGTGGCACATGATGGCAACATAGGAGGTGCCATCAGTGTGTAGCATGTTTCTTCCATGTCTGGTTTCTTTCTATGTTTAATATTTACTGGTTAGGGTCAATAAACCACCGCTGGCAGACCCTCTCAAACTCCATAATTCACACTTGTGGTGCAGAGTTCAATAAACCATGGCTCCATGTCGGCAAAGTATCACAAAGTTGTGCAAAAGCTGGTTTGCCCAGAGTTAAGACTACCTTTTTTCTGGATGGTAATTTGCACTGTGCAAAGTGTCACGCTTCGTTGCAAAGCGTGACTATAGTATTGTGCCTGTATTCATGTACACACCCTCTTTTTCTCCTTGCATACATTATACTTTTGCCCAGCGCTAATGAAGTTTGCCCGGACTAGTTGGCCTTTTGAATATAGCAGACTTGCACAACCCTGGCGCAAACCAGGTGCAAATGATTTGCTCTCAGAGCAAAGTTTTGAATATCTGGCCCTTGAAGTCATAAGTTATAACCCTGTGCTTGTGACATCACAGTTGATTCCTTGGCAGCATGTTGTGATGTCACAGGGGGAGGATTATAACTTTAAGTGGGGAATAAGCAGTGAAAGGTGCAAGGACCATGCCTGTGTACTGAAGGATAATGAACAAGAAGTATTTGCCATGGAAACTCAAAAAGTGCTTGTGCAAGGCAGGTCTGTCTTCTAGTTAACAATAAGCTGTCACGTACATCCTACATCAGTACTACCTCTCTGCTCAGTTTTCTCTCACATGTTGTCAGACTATTCCTGGATCTTTGTGTGCTTTAACACTGTAAAGTAGGGGTGTCATGGTCTGAGCACTGAACTGGAAAGCAGAGGGTTCCGTGTTCAAATCCCATCAAAGTCACTAACTCACTGTGTGACCTTGAGCAAGTTGTATGAACTCATAGTGTTCTCTCTCTCTCTGTCTCTGTATCTCTCTCTCACTCACACCTCAGCTACCTGACAACATGCATGCAGGGAAATGAAGTTCAACAACTCCTGAACTTTGCAGATTTTTTTTCCTGAATGGAACATGAACAGCCATCAATCAACTCAGTTTATGAACTTTTTATTAAAGTTCATGATGTTGCAGAACCTTTAATAGGCCATGATGAAATGGGACAAAAAATCCATTTCCCTACCTCATTTACATATCAGAATGTATGATTCCCCACTTTATGTGATGTAAATAATTAAAATAGTCAATCTCTAGCTGGCTATGGCTTTTATATAGTGACAAACAACACTGGTTATGGGGGGGGGGATGCCGTCGCTTTGCCTACAGTGCAGACCCATCAGGCTATGTCTAATAATATTAGTTTATAGTGATATATTAATATCAGTCACTCAGTAGGAAGTACACACATCTCTGGAGCCAGAAGATGGGAAGGTCGTGGGTTCTAGTCCTATATCAGAAACGTGAGCTAGTGCTGTACCCAGTACTGACACTGAAGTGCAGCGCTGTGGAGCTGCCATCCTTCTGATGGGAAGGAATACTGAGCTCCCTTTTGCCCCTCTCTGGGAGCTTTCCAGGATGGTGCAATGTGTTTCTTTTATATTTCTCTCTCTCTCTCTCTCTCTCTCCCTCTCCTCCTCTCTCCCTCTCTCTCTCTCTCTCTCTCTCTCTCTCTCTCTCTCTCCAGACTCCATCTGGCATTCCTCTTCAGGACTACCATACCATAACCCTGTCAACCCACTGTCTCACAGGGCTTACCAGTTCACTTCCGTCATTCCACCATGTCTCACCTCCCATGGCAATGCCATCACCAGGGCACCCCAAGCCTCTTGGTAAGTCTGCATCCTCCAACTGACAGGGAGACTAGTGCTGGAGTTGGTGAGTGCGGGGCCTGCAGGCTGTGGTGGCCTTCATTCTGCATAAGTCAGGATTTATTAGGATTATGATTATAGCATGCAGTATAATGTAGTGTAGTGGTTAAGGCACGGAGCTGCAAACCTGGAGACCTGGGTTTAAATCCTGTCAGCCCCTACTTGCATACTGTGTGACCCTGAGCAAGTCACTTGACTTCCTTGTGCTGCCAGGTCACACCTGGAAACAAGCACTGGCTTAGTGTGCCTTTCCTGGTTAAACAATTTCCCCTTTCCCTTACTACTCTAATGTCCCCCCTTCCATGAGGGATGCCACCACAGGATGTCATTGGATGCCCAATTACACACATGCACATTGATGTCAGTGGCATTATCACCTCCCTGTCTCCCAGACTCAATTATACCTTCATCTGCGGGTACCTAGGTGGTGGTGGTGCAACAGCAAGGCTTGACAGTGGTACCCTCTTGCCAGGACAAAATGAACATCCTCGAGGATGCTGAACCTTCCTACACTGGTTGGACGTCCAATGATTCAAGCTCATGTCCCAAGCTGGAGTCCTAACACTTTGCAGACTATCCAGTGTTCAGGATAATAAACGTTCATGATCCCACAGCACTTGCTGTAAAAGTAGGGAATTTTCCCAGGTTTCCTGGCCAACATTCTCACTGGGAACAAAATACAGTAGGTATATATAAACTAGACCTGCAATACACCTGAATAAAAGCTGTCACAGGTCAGTGTGCCTTTTCTGGTCAAACATTACAAATTAATACATGAAACAAGTCCATTTTACCTATTCCCAGGATGTACCAGGAAACGAGCTGTGACAGCTCAGTCTGCCTTTCCAGGTCATACACTTACAAATAAATACTTAAAAGAGATCCTGTGTAACCCAGCCCCAAGATGCACCTGACAAAATACTGTCAGAGCTCAGTGTGCCTTTTCTAGTTGCAAATTACAAATAAATAAACGGACATTTGTCAATGCCGAGTGTTTGCTTGTTGGTATTAGCACTGAAAGTGCCTGAGTTAGACCGAAGCAGAATAGGAAGTGCAGTGAAGTACTACAGTGTCAGTAATGGTTATCACCCCAAGTACCTGGTGTGGGGCTACAACCCACAACCTTCCAATCTTCTGGCCCCAGAGGCAAGCGTGTTACCTACCGAGTCACTAACCCTGCATGTACAAGTGAAGCTGGGCATCTTATTTCACAGCCATTGGTGGGGGGAGCTGCAGAGGTATCACTGCAAGTTGTGGGAATCAACAAAGAAAATTCCATGAGAAGGGCAAACCTCAGTTCTCAAAAGTAACTGATTTCAGGTCCAGCTAGGAAGGCAATGTACATTCCCACACTTAGTTTCAGAGTCAGTCCGTTACATTTCTCCCCTTTTAACATGAGCGCTTCGCTGAGCTCACCTCTCGCTAGCCTGTCAACTACACCACATGTTGTGGGGAACAAGGCAACCCCATATACAACATTGGTGGGAGGCTCCAGGCAAACATCTCACCATTCCAGCTGCTTTTATCTATCTCCCCCCCACCACGTTATTTTCTGAAGTGGAGGTACTGGGAATCGAAACTGGGGTGTAAAGAGAAGCTACAGTCATCTGCACACAAACCTAACTCTTACTGCATACAGTTAAAGGAGACCCACTCCCCTAGCTACGGTTACAAATAGGGCTTTTCAATTATCCCAAGTTCCACGCCCTTGGCAGCTGCTTGTGTCTTACTCTGTTACAGAGATAAACACTAGCATAAACTCCCTTTTTGTTAGAAATTATTCAATAGAAAAGTAGAAAATGAGAAAAAGAAAAATGCTTTGTACAGAAAAACAAGATTTGAAAGTTGAACAGCCACAAGCTCAAATCCTCCCAGAGCCATTTGAAACTAAAGAAAGTGTTGTAATAATGTTCATACAGTTGTGGCTACTTGGAGGATAAGCTGAATGAACTCCATCCCCTGAGGAAGACCACACCCCTCGTCGAAGCACTGGGGAGTGTGTTTGGGGAATGGAGACTTTGATTCCACAAGGAGAAAGACACTGTATGGAAATCCTACAACAAACTGAGTATTGTTTAAAAGTAACTGGCGACTTCTCATTTCTTGCACCAAGAGAGTGCAGAGACACTCTGGATTCTGTTACAGAGCATGAGCAGTAACTCTGAATTAAAATTACTTATGCGATTTGAACCAATCAGCACTCAGAGAAGCAGAGACTCTTATACTGCATACAGCTGTCATCTCGTGTGGCAATGTTAGCAGCTTTCCACTTCAGAGGCAGAAGCATTTCATCCATGTTATTTAATTAAAATAATAGAACACAAAGAAGGTTCCCAGTCTTTCCACACATGCACAGCACCAGGACAAGCTGCGGAGCGCCCCTGTATGCAGGATGTTCACCACCATGGCACCCACAAGGGATGTGTGCCCCCTCCACATACAATCTGTCTGCATGTGTGGCTGCAGGGTGAGTAGGAGAGGCCAGATCTGGAGGCGTGGGCAGGCATGTGACTGATACCCAACTCAGTTTCCACAGCATGGAGGGCCAGCCAGTACATCTGACGCGAGCCATTAGCGACTACATACCCCATTCCACCTAGTGACAAATATGGATTTTGGGTCTGATCGGTCCTCCCTCCTCCCTCAAGCTAGGAGCCTCCACAGTGGGCTTGGGGTATCACCAGCACTGGCCAGTTTCCAGTGGGGATAAGGCAGTCCTGAAGGACTGCCAAATCCCAACATGCCCTGCTCCCGGTCCTGGTAGGGATCCACTTGAGGACCAGCGCAGGCATCCAACTGGATGCTCATTGTCTGACACACTCCTCCCACCCCCCACGTGTGGCTTCACACTAGCAGAGCACAGATGCCTGGGGTTGAGGATGCTGTCCAGTGTGGATGGGAATCAGGGGTACAGGGTCATGGCACTCTCAATTCGAGTGTATCCTGGTCACCTACTGTATGTGGATCAGGCCCTTAGTTTGTTTCACACACAGCACTCTTGCTGTTGTACACGATGCTGCTGTGCTCTGGCAGACTGAAAGGAATGACTCGGCCAGTGCCAGAGAACACAACGTACAACAGAAAGAGTGCTTTTTGAGAAAAAAAAAAAAAAAAAAAGAGAGAAAAAGAATATAGTTGCAGGATTCACCAGAAAAATGTGAAGTTATTTTCTTTAAAAAGAAATTCCTGTAATACACAACTGTAATGTCCGAGATGTCTATTGCATAAACATCAGCTTTACTTCATGGCCCTCTCACCCAAAGTACATAAGATGACACCCTTATACAATAAGAGCCATCTTGCGTAGCACATATAAACTTGTTTATTCCGTGGGAAGGATGAAAACCAGAGCTGGAAAAAAAAAAAAAAAGCATTATTTAGCCTCATTACACTAGGTGGATGTTTTCACCGTTAGTGCACCTGCTCTATCGATCTGGGTCACGGCACATGGTATACACAGGACATCCATACAGCATCCAGAAATAATATTTTTATTCATTCTGGCATGTTGTCAACACTGTTGCCCCAGCACTTATGGTGAAAGTGGAACACTAAGGACTCCATCATGTGGTGTTTCAGAGTATCAAATGCAAGGGACATGGCAGTTTACAACACTAGCTGTTCTGTGAGAAGCTGTACAACTGAAAACATTGGGGAGAGGGGTGAAGCGACCCACACAAATGCCTAAATAGCTGGTTTTGTTAAGAATGTGGAGCTTTGCCCCCCACTCCCCCCCTTTTTTTTCTGTCTATACTTTTGTTCTCCAGCTCCACAGAGCTGGCAGGCGGCTCCGGCTCTCCCTAGGAGGGGCTCATCCTCTGAGCCCAGCCATCCCCACCGTGCCCCGTAGTACCCCCACAGATTGACCCCCGCAGCGGGGCCAGGTTGAGGAGTGTCGACTTTCTCTCCCCTGGAGCACAGTCCATAAGTCGGGGTGGCTCATTGCCGGGGCACGTCCGGGTCATCATGTAGCCTGCCAGCTTCCATCTTCCACTTTGCTTGACTCCCTGGGGCCATGAACATGCAATGGACAGAGTGGCTGGGCTCTGCTTCCACGGAGGCAGCCTACACCCTGGATATGGGGTCCCTCCCTATTCTGGTGGTGTGCATGTGCTGACACCCAGCCACCACTGCATATCAGGCAAACAGCATGCTGCAGCATCCCACCTCCCCCAAGGAAGGAGTGTTGACTATGGACGCTCACTCTTTCCTCTTCCCAATGGCCCCCGGGCCACCAGAGTCCATTCCCGACCGTGGGTCATTGTTGTGGTGCGAGGTGTGGCATCCAGCGCCACCAGACTAGCTCCCCTCCCCCTTTTTAAGTTTGTTTACTTATGCCATATCAGTACTGCTATTGTAGTTCAGCATAGCACAGTGCCTGCAACTGTCCCACACAACAGCAGAGTACTGTAGAATGCATAGTGTTAATCTTCATAACAAATGGGGGGGTTTCCTTAGTCCTCCACTTACACGGTAGCTGTGACTCCGCTTCCCTGCTAATCAGCACTGGTGGCACATTTCAAGAATGAACAAAAACCTCATTCCTACATGCCTTATAGGTCACAGGTTCAATTCCCACCAACCACTGATCCACTGAGTGCCCTTCCCATGTACTGCCTGTGCCTCAGTCCTGCATGCTGTAAAAGAAGAACCCAAGTTAAAGTTTATTGACAGGAATTACTCCACTGAGCAGTCTCATTTACAAGGAGGTTCTGAACAAAAATATAGTATAGACAACATGAGCAAAAACATGATACACGTATATTACACTACGCATAAGGACAATAGTAGCAACAATTCTTATTGGATCCCCACTTAAAGTAGATTAAATCTCAGTCAGGCTGGGCTGGGGAGGGACTGGAGATAGGCTATGACAATATACACTAGACGTCAGGTCGCTGTGCCTTCCTTGAGGGTGGTGAAGGGTACGGCCATGGCCTGCTTTATTACATCCAGCAGCAAGGGAGAGCCAGAGTAGGGAAGTGCACAGCCCCAGCACCAGCCCCGCCCCCGCCTGAACCCTTAGGAAACCTGCCTGCCAGCAGCCGCTGCGGGGCACTAACGACCCCAGGATTCCCTTCAGAGCCGTCGCCATGGCAGCCATCCGTCCCACCGCCCTCCACAGTGCTCAAGGGACTGTCCACAATACTTGCATGTAATCCGTTCGGGAGAAGGAGCCCTTGCAAGCGACTGTACACACCGCAGTACTACAATATGGAGCAAGTCCAGTTCATGGGTCCCATCCACATGAAGAAAGTACAGGTGGCAGCGAGGGAATTCTCTAGCCCTAGTTCCTAGTCATGCCTTTATATACACCAGGAAATAGCTGGGTGTTTGGCGATGCTCCCTAAGCTGCGGCCCTCTATGCTCCACTTGCCTTCGGACGGAACTCTCCGTGGGACAAACCTCTCCTCTGATGGGGGCGCCACAGTCTGAAACTGAGGGCTCCGTACACCGACCCCTGTGGGTCATTCATAGTGATCGCTTCCCAATCATGAAAGCTAGAGGGACTTCATGTCATTTCTAGTGGGGGTAACTAACCAGGATGCACAATCGGGAGTTAAAATCGAGGCATTCGTGGAGAATGTTGGACGGCTGGTGTGCTTTTTTGAAAACTCCACTACGGTGGGGCCATGATTGTGCAGGCGGGAAGGCTACCGTCCTCCACAGAGTTGCAGTTAAAAACAAGTTAACTCTCCAGATGGAAGGATCTGGGCAGTGATTACATATCTGACGAAACAGGCTTTTGTAAGGTTTTGCGTTTGATTCAAGACAGTTTTTTGTTTGTTAGTTTTTTATCAGGATAATTGTTTAGGTGTGTATATGAGACATTCTAACACCAAGACAGTGCTTTTACTGGACATTTCTAATGGCGTGGCACCTGGAAGGAAGGGGGGGCGGGGTTATCTGATCGTGCTCACTGAAGTGGCTCTCTCCCTTTCAACTGTACGGCACTGCATTTTCAACTGCTGTCATAGACAGCTGCAGCATTCATTAGCAAACTGTGGCTGCACCTGAAAACACAGTGAGGGAATTGGAAGAGAGGGTGCCACAACTTCAGAAACTCAGATGGTGGCACTATGTTTCTTGCACATGCATGCAAGCAAACATAAAAATAAATCAGGTCCCAGGTAACTCCCCCGCCCGTGGAAGACCGGAGAGGCCACCTTTCCTTCTCTGGCCTCCTGAAAAATGTCCCGTACAATGACAAGCCAGCTGACTGAGTGAATGAATGAGCATGTGCTGCTCCTTCATTCAGAGCAGGTCAGTTGGGCTGCCGGCCACTGAGGTAAGTGAAGGACTGTACTGGTGGCCTACTTGGGGACAGGGTCAGGGCAACTCGGGGGAGGGGAGTGGTGGCAGGAGGCAGTATCTGACAGGGTGGGGAGCAGGGTGGTTCCACTAGACAACATGGATTGTTTTATTGGGATCAGTGATCAGTGGGGTGGGGACCCACAAGACACCGGGATTAGGGAACTTTTTTCATTATTGGGGCTGACAATCAGCAGGTTGGGGGTCCACTAGACACAGGGATTTAGAAATCTTTTCATTACTGAGGCCAGTGATTACTGGGCAGGGGTTCACTAGACACCATGGAATAGGGATATGGACATTTTCTTTTTCATTAATGGAGACCACGATTGGCAGGATGGGGGGTCTACTAGACACCAGGGATCTGGAGTCTTTTTTATTTATTATTGGGACCAGCGATCAGTGGGGAGTGGGGGTGGGCAAACAGTAGTTTTTGTGCAAAGTGTAGAATTTTGCATGCAAAATTGCACATTTTCACCATTGATCCGCACTCTGCAAATTGGCGAATTTCACAAATTGTGCTCTGCAAATTTAGCACTATTCATGAAGTATTTTGTGGACTGAATTTTGTCAACTTTGCTCACCTCTTCATGTAAGCCACACCCCCCAGGGGTACATGTGACAATGAACTGTCAGAGATCAGTGTACCATACCTGGACAAACATTACAAAAAATAAACAGGTCCCATGTAACCCACCCTCCAGGAACACATGTGGAAATGAGCTGTCACAGCTCAATGTGTTTTCACTGGATATACATTACAAAAAATACAACAAGTTTTGTGTAACCAAGCCCAGGAGGACACATGTGGAAATGAGCTGCCTCAGCTCAGTGTGCTTTTCCTTTGCGTAAATTACAAATAAATAAAACAGATCCCATGTAACCCACTGCTGTGGGACACACTTGGACATGAGCTGTCACAGCTGAGTGTCCCTTTCCTGATCAACATTTCCAATTAAATAAATAAAAAAGATCCATGTAATCCACCCCAGGACACACCTGGAAATGAACTGCCACAGCTCAGGGTACATTTCCTGTCAGCAAATAGAAACAAATAAATAAAACAGATCCCATGTAACCCACACAGCTGGGACACAAGTGGACATGAGTTGTCATTGTTCAGTCTGCTTTTACTGGATATAAATTACAAACAAATAAAACAGGTCCTATGTAACCCACCCCGCTACACAATAGAATCCAAGCTATCATAGCCCAGTGTGCCTTTCCTGATCAGCAAAAACAAATATATAACAAAAAACAACAAGTGCCATTTAACCCACGTGAAGCAGCTGGAAACAGGCTGCCACACCTCAGTGTGCCTTTCATGGTCAACAGTTACAAATAGATAACTATTATTCAGCTGTTGCAGGAAAGAATGAAACACAGCGCGGTCACACTTCTTGATCTTGCCCTGTATAGGACATTGGTGAGACCACACATGGAGTGCTGAATGCAGTACTGGCACCCATGTTTGAGGAAGAATTTTAGATTACTTGAGGGGGTCTAGCGCAGGGCAACAAGGATGATCCAGGGATTGAAGGACAAGTCCTACGAGGGGAGACTAAGGGAGCTGAATATGTACTCCCTGGAGAAGAGGGGGGTGGGAGGATATTACTGAGGCCTTTAAATAAATGTAAGGCATAAAGAAGGCTGTTATGGAGGGGATTTTTAAGTTGAGAGGAGGGAGGGACATGAGGGGACATGGGCTGAGGAGATTGGACGGAGGGAGATTAAGGAAAGAAATGAGGGGGCAGTCTTTCACAGAAAGGGTGATGTCTACTCTAAGTGGAACATGCTGCCCAAGGAGGTGTCCTGTAAGACAGTCTGAAGTTTTAAAAGGACCACCGTGAGGGGGTGATGTGTGGAGGGAGGGGCAGCTGCAATGTAATGGACTGCTAGCTGCGCATTCAAGCAGACATGATAGACTGTATGGGCTAGATCTGCTGGCAGTTTTGTATTTTCGTATGTTCAAGGTCACACAGAGAGACCCCATCAACTCATGCTATAACTAGGAAAGGATTAGCGAATATGTTTGGTTGAAAATACCCTGAGGAAAAAAAAAGTTACTCACCGAGGATTAAAGTTAACAAAATCTCTAAATGAAACTGCATTTAATTAGATAATTTTCAGTTCACTTTTAAGTTTCATGGAAGATGATATCACTGGAAGCCATTTTTATGTTTGCTTGCACGCATGTGCAAGGATCGTTTTGGGACAGTCTGACTTTTTGGAGGTGTGTGCCCTCCTGTCCAGTACAATGCTCCATGTAGCAGGCACGACCGTACCACACCAATGGATGCGCCGGCTGTCTATGACAGCAGTTCAGCTTCAGTGGTCTTCAGTTCAAAGAAAACCACCACTTCAGTTAGCAGTGGTAATATGTGTGTGTATTTACCATATTGATGTCACCCTTCTCGGTCAGACCAGCCGCAAACGAAATCCCTCCCACTTTCTCCCTCTTCCTACAGAGCTGCAGCAGATGATCAGTGTCACTGTGTGACAGTGCCTTGCTTGTTCCTTGAAGCTGCCTCTGTGGTCTGAATCCTGCTCCTCCACACAGGGCCAGATTAAGGGGGGACAAATGGGGCAAATGTCCCAGGCCCCCTGCCATAGACTTGCCCCCTGGCATAGACTGGCCCAGTAGCCAGAAATGAGAGAGAAACTGAGAGACTTTTTGTTCAGGTGGTGATTTGTAAATCATGCCCTCCCCCCCACACCTGCAGCTCACTCAGTAAAAAGTTGTGAAAGCAACACAGCTGCAACTGGAGAGGCATTTTTTTAATTAAAAAAAAACAAAACGTCCCCTGCAACAGATAGGCCCCCCAACAGCTAGAGAGGTAGTGGACAGGACCTGGCACAACTATTCTGCACAACCACAAATAAAACCCCTGGGAGTCCCTTCGGCTGCTGAGCTCTATGGCTCGGTGGCCAGGCCACAGCCCATTTGGTTCTGTCAGCTGAGCCAGCACTGCAGATTGCTCTCTTGTCCATTCTCCTCTCTCCCCCACCCACGCCAATTGAGATTATAAATAATTTCTTTTTTGTTTATTTTGCAAGCAAGGCTGCAGTTAGGTCCTGGTGGGCAGGGCGGCTAGTAAAACAAACTAGCAATTTGACAAGCCAGCACCTATCTTAGGGTACCCACCGTCCAGGTTTTCCATGCTGAGTGTGGTGCTGGTGCGACCAGACCTGGGCCACCACATAGTGTGATTATGCGAGAAGCCTGCTAAATCTCTCTACCCATTGCGTCCAGTCCAGCCAGGTAGCACGGTTTAAAACCACTCGTTATGGTGGTTTCTTCTTCACAGCACCAATTCTGGAAGGCAGCTCACAGCTCTGGCTGGGTCAGTTGGACTGAAAAGTCAGAGGGACCCAGTCGTACTTTTAGTATTCGGTACAGCCACAGTAAGTCAGGAAATGAGTTTGCCGGCTCCCACTCCTTGCTAAGCTCAAGCTTGAATCATGCACTCTTCTAAGCTGCCTGCTGCTAAACTAAGGAGTTTCAAATGGAGCATCATGCAGCAGCATACAGCGTGAGTGCATAAAGTGGCTTAGAAAGCCAAGCAATCAGATCCACAAAAGTGTCATTGGGCCAATCGGAATAGCGGAGGCAGACCAGGCTTGTGATTGGTTCAGTTAGGAGAACCAATCACAAGTCAGCATTAACGCAAATTTGCGGTGGGAAAACTAAAACAAAGGGCACACTTGGCTACTTTGCCCTATAAATTGGGGCTTTAAATCCCTGTTTAGCCAAGTATCAGAGCTGTAATCACCTGACCTGACGACCTATGAATGGGAAGAATTGAAGAAAAAGTAAGACAGCCCAGAAGGGCATCATCAGCTGCAAAATCTCTTGGATCTCCACACTGACGAGCCCTACTTTATCAGCTGACAGAGAGAACCAGGACCATGGACACTTTCTGTACCAGAGACCACCAGTGGACACTTTGTTACTGAACTTGGAGATTCACCATCCTTCAATCTCAGCAGCAGCAGCCAGCAGCACACTGTTTTTGTCAGATTACCTACAGGAGCAAGCAGCAAATTTTATTTAAGGTAGGGTCAGGCTGGTGGTGTTTATATAACTGTTCTATTGTTTGATTTGAAATACATGTCAATTTTTTTTGGGGGGGGTATACTAGTATTTAAAGTTGCACTGTGAATACCTTCATGGAAACTGATGCTGTGTAGGTTAGGTTGGGGGGAGGCACACGTTAACCGGAAGGATCATCCAATTATTTGCATATTTGTTAATATATTTCTTAATTTTTTTCCACAAAAGACATAATGAGCAGGAACAGACTACAATAGCTCTAAGCACACCTCCACCCCCACAAAACGCAACAACAATACTAACCAAAAATGGCAACTTACTTTTATAGTTGCAAATGGAGTGGGGGGTCTCTTGATATTCACTAGTGTGAAATCACCCAGCTACCAGCGTTGAAGTGGACCTCCCATCAGCTGGGTCCCTATTCTACACTGCACCACCTCAATTGGCTTAACTATATAGGGTGCAACAGCCTAAATGGCTTAACAAGAGTATGGGCACAGCCAAAGTACAGGCAGCTATTGGGGAGTTAGTTATAACAAGAAGGCCACATTTCTCCTACTGTATGAGTAAGTCAGCACCAATTAAATAATAACTGCTCACCCTGGCTGATACACAAACTACTAATTGCAATTAAAAACAAGGCATGCTGCTGAAAATGGATTACTATAACAGGCTACAACATGATAGAGCACCCCCCCCAAAGAAACGCAACAACAATACTAACCAACAAGCATTTGTCAATGCCGAATATTGATTGTGTTGGTGTGTTGAGCTTGCACACTGCCCCTCTGTCACTCGCTCAGTCTGTTTCTCCCAGTGCTGCAGGCTGCTGTGTTGTACTGGGCTCCTGCCTGCATTGGCACCTTGTTCTGCCCACTAAGAAATCTGCAGCTGTCCCGGCAGAGCTGTGTTGAGGTGGCGCATGCCCCCTCTCTCACGAGCTCATTCTGTTTCTCCTGCCACTGCAGGCTGCCCTTTGTACTGGGCTCCTGCTTGTGTTGGTGGCTTTTGGCACACAAAGAAATATGCAGCTGTCCTGACACAGGTCTGTTGAGCCTGCTGACTCCCCCTCTCTCATTCACTCATTTCGTTTCTGCCGGCGCTGCAGGCTGGCCTTTTGCACTGGGCTCCTGCCTGCGTTGCCGCCTTTTTCTGCCAACAAAGAAATCTGCAGCAGTCATGACAGAACTCCATTGAGCCCGCTCACTTCCCCTCTCTCACTCACTTGTTATGTTTCTCTCTGCGCTGCAGGCTGTGCTTTTGTACCGGGCTCCTGGCTGCATTGGCACCTTTGTCTGTCCACAAAGAAATCCGCAGCTGTCTTGACAGAGCTTTGTTGATGATGCTCAGTCTCTCTCTCTCACGTGCTCATTCTGTTGTCCTGGCACTGCAAGCTTCCCTTTTGTACATGGCTTCTGCCTGCATTGGCACCTTTTTCTGCCCACAAAGACATCCACAGCAGTCCTGATAGAGCTCTGTTGAGCTCACTCAGTCCCCCTGTCTCACTCGCTCATATTGTTTCTCCCACCGCTGCAGGCTGCCCTTTTGTACTAGGCCCCTGCCTGCATTGATGTCTTTTTCTGCCCACAAAGAAATCTGCAGCAGTCCTGACAGTGCTCTGGTAAGTTCACTCACTCTCCTCCTCTCTCCCTCACTCGCTCTCTCGTTCTGTTTCTCCTAGTGCTGCACACTGCCCTTTTGTATTGGTCTCTTGCACTGGGGCCTTTTTCTGCCCACAAACAAATCTTCAGCAGTCCCAACAGAGCTCAGTTGAACTTGGTCACTCCCCCCTCTCATTCGCTTGATCCTAATCTGTTCCAAACATTGACTTCCCACAGTGACTGTGCAATTCTCCGGCAGGAGTGCAAAAACATATTTTAGCCAGGATGTGGAAAATGTCAGCTGCACTGTTCATAAAGAGATGTGAAAATGCCACAGTTGAAAAATGTGAACAAAATATTATTAATTTATGGTTACAAGGGTGCGGAAACAGTTCAACACACGCTTTTGTAACACAGTCATGTTATGGAGTTTTGTCACCAAATTTTCAACATAGGGATTTTAGGACCTCTGCTCATGAACAGTGCCACTGCTCGTTGTCTCAGTGTGTCCCCAACACTGATTTCCCACAGCGACCGTGTTATTTTGTGCCGGAACTGTGAAAACACATTTCAGTCAGGACGTGAAAAATGACATCTATACTGCTCACAATGAGGGGTGAAAAATGCCACTGTTGAAAATCTGTTGTGACAATATTACAAATCTGTTAGACAGTAACTCATTTTTTCTGACACCAGATGAACATGTCGCATTATGGGTCTGCTATAGCCTGCATGACCGCTGGCTTCTTCACTGTTCTGGGCCTGGCTGTTCACTGACCTGAATAATCCCTCTCGGTGGACCGTGGAACTGGTGGGCAATGGGCATGGTGTGGGACTCGCCGACAACACAGTAAATCTTTTTCTGGCCTGCTGGACACAGGAGCTGGTGTGCAGGCAAGCCTGGCCGCAAGCCTCAGACTCACTGTAATTGTACTACTCGCCTCCTCACTGGTCTGTCTGGTGGTAGAGGCCTTGTGGCAGCAGGCCTCCTAGGTTCTCGGGGATGGGAGGCTCAGGGGGCAGCGGGAGAGCCCAGAGCACAGCTGGCTGCACTGAGAAACAGAGAGTAGGTAGTCAGAGGACTCTGGTGAGGTATATTTAAGCTGGGCTGTTCATGACAGGAGGAGGGTGGGAACACTAGACTGACTGAGACACTGGTGACACCTGACAGACAACCAACGACTGTTGCTCGACATCCTTGAATAGCTATCTCTCCTCAGCCCTACGCTATATGAATGCTGCTGCTGCTCCTTCATGGAAGGCACACAGACAACTAAATGGTGCCACTAACGGAGTACTGCTCATGCGATGGTGCCAGCTTGCAGCTCTCTCTGATTGGCTGTAACATGCAGGCTACTATGGTTGCAGGCTTGCAGCCAATCGGAAAACGGCATAGTTTTTGTTTAAGAGACACAGTGCCGCGCCGCCACCCCCCCTCCCTCCCGAGAGGTGCAGGCAGTCTGGGCATAGCCCTGAGCCCATTCAATATTAAAGAAAAAAAAAAATGATAACTGGAGAACGGTGGCTGGGCTCCTAAAAAAAGTCCTGGTCTAATTTCTCAGGGGGGGCAGCTTGGCCCTCTGCCCCCCACAATCTACGCCTATGGCCTGCAGTAGTTTGCACTAGTCCGCACTCATGACACCACGCACTTTTGACACACAATGAAAAATGACACAAATCACTGTAGTTTAAACATTTATTTACATTTCTATAATGAAAGCCACAATGTGCTGCAGCAAAATAGATACACAACAGGGCAGATCACAACGGCACCCTTTCTATTCCACTCATGCCCCCACTCAACCACAGAAGAATTGTAATTACTAACACTTGACTTACCCAAGTACATTGGTGTGTTCAAGCAGCAATCCAAAAAGAAAACAGCTACAGAAATGCCTGCCAAGGCCCCACAACAAGCCACAAACACCTCCCCCCCACAAGAGGCAGCAGAACACAATAAGAGCAGAGCAGAGCAATGGCAGACATGCACAGCCAAGCCCAGCCCGGCAGCCCAGCCCCACAACAAATCACCATTGGCAGTCAAACCAAGCAGAAAAATAATCCCTAATTGTCTTTCTCCAGAAGGATTGCCAGAGTACACAGCAAGCTCTCTAGTCTCTCAGCATTAACAATCCCATGACATGACACTGTGACTTACCAAGGCTGCATGACTGTGAGTAAATCTCAGCCTCGGTTCCTGACAGCGAAGGATCTTCTGATTATGCTCACTTCAAAATCAAAATGCAGTTTTTCACAAGGGCAGACTGTTTCAATACTGCTCCTAGTAGTGGCCCCATTAAAATCCCACTTAGAACCAGCGTTCACACACTCACGTACTGCAGTGTACGCAATAAAAAGAAAAGCAAACTGCATTGTGGGGCCCCATCAGGTTCAGGCACAGATTTGTAGATGTTTGGCACTATTCAAAGAGAGCTCCTAACAGCCCTAAATTACTAATTCACTTACTGAGCTAATTTACTATAGAATACTGCAGGTCAGAGCAGCAAAGCAAAGATAAGCCATAGACAGACAAGGCAAAATTTACTCACTCTGCCAGCAAGACACTCAGAAGACTCCCTGCCCCGCATAACTGGTGACCATAACCGGCATTTTTATGAATGACATGTGGCACTGCCTCACCTGAGCTGGCGTTTTTGGTGTCTGGAATTCGGGTGATCCAGCTCTGATTGCTTTGCTGTAGTTGTTGCAGTCTGCTCAACAAATGCAAAGAAGATGTTCGACAGTCCTCCAGCTTTGATCCCCGCCAAGACTGCTGCAGCACCACCGTACTGAAACCATCCAAACCGCCAAACTCCCAAGCTCCCGGTCCTCACACACCCAACAGTTCCTCCAGCATTTCGGCAATGCACAGCTTCTACCAAATTTTAAATCATCCACACTTTTTTGAATGAAAAACAGCTCCTTAAATGAAAAGTTAGGCATCCGAAGCCATACTCCCACAGTGCTAACCACCAATGGCTTCAGCCAGTCCACCTCCTTCTTACACGCCCAGGCTATTTTTACCCAATCAGTGATAGAGTGACATTGGTGCTGTTCCCACCTCTTGCTGCCTTCCCCCATGACTTGTGTATTGAGCTGGCCAATAGGGAAAACAAGCAATGAGTGACAGTCCACATACCCGCCCTCTAGGAGGAATTCCAAACAACAAGGAAGTCAGAAGCGCTAGTTCAGTTCTCGGAAAGTACCCACTGGCTATGTCTGCTCTTTGCAGCTGCTCCAGAGTTCAAGGGAATCAGTAGAATTTTGCTCTGTTGACCACTACCACCGCTGGAAGTACTGCCGACTCTGGTGACTGCACTAGCCCACGCGGACAGGTAGGGAGGTATCTGCACTAGCCCGAGGCAATCTGCACTATGCCCCGGGCTAGTAAATGTATGTTAAGGTCGAACCCTGCTCCATAGTGAGGCTTTGAAACAGGGATGGGAGGGGAGGAGCGAGTTGATGCAGGAAGGGAGTTCCATATCCTAGGTGCATGGACGGAGAAAGCTCGGTCTCCAGCAAGGGTACGGGTTCTGGGATCTTGGTGGTCCAGCGCTGCACTGGATCTTAAGTGCGGGGTTCCATGTTTGGGGGGAGGTCAAGTGCATAAGGGGTAGCCATTCTAACAATTTTCTTGATGAAATTGCAGAGTTCAAAAACGCGGTACTTTTCAGAGGGAAGCCACTCCAGCAGCGAGTATAGATCACAGCGATGCGTGAGGCAAAGTGCAGATAGCGCAAAGCAGCAAATATTATTGTATGCAGTGTCCCATTTTGTAAGACTCAATTTTGGGACTGGGGCAAAGGATACGAGCCCATAGCAGAGTGTGGGCAGGAGGACCCCCCTGGCTAGGGCAACCCATGCGGCTGGAGTGAGACAACTTTTTGCTCTGTAGGCAAGTCCGAGCTTGCCGTTGGTTGACTTGCATACGTTCCGAATGTGCAGGTTGAGATCCAGCTGGAGGTAAAAGGTTACTCCCAGATACTTGACTGAATCCATGGCCTGCAGGGAGTACCATCAGATCCATAGATTTTTAAGGGAGCAGGACAGGTTTTTGTCTTGACAAGGGAGCCAAAGAGCATAGCCTGGGTCTTATACAGGTTGTTGGTCAGCTTATGGCCCATTAGCCAGTCTTGGATAAGTTTGAAGTCAGAAATTAGTCTCGAGTTAATGCTAGTGATGTCTTGAGAGCTGGCCAGTACTACGAGATCATCAGCGTAGAGGGTGGTACACCCTGGGTAGCAACGGTGGGCAGTTCATTAATGAATAGGGAAAACAGAATGGGTCCTAGGACGGATTCCTGGGAGACCCCACAGGTGACAGAGGAGGGGTCAGAGAGGGCACGGTTGAAAGTGGTGAACTGCTGCCTTCCTGCGAGGTAGTTGGAGAACCAGGCATAGGCAGGGGGAGATAATCCAAGAGAGCAAAGAGTGGAGCACAGGAGGGAGTGGTCGACACGGTCAAAGGCCTTTGAGAGTTTTACATAAGTGAAAAAAGAAGGACAAAGGGAGGGATAGTTAGACTGAAGGGGGAGGATGGGAGCAGCGTGGAGGATGACAACAGTAAAGCTGACATATTGAACAGGTATTTCTGCTCAGTCTTTACTAAGGAAGAGGGGGGTAATGGGTCTGAAGGGAGTACAAGGGGTGAGAATGGTGCAGAAATGGACACAAGTCCCTTTACACGAGAAAGGGTCCTGAAGGAACTGGAAGTAATAAGAGTTGACAAAGCAATGGAGCCAGATGGGGTGCACCCCAGGGTCCTTAAAGAACTAAGAGAGGTGGTGGCTGAACCTCTGGCTATCCTGTTCAGCCAATCACTGGAAACAGGGGAGGTACCCAAAGACTGGAGGACAGCAGATGTAGTCCCTTATACAAAAGTGGGAAACAAAGAGGAAGCAGGGAACTACAGACCAGTCAGCCTCACCTCGGTAGTGGGAAAGATCATGGAAGCACTACTGAAGGAGAGATTGGTGGAACATCTGGTTGTCAATGGACTACAGGACCCAAGGCAGCATGGTTTCACCAGGGGAGGCATGTCAGACCAACCTCATTGAATTTTGACTGGGTGACTAGGGAGGTGGATCAGGGAGGGCAGTGGACATGGCCTATCGGACTTCAGCAAGGCCTTTGACACTGTGCCACATAGAAGACTATTACACAAACTGGGGAATATGGGTGTGGGCAGGACAGTAGTGTGGTGGGTAGGTAACTGGCTGGGTGGCAGGACACAGAGGGTGGTGGTAAATGGCTGTCACTCCACAGAGGGAAGAGTGACCAGTGGGGTACCACAGGGATCAGTGCTGGGACCGGTCCTATTCAACATCTTCATCAGTGACATTGCACAGGATATAGAAGGCAGAATTTCACTGTTCGCTGATGACACAAAGATCTGTAACAGAGTAGACACACCAGAGGGTGTAGACAGAATGAGAAGGGACCTGCAGAAACTTGAAGAATGGTCAAGGTTTGGCAGTTGAAATTCAATGCAAAGAAGTGCAAGATAATGCATATGGGGCACAAAAACCCTGGCACAATATATCAGTTGGGGGGTGAGGATATAGCATGCACCAAGCAGGAAAGGGATCTTGGGGTTGTCATCTCTGATGACCTCAAGGTAGGGAAACAGTGTGACAAGGCATCAGGTAAAGCAAATAGGATGCTGGGATGTATAGGCAGGGGCATCACCAGCAGGAAAAGGGAGGTCATAATTCCGCTATACAAGACACTAGTGAGGCCCCACCTGGAGTACAGTGTACAGTTCTGGAGACCATACCTACGTAAGGACATAGACAGGGTAGAGAAGGTTCAGAGGAGGGCAACAAAGATGGTGCATGGGTTGCATCACAAATCCTATGAAGACAGGTTGAAGGAACTGAACATGTACTCCCTGGAGGAGAGGAGGGAGAGGGATATGATAGAGACATACAAGTATCTTACAGGGAGGAACAGGTGCAGGAAAACACTATTTTAAGCGAAAAAAGATGTTTCAGGACTAGAGGGCACGGGATGAAGTTGGAGGAGGACTATCTAGAGGAAACATGAGAAAGAATTTCTTCACAGAACGGGTGGTGGACAAGTGGAACACCCTGCCAGAGGAAGTGGTGGGGGCTGAAACAATCACGGGATTTAAGAATGCATGGGATAGACATAAAGGAATTCTGGAGGTCAAGGGTAAGGGGAAATAGACTTCTAGGAAAACAAACTGAACTTACAAGCTCAAATGGGCAGACTAGGTGGGCCATAGGCCCTTATCTGCCGACACTGTCTATGTATCTATGTATCTATGTAGAGTTCAACAAAGATGGCTTTGGTCAGCTGGCCTTGATCAGCAGCAGACCTGATCTCAGAGGTGACCATGGAAAGTGCAGTGGAAGTACTATGCCCTTTTCTGAACCCATGCTGAGCAGGGGAGAGAAGTCCATAGCTGTGTAGGTAGTGGGAGAGCTGCGTGGCAACAACCTTTTCGAGAAGTTTGCAGGCTGCAGACAGGATGGCGATGGGGCGGTAATTCTTGATCTCTTTAGGGTTCCCTTGTTTGAAAACAAGGACAACCTTGGCCACTTTCCATGTTTCGGGGATGATCCCTGAGATTAGAGAGGAGTTAAAGATGTGTGTGATATGCCAGGCTAGGAGAGGAGCACCCAGGCTGAGCAATTTGGGTTCAAGGCTGTCAAGCCCTGCCCCAGTGTGGTGGGAGAGACCTGCAAGGAGTTTCTGGGTCTCCATGACAGAGACCCATTTTAGGTAGGAGGGAGGTCAGGGGTGTGCCCAATCGGGGACTTAGGAGTAGGAGGTTGGGAAGGAGGGGGGCAGGCAGGTCAGTGAACATAGAGTTGAAAGCATTGGCGATGGCACGTGGGTTGTTGCAGCTGACCCCGCTAATATGCATGTCAGTGACCTGAGCCCTAGCAGACCCTCCAGCCAAGTTTTTGATGTTTTGCCAGAAACTCCTTGGATTTCTGGCTGAGGAAAGCAGGGCAGATTGACATTGCTCACTCTTGGCAGTGCGGACTGATCTTTTACAAGAGTTTCTGAGCTACCAATATTCAAGAAGGTTGTTGTGGTTGCGGGAGATCTTGTACTTCTCCCAGCATTTGTCCCTTTGTTTCATGAAACAAAGGAGGCCACCATGGAGCCATTTCATGACAGTACCCCTCACCCTTCTTTTTGTGAGGGGTGCATGCTTGTTTTGCAAGGGGCAAAACACCATGAGGATGTGGTCAAGGGCTCCTGCAGGGTCATTAGTGGTGGTAACCCTGGACCAGTCAGCATGTTGTAGGTCCGTTAGAAAGTCATTTAGTTTACATTTAGAATAGTCCCTCATCTGGATCACTTTACTAGGGAATTTTTGTGAAGAGATACCCCATATGCAGTAGGTGGGTGAGTGATCTGAGATGACGTCGGGGAGAATTCCTGTGGAGACTATTCTATTTGTTCTATTGCTCAGTATCCAGTCAATGAAGGTTCATTTATCTCCCTTGGGGGAGAGCCTTGTAGGTTCAGTAATGAGCTGGCTGAGGGCAAGACCTGAGAGAAGGGGCTCGTTGTGCTTTGAGTTGGGTCCCATCCAATCGAGGTTAAGGTCCCCCAGGACTAGTACCTCATTTGAGCCCACCTTGTCAATAAGGCAGTCGAGCAGTGAGGAGAGCCCTAGTACTCCTCCCCTCGGAGGATTGTAACCTCAGACCAAGTGCACCTTTTTTGCATTCCCTAGCAGGAGGAGGGCATGCAGTAACTCACAGGCTAGGGAAGTAAGGGGTGTATGATCAATAGCAGACACATTTAGGTGCACCTTAATGTATAGGAGCACACCACCACCATGTATTTTCCTGGCCCTATCTTGTCTGATAAGGCTGTAGCCAAGTAGGGCACACAAAGAGTCTGGGATGTGCTACCATTATACAGCTTACTGGCATTTCCTCAGTTCACGGTTGACTTTGAAGAGTGCAGATGTGTTCCCCGTCCACCGAAGATCATTGCGCCAGACTCTGGAGGCAAGTATGGGGTGAGGGGGTGTGGGGAGGCAGGGTGCGCAGTGGGTGGGTGCGGGTTGCAGGTGGGGGGCAAGGAGAGCGCCGAGGGACAGTTTCCTTTTTTTACAGGGAAAAAAAAGACATTGCAGGATCATTTTTTCTTTACAGGGGCATGAGGCACTCTGGGGTGGGCTCCCAGCGTGTCACCGGAGGCTTTCTTTTTTTGGGGGGCAGCAGTAGCTAATGGGGGATTGGGCACCCCCATCGGCACACAACAAAAGGGGGGTATCATTATGCTGACAGGGATTGGGCACCCCATTGGAAGACAGTAAAAGTGGGGAGGAGGTTTACCTAATGCCAACGGGGAGTGGGCTCCCCTGTCAGCAACAGAAACACCTGGGCACTGAAGCCAATGGGTATTTGGGCCCCCATCGGTAAGTAAACATGGTGGGGGGGGTTAATATTGTTTGTGAACACGATGGTAAACTGCCACCATATTCACAAACAATATCAGTATGTGAAGATCCTGCCCTGCAATGACAGGTCGCTCCCTCATTGTAGTGGATGGCTTACGCAGAGGCTGATTTGTCTCAAGTTGGTGGCAAGGTTCCAAACTAGTGTCAGCAGCAGAGTGCCACAGCATTGGGGGAAGTGGGACAAGCCTTTGCAGGCTGTGGGGGCATTGGCCACAACAGTGCCGTGCCTCCACAACCTGCTTCTGAGAAAGCAGTCCCAATATGTTTCTTGAGCTGCTCGCAATCAACATAAAAATGGCAACTTACTATTATAGTTGCAAATGGAGTGGAGGTCTCTTGGTGTCCATGCTTCAGTTATGTACTGGATGACTCTGTTAGCACGTGCCCTTCCCCCCCAACAAAACCTATACAGTGTCAGTCTCCATAAAGGTATTTTTAGTTCTTACTTTAAATACTAATATGGTCACATGACATGACATATTCTGAGCTTATTGCTTAGGAAATTGGGTCTTAGAGCTTGTGTCATTGTTTCCCCAGCCTCAGGAGTTTACCTTGTTGCTGGTGGTTGGGCTTAACTGCTGACTTATATCCTGAAGTTAGCAGACACCAAAAACGCCTAACACATTTGTATGAAGACTGCATGCTTGAGACTGATAATACGCATATTTCCATGCCATCATTCATTTTCACCTGAGCGCCATAGTATCAGGTTAAGCTATGAATGGTTCAGACTTCACATAGACCTGCTGGAGGAAATGGGTTGATAACTGAGCTCTTAATATTTTTTATTAAATATTCCTGTGTGAAATAATTGCATTCTTAACAATACGATCGTCATCATGAATGCACATTTATTGTATTTCTGTATAGCAAAAACTGGTTTACAAAAAGTCCCCTTAGAGAGAGAGGGTGGAAAGAGGGACCATACCTCTTGACTTTCCCTGATTTTTAGGGATGTCCCTGATTTTGCCTCAGAATGGTCCTCTCCAGGGACACTGGTTTACCGGGATTGAGAAAGGGCATATTCCATTTTGCACATTGTAAAAAATGGTATTGTCACCGGTGTCTGCTAAGCCAAAATCCGGTTTTACCGGTGTTTGGTTTCGTGTACTTTATTTAACAATTTTTAACTCTGCTAATATTCATTTTAGCAATTTTGACCTCCACTATTACACATCCTTCCATCCTTGTACCAATTTAAAGTTATTTTAGATACAAGATGTGATGGCAGCAGCAACGCCACAGCCCCGTCCTCAAGGTGTGATGGAAGCAGCATCACGGACCCCATCCTCTAGTCGGACAGAAGCAGCAGCAGTATGGCCCCCATCCCTTAGGTGTGATGGCAGCAGTATTACAGTCATCATTCCTCACGTGTGATGGCAGTATCAGCACTATGGCCCCCATCCCTCAGGTGGGACGGCAGCAGGCCTACATTCCCCATCCACCAGTGGTGATGGCAGAAGCACTACCACCCCCACCCCTTTGGTGTGATGGCAGTAGCAACAATGCAGTACACATCCCTCTGGGGTGATGGCAGTAGTGACAGCACTATGATCCCCTTCAACACTCACCCCACATGCACAAGTTACAAATGACTTGATCTTGCTTTTATTAGAACTCAGATGAGAATTAATCTGAACAATCACTGCTAAGGTGGACTACCTTTATTTTTCTTATCTATAATTTAACTGCCTGAATTGGATATCTGCCTGTGACACCACTGATCAGGTTAGGAAAAGACTTGGGTGTTGGAGGGCCAGCTGGTGGGTGAAGGCTTGAGTGTCCAACGACCACTCCCCTTCTCCTGAGAGGGAGGGTGGGTTCACAGCTCAGCATTTGCTGGCCCATGGTGGAGGCCAGAGGCATGACAACACGTCAGTCCTCACTGCAGGAGGAGTGTGACGGATGTCAGCTTGTGCCTTGACATCATGTAGCCTGTCAAGCTCCCAAGAAAATGGGAAAACACTCACTGGCCAACCAAAGGATGGCTGCTGGTCCCGCCATACACCAGAAGCCCCAGACATGTGTCCGTTCTGACCCCTGACATGCCCAGGATACACAGGAAGCTCTTTGGGGCAATTCTCATCCCCTGGTAGCCTCCCACAGGGGTAGGGGCCCACTCAATGAAGGGTTACTTTGGGTTACCTGGTAGCACAGCAGTAAGGGTCAGTGGATAGTGGTCGGGACTCAGCAGCGGTGGTAGGGGGTATTGGAAGGTCTGAAGGAGTGGATGGCCAGGAGGTAGGAGGAGGAAAAAAAAACTGCTTGAATTTGCTTCTTTGAAATAAAGTGTTTTCACCTAAAAAATCCACAAGTGATTAGTGGAGAACCTTCAAATGGATTCGTGCATCTCCCAGACATGTGGATGCTTTTTTTTTTTTCCTACTTGGTGTCCATTAAAAGGGTATCTCCCAGTTTTCATGTCTTTGTTCAGTTGTGAATTGAGCACTACTCTGCCCACTAGCATCATACAGCCCCTGGGGTCTTCCCTTCTGTATGTCATTGAATGTGCTTTCAAAATCCACTGGCTAAACATAAGTACTCTTAAATACTTAACATTTGCTTTTTGTTGAAGCAGTCTATCAGAAAACATTTTGTTGTCACAGAGACAGAACCAGCAGGTGGAAGAAAAGGTGCAAATGATCCAGTTCACCTAAATGGGGTGATAACTGTGAAGTTTTTTCATAAGTAGTAAGGCAGTTTCTTCTTTGTGAACATACTTTCATTCAGACTAGTTTTCATTGAAACAGCTGAGGATTTTGGATGGCTCTACTGATTGTAAACTTGAATAAGTTAGTTGGTAACAGTGATCCTGCGTTTAGCAATCTACAACCTAGATGCTTATATGCAAAGAATACAATAAAAGCCTGACTAAAATCTAAAAACAAACTTATAAAACGTATCTGAATATTTATCTTTACCTATAAAAAATCATTGCAGCCCAAGAAAAACTCAAGTAAGTTACAAGGCACCCTGACTACTATTCTATGATGTAGTAAACATATATTGTTATTTTTTACATATTCTTTGTAAAGCAGGTAAGGCCCACTAGGCAGAACTGTCTGTTTATGGAGTGACCTTCAAGCACTTGGGAGGTTAAGTGACTTGCTTGGATGCAAGTGGAGGTTGTGGTACTCAAACCTAAGTCTGCTGGATGTACCCAGTTCAATCACCATTTGTTACTCTAACCACTAAACATGGGTGGTTAAACTGAATGGCTGATTACACAAAGCAGTGCTGGTGATTTTCTTACTGTTTCTATACATAGCAAAGCAGAAAGAATGCAAAGCACTGCAGCATTCATTTTAAGATGCTGAAATCTGGGTTGGCCCACTGGACCTGCAGTAGCACTATTGCTTGCAATGCCAGTGGCCCAGGGTCAGAAGCAAACTTGGGTTGCTGGAGGTCTGGCCAGGGGAGTAGGATCGAGCACCTGGGGGACTGCTCTCCTCCAGGGAAGGTGGGCTGTAGGTCCTGTTTCTTTACCACCACCGGTGTGACCACAGGTAGTGGTGCAATGGTGCTGCAGAGTGATCGGGAGGGGAGGACGCTAGCCAGGATCTGGAGCAGTGGCATGTCTCTATGTGACCTACCTCCTTGGATCTCTAGTGCCCTCAGGGACAGAGACCAGAAAACCAGGAACAATCACCCCACATTGGCCACTGGCAGAAGGGACCCAGGTGCCCCAAACTTCATAACCAGGCTCCATGAGGGAACCACTGGGCTGCCCACACACTAAGGGAGTATGGAGGGGTGATCTAGGGTCCCCTCCCTTCCCATCTGGGGGGTACAACCCAGGCAGGATAAGGGCAGGCCCACAAGAGCTCCTGAGCATTACCTGGGGGAAAAGCTAGGGGATATTGATGCTTTGAGAAGGGGACTTAGAAAGAGAAAATAAAAAACATTTAAAAAGATACTGAAATCTTAGAGATTCTGTGCAGTGACATGTAATTTCCGTGAGGCACCGGTACAAGAATTCAAAATCCGCAAACCAAGCAGGATTCCGTGATTGTTACCGGTGTTACCGGTAAAAATGGAAAACCAGGGTCCCTGGTCCTCTCCCTTCTACAATTTGTGTTTCTCTGACTGAACAGTGGGTATACTGTATGCTCACAATATTGTCAAACAGAGTTACAGACCTGCTCTTCTGCAGACAAAGTATTTTATACCAATATTCTTAGGCTGCCTGCTTCAGGGGATAGAAAAAATTGTTCAACTGTGTCCCTCATTTTACTTCTTTGTCACTGTTTTTTTAAGCCATGTCCAAGTGCCACACACCACTGCAAATACCTGCAAGCGAATGTTTGGCATCGACAAATGCTTGTTACATATAAATTCAGAAACAATTACATTCTGTATTCTGTGCTGAATAGTAGGAGCTAAATGACATCACCTGACAACAGTATTTATCTGACAATAAATACATCCAGAGTCCAGAGGGCATCCGACTGATGTGCAGCTGGTTGAACTGTGTGTGCTTGTGACATCATTTAGGAAGTTCTGACTGGTAAGGGCCTTGCAACAGGCTATGTGACCCAGAGTGTCACAGCATTTCTCACACTGTTTATCCACATTCCCTGCTTTCAAAGACGAACAAAAGAAGTGTGCTTGGTTACAGCCCCTGTTAGGGACACACTTTGACTCTCCATTGTGCACAGCAAAAATCCTACCCCCAAGAGACCATCTGGATAGCAGTCCAAATCTGAATGGCTCACTCTCATTCCCACCTTTCAGAACCTGGGAAAGTACTGCCCTTAGTTGTTAAATGGCTCCTTTAAGAACAGAGAGTGCTATACGTGAGCAGCTGAATAGAAGCTATTTTTCAGTAAATTGGCAATATTTGGAACAGTTTCCCAGGAATAATAAACATGCAAAATGCACAAAGAAGAGTAGGCTGTTTAGGCAGTGCAGTATTAGACAACAACCTCGAAATGACCACGTATGACAAAAATTTCTTTTGTAAGGGCAATGCCAACTAGCAAAATCTGTGACATTTCAAAATTAGCTCAGAATCAGAGAGGGGGAGAGAGAAAGAAGAAATACATTTCTCTCTCTGGTAAGAGTTTGTCTTGAAACATCAATCAGTAAATCCATCCATCAATACATGTATTTGAGTCATCACAACAAAAGGACCATTGAGCTGGTACTCATTTGTAACAGTGTCCCTCTTAAGTTGAATACATGATAATTCAAACTGTTGTACAGCTCAGTGTGCCTTTCTGGGTCAACAAGTACAAATAGATAATTATAATTTGGTTGTTGTTGGAAGGAGTGAAACACAGGGAGGTCACGTTCTTGTTCAAGGTCACACAGAGACTGTAGCCCTATCCACTGATGTTCTAAATAGGAAAGAATTCTTGCAGAAATACACTGAGAAAAAGATTACTCACCTGGGGCCAGATATTCAAAACTCACCAACTGTTTGCACCATGTTTGCGCTGGTCCCCAATATTCAAAAGGCCAAATAGCGTGGGCAAACTGCATTAGCTGCAGGCAAAAATATAATATATGCAATGTGCGAAGAGAGGGGGCGTGTACGTGACTACATACACTAAACTATATTTAATGCGTTAGCGCTGCACAAAGTGTGTTTGCATGACTTTGCGTGACACTTCGTGTGGTGCAAATTACTGCCCAGGAAAAGGTAGTCTTAAACTTGGGCAAACCAAGAATGAGGGTTTTGAACATAGCAATAATAGGCTACAGGGTATAAATACACAATATGAGACAAACCTGCACTCTGTACAAAGGTAGGGGTGCTCTATCTACATGAGCCCAGAGCAGGGCTCACAAACAAGACATGCAGCTCCCTTTGTGTGAAACACAAAGAAAAGGCAAGCAACGAGTGTAGGTCAGGATGCTCAGTTAATGTAAACAGCAGCACACTGAGGCAAAAAACCAACAACAGGTTGATGTGTGCAACAATCGCAGTATAAAGTGTATAATAGAACACATGCAGCACTGGAGGGGAGGAGGGTGTTGAATGGAGGGTGTACAGGTGGCCAGGCTGCAAGACATAGTAAGGGCTGGCCAAACAGCTGGAGCCATCCGCACAGCGCACTTGTTCCAGTGACGGGAATGCACCTGATATCGGTGTGCCTGTCTGATGTATATGTCTGCCCCTCCCCCAGGGCACATACCACACATCTGCACAGACACCAAGGCACACGTGGCCAGCCATGTGTATGGTACTGTGGGACAACCTCACCACTGATGCAGCTTAGGGGGACACAGGACAGCATGACAGTGATGTCCATTGTCAGAACACACCTGCCAGTTGGTCCTATCACTGTGTGGTGTACAGCAGTCAGTGATGCCTGCCACACAGTAGGCATTGCTGTGTCCCTCACTAAGCCAGCCTCTATGGTACTGTAGCATCTGCTGTGTACTGTGGCAGGGACTACAATATGTCCATGGGATGCAGCACACACACACCTGTGGTAGTGGTGCTAGTCCCCTGGGGCACACTTGACTCTGCTGCTCTGTACAGAAGCAGCATGCAGCTACCAATATGTTTCTCCAGTTTGACATACAGGTGGTACTGTGGAAAAACACAGCCTGCGGCTACCGACCTGTAGCTCCAGTCTGACCTACATGTGGAGCTGTGTGCACCATGGAACAGCGCCGGGCAGTCTTCATGATAATGTGTGATAAGCAGGCATTAATGAGATGCTAATGTGGCTGTTTGTACACAGATTGCCTCAGTAAGCTCGTTTGCATAGGAGCTTTGATATAGCAGACTTTTGCCTTGGGCTAATGTGTTTCCACTTGACTAATGTGTTTCACTGAGCAGTCGGGTTAGCCCCGGGCATACCTCTCACAAGTATAGCACAGTTCTGCAGTGTGTGACCTGCATTGTTTACAGTTGTTGTGCAACACTTCATTGCTGTCACACACATTGTCCACCAGATTCAACTCTGCCTCACTGCACCTCTGTGTCCACTGAGCTGCTGTTGTATTTTGCACTTTCCTGTTGCTATATTCAGAGCTGTCTTATTTCCCTGGGATATTTTAGCACTGCGCTCCTTGCCCTGTTTGCACTGCTTCCTTTCAATGCTATAATCAGCAGGTTTAACCCCGGGGTTATTCCTTTGAATATAGTTTGCTACTGGTTCAGGGCTAATTTCACATGCTGTGCAGTACTAATTTAGTCCCAGGGCTAAGTTTTTAAATATCTGGCCCCTGGTATTAGAATTAACAAGACCTCTGACTGAAACTGTGCATTTAATTAGATAATTGCCAGTTCCCTTAGAAAGTTTCACAGAAGCTGATGTCATTAGAAGCCACTTTTTACCTTTAAATGCAGAAACAGTTATGGGAAAGATATGCCACATCATTGGTTTCACTAGACGTTATTTATTTTATTTTTATTTAATACAGGAAACAAAGTCATCAGTAAGGATACCTCATTTAACAGTGCCCTTTGGTAGCATCATTGAAGATTTATATATATAGATACTTATATAAAGCAAAGATTACATTTTGACTGGCGTTCTGTACTATAATGTGTTCCTTGCTGTATAGCAGGTGTGAAATGACATCACCTGATGACAGTATTTATCTGATATTAAACACTTTCGGACTCCAGAGGCTATCAGATTGACGAGCAGCTGGTTGAGTGGTTGTGCTTGTGACATCATTTAAGAAATTCTGACTGGTAAGGGTGCCCCTTGCAACAGGCCTTGTGAGCAAGAGTGTCATAGAGCTTCCCATGCACACTGTTTACCCATTCCCTGCTTTCAGAGGAGAACAAAATAAGTGTGCCTGGTTACGCCCCATGTTAGTGACACCCCATTATATGCAGCAGAAATCTTCCTCCAGCAAACCATCTGGATAGCATTTTGAATCTGAATGGCTCACTCTCATTCCTGCCTTCCAGAACCTGGGAAAGTACTGCCCTGAGTTGTTAAATTGCTCCTTGAACTCATTGGGTCCAGTAGACATCATATGGCGTCAGAACCATCCATTACAGAACCTGACCCAAAATGGTCACCAGGACACAATGAGTTAAGATAGGAGTGTGCTTCCTGGGAACAGCCAGACTGAAACTATCTTTCAGTAAATGGCATATTTGGTACAGTTTCCCAGGATTATTTAAACATGCAAAATGCATAAAGTAGAGCAGGCTATGTAGCCTGTGTGGTACTAGGCACAACTCAAAGTGAACAGGTAGCATCAAACCCTCACGTGTAGTGACAATGTCAACTAGTAAAATCCCTGACATTTCAAGACTAACTGAGCATCTGAGAAGTGGACAGTGAGAAAAAAGAAATATCTCTCTGGTGAAGAGTTTGTCTTGAAACATCAATCAGTCAATCCATACATCAAACACATTTATTTGATTCGGCCGGCCTGGTGGAGCTGAGTACTGAGGAGCTGGTCATCTTACTCATGCCACGTCGGCGACTCGAGTTTGGGAACGAGCTTGGGTCCTGGGGTCAGCAGGGGAGGCAGACGATCAAGTGTCTGGAGGACTGCTCTCCTCTTTTTGGGGAGGGATTCAGGGCCCACCCAGCACTGCAGCGGCCCCTGGTGGAAGCCAGAGGCACTACATAAGCTTAGGGCTGAAGTAGAGGGGAGGAGTGTGGCAGACGTCTGCGGCATCGACACGCTGACATCATTGCACTGCCACACTCCAGGGGGACTCTTACAAGGAGAAACCCCAGCTGCAGCGCTGTGGAGATGAAGGGGGCTCTAGGAACAGACCCACATCCCACCACTGGCCTGACACTACGAAGGACTTCACGGCTGACCCATCACCCAGGTAGGGCCTCTCTAATTTCAGACAGGCTGCCATGGGAGGGTGGTGCTCCGGGGGGGGGCTATGACTGCCTGGGTGGTCAGGTGAGTACATCTGGAGATGAGTGGTTCAGGCAGGGAGTAGCGGTCCTGTCAAGTGAGCACCCTGGAAGGATACCAGGGCTGTAGAGGGAGCAAAATAGAATACATAAAAAAAAAAAAACATTTAGTTGCGTCATCACCATGAAAGCACTGTTGAGCTGATACTCGTTTACAATTGTGTCCCACTCAGACTGAGTACATGATAACACTAACTGCAGTACAGATCCATGTGCGTTTTCTCGGCTAACAAGTACAAATAAATAGCTATCATTTAGCTGTTGCTGGAAGGAAAGAAACACGGGGAGGTCATGTTTCTGTTCAAGGTCACACAGTGAGTCTGCAGCCCAATACACTGATGCTATAAACAGGAAAGGATTAGAGAATATGTCTGGTGGAAAATACTCTGAGAAAAAAATTACTCACCGAATATTAAAATTAAGAAGAACCCATTTAAATGCATAGATCTAGCACCATAGCACAGTGATCTAGCTGGTACTTCATGACCTAACTAAGCATTTTAATAATATAAAGCTCTAGTGCAGGGCCCCCCGGTGTTCTGCGGCACTTTGTCCTGTTTTCTGTGGCAGGGCCACTAGACTTCTGCTGCAGCATTTTCAGATTTCTGAGGCATAATTTATTAATTTCTGTCACAGAATGCAGTTTTGCCATTGGCTAAAATATGAGGTGATGCCCAAATCATTGATACTTTTTGTGCCTACTATAGATGCCCTCGGCGCGGCATTATCTCTGCTCCCTCAGACTCCACAAGTCAATTATCAAGCAAGCCACTATTCACGAACTGAAAGGGATGAACAATTCATCCTAATTAACTTTAACTAACCCTGAATTTAGTGGTGCATCTCATGGAATGGGACAATCCCTGAAGTCTGGGACTTCCACTTGCTCAATAATTTAACTATCAAAGGCAGAAATCTTCAAAGAGGACTTCAATCTGAGTTTTGGCTGTGAGCCAAACATCATGGCCTGGGTCTTACAATTTAGTACCAAGCTGCTCAGCACACTTAACCACAATGTTATAATTCCTCCAACATACATACAGAAACATAGATATAGACATATGAGATTATATAAACATGCAGAAACATGTATTTCTACATAAACATGCAATAGAAGGGTGCTAGCTGTGCATTTGAGTAGACTAACTTGATAGACTGTAAGGCCTGTTTCTGCTGGCAGATTCGTATGTTCACATAAACATACAGAAACATAAATCTTTCAGTAGAAAAGGATTGCTTGGCCCAACCAGTCTGCCCAGATGGTCCATGTCTAGTCTGTCTCCACAGACACAAATTGGTCTCTGGTAACCCTCCCTCCTCCCCTGCCTATTTACTTATATCCCCCTATGTCTATCCCATGCATGCGGTGTGGGGGGGGGCTTGGAGGAAACATGAGGGAGTACTTCTTCATGGTGAGAGTGGTAGATGCTTGGAACAGTCTCCCAGTGGAAGTGGTGGGGGCTAGAATGGTCACAGGATTTAAGAATGCATGGGATAGTCACAAGGGAATCATAGAAGCAAGAGGGGGGTGTAATCCAGAGTCCATGTAGTATCCCCACTGGCACTACAGGTTAGAGAATTTAGGACAGACTAGGTTTGCCAAGTGGTCCTTATCTGCTGACAACTTCTATGTTTCTGTGTTTCATAGAAGTATTTTTTTTTAACCAGGAGAGACACACTAAGCTGAAGGCTTGTTTACAGGTGTGACCTGGGAGCACAAGTAAGTTAAGTAACTTACTCAGGGTCACACAGTATGCAAGTGGGAACTGTGGGATTCAAACACAGGTCTACAGGTTTGCAGCTCAGAACCTTAAACCACTACCTTATTCTGCCTCCTTAATATTATTTCCTCACATCCCTGTTAACCCCCCCCAAAAAAAAACTTCATCGCACACCTCCTGATCCTGGTGCTCTTTCTCATTTGAAAGAGACTCCTTTCCTGTACCCTGTTCACCCCATTGAGGTACTTTAATGTCTCTATCATGCCCCCTATCACCCTCCTCTTTTCCAGGGTGTACATAGAAACATAGAAACATAGACTTTGACAGCAGATAAGGACCTCTAGGCCCATTTAGTCTGCCCATTTCCCTACCTACAGGATAGGCCGCAGATCCTAGTTAACCAACAGCCTATTTCTTCCTACCCCCCACAAGAATTGCCTTATGTCTGTCCCATGCATTCTTGAATTCTCCCACAGTTTTAGACCCCACAACCTCCTCAGGAAGGCTGTTCCATGCATCCACTACCCTCTCTGTGAAATAATACTTCCTCACATTGCCCCTGAACCACCCTCCTTCTATCTTTAAATTGTGTCCCTTGTTCTTGCAAGTCTCTTTTTTGAAAGATGCTACCCTCTTGGACTTTGTTGATTCCTCTGAGGTACTTAAAAGTTTCTATCATGTCCCCCTCTCCCTTCTTTCCTCAAGGGTATACATATTAAGCTCATTTAGTCTCTCCTCACGGCTTCTCTTGCAGACCCTGCACCATTTTAGTTGCCCTCCTCTGACTGCCTCTATCCTGTCTATGTCCTTGCAGAGATGGGGTCTCCAGAACTGGACACAGTACTCCAGATGGGGTCTCACCCAACTGTCTGTACAGAGGGATAACAACTTCCTGTTTTCTGCTGCTGATGCCTCTCCCTATACATCCCAGTATACCCCAGCCCTCCCTACTGCCTTCTCACATTGCTTACTAACCTTAAGGTCATCTGATATTATTACCCCAGGTCCCTTTCCCTTTTGTTGTTGTTACTACCTCCCCACCCATTGTGTATTCTTTCCCTGGTTCTTGTTTCCAGGTGCATTATTTTGTACTTCTTGCATTGAATCCTAGCTGCCATACTTCTGACCATTCTTCCAACCTTGCCAAGTCCCTTCTCATCCTTTACACACCTCCTGTGTATCAACCCTGTTTCAGATCTTTGTGTCATCTGCAAAAGGCATACTTTTCCTTCTAGTCCCTCTGCAATGTCACTGATGAAGACATTAAAAAGGACTGGACCCAATACTGAACCCCAGGGTACCCCACTAGTAACCCCTCTTTCTTCAGAGTGGACTCCATTTACAATTACCTTCTGTGTCCTGTTGTGCAGCCAGTGTTTTACCAGGCTACCACCCTGGGACCCACTCCCAGGCTAGTTAATTTGACTATTAATCTTTTGTGGACTGTGTCAAATGCCTGCTAAAGTCTAGGTAGGCCATGTCCACAGCCCCTCCCTGGTCTACTACTTTGGTCACCCAGTCAAAGAAATCTGTTAGATTTGTCTGACATGACCTTCCGCTGTGAACCCATGCTGCCTTGGGTCCTGTGCTCCACTGGCCTCTAGGTACTCAACTATTCTTTCCTTCAGAAGTGACTCCATCACTTTCCCTACCACAGAGGTCAGACTGACAGGTCTGTAGTTTCCTGCCTCTGTCTTGGTCCCACTTTTGTGAAGGGGAATCACATCCGCCTTCCTCCAGTCCTCGGGTACCACACCATCCTCCCATGATTTATTAAAAAGAGTAGCCAGTGGTTTCACTAGTTCCTCCCTTAATTCTTTTAGAATTCTGGGGTGAATTCAATCAGGACCCACTGCTTTGTCCACCTTCAGTTTTAGGAGTTCTTGCAGAACCCTTTCTTCTGTGAAAGGACTGGGATTGACCCCCCTATCAAGAGTGATTCTGTTAATTGGATTAGGCACTTCCCCCTCATTTTTTGTGAATACTGAGCAGAAATATTCATTCAGTATCCCTGCTTTTTCACTGTCCCCCTCTGCCCACCCACCGTTCATTCTATTCAGCCTCACTATCCCTCCCTTTGTCTTTCTACGCTCGCTGATGTACCTATAAAAGGTTTTATCCCCCTTCTTAACTGAGTTGGCTATCTTTTCCTCAGTTTGGGCCTTTGCTATTCTGACTTCCCTCCCTGCTTCCTTCTGCCTTAACTTGTACAGCTCTCTGTCCTGCTCCTTCTGTGTTTCCTTATACTTCGGAATGCTATCTTTTTCTTCCTGACTTTCACAGCCACCTCTTTTGAGAACCATAGTGGCTTTTTCTTTCATTTTGATTTGTTTATTTGCTTCACACAAAGGCTTGTTGCCTCTGTGATGGCAGTTTTGATGATTCCCTATTGTTGCTCCACACCTCCTTCTAGCCTGTTTGCTAGTGCTTTTCTGAGGCACTCTCCCATCTTGCCAAAGTCAGCCCTCCTGAAGTCCAGTACCCTCACTTTTGTATGGCTTGACTCTGTAGCTGAGTTTAACGTGAACCACATTGTTTGATGGTCGCTTGTCCCCAGGTGGCAACCCACTTCTAGATCTGAGATCCTCTCACTGCCCCTGTTTGAGAGTACGAGGTCTAAGATTGCTCCCTCACGAGTGGGTTCTAAAATTAGCTGTCTAATGCCTGCCACCTGTAGGGCATCAAGAATGGCCCTGCTCTTGGATGTGGCTGCAGCAAATTTGCTCCAGTTAACATCTGGCATATTCAGGTCTCCCATCAACAGTATCTCCCCTTTCTCTGCCATTCTAAGAATGCCTTCTATCATATCCTTGTCCATTCCTTCCCTGACATGAGGGTCTGTACACACCCCTGTGCGGATTGTGGTGCCTTTCCAGTCTCCAAGGTGACCCACAGTGCCTCCTCCTCCCTGTTTACTCTTTTGTTCAGTTGCTTTTATCCCTTCCTTTACATAGAGAGCTATTCCTCCCCCTCTTCTCCCCTGCCTGTCTCTCCTGTAGGTTATGTACCCTGGTATGTTAACATCCCAGTCATGGTTCTCTGTGTACCATGTTTCTGTGACTGCTACGATATCCAGGCATCCCTATTCCATCAAGGCCACCAGCTCAGGGAGCTTGTTGCCCAGACCACGGGCATTGTTACTCATTACCCTCCATTTCCTAATGGACTTACTCCCTTTTACCCCATCCCTGTCCTTCTTGCCTTTGTCACTTTCTTCATTTACCCCTGCCCTTCTCCCTATCGACACCTCTATGTTGGTGTTTGCCACACTTACTACCGTGATTATTTGGGGGGGCTAGGATTTCCCTGCTCCTTTCAGTGCCTCCCCTTGGCTAGTTTAAAAGCTTGCCAATGAAGCATTTAAACCTATCACCTAGGATCCTGGTTCCCCTCCTCGACAGATGCAGCCCATCATGCCAGTATAGGCTTGCATCACTCCAGGTGGACCCCCAGTCCCCAGTGAAGCCAAATCCCTGAGCCCCACACCAGTTTTTCAACCACTGATTGAGTCCCATGGTGCGGAACACCCTAGCCTCTCCTACACCATAGATGGGCAGCACCTCCGAGAAGGTTACCGTGTGTGCTACCTAAGGCCCCTCCCCAATTCCACAAACTCTTCCTGCACTTCTCTAATCCCTTTCTTAGCCAGGTCATTTGTCCCTAGGTGGACAATGACATCCAGCTCCCTCCTGTGCAGCTGCTCCGCAATCCTGAGGATTCGCCTCCTGTCCCTCCAAGCCATGGCACCAGGCAGCACCTTACCTACCTCTCCCCTTCCTCCACCAGTTCTACCTTCCTAACAATGGAGTCCCCCACCAGGAGTTGTTTCCTTCCCCTGCAGGGTCCCCTGCCACCCTCCTGTGGGTCTCCTTTGTGGAGGTTCCCAGCATCCTCCTTGGTCTCCACTTCGGGTGCCTCCATAGAGGAACCACACTTTGCCAGAATGGCATAGGAATTGTGGAGAGGTACAACTGGAGGGATGCACCTCTGTTCCATAGAGGAACCACACTTTGCCAGAATAGCATAGGAATTGTGGAGAGGTACAACTGGAGGGATGCGCCTCTGTTCCACCACCCTCAACCTCCCTGAACCCACTGTGGTCCAACTGCTCCTCTTTCTTGGCAACCTCTGAGGCAATGGCAGTGGCACTGGTGGTCCCTGGATGGAAGAGGAGGTCCCACAAATCCTGGCCAACTCAACCTGGAGATGAGCAACCTCCTCCTTCAGCCCAGAGAGGTGCCTGCAGATGGGACAACACCGCATCCTCCAGAACGTCTCCCGGAAGACTGCTGCTCCACAGTCACTGCACTGCACCATTCCAATCATGTGTTATTTCTGGCCCCTTAACTGTTTGCAATCCTTACTCTTTCCTCTGTTTTTTTTTCTCTCTCTCCTTACTTTCTGCCTGTGTGCCCTTTAAGCTCCTGATTGTCCTGTTCTGAGACAAGAATATCCTATATTTCTCAGTAGACCCCTTACTTGCTCAGAGGCAGACCTCCAGCCGCTAGAGGGGTCCGGAGAGCTATTCTTGCCCTTCTAGGATGGTGGGTCTTTGGTGGTTCTGTGATCACTCACTTCCTGCTCCCAAACAGGAAGTTTCTGTTGTCAGTCAAATCCTGTGCCTATAAAAATAGAACTAGCTTTGGGTGGGGGGGTGGAGAGGAGAGAAGGAGGGCCATATAGTCCCAGCAGAGAAGTTCAGTCACACAGCAGTCCTTTTTCCTGGTGTCTTCTACCAAGCTATGTACATATTGCGATCACTTAGTATCTCCTCGTAGGGCTTTCGATACAATCCCTGAACCATTGTAGCTGCCCTCCTCTGGACTGCCTCTACCCTATCCATGTCCTTTCTGAGGTGCGTCCTCCAGAACTGGACATGATACTCCAGGTGACATCTCACAAGCAAACAATACAGTGGCAACAATACTTCCTCTCTCCTGCTAGAGATCTCTCCCTATGCATCCCGGCATTCCAGTGACCCTACCCACTGTTTTGTCTCAATGCCCTGCCACTTCAGTGTCATCAGATATGATAATCCCAATGTCCCTTTCCTGCTTAGTGATTGGCTGTTCCTCCACACTTCCTATACTCAGCTTCTGTGTTCCTGTGTCCAAGGTGCATGATGCTGCACCTTTTAGCACTGAACCCAGCTTCCATGCCGGTACATGGCCCATATCAGTGTGATTTCAATGTCATGCCTACACAGCCCGATTGGCCATAGCTTTTTAGCATTTAGTAGCAATATCATAGGCTGATGTGCTTTCATCATATTTCTTCTCCTTCTGGGCATTCAGAGACACATGTTGGCACAGCTGTCCCCCAGGGAAATGCTTGTACTGCCTGGGGTAGCACCTCTGTACAATTGGTTTTGGTAGCACAAGGGCTTTGGGGACCCCAAAAGTGAGGTTAGGGATCTGTAGAGTTGAAAGAGATCCAGTGTTATTCATAATATGTAAGCGTGCCTCTTTAGTTTCAGGGGAGAACCTTATATCAGTTATGGTCCTGGGGTGGGAAACTGGTCCCAGTTTACACTAAGTGCCATAGACCAGTGTTGAGGAAAGGAGTCAACCTGCATGCCACAGTGGATGGGGGTTAGACAGAGCCTGTGGAGATATTGGAGGAATAACCATGTAGGGCATAGCCCCGAAAGTAAGGAAGTGTAGTGTGAGCAGTTACCACCAGGAAGGAATATGGCCAGGAAAATGCACAGAGAGTGGTATACCATCTGCACAGTTTATAAAAATAAACCATGCGTGATCCCAGATCCTGTATGGACATTATGGTTTGTGTGTGGTCTCATGATAATGGTCCCAGGGTATGTATGATTGAGGTGTCCCCTGGTCCCCATCACCCCTTACATGAGATGGTAACGTAACTAGGAGTGGTGCAGACCTGGTGTTCATGGCGCTCTCCAGGATGAGATGCCATCATATACCCCTAGGAATAGGAAGGCGACCTGATCATTGCAAGGGCATGTTGCAGCTCAATGGGCCTGTCCTAAAGAAATGAGAGAGAGAGAGAGAGAGAGAAAGAGAAAGAAACAAAGGCAGAGATACAGAGAGAGGCAGACAGACTAAGAGAGTGAAAGACAGACAGTAAGAGAAAGAAAGAGATAGAATTGCCACTTAGTTAATGCTGCTCTGCTGTTTAAAACTATTATAGAAACATGGCTGGAAATGAAGATTTCTGATTGCTTGATTCATAGTTTAAAGGGTAAGGTTAATGTTTAGAAAACCTCATATACAATATAAACATTGGAATTTTATCTATAAAACATCATGTAACCCCCAAATGAAGGCCTACCATTTTTGGTCTGGACCCTCCTTGATCCCGGGGCTGTGGTGGAACTTGAGTCCCAGTCCCTGTTGGCACCAGAAGAGTGGAGATGTCCTGCCCCATGCTGTGGAGGGGACTGGGGTTCATGAAGCAAGCGGCTCATCTTGGGGGTGTCAGGAGCGGCCCTGAATGGCAAAAGGATGACTGGGGCTGCTCAAAAAAAAAAAAAAAAGAAAAGACGAGCCATGTGGGCATGGCGGCTGTGCACCTGTGCGCATGCATGGATGCCACTGGAAGGGGATTTAAAGGAGCAGTGCTTCTATTAGCTTTTGGCCATGCGGCCGACCAGGAGTCTAGTGTGTCCCCGGCTTCCAGGGGAGCAGAGGGGCCTGGGAAGGAGCAAGCAGTGACCGGAAGAGTTCCAGTCACAATTGTTGCCAGTAGTGGCCCTGGCCATGGGCTACAAAAGAAGAATGAGAGCAGGAATTCTGGAGAGGTGGCTACAAGCAAGATGGCAGCCCCCATGCAAGACTATAGACCTCGGGCTGCTGTGAAATTACCAATAGGCAGCCCGCAGGTCATATGGAGGCTGCAACCAATGGGAGGGAGGCTGAGCCAGGAGTTTTTAAAGGAAAAGGAGTATGAAAATCAAGGAGAACAAAGGGAAGAGGTCTGAGAGGAGGAAGCAGAGAGCTGAGAGAGAGACAAAATGAAACCGGGGCCAAGAGAAAAGGTAGCTCCAAAGGCTACCTGCATTGGTTGTGGACTGTCTGGGTACACTTTCCCCCCTCTCTCCCTAAAGACAGAGCAGGAGGAAGGCTGCAGCTGCTGCAGTACAGATAGAGTGAGGGGGGGTCTCCTGAGGGCACAGGGGCTGTCTGACTGGTCCGGAAGGGACAGTATGAGTCAGCCTTGGGCCCAGGGGGCTACTTCACACAGGGACAAGAGTTTTCAGCCAGAGAAGAGCCCAGAGCATGGGGCTGCCATATCCAGGTCCTGGCTGAGGGAAACTGAGCCACTCTGTTTCCCCAGTGTGAAATTGCTGCTGCACCGAAGAGAGAGAGAGAGGACGAACAGGCCTGTCTGGTGAACACTGTATATAAAGGCCCTAGGGCAAACTTGGAAAGGCCAGGCAGGTAAAGAACAGCGCCTCACTCACACCCCCCCTTTTCCATTCCTCAACCCGAGAGTTTCATCACCCTTCTGGGCCACTGTGAGTACCCCGAGCTGCAGCTCTGGGGCTTTTATTTCATCAGTATAGGAGGGTTGGAGAACAACCCCACCGTCAATGACAGACTTAAGCTCACCATACTAGTTGTGTTTGTTCTACATGGGCCCCATCGAGTGACCACAGGCCTGCAACTAAGAAAGGTGAGGTACCCACCATCAGGGACTATTCTGGGTGTACCCAAAGGGGAAGGGGGAATCTCATATGGGGTTGTGTGCATGAGCATATGGAGGCACGAGGGGGTAGCCCACACCTTCCCTGTCTTAGAGCGTTTTAAATAAAAGGGATTACTTTCTGCCATTTCATCTAAGTGTTTGTGTTTTGTCATTATCGTTATTGCGGGGTGGGGGTATTGATATAACTGTGTAGGAGGGGGTCAGCCTTTATGGGGATACACCATTGTTCCTGGGGGGGTAGTGCCTGTTTTGTCCACAGGAGTTCGTACCACTGCCCCAGGTGGAGGCACCAAGTCACCACTGTCAATCCAGCCACAGCTCAGGCCCAGCCTCTTGGGGGAGTACCCTGAGGGCTCCTGGGCAGCCTAGGTGAGTGAGAAAAAGGGGCTGTTACAATTAATTAAAAAAACTAACACATTTCAGTTCAATAAAACTTAAGGCACACCAGGATTATTTCCCTTTGCTAATCTAACCCTGGGACATAAAGCTCTGCACAGCACCTACTGCTGCCTCATGACATTCTAGTTTTAGATTAATTACCCATAATCCATCACCTGGTTGTGTCTTAATGTTTAATTATAACAAATTCATACACTCGTTTTTACAGTATTTATAAATATAAAATATAAATGTTTATACTTCAGATACAAAATATAAATAATGCTTATAGATTGTGTATCATTTTCAATTTTAATTTCTCTGATTTATCTCTGCATAGCCTAAACTGGGAGTATTTCAAAAGAAGAAATGTTTATGACACATGCAAATAGAGTGAGAGACTAATGCACCTGCACTTCAAGGCACCCTGCTTCTTCATTAAGGAGTTAGCATTTCTGCTTTTGCAATACAGCCGATTTGCACTGCGCATCTGTTTGTTTGTGAACTCTGGATTTATTTAAATAGCAGCACCAGAAATTCCATGTATTCAGAGTAGCACGTACGAGTTTGTGTTTGCCAGATTTATCTCTCAGACGAGAATCCACTTTGTAAAGCAGCATGCCACACCAAATGAGAATGGTCTAGAGCTGTGTGTATTTATAAATACAAATCTGAAATGCAGTTTATACTTTGGGAATTAATTTCCCGTTTCATTTCCTGCATTTCCCTCTGAAGTGTGCGCTCACTTTATACAGCGTGACACACCAGATGCCAATGGAATGCCATTGATCTTAAACATCAGGCAGCAGTTCTGGGTTTCTGAAAATTAACTCTTTCCCACATCCTATTATCTCATTCCACACCCTTCTTCTATTGTCCCAATACCCAGTCCACCTGCCCATCTGGGAGATAGCTATTATACACAGGCAGTTCTCCCTTCAGTGAGACACATTTCTTTTGTTCCTCCCTGCTCAGTGCTCGCTGATTGACTGCTGAGTGTGGAAAACCACACCAAGCCAGAGACCCACATGTTTCTCTGCTCCCTGAGATGTATAAATAGAGGTGCTCATCCCCCTCAGCCAGCAGACTCCTGTCAGACACAGTTGCCATCTAAAGCCATGTTTACACAGCAGCAGCGCCTCCGACTCTGACCACAACAGTGCGGTCCCCACCACTCATGACTCAATCGTCTGCCCATTCACATGGCCACTTTCTGAATCTCTCCAATCCATGCTAGCGAGGAGCCATGTGTAGGGGGGCCAGACAGCAGCTCAAGGACTCATGAGCCATGGAACAGGTTGCAGCATTGCACATAGTCCACACAGCAATGGAAGCCATTGAAAATCACTCGCTACACTCCATGTTCCCAGCTTACTAGGGAATCTGGGAGCATGTTAGTGAGTGGCTTACCATGATCGAGTGTCTGTCTACACAGCCACACTTGTGCTGGAGCAACCAGAGTGCTCATGTTACTCCAGTGCAAATGTGACCGTGTAAACATGGCTTAGGAAGGGGTTATTACTCTTGTTGGACAGGCAGTGATGTGAATGACACCAAATGCACACTCTATGGCATATACTGCTCATCTGATAACTAACAAGGAAAAGAATAAAGTAAGTACTATTTATACATTCATGGCAATACAAGATTTAAGTGAAGTAGTTTATATTTTAATTAAAACTCAATGTAGGCAGGAATTTGTGGTGCAACATTAATCATTGATAAAGATTTAAAACAAACTTGAATCAGAAAAAAGTAATTCACTGTAAGGTTACATTACCTCTTAATTATTATAATTTATAAAAAGCTATACAATACTTACGTTTTTAATAAAAGTTATGCTAAAAAATGTAATTTTCCTACACAGCTCAGGAAACCAATAGTAGAGAAGATGAGGAGAGCCCGTATCAATAGTAGCATTGAGATGCTGAAGCGGATATTGGAAAAGGAGTTTCCGAAACACCAGCCCAGCTCCAAACTGGAGAAAGCAGAGATCCTGGAAATGGCTGTGAGATTCCTGAGACAGCAGCACCATCTCCAGGGCAAAAGTGAGTCTTGTTTCTATCTAATATCACATGTATTGATTACCTGCAGATATCTCTATGTTCAGTAAGAATATTTAGATGGGCTTACTCCTTGCATGTGCATGCAGCAAATGTTTGAGAAGAACCATAAATAAATAACAGGCTGGTGTGGCGGCTTAATGACATGACATCACACTGCCAGGCAGGAGACCCAGGTTCGAGAGAGACTCACGTTTCTTGCTTACTGCACCAGCAGTGGAGTGGGGAGTGGAAGCTGTATCACAGAGTGATGTGTTGGGTAACCCTTTGTAACCCCCTTATGACCATGCTAGGAGTGGGATGTGGTGGGGTCTGATAGGTGATCACCACCTGTACCCTTCAGAGCTGGGGTTGTGGCCTGGATGCAGTCACAGTCAGTGGGTGTGTGTGTGTGGGTGGGAGGTGGGTGGGGGGTACTGGCAGATTTAGGGTGAAATAAGAAACCGTGTTGCAACAGTAGCAATACATTAGTTCATTTGATCATTTTGTGTCATATTAGAAACTGAACTGGGTTCTTTTCTTTTTCCTGCTGTAGCATTCATACAGAACAGCCCTCAGCAGGATTACAAGGAAGGCTATTCCAGGTGTTTGCAGGAGATGCTCCTCTTTCTCTCTTTCCATGAACATAAAATGGAAAATCAAATGAAATTGCTAATCCATTTCCACCAAGCTACAGCTGTTGTTGAGAACCTGAGTCCCCCTGTATCTTCCCCATCCTCTTCTTCCTGTCAGCTGTTCTCAAAAAAGGCATCTCTAGGCAGCTCCAGGCATCTCTGGAGACCCTGGTAGCTATTGGACACTTTCTGATGGACTTTTCAGTTCCAAAACCAGAGGAAGAGATGACTTCATGAGGGTTCTGACCTCCTCTCTGTGTAGGAAATATTAATTTTCCATGAAGATTTTCATTTCTAAAGTGACTGAAATGCTTTACAGCTGTTCCCTTCATACTGAAGGCTGTCCCTAATGAGTCAAGTGGTTTACCTGCTACAGTGGGACATTTGTTTGTTGCTTTGTTAACCTTTACAGTGTCAAAACTGTAAGTATATCTTACATACTGAAGGAAATCTTTGTACTGTTATTGAGTGTTCTGTAACATTTATAATGTATTAACTGTTAAAAATACTGGTTACATCTGTAACTGACCAATAGCTGTAGGAGAGAAACTCCAAGATATTTTATGAAACATGTTGTTTATATTTGTATCTCCAGACTTAATGGAGAATAATCTCAATCTTTTATAAAGAGCTTAGTTCATGTTGTATCCTAGTTATAGGAGTGCAGTGTAGGTTTGACTGTGAGTTTACAGTTAGAGAAAAGCTCCAGGCTGTTTCCTTCATACTGAAGGCCCCCTCTGGTGAGTTATGCTTCACGTGTATTAAACTATATTATACAGCACAAAACCCAGTGACAGTTACTTTTATTCTGAAGGATGTCTTGCACTTATTATAACTCTTAAAAAGTTATGTAACTTTAGTGTATGAATTAAATCTTCATTTAGCATTTGCAAACCAGCTTGCATAGTTTGTATGCTATATCCTTCACAGTGAAGGACATACATTAGTGTGTATAAAAAGAAAAAAATGAATTATTATTGTTGTTCCTGGTATACACGCATGTCGAGGTACATTTTAAGATAGTTATATTTTGTCATCATGTAAATTCTACCCTGACTGTAAAGACAGGTTTTAACCACTACCAATGCAATGACTGTATTTATTGATTGGAGAAATTCTCCATTATAGTACAAAACCTGACTGTGTATTGCATGTATACTCTGTAATTGCCGGGTAACTGAACTTTTGAGAAGACAGAATATCTCTTGTACCATAGACAGATATCAAGCTGTGAAAGTGGAAAAATCGTGCACTTTCAGCAGCATGCACTCAATTCAAGTTATAGAAATGGGCCCAGATATTCAAAGGGGTTGCGCCATGCTCAACTCCCCAATGTACCCCGGCGCGATATTCAAAGGGGCAGGCTGTGCAGCGCAACCCCTGATGTGCTGGGGCGCAATATCAATGTATGCTGAGCAGATGCAGGGGGTGTGCCCATGCATATGTGGCATATCCCGATATTCAGCCTGGGATGTGCAGTGCATATGCTGGCATAGCCCCTACATGCGCCGCACACTGGTGCACAAAATTGAGCCGGAAAAGAAAAGGCTCAAATGCCGGCCACCCACAGGTGGGCGGCTGTAGCGTATGGTGCAATACAACAGCCACCAGCCATATGTGGCCACTCAGCCAGCAGGTACACCATCCACAAGCACCCTGACATGGTAGACATGTGCCCCAGCCCCGCCCCATCACCCAATCACTAACTTAGGCAGTAATATAGGACCCTGGTGGTCCAGTGCCCCCCTTCACCTGATCGCAGGCTGTTGTAATTTTAAGTTTCCCTGGTGGTCCAGTTAGAAGCGCCCCATGCCTGATTGCAGGCTGCCATTCCCAGACAGAGATACCTGGTGGCCAGTGGTACCCCCCTCCCTACCCTCCCACAGAGGTCCCTTGCCACCCAGCACCCCTCCTGTCATCGGTGGGCGGCAGCACCCCACCCACATGCCACCTGGCATTCATTCACATATTGGGCCTGTGTAGTACAGTGTGGTCTGCACACCCATTGGTCAGTGCAGTGGACCAACAGGCATACAGAGCATACTGTATGCTGTCATTTGATGGGCGGCGGCAGCAGGCGGGCAGGGTGCTGCCGCCTGCCAGTGACAGGGGTGCTGGGTGGCGGGGACCTCTGTGGGAGGGTGGGGTGGGAGAGGGTACCACTGGCCTCCAGGTATCTCTGTCTGGGAATGGCAGCCCGCGATCGGGCTCGCGGGCTTCCACTGGAACACCAGGGTATCATAACTTTACAAATGCCCACAATTGGACAAGGGGGAGCTTCCCACTGGACCACTAGGGATTCTTACTATTACAACAGCCCACAGTCAGGTGTATGGGAGTGGGGGGGCTGCAGTGGCACATCAGGGTGTCGATTCCTGATGGTTGCAGTTTGGCAGGGTGCCAGGTGCAATTCGACGAGGATCAGCGCATCGCATGCAAATGGGGCCATAATGACATGCAAATAGCCCCATTTGCACCTTGCATGCAGAATGGCCTCATTTGCATGCCCCAGGTTGAATATCGTGGGTGATGAGACTGGCACTACTACACTTGTGCTGGCACATCCCCCTGCTCCCTTTCATTGTCTTGAGCTAATGCAGTGCCACTGCGCCATGTGCAGTGTGTGTGCCCCCTGTGCGATATTCAATGGTGCTGAGCCATGGTGCATCACCATTGAATATGGCCTGGTCCATGCCCTAATGCAGCTCTGTTGTGCTGCACCCAGGCTTGGCCACTGCCCATTGCAGTCTGAATATCCAGGCCATGAAGTTCTTCTGTTCCCTAACCTAATTGCTTCTTACACTATCTGTCTCCTGTGGTTTTAAACTGTTATCACTTTGTAGTAGTGTGTTAAGTATAGCAATTAAATGAGTAACATTAAATTGTTTGTTCTGTGATATTATCTTCATTTTTAAGGGGAAATGTTATATCGTTGTAACAGTATTCACCTTTAAAGGGCCCCTGACATATTTGAGACAACTTTGAAAAAATCTAATCTTCAGGCATAAATGTAGTTTATATTTGGTATTTTATTCTGTAATTCTCACCCTTATTTCCTTATTACTAAGGGTATTTGCATGAATACAGTATCTCTGCCCTTCCAGCTCATGATGTCTGCCTACACCTGACATGATAATTCTGTTTATGGCATCAAAATATATTGCTGTGGCAATAGTTATGATGTCATAAACAGTGGATTATGATGCCATGTGTAAAGAAGCAGCCAGAGATGATATAGTCTAGGGGCAGTAATCTTGTTTTCATTCAACTGTTTTCAGTAATAAAGAAAATAAGGAATTAATTACTGAGAATATACAAAGTAATAAAGACAAGCATTTGTCAATGCTGAATGTTGTCTTGCTGGCATTGGCTTTGGTAGTACAAGAGTTAGGGAGATGCATACTAGGAATGGCAGTGAAGTATAGAACTGACGTGAACCCCAGCCCACCCTGCAGAGAGTGGCATGCATTGGGGTGTGCCTTTGGGTCACTGGCCAAAACGCTAATGCCATTTCACTTCACCCTACCCTGCAGACTCTGACAAGTGTTGCATTGTGCCTTGGGGTCATCAGGCCTTACGCTCACCCCATTTCATAAGGAAGTATGTTGAGATGGGTGCAGCATAGGAGAATGGGGTGAACTTTGGAGCCGAAGAGGCCAAGGCACACCTTGATGCCTGTCAGTGGCTGCAGAGTGGGGGTGCAATGGCGTGAGCATTACAGCCAACAATTCAAAGGCACTCCCTGATGCCTGCTTAGTCTGTACAGGGTGAGATGTTATGATTAGAAACCCTAATGCCCTGGGCATTTGTTGGTATTCACACTCCAAATTTTCAACATGGCCTTTTTGTGACCCCACCTCATGAAAGCATGTGGGGCCTCTGCTTATGAACAGTGTCTCTGTGATTTTGTTAATGTGACCCAAATGTTGATTTCCCACAGTGACCACACCATTCTGCACCACATAAAAATGTCAGCTGCACCATTCATAAGAAGGTGTGCAAAAATGGTGATGCTGAACATCTTGAGTGAAAATATTAAACATTTTTTAACTTATGACGGTGCATGGACACTGTGCAATGCACGCTTGTAACATAGTCGTGTTGTGGAATTTTTTGACCAACTGTTAGGCATTTTGGGACCTCTGCTCATGAACAGTGTTACTGTGATTTTCTTACTGTGTCCCAAACATTGCTTTCCTCCAGCTACTGCGTCACTGTGCACCGGATGTGCTAAAACACATTTTGGGCAGGATGTGGAAAATTAGGCTGTACTGTTCATAAGGAGGTGTGAAAAAATGGCAATGTTGAAAATCTGGAGAAAAAAATATTACAAAACCTTGAAGTTAAAAGCGTGCGTGGAAACTGCGCAACACACACTCATAACACAGTCATTTTGGGGAATTTTGTTCACCAAATTTTCAACATAGGCATTTTAGGACCTCTGCTCATGAACAGTGTTACTGTAATTTTCTTACCGTGTTCCAAATATTGTTTTCCTACAGCGACTGCACCACTGTGCGCCAGATGTGCGAAAACACATTTCAGGCATGATGTGGGAAATGACAGCTCATAAGGAGGTGTGAAAAAATGGCAATGTTGAAAATCTAGAGCAAAAATATTACAAATTCTCAAAGTTACAAGCATGCATGGGAACTGTGCGATGCACACTCGTAACACGGTCATTTTTTGGAATTTTTTCACCAAATTTGCAACATAGGCTTTTTGGGAACCCACCTCATGAACTGTTGTTTTGTTAATCAGTCCCAAAAGGTGAATTAACACAGTGACCATGAAATCACCTTTTGGGAAGAATAATGCCATGACAGTGCCTGAATTCATGAGGAGGAGTCCCAATAACCCCATATTGAAAATTTGGTTCCAAAATTCCCCCAAATGCCCGAGATATGCACCAAAGTTGAAATAAACCTATTTATGCCATTATACAGCTTACCGGCATTTCCTCAGTTCGTGGTCAGCTTTGAAGAGTGCAGACATGTTCCTGGTCCACCAAAGATCATTGCACTGGGCTCCAGAGATAAGTATGGGGTGAGGAGGGGGTGTGGAGAGGTGGGGTGCATAGAGGGTGGTTGCGGGTTGGGGTGGGGGCTGCCAACAGCCAGCGAGGGACCGTTTGCTTTGTTTCAGGTTAAAAAAATAAAAATCACCACAAACCGTTTTCTGTTTTTTTAACAGGATGTGGCCACATTGGGGTGGGCTCCCAGTGTGGCACATTGGTGGGGGGGTCACGTCACCCACACTGGGGTGGGCGTGGTACACAATCTGGGCAGCACCAAAAGAATGGCAGGGGGAGGGTAACATGCTGACTGGGGGATTGGGCACCCTGTTGGCAAGGCTGTCTGCCTTTGGAGGCATGATTGATGTTGAGGGGGATTGGGCACCACCCTCGGCACACCATAACAGGGAAGGGGGCATGTATGCTGACAGGAGGATTGGGCACCCCCAAAGTTGGCTATAGAGGGACTGTGAGGGCGGGCAACGAACTGCCGCCCGCCATGTTTATTGAAATGTTACATCGCACAAGGCACACCCTGCAATGAGGTGGAGCTCCCTCATTGCAGCAGCTAAAATTTTTGAATGTGGTGGCATGATTTTTGCACTGCTGTCATAGACAGTGTGCAATCTAATTTATTCCATGAAGCCCAGCCTGAAAAAGCAGTGGTGCCACTGACCACAGCATGACTGCACCTCCAAAACCTGCTTTTCCAAAGTTACAGCAACATGTTTCTTGTGCAGGCACAAGACAACATAAAAATGGGATGGATTTCAATATAAATCTTACGTTTTCAAAGTTTTCCTAATGCTTCAGGGGCTCTTTAAAAATCAGCTGGCACCCTTGAAAACTTTTGAAATAATACAATTTAGACTCAGCTCTTCACTTGTTCTTCATTACCAAGGATATCTGCATGCAGACAGAGTTTTTCCCATAGATGTCATCTGTTCTGCCTGTTTATTCCTCAGCCAACGCGATAATCCTGTGCTTGTGACATCACAGGTGGTTCCTTAGCAGTAGGTTGTGATGTAACAGAAAGATGATTATGACTTTAAGTGTGGAATATGCAGTTTAGATAAAGGAATTCTAAACTGCAAAGACCATGCCTGTATACCTAATGATAAAAAACAAAAACTGTTTGTCATGTGAGTTCCAAAGGTGCTGATGCAAGGCAGGTATGTCTTGTAGTTTACAGCAACTGTCACATAAATCCTACATCAGTAGTACCCCCCTACTTAGTTTTCTCTCTCAGGTCCTCAGGCTGTTTCTGGTCTTTGTGTGTTTTAACACTAGAAGGAAGGGTGCCTTCATTATCTCAGTACTGAAGTGGGAAGCAGGAGAGCCCAGGTTCAAATTGAGCCAAAGTCAACCACTCACTGTGTGTTCATGGGCAAGTTGTGTGAACTCTCAATGTTCTCTCCCTCCCACCCCAGCTGGCAAGTGATTTGCATGCTGGGAAATGAAGTTAATCAACTCATGAGTATTGCAGATTGTTCCTGAATGGTTCAGGAGCATTCGTCAAAATGTAACTCAGTTCATGAACTGTGTGTTAATGCAGCATTCCTGAAGTTACAGAACCTTTAATATACAATGATGAAGTAAGACAAAAAAATATTTTTTTCCTACTTAATCTACATATCAGAATGCACTGTTTCCCAATTTATGTGATAGAAATAATTCATCTGTGGTCTGTTAGCTATTGCTTTTATAAACAAATAAAAAGGTGGAAAACCAGAAATGACAAAACATGTATTATTATGAAATATATGCAATCTTGAAAATATGGAAATACATATAAAAGGACTGCCTTGTACTGGTGGTGCACACAGCATAAGAATCCACAGTACAAAAGTAAAAGCTGGTCTAATACATCACAAACCTCTACACATTCCAGTAATTGCAAGTTAAAATTCATGTTTGTTGGTTATACGAGCAGGAAAGAATAGCCTCCACAGCCTAACCCAACTTTCATCCAGTCACTCTGGGTTTTGTCAAGGTTATACTGACCTCTAGTGGTGTGTCACTTATAAATACACACAAATCTGTCATACATTTATATCTGTTCAAGGAATAACAACCTAGTTGGTACATCTATTTATATAAAGTATTTCAGCAAGACAATCTTCATGAGATTGGAAGGTCTGGTTTATAAGAGTGAACAGTGGCAGCAGTGCCTACCCATTGCACAAATAATACAATCGATGTTTACATATAGTGGCAACATACGAGCTACTGAATTAAAGCAACAGCTACACATTGCACAGATAATACAATCATTTGTATGTTAATACAGTATACAGTATCAACAAATAAGCTGTTAAACTAAAGCAACAGATAAACATTGTGAAAATAACATGATCCCTGTGTACATTAATATGATATACAGTACCAATATACGATGAGCTACTGAATTCAAACGATAGCAACACAGTGCACAAATAATGCAATCCCTGTGCACATTAATACAACATATTGTAACAACATATGATCTACTGAATTAATGCGACAGCTACATATTGCACAAACAAGGCTATCTCTGTGTACATTAATGCAATATACAGTACCAACACATGAACTATTGAATGAAAGCTACAGATACATATTACACAAATAAAGTAATCCTTGTGTAGATTAATACAGTACACAATGCCAACATATGAGCTGTTGAATTATATCAACAGATACACATAGAAAAATAGAGACATAGAATTTGATGGCAGATAAGGACCGCTTGGCCCACCTAGTCTGCCCATTTTCCTATCTAAAAGATAAGCTGCAGATCCTAGTTAACCAACAGCCTACTTCCTCCTACCCCCCACTAGGACTGCCTTATGTCTGTCCCATGCATTCTTGAATTCCCCCACTGTTCTTGACTCCACGACCTCCTCAGAAAGGCTGTTCCATGCATCCACATCCCTATCTGTGAAAAAATACTTCCTCACATTACTTCTGAGGTGTCCCCCCTCCGTCTACAAATTGTGCCCCCTTGTTCTTGCACATCTCTTTTTCTGAAGGATACTACCCTCTTGGACTTTGTTGATTCCCTTGAGATACTTGAAAGTTTGTATCATGTCCCCCCCTTCTTTCCTCAAGGGTATACATATTAAGCTCCTTTTAGTCTCTCTTCATATGTCTTCTGGTACAGACCCTGAACCATTTTGGTTGCCCTCCTTTGGACAGCCTCCACTCTGCCTATGTCTTTGCGGAGATGGGGTCTCCAGAAATGCACACAGTACTCCAGATGTGGTTTCACCAACTGTCTGTAGAGAGGGATAACAACTTCCTGTTTTCTACTGTTGATGCTTCTCTCTATTCATCCTAGTATCCCCCCAGCCTTCCTTACTGCCTTCTCACATTGCATGCCCACCTTTAGGTCATCTGATATAATTACACCCAGGTCCCTTTCAATTTTTATTGTCACTATCTCACCTCCCAGTGTGTACTCTTCCCCTGGGTTTTTGTTTTCCAGGGGCATTGACCTCAAGGGAGCTGTGTCAGGATTTCTGCAAATCAATTTGTGGGCAGAAGAAGACACAATGCACGCAGGAACCCAGTACAAAAGGGCAGCCTGCAGCAGTGGGAGCCACAGAATGAGTGAGTGAGGGAGGGGGAGTGAGTCAGCTCACTGGAGCTCTGTTGGGACTGCTGCAGATTTCTCTGTGGACAGAAAAAGGCAGCAATGCATGCAGGGGCCCAGTACAAAAGGGCAGCCTACAGCGGTGGGAGAAACAGTACAAATGAGAGAGAGAGGGAGAGTGAATGAGTGAGCGAGCTCAACGGAGCTCTGTCAGACTGCTGCAGATTTATTTGTAGCCAGAAAAAGGTGCCAACAGAGGCATGAGCCCCATACAAAAGGACAGCTTGCAGCATGAGGACAAACAGAATGAGTGAGTGACATGGGGGAGTGAGCAACCTCAATGGAACTCTGTCGGGACAGTTGTGTATTTCTGTCTGGGCAGAAAAATGTGCAAACGCAGGAAGGAGCCCAGTACAAAAGGGCAGCCTGCAGCGCCGGCAGAAACGGAATGAGTGAATGAGAGAGGGGGAGTGAGCAAGCTCATCGGAGCTCTGTCAGCATACCTCTCAAGTGTCCCTGATTTTCTGGGACGTCCCTGATTTTACTTCAACATTTTACTCTGTCCCTCCTAAAATTTGTGTTTTTGTGGCTAAACAGTGGGGACTGTAAGCACAAAACAATGTCAAGCATTAAAGTTACAGACTTGTTCTTCTTTAGAAAATGCATTTTGCACTAAGCCCCATATTCTACCAGCTTTCTGGGTGGATATCTCTAATTTTGAAGATGTGTCCCTGATTTTGGTCCTTTGTCCCTGATCTTTTTAAGCATTGTCCCTGATTTATGAGGCACTAGGTTGAGAGGTATGTCTGTCAGGACTGCTGCAGATTTCTTTGTGGGCAGAAAAAGGCAGCAACACAACCGGGAGCCCAGTACAAAAGGCCAGCCTGCAGCACCGGAAGAAACAAATGAGCGAGTGACAGAGAACTCTGGCAGGACTACTGCAGATTTCTTTGTGGGCAGAAAAAGCCACTAATGCAGGTAGGAGCCCAGTACAAAAAGGCAGCCTGCAGCAGCGGAAGACACAGAATGAGCCACTGAGGGAAGGGGAGTGAGTGAGCTCAACAAAGCTCTGTTGGGACTGCTACAAATTTCTTTGTGGGCAGAAAAAGGCAGAAATGCACCCAGGGGTCCAGTACAAAAGGGCAGCCTGCAGCGGTGGTAGAAACAGAATGAGCAACTGAGAGAGGGGGAGTGAGCATCCTCAACTGAGCTCTATCGTGACTGCTGTGGATTTCTTTGTGGGCAGAAAAAGGCAGCAACACAACCAGGAGCCCAGTACAAAAGGCCAGCCTACAGCACCGGCAGAACCGAATGAGCAAATGACAGAGGGGGAGTGAGTGACCTCAGGGGAGCTGTGTCAGGACTTCTACAAATCACTTTGTGGGCAGGAAAAGCCTCCAACGCAGTGTGGAACCCAGTACAAAAGGGCAGCCTGCAGCAGCGGGAGCCATAGAATGAATGAGTGAGTGAGTGAGGGAGGGGGAGGGAGTTAGTGAGCTCACTGGAGCTCTGTTGGGACTGCTGGGGATTTCTCTGTGGGCAGAAAAGGGCAGCAATGCATGCAGGGGCCCAGTACAAAAGGGCAGCCTACAGCGGCAGTAGAAACAGAATGAGTGAGTGTGGGAAGGGGAGTGAGTGAGCTCAATGGAGCTCTGTCGGGACTGCTGCAGATTTCTTTGTGGGCAGAAAAGGTGCCAACTCCAGGCAGGAGCCCAGTCACAAAGGGCAGCCTGCACTGCCAGGAGAAACAGAATGAGTGCGTGAGACAGGGGAGGCGACCTCAACAGAGCTCTGTTGGGACAGCTGCTTGATTTCTATGTGGGCAGAAAAAGGTGCCAATGCAGGCAGGAACCCAGTACAAAGGCCAGCCTGCAGCGCTGGGCGAAACACAACGAGCGAGTGAGAGAGGGGGAGTGAGTGAGCTCAACAGAGCTGTGTCATGACTGCTGCAGATTTCTTTGTGGGCAGAAAAAGCCTGCAATGCAAGCTGGAGCCCAATACAAAAGGACAGGCTGCAGCAGCGGGAGATGAGCCCAGTACAAAAGGCCAGGGTGCAGCAGTGGGAGAAACAGAATGAGCGAGTGAGAGAGGGGGACTGAGCAAGCTCAACGGAGCTCTGTTGTGACTGCTGCAGATTTCTTTGTGCGCAGAAGAAGGCAGCAACACAGGCAGGAGCCCAGTACAAAAGGGCAGCCTGCAGCACCAGGAGAAACAGAATGAATGAGTGAGTCAGGGGGAATGAGCGACCTCAACGGAGCTCTATCATGACTGCTGTGGATTTTTTTGTGGGCAGAAAAAGGCAGCAACACAACCAGGAGCCCAGTACAAAAGGCCAGCCTGCAGCACTGGCAGAAACGAATGAGCAAGTGACAGAGTGGGAGTAAGTGACCTCAAGGGAGCTGTGTCAGGACTTCTGCAAATATCTTTGTGGGCAGAAGAAGCCGCAAACGCTGGCAGAAACCCAGTACAAAAGGCAGCCTGCAGCAGCGGGAGCTACAGAATGAGTGAGTGAGGAAGGGGGAGTGAGTGAGCTCACTGGAGCTCTATTGGGACTGCAGCGGATTTCTCTGTGGGCAGAAAAAGGCAGCAATGCATGCAGGGGCCCAGTACAACAGGGCAGCCTGCAGCGGCAGGAGAAACAGAATGAATGAGTGAGAGCAGGAGAGTGAGTGAGCGAGCTCAATGGAGCTCTGTCAAACTGCTGCAGATTTATTTGTGGGCAGAAAAAGGTGCCAACAGAGGCAGGAGCCCAGTCCAAAAGGGCAGTCTGCAGTTCCAGGAGAAACAGAATGAGTATGTGAGACGGGGGAGTGAGCGACCTCAACGAAGCTGTGTCGGGACAGCTGTGGATTTATTTGTGGGCAGAAAAAGGTGTCAACTCAGGCAGGAACCCAGTATAAAAGGGCATCCTGCAGCACTGGGAGAAACACAATGACCGAGTTGGGGGGGGGAGTGAGTGAGCTCAACGAAGCTGTGTCGGGACTGCTGCAGATTTATTTGTGGGCAGAAAAAGCCCCTAATGCAAGCAGGAACCCAATACAAAAGGGCAGGCTGCAGCAGCAGGAGATGAGCCCAGTACAAAAGGGCAGGCTGCAGCAGCGGAAGACACAGAACAAGTGAGTGAGGGAAGGGGAGTGAGTGAGCTCAGTGGAGCTCTATTGGGACTGCTGCGGATTTCTTTGTGAGTAGAAAAAGGCAGCAATGCATGCAGGGGCCCCCAGTACAAAACGGCAGCCTGCAGCGGTGGGAGAAACAGAACAAGCAACTAAGAGAGAGGGGGCACGAGCGAGCTCAATGGAGCTGTGTAGGGACTGCTGCAGATTTCTTTGTGGGCAGAAAAGGAAGCAATGCACTCAGGGGCCCAGTACAAAAGGGCAGCCTGCAACAGCGGGAGAAACAGAATGACCAAGTGAGAGAAGGGGAGTGAGCGAGCTCAATGGAGCTCTGTTGTGACTGCTGCAGATTTCTTTGTGTGCAGACGAAGACAGCAATGCAGGCAGGAGTCCACTACAAAAGGGCAGGCTGCAGCAGCTGGAGATGAGCTCAGTACAAAAGGGCAGGCTGCAGCAGCGGGAGACACAGAACGAGCGAGTGAGGGAAGGAGAGTGAGTGAGCTCAACGGAGCTCTGTTGGGACTGCCACAGATTTCTTTGTGGGTAGAAAAAGGCAGCAATGCATGCAGGGGCCCAGTACAAAAGGGCAGCCTGCAACAGTGGGAGAAACAGAACGACCGAGTGAGAGAAGGAGAGTGAGCAAGCTCAATGGAGCTCTGTTGTGACTACTGCAGATTTATTTGCATGCAGACAAAGACGGCAATGCAGGCAGGAGTCCAGTACAAAAGGGCAGCCTTCAGCGCCGGCAGAGACGGAACGAGTGAGTGAGAGAGGGGGAGTGAGCAAGCTCAACGAAGCTCTGTCGGGGCTGCTGCAGATTTCTTTGTAGCCAGAAAAAGGTGCCAACAGAGGCAGGAGCCCCATACTAAAGGACAGCCTGCAAAGCCAGGACAAACAGAATGAATGAGTGAGTGACACATGGGGAGTAAGCGAGCTCAACGGAGCTGTGTTGCGACTGCTGAAGATTTGCTTGTAGGCAGAAAAAGCCGCCAATGCAGGTAAGAGCCCAGTACAAAAAGGCAGCCTGCAGCAGCTGGAGACACAGAATGAGCCACTGAGGGAGGGGGAGTGAGTGAGCACAACAAAGCTCTGTTGGGACTGCTGCAGATTTCTTTGTGGGCAGAAAAAGGCAGCAATGCACCCAGAGGCACAGTACAACAGGGCAGCCTGCAGCGGTGGTAGAAACTGAATGAGCAACTGAGAGAGGGGGAGTAAGTGAGCAAGCTCAACAGAGCTCTATTGTGACTGCTGCGGATTTTTTTGTGGGCAGAAAAAGGTGACAATGCAGGCAGGAGCCCAGTACAAAAGGCCAACCTGCAGCGCCAATAGACACGGATCAAGTGAGTGACAGAGGGGGACTGAGCAACCTCAACGGACCTGTGTCTTGACTACCACAGATTTCTTTTTGGGCAGAAAAAGCCACCAACACTGGCAGGAGCACAGTACAAATGGCCAGCCTACAGCACCATGAGAAACAGAATGAGTGAGTGACACAGAGGGAGTATTTATTTATTTATTTATGAGATTAACCAGGAAGGCATACTGAGCAACATGCTCGATTCCAGATGCAACCTGGGGGTCTAGCCCAGTACATGTATATAGTAGAACATTTAAAATACAGAAATGACAATAGCGAACATTGTCTGTGATATCATAACAGAGTAGTACAGTTTTGAACGATCACAAGCAGGAAGGTAAAATGCAGACAGAATACATATCGCAGAATACAAATCACAACCAGGAGTACTCCTGCACAAATTATGGGTACTTAGTAGCGGGTAACAGCAATTTAGCATAAGCAGCTGGAGGTGAAGTGTGCCTGGAGTAGTCTGTTGCGTTGACCGGGATTTTGTGCATGTCTGATGGGGGCTGGAAGGCCATTCCATATCTGGGGGATCCTATATTTGAAAACTGACTGACCTTTGGTAGTGTGCATTAGTGGGACATGTAGAAGTCTGGGGCCTGCACCTTAAGGAGTACACAGGGGGAGGTTGTTGAGATAAAGTAGACACAAGGTAGGGAGGGAGGGAGGGAGTGAGTCCAGAATTTAGCAGCAAGTCTAGCACAATTTATTAGTCTCTGGTCATGGAGAGATGGCAGGGCTAGGGAGCTGTATAACGTACTGTGGTGGGTGGATGGGGGGGAGTCTAGGATGAAGCGGCAGAAGGAGTGGAACAGGGTGTCTAGACTTGTCAGGGTAGATGCATGCCACCTCAACGGACCTCTGTCGGGACAACTGCGGATTTCTCTGTGGGCAAAAAAGGGTGCCAATGCAGGCAGAAACCCGGTACAAAACAGCAGCCTGCAGCACTGGGAGAAACAGAACGAGCAAGTGACAAAGGGGCAGTGAGCAAACTCAACGGACCAACGCAATCAACATTCGGCATTGACAAATGCTTGTTATTCATTGTGTGTCAAATTGACATGGCACCTTTGTAAATGAGCTTCTCGCTCAAAGGTTGTAATCCTAGACTATAGAAAATAAATTAAATAAATAAATGAAACCAGGTCTGGTCTGCTGGATGTACCTGCTCATTCACAGCTCATCCCTCTACTCTCTGTGCTATACTGCCAGCTTGTGTCCACAAGTAAAGGAAGAGATTTATACAATTTTATGTAAAATATTATACATTTTCTTGACACTGAAGTATATATTTCTGTGCTGAATCTAAATATGTTCTAAAACGTGCGCTATCTTTAAAATCACAGGCTTTATGCTGCTAATGTGCCTTTTATATTTAGGATTTTAGATACATTTCGAACTGATGCAGTTATAACAGCAATAGTATAATATCAAAACATAGAAGACAGAAGTGATAAAAAATTTTGTCTTTACTCATTTGGATGTAAGCCTTGCAGGTGTTACTGGAACATAATCAGTTTTACTGGAAAGCAGTGGACTTCCACCTTCAGGATCTCTACATTCCGAATCATTCACATAAGCTCTGCTAGGAATAAACTCCTGTACTCCAGCTTCATCTGTAAATGAGTATACCTGATCTTCATAAACACACAAAGTTTAGCAGGCTGGAGTAAAACTCCTGGAGCTCCAAGTTCGGTCAAAGCAGATTTGAAATTTGGCAAATGATGGCGCCGCCTCTGATTTTCTTTAGAGAAGTCAGGGTAGCATTATACTTTAAATCCTTCATAGCCAGAGAGCCTATTTTCTCTTTCAGGTTTTAAAACACTGCCTTCTTTTGCAAACAGATTCCAGAGTTGCAATAACTGTAGGTCCTGCCTCTGTGGATGCTTCAGTGTTTTTTTAGTTGTCTTGTAGTGAGGGTTTGCTGATTTAGCATTTAAAATACATGGGTCACAGGTAAATGGTAGTTTACTCACCTGGTAAAGGTGATTGTGGGGGAATGGCTCTCTGAGACACTCCACTTACCTGACATCATGGGTTGTGTACACCTGATAGGTTGTCTTGATGCACATGTGACTAGTTTTGAGGACGTCCCCTCTGAGTGTCTCTGGTCACTTCTAGTCAGTTCGATGTTTTCCAAAGCTGTGTCTGAAATGTAAGAAAGTTAAATTGCCCCCCAACTGTACCTTAATAATGATTATGCATGGGTCTGTAGAGGAATGAATTGTTAAAATGGAATTTTTAATGGATAAGTAGCAAATACATGTTGTGTGAGTCAGAGAGTATGCGAGTGTCCAAAGTTGCTTCCATGTGTCATTGTCACGTTGAGCTGTAGGGTGAGGCGTGGAGTGCCTCAGAGAGCCATTCCCCCACAATCACCTTTACCAGGTGAGTAAACTACCATTGTGGGGGATGGTCTCTGAGGCACTCCACTTACCTGACATCATGGGTTATTAAAAAGCAGTGAATGAAGTCTAGGGTGGGTTAGATTTGACAATGTCAGTGTTTCCTGAGTTTGCCGCTAGAAGTACTGCTCTTGCAAAATTTGTCTTGTGTTGTTGGGACACGTCCAGTCTGTAATGTCTCGTGAAGGTGTGGATGGTCGACCACGTGGCTGTAGCGCAAATTTCTTCTGCGGTGGCCATGTTTCTTTCTGCCCATGAGGTAGCAATGGCTCTGGTGGAGTGTGCCTTTAGTGTTGTAGGCACCTGCAAGTTGTTAGCCTTATAAGCCTCTGATATTGCTTTTCTGAGATACTCTGCAATGGCAGCTTTGGAGGCTGCCATGCCCAGTCTGCGCCCTTGAGTGATAATGAATAGTCAGTCTGATTTGCGAATATTTGCCGTTCTGTCTAAGTACATAGAGAGTAAGCGAGTCATGCCTAGCAGGCGAAGCTGTGGATCGGCTTGAATGTCCTCTGGTGGAAGTTGTGCTGGTATTTCGATAGTTTGGTTAAGGTGGTATTGAGATGCTACTTTTGGGCGGAATGAAGATATTGGTCTCATAGATATTCTGTCGGGGTAGAATTGCAGGAAAGGTTCTTTGTGGGATAGTGCTTGCAATTCTCCGACTCACCGTGCTGATGCTATGGCTGTTAGGAAGACTGTTTTGAGTTGTAGCCAGTTAATGTGGATGGACTTGATTGGTTCGAAAGGTGGCTTTGTCATCGCTGTTAGCACCGAAGGTAGATCCCATGGTGCAAGAGTGGGTTTTTGTGTTGGTCGGAGGTTATTGGCTGCTTTTAGGAAGCGAATGCCGTCTTGGTGTGAGCCCGGTGTAGTGCCCTGTATTTGTCCCGTGCTGCGCCTATGGCCGCAACTTGTACCCTTAGTGATGACGGGGAGAGTCCTAGTTGGAGACCTTCCTGTAAAAATAAGAGGATCTGTGGAATGGTGCATTTTGCAGTGTTAATTTTGTGGTGTCGGCACCATGTGTCAAAAATGTTCCAGTGTCGTAAGTAAGTGGTAAGAGTGGAAGGTTGACGTGAGGATGCCATGGTCTGAATGACGGAAGGGTGGTAACCTGCTTTTAGCAGTCTCTTCCTTTCAGAAGCCATGCCATCAGTTGCAATTGCCGTAGGTTCGGATGTGTAATCGGTCCTTGTGTGAGGAGGTCCGGTAGCAGTGGGAGTTGCCAGGGATCGGTCAGTGCCATGGAGACGATCGTAGCGAACCATGCTCTTCGAGGCCAATGAGGTGCCAGTAGAATGACTCTGGCTCTCGATAAGCGGATCTTTCGTAGCACTTGAGGAATGAGTGGAATGGGGGGAAAGATGTATGCTACTTGGAAGAACCATTTTGCCGATAGGAAGTCCACTCCTATTGCTCTGTGATCCTTGAAGCGGGACCAGTATTTCGTGCATTGGTGATTTTTGTGAGATGCCATGAGGTCTATCTGTATTGGGCCCCATCTGTGGTCGATTGTTTGGAATACTTGTGGGTGAAGTTTCCATTCGCCGGGGTGTATCATCTGGCAACTGAGCCAGTCCGCGGTGACGTTGAGTTTTCCCGCCAGGTGAATTACTGATATTGATTTTAAGTTTGTTTGAGACCAGTTGAGTAGTTTGGATGTTAGTGACATCATAGTTCTGCTTTTTGTGCCACCTTGCTTGTTTATGTAAGCCACCGTGGTTTGATTGTCTGACCTGATTTGTACGTGCTTGTGTAGGACGTGTTTGGAGAAGTGCAGTAGTGCCTTGAACACTGCCTTTAATTCTAGTACGTTGATCGAAGTTTTGAGTCTCTGTGTGGACCATTTTCCTTGCGCCATAAGTTGTCCGAGACACTCTCCCCAGCCGGAGAGGCTTGCGTCCGCTTCTATGGTGATGTCTGGTGTTATGTCTATCGGAACACCTAGGGTCAGTTTGTGTCTGTTTGTCCACCATTTGATGCTTGCTTTCACTCGGGTAGGAGAGTGACACGTCGGGATAGGTCGAGATCGTCTGGTGGACCTTGAGTCAACAGGAATAGCATGAGAGGCCTTGCGTTCCATCTTGCCCATGGGACAGTGTCTATAGTGGATGACATGAGACCTAGCATCTGAGAAATGTTCCATAGTGTCGTTTGTTTTGCGGAGCGCAGTCTGTGTGCAGTGGATAGTATTGTGTTGATTCTGGAGATGGAAGGAGTAACTCTTCCTATTTCTGTGTCTATGAGAGTGCCTAGGTGTTCTAATCTGTGTGTGGGGGACAGCTGGCTTTTCTTGTTGTTGATTATCCAGCCGTGGGTTTCCAGGCATTGTACCACCTGTTGTGTCTCCCGTATGGATTGTTGTAGAGAGCGTGTTCTTATGAGCCAGTCGTCCAAGTATGGAATGACATGGATGCCCTGTTGTCATAGGTGAGCGGCGAGTACCACTGATACCTTTGTGAACACTCTGGGCGCGGATGCTAGTCCAAAAGGAAGAACCTTGTATTGATAGTGTTGTCTGAGAATGCAGAAGCGTAGGAATCTGCAGTGTGCGGGTCTCATTGGAATATGCAGGTAAGCATCTTTTAAGTCTATTGAAGTGAGGAAGTCTCCCTGACGGAGAGCTTTGAGTGTGGATTTTGTAGTTTCCATTTTGAATGGAATGTGACGTACTGACTTGTTGACGAGTTTGAGATCCAGAACGGGTCGGAACCCCCCTGTCTTTTTCGGCACCAGGAAAAATAGGGAGTATATGCCGGTACCTTGTTCGTATTTTGGGACAGGTGAAATGGCATTGTTGACTCGTAATTCTTGAATAGCTGTAGTAATCTGAGCTGTTGTGTATGATAGTTTTGAAGAGGGGGATTGGAGCATTCTGCGTACTCGTGGGACAGTTGCGAATTGTACTGCATAGCCCTGTCGTATTATCTCTAGCACCCATTTGTCCGTGGTGGTCTGTACCCATTGTTCTAGGAATAGTGACAGTCTTGCTCCTACGGGAAATTTTTGTAGATCTGGAGGTAAGTAGTCATGCTTTGAAATTGTTTTGGCGATGGTAGTTGCCTCTGCCTCTGTGTGTGTTGCCCCTGCCTCTGTATCGGTTGTATTGGTACGGAGTGGAGTAGTTCTGGCGGAAGGTGGTGCCACGAAAAATGTAGGTGGCGCGTCTCTTGTCGCGAAAGGACAAATGTCTGCCTCTGGGACGAGATGGGAGGTAACTCGATCGTGGCTGTTCTCTGGCCAGTAACCTGCCGTCCTGTTTACCCTTGAGATACTTTTCGAGGGCCTGTCCGAAAATCATGTTGCCTGTGAATGGGAGTCTATGTAGCGTAGCTTTGGATTCCTTATCGGCGTCCCATAGTTTCATCCAGAGGGATCTACGGGCTCTATTAGTAATAGCTGCTGATCTGGCGCTTATTTTCAGTGAGTCTACGGCCATGTCCGCTTGGTATTTAGTTGAGAGTATGGCATTGTCTAAGAGGGTGGATTGGCGAGACTTTGCGGGAATGGTTTTCTGTATTTCTTGGAGCCAGGTGAGTTGGGCCCTAGTTGCGTAGATAGCTGTGGCAGCAGCTCTGCTTCCCAAGCCTGCAAACTCGGCTGTTTTCTTTAGATTTTCCTCTAGCTTTCTGTCATTCGGGTCTTTTAAGCCAGCAGCGGTCTCAGTGGGGAGTACCGTCTTTCTGTTTAGTGCTGCGATTTGAGGGTCCACGGCAGGAGGTGTGCACCAGAGTGCTAGCTTATCCTCTTGCAGTGGGTACATTCTGTCCCATGATTTTCTTTTGGGGATTCTTGCTGGTTCAGAGGAAGACCATTCTTTTAGGACTATTTCGTCTATAGCTTCACAGACTGGGAAGGCATCTGCAAGTTTTGCCGCAGGTTGTAGGGAAGGTAGTAGTTTGGATGTGGGTGTAGGAGTTACCGTCTCGAACCCCACTGTTTCCATAATGTGGCGTACCAGTGTCGGGATTTGGTCTGGGAAACACCACTTGGCTGTGAGAGTTTGTGGGTCTTGTTCTAGACTGGCTTCCTCCGAATCGGAGGAGTCACTGGAGTCTACCTGAGGTTCTGGTGGGGAGTGTCCATTGTCGTGTGTAAGTCTGTGTGTAGTCTTAGTTGGCGGTTGTTGTTGTTGAGATAGTTCTGTCAGCTTTTGTAGCATGGCTGTTAAGACTTCTTGTTGTGCCTGCATTAATTGGTTATTTTGTATTAGGGCTTTAGTGGCGTCCATCTGGTGTGTGTTATCGTGACTAGTGGACGGTGGAGAGCAGTCATCATCTGAATCTTGTGTCTCAGTGTGCATAGTGGTATCTTCGTTGCAGGATGTGCATAGTCTGCCTGAGTGTAGGTGTGACAGTGGCACATGGCATTGTTTGCAGCTTTTTGTTCTGGGCATGTTCACCTGATAAGTACAGAAAGGAGTTGCTTAGTGTGCTGGCTCAGGTGTAAATATATATATATATATATATATATATATATATACTGCACTGTGCTGTCAAAAACATGTGAAATGTAATGAGCAGCATCTGTAATAATGGTTCTGCAATCCCCAGATTTAAGAGGCTGGTACTTCATAGTGGGTGCACTGTACCTTTAAAAGTGTGCACTGTACCTTTAAAAGTGGTTTGTGCTGCTTCTGGTACTATTCTTACAAGTAGTTTGGTGCTGGGGTTTAATAAAAGTGCTGTACCTGTAAAAAGTGTTTTGTGCTGCTTCTGTAAAACGTTTGTAGTGTCTTGTTGCTAGTTGTAGTGCTTACAGCAGCAGTAGCAAGCAGCGCTACGAGTGAACGCGTTAATCGCGTTAGCTTAGTTATGCTGGGCGCTTGCTTCGCTATGCAGAGTATTTATGTGACTCTCTCTAACAGGAGTGGTGTCGCGAAAGAGTGGCGAAGTCTCACGAGCGTTTCCTCTTCACGCTCGAGCGTGTGCGTCTGACGTCGCAAGACTTACGTCGAAGTCTCGCGATCGTCATAGGCGGGAGTGTCGCGAGAGTATTAGAGCCAATCGGAAGACTCTGAGTGCATGTAGAAGAAGCAGGAAGTGGAGACTGCCTCTGTATGGGATAGCAAGGCAGGGCGTGGGCCTTAATGGGGCCATAAAAAAAAAACAATTGGGAATCGCCATGATGGGAGACAAACAAGAGGGATCGCCGTGAAGGGATGCCTGCGATTGAATGAGTCTATAAATAATGAGCAGAAACAGAAAGTAGTGACTGATAAGGCAAGGCAAATAGTCTTGTGTATGTTAAGTGTCGGAGACCGCTGAATTAGGGGTAAACAGAGCACTGAGGAGGATTGCTGATTGCCTTGTGTATAGTAAGTGTCTGAGACCGCTGAGATAGGGGTAAACAGAGCACTGAGGGGGATTGCTGGCTGTACTGGATGCCATAAGTCTGCAAATGGTCACCTGGAGTGTCTGATACCGCTGTAGTAGGAGTATCAGAGCACTAGAGTGGCTGCTGGGCAGAAAATGTCTGTAGGTAGTAGTAAGTAGCAGCATAGATATGGTCAGCATCTGGGACCACTAGATAGGGGAACCCAGAGCACTTTAAAACGCTGAGGTGTACAGAAGCAGGAAAGTGGCTGTGAATATTTTACCTCTAGATGCAAAAGTAAAACAATGCAGTAGCTCGAAAGAATGCGTAAAAATAAACAATGGATCCGTGCCTGTCTTGCTAGCAGTGAATTACAAGGCTGGTCTAGAACCGACGTATCAAAGAACGCAGAAACAAGCTGTGCTGTTTACATGGTAGCTGGCTACAGGCTAGGTTTAGCAGGTACATAAGAGTGTAAAAGGAGCTGTTCACCTACCTTATAGTGAGTTGTTTAGTCGTTGTATAATCTGGAGCTCTGGAAAGTGCGACAACCTAGTTAAGATGCACAAATTGAACTGACTAGAAGTGACCAGAGACACTCAGAGGGGACGTCCTCAAAACTAGTCACATGTGCATCAAGACAACCTATCAGGTGTACACAACCCATGATGTCAGGTAAGTGGAGTGCCTCAGAGACCATCCCCCACAATGTTTACTTACCAGAGCTCTCAATAGTGTTTCAACTGCCAGTGTAACAGTCTCCACCCCAAATCTTAAAGGGACACTGTCAACACGGTTAGGCCCCAAAGTGTCCCTAGTTAAAAAAAAATAAAAAAACATTTTATGATTGTTCACATTCTGTAGAGACAGTTAATGCAGCTGGTACTCTGATTCAGATCCCTTTTGTCTTTTAAGAAGAGGAAAACAGACCACATACCATACTGGTGTTACCACACCAAAACATGTTTGTTTACATTTCTTGATCAACTCACACTGCATCTTTCCTTGACTCAGAAACACTCCCAACGCAATCTAGCCACTCATTCTGCAGTGTGAGCAGAGGAGACTATTGTGCCATGAGCGGCTGCACTGTTTTAGGGTGTTTCTAATGTTCAGGAAGTGTGCACTAAAAGTAGTTCCATGATAAGAAGCAAAACAAAGCTGGGCACAGCTATACATTACCATGCATTTCCTTTCTAATAAGCAAGGTGGCAGATAAAACAGCCAGCATTATCAATTCATTTTAGAGGAAGTAAGCAATCTTAAAATGTGGGCTTTTACCTAAAAATAATATGATGCAAAAAAGCTTGACCGTGTCCCTTTAAAGATACTCCCCATATGCTGTACATATATTACGCTCTCTGAGCATATTGTCAATTCACTCCATTGTCCTGTGCAGGGATACCTGTTCTCCCACTGGGGCATCATGGGCAGAATTTAAAAAGGTTGCTGCATTGCGAGTGTCCAGAATATCTTTCTCCATTTTAATTTTACCTGTATTTGTGACCACTTTCTGATCAATAGCGGAGATTATTTTAGCCATATTGTCTATCTGAGCATGCAAACTGGCGAAAGCAGATTTTGTTTCCTTACGTTCACTTGCAGTAGTTTCTGTAGCATTTGTGAAGTCTGTTACTAAATCAAACAATGCAGACAATGTTAGCTCTTCCTCTCTTCCAGACGAGCCTGTCCCCTCATACTTAGTGTGAGTCACATGTTGTAAACTCACTGAACAGTGTGGAGGCTCAACATCCCTGCAGCTGGAGTCTTCATCAGACCCACCAAGAGCCCTGGCCCAAGTTAACCCCGCTGACAGCTGTGACACAAATTCATCAGTCTACCTCACATTCTCATGCTCCTTTTGCTATTTTTCTCAGCTTTAGAAAGTTTAGGTTGAGCACTCACATTAAAGTAAAAGTCCCCTCAGCCTATTTTCTGTATACTCAGGTAGACTGTAGGCATGAACAATGATTCCCTCTTTCGCATACCCCAAATTTTGCACTAATTTAAATATAAATGAAGTTGTTTCACTCTATTGTACCCCAGTGTGAAAACGTGTTTGTCTCCATGGCAAAGGTCATGATCCCACTCATGCAAGGCATCATGAGAGTTGAAGATGACCACCAGCATAAGTCAGCAGAAGTTATGCTCTCATTCAGTTCTGTTACTTGTCTTGTGAAGTCCCTGTATTCTGTAAAAACTTTTTCATCTACCTCAGGTATACTTTAAATTCCAGAAAACAGCATGGCATTTACTATGCATTGAAAAGTGTCATGGTCAGCACAAGACAAGAACATAGGAGCCATAGAGGATATAAGGAAACACAGAAGGAGCAGGACAGAGAACTGTATCAGTTAAAGCAGAAGGAGGCAGGGAAGGCAGTCAAAATAGCAAAGGCCCAAACTGAGGAAAAGATAGCCAACTCTGTTAAGAAGGGGGATAAAACCTTTTATAGGTACATTAGGGAGTACAAAAATACCAAGAGAGGGATACTGAGGCTTAATAAAGGGGAGAGAATGTAGGCAGAGGGTGACATTGAAAAAGCAGAGGTACTGAATGAATACTTCTGCTCAGTAGTCACAAAAGAAGAGGATGGGGAGGAATCTAAACCAAGCAATAGAAACACTCTAGATAGGGGGTCGATACCAGTCCATTCAAAGAAAAAAGGGTTCTGAGAGCACTCTTAAAACTGAAGGCGGACAAAGCAATGGGGCCTCATGGGATTCACCCCAATATTCTAAAATAAGTAAGGGTAGAACTAGTGACACCACTGACTACCCACTTTAACAAATCATGGAAGGATAGGGTGGTACCGGAGAACTGAAGGAGGGTGGATGTGATTTCACTTCACAAAAGTGGGAGCAGGGTAGAGGCAGGAATCTACAGACCAGTTAGTTTGACCTCAGTGGTAGGAAAAATGATGGAATCACTTATGAAGGACAGAACTGTTGAGTACCTAGAGGCCAGCTGGTCACAGGACCCAAGGTAGCATGGATTCATAGTGGGAATGTCATGTCAGACAAATCAAATGGATTTCTTTGACTGGGTGACCAAAGTAGTAGACCAGGGAGGGGCTGTGGACATGGCCTACATAGACTTTAGCAAGGCATTTGACACAGTACCACAGAAAAGATTATTATGCAAGTTAGCTAGCCTTAGAGTGGGTCCCACTGTAGTAGACTGGGTAAAAAATTGTCTGGACAACAGGATGCAGAGGGTAATAGTAAACAGAGTCCACTCTGAAGAAAGAGGGGATACTAGAGGGGTGTTGCTGGGTTCAGTATTGGAACCAGTCCTCTCTAATGTCTTTATAAGTGACATTGACTGGAAGAAAAAGTATGTCTCTTTGCAGATGACACAAAGATCTGCAACAGGGTTGATACACAAGGTGGGGTAGAAAGGATGAGAAGGGACTTGGCAAGGTTGGAGGAGTGGTCAAATGCATGGCAGCTTAGATTCAGTGCAAATAAGTGCAAAGTAATGCACCTGGGAAACAAAAACCCAGGGGAAGAGTACACAATGGGGGGGGGGGTGAGATACTAACAACAATAATGGAAAGGGACCTGAGGGTAGTCATATCAGATGACCTAAAGGTGGTCAAGCAATGTGAGAAGGCAGTAGGGAGAGCTCGGGGGCTACTGGGATGCATAGGGAGAGGCATCACCGGTAGAAAACAGGAAGTTGTTATCCCTCTGTGCAGATAGTTGGTGCGACCCCATCTGGAGCAGTGTTTGCAGTTCTAAAGACCCCATCTTCGCAAGGACTTAGACAAGATGGAGGCTGTCCAGAAGAGGGCAATCAAAATGGTGCAGGGTCTGCACCAGAAGACATATGAGGAGAGACTAAAGGAGCTTAATATGTATATGCTTGAGGGAAGGAGGGAGAGGGGGGACGTGATAGAAACCTTCAAGTACCTCAAAGGAATCAACAAAGTCCAAGATGGTAGCATCTTTCTGAAAAAGAGATGTGAAAGAACAAGGTTGCACAATTTGAAGATAGAGGGGGGAACAGTTCAGAGGTAACATGAGGAAGTATGTTTTCATGGAGAGGGTTGTGGATGCATAGAACAGCCTTCCTGAGGAGGTTGTGGTGTCAAAACAGTGGGGGAATTCAAGAATGCATGGGGTAGACGTAAGTCAATTCTGGTGTGGGGTAGGACAAAATAGTATGTTGGTTAAATTGGTATCTACAGCTTATCCATTAGGTAGAGAAATTGGTAGACTGGGTGGGCCAAGCAGTCCTTATCTGCCATCAGATTATATGTTTCTATGTTTCTATGTAACAGCACTGACGAATACAGTATATTTACAGCGGGTTTTAGCACTAAAATATCGTAATATTCCAGGATGCGTTACAAAAGCTGAGTCATGACCTCTGCAATGGAGTCAATCAGGTTTTTCCACAAGACTTAAGTAACTTTGTTTACATTTAAATTCTAATGGAATTAGGAGGGTGCAATGGAGGCAATCATTGTTCATGCCTACAAAGAACACAGGTGAACAAAATAAAAGGCTGAGGGGATCTTCCCTTTAAAGTTGTAAAATCATCAAAAATGCTGCTAAAGACAGACAGACTTTTTTTGCGTGGAGGGTGACAAACAGTTAGCTCCACCCCCTCTGGGGATAGTTTTATTGTGGTCATTAATCAATCTTGTTTAACTCACTAAAGTATCTGATTTGTGGGACCTCACTTCAATTGTTGTCATTAATTCATCTTATTACAGTCGCTGAAGTAGCTGATGTCACAGATCCCTCTTTAACTGTGATTGCTAATTACAGCTTTTTCACACCTGCTGAAGTATCTGTTGTTTGGGGCCCCTTTTTAATTGTAAACACTAATTAACCTTGTTATATTCACTGAAGTGTCTGATGCCAGGGGTCCCTCTTTAGTTGTGGTTACTAATTAGCCTTTTTATTCCGGGTGACGTATCTGATGTGTGGGACCCCTCGTTCGTTGCCATTGCTAATTAATCTTATTACTCCCACTGGAATATCTGATGTCTCAGGCTATTTTTATTTACCACCAGAAAATAACCTTGTTACACTCACAAAAGTGTCAAAAATGTTACCGAATCCACTACAGTGATCTTTACACAGCTGTTGGTTGGACCTCACTTGCCACCAGACGCCTGCTCCATGCTGGTATCTGGACCCTTAAGATACTCCTTCACAAACTACAGAGCTACTTAACATCTCTTATTCACATCTCCCGCAGTGCATACTCCCTTAGGAATTCAGACTACATCCTGCTAACTGTCCCTAGAACCCATACTACCTTTGGCCAACAAGCAATTTCATATGCTCTGCCTACTATTTGGAATCATCTCCAGTCCGTACTGAAACTAACTAGCTTAATCTCAATTAATTTCTACAAATCACTAGCAGTTTCTAAAATGAAAGATATTTGCAGCTGCCACTAAGCCTACCCCCTACTCCAAGACTGTCACATGTGTGATGTCCTTGTCCTCTCCTAGCCAGGAATGAAACTGTCTAACCAGTATATGGCTTATATTTGCTAAAGATATGACCCCTTTTTATGTTGGCACGTGTGCAGCCAACATCTTGTGGCAGTGGGGATTTGGGGGCGCGGTCGCTGTTGGGCGAATGCAAGACACACACCAGTAGGTGCATCCCTTATTCCCCAATCAGCCTGCATGCCGACGCCACACCATGCATACTAAGCTGGCGAGCACATCTAAGGTAAGGTCCGCTGCAATCCGAGCAAAGCTCGTCACATGTAGTGGACCCTTCCTACATGCTCGCCAGCTAGTAGCATGGTGGCACAGTGGCCGCTACACTGCCGACAGCACTGACTTTGGGGTGCCCAGTCCCCCAGTTGGCTTGCCCTGCCCCGTGAATTATGTGCTGATGGGGGAGCCTACTCCCCGTTGGCAGAATGTGCCCCCCACCTCGTTGTTTGCCGACAGGGGTGCCCAATCCTCGTCGGCATCTGCCTCCCCCTTCCTGTTGTACTGTGCCGATGGGGGAACCCACTCCCTGTCGGCATCATGTCCCCTCCTTCTTCTGTGCTGATGGGGGTGCCCAATCCCCATCAGCTACTGCACCTCCCACAACAAAAGAAAGCGACCTGTTAGAAAGAAAACCGTCCGTGTTTTTTCCTTCGTACCTGTAAACTGAAAACGGTCCTCGTTGTCTCCCTATCCACCACCCGCACTCCACCCACCCACTGCGCACCTGCCTCCCTACACTCCCCCAACCCCATACTTACTCTCCGGAGTCCAGCGCGACGATCTTCGCAGGACTGGGAATACATCTGCACTCTTCAAAACCGACCGCGAACTGAGGATATGCCGGTAAGCTGTATAATGGACTAAATAGGGGGTTTTCAACTTTGCTCCATATCTTAGGCATTTTTTGGAATTTTTGCACCAAATTTTCTACATGGAGTTTTGGGACCCCTCCTCATGAATTCTGTCACTGTCATGGCATTAATCACCCCCAAAAGCTGATTTCGCAGTCACTGCGCAGAATCACCTTTTGGGACCAATTAATGAAACAACAGTGTCAGTGTTCATGAGGTGGGCCCTCAAAAAACCTATGTTGCAAATTTGGTGGAAAAAATCCAAAAAATGGCTGTTTTACGAGCGTGCGTTGCTCAGTTGCTACGCAAGCTCATAACTTCGCGAATTCGCAATATTTTCATGCCAGATTTTCAACATTGCCATTTATCTACACCTCCTTGTGAACAGTACAGCTGTCATTTTTCACATCCTGGCCAAAATGTGTTTCCGCACTTCCGGCGCACAATACAGCGGTCACTGTGGGAAATCAGTGTTTGGGACAGATTTCAAAAATGGCAGTGACACTGTTCATGAGCAGAGGTCCTACAATGCCTATGTTGAAAATTTGGTGATGATACTCCATAAAATGACTGTGTTATGAGCGTATGTTGCACAGTTTGCACGCATGCTCGTAACGTTGCGCATTTGTAATATTTTCACTCTGGATTTCACCAGTAGCATTTTTACACACCTCATGATGACCAGTAAAGCTGTCATTTTATGTATCCTGCCCGAAATGTGTTTTCTCACGTCTGGCGAAGAATAGTGCGGTCGCTATATGAAATCACTTTTTGAGACAGCTTGAGGACATGACAGTGACACTGTACATGAGTAGAGGTGCTAAAATGCCTATGTTGAAAATGTGGTGCCAAAACTCCATAACATGCCTGTGTTACAAGTGTGTGTTGTGCATCTCCCACGCACCCTTGTAACTCCGCATATTTGCAATACTTACATGCCACATTTTTACCACTGCCATTTTTTTATACCTCCCTATGAACAGTACAACTGCCATTTTTCACATTCTGCCAAACATGTGTTTCCACAATGCACTACCAAAGGCAATGCCAGCACGACAACATTCGGCATTGACAAACGCCTTGTTACCTGCTCTCACTGCCCTTAGCCCCCAACTCTCCTACCTACATCTTAATCCCACCCACTCTTCCTAAACCCCCAGCCTTCCCTGCTTGCTAATCTTCTACCCTACCCTTCCTATTATCTATTCTCACTTGTCCTTGCACATTAACCTTTTTTATTATCCCATCTGTGCTATGTGTAAAACACTTCCCTTGTTTAGCTTTGACAGAAAAAACAATGTCTTAACTGAACATTGCCCTGCTAGGTTGTGCCGTATCATGAAATGTCTTTTGTGATCTATGTATGCACTTTATTTACTTATAAGCCAATGATTCCCTGATGTAATATCCTCATGTCTGTGTAAATGTCTCAGGACCTCCTTGTGAATGAGCTTGTTCAATGGAGTTTTTCCTGCAATAAACTTGAAACTTTGAAACTTGATAACAGCAGGTCCCCATTAATTATTATCAATAACTGACCTTGTTATACCTGCTGAAGTATCTGAGGTCTAGAACCCCTCTTTAATTGTTGTAATTAATTAATCTTGTTATACTTGCCAAAGTGTCTGATGTCTGGGACCCTCTTTATCTGTGATCACTCATTAACTTGATATCTCACTGAAGTATCCAACATCTGGATCCACTCTTAAATTGCTATCACTGATTAATCTTATTACACCCTTTGAAGTATCTGATAGTTGGGGCCCCTCTGTAATTGCTGTCGTTAATTAATACTGCTATACACACTAAAGAATCTGATCGTTGGGAACCCTCATTAGTTGTGATCAATAATTAACCTCAGTTCACCCACTGAAGAACCCAATGTATGTGGCCCCTCTTTATGTGTGAGCACTAATTAACCTTGATGTCTAGGGACCTTCTGCTATAACTTATTAATCATGTAAGATTTTCTGAAGTATCTGACGTATGGGCCCACTCTTCAAGCTTAGTCAATAATTAATCTTGTTTCACCCACTGAAGTAGTTAATGCCTGGGGCTGCTCTTAAATTGCTGTCACTAATTAATCTTATGACATTCTTTGAAGTATCTAATATCTGGGGTCCCTATTTAATTGCTGTCACTAATTAATCTTGTTACACTCCATGAAATAGCTGATATCTGGAGCAACACTTTAATTGTGATCAATAATAACTCTTGTTACATCCATGTATTGGGCAGACTAGATAGCCCTTCTGGTCCCTTCTGTCACCATCTTCTATGCTTCTGTTTCTTATGTATCTGGGGCCCAATATTCAAAAGTTTGCTTGGATGCTAATGGGTCTTTGACCACACAAATGAGGTTTGCACTGGAGCCCCATATTCAAAAGGGGCTGTTGCACAGGCAAAGTGGGTTAGCATCCATACAAAACATAATGTACATGTGGGGGCAAAGGTAGGGGCATGGCCATGAATATGCACACTGTGCCATCTACAACGGCATTGTGCTGCACCAAAGGGTTTAGTGTGGCCCTTTTGTGCAGTGCTAATACTGCCTAACAAAACCCTGACTTAACCCTGGACAACCTTAGTGGCTACCAGAGGTAATGTAACCACTAAGCCAGTTGCCCAGTGGTGGAGCACACCCACCCCCTGTGGTCCCTGGCGCTTCCCCCAATGATCTCCTGCCCCGTAGTAGAAGTATATGCCCTGGTGCTAGTGGTGTTCCCACTGATCCCCAACTCTGTAAATAGAGGTATATTCCCTGATGCTAATGGTGTACCCCCCTCCAATCCCCAGCCCTGTATGTAGAATTAAATGCCCTGGTGGTAGTGGTGCCCTCCCTCCCTCCAATTCCAGACCCATAGGTAGAATACCATTCCCTGGTGGTAGTGGTTTCCCACCCCAGTTGCCAGCCTGGATGTACAAACAACCCATCCTTGGCATCCAGTGGTTCCCCCCATGGCACCGGGCACCACCCACTCATCCCTGTCCAAAAAAATTAAAGGTGCACTGTTTCACTCTACATATGACAGCTGGCATGATTGGCACCAGTGGACACCTGGACCCACATGGCTATGGCCCTGCTTGTGGCAGATCCTGTGGCTGAGCCCCTGGAGCACAGGTTCCACCCGCTGCATTGCCCTGGATTCATGACAGCTCAGTACCCATGCTGCATGCCCCCCCACATGCCACCCCATCCCTGTGGCAATGGAAGCCCCCCCACACACCTGCACATAGCCACCCCTGTCCCCGGTGTGCGACACAACCTCCCCCATCACCCATGGCTGTGCCATCCCCAGCGTCACATGAGCCCCCAAAAGCACATATTGTAAGTGCCTCATGCCACACTTAATTCCATCCCTGACTACATTGGTAGTCAGTGGCTCCCCCGCAGTAGTGACAAACCCCCCATACCTGCACAGTTGGTGCTATGGCCATATGGCCAGTGGCACAGCCCTCTGCACAACTCCTCGACTGCCAGCAATCCGAGTGATGCCAGGAATGCACCCCTATTAATAGACTGAGCTTTCCCAGTAGCACTTGAATGGTCAGTGGCCAAGGATGTGTATGGAGGGCTGTGCCTCTGGCCGTCTGGCTGCAGCACTGACTGTGCAGGTATGGGGGGATTGTCAGTGCTGCGGGGGTGGAAGGAGCAACTGACTACCAATGAGGATTGGGGGATGGTTTCTGGAGTCAAGGGAAAACTGGACTGGCTGGGCATATTCCCAGCACATGCTTGCCTGAGTGGCAGTGCAATGAGTGGGTGGGGGAAGCACCTGCCACTGGTCACCAATGCTTCAGCGGGGGTACTGGGTTCAGGTGGTCTAGGAGGTTGTGGCAGAGCACCAATGCGTGCATGGGGAGTGATGTCTGTGGCATTACTGGGGTGGGGCTGCCATGGGTGCAGTGTGGAGGGGTGCATGGCAGACACTGTGTGGGGTGGCTTTCCATTTTGGCACTGGGTGTGTGTCATGGACATGTATATGCACTCACCTGTTCTTCTGACCCAACCCTTCCCTGCAACCTAGTGGGCTTGGGCAGCTCAGATTGTCTGGTCCCACTGCCGCCGCGACTGGCAGGTGTACTCCACGGGGGTGCGCAGCGGGTTACAGCAGGGTCCCACCTGGTGTAGCTGGCACCCTCCTATGCACCCCAGTGCACAGCACTCCACATCATAGCACATGGCATGTGGTGCTGCTATGCCTCCTGCCCACCCTTGGAGCATTTCTGTCCACGCAGCCAGGGATCAGGTGCATAGGGGCTGCATGCCACATTTTATGCATCCTGCACGGGGGGGCACAAAGGGTGCAGAGTGGATACACTCCACAACTGCGCAGCATGTAGCCACTCTGCACATTTGTGCGTAGGCCCCAATGAGAACTGTGTTTGAATCCCACAGCTAACACTTGCAAGCTGTGTGACCATAAACAAGTCACGTAATTTCCCCATCGCAGGATGCACATGGAAACAAGCCTCTTCTTAGTGCGTGTTTCTTGGCCAAAAGTAATAAAATAAAATAAAAATGAACTATGATCAGTAAATAACTTTGTTATACCCATTGAAGTATTGGAAGCCTGGGGCCCATCTTTAATTGTGATCATTAATTAATCTTGTTACTCTCGCTGAAGTACCTGATACTTGGGGCCCTTCTTTCATTGCTCTCACTAACTAATCTTACTACTCCCATTGAAGTTTCTGATGTCTGGGGCCCTCTTTAACTGCTATCACTAATTAAGAAATTGGATGATCTGGGGTGGGGAACAAGTTGATGAAGTAGGCTAAAACTGAACAAAAGTGTAAACAGGGAGGAGAGGAGGCACTGTGGGTCACCTTGGAGACTGGAAATGGCACCACAATCTGCACAGGGGTTGTGTACAGACCCCCATGTCAGGGGGAGGGAATGGACAAGGATATGATAGAAGGCATTTTTAGGATGGCAGAGAAAGGGGAGATACTGTTGATGGGAGACCTGAATATACCAGATGTTAACTGGAGCACCTTTGCTGCAGCCACATCAAAGAACAGGGCCATTCTTGATGCCCTACAGCTGGCATGCCTCAGACAGCTAATTTCGGAACCCACTCGTGAGGGAGCAATCTTAGACCTCTTACTCTCAGATGAGGACAGTGAAAATATCTCACATCTAGAAGTGGGTTGCCATCTGGTAACAAGTAACCATCAAACACTGTGGTTCACGTTAAACTCAGCTACAGAGTCAAGCCATACAAAAGTGAGGGTACTGGACATCAGGAGGGCTGACTTTGGCAAAGTGGGAGAGTGCCTCAGAAAGCACTAGTAAACCAGCTAGAAGGAGGGGTGGAGCAACAATGGGAAATCATCAAAACTGCCATAACAGAGGCAACACGCCTTTGTGTGAAGCAAATAAACAAATCAAAACAAAAGAAAAAGCCACTATGGTTCTCAAAAGAGGTGGCGGGGAAAGTCAGGGAGAAAAATATAGCATTCAGAAAGTATAAGGAAACACAAAAGGAGCAGGACAGAGAGCTGTACCAGTTAAGGCAGAAGGAAGCAGGGAGGGAAGTCAGAATAGCAAAGGCCCAAACTGAGGAAAAGATAGCCAACTTGGGTAAAAGGGGGGATAAAACCTTTTAGAGGTACATCAGGGAGCGTAGAAAGACAAAGGGAGGGATAGTGAGGCTGAGTAGAATGAATGGTGGGTGGGCAGAGAGGGACAGTGAAAAAGCAGGTATACTGAAAAAATATTTCTGCTCAGTATTCACAAAAGAGGAGGGGGAGGTGCCACATCTAGTTAACAGAAGCACTCTTGATAGGTGGGTCGATCCCAGTCCTTTCACAGAAGAAAGGGTTCTGAAAGAACTCCTAAAACTGAAGGTGGACAAAGCAATGGGGCCTGATGGAATTCACTCCAGAATTCTAAAAGAATTAAGGGGAGAGCTAGTGAAACCACCGACTACCATTTTTAACAAATCATGGGAGGATGGTGTGGTACCGGGGACTGGAGGAAGCCGGATGTGATTCCCCTTCACAAAAGTGGGAACAAGACAGCAGCAGGAAACTACAGACCTGTCAGTTTGACCTCTGTGGTAGGGAAAGTGATGGAATCACTTCTGAAGGAAAGAATTGTTGAGTACTTAGAGGCCAGTGGGGCACAGGACCCAAGGCAGCATGGGTTCACAGCAGGAAGGTCATGTCAGATGAATTTAATTGATTTCTTTGACTGGGTGACCAAAGTAGTAGACCAGGGATGGACTGTGGACATGGCCTACCTAGATTTTAGCAAGGCATTTGACACAGTCCCACACAAAAGATTAATAGTCAAATTAACCAGCCTTGGAGTGGGTCCAAGGGTGGTAGCCTGGGTAAAACATTGGCTGGACAACAGAACACAGAAGGTAATTGTAAATGGAGTCCATTCTGAAGAAAGAGGGGTTACTAGTGGGGTACCGCAGGGTTCAGTACTGGGTCCAGTCCTTTTTAATGTCTTTATAAGAGACATTGCAGAGGGACTGGAAGGAAAAGTATGCCTCTTTGCAGATGACACAAAGATCTGCAACAGGGTTGATGCACAAGGAGGCATGGAAAGGATGAAAAGGGACTTGGCAAGGTTGGAGGAATGGTCAGAAGTATGGCAGCTAGGATTCAGTGCAAAGAAGTTCAAAATAATGCACCTGGGAAACAAAACTCTGGGGAAGATTACACAATGGGAGGGAGGTAGTAACAGCAACAAAAAAGGAAAGGGACCTGTGGGTAATCATATCAGATGACCTTAAGGTTAGCAAGCAATGTGAGAAGGCAGTAGGGAGGGCTGGGGGTATACTGGGATGCATAGGGAGAGGCATCACCAGCAGAAAACAGGAAGTTGTTATTCCTCTGTACAGACAGATGATGAGACCCCATCTGGAGTACTGCATCTAGTTCTGGAGACTCCATCTCCACAAGGACATAGACAGGATAGAGGCAGTCCAGAGGAGGGCAACTAAAATGGTGCAGGGTCTGCAAGAGAAGCCATATGAGGAGAGACTAAAGGAGCTTAATATGTATACCCTTGAGGAAAAGAGGGAGAGGAGGGACATGCTAGACACTTTTAAGTACTTCAATGGAATCAACAAAGTCCAAGAGGGTAGCATCTTTCAGAAAAAGAGACGTGCAAGGACAAGAGGACACAATTTAACGATGGGGGGTGTTTCAGGGGCAATGTGAGGAAGTATTTTTTCACAGAGAGGGTAGTGGATGCATGTAACAGCCTTCCTGAGGAGGTTGTGGGGTCTAAAACTGTGGGCGAATTCAAGAATGCGTGGGACAGGCATAAGGCAATTCTTGTGGGGGATAGGAAGAAATAGGCTGTTGGTTAACTAGGATCTGCGGCCTATCCTGTAGGTAGGGAAATGGGCAGACTAGATGGGCCTAGCGGTCCTTATATGCCGTCAAAGTCTATGTTTCTGTTAGGCTACAAATTGTCTAGGGGAGAGAACTCAAAAGGTGGTGGTCATCGGGAGTATTCAGGAATAAGGGAGGTAATCCAGGGGGCCTGCGTTCAGCCCGATGCTGTTCAGTGTGTCTATAAATGACATTGGGGACAGCATAAAAGGCAAAGTTGACCCCTTCAGAGATGACATCAGGCTCTGTGGGAGGGTGTAGACAGAGAAAAGGGTTTGAGTTCTGAAAAAGCACCTGACAAAGTTAGAATGATGATCTGGAATGTGGCAACTGGCCTCAATATGAAAAAGTGTAAGGTCATGCACACTGGGAACATGAACCCAGGACCAAGTACAAACTGTAGGTGTGATGGTAACAATGTCTGAGGAAGAGAAAGAGATAGGGACTGCAGTCACAAGCAATCAGAAACTCACCACACAGTGCCACAAGGCAACAACATGGGCAAGTATGATGCTGGGTTGCACAGGTAGAAGCTTTATCAGTAGGAGGAAAGAGATCATATTGGCATTGTACTGTACAAGTCAAAGGTGAGGTCCCACCTAAAATGCTGTGTGCAGTGCTGGATCCCCTACCACCAACAGCACATCAACCTGTTAGAAATAGTACAAAGAGGAGTTACAAAGATGATTCAGAACCATCATGTACTCTTGCATGAACATAGACCAGAGAATCTGTCTGCTGGGGCCGATTCTCTAGAACCTTTCTTCCTTAAAGCTGGTTATTACCATCTGACAGCGCCAGCTGCCTACCTAGTCAATAGTTGTCTAATCCAGGGGGATCTGGCACCTAACTGGAAAACAGCACATATCATCCCTTTATTCAAATCAGGTGACCCGATGGATTTGAGTCATTATAGGCCACTCTCGCTGCTTCCTGTTTTATCCAAGTTATTTGAAAAAGTTGCCAACCTGCAGCTAAGAGAGTTGTTGGACCACAAAAATATCCTTAACCCAGTCCAATCGGGTTTTAGACCCAAACATAGCACCTTGTTGTCTCTAGCCAAAGTGTTGAATGGCTGGCTAAAAGCTCTGAACAGTAAACATCATATCTATGCTCTCCCATTTTTTTAAGCCTTGTCCCTGATTCATAAGGCAACAGGTTGAGAGGTATGGTCCCTGATGTTACTCCTCAAAATTGCTGTGTCCCTCATGGAAAAACTGCTACTTACACAGAGAATGTGCTGTTAAAATCCAGTTTCACAGCAAAAATTCATAAACTTCTAAATAAAAAATTAACTTTGTATAAGCAAAAACAATGATTGACGCATCGTTTTTAGCTTGTGTCTCCATGTTTGAGGATGGGTCCCTTACTGTCACACATTTTGAGTGTTGGTGTCCCTCAGATCACTCGGCAACAAAGGCTTGAGAGGTATAGAAACATAGAAGCTGATGGCAGATAAGGACCGAAAGGCCTTTCCAGTCTGCCCATTTCTTTTTCTACCTTATAAATGTGCCATCGGCCTTTGCTCTGTCAATGGCCTATCTTATTCATACTCCTCTGTATTGCTCCCTTATGCCTATCCCATGCCTGTTTGAAGCCCTGCACTGTATTCATATCCACCACTTCCTGAGGTAGGCCGTTCCATGCATCCACAACCCTTTCTGTGAAAAATAACTTCCTCACATTACCCCTTAATCGGCCTCCCTCTTATCTCATGCTGTGTCCTCTTGTCCTGCTGTTCTTCTTATATTGAAACATGTAAGACTATTTCACCTAGTAAATGCCCTTAAGGTGTTTGAATGTTTTGATCATATCACCTCTCTCCCTCCTGTGCTCTAGGGTTTACATATTGAGCTCTGTTAATCTGTCCTCATATGTTTTCTGATGCAGTCCCTGCACCATTTTGGTTGCCCTTCTCTGGACTGCTTCAGTTTGGTTAATGTCCTTGTGAAGGTGTGGCATCCAGTACTTGCACGCAGTACTCCAGATGGGGCCTAACCAGTGTCTTGTAAAGAGGATTATTACCTCCCTCTTCCGACTTGTGATACTCTTACTAATACACCCTAACATCCCCCCTAGCCTTACCTACTGCTTTAGTGGTCTGCTTGGATTATTTCAGGTCATCGGTGATGATGATGCCCAAGTCTCTTTCTTCCCTTGTGACTGCCAGCAACTCCCCTCCCAGCCTGTAGGTGGCTTCAGAGTTTCTCTTCCCTATGTGCATGATCTAGCACTTCTTTGCATTAAACCCCAGTTGCCACTGTTCTGACCATTTTTCTAGTTTATTCAGATCTCTTCTCATTCTTCCCACCCCATCTGGATCATCTACTCTGTTGCAGATCTTGGTGTCATCTGCAAACAGACAAACCTTATCCTCCAGTCCATCTGCAATGTCACTGATGAAGATATTGAAGAGGACTGGCCCCAGGACTGATCCCTGAGGTACCCCACTTGTGACTTGCATCTCTGCTGACTGTATACTGTTTACCACCACTCTGTTTTCTGCCCGTCAACCTGTTTGCCACCCAGCTGACCAGCTTCTGACCCTCCCTGAGCCTACTCAGCTTATTAATCAATCTTCTGTTTCGAACAGTATTGAAAGCTTTGCTGCAGTCAAGGTAGGCGACATGAACTGCTCCCCCTTGGTCCACCACTCTGGTTACCCAGTCAGAGAAGTCTATGAGATTAGTTTGACAGAACGTTCCTTTTGTAAACCCATGCTGTCTTGAATCCTGTGCTTCTATGGATTCCAGGTGTTGCACTATCTTTTCCTTAAGAAGTGCCTCCGTAATCTTGCCCACTACTGAGGTAAGACCGACTGGTCTGTAGTTCTCTGCCTCCTCCCTGCTGCCACTCTTGTGGAGCGAAATCACATGAGCCCTTCTCCAGTCTTCTGAGACCTCTCATGTGCTCAGAGACTCACTAAAGAGTTCTGATAATGGCTCTGCTAGTTCCACCCTTAGCTCCTTTTGTACCCTGGGATGTATGCCATCAGCTCCCATTGCCTTGTCCACCCTGAGCTTATCAAGCTCTTGTAGGACCCCCTCACCTGTATTTCTTTTTGCCAGGGCTAGCTTAACTCTGTTGGCCATCTTATCAAAGTCAGCTCCACCGAAGTCCCATATTTTTGCTTTGGAATGGGATGATTTAGTTGTTGTGGCCAAACTGAACCATACCATGTGATGGTCACTGTAAGTAAGGGGACACAATTTAAAGATGGGGGGGGCAGTTCAGGGGCAATGTGAGGAAGTATTTTTTCACAGATAGGGTAGTGGATGCATGGATCAGCCTTACTGAGGAGGTTGTGGGGTCTAAAACTGTGGGAGAATTCAAGAATGCATGGGACAGACATAAGGCAATTCTTGTGGGGAGTAGGAAGAAATAGGCTGTTGGTTAACTAGGATCTGCGGCTTATCCTGTAGGTAGGGAAATGGGCAGACTAGGTGGGCCAAGCGGTCCTCATCTGCCATCAATGTCTATGTTTCTATGTCTCTCTTCCTTGACCTCAGTGATGCCTTCGACACGGTTGATCACTCCATACTACTCGATTCACTGGGTAGCCTTGTTCTAGACCCCGCTGCAATAAAGTGGTTATACTGCCACCTTACAAACCACAGTCAGCAAGTAAAAGCCCAAGGTGACCTCTCTCCCCCAAAAATACTGCCCCTTGGCATCCCGCAAGACTCTGTCCTTGGGCCAGTCCTCTTCGCACTTTATATAAACAACCTTGACTTTGGCTTACAGATGGGAACTGTCCATCTCTTTGCAAATGACACAGTCCTCTGTACAACCAACCCTTCCTTGGAACTTGCTCACAAGGAGCGAGATCAGGACTTAACCATCCTCCAACATAACCTGCTGAATCTGAAGCTGTTGCTAAATGCCAAAAAAACAAAAGCCATGATTATCTCCCCACCTTCCTCCCTCCCTCAACATGGGGGCATCTGGCTCCCCTCAGATTATTACCATCCTTGGTGAATCATTAGAAATAGCGGACAGATTCAGATATCTGGGAGTCTGGATGGATAATAAACTCAACTTCAGTGCACATCTAAGTGAAATAACTAAAAAGTTAAGACAGCGCCTCAGAGTATTCTACCGCATAAGACACCTGCTCACTCTGGACGCTAGAAAGAGGTTGGTTCAAACAACCTTTCTTCCCTTGATTGACTATGCTGACTTCCTCTATAGTCACTCCCCTCAGTATGTGCTACAAAAGCTAGTTACACTCTATCACTGTGCCTTGAGATTTGTACTTGGCCTGCCTGTGCAGACCCACCACTGCTTGTTATACCAAGCACTAGACTGGCCGTCCCTCCCACTGCGGAGGCAAAGAAATGCCCTCATGTGTTTTTTCCGGGCTATGACCAGCAAACTAAATCAGGTCACGTCTGTAAAAAAGCTTTCAGCTTAGTGTGCTATACCTAGTTAAACAACTAAATAAAAAAAAAAACTACCACCCTATATCTGTGACTTGTTTGAGCATTCTGAAGATATCTGCGGCCTAAGGAACTCCTGCCTTGTCCTACTTAAAACACCAAGGTTCAGGACTCATCTTGGCTCAATGGCCATTAGCTCCTATCTACCACTGCTCTGGAATAACATGCAACAATCTCTCAAACTCTTTCTGCTGCCTAGCTCCCACATTTTCAGACAGCTGCTATATAGATGCCTGGAAACTGTGTGTGACTACTCCAGGAAAGCCCTAGCTTCCTAAAATGTTAAACACCCTGCCCCTAGATATATTCTGGCCTTCCCATTCCTTCTGTTGGCTGGCCTCCTAACTAAAATAGCTACCCCCCTTCCTGAGCTTCCTCCTTCCTTCCCCAAATCAGTTCTCACTGAGAATCTTCCACATAGTAGGCTGCTCTCTTCTCTCTCCCCCTTGAGTATTGTCTTCCCAGTTACCCCACCCTTCATTGTCTTCATCCTATTCTCCCTATGTGCCATACTGATCCCGACCGGTACACGCTGAAATGACTATGTATGTATGTATGTATGTTTGTGTGTAGGTTTGAAATTGACTTTGTAAGTTTGCTCCAGCTCATACTGACAGTATATTCTTCTACACTCTGTAATGAGCTCTGGTGCAATATGTTACGACATAGCACTGAAATTGTTTTTGTCTTATGTGTCCAGGACCATCTTGAAAATGAGCTTGCTCAACGATGTAATTGCCTGGTTAAATAAAATTTGATTGATTGATTGATTGAATCTTAATATGTGTCACTCAAGGAGAGAAGGAAAGAAGAGGACATGAGTGACATCTTCTAATACCTCAAGGGTATTAACAAGGTTGACCTTGTGGATCTTTTTAGGTTTAAGCAAGAACAGTAACACAAGGGGTAACAATTGTAAGCTGGGTTGAGGAAGTTTCAAGAAGGAGGCCAGAAGCTGTTTCTTCACAGAGGGAGTGATTGCAATTTGGAATGGACTACCAGAGAAGATGGTAAGCCAGATGACAGTTGGGGAGGGAGGGTTAGAGGGGATGGAATTAGGTCAAGGGGGAGGTAAGGATGTCATGGGGGGTGGAGTGTTATGTAACACTTATTACAAGAGCTCCAAATTAAGCAAACTTGATAGGCAATAAGGCCTTCTGCTGGCAATTTCATATGTTTGTATGTAATAGCTTTTTGCTGTCCTCAGTCTTCTATGTTTCTGTACCTGCACAGTGCGGGTCCTTTTGCCTCTCCAACACTCTTCCTGGGTTTGTTTTTTCTTGGCCTCCAGTAGCTCTGCTTTGACTGTTTGTCCCTGTTGTTCAGTACGGTGTTAGTGTGTTGCAGTATATGGCCTGTCCTGCAAGACCCATGCATCAGGCTGCTGCCACGATTCCTGACTACAGAGAGTAACCTGTATGGCACAACAGAAGAGGTTGGGACACCCACTGAGCATGGTTCGTGAAGCTACACAATGCTACAACTAGCACAAGGTTGTGTTTTCATCTACTTACACTGGCAAGTATATCTTAGAATTGGACCCCAAAGGCTTTCCATGCTCTCAAGGAAGGGAGTCGAGTCATGGTGATCATTGATTCATTCTGTTTAATCTGATAGGCCATGCAGTCTGACCTTTTGGATCACATCAGACTAGAATCTGGATGCCGGGTACAAGAACTGAAAGTCTCCAACATTCAGATACTTGATGACATGCCTGCATCTTTGTGTCAGCCTTGATTGCAGTGTTTCTTGTGACCACCACATTAACCCTTTTATATAGTGATGCTGTAAATTCAACAAATCAAATAACAGTTTCCCTCCCATACTCACAGACGTACTTAAATTCACAAAGTCTGAAACATTTGTTCTATGAACAGTACAGAATTATGATAGTTTTGAATGTATTCATAAATAAGGGGTACAACTTAAATTACACATTGCACCACATTATCTGTCCTGAAAGATGCAATAAAAAAAGAAAACTGGGTGGCTGCATAGGAAGGTAAAACCACTTTCTGCCCCCCCCCAACACACAGACATATAAACTGTAGACTTAGATGGAGTACTTGTTCCTTTGGTTAGGGCACCACTCTCATTCACTTCTGTCTGTAATCCAGCCTATTTGGAAATACCAGGTCCAAAGTTAGTAAAGTCTAAGAATATCTGTCCGAAATGTCCAGAACATAAAATGTTTCATTGCTCTTTATCAAGAACTCTGGGGGGCTGCAGTTTCTCGTATCGATGCTGCTGTTCTAAAGATTGCATAATAAATAGGCCAAAACCACATGCATAGTTTCCACAGCTACTTTGACCACCACAGATGTGAAAATGGAGCATGCTTGCATCACAGGCTCACAGCTCCTTCCTGTTAAAATGTTCGATGGTCACTTTTTGTCTTTTGACATGTGGTGGAAAATTAACGCTTGCTGCAAGTAGACCACAAAATCTAATGTTGAATAGCCCAGTGCAGACCTAATGTCTGAATAAAGGTGCAGGAACCACACTTGGTTTCTTTCTGTGCTTACCTGCAGTGAAGTGTGCTAAAATATATTTCTATTGTGCAGAACAATCCATATTTGTTACTTATCCACACTTTGTTTACAAACAGAGTTAATAACATAATGTGCAGTTAGAAAAGCTATAGTATCTAATAAGATGACATCATCAAAAGATAAAAGCTCACTCTACCCCCCCCCCATACTGGATGGCTGTATATTTTCCTTTACTTTTAATCCCTCTGTTGTCTCTATATTTGGATTTAGAGGTCTCTCCTGCTACAGCTCCTTACTCCTAGTGCTTAATCTATCTGCTTCTCTGATTTCAATTCCTTCTGTGCCTTGCACTGTGAAGTCACTGCCAATCAAATCTACCTTTTCTATCCTACCTCCCACCCTCACCACTAGAATAACTTTGCTCTGCACTCTGTTGTTTCTATTGCTTCTTTTCCTCTATACCCTCCTATGCAACCTCTCCATTCACAACTTCTCCTACAACTATCCTCACCCCCCCCCTTTTTGTCCACCTCAGTTTCACTGATTTCTATGTACCATCCCCACCTCTATGTCCATGTTCTATCTCTTTTGCCCGCACTGTGCACACTGAAGTATGTCTCATGAGCCTGCATGATGTGGGATTGGCAGTAAAAGCAAAGCGATTTCACAAAACGATGGCTGTTTCCTTAGAAAAAAGTAAACAGGAAGCCAGTGCTGAGTGGAGAAGATGTGCCGACCACAACACTATTGGGAGTATGAAGGCTGGAGGCATTGATCATCGAACAGAAGCACTGCAAGCAAAAACAAGCATTTGTCAATGCCGAATGTTGTCTTGCTGCCATTGGCAGTGCAGGAATTAGAGAGATGCAGCATAGGAGTGATAGTCAAGTATTGAACTGATGCCAACCCACCCCCACCCTGCAGAGAGTGAGAGGCATTAGGGTGTCCCTGTGGGTGTTTGTTAGTGCAGTGCAGGAAAACATACTGGGTGTGATATGAAAAATGACAGCTGCACAGTTCACAAGGAGGTGTAATTAAATGCCAGTGCTGAAAATGTGGCATACAAATATACGAAATTTGCGGAGTTACAAGGGTGCGTGGGAAATATGCAAGGCACGCTTGCAGCACTGCCAGTTTGTGGGCATTCAGCACCAAATTTTCAACATAGGCATTTTAGCACCTCTGCTCATGTACAGTGTCACTATTTCTCAAAGTGTCCCTAGAAGTGATGACAGCCGCACCATGCTATTATGCCGTAGTAATGGAAACACATTTTGGGCAGGATATGTGAAGTGACAGCTGTACTGTTCATCAAGAGGGTGTAAAATGGCAATGGTGAAAATCCAGAGTGAAAATATCACAATGACGACGGTACGAGCATGCATGCAATCTGCCAATGCACGCCCGTAACATGGTCATTTTATGGAGTATCAGCTCCAAATTTTCAACATAGGCATTCTAGGAGCTCTGCTCATGAACTGTGTCACTGTCATTTTCATAATCTGGCCCAAACATTGATTTCCCACAGCGACTGCGCAATTGTGCGCCGGAAGTGCGGAAACACATTTCGGGCAGGATGTGGAAAATGGCAGCTGTACTGTTCACAAGGAGGTGCACAAAAATGCCAGTGCTGAAAATACGGCATTAAAATATTGCGAATGCATGAAGTTAAGAGCCTGCGTAGCAACTGCGCAATGCACACTCGTAAAACAGGCATTTGTTAGATTTTTTCCACTAAATTTGGAACATAGGCTTTTTGAGAGGCCACCTCATAAACACTGGCACTGTAATTTCATTAATGGGTCCCGGAAGGTGATTTTGCGCAGTGACTGCGAAATCACCTTCCGAGGCCGATTAATGCCATGATAGTGACAGAATTCATGAGGAGGGGCCCCAAAAACCCATGTTGAAAACTTGGTGCCAAAATTCCAAGAAATGCCTGAGATATGCAGCAAAGATGAAAAACCCTATTCATTGCATTATACAGCTTACCGGCATTTCCTCAGTTCACGGTCGGCTTTGAAGAGTGCAGACGTGTTCCTGGTCCACGGAAGATCGTCGCGCCGGAGTCCGGAGGTAAGTATGGGGTGAGGGGATGAGGGAGGCAGGGTGCACAGTGGGTGGGTGCAGGTGGGAGGGGCATCTACACTATGAGGGACGGTTTCGCTTTGCAGGTGAAAAAAAAAAGGAAAACCGTATGGACAGTTTTTGCATTACAGGCATTTGGCACACTGGGTGGGCTCAGTGTGCCACCCAAGTGGCTTTTGTGGGGGTGTCAATATTGATGGGGGATTGGGCACCCTCGGCCGGCACACAACATGGGGGGGGGGTACGTCAGCGTGGGGATTGGGCACCCCGCCTGCAAACAAAGAAAGGGGGAGCCGCCAGCCGAGGGAGGATTGGGCACCCCTTGGCATTCAACAGTTGGTGATGCCAACGGGAGTGGGCCCTCGTCGGCGAGAGGGGGCCCCGAGCTGAGGGGATTAGGCACCTCCTCGGCATTCCACATTTGCAGGGGATGCCGACGGGAGGGTGGGCTCCCCATCGGCACACAAACATGGGGGGTTGCCGAAGTTGGGCACCCGATGTCGAAGCGTGAAAGCCGCCGCTCGCCGACCATGGTCATAATGGCGGCGGCAAGGTAAGCAAAGGACCGCTGCGTATGACGAGCTTTCCTTGGATTGCAGCGGACCTTTGCTTTGATGTGCTCGCTCATTATGAATACAAATATGTGGCGGTGGCATGCAGGCTGATTGGGGAATGAGGGATGCACCTACTGATGCATGCCCTGCATTCACCCAAGAGCAACCGCTCCCCCAAGACCCGCACTGTTGCAAGATGTTTTGCTTGCACATGCACAAGCCAACATCAAAATGAAATGGTAGGTATTTTTGGTGGGTGGGACAAATTACTGTTTTTTTTAAAGAAGCGCTTAGAAGAGGGGGGGCATTCCTGTACTTCAGGTGAGAGTGTGTGTGTGTGTGTGGGGGGGGGGTGGAGCATCACTAGATAGCGATGAGAAGCACAGCTTAATGAGAGAAAAACAAGGCACCCATTTAAAACTCAACATTCTGCCAGCTCAGTGCTTTTGAAGTTAATCAGGTCTGTTGGGTCAGGAACTTTTAATACCTGGGGTCTGTTATCTGATAGATGGCCACCTTGCCAGGGGTATCAGCCAGTCAGAGCCTGGGAATATCTTAGGCCATTTTCTAATATTTTATAAAGAAAGAAAAAAGGTGGGAAAACAGTTACATAAGCAGACCCAAACTGCTAAATTACATTACTGAAGTTTCTAAAAGCACATACATTTGAATCATACATGAGTATTTTCAGGTGAAATCTATCACCCCACCACCACCACCACCACCACCAAAAAAGGCAACCTGGTAGGTTTAAAGTTTTTTTCCTTACTAACCTTTCATCTTAGTCCTTTAGCAGTTTTCCTGTTCAATACTAGACCACAATACATAAGTAAAATAAATAAAAATAAAGAGAATGTTGTCTTCAATTAAACTATATTGCCACAGTGTAATGAAAATGAAATTTTAAACACTTGTGTTTATAAATTTACAGATGTTGCAATGCATTTATGTGAGAATGTACATGTAAAAAATATACATTTCCAACCAGCACTAATAATACATACTTTTACTGCAAAGTACTAGTTAATCTATTACTGAAATATGCTATTTATTCATTATTAGGGACTACATTTTTCAGTTTTTAGAAGTTTTAGAGGTAATGTATTGTACACTTTTGTGAAAATAGTAGAGTTTTAATACCTATCAGAGTAACTCAACATATTCTTTTATAATGGTAGCCCATTTCATAAGTGTGATAAGACACTCCAGAAGCGTAAGTACACCCCTGGGATGTGCATTAAAATCCTTCAATGCATACCCTGTCGTGGCTTATTACAGTACTTACTTAATACATGGTCAAGTAACCTCTCTTGGCCAATGAAATTTCTAGATTTTTTTGCCATTTTACAAGTAAATTGTAATTTATAGGATTTCATAATGTATCAATGTAACTATTTCTTAAACAGCATGAAAATTGTGCTGGCCCGGTGGTGAAGAGGGATGAGGTGCTAGACACCTTACCTCCTGCCATGTTAGAAATCTGGGTGTGAGAACAGATCAGGGTCTCACGGGGTTGGCCAGGGGTAAGAGGACTGAGAATCCATTGACATGTTATCCTGGGGGCAACCTAGCAGAGGCAGGTGGCACAGCAGCGGTTACTTACCTAGTTGACTGGGAGCAGGCATCAAGGTGTGTTGAGTCTTAATGCAGCATATGCACACCATAGCATGCATTTCAGCTTGGGTCAAAGAAAAAAAGAGAGAAAAAAACACTGCAGCCAACAGGATGATGATTCTGGCAACTCTGCAGGCTCTGTATCACCTTTCAAGGCACTCACTCACCAATGGTGATGAGAATTAGCAGAAAGAGTAAGCCCTGGGTTCAGTGAGTAATATAATTGGGTGTCACCAGGCAGAAGAGGATCAGTGGAGGAGAAGGAAATAAAATTTGTAGAAACATCAAAAATATTTGGATTTTTGTAGCTCCGCTGATAATGCAGATACACACCCAACATTTGGAAGGCATATCCAATGTACAGTATACAGGCCTCAGAATCTAATAAAGCTGGATAAATATGGTTTACTAGGTTTAAATTTATTGTGAAAGTTTTGGAAATTACTAGTGGCAAAAGTTTTTTCCAAAATTCATGGGCGCATAATAGGTGATGTCACTAGAATGCCACTTTTGGAATTTAACTTTCACAAACTACAATGAAGCCATTTAGGTGTGCTGAGCTGTTTGCATTCCTGTAGCCCTTTCTGGTCTACTGTTGCATCCCCCCTGCTTTTTTTCTCAAAACGAGATCTAATGGTCTTTGTGGACCAGCTTGTCATACTGATTTGCTCCTTGACAGACAAGCACTCTTCAATTCAGAGCTGCCTACTACTTTTCCTATAGGACTCATTTCTTTAGAGAATGATGAATCTCTCCTTCTTGGTTCCCCTTTTCTTCTCCCACAATGTCTCTGTGAGTTCCTCTGCATTCTGGACTTCTATGTGTATTCGGTGCTTAGACCAATGAATTTTGCAGGGTTTGATTCTAATATGTGATGCTTTCAAATGGTAATGTCCATGTTTGCTTTCTTGTACCAACTGGTGGTCTACTAGTCTTTTGCTACTTGGCCAGCTACCATTTCTTTGTTGAACCCATGTATCTAAGTCCTGCCACTGGTAGCCCCTGTACTAGCTATCTTTCATATCCAGTAGATCGGATCTCATTGGCCTCCCTTTTTTATTGTCATGGCCATACCCTCTTTCTCTTTGCAGAGACACCGTCCATCTTGGGTTGGCTAGAGATCATATTCTTTTGACTTGCACTACAGGGAAGCAAGTGACATTATATGCAATTGCTTAATGGCCCTACAATGCCTGTCCAACATTTCTGCAACAGTGATGCCCTGCATCATGTTCCATAATGACTAAAGATAGCCAGATATGTCTGTAAAAATGGCTTTAGTCACAACCAGCTACAGTATAATACTTGGTGTCACTGGGTGCCACTATTTTCAAATGGCAAACATATATATAGTTATCTACAGAGTTATTAAAGAGTCAGCAGGTGGCATAGTACAGAATCAATGCTGCATGTGCATGTGCTCCCACAATTCATATAGTCAGCAAGCTATAGGAGTTTGCTGGAATATTGCAAGAAGACAGACTAGTGCACAGTGATGTCCATGACTGTGCTTCATGGTTTTTCACTCAAGATAAGGATCTGATTCTTGGCACCACTATACTTTTATGACTGATCCTTCCATGAGTGCTACCTTATTGCCACTAGAGATGCTTCAAAGATTAAATCCACTGGCGAAGTTCCAGCGAAGTCACCCACTTTGTCTCTGTGGAGCAATCTGCAAACTTTTGCTATCAGGCTGAAAATTAGTCTGTGTGAATTCACTGGAAATTTCACCACAAATGGTGGAATTTCATCAGTGAATGGTAGAATTTTGGCCACGAATAATGGAATTTTGCCTGTGAATGGTGAAAGTCCACAGTTTGTGGATGAAATTCTGCCATTCGTGGGTAAAATTCCACAATTTGCATGTGAAATTTTACACTTTGCATGTGGAAATATGCACTTCACGGATCAATCCACACTCCACAAATTGTACTAAATTAATGGATTTAATTTGTGGGCTAAATTTTGCCAACTTCACTCATCACTAATTGCCACTCTACCCAAGCATTTCCTTGCAAAAAGGAAAGACCTGGGACCCAATTCTGAAAGGAGCCCTTGGAGTGATGCAAGTTGCGTCCCTTCATGGCTGCAGCAATACCCAGATGTGCCAGGGACCTTATGCCATACTCCACAAAAAAGCAGGGTCCCAGCCCCAAAATCCCTAGGACTGATGCAATTATGAAACCGCACACAACCAACAGTGCAGCAGCAGCATATGCTGCAAGGATCTTGCTCGCCTCTCATTGGTGCAATACAGGATGGGCCAGCATTGGTGGTGGTAAGGGGGGATGACCCATGCCAGGAGGGGGTCAGGGGCAGAAGGGGCATGGGAGGGCATAGGGTGAGTTGCTGTGACAGTGGAGAAGTACAGGATTGTGTTAGAACCAGGTGGGATGCATATGTCTATGTATAATATAAAGGGAGGCATATGCACCCTGCAGGGAGCCAAAGCAATACTTCCCTGCTGACACACCATTCCTTGCTATACCCCTCTGTGCCCCTCCTTCCCACTGCCCCAACATGTAGCCCTCCCACAACACTGTCCAACTCTGATACAAATGGCTTAGACCACCTCCTGGCAGGTCTAAGTGGAGTCCCTTGCAATGGCCATGGTGGGACTAATGGAATCCAAAATATGGTGATTTTGTAGCCCCACTGCGGCACAAACCCCCTTGTGACCTGGCATTCCCAGATCCAGGTCACAAGGGTAGTGCAGTGCTGGCAGGCATGGGGCTTTCCTTTCTGACACAGACCACATACCAGAATAGGGAATGCTGCAAACAATGATGCAAGGTGTAGCTTGTGTCATTGCTGTCTGATGCAAGCACCTTGCATCCAATGGAACCCTTCTGGAATCAATCCCCTTGTGTATAAGTTCATTGTAATATGAATGTTTTATCAATTAAATAAATATAACATCATTTTGTGGTTTATTTCATGCTTAGCCATTTTACTGTGCATTGCGAAGTGTGTCTGTTATGGCTGTCAGTATAGACATGCTATCATGATGTCATGTTTGCTTTGTGATGTCTCAGCCCATTGGGCAATGGCAGGGCTGAAAGTTTTTTTCAGGAAAAAAAATGGTGATGTTCTTTGATGCAGAGAGGAAATGAGCACCAGGATGTGAATGCTTTGAAGTTGTATATAATGGTTCTATGTGATAATAGCGATTGCAGAACAGCGATTGCCTTTATGGTGAGTGTACATCGCAGAAAATGAATTTTTGCGATACACACTCATGGCGACTGGGAAGAGGGCACTCAAGAGCCATGGGTGTATTTTTTTAATTAGGAGGGCTATGCCCCCTGCACTGCCCCATGGGGGACTTCACTGCCTGCACCCCCTACTAAAGGATTCTCAGCTCCGGGTGCATGTCGGGGGGGAGTGAAATACATGAAAAAAGAAAAGCCAACTGCCGCAAAAAAAAAAGCACTCTGGCAGACCAAATCCTGCACTCTGTACTCCCAACTGACCACCCTCCCACCATGCCAGCAGACCAGCTCAGCAGCTGCCACCACACCCCTCCCATACATTCCTCCCTTCCTCTCCCCCCATGCATGTGTGCACATATGCACAGCTCCTCCTCGCCCTACCTTGCCCGCCTGCATCCAGGCGCTACCCTGCGAGGTAGCCCTGAAAACAGGCACCATAACTGAGTCACCATTTTTGTAGGAGCTCAATTGCGGACAACGTATTCACTGGATACCATACATAACAGTCATAGAGTAGGTAGAAATCTGAATGCAACCACAGCACCAGTTAACAGACCAAACTTAGGAACTAGGTAGTATTAAGAGTTATTCAATCAGCATGGTAGTGCAAAATGCATACACACAGAACAGTGGCATCATCATGGTGGCCCAGTGGCCAGTGAGATTGACATTTCTCCTAGCAAAGAGAAATCTGAAGTTTAACACCCACCTTCAGATTACTTCAGATTACTCTGAGAAAGCCTAGCAGCCAGCTAGGAGAAACATCAGTCTTACTGGCCATTTGGCCACCATGAAGATACCACTATGCTGTGTGTATATATTTTGTGCTAGCATGCTGATTTCAATAACTCTTCTACAGAGGCTGCAACAAATGGCAGCAGCTGTATTTTGTCTGGGGCCATCCTCCCCTGGACCTGGGAAGGAAGAGGAAGGGGGAAGGTGGAGGTCATCCTGAGGGGGCTAGGTAGTGTCCAGGGATTGGACATGGAACCACCAAGGCCTCCCACTTGGAAGGGGGGGTCACATCCTGTGGGGGGAAGGAGAAAGTGGAATTTCTTGGACTGTAGCCAGCAGTTCCTCATTTTTCTCCTTTTGCCCTCCAAGGATCATCCAACCACCTGCCCTCTTAAAAGAAGGGTAGTGGGGCCAGGCATAGTAACCCTCTTTTGACCCATTATGGGTGACTGCACTAGGGGTAAGGAAGTGGCTTTTCCCTGCAAAAGGGTTTTTCCCAGATTATTCACCACCTCCAAAAGGGTGTTAAACCAAGTCAGAAGTGGGAGAAGCTAAATAGGCAAGATTAAATAGTCAGGATGGTGAATGTCAAGTTGTTGCAGTCATGGTTGACATCTCAGGAGGATCACTATGACATGGAATGGTGGTTAGGGGCAGTGATGAGTCGAGTTCTTCTGAAGGGCTTGTGACCCTCTTTTGGTCAGTGTGGAGGCAGAAACTGAGTACTCTGATGTGGGGGAAGGGTCATGGTCCACCTCCAGCAGGTACAGCTATAGTGCAAGGCTAATGGCACCTGATGGAGGGTGGCCGAGCAGCCTTGGCCATTACAGCCACTGGCAATTGATCCTCCTGGGTGCGCACACTGCTCTCAATCTGGATTGTTAAGCAATAAATGCACGTTTGAGGCCAGTTCCTTCAAGACATGTACCTGTGTTTTCTTTCTGGGGAAAGAGGGGTATGGAGTGATACCAGATAAATACTACCTAGTTCCTGAGTTTGGTCTGCTCACTGGCGCTGTGGGTGCTTTTGGATTTTTGCTTACTCTGCAGATGTCCTTAGCAAGCAATGGAGTTTTGAGGTGCTGTATCACAGAGGTTTTTCTTCTTATCACTGACCATTTTTTATTATGGCTGTGGGCAAAGCCTATAGCCATTCTGCTTTCCCTTGAAAAAAGGTGTTTCTGTGGAACACATCTTTTAGGAGTTTTCAGTGCATCATGCCATTCTGCAAATCTCTATGACACTTAAAGAAATACTCCCTTCTTTCTGCTTAACTTCATTGTCACACAGTATGCAGGTGGTGGCTGATGGGATTCATACCCAACTCTCCAGGTTTGCAGCTCGGTGCTCTTAACCACCACACTATACTGCTTACTTGTATAGACAATATACATTTTCTGTTTTGGTTCAGGAATGTGTCCACTACATGCAGCATTTCATTCAGACAGCCTGCTTTGTTAAAAAAATTAGTACGCTGAGCTCAACATATGGTTTATATCTTGTCATGCTGAATTTAACAGCAGATCCTGAGTTATACCTCTGAAGTTGGCTGGCTGAGAGTTTTATGACTGTAATTAATCTCAAATCCAGAACAGCTAAGTTTAAACTGTGGGGAGCTAGGAGTGCGTGATTCAGTCTGCAGAGGGGGAGGAGCAGGCTATACTACCAGAAGATTCTGTGGGATAATAGCTGCTGCTGTAATTCTGTTTTCTGAGTTTAAACTGAGGAGAGCTGGGATTGTGTTGCCAGGGTTGATACACTCTCGTGAGAGTTTGGTGTAGGCCCTAATCCCACCCTTTCCTACCCCTCCCTCCCCAGAGCTTGGCTCATTTATAGGGGAACACCCGCCCTGCAATTGGAGGTAAAGGCTTCAGGTGCAGCTCATGTAGTTCTAGCCACTGAGGGTGGGGTTTCAAGGCTGGGAGAGAGGAGCTTAGTAAGTTGTACACTTCCCTTATAAGTTTACTGTGTTGTACTGCACCTAGTAACAGGGGCACCCATTTACTGTGGGACTGTATCTAGGATTAGTGGGTGACCCAATTAATGGGGAGGGGTGTATCTTGGACTAGTGGGGAACCTGGTTGCTCACCCAAGGAAACCTACTTGGAGGGGGATAGGACCACACATCATCAGGGCTGGCATCTTTGGGAGGGTGGTGGGGTACACAGGGTGTGGGGCAGCCACGATACTTGACTGGGCTTGGAAGTTTGGTGGTTGCCCAGTGTGCTATCAGCTGGAACAGCTTAGGGAGGAGGTTGAGGGGGTTAGAAGACAGCTGGGGGAGGGGGAGGTATGGTTGGGGAATAGGGCAGTGGCTTTCCCATGGGGTTGCAACAAGCACTAGGAGTGGGAGCATAGGGAAAGGAGTGCAGGAGAGTACTCTGGGGTTGCATAGGGACCCTGACAGAGGGGGCCCAAAAGGAGGACTCTACCAAGGAAGAAGGCTGGTATCTGGGGACCCCCACAGAGGGGGCCAAAGGAAGAACATTCTCAGGGAAGCAGGCAGATGGCTGGGGCTGGACAGAAGGAAGCAAGGTGGGGAGGTGGATCGGACTTTAAGCTCAGTAACCGCTTCAGTTCTCTTCTTCTGCTTGAGACTGAGGGGGGTGATATAGCCATGACAGGGGTGGTTAGAAATGGAAAGGGAGTGGTGGGCAGGAGAAGGGTGCCAGATAGCAGGAAGAACAGGGAGGAACTTGGAATGTGGGAAAATGGAGGGAGCAGGAGATCAGATCAGGAGGAGGGGGTATAGAGAGGAAAGCGCAAGGAGAAGGTTCATTTGGGAGGAAAAGGCAAGGAGAAGAACCAGAAGTACAAGTAGGAAACAGTAAAGGGAGCTGAGGGTTTAGGCCAGGGGAGCATGACAGGCAAGGAGGGGCTGAACAGAGACGGGAAGGAAGGGAGGATGAGCCAGGCTAGTTTAGCAGATGGGGGCAAAGGACCAGTCATGAGCAGTGATGGGGGGTAGCGGGGTACAGAAGGATACTTGGGAGGAGGAGAGGCATAGGATCAGAGGGGAGGGGTGGCCAGGGTAAATAAGAAGGGGGGCAGGTGGCACCCAGATAGGGGGAGGAGCAAGGAGCTGGCTGGGGAGAGGGGCCAGTAGAAAGGATGAGGGACAGGGAAGGGGGGGTTCTATGATCAGGGGTATCAAATGTGATAGGGAGGGGGAAGTCTGCCCGATTAGAACAAAATACTTCCCTGGACTAATGGTGCACAGGGCCAAGCATGAGGTATATCAGCTGGCAAAGGACTGTGGGGGTTCCCCAGACATACTGGTCCATCTGGGTACCAATGACTTTGAGGGAAATAGTGAGCTAGAGATACAGGCAAGGTTCAGGGAGCTTGCCAGGGTTTGTCATGGCATAGGATGCGTGATTTCTTTCTCAGAAATCCAGCCAGTGCCAAGGGCTAGTCGGGAACACAAAAAGAAGATTAGGGAGATAAACCAGTGGATCAGGGAGTGGTGTAGGGCCAGATGGTATGGGTTGATGAAGGATTGGGGGACACCTGGGAGGATCAGGGGCTGTATGCTAGAGATAGACTCCATTTCAATTTGGGGGGGAAGGAAATCCTTTAGTTGAATATAGAGGGGTTCATTGGTGAAAGGTGAGGTTTAACTTGTGAAGCGGGAGGGATGGGAGAAAAGGCTGTTGAGGGGGGTCCGATAAACGAGGGACTCTGTCTCCACCTCCCTGGGGAACTGGAGAAATGCGGGAAAAAGCTGAATGGTAAGGTACAGATCAGGGGAAGATGTAACCCCATGGGAACGAGAGCTGGGGTAATGGAAGTATAGGGAAAGGGTGGAAGGTAGTCCTGCTAAATACAGGAGCTTGGGCAATAAAATGCCTGATCTCCAGGTGATGCTAATTGAGGAAGAGGTGGATGTGGCAGCGGTCACTGAGACCTGGGCCACCGCAGGGCATGACTGGGACCTGAACCTGGAGGGTTACACCATGTTCAGGAAGGACAGGGTGGTGGGAAGGGGAGGAGGGGTAGCAATAATAGTCAAAAACTGCATTGGCATAGGAGGAGTAGAAGAGGCGGAGGGAACTGTGGAGGTGATTTGGGTCACCTTGATAACAAGGGGGGGTCAGGAGAGTAAAAATAGGAGTGGTGTTTAAACCCCCTGCACTGGCAGAGGAGCTGGAGGAGAGTCTGATGGCAAATGCTGGGAGACACTGCATATTGGGCAGGGGAAGGGTGGTGGTGTTGGGGGACTTAAACATGCCAGGAACAGACTGGGAGACTATGACATCCTTGGCCAAGGAACAGAGGTTGTTGGATGTCTTTCAGGATGCGTTCCTAACTCAGCAGGTGGGGGAACTGACCAGGGAGGTACGGGTACCGGATGTGGTCCTGGCAGACAGTGACCAGATTGGGGGCCTGGGGGTAAGGGACCCATTGGCGGGGAGTGACCATTCCACAGTCTGGTTCTGCCTGGACCTAGGAGGGGTAGAAGGCTTCACAAAAACAGAGGTTATTGACTTCAGGGGGGCTGATTTCAAGGAAATGGGAAGGATCCTTAAGAAGCATTTGGATGAGATTGGGCCAAACATGAACACTGACAGTAGGTGGGAAATCATTGGAGGGGAAGCTCTCAGGTCCCTAAAGACAGAGGAAGCACAGGGGCTGGATAAATTACATTCCAGAGTGCTGAAGGAACTGGCGGATGTCCTGGTGAAACCCCTGGCGGAGCTTTTCAGCATCTCTCTGAGGATAGGGTGGGTGCCCCAGGACTGGAAGGTGGTGCATATAGTGCCTATCCACAAGAGGGGATCAAGGGAGGTGACAGGGAACTACAGGCCCATCAGTCTGACATTGGTGGAGGGCAAGGTGATGGAAGGCTTTGTCAAGGAGAGGCTGGGGGGGGGACCTGGAAAAGTCGGGGTGCCTGGACGATAGACAGCATGGATTCATCCCAGGGAAATCATGTCAGACAAACCTTGTGGAGTTCTATGACTGGGTGATGAGTGCCTTGGGCCTGGGTAGACTGGAGGACATCCTCTTTCTTGACTTCAGCAAGACATTTGACTGTTCCTCACGAGGCCCTGTTGGATAAGCTGGGAGAACTGGGGGTTGGGAAACAGATGATCAGATGGATAGGCAATTAGCTCCAGGACCAGACCCAGAGGGTCATGATTGGCAGGATAGTCTCATCCCCAAGGACGGTCATTAGTGGGGTCCCACAGGGATCGGTCCTTGGGACCCTCCTGTTTAATGCCTATGTCTCTGACATAAGGACGGGTATCAGGAGTGAGATGAGTCTCTTTGAGGATGACTCAAAACTGGGAGCTGTGATGAACAGGGAGGAGGGGAAGGTCACCCTACAGGGGAACCTGGAGGCTCTGGAAAGGTGGTCTAGAAAGTGGAAGCCGAGGTTCAATACAGGGAAATGCAAGGTACTGCATCTGGGAGCCAGAAACCTGGGCCAAGTGTACACCCTGGGAGGGAATGCTACAAGTCTCTATGGCTGAAAGGGACCTGGGAGTGGTGGTGGATGTCAAGATGAACAACTCAGAGACTTGTAGGAGGGCAGCAGCCAAAGCCAACAGGATGCTGGGATGCATCACTAGGGGGATCACCTCTAGAAGGAGGGAAGTGATACTCCCTCTGTATAACTGCTTGGTGAGGCCACACCTCAAGTACTGCATGCAGTTTTGGAGGCCACACTTAAAAGGGACATTGAACTCCTGGAGAGGGTCCAGAGGAGGGCAACCAAAATGATTTGGGGCTGGGGGGACATGACCTATGGGGAGAGGCTCAAAAAGCTAAATATGTACACACCGGAAGACAGAAGGGACTGGAGGGACATGACAGAGGTCTTCAGGTAAGGGGGTAAATAGTGGAGGAGCAGTCAGGTTGCTTCAAAGGAAGAAGGAGGCAACTAGAGGACATGGGTGGAAGCTGGAGGGGGAGATTCAGGGGAGAAAGGAGGAGGTGCTACTTCACTGAGAGGATGATGGAGCCATGGAATGCACTGCCCAGAGGGCTGGTGGAGGCAGAGATGGTGGAGGGGTTCAAGAGGGGGTGGGACAGGTACAGGGGAAGGGTCCTGGAAACAAAATCTAGTGCAGCAAGAATATCCGGAACTGGGAAGGGAGAAGTCAGAGAGGGCAAGGGAGGCAGCAAGGTCAGCTCCCAGGGTGGGGGCTGACCAAATGAGCAGACAGAAAAGACCGTTAGGCCTATTCTGCTGGCAATTTAGTATGTTAGTATGTTAACAGATGGTCTGATACCTTTTATTGGACCAACACAGATGTTACAAAAAGAAAAAAGTGCTTTAGCTTTCAGACCAACAAATCCTTCTTCAGAAGCTTAATAACAGTTATTTAGAAAACCCCATACTGTTGATATTTAGAACATGCAGTAAAAAACAGAAATACTTCTCATTGGTTTAAAACAAGCATTCAAAACACAACTAAAGTTTACATCAAAGATGTGAAATATCTCAAGTGTGCTTGTACTGTAGCTGTACAGACCTAAAGGTCACAGGTTATCCAGAGATAACAGCAAGCAGAGGGTCTGCCCACATACATTGTACCATGTTGCAGTCTAATGAACATCAAACCATTAGGATTCTGTACTCACTAAATTATATGTCAAGTTAGTAAGCCTCCCAAAAACACATGCTTCCAGAATGCGCTACAAGCAGCAAGAGTATAATGCAGCTTCAACTCACCTCAGAACTCTGTACATTTGAGAATATGATCAATGAGAAGCAAAAAATCCTAGATTTATAAATTGCATGCCAAAATGTGACTTGTTGGCAAGTAAAAAAACAAGCCCCAAAAGTACAGCAGAAAAGTCTATACATAGCATACAGAGGCACACCTCGATGTCTGTCACCGGCTGCAGGTTGTGGGTAGGGGTGGAATGGCATGAGCATTACAGGCGGCAATCCCAAGTCACATCCCTGATGCCTGTCAGTCTGTACAGGGTGGGGCATCATGGTTAGAAGCCCTAACACCCCAGGCATTTGTTGGTATTTTCACTCCAAATTTTCAACATGGGTTTTTTGTGACCCCACCTCATGAACAGTGGCACTATCATTTTGTTACTCAATCCTGAAAGGTGATTACGCACAGCAGCTGCACCTTTCGGAGCCACAGGTGCAAAAACACATTTCGGACAGGATGTAAAAAATGACAGCTGTACTGTTCATGGGGAGGTGTAGAAAATAGCAATGTTGGCAATGTTGAAAATCTGGAGTGAAACTATAAAAAAAAACTGAAGTCACAAGCGTGCGTAGAAACTGCGCAACGCACACCCATAATGTAATTAGTTTGGGGATGTATTACAGCAGATTGTCAACGCAGGTATTTTGGGACCTCCACTCATGAACAGTGCCACTGTGATTTTTTAATCTCTCCCAATCACTGATTTCTCACAGCAACCATGCAATTCTGCGTCGGAAGTGCAAAAACACATTTAGGCCAGGATGTGAAAAATGACAGCTGTACTTTTCATAAGGAGGTGTGGAAAAATGCCAGTGTTGAAAATCTGGACTGAAAATGGTACAAATTTGTAAACTTACAAGGGTGCATGGAAACTGCGCAATGCATGCTTGTAACACAGTCATTTTCTGGATTTCTGTCACCAAATTTTCAACATAGCCATTTTAAGACATCTGCTCATGAACAGTGTCACTGTGATTTTCTTAATCTGTCCGTAACATTGATTTCGCACACCAACTGGTCCATTGGGTGCTACATGCAAGAAAACACATTTTGGGCAAGATATGAAAAATGGCAGCTGTACTGCTCATAAGGAGGTGTGGTAAAATGGCAATGTTGAAAATCTGGAGTGAAAATACCAAAACTGCGAAGTTACAAGTGTGCATAGGAACTGCAAAACGCATGCTTGTAAAACAGTCATTTTTGGGAATTTTTTCACCTAATTTTGAACATAGAGTTTTGGGGGGGTTACCTCATGAACTGTGACACTGTCATTTTGTTACTCTGTCCCGAAAGGTGGTTCCACGTAGTGACCGCAAAATCACCTTTCGAGACCGAATAACAAAATTACAGTGTCCCAATTCGTGAGGTAAGCCACCCAAAACCCTATGTTGAAAATTTGGTGAAAAAATTCCCCCAAAATGGCCGAGATATACACCAAAGTTGAAAAGAAAACATTTATGCCATTATACAGCTTACCGGCATTTCTTCAGTTCGTGGTTGGCTTTGAAGAGTGCAGACGTGTTCCTGGTCCATGGAAGATCATCGCGTCATGCTCCAGAGGTAAGTATGGGGTCGGGGGTGTGTGGGGAGGCGGATACGCAGAAGGTGGGAGTGGGTTGGGGGAAGGGGCAAGACAATCAATGAGGCACCGTTTTTTGCTTTTGGGTGCTTTTTTCCTTTTTAGGAAGACAATGCGGGACTTGTGCCATGCTGGGGTGGGCTCCCAGCATGGCAGCTGAAAGGTTTCTTTGGGGGGGTCAGTGGAGCTGACGGGGGATTGGGCACCTCTGTCGGTCATACAGATGTTTGCCATGCTGGGGTGGGCTCCCAGTGTGACAACTGGAAATCTGTTTTTTTTGGGGGGGTCAGTGGAGCCAATAGGGGATTGGGCACCCCGTCGCCATTCTGACTTTTGCCACACTGAGGTGGGCTCCCAGTGTGGCTCCTAGAAGTCTGGGGGGGCAGCGGAGCTGATGTAGGATTGGGCACCCCCATCAGCCGTGGGTGTGCAGTGGGGAGGGAATGCATGAGCACGCTGGGGTGGGCTCCCAGCATGCTGCTTGAGTGTTTGGGGAGGTGGGAACTTGAGAACAAGGGAGTTGTCTATGACAGCTGTGTTCAGAATGCAATGCTGAGTGTAGGCACTTTGCATACTGCTGACAGCAATAAGTAAACAACTTACCAATGGCAGTATGCAAATTGCCTACATGTTACAAACGCTGATTGCTGCCGGTTTTTTGCTTTCAACTGTACGCCACTGCATCTTGTGTGTGTGTGTGTGCAAAAAACATAAATTTACATGCCCACAGGGTTTATGTTGCATCCCACATTTTGGGTTTGTATAAAATTCTAGTTACACACACCGACACATATATTATTCTATATTTTAATAATGCATTTCAGGTTATGCATGTTTTAATAATGTTGTCCATTTATGTGTTTTTGCCATTAATAAACAAGTAATTGTGTCCTATTTTTTTCTTTTCAAGTCAAATCTGGATAGAAAGAGTATAATATTTTCAGAATCTTAACACATGCTCAAAACCCATTCTGATGGATGAACAAAACTTGTTCACGGCTGTACTCCCAGCTGATAATCAAAAGCTACACTACACATTGTAAGGCTGGCCCCATGATGCCAGGCCTATAGGTATGTAGCCACATTTGCATCGTGTAGACCTGAGTTCACACCTGAAATTGTAAGAGAAAAGGCTGCAAGAGAGGAAATGGAAAAATACTGAAGTTGGTGCTTGGCAGTCCCAGAACTCCGTACTGCCATGAACACAGCCAGGGTTTAAAAATCCTGATATGGGGCCCCAATACCTGCTGGCACCACAGAGCCAGCCTTGAGATGTGTAGATTTAATGATCAGCTTGCACTGGCAGTATAGCCTAGAGAGTAAAGCAGTTCTGATGATGGATTATTTTTACTAACAGTTTGAAATGTAAAGCTGATGACTCACTAGTTTCAATGCACACATACAAAACAATTATAATTAATGGCTTCCCCTTTTCCCCATAGGGAAACCGTGGTGTAATTTCCCGTTATACACAAGTGTGTATAATGGAAAACCAAGCAAAGCTGCGCAAAGCTACGCAAAGCTGCGCAAACAGTGCAAATCACCATTAATTATAAAAAATAAAATATGGGGTGTTGTGTGTAAACTCAGTTTACACACACCCTTGGGGTAAGTTGCTTGCACAAAACCCTTGAGATTCAATCTCAGGGTTTATGCAGCATCTTATCCCTCGGGTGTGTGGAAACTTCTTGTTACACACACCACCCCGTACATTATTCTATATATTATAGATGCAGAAAGTGTTGTAATAACACCTTAAAACACACTTAATAAAACAGTCAATTTCCTATTTAACTTATTGGATTAGATACAGTCAAAGCAGGACCTAGACCCCTCGGTGGCATCATTTCCTGTCAGAAGCCCAAAACATATGGCTGCCACCAGCCCTTAATTACAGGGTGATTTACATCAAGCAAACAATCAAAGTTTTATTGATTGGCTATAAAACCATCACACTATTCTTAAACTAAGACAAATTCAAGACAAATTAGGTCAGTATTAGACATCACAATTACATGCAGTTAATAAGCAGTTGATATAAATTCAGTCAAATATCTACAAACAGAAACCAAAATTATGTTTTGGATCTCTGGTTTGAGACATACAACCTTTCCTATGAACATGCTAAATAAATAACAATTGCATCAATTAGTGTATCCATTAAGGTGCTTATTAAATTCTGACCTACTTGTCCAAACAGATTTTATAACCGCATAAACAGGCAAAAACCAAAAAGAAAAATTAAAAATAGCTCTTCTTTAGGTTAAACAGTTTTAAACAGTTCAACATGGCTGCATTACCACAAGGAACTTTCACTGGTAAAATAACATGCCCATTATTTATAACAATCAATAAAACATAATCTAGTGCAGTAGGGTCCTTAAATCTTTGTAATTTACAATTACTGAGAAATAGTTTGGGCTAAAGGCTCTTCAAGAGTTCAGGTGAATTGCATAGTTCAATTATCTTCCCTAAAAGGGTCCACGTATTCACTTGCCCATGTACCATACCTGCAACTTAAGAATTAAGGCCCTATTAAGTCCCCAATTGATCAAGCCCAACCAAAAACAGTATGTAGTTCATAAATCCACTGGAAACAAACAGTGGACAAAAAAGAGGCTCCTATTTTGCACCAGAGTCCATCTTTTGCATGGTATAAATTTCCCAGTCACTTAGAGGATCCATAGAAAAGTCAATGCAATGTCTTGCTTTTCACACTCTAAATAAGCCTTTAAGAGCATCGGCAACATGCTCCTCAAAAAATGAAGTCCAGCCGCTACGCATCAAGGGCCAGATATTCAAAACTTAGCGCAGCGCGCTAACCATTTGCGCAGGACTAGCGCAGGATTAGCATGGGACAGCCATATTGAAAAAGGGAGATAGAGCGCGTTAAACACAATAGTGCCGGGCTAAAACATAATGTATGCAAGGGGCAAAATGGAGGGGCGGGAACCTGCATATGGTCGCAAAAGGATATTCAGAGATCTAGCGCTGCGCTATGCACCATTGCGCAGCACATAGCGCAGCGCTACATACCGCCTATAAAAGGGAGGCCTAAACACAGGGCAATCCACTGAGGAGGGAGTGGCCAGAACAGGAAGTGCATCACAATGTCTTTCTTCAGCAATGCTGTAGTGCTGCTCCTGATGGAGCAGGCTGTGGAGGAGGAGGATGAAAGACAGCAGACTCAACAAGGCCCATTACTTAGATGAAGGAGGAGATATGCTGCACACAGATGGTACCGGCCCAGAGTCTCCCTTGAGACCCTACCTGATGAACACATCGTTGGCCGGTACAGGTTGGACAGGGAATGTTGAGGCAGCTATGCGAACTCCTGCATGAGGAGCTGCAGCCGAACACCAGGCGCAGCCACTCCATGTCAGTTGAGGAAAAGGTGACAGCGGCGTGCATCCCAGCCACTCGACATTTCGCGCCCAACGGGGACAACCATTGGGATATCACAGTCCGCCACATCGCTACTTCTGATCCAGTTCCTTGATGCTCTCCTGCCACATGCTGGTGAGTTCATTGTATTCCCCAACCGCGGCAGCAGGCGCACAGCAACCATGCAGCAATTCCATCGGTTGTGCATCTACCCGCTATGCTTAGATTGTGGCTACCCATGTCCCCATCCATGCACCACCTGCTGATGTTAGTGACCTGTACGTGAACAGGAAGGGCTCCACTCCATTAATTGCCAGGTGGTGTGTGATCGTGACAGGCGCTGGCAATGTCTTTGCACAGTACTCTGGCAGTGCCCACGATGCCTTCATCTGGCACCAGTCCCAGCTGTGCCGGGCATTTGAGGAGGGCAGGATTCCATGTGGGCATCTAGTCGGTGAGTACGGGCAGCTAAAACAGGGTGATAGCAGAGGGGAGAGGGGAAGGGCCAGGGTAGCCGTGGGAGGGGCAGGGAGCAATGGTTCAGAGCAGCAGCGGGCACTGTGCAGGACACCAACAGTAACACCTGATTTATCTCCACAGGGACAGTGCCTATCCCTATGACCCTGGCTGCTGACACCAGTACTCGGCCAGCAACAGGGGCTGAGGAACTGTACAATGAGGCACATGCTACAAGGAACATCATAGAGAGGGTCTTTGGGATGCTCAAGATGCGGTACCGTTGCATAGACCAGTCAGGTGGTGCCTTACAGTACAGCCCTCAGAAGGTATGCCGTATCTTCCTGGCCTGTTGTATGCTACTACACATGGCCCTGAACCATGGGATACGTGCACCTGAACCTGAGGTACATTCTGACAGTGAGCCAGTGCCAGGGCTAAGGGGGATAGTAGAGCAACTCAAGCGGCGGGATCCACGCATGGCCCGCCAGGCCATAGAGCATAGGAGCTGCATCATTGAGACACTGAACCAGGATGTACAGTGAGTACAGAAAACACAGACAAATGAAATGTTGTGAACAGTACATTTAATGGTAGTGTATATACAGTACAGTGAAATCTGTGTGATAGGTGCTGTACACATTGCCAGTGGTGCAGTGTGTGTGATGTGTGTGGGCCACCACCATACCCCTCAACTGTAACATGGTACGAGGAACAGTACTACAGTTACATCACTGCAGCTACCTAGTCCACAGTGTGAGGACCTGTCCCACACTCAGTGGCACAACTGTAAAGAAATCCCCATTGTAAACGATGCAAACAAAAAGTGGCAATTAAGAAAAAGTGTCCTGAACAGATAAGCCAACAATGTAACAGGTCAGTCAGTTGCTGAGGGACTGCACTGAGAATGAGGTCCACATCCTGCTCAGTAGTATCACATCCTGAGAGGCATTGTTGTATGGTCGGGGGACACAAGGGTGAGGGGTATGGCCACCACCCAGGTGCGCACAAGAAACAGCACTGTATATATGTGATGGCAGGGGCTGTGGCATGGGACTGAACAAGGGCCATGGAGGACTGTGTCTGTGCAGGGGACATGGGAAGTGGCTGTGTGCATAGGCATGCAGGTGAGGGAGACTGGGCCACAGCACACATGTGGTGGAGCACATCAGCTAAGCCTGCCACCACGCACACGACGCACACCCTGTGGACGGGGCAAACTGCTGGGCATGCTACGTGCCGAGGACATTGTTGGGGTGGAATGCGGTGAGGCTGTGAGGGCAGCCCATCCGCGGCCACACCTTGAGGCCTGCAGAGGAGTGGAGGGAGGGCAGCCACGATGCCGTGCATGTCCTGTGGATGAAAGGGAGGTAGGGGTTGAGGAGGTTGCACCCACCCTGCGCAAACCTCTGCCACGCTGCTGCCCATGTGAGGCATGGCTGCGCTGGTGTCTGGGTGCACCCTGCAGTACTGTGATGATAGTGTCCCACAGCACCACAGCATGGGCTGGCACAGCAGCAGTTATGTCACCAAAGCCATGCCCAATGGTGCTGATAACACGGGTCATCCTCTCCTCCGACCTCTGTTCAGCACGGGCAAGACCAGTGCTCACTGTCTCCCGCAGCTGTGACAGCTCATACTGCAGCTCCCTATGGAGATCATGCAGGTCCTGCTGAGCTGCATGCTGTGAGGCCAAGGCCTCCTGGAGCATGGGCTGTGCACCCTGGCCATCTTGTGCAGGTGCATCCTGCACCTATGGCAGGGGTTGTGGATGGCACTGGGCAGTGTGTTGTGGATGTGAACGGACCTGTGGTGGTGGCTGGCGGGGCATTGGCTGTTGCAAATGTGGCCTCACAGGTGACTGAGCAGGCTGCTGGACCATCCCTGTGGTCTGTGGCCTGTGGGACATGTCCAGTGGGCAAGACTGTTCTGGCAGGGGAATAGCAACTGTGGGCAGATAGATGTCATGTGCCGGAGTACCCCTTGTCCCCAAGTCAGACATGGTGCCATCCTCCACTGCACCAAAACCTCTGGTGTCACTAGCTGCACACATAACTGGCATGTCAGGCTCCTCCGTTGCATCCTCTGAGCCTTGGTCACTTGTGACAGTCAGGATCACCACCTGCTCCCCACTAAGATCCTCCACCTGGGCATACTGAGGTGGATTCAGGGACTCCAGGAAGGCTGCATCCTCATCATCATCTGATGATCCAGCATATGTCAGTGCCTCATGACATCTGTGAGTGGACATAGTGCTGACTGGCATGGCCACTGCCTGTCTAGATGTGGCTGCCATGCCTGATGTGGAAGGGTGCACCTCTGCTGCGTATGAATCCTCCACCTCCTGTACAACTGTGCCTGGCCCAACCTGGGACATTGCCTGCTGGGCATGTAATGCTGAAATGGAAGAGACTTATGTCAGTCGCTGCTACAGTGACCAGCTCATCCACCCCCACACCACTCCCAACAATGCCACATGCACCCCCAGCAATGTGTGCCCTCCAGCATGCCCATGCAGACACCAGTGTGCATCCCATGCAATTGCAGCCTGTGCCCTATGAGCCCCTGCACCGTGGCACACATGCACTCACATGTGCCTGCCAGCAGAGATGTCTACCACTGTGTGAGACCAACACCACCCCTTTGCAATGGAACATACCCATGTGGCCCTATGCATGCACAATGACAGTACTGATGTGTGAATGTGTGACTCTGTCCCCAAGGTGTTGCTGTCTACTGAGTGGTGGATACATGCCACAAATGTACCTGCTCTGGGTGGTGTAAGCGGTGTCTCACACCCACTGCCTTCGACCCCACCGACTGCCACTGGCCACAGAGTAGAGGCTACTATGGCCATCAATGGGTCCCAGTCCCACTGTTCAAGTGGTTGTGGTCCCCCACCGGTCTGCAGCCTGTTCCGGATCCACTGTGCCTCCTCCTCCTTCGCCCTGCGCAGCAGGTCATTCCACCTTTTCCGGATGGCATCAGTGCTACGGCCACGACCACCTACAGCGTTTACTGCTGTGGCAATCTCCTCCCACATCAGACGAACAGTGGCGTCCGTCGACTTGTTCCTGTGTAGGACCATCTCCCTGTCCTTCACTGCATGTACCAGGGCACGCAGCTCATCACCAGAAAATTTGTGGGCCCTGAGCCGCTCCTTTCCTGCAGCTGCACCTGTGTGGGACAGAAGGAAGGGAAATGGTTAAACAGACTTGTGAACAAACATTGCATGGCTGTAACAGTAACATATGGTCATGATGCAACACACAGCCGCTATACATGCCCCCACCCCCCCTAAGGAATGGCAACAGGGCATGCACGATGCACCTCAGTGCTGTGGAGTCCTGCAGGCCAGCACATGTGGAAGCCAGCTGTGTGTGTGCAGCACACAGTTGTGCTGGCCATGTTGCTGCCTGTGGCATGTGAGAGGTGGCCTGGCTTAACATGTTGGCATGGACATGGGTGCACTGCAAGGCAATCACAAGGCCTACAGCCACAGACGGTGCCTAATGTGCACATGTGTGGGACTGTGCAGCCATGGCTGTGAATGGCTGACTCATGGTGCCCCACTGGCACATCCAGTGCCATGCTGGGCCTCTGCACACCCAGCACCATGGAACACATGCTGTGGAAGCATGGGTGTCTCCCAAAAACAGGGCTAGATGGCTGACCAGAACACACATTCCACTAGGGGTGCAGCCTAGGCACCATTGCATGTGCCAGAGCATGTATCAGTGCTGCCACATTGTACACACATACAGGTGTGGTGTGTGTATGGGTGATCCTGGCACAGCTGTGCACAAGGCCTGTGTGTGATCCACCATGTGTCGCAGTTGTGGGTACTGTACAACAATAAAACTGGGATACTGCACTCCCAGCATGTGTGTCAACGCCTGTCACACAATGGCCTGGATGTGCACACTGTAGATGGACCTGCCTGTCTTGGGGGTAGACACCATGGACCACAGCAATGTTGGTAATGCCCTGCCCCTGGCTGCACAGCGCTGTGCACAGACAGACAGCAGCCAGGACCACAGTGTACAAACACTATTAACTGCATGAGTACTGTCTGCCGTAGCAATGCACACATCACACAGCACAACACAGGGGTGGGGGTTGGCTGTCTGTGATGCAGATGCCAGTCAGTGACATGGGTGACAGCACCGGTACCTGTGGCAGTTGTCACACTGGAGTACATGCACCCACAGTCACAGTGGACTAATGATCCACTCCAGAGTGCATCCTCCACACCGCTGATCACATCCCACTGCCATCTGCAGCACCACAGCATGCAGTCAGTCAAGCATGGCTCATGACATGTTGGACAGTGCATGGCACTGGTGGGGCAACACTACCCACACAGGGGCAGTCAACAGGGTCAAAGGGCCACCCAGCTCCCAGCAGCACCACCGCATACATGCCCAACCACACTGCACTGGTCAAGCATCAGCTGCAGTCCCAAGCCCATTAACAGTACTGCACTGTTAGACGGTTCACAGATACCATAGCCTGCCACATATAGGCAATACAGGAGCAATGTGTGTGTGGCAGGGATGATACAGCCACACGTGGTACTGCTACCCCTGGAATCGGGTCCTTTCCTGCCAGACAGGCAGGTGGCTGGCATCGTCTGGGTCAACCTATCATCCATGCAGAACAGGTCTTTAAAGTATGTGTAGGCCTGATTACCCACTGATATCCAACAGATTACAGACTTGGCATCCCAGTGGTGTGATGTCAGGACCATATGAACTCACCTCAGCTATGTCTTAGCAGTGGGTCAACTAGACAGACTGCCACTGTTAGTTGGTATTCTACACACCTGGAATGTGCTTGAAAGCCTCAGTACAGTAGTCCTATAACATTCCAGTTGTCACAGTGTACTGTCACTGAGGCTAACGATCTCCATGGCTGATAGGGGTTAACACTGGTACTATGCTGGCCCACAGTCATGTGTTCCATGTATCCCAATAGTGTGTGTACAGTACCTACACATACATTTGGCTGTACCGCAGAGTCAATACTGGGGTAAGGCCCACTGACACTTGAGGGGGGATTCCCATGTCTAGTCCCATCCACTACACCTGACAATGCCTGATGTACAGGTGATAACCATGGTGTACGCACCTCTTGTTGTTGCTAGGGCAATTGTAAGCCTCCTGAGCTGCGCACTTGAGGTTTACAGATGTCCTAGCAACCAATTGAGGCATTTACAACATGATAATCACCTGTACACCAGCCAGTCTCCTGTATCACATCACACAGATCACACACAGTACAATACACAGGTGATGACAGTGGATCAGCAGGTAGCACAGATGCCATGTGGCCAGGAGATCTTCTGGCTGTGGGTTCTAGTCCCACCCAAGGCTCCCGGGTAAACATCCCATAAGTGACACTGCAGTGCAGCATGAGGGGGGTGCTGCACTCCTGAGGTGCCATCATTCGGATGAGATGTTACACCAAAGTGCCATCTGCCTGCTCTGGAGGTAGGTCAGTTGGACGTTAATGACCCCATGGCACATACCAACACATGTGTAGGGAAATATCTATGGTGCCATGGCCATGTATCCCCTATCCACAAGAATACCACAAGCAGCATAATCTGTTTCAAAGACATTTGGCATTCACCTGTATCCCCTTCCCCCGGGTTGTGTCTTACAGAGGCAGGATTTGTCAACAGCACATACCCTGTCAGCACACACTACAATAAGCAATTCACATGACAGGCAGAGCAGCGCTATGCGCAACCAGTGTCCCCTGTCGGGTCTGGGTTCTGATTCCCATGGACCTCACAAGCTGTGCTCTCGGTGTCTTTGGGCCTCAGAATCCTGCTGTGGCAGAACACACTGGTACTGCAGAGTTGCCCATCCAGTATTCCCTGTGTGCTGCTGCAGTAGTGCTGTCATGATGATGTTCTGCTGCAGTACTGATGTCACCACTGCTGCATGAGTGCATGGCTTGCTGGCACAGTGTTACTGTCCTCACAGTACTGCAGTGGTGTCAGTAGTCTCAAACCACTTGAAACATCACATGTCAGTGTCAGTATGGAACACAGTGCAGAGTAACACACTGCACACATGTGACATACGACAGCTATACAAGACATCACATACATGATGCCACAGTTGTACACAACCTGTGTTCTGTCACCTCGAGCATGTGTGCTCCCAAGGTCACAGGGACTGAGAACCCCTCTGTGGCAGTGCATACGCCTTGAGCAGTCCGGACCATCCAACAGACAGAGTGGACATGTGTTACAGCCCTGACCTGGATGTCTGCCATCGGCCAGTGGTATCAAGCACACATGATATGGGGACGCCCAACTGTTGTCAGCATGGTGACTACACAGGACATTCATGAACAGCAGCCTTATCCAGGACACAGTAAGTTAGCAGTCCTCTGTATCCCCTTCCCCTGGTCCATACCTCTGCAGTGTACCACAATACGAGGAATAGTCCTCATGATACGGCACAACAGCACGCTGTTCAACATTGTGAGGAGTTGTCCCACATTCAGTGGTAACCCTGTAAGGCACTATTCCACAGTGAGTGATGCAGAACATATATTGCTCAGTTACTAGCTGACCTCCTGTTAGGATTGCAAATTGTTTCACAGTGCTCTGGGCCTCTGAGGTGCAGTTTGTAAACGTGCTCCACATTTTGCTCATGTGTTTCACATATTGAGATGCAGTGTTCCACATTTGAGGGACATAAGGTTGGGAGGTATGGCCAGGTTGTGCTTGGCACTAGGCACCCAGTCAACATAAACCACATCACAAACCTACTGATATGTCCCTTGAATATTACCTCTGGCCTCCCACATGCAGTACATACCTGGCTGACTCTCTGAGTGTTCCATTGACATCCTGTGCTGCAGCAGTACTCACACAACATGTATTACCGATTAGCAACACAGGGGGGCTCATTTAGCCCTTGTATAGCACAGCCGAGCAAACAAGCCTGTTAAGCGTGCTAATGGGCCGAAAATGATATGCTAATCTCCTTGTTAGCACCATGCATACACAATGACCATCATTTGCATATTCTGTTTGAATATGGCAGATGATAGCGCCGGGCAAAGTGTTTAGCGCAGGTCAAACCATATAGCGCCGGGCTATCTCGGCTATGCTTAGCGCCGTGATGTAGCGATAGCACCGCGCTAGTGTGGCTTAGTGCAGATATGGCGCATGCATGGGGTGTGGCAGTCCGAGCTAAGAGGCTATTGTGCTTTAGCACTGCGCTAACCATGTTAGCGCACTGCCACTGTGCATGCCTGGAATGTCTGCCCGGGGGCATGGCAGGGTCGCGCATGCACATTGCGAACACTTCCGGTTAGCGCGGTGCTACTGCATACTTCTGCACGGCGCTAGACTGAAGTGCTTGGGAGTGTCAGGGTGTGCGGCCAGTCAGTTACCAGTGGAGCAGTATCTTTCCCCCCTCTCATATTAGCCATGTCTGGGAGACGGCAAAGGCAGTGGTGGGCCATGACAGGTGTTGGGATGAGGTGGAGATGGCCAACCTAAGTTCAGCTAACTGAACAGCGCCGCCGGCGCCTCTGTAGACTGGTCCGGGGAGGTGACCATCCCGTAGCCAGGTCTGGCTTCATGCCCGTCACCTCACAGCAATCACGGTATACCCCGTGATGGCGAAGTGCCGCCACCGATATGTGGATATCAGGCGCAGGCAGCGCCACTGCTGGAACGATGCAGGACGATGGTTCGGAGGGACTGTGCCTGTGCCAGGTAAGTGATGACTCTCACCACAGTGCTGTAATGGGTGGTGGGATGTGTGTGTTGGTGTGTGCTTGTGTGTGCGCGTGTGTGTGTGTGTGTCATGCCCCATTAACATACCATCGAGGGGACTGTGTTGCTGTGCTGGTGGGGTCCAGCTAGAATCTACCATGCATTAACTGTTGTGCACCCTGTGTAATAATACGTGACTCAGGTCACTCTTGGACATGGGTTCAAATCCCACTGCCATTTTACCAGTCGCTACCTGTTCAAGAGTACACTTTAAATACTACTCCGATATGTTGGTCTTATGCCATGGGGGACCTCCAATCAGTTGTGTGTGTGTACTGTGTGGGCCAGGGGGACAAAGCATCTTGGGAGTGTTGTCTGCAATGTCCTGCACTGTGGTGGCACACTGCCCCTTACCACCTATTGTGGTGGCATGGACACACGACACCTGGCCCCCTGCCACATCCAATGTGTTCTGCCATGCTGCCAGGCAGCAGCGTTGCAGCTCTGCCTATTCTGTACATCCACAGTGTGTGGTTGGGTGTGTTGTCTGGGCCAACATCCCAACCATATCACACCCACTTGTGCTACATTGGCTCTCACTATGCTGCATGTGTGGGACAACTGTGGATCACTGACACATAGCTACACCTACGCTGCTCCAAACACTGTCACCATGTTTGCACTTATGTTCCAGGGGTCTGTTAATCCATTGTATGGTATATGGTTTGCACCATTTACTATGGCTCTGTGCTTTCGTATGTGTCCACTGCATATGTGTTGAGTCCTCACAATGTGGTACAGGGTGCTTCTGTGACGTACACTGAGGAACGTTCCTCAGAATGTGGTACTGTTGAGGGGTATGTGTCTGGGTGTGGTTCACTCCACCATCATTACTGTGTCTGTGCCATGACACTGGCCAGTGGCTCGGGCAACAGGTCCTTGGCATTGGTGCCCTGCTCTGCTGCAGACTCACACGTACTGTACTCGGCTGTGTGCAGTAATGTTGTGTGCATGTCACATCCCATATGCCTTCCTGTCATCATTGTCATTCTATCTGTAGCCTTTGGGATGTTGTATGCCACTGAGTTGTTTCTGTGTGTCCACATCTCTTGTTGAGGGATTCAATACTTGTGTTCCCCCATTACGGGTTGGGGACTCCTCTGCTTACAGTCTGCCTTGTGTGTGAGGGTGTACCATCCAGAGGGGCTGTGTACATGTGATGGAGGGGGAGCTGTTGCAGATTGTGTGTACAGGATGGCATTGTCAGGCACACATTGGCCATGCACTGTGCAGTCTGCACTGACCCATGTCATGCTTGGCATGGCTTTGGTGGTGCACTGCCCCTGTGTGCCAGTTATATGGGTGTTGTGCTATGCCACCAGGGTCCAGGGTGGTCTTTAGCGTACCGTGGTGGCTGACATTGTAGTAATGCTGCTGTACCATCTTCCCACTGCAGAGCACAGAGACCACACCGGAGACGTGAGGGGCGAGCCACAGGCCGACCAGAGGCCATCCACAGACAGGCGCAGGGTGCCTCCAATGGTGCAGCACGCAGCAGAAAGCAGTGATGGGACCAGGAGTGTGTTGCATGAGTACTGTGTGCCATTGTGCTTTTCTACTATGTGTCTGAGTTGCCACTGCAGGCATTGAGTGCTGTGTCTGGTGTTGTGGCACAGTTGGCTGGGTAATCCAGGCCTGATGTGATTTAGCTGTGTTGCATTTGGATTCCATGGTGCTCACTTGGAGGGACCCCTTAGCTATTGTGGCTACAATATGTACATCCACCTGGGGCTACAGTGTTCACACTTAACTTTGTGCTGGGGGGCACTGGATGCTTGACACCAGTGGCACCATGCAGTGCACCCATGACCGTTACATCAGTGGGGCCTGCTATGCTGGCTGCATGCATTTGTGTTGTCTTCCGTGCCTCCAGTGCCTTTCCTTCTGCTGCAAAGCCTGTGACATGACTGGCTCTATGTCTGATGTATTGTTGCTATTACTGCCATATGCACTGCTATCTGCTTTGTACTGTCATGTGCAACATGTTGCTCTCATGTCCACCATTGTGGCAGGATGCAGTAGGTCTGTGCATGGCCATAGGCCAATCATCATGCCTGGAGGTGGGGGATTACTGGGGTCAGCCTGTTGTGCTAGCTGTTTCTGCTGCTGCTGTTGTCCTGTCTGCCATGGCAACACTGTTCTCCACTTCTCATGGCATGTCTCATTCGCAGTACCATGTATAGTGTGTCAGTATCTATGCAGTACATGTTAGTGCTGCCAGGGCTATTCACACTATGGCGAACAGGGGCCATAGTGTCATGTGGTGCCTGTATCTCCCAACCAGTGTAATGCCATTGTAGTATGGACACTGGTATGTTACTGTGTGCACTTGTCTGACATCCATGGCATACATGCACAGGGGCTGTTGGGGGGGAGCCTCTGGGCCTATGGTGCCACACAGGCCTGTGTGGCTGTGCATGTCATGTGTGCCTGTTGTGGCGTGTGCTGTTTTATTTCTGGGGGTAGCAAATAGGCTCTGACCTGCTTCCTTTTTCCATGACGCCTAACAAGGACACTGTTGTACCTTTCTGTGATTTCATTCATTGGGGTCTACGCTAGGGGTACTGGTCACTATGACTGTCTTTGTCTCCCATGGACAATACAACTGTACAGGTTGTGGGCTGGTCTGTGAGTGTCTTGGGGTGCTATGCATGGCTTTGTATTTACCCATGCAGGGCAGCGCCCATTGTCATGTGTTTCATGAGTTGTATTTCTTATGCCACTGGTGGCAACATACACAGTCCTGATGTATGTTTGTATAGTATCTGGCTACACTCCAGGGTGGGGTAGCTCACCCTAATGATGGTGAGTGAGATAGCAGTGTGTCCACATGGTGTGCAGCTGTGACCACCCTGGCTACACCCCTGCTTGTTGGCTCCAGCTCTGTTGTGGGGGCCATTGTCCCCTACAGGGTGCTGTCCCTCAGTCCCTGCAGTGCATGGTATTTGTGTATAGGTTATGCAGGTGTGCTGCAGGGGTTGTTCTGTGGTAGCATGGTGTGCTGGGTGTCAGACATTATGGCAGAAGCTGCTCCCACAAGTGTGGGTGTGTGCCTCGCCATGCCTTGGCCACCAGGGTGACACTGTCCTGTGCATATCATTGGCCTACCACTGCCCTGCCACTGGTGGACCATGGCCTGTGTCCCTGTTTCACATGTATGTGTCTTCTTGCATGTGCACCTTCAAGGTGCTACCACTTTGGGTGGTGGCACAGCCCCATTCCATGCTCTTCACCAGTGTGAGCTCATTATCCTTCTGTTATGGCCATGGGTGTGGGTGGGCATTGGCACTTTCCCTGTCTATGTACTGCTTGGTTACCTGTCCTGCAGTCCCTACTGTACTGTTGCCAGTGTCATTGTCCTCTGTGGTCATTTGCTCTCTGTGGTCCATGTTGAGTCTCTATCTGTGTCACTTGCCACTGTTCCGCACTTATGTCAGTCACCCACCTGTTCAGGGCTTCCTGACATCATTTGTACGGCTGCTGTGTTATAGCATTGTGGGTGGCATTTTGGCTGGGTCTCTACAGTTGTTGGGGGGGCACCAGTGAGGGTGGGCCACTGTTGGGGGGGTATGGGACGGGCATGTCTGTTTACACACCTGGGTGGGGCTGTGGCACCTTCTCCAGGGGGTGTAATCTGTGTAGTGTATCATAGCTGTGTGACTGTGGGCAGCATGTCTCACCATGTGTCATCCCATGTGCATGACATTCAGTGTCCACTTGTCATTCGCATCTCAGGGGGTGGCTGTCTGTTTGCACTGTTACAGTCTGCACACCACTGTGCTGGCTGGATTCCACTGTGTTAGGCTTCTCAGCATCCATCTATGCATATCCATGTACATTGGGGTGTTGCATGCTGCCTGTTACATACTGCCTTATCCTGCAGGCACATGTTAGTGTGCGTTGTGGTTTGTTCTGTACTGGCACATGGGCATGGTTGTTGGGGCATGCTGTCCACCATGTGGTGGTACATGGTGCCTTTGTGTCATCATCATGTCCTGATAGGGTCCCTCTGTCTCCTGTAGGTCCATGTTGGGCGTCACTGTGGGCCACCTGTCCAGAGGAGGATGAGAGCCAGGATGACCTGCTGAGGAGGGTGGTGCGCCAACAACGAACACTAATTGAACAGCAGGCTGTTTTAATAGCAGAAATTAGATGGGTGGCAGCCATCCTAGATGACCGTCTGCCAGCACCTGCCCGCCCCTAAGTCCTACCTCCTATTGTTATCCTGCTTCTTGTCCCAGGCCCACTGTCCCTAGCCCTATGTCTGCCATCCTGTTTCCCTCCATTCCTTCCTTCCTATGTCCACATCCCTCTCCCCATTGCACTGTACATATGTTTCACGATAGCCTTTTTGTACTGTTACTAATTTCCCCATTGTTTTCAGTCCCTTTGTTAGGCCCGCCCTTTTCCCTTTCATTGTGTTTTTCTTGTACCCCACTTTTGCATACTGTATTCTGCTGTGTTTTGCTTTGTTTTACTGTTTATTTGTTCTTGTTGCCTTTGTGCCTTACCTGTTCCCTTTTTAATTATACTATGTTATGTTTGACATTCCTGTGTCCGGTGTCTTTTTGGGGGGGAGTCGGGATTTGACAGTGTTCTGTGGTATTCTGGTTTCACTTGTGGGTCCAGGTTATTCTATGCCTTTCACTAGTACTGCAGTTATGTCTAGCAGGGCTGATTTGCTTTCCTGTGTTCGCTGCTTACACCTCTAACACTTTGTTTCTGTGGGTGTTTGCACTGCCTCTGTTTGATTGCTATATTCAGTGCTGTCTTATCTGCTATATTCAGTGCTGTCTTAATCTCAGGCAATTTTTGCCCTGCACTCCTCGGCCTATTTGCCCGGCTTCCTTAGCTTGCTATATTCATCTGGTTTTGCACCGGGCTATTTCCCCTTTGAATATAGCTATGGTTTTGCTCCGGGCAAATTTTGCCCGCCGGGCAGTGCTAATTTAGCCCTGTGACAAACCTTGAATATCTGGCCCTAAGAATGCTAATAAGTGTGAAATGGCACTGCAATTTTCTTTCCATACAAATTACAGCAAGTTCTGAACATTTAAATAAAACACCTTTTTAAAGTACTGGAAATTATGCTCCTAACAAAACCACTCATACGGGTTTCATATAACCTGCCAAACTGTAAATCAAAAATGCTCATTTGCGTATGGAAGGTATCAGTGGTACTATTTAAACACACTTCTGGAGCAAATATCAATTGCTATTCAGAAACAGGACCCAAACCATTTACTTAATTCTGCCGTGCAGCTCTTTAAAATAGGAGTCCAATCAAGGCAGTCAGAGCAGTAATTATCTTGAATTAATATCAAGTCAAAAGACTATAAAAGAAAATGGCAGCAATGTTTTCTTCAGTATTTCTACCTTGTTTCAGCATTTATAAACATTGGAGGCAATCCGCAATTACCCAAACAGGCAAGTTGTCCTTAATCTTCACCCATGGGTATAAATACTTTTCCACACTCACCACTCATGTAGTATATGAACTCCTAATGAAGTTTTCCCTCAATGTTTATTTGGTGAAGATAAAATACTCCTTATCCTCTTAAGAACACACTGGCTCCTTTTTTCAGGCATCATAGATTTGGATTATTCCACTCGAACACGCACTTACAGCGGTCTTCTGTCTCCTTTCTCCCATCTTGACCATTCCATGGACACACCTGCAAATGAAACAGAAGAAAAATGCTGCACTGAGTGTAATAACTTCAGGGTAGACAAGGTAAATGTTATGATAATCCTCCCCCCCAGGTAATATTGGCATACCTTTAGCAAGCCAGCATATCAGCATATCAGCAGAAGTGCTATTCCATTCTCCTTATTCTCCTCCTCCCAATGCCGTTCAGGTCACATCCCCATGAATAAACTCTAGAGAAGTCCATTCTTTCCATTTTCTCCATAAATTCCACCAGCATTTCTAGTTTCCTAAACGCCAAATGCCAAGCACCGAATCTGTCAACTTAAAGACTCAGGTTGCCTAATTTGTTTAACAGACTTGCCATAAAAATATTGTCTTTTGCCGAAGGACAGAAGAGCTATATTACTTGGTGCTCTGCACTCCTAATATCGACCGAAGGCTCAAAAGAAAAGCAGCCAGTCCAGTGAGACATCTATCAAATAGTATTGCTCTACAGCTAAAGCTGTCCCAAGGTCCCCACATTATCTCTAATTTAAAAATAGCACTGGTTTCCTCCATAGACTTAAAATAAAACTGATATTTTAAGTAGGATATGAGCATTTTTAGTATGATCAGGAGCTCTCGGGTAGCATGGCATTAAGCTGAGCAGCAGCGCAACCATCTTGCTGCTTCACCCCAACCGTCACCCCAGGATCTAAAGCAAACCCTTTCGGTGATTTACATATAAATAATTCTGGACTGCAAAGATTCACAGATCAACCCAATAGCTCAATCAAATTGACTTTTTATGGGCTTTCACACATTAAGAAATCCTGTTGATGACAGTTCCCCTTTAAAAAAAAAAAGACAAAAATGAAAATGGTAAGTGAAACAAAAGGAAGAAATAGCCAATAAGGCAAGTGTAAAGTACATAGATAGGGTGGGCAGTGCGGAAGGTCTGGTGAGCTATTTTCTGCTGTCATTGTCTATGAAATAATGTATAAGGGTGCTTTAAGGAGAAAAGTGCCCTCCCCCCAAAAATACAACCTGACATGTTTAGTGGTCTTGAACACATCTCCAATAAAATATCTGTATTGATTTAAAATGAAAATAGGGATACCAAATGCTTGCATTATGAAAATGCATGCCACTCATGGGGCCCAATTCCAAAACAGTGGGGGGAGCATGATGCAAAGTATGCCAATACGTAAAGTTATACCCAAACCCCTATGACATTCGAGCTGTGCCATATTCCAAGAGAATTGACAGACACGATGGAGAATTCTGAATTATGCATGTTGCATGTTACACCAGCAAAACATAGTGAAGCTGGCAAAAGCAGGCATAGCACTTACGCATGTCACAACCCAATGACCATAGAAAATTGCACAGGTCACAGACATGGCTTAGGAGCTATGGGAAAGATGACAGATAGCAGTGGAGAGGCAGCATGCATGACAAAATGATGAAGTGCAATTTCACACATATGTCCTGCTTGATGAACTGGAGGCTCAGCCAGACATCCTAATGGGCAAGACAGGGGAATGGAAGCAGTGTCTGAAACATAAGGAGGCATTGGAGGAGGTGGCAAGAAGGTGAATGCTGAGGCTAATGCGAAGCGCGCTGTGCACAATCTCCAAAAGCGGCTCAGTGACCTCAAGTGCCATGCCAAGGCCATGGAGGCCCATAACAGGTGGCAGACAGCAGCCACAAGAGGTGGGCCACAGGAGGTGGTGCCCCTCCGTGGACATGAGGAGAGAGTACTGTCATTCCTGAGCCAGCACAGCTTCCATGGGGACTCAGATCTACATAACGTCATGGATGGACACAAGGACAGGTAAGTGGAAGGCTGGCACTGCCCGCAGTGTGTGGGACAGCAATGAAGGGGTATGAATGGTGGCTTGTATGGTAGGCAAGACATGGTGAGGTAGCACTGATGCACTGTCATTCCCCCACAGGTGCAGAAGCAGTGGGCACAGGGGCAGGTAAGCTGATGGCCAGTGCTGCCCAGAGTGTGTGGGACAGTGATGCAGGGGTGGGAATGGAGGTATACATGGTAGGCATAACATGATGTGATGACACTGATGCACTGTCATTCCCCCACAGGTGCAGTGCCAGTAGACACAGGGGCAGATAAGTCGATGGCCAGCGCTGCTTCCAGTGTATGGGACAGTGATGCAGGGGCAGGAAAAGAGGCAGGCATGGTAGGCATGACATGGTGTGTTAGCACTGGTGCACTGTTGTTCCCCCATAAGCACAGCAGCAGTGGATACAGGGGCTGTGGATGGTGGTGACACAGGCACAGAGTCAGAACCCATGCAGCCGACCACCCAACAGGCCACTGCAATGCACACCCCTAGTGGTGCTGATGCACCACAGCCATACACAGCCATGACACCAGTGGTGGGCAAGTATGAGGCAGCAGAGGAGCAATAGTGGGAGGAGGAGGAGGGACTGGACCTGGGTGATCTGTTCAGATGTGGCAGCATTGCAGATGACATAGCGCCAGATCTAAGCCCCGTGTCAAATCGCAGGCTAGAGGAGGCCTTGGATGGGCCCACGCCATCCCTGCAGTAAGACCGCCTGGATGCACCCACAGACCACACAGGGTTCTGCCAGACACTTGTGATTACACACGCAGAACAAGCCAAGATGCTGGGCTCTATCAGGCTCAGCATGGACACTCATCTCACGATGAGGGAGGAGCACATTGGCACCCTGATAGGAGTGCTGGAGACAAAGTCATGCACCACAGAGGCAGCCGTGGATTGCCTTATGGACATCATGGACACCTCCCAGGCATGCGTGCTGGTGCAGACAAGAGCCATCACCCACCTGGCCATGGCTGTGGAGGGGTCTGTGGCCAAGCAGACAAAGCGGGTGAACATACTGTCCACAGTACTACAGGGTGCACACACAGCCCAGCCACTGTGAGTCACAGCAGTGATGGACACCACCACACAGGAGCCACAGGAGGTGCACCTGCCACCAGCACCACCACACCAGCCACCAACAGCAGCAGTAGCAACACCGCCACTGCTAGGGGGTGGGGCCAGCAGCAGCACCCTTACCACCCCACCCCCACCGTCACCATCACTGGCAACCCTGAAGCACCAGCAACCACCACCACCCACACCACCAACAATGCCTGTGCAGGTGACCCCACCACTGCCACCACCTGCATCACCAACAACACCTGTGCCACAGGCACCACAGCCCCATTGCCAACAACACCCGCAGTGCTGGTGCAACCACAACAAACACTGACCCAACACCATCGGTGGCACCACAGGTGGGCATTATACATACGGGCTGGGGGTGGCCTTGTGCCTATGGGATGGGGGCCCTGTACATATGGGGTGGTGGGGGCATGTATACTTGGGAGTGGGGCTTGTACATTGCTGGTGTACTCTGTGGGTGCTGGTGGGTACTGTTTGTTTCAGCTATTTGTGTTTATTGTACATTTCACACCCATGTTCAATACTGTGTTCTACTGTTGCATTAAATGTTGTGTTTGCTCCCCTGGCTCTACATGTCTGTCTCTGGTATTCATGTGTATGTGCATGTGTGTCACTGTGCACATGGTGGAGTTGCACCATTGTATGTGCATCCCCAGTGTGCATGTGGTATCTGTGTGCTGGCTGTGCAATACACAGCCTTGGACACACACTGGTGGGCATGGCCGCATGGTCCTCTATGTGCAGTGGCACAACATGCCAGGTCCAGATCATGTGCTGCTGCACTGTGCATGTCATGGCTATGTGGTGGCCTTGGGCCAGAACAGCTCCCTTCCACCCAAAGGGAAGGTGGTCCCTGTGGTTGGCAACAGGGGCACAACACAATGGTGCATCCTACCACCATACATATAAAGGTCTTTGCCACCCGGTGCTGTGTCCTTGTTGTGGTTGCACTGTTTATATGAATCAGTGGCCATTGCAGGTGCAGCATGCCTGGAGAGGCGCCATTGTTGTGGCACTGTTCCTCTGCACTGTGTGTGTCCATCACCCACCTGTGTTTCCTTGTCCATTGTCCATGTGTGATGTGGTCCTCTGTGTGTTGCTTGGTGTGCCATCCCACAATCATAGTCATGCCTACCAGTTGCTCTATGACACGTATGGGTGCAGTCCCAGTTCCAGTGCTGCCACTTGTATTGCATGGCACCTGGCAGGCAGTATCACCCCCCTGAGGCATGGTGGCAATGGCATGGGTGCTCTGCCATTGTTGGTGATACATTGCACCATGGTGTGTCCTCCATATTGCTGCAGGTGCCACCATGGTGGTGCTGGTGGTGTGGAGGGGAGTGGTAGTAGTGTTGGTGGCCATGGTGGTGATGGTGGTGTGGTCTGTTGTGGTGTCCTTCTGCTACATCATTGGAACTGCTGGTTCTGTTCCTGTTGTGCATGGTGGCCTGCTGTTGCACCACTGTGCACCTGGTGTCCTGCCACAATGTCCAGATCACTGACACCCTCCTTCAGTGCACCGTCCTCTTGGTCATTGTTGGGCAGTGGTAAATTGTGTGCCAGGGCGATGCTGCAGAGGATGCAGCAGGTGAGCACTATCCTGCATGCCATTGCAGGGCTGTACTGGAGCTCATCACCCGTGGTGTCATGGCATCGGACTTGGGACATTAGTGATCCCAGGGTGTGCTCTATTTCCCATCTCGTGATGGTGTGAGCCTCATTCTAGCTGCCCTCGCCTGCTGTCTGGGGCATCCTCACAGGGGTCCTCAACCTTGGCATCTGGGGATATCCACTGTCACCTGTTGGGGGGGTTGGGAGCATGTTGCTGTGTGCACCCCTGTCATCTGCATCTCACTATCCTCTGCATGGCACACACTGCTGCATGCACATGTGCGCACATGCAGGCTCACATGAAGGCATGCACTCTCAGTCATACACATTGTGTTGGCTGTGTTCATGCACTGCTTGTGCTTCCCTTGCCCTTGTGTAACCTTCCCAGGCCCCTGTGTGTTGCACAGTGTGTGTGTCTTGCCCCTGCCTGCCTTCCTGGCATTCCACATGTCTGCATGGTCATTACCCCGGCCCACTACAGTTCCTGTCCACCCAGTGACCCCATTGTGCCACTGTATCCCCACATGCATTGTCTGCCACATGCATGCACACTGCCACCGCCTGTAGCATGCTAGGCACTGCTGCTCAGTCAGGTCCTCAGTGGTCTTGCATTGGCATGTTATGCTATGCACCAGTGGCCTTGATACCATTGGTGGGCACTGTGGCTCAGTCCCCTGGGTCCTGCCTCTGCACCTGGCATGCCTGTGCTCGTGGTGCTCTGCTATCCCAGTGGGGCTCCTATTGCTGGCATTGCTGTGTGTCCTCTACACTGCTATCTGCTGTCTGGCTATATGTGTGTGTGTGTGTGTGTGTGTGTGTGTGTGAGTTGGGGGGTTTCTATGGCCTGTGCTCTGGTTAGGACTGCTATTACTTGGTCTAACTTACATTGGCTTCATCTGGCATATTTACTTATGCCTCCTGTTCTGGAATAGTTTTGTGGTTTTGGTGTACTACACATGTCGCAAGTCGCATTACGCACTGGCACAGGCTTTCCTTGGTGTAACTACATCATAACTTGTGTTTGGCATGGCAGTTGCGAATTGCAGAGTAAGTCTTCTTTTGGAATCACAGGCATCACAAGTCACTGGCGTAACTTGTGATATGTGCCATTGGGACTGGCATACTGCGTTTATGCCTGGCATACCTGTCTTGGAATCGGGTCCATGGTATTTATTACCTTTTGTTTTGTGCTACTTCCCCCAATTACCAAAATATGGACTATTCTTAGTCTTGAAAGTTAAAATGGCAGCATCTTTTAATGAAAGATCCGAATTTTTATCTTTTTTGAATAATTTCTTCTTATTATCATTCATTTTAAGTTAAATATTTAAAATCCATTATACAATGGCAAGAAAAGTTTCAGGAACCTGCCTGGCTGCTAACCCTATGAGACAGTGATGTTATTACACAGTAACATCACTGTATCTAGGGCAGGCATCAAGATAACCACATAACATTAAAATAAATTACTCCCCCACTCAATTGCTGTTGAAGCCATCTTTACATTCCTTTGGTCCGAGCCCTCACTCCTACTCTATCAACAGCATTAACATAAACAGCATAACAATAAGACAATGCCTGACCATCGAGAGATTTAAGTCAGAACTTAAGACTTAACTATTTCAAATGGCCTTTCCAGACAATTTTAATTAACTTATAGTTATTTATTTGTATTTTTAATGTGTATGTTTATGGTTAATCTGTAAAGCGCCTTGATTTTAAGAAAGGCACTATAAAAATAAAGATTTCTTTGCTTTGCTTTGCTTTGCTGTGCTTGCTATAAATCCCCCACACCATGAGTGCCTTGAAGGCTCCCAATTTCATGTATGGTAAAACAAATTAAACTGCAGCCATGCCTCCAAACAGCTAGCAGTTTCTCCATCCTGCAATCCCACAGACATGAGCATAGTTCCTTGCCACTCTGTTAAGTCTTCACAGCTGCACACTTTTAGAAAAAACAAAGTAAACCGCCAAGTAAAAGTAAAATGAAGCCAACATGCTGATTGACCTCTCGGTCCCTTGGTCAGAACCGCAATTCTGGAAAGTGTGCACAGTTCAAAACACCAGTCACTGAAGTGAGCAGGAACAGACATGATGTTTAATAGAGAGACATGGCTGTGCCACTCAGAAATCCAAAAATATTGCCAGTCAATAAATACCAGTAGAAGAGTAGCCTGAAAAGTTGGCTGAAATAATTTGGGGAGGGGGGGCACGACAAAGAGAAACTGCCTTCAAACTGAGAGACCACACACAGTGAGAGCAGTGCAGACTGAGGCAACAGACAGCACACAGCAGCAGCACCACCAAGTGAGAATATAAGAAATTGTGGACTTTTTTCTAAAGATATACTTCCACATCAGGAAATTAATAAAACAATCTATTTAAAACATTCTTTTTAAATTTTTCCTTTTTTATTACTAAAGGAGCTATTGTATAATAGCAATAAGTCACTCCGGGGATGTGTGTTATTGTGTAATTACATCACTTCTTGGGTGTTTAACACACTCGGCCTGTGGCCTTGGGGTTCAACCACCCGAGGTGTGACATTATAATACAATAACACACAGCCTTATTACTTAATTTTATAAGTGCTGGAAGGCACTCCAGGGTATGCCATCACGGTGATATGTGTACTCAGGTGGATTTACCAGCACTCAGCTATCCATTGTGCCTAACAATGCACCTGAGACATGTGATTATATCACCATAATGTACACCTTGTCATGTCTTGTTGCTTACATATCCAATACAGTTGTATTTTCACACACTGCTTAGTGCTGTCAGCTAGCCATCAGTGATCTGAGCTCAGTAATGCTGTAGGGGGATGGTGTTGCCTGTAAGTGGAGTGTTGTAATGCAACGCAGTGCTCTAAATTCAAATGTATTTCAGATCACTGAGTTTGTACTATGGTTTTGTAATTTTGGCTGGTGGGTAGGGTGGGGCGAGTAGTTCCCTTTTTCATGGACAATAATTTCTACAACAATGTGTGTGTGTACAAAATTGTGTATAATTTCGAATTATAATATTGTATACTGCCACATATACATTCACTTTACAGAGACAGTGGTTGTGCCATGGAACAGTCTACCTGCTGATGTAGTGGGAGAAAAAACTATTAATGGCTTAAAACATGGCTGGGAGAGAGTTAAGGGCGTAATCATTTCTCAGAGGGGTAGACTTAAGGGTGAGAGCAATAACATGGGTTTCAGGGTGGGATAAGGAAGAACAGAGCAGTCTGAATGCACTCTTTTTTTCTGTTGACATTCTCAGTGGTTCTATTTTTCTACATGAAACTACCATTTTCAATCATATATGTTTATATATATATTTTTTTTTATTTTTTCTGTCTGGTGGCATTTCTAATGCAGCTGTATTCTAATGACTATAGATCCTTTTCATATCAGAGAGGTCTACAATCTGTTCAACAGTAATGAGTCAATGTCATGGTAGAATGGAGCACACTACACAGTACAGTACAGTTGGGGAAACCAGGACCTCCAAAATGAGGCACAATTTGGACTGTTCTTGACCTGGTGGTCCTATCTTAAGGAATTTTTTTTGGAACTGTTAATGGAATTTATGGTAATTCTTACCACAGTACCGTATGCTAAAATCCAGGCACAATGGAGAAAGATAAAAAAAACACCATCAGTGGAAGTCTTTGTGACATCAAGGCTCTTGATGTGTACTTGTTCCTCTCAGGGGGACTGTGCTTATGTTGTGATGTACTGCAGGTTGTGTGCTGCTTGTACTTACTTGTTCATGGTGACCACCTGACCTTTTATTCACTGTATTGCACTGTACCGTACCTGGTGGCCTACACACCTTTTGTGTATGTACTACAGTCTTCTGTCTGTGTGTGTGTGTGTGGGGAGGAAAAAACTATCCCTGATACACAGCAAGTGTGAGCATCCATAATGGCATGAATGACTGGTAGCATATTTACCTATTTTATAATCTGATTGGCTGAGCAGTCAATCAGGTTCTACTATAGGCAATTGTCTTATAGGTCACAGTATTCCTCTCCATAGTCATGTGCTCATTATACAATTTGTAACGACAGTTACAACCAAGTCAGTTTGACATGCACAGTAAGGCAGTCATGGCAAGTCAGTCTTCATATCAAATCATACTAGTAACACCATCCCCTTACCCACTGGGGAGTTGGCAAAATGGATATAAATCTCGCAAGGTAGTCCAGCCTCTGGGGCATGATGGATGGCTATGGGCAGAGAACACTGCAAAACCATGAGCATTGCCTGAAGAGGACACCCCTCAGACTACCCAGCAGAGAAGGAACACCAGCCATCTGGGCCCTCACCCCTTTTGCCAACCTCAGGGTGATACACCTACAAAGATGCACAATTCCCTTTTATCCTCCTATGCAAACACTGCAAGACTACTATGCCTCCACTGGATGAGCAGGGCCTGTGATCCTCATCCTGCAACAAGCACTCACACCAATGTTCTCTCTCAGAACGTTGCAATTAGTCAGCTAAAAATCTTTTTTTGTAATCAATATTTTATTGAAGATTTTTTTTTTACAATATGCAACCATTTGTGTAGTAAAATGGCAAATAATGATGAGCCAATATAGTATACATAAACCAGAAATAGATAAATATATAAACTCACAAATAGAATAGTTACACAGAGTACTACAATAACAGGCAATTAAATAACAGGGTAAGGAAGGGGAGGAGAACAACAGGAAGAAGGGAGCCATACCATAAACCATTGTTGAAGAGCTATGTAACTACAGCAGAGTGAACAAGAAAGATTGTATAATAGATGAACAAAAAAAACCTTCTTGACTGACAAACAAACTCATTCTTTTAAGAATTGCAAAAAGGGTTCCCAGATACCATAAAATGTATCCAGTCTGTTTATATTAAGATAAGCTATTATTTCATAATGTTGAGAGAACATAACGGGGAGTTACTTCTCACAAAGTGTGGTGGGTCCATGGAACAAGGAGACAGAAAGGGTTGTGAAAGTGGATATGGTGGAAAATTTCAAGACAGCATGGGACATCTATATGGGACTTAGTGAGAGAGGGCAGGGGGTTGGAGGTAGAGACAAAGGGTTGGGGAAATATCTCAGGTAGACGGGATGGGATGGGTAAAATGGTCTTTTTCTGGGGGAAAAATTTGATGATTTGATCATTCAGTGATAACTAGTCCTAGTCATATGGTTATGTAACCATTCGTTTGAGCCAGGTACATCCATGCTCATCCATTGTCTAAATATAAAATTTTTAGCAATAATCAAGGCAGCCAATAATCAAAGTTTTTAGGTTATAGAGCATTGAGATATTCCTGAACAAATTCCCGAGACAACTAATGAAGCAGTAAGGTCAGTTCAAGTTTTATGAACACCTACAGATAGTTCCAATATTTTCCCAGAAAGGACCTAAGCAAGGGCAAAACCACAGAATGTGAGAGTGAGTCTTTATCCTTAATACATTTCCAACAGATGTCACTGTTACAGAGGTCAAAGGCCACCATTTTACAGGGAGTATGGTATAACCTGTGGACCACTTTATACTGTCAACCTTTAGCTTCCCTGCATGCCTTTAGAGTCATCGACCAGATATGAGACCACTAATCTTGCAAAATTGTCATTTGGTACTCCTCCTGCCATTTGATTAGCACAGGGGTCAATGGGTCTAGATTTATGTCCAATAGCATTTTATATAAAGCCTATGTCCTTGATTAGAGGTACATATCTGGTCTAGGACATGCGCAGTCAGAAAGCTAGCTCTCTTGTTATATGTGTTTCTGAGCAAATCCCTTTACTGCAGATAATTATGAGTTCTTGGTAAGGAATATTTACAAGATAATTAACTAAATGACATTAATGAGGCTGCATATGACTCAGTAATATCATTCAGAAAGTGTATTCCACTGAATTTTCATAAAGACCAATCTAGGCAGTTACCCTTACATCTCAGTCTAGGATCCCCCCCACAATGAACAGTGTGGAGAAATAGGGAGCTAGGCCTGTATTTGCTGGAAGAGGGAGAATATGGTGGAGACATTCAAATATTTGAAGGGCATAAACAAGGTGAGAGTTGACAGCCTATTCAAATTGAGTAAGAACAATTCCACTAGGGGTCATACCCTCAAACTAGAGGGGGGGCAGATTCAGAGGGGACATTGGGGAAGGTTCTTTACTGAGAGGGTGGTACGGCCATGGAACAGGCTGCCAGAATGAATGTGGGGTGAGTGGGTACAGTGGAGAGTTTTAAGAGGGTCTGGGACAAGCACATGGGACTGGCAGACAGGGGGCAGAATCAAAAGGGACAGAGGGGATCTTCCTAGGAGAAGGGGGGGTTACGAGCAGACTGGATGGGCCTTGGGGTCCATTTCTGCTGGCAGATTTCTATGATTCTATGATTGTAAGGCCATAGCCACCTCTTTCTATTACTTATTAACCTTACAAAGCACTGGGTTTGTATTAAAACGTCTGGTAGAGCCTACAAAGAGAACCATTCTAGGGTGGTGCCCTTTTAGCAGAGCCCTCTCTAGACCTACCAAGTTGGATGTCCTACTTGCCTGATAACCAAAGGGATCTGACACACTAAGCAGTCAAAAAGGCAATATGCCTTATCCTAAAATTCAGTAAACTAACTCCCCACCCCAACTTGGCTATGGATTGTTGGAGTTTTTTTACCAAAATTATTGGAGCTTTACCCTCCCCAAAAACCTTCTAATCTGGACCTGTAATCTCAAAAAGTAGTGTGAAGAAATATGCGCAGCAAGATGCTGCAGTAAGTAATACACTTCGGGCACTAAAAGTATGTTAAAAGCCTGAATTTTTCCCCAAAGTGAAAGTAACATCTTACTCCATCTCGCTAGATCAAATTCTAACTTGTCTATTTGTTTTTTAAAGTTATCACTATTTGTGAAATATTAGCGAACAAATGAATCCCTAAAACCAAATTCCTTCTTGTGGGATTTTTATAGCATGCTTAGAAAATATTGAACTATCAATGTTGTCTGACAACAGCAATGCTTCAGACTTTTCAAAGTTAATTTTGAGACCTAAGAAACTAGAGAACTCAGTTATAATGCTGAGAAGGACTGGCACAGAAGTGTTTGCATTAGTTATTGAAAGCAGAACATCATCCACATAAGATGAAACCTTATATTGTTTACCCACCACTACAGCCTCTACTGGAGGTGAGGTTCTAATCTTAATCAGCAGAGGTTCCAGAGCGAATACAAATAGCAAATGGGTCAAGGGCAGCCCTGCTTAGTACCACAAAAGATGGGGAAACTAGCAGATGTAAAACCATTTATTTTGACTTCAGCAGGCATTTCAGCATATAAAACCTGTATCCCTTTGCAAAAACAATCACCCAAATTATATCTATCCAGTATTTTTAATAAATAATCCCATTCAATTATGTTAAAGGCCTTTTTGGCATCCAGTGACAGCATAGTGGCTAGAAGTTTGCATTGCCTTGTTATATGTATGATATGAGCAATCTTGCGAAATAGCTCAGAGCTCCTTTTATCCACAATAAACCCCACCTGATCAGCATGAATCAAATGATGACTAACCCTATTTAGTCGTTTAGCCATTATTTTAGTCAACATTTTACAATCTACATTTATCAGAGAAATTGGCCAATAACTACAGCATAATAGTGGATCGTTGTCTTTTATTTTTTGGTAGGACAGTAATCATGACTTCCCTCATTGTGGGTGGCAAGGTGCCCATCTCAAAGGCATTAGAAAAAACCCTGTTCAGGATAGGGGTAAGATTCTGCATAGTTGCTTTAAAAAACTCACGAAAGAGCTCATCCAGAACTGGAAATTTCCATATAGGCAAGGAATGGATTGCCTTTATGATTTCTTCCTTGAAAATTGGTTTGTTCAAATGCTCCCTGTCCTGAATTGAAATGGACAGTATTTTGAGGCCTGCAAGAAAGATGCCTAATTTATCTTGTTTAAAGCAATCCTCTGACTGATACAGTGAGGATCAGAAATACCTAAATGTATCAAAATAGATTTAGTTGAAATCATAATTTTACCATTTCTGCCCTTGATGGCGCTATCTTCCTAGAATCAGCTTTCTTCATTGTAAGCAAATAGCCATCCTTGTGCAACCCTAGCCTCCCAGTAAGCTTGTTTCAGTTTAAACAATGCAAATTTTGTATTTTGGTTATAAATAGTGTTGATGGCATATTATAATTTCTCTTTACAGGTCATTATTTTTTGCCCCACTATTAACAGAAAAGGATTATTTTTCTTTTAGATTCTTCTCTAGCTGTGCTAGTTCAGCTTCCTTAGCTTTTTTTGTTATGGGACAAAAAGGAAATTAAATGCCCTCCAATATAGGCCTTGAATGAATCCCATAATGTACTTGTGGGTACCTCATCATTGTCATTTATTTTTGAAAAATGTCTTAATTTCCTTATCTAACCAGTCTGGGAAGTCACCACATTTTAGTAGACTGCAACTGAACCTCCAGTGCCTTTCAGAAGGAGTGGTTTGTTCAAGAAGCATACAGTATATACTGAAACGGCAGCATGGTCCAATATGGTAATATTAACAATATTGCTTGTGCTTAGTCCAGCCAAAAGGGGGTTGGATAGAAATATATAATCTAGCATGCTAGCTGAGTGATTCCTGTTTGAGTGGAAGGTATAATCCCAGCCTTTAGGGTGTGTAATTCTCCATTAATTTATTAGCCCAAACTCACAGCAGAATGCTTTAAGAGCACTAGAATCCACAGTACGTGCAGTTGGGTTACTATACATTCTGTCAATATATCTATCAACTACACTTTTCATGTCTCCTGCTATCACCATATCCTCATGAGCATGCTTTGAGATTTGATCTGCTAGAGTGGTGAAGAACTTCTCTAGATTATTGTTTGGGGCGTATACACTGACCAAAGACATGTCTCTACCCTCAATCTTAATGTTCACAATCATGTATCTGCCCTCTGGGTCAGTAAAGACAGGGGCCACTGAAGCATCAAGTTTCTTGTGAAACAAGATGCATACCCCTTTACTTTTAGTATTGAAAGAACTCCTATATACACTTCCCACCCATGATCTATGTAGTTTAGCAGTCTCTTCTGGAGACAGGTGTGTTTCCTGGATGAAGGCCACATCTACCTTCAGATTCTGCAAATAAGATAGGACCGTTTGCATTTTTATAGGGTTGTTACAGCCTTTTATGTTTCAGGAAACAAACATGATATTCGTTTTAGAACCTGACATTTTCAGAATATATAAATTATTAAGTTCCAGACAAAAAGAGAAAGCGAGCCTGTCACAAACCCACTCAGCAGGTCAGGCCCTCTACTGCCAAAGTGCCAACCTCCAAGTGCAATCTTGTGAACAGTTTAACAGAACAAGGTAACCCTCTTGTCTTTTTTGTGAGATTGGATCAACCTTTGGTCTCAAGTCTTGGAGGGATTCAAACTGTGAACCTCTTGTTAGCGTACCCAATGCACAGGCTCATATATTTCTGTCTTCAGGGGGCCAGATATATTTGCCTGAGGGCAACTAACCAGGTATACAGAGATGAATCCTTAAAAACTTTAATAAAGATCTCAGATTTAAAATGCTTCTCTTTCCAGTTTGGTACCACCATTCAAGCTTATGCCAGTGTCTGCTATAAGCATATATACTTTTCTTAAAATAAAAGAAATTCAAAGACAGACCAAGTATGCTCTAAAAATGTTACTACAATAGATAAAAATATGTTAAACACAAAATACAGAACTGTTATATCACAAGACATACAAATCTTAAAAACAAAACAGGTTTAAAAGCGCAATTCCTACTTACAGTACTTAGATTTGACTCTCTTTCTAAATACTTGTTTACAGTGCTCACCGATCTTTCCTTGTCAGAGTCTAGGTAAAAGTGTAAGTTAAACAGAATTATTCCTTAAAGTAAACTGTATTTGCCAACCTCTTTTGTGTGAGGTCATCTAGCTCCTCCTCTATCAGATTCTATATAAAAATATATCTAATAAAAAAAAAAACAGGATGTCTTTTCAAAGTATTACATTTTGCAACCGCATCATAACTCATATGTTTCAAATGACATCTCTTTGATCCATGCTGCATCCTCCCTCACACAGGATTCACAGGAGCATTTACAACCTTGCACCCCTGTGTAACAACCTAGGTTCCTCTCCAACGTCATAAAATGGATATGCTCAACTCAAGCTTCTACCACCCTGCAATTAGGCTCAGGCCTTCCATGTAACACCTAGTATCTAAAAACTGAGTGTGTGAGATCTCACATGCTGTTTTTAGCAGTTTCTCATGGCTTTCATCTTTCAGCTGAAACGGGGGTGAGTGAGGTCATTCTAAGAGCACCAGATTTTTCAGCAGAGACAGTCAGGAATATATTTTATATTGAAAAAATGATACAGCACTCAGAACTGGTTGTCCACGTCACACAGCCTACTGTCACTTAACACAAAAAAAAGGAAAAATACCTTGGCAACTTTTGTTATAAAATATCTAAACTTGTCTAATCAAGTCAAATGGACAGTCAATATAATATGCTAATGTGTTACTCCTACTAGAACCTTTATAAGTAGGAAGTATAAAGTAGACTAAATCCCAAGACACCCCAACAATAGAACAATTTAATTAATACACTAGACCCAAAAACAGTTAAGCTGTTCAGTCTGTTTAGATTAAATGCTAAGTATTAACCTGAACAATAGAAAAAACATATATATATATATATATATATATATATATATATACATGGAAAAATAATAACAATATAGAAAGCTGATTGTTGATGCAACTGCTATACCTGTTGTAATTATGCAAAGCCACACAATGTAATAATAGTAGAAACTAGGGTATATCAAAGTGAGTATCTTTCCAGGACACTGGACTAAAGACTCACACCTCTGTTGGACAAAGCTCTGAACAGCCTCTTAGTATGGGCAAAACTAATTATCCAGATTAGGAGTAAAAGAAAAAAAGTAAACAATGAAGTATGGAACCTATGATGTTATAGACATTTCAATATACAGTATATTGCAGAAGTGCACCAAATAAACAGGTACTAAGACATATGTGACATCAGAATCTACAACTCACACCAACATATGCCTGTACCCTGTTCTTGAAGCATACTTTGCAAGGTATATCAACCGTTTGCCTCAGTTCACTAACAAACCTCCTCGAGGCTGCCAAATTAGGTCCGATTTTATAATTCTACTAATTTTTGAATGGGTAGTTAGCCAGGCCCTATAAACCTAGGGGCAGCTGGAGAAGAGGAGAGATAGAGCTTAATTATGCATATGTAAGCGTATCCCAGGCAGTCAGCAAACATGAACAGCCCATCCTTGTCACAATGCCTCATATGATAAATCACCTAGCTAGCATAATTGCTATTATAGCTCCAGTTTCTATAAGCTATGGCAGCCAGGGGCTTCAGTGACCTTGTTCTCCAAACTTACAATAATACCAATTAATAAACAGCTAAGACAGCCAATGATGGTTGTGGGGCTGGTTAAAGTGAGCCAGTATGAGTAAAGATTAAAGAAACTCTCATACATTAACTAGTTGTAACGTCTGGACATCATTGGCTTACCATAGGTATCAATTCTAGACAATGAGAGTACAGCTCCTCGTAGGATTAGTTCAGGCACTAAACTCCACAGAAATGAGTGTCTCAGGCATTGAAAATCTACGCATTCCTAACAGATATCCCTGTCCTCACCAAGTGTCAGCAGTGTGGATCATAATAATTATAACAGGTAGAACCGACCCACAAAACATGAGCCAGTCACAGATACATAAAATGTGTAAACACTGACATCATGCAAAAATAGGATTAGTAACTGGCATTGTCATGGCCTGCTGAGTTACATGAATCAAACTCCTGGAAACAGACTCAAGCTGTCCAATGAGCATAAACACATAACTCCTCAACCCAAAATAATAGGCTGCAGTTGTCTATATACTCAACTTACATGAATACCATCTGCCCTAAATCAGATGCATTAGCTAAGAGCTCCCTAGCAGCTAAGTGACAACATGTAACCATGGACTTACCCCATATTCATTGGATCCTTTACATCTGCTTCTGATGTCTCTCTGATCCAAAATCAGATATGAGTGAAGCCATCCATTCATCTTAATGGATCACTGCAATCAGAGGCCAAGCTCATAAAAATAAAAATAAATAAATAAATAAAACTTAATAAAACAGCAACAAACAAAAAAACAACACGTAATAGATAACACTAGAAAAAATGAATAGAGACATAACAAAAGTGTAAGGATTGTAATCACATTAAGCCCTACTTGATCCAGAAAGCTCTATCATCACCCCAGTGACCCATAATTTAATTGGGTAAAACAGTGAGCCAATGTTATCATGAAGATTTCTGGTGTTAAATTACATCCATGCTTGCCAGCAGAGTGGATCGTGATCAGTAAAACCAACCATCGTATCAACTCCATGTCCAGTAATTAATCATCCTGCATGGAATCTCCATTTAGTGAGGCCAGAATAGAACCATCCGGACATAAGGCATTCAGGTGAGCAGGTTACAGGCTGTGGGCTGAGAAGGCAGTCGTTTTACTGCTTTGGCTTTTCTTGAGTACTGAACAGAAGATCAAGTTCTCATGCTTATTCATAGAGTGTGGTTTGATGGACGGTTTACTCCTCCATGAAATGAAAGAAAAGGCAGTAGATTTAGAAGAGTTTCTGAAGCGTTTGGTCATCGAGGAGTAAGGACAGGGAGTCCAAGCTACAGGGGACTTAGAACAATGTTTGAGTCAGGCACAAGAGCAGTGTCACATGATTGAATTGTACTATTGGCTCGAGGAGAGAATGCAGCGGAGTCTTTAGAATTGCCCAGCTCATGGTGAGCAAGAGCGCAATTGCCATTGCCATTTGAATTGTGAGAGCCAGTTTTCACTTTGGGCCTGTTGTTGAAAGAGTCTATTAGAGCCCAAGCCTGATCAGGATGTTGACAAAACTGCAGTCTGGCACCTGGCATAGTAACCACAAGAACTGCAGGATACTTAAAGTTGTACAAGCAATCCATCTTTTGTAACTGTTTTTTCACATCCAAAAACTGTTTCCATTTGTTTACCACCACCATAGAGAAGTCTTGGAATAAAAACTTTCTCTCTCCCTTCCAATGAAGGCTTTTTTTCCCTCTAGTTACATGCAAAATCTCCTCCTTAATAGTAAACCTCAGAAAGTAAAAAATAATGAATCTGGGTCTTTCTCCAGGCTTGGGTTTTAAACCGAGTGACCAATATGCCCTTTCAATTTCTAGCAGCCACTTCCATTTGTAATTAAGTAGCTCAGGAAGCATATTTTGAAGAAACTGAATCATATTGGTACCTTCTATACCCTCTTTAATTCCTGCAATACACATATTATTTCTCCTTCCCTATTCTCCAAATTGTCTACTTTACTAAGCAGAAACTGAATCTGTTCAGTTTCTTGTTCCATCTTATCCTCTATGAAAGACATCACAACCCCCCCCCTCCAAAGAAGTGATTCTGTTTTCTGTGGTGTCAAGCCTACTGGAGTTGGTGGTGATGTCACTTCTCAGATTGTCCATTGCTTGTTTCATCTCTGCCATACCCAGTTGTATATTTTTAAACATTTCTCTGACTTCCCGTATCTCTGACTTCCTGTGTGTTTGAGCTCCATCTGAACCATTCTGTCTATATGAATTGTCTGTGAACACAACTGCTCTCCTGAGTTCAGCCATCAGCCCATTGTCTTATGTTCTCCCAATGTGTCTATGAGTGACCAGAATTATTGTTGAGAGAAAAAAATAATGAAGGAAGCACCTGATTAAGTTTTTTTTTTTTCATCAGAGACTCCCGAAACAATCCTAGGCAAGTTAGAGCAGAAATCGCCATTAACACTGTAAAAATATTGCAGTATTTTAAAGTAAATTAATGCAGTCTGCAGGAGCGAACAAATTAGGCTGTCAGCATTACTAGTGTTGCATGTGCACCCAACCTAAAAATCCATCATATCCTAGGTTAGACAGGAGCACACCATCTTGGATGTAAAATGTGGGTACTTTTATGACAATGTCATTGTGACTTTGAACAGCCCCCCCAACAGAGTCCATAAATGACTGCATAATCATGTTGGTCAATTTCTGGGCTTCTTCAATTGTTCTGGAGTCCCAGGTATGTAGCCAATGCCTCCTTTTGATGATGTAAGACTATCTAATGCATACTTTAGGCCAAGTGTCATGAAACAAAACTAAGTTCTGCTTCATGTGGCACAACAGTTCAAGTGATTTTTCTTCCCACAAATCACAGCTTCCCAAGTGCACCAACAGGACTCTGGGTGGGCTCAACTGCTTAGCTTCAGCCATGATGCGTGGGAGCAGATTACCTCATCCTCACCATCCCATTCACCACATATGTGTCTGCCAGGAGCCAAAACCCAGGAGGGCTGATTCCAAGATGCATGGTGCAACTAGCTGGCGTATGTGGGTTGTGCCATGTGGAGCTACACCAGGGACACTGTGCCATATTCCAAGACAGGCAGGGTCCCCGGCACCTATGTCCTGTGACTTGTGGCATACACAGGCTAGCACCACGGGCATGGTGCAATGGACCTGCATTCTGCAAGTCACAGCCCATGGAAAATTGGCCTCCCAGAGCCCCCCAGGCTTGGAACACCACTGTATGCACCGTGGGCATGGGGGCTTTGCCAGGTGGCATTGGCATTTGGGGGGCACTTTCTGAAATGGACCCTGGGGGTCCCCACCAGTCAGGGTGGTGGGGGGCATGTGCATGTTGGGGGCACAGAGAATTCTGCACTGTGTGTGCTGTGGCACTGCGGAGTGGGTATCCGTCGATCGGCATGAATGGATGCCGCTTAGACCATCACCCTGATAGTCTAACTTTGCTGCACCACTGCAGCTTCTGGAATTGAGTTTGTGGGTTATGGCAGCTGCCCTTTTGAAATAGGGTGTAGTTGCTACTGGAACCCACCTTGCACCATGCCATTGTGGGATGCAGATACAGTGAGTGGCGTAACCCATATTTTGGTGCAACCATATGGCATGGAGCAAGGCATCTTTTGGAATTACCAACATAATGCAATGCAAACTGCGCACATGCGATATTTATACCATGGGTTTGCGTGAATAGCCTTGCACCATGTTAATGCATCTTGGAATTGGGCACCAGTTCTCATCTCCTTGGAAGTGCCTGACTCTGACAGCTTCCCAATGGATAAATGAATGCCTGCACTGCCACACTTGGTTGACTCAGCAATCACCATCTGCCAACAAACAGAGATTAAAGCAAATGAGGACTCACAAATCTTTCAGGAGCCTGTGACCTCCAGTGGTCAAGGGTCTGAATTTGGTCATCTGTAATTCCTTCTGCCTTAGCCTATGAGGCAGCTGCAATGCAGAATAAATGAGCAAGTAAGTAAAACTTTATTTATATAGCACCTTTCTAAAGCCAAGACGAGTTACAAAAAATACAACATATAAACATGACAAAGATAAAACAACAAATATAACAGTTAAAAATCATCCAGAAAGGCTAACTTAAAAATATGTGTTTTCAAAATAGATTTAAAATTCTTAACAGTCAAGCTCTCTCTTAATCGATGAGGTAGAGAATTCACCAGGGAGGGTGCTGCAAAAGGAAAAGCATGAGCACCTGAAGATTTTAACAGAATCCTGGGAATCTCTAGCACTCCCTCATCGGTGGATAGGAAAGGAGAGGATGAAGGGGCAGTAGGGAGTCAGGAAATCTTTCAAGTAGCCAGGTCCCTGTTCATGTAGGGCTTTAAAGGTTAGCAAGCCAACCTTATAGGTGATCTGCCACTGAACAGGCAGCCAGTGCAGTCCGTGCAGCACAGGAGTAATATGACTGGACCTTGCTGTACCAGTTAAAAGTCTGGCTGCAGAGTTCTGCACTAGCTGCAATTGGCGGATATCAATACCAGGAAGCCCTAGGTAAAGGGCATTGCAGTAGTCTAGGTGGGTGGTGATGAAGGCATGGACCAATGTTGGAAGGTCATCCAGCGGAACCAGGTGTTTCACCTGAGCAATATTCCTCAGATGTTAAAAAGAGGATTTAACCACTGCTGACACTTGAGATTTCAGGGTCAAGCCGTCGTCAAAAATAGCACCCAGGTTACGCACCTGATCTGAGGTAGTGAGCTAGACACCATCAAGCCATAGGCCTGACACCTGCCCAGCCCCATACCCTTCCCCTGGATGACCTGGGTCTACCACCAACACTTCAGTCTTGTCCAATTCAGTCTCAGCCAGCTGGTGGTCATCCAATCCTTGATTTCAGTGAGACAGTTACTTAGCACAGAAACTGAATCAAACTGTCTGGGCAGAAAGGACATATACAGTTGAGTATCATCTGCATAGCAGTGAAAACTCAAACTGTATTACCTAATGATATCTCCCAGTGGTAGCAAGTAGACTGAAAACAACATGGGTGCCAATATGGAGCCCTGGGACACCCCACAGGACAAGGGAGGTCAACAGAGGAATAAATTCCAGTGACCACCTCTGAGACCTGCTCACAAGGAAGGATAGAAACCATTCCAGGACTGTCTCTGACAGCCCGCACAAAAGCCACAGGGATTCCAAAAGCATACCGTGGTCTGCAGTGTCAAATGCCACAGAGAGATCGAGAAGAACCAAGATGGTATGAGCCTATCAATCTCTCACCACTAGGAGGTCATTCAATACTCAGACAAGTGCAGTCTCAGTGCTATGTCACTTACTAAATCCAGACTGGAGAGCTTCATACACGTGGGTCACAAGATGATCATCCAGTTGCAATGCAACCACCTTCTCAATAACTTTGCCCACAAAGGGTAGGTTAGAGACAGGCCAGTAGTTAGCTGGACAGTCAGGATCCAAGGATGGTTTTTTTCGGGAGTGGTTGTACAACTGCCTCCTCAAGGGGATTAGGAAAGACCCCCTCTCCAAGGAACTCCAGTCAATTTCAGCTAGGATCAGGCAGATAACATCTAAACAGCCCACTAATGGGGAGTAGGGACAGGATCCCCGACTACAACTGGTTGGGCACAAAGTCTGGATGATCTTCACAATGTCCATGAATTCCAGCTGGCTAAAGTCCGACCAGACAGATCAAGTGCTCCCCACCTCCCAATGACCTCTGCAACCCCTCGTAGGGAGAGCAGGGCCAATACCAAACCTGATGCTGGCAACCTTATCTGCAAAGAATTGAGCGAGCTCCTCACGTTTATCCAGAGAAAAGGCTCCCCCGGACTGAAGACAGATTGGATTGCACAACCTGTTGACAGTCCAGAAAAGCTGAGCTGGTCAATTCTGCACAGCAGAAATCTCCCTGGACAGGAATTCTGCCTTCTTACGGGTGATTTCTGATTGGTAGCCCTTGTAATGTTCCACCAATCTAAGCCTGTCAGCCACCAGGCGGGGTTCGGAGGGGTGGGGGCGTGAACAGTGGGGCTGGAAGAGGGGGTGTTCGCATTCAATGGTTAAGTCCAGAAGATGCCCTGGGTGAAATGGAGTGAAGAACAGGTCCTTCCTGGTTGGTCCCCATACCCAAGGGCACCACCACTCTGTAAATGGTGGGCAGGTGGTCGGGGCTTCCCAGGAGTCCTATCCAACTCGGGCGGTGTTGTGCAATGCCAGGTCCATTGTGAACAAGACTGCCATTGTAGCAGACTTGGTAGGTTCGGCGGACCTGACCTGCATCACCGAAACCGGGCTGGATAGCAATGCTGCCCCAGTTCTTGAGGCAGCAATTCTGGCCCGGTATTCGGTGATTCACCGCCCAAGATTGGATCGCAGGGGTGGGGGGTTGTGGTCTGTTTCAAGACCGAATTGGACCTCACTAGTGTTCCAGTGGAGGAGACCAGATCCTTTGAATGTGTCGTAGTGGCAGGTGGGGGCTACAGAATAGCACTCGTCTGTCGTCCACCCGGTGACAAAAATCTATTCTTAAAGGAAGTGGCGGACTTCGTCGTCGATCTGGTACTGGAATCGCCCAGGCTGATGGTGCTGGGTGATTTTAATGCCTGGACTGACGATGAACTCTCGCTCTTTGGTCAGCACTTCCTCCAATTGATGTGTTCATTGGGCCTCTCACAGGTGGTTACCTCTGCCACTCATAAACATGGCCATTCACTAGATCTGGTCTTCCTGCTGGGGTTGGAGGCCTCCAATGTGGGGGTGGAACTAGTCGGATGGTCCGACCACCACACTGTGAAGTTCAATTTTTGCACCCCCCTGCGGAGACCTACCCCAGTGGAGATGGTCAAGTACCGCCTTTTATGGGATGTTACTCCCACCGGTCTAACTCTGTTCTTGACCTATCAGAATTTCTGGTTGAGCTTAAACCTGAAGTAATGGTGCAAGCCTATAATAAGGCTGTCACCCGCCTGGATTTAATTGCTCCCACCCATGTGCGGCCTCTCTCCCTTCTCGCCTCCCGATCCCCTGATTTGATCGGGATCTGAGGAGTTATGGAGACTTGGTCGCAGGTTGAGAGATGTTGGCCAAGTCCGGCTTAGATGCCGACCATCTTAGACTCCTAGAGCATTATAAACTCTATCAGTCAGCAATTACTCATAAGAAGGCAACGTTCCTGTCTGGAGAAATTGCTGCTGCTCAGAATCGACCAGCCCAGCTCTTTCGAACCGTAGACAGGCTGTGCAACCCAGCCTGTCTGCAGGTTCATCGAGCTTTTTCATAGTTACAGTGTGTGGAGCTTGCTCGATTCTTTGCCGATAACGTGGCCGACATCAGGTCTGAAATTTGTGCCACCCCCTCCATGGGAATTGTGGTGGTCCAGCCTATGGTCGCAAGCACACTGTTCACCTGGAGTTCCTTCATAAGGCCGGAAATCGTATGTTATGAGGATTGTCCAGGGTATGCGTACCACAAGCTGTAGTTTAGACCCGGGTCCCACAGGCCTGATTATGGGATGTGGGGAGGTTATCTTCCCGGTTTTAGCCAGGATAGTCTGGTGTTCCTTAGACACTGGTGAATATCCCCGCTCCCTGAAGGAAGCGGTAGTGACACCAGTGTTGAAAAAGGCATCTTTGGACCCCGACTCCCTGGCAAACTATAGACCCATCTCGAACCTCCCCTTTGTTGGGAAGGTAATCGAGAAAGTGGTGGCAGCCCAGTTGGACAACCATCTTACCATCCATAACATCTACGACCCTCTTCAATCAGGCTTTCGAAAGAGGCACAGCACTGAGACTGCACTGGTTCGGGTCCTCAATGATCTCCTGATGGCAAGAGACCAGAAAAAATGGTCCATTTTGGTCCTTCTGGATTTGTCAGCAGCATTTGACACCGTAGACCATGGGGTGTTGCTTGAGCACCTGAGATGCATCTGTGGGTTGTCGGGTTTGGTCCACAGATGGTTTACTTCCTTCCTCATTGGTAGAACTCATAGAAACATAGAATTTGATGGCAGATAAGGACCGCTTGGCCCACCCAGTCTGCCCATTTCACTACCTACTGGATAAGCTGCAGATCCTAGTTAACCTGCAGCCTACTTCTTCCTACCGCCGCCCCCTAGAATTGTCTTATGACTGTCCCATGCATGCTTGAATTCCACCACTGATTTTGACTCCACAACCTCCTCCGGAAGGCCGTTCCATGCATCCACAAACCCTCTGTGAAAAAATATCTTAAATTACCTCTGAGCTGCCCCATCTTCAAATTGTGCCCTCTTGTTCTTGCACACCTCTTTTTGAAAGATGCTACCCTCTTGGACTTTGTTGATTCCTTGAGGTACTTGAGCTTCTATCATGTTCCCTTCCCTCCTTTCCCGGAGGCTATACATATTAAGCTCCTTTCGTCTCTCTTCATATGTCTTCCAGTGCAGACCCTGCACCATTTTAGTTGCCCCCTCTGGACAGCTTCCATCCTGTCTATGTCTTTGTGGAGATTGGGTCTCCAGAACTGCACACAGTACTCTAGATGGGGTCTCACCAGCTGTCTGTACAGAGGATAATAACTTCCTGTTTCTACTGGTGATGCCTCTCCCATGCATCCCAGTATCCCCCAGCCTCCTTGCTGCCCCTCTCACATTGCTTGCCCACCTTTAGGTCATCTGATATGACTACCCCAGGTCCCTTTCCATTTTGTTGTTGTTAGTATATCACCCCCCATTGTGTACTCTTCCCTGGGTTTTGTTTCAGGTGCATTACCTTGCACTTCTTAACATTGAATCTAAGCTGCCATACATTTGACCATTCCTCTAACCTTGCCAAGTCCCTTTCATCCTTTCCACCCCACCCTGTGCATCAACTCTGTTGCAGATCTTTGTGTCATCTGCAAAGAGACATACTTTTCCTTCCAGTCCTTCTGCAATGTCGCTTATAAAGACATTGAAGAGGACCGGTCCTAATACTGAACCCTGCGGTACCCCACTAGTAACCCTCCTTTCTTCTGAGTGGACTCCATTTACTATTACTCTCTGTGTCCTATTCTCCAGCCAATTCTTTACCCATGCTGTCATCTTGGGACCCATTCCCAGGCTGGCTAACTTGTATATTAATCTTTTGTGTGGCACTCACAGGGTGGTATTGGGGATTTTTTCCTCCGATCCTACCGCTCTGACCTGTGGGGTGCCTCAGGGCTCTGTGCTGTCCCCCATGTTGTTTGCGGTGTACATGCTTCCCCTCGGAGACATTGTAAGATGATATGGGCTGGAGTTTCATTGTTATGCCGATGACACCCAGCTCTATCTGTCTTTTGTACCTGACCAGAATAGAGCACTCTCAGTGTTTAACAACTGTCTCAGTGAGATCCAGGATTGGATGAGGTTAAGCTGGTTGAAGTTGAACTCTGGGAAGACGGAGGTGTTGGTTGTGGATCCTGGCCACTGGATTGAGGGGTCGAGGGCACTTCAAACCTCTGGTTTATTCCAGGGAGATGCAGAGCTCCTGATTTCTGAACGGGTGCGAGACCTGGGGGTGATCCTTGACGATCAGCTGACATTGCATGCGCAATTGTTGGCGGTCATTAAGGTATCCTTTTACCATCTTAGGAACATCGCCAGGATCAAGCACCTTGTTTCATCCGGTGACCTATTCACGCTGATCCACGCTTTTGTGACCTCGCGTCTGGACTACTGCAACTCCCTTTACTTTGGGCTGCCTGGGGTTGATATCTGCCACTTGCAGCTAGTGCAGAACTCGGCAGCCCGGTTGTTAATGGGGACCTCTCGTTCCTCTCATATTACACCGGTGCTCCGAGACCTGCATTGGCTGCTGATTCAGTGGTGGATCACCTTTAAAGTCGGTCTCCTGACTTATAAAGCCCTACACGGATTGGGCCCGGATTACCTGAAAGAGCTTCTGGTGCCTTACCTACCGATGTGACCACTCCGCTCAGCCAACGAGGGGTTGCTAGAGATCCCGAGGGTAACTTTAAAATCTTCCGGCGCCTGAGCTTTTATGTTCGTGGCACCGACCCTCTGGAATTCTCTACCACATTGGATTCGAGAGTGCATGACGGTGGAGGGTTTTAAAAAGGGCCTAAAGTCTTTCTTATGGAATAAGGCATTTGTAGATAATGTGGATGCCTATTAATTGCTCAGCTGTTAATTCAGTTTTATTATGTTTTAGCGTGTTTTTATTCTGTATTTTATTGTAATGCGCCTTGGTTTTAAGAAAGGCGTAGATAAATAAAGTTTATTATTATTATTATTATTATTTCCACCATGCTCTCTCCAACCTTCGACCAACTCACCTCAACTCCTTCAAAGAACCATCAAACCAAGGGCTCCTCGTGTGAAGAGTGAGTGGCCAAACATGAACAGGAACAATTAAGTCCAGGGCATCTCCTACTGCCTTATTATAGGCCAGTATTAGACCCCCTGGACTCATGCTTACATCCAACAATCCTGATAGGTCAAGGACTGCCGATGGACCATCTGGGGTAACTCCCCTTAAAGGGTGGTACTGGACCATCTCTGTAGGGGCAGGTCTATTAGGGGGAGCCCCAAAACTGAACCCTATGGTGTGATGGTCAGACCAGTTTACTGGTTCCACCTCCAAGTCTGTGATCTCCATCCCCAGAAGGAATATCAGATCCAACAAGTGACCCCCAATGTGGGAAGAGGAGGTAACCACCTGTGTAAGGCCCAACAATGTCATTAGCTGGAGGAGGTTTTGGCCAAACTGCGAGTTTATCATCAACCCAGACACTGAAGTCCCCCAGAACTATCCTCCTGCAGGACTCCAAAACCATGTCAAAGATGAAGTCCACCATCTCCTGCAGGAATTCTCCACCATCACTTGGTGGATGGTAGATGAGGAATTTCCTGCAGCCTACATCCTCTCCCAAGATACACTTGAAGGATCTGGTGGGCCCTACTGGAACATCCACAAGGCCCAGTTCGGTCTTAGCCATTGCTACACCATCACCCCTATGATCCGCCTTCAGGTGGTGTATCACTGAGAACCCAGCTGGAACAGCAGAAGCCAATACAGGGCCTGCATTTTCATCCAACTAGGTCTCGGTGTTGCATGCCAGATCTACCGTTTCAACAAGATCAGCTATAATAGCCATCTTGTTCCTAACAGACCTGGCATTACATAACACCACCGAGTAGGATAGGATGCTGAGGAAGACCTCGGCTTCTGCTCACTTACTGTGGAGCCCTTGGGTATGAAAACAAGACAAGGACTTCCTCTGTCCTGGCACCATTTTGCCCCAGGGCATCTCCTAGTCCCCACTACCCCAATTCACACTCCCCTTTCCCTTCCCCCACCAGACCCAGTTCTCCTTTCTTCTTCTTCTTCTTCTTCTTCTTCTTCTTCTTCTTCTTCTTCTTCTTCTTCTCCTAACAATCCCTAGTGCACAACACTGTATATAGGTCACTGTTGGTAAATAGGGACACTCAAAAAGGCGCAATTCCCTGAGTCTGGTGGGGGAATACTGCCTGACCATGTTTAAGCCTTCCCAATACATTCCCAATTACTACAGGGGCAGCACTGCAACCCATAAAAATTACTCACACTCTCATTAATGCTTTCTCACCCACTTACAACCTCTTAACAAATAAAATATGCAGTCAAATAATAACAAAAGAAAAGCTAATTAACAACACATAAAGCAAATCCTAAATCAGTGAGTTTTTGAGTTTTGGACCCAAGATCTCCCACCTCTCAGGTAATAACCAGAACAGTCCTTCATGAGTCTTTAACACCTTCAAGGACACCCCCACCCTTTTCATGGCCTTCTCCAAACATGGCTGAATGGGAATGCTGTCAGTAGGGATCCATCTTTATGTCAAAAAATTACTCCCACAGCCATCCAACAGGTTACATTACGTTGCACCCACAAAAAATGGCCAGCTGCTCCCCACAGAGAACTCTCAGGCTGCACCAAAACCCCCCAGGCCAACCTGTCCATCATGCTTTTGCACAACCTGATGAACGGCCCCCAGATGTCACTGCCACATCATCTCTCTACAATGCCACTGGCAAATCAAAAATGCTTTGCTCAGCTGCACAAGTTCAGATACCTTAACGGCCTTGCAGAAAACCATCAGAAATGCAGTTCATACAAATAAACTTCATTTGATGATAACCACACCCTCAGCAGCTCATCCCAAATGCATGCAAGTAGGGCCAGGCTATTTGGCTGCCTACTCTCCAGTCACTTAGGGACTTCATGGGCCTGGCCTGCCAACATTTTGCTAAGCCAGAATGCCCAAGTGATAGTCTTATGGTCTGTGACCTTGGAAAACAGTGAAATCTAGGCCCAGTGGGCTTACCGGGTCAACAAAATTCAACAAACAAACAAACAAACAAATGGCCATGAAGTGCTGCCTCACTGCACCTGGAGTGAACCTTTCTCATTTCATGTGGAGGACATATGGGCATAGCTAGTCCACTGGGATGGAACACACATTCTCTGACTCCGGGCCCCAATGTATTCTCAAAAATGTATCCCCCCCCCACCTTTAACGCTGCCTACATGCTGGGTGCTAATGAACACCTGAGTAACTCCCAGGCTTCAGGATCACCAATTCCTAGAGTGAGGCTAAGACTTTCCTGGGGTATATCTCTGCTTCTGGAATCTCCACTAATGTAAATGACAAACCATCAACAGTACTGTTACCCACACCTGGCACATGCACAGCTTTAAACTGTACGTTAAAGGGACCTACCAACATGTACCACAACAAATGACAATAGTAACCTATAAGAGCTGTGATTTAGTCTCCTAACATTCAAACTTCCCAAAAGTGCTGTTTTCCATGAAAAAATGCTTTTATTTCTGTGCTCTGCCTCATTTCCATAACACACCTTTTTTTCCCCTCAGTGCTGCAGTCCCCAACTGTGACATCATGCCAGAGAAACAAAGCTTCTAAAGAGTTAATGTTTAGTAAGGGAGAATGAAGGTTTGGTGCTGTTACATGCATCTGCAGTCATTCAGTTGTATTTGTTTCTTTACTTGCATTTCCAAAATCGTATTTGTATGTCTTCAATTGCTAGTGAGAAAAGAATCCAATTAAGTAGCTGGCAGTGTCTGACATGACAATACCAGAAGTCTGCAGAATTCTTTTTTACTAGTAGTGTGAGAAACAAAGGTGAAAATCCACTTGTGCCACTGCACTAACATATATTTTATCATTAAAGTAAAAAGTAATTACTAACACATCATAATACAATAAATACAGTTCTGTTTTCTTTATTAATAGTAAACACCTGCTGGTTTGGAACAGAGACCTCTGTTGATCAGTCTTGGTATTTTAGCAAAATAGAAGTAAGGAGACAGAAAAATCAGCTATGTATTGTACCCACAATGCCTTGCTATATATGTACCTACTGTGCACCCCTTTCCCCTCTTCCCCAGGGTGCATCTGGAAACTGGCTTTTCTGCTCAGTATGTCTTTCCAGGTGAAACCTTGAAATAAATACATAAATAAATATGTCTACATGTTGTCACAAATGCACTCCGCAGGTCAGGCCCTCTGCTTCCACAGTGCCAACCTTTGAGTGCAATAGTGTGAACAGGTAAAAGACAGGGTAACCCTTCTGTCTGCTTTAGGTCTGAATCATCTTTAGCCTCAAGTCCAAGAGGGATTCAAACTGTGAACCTTATGCTAGCATACCCAATGTACAGGCTCAGATATGTTCCCTCTTTGGGAATGCATTACAGTCCTTCACTAGGGGAACCCAGCCAGGTCTTCAAAATGAACCCTTAAATCTCTATAAGAGATCTTAGGTATATTCTTACCTTATTACACAAGCTCAGTAACACAATCAAACTTTCAACAGTTGTCAGACTTAACCACCCATACATCACATGCAAAAATAAACTGAAAAAAACACCAAGGTAGTATTTCAAAGAAAATGTTGTTTACTAAAGTATGATAAAAACATGTAAAATTAAACACAGAACAATACATCATACAGCTTACAATCTTTTAAAACAAAAAAGGAAGTTTCAGAACAACACTCCTACCACAAAGACTTAATTGCTTTCTAACCATTACCTTTCTAAGTGCTCTCCCAGTTAGAGTCTAGAATCATGAGACAAACCCATATACAATATTTCATTTTTACTCTATCTTTCCCCGCCCTCTTTTGGTGAGTCAGCTAGCTCCTCCCCAGCTTTAATTTTCTGACATAGGTGTCTCTGAGGATGTGAGGCATTGCTTTGAGAAAATCTGTAACTAGCCATTTCCCAGATATGACAGTCTTTAATTAAACATTTCTCTTTGAACTTAACAATCCCACACTCATGTCCCTTATTCTCAGATACGTGAGAAAACCATTAAGAGTCAGTCCAGTGATTTCTCCTTCCTGCTACATCATAAAAGTCATATATGTGGGACACTTCAAAGTCTGCACAGGTTATGAGGGCCATAAACTGTCTCTCTAGAAGGATATCTTAATTAATGGTTCTCCTGGTCTGTTTACAACATCCTGTGGTTTCAGCTACTGACCTTGGAAGATACAGGCCAAATCACATACTGACATTTCATACACAGACCTTCTATTTATAATATAGCAATCATACAGGTAACCAGAAGCAGGGGCAGAGCGTCACACTCCTCCCCACCTACACTGAATCTGGGGGTTCTATACCCTGCATGGGGTGGGCTCCACAAGTCAGTTAATTCCTCATGCAGATGCAATAAGCCATCTGCGTTCTGACTGGTTGATCCAGCCCTATGTGAGATTGTCATGTCATGCCCTTGCAAGGCATGACTCCATCTTAATAGTCTGCCATTCATTGTTCCAATTTGTGTCAGCCAAACCAGGGGGTTTTGGTCAGTTTGTACCTCAAAATGCTGCCCATATAAATAAGGCTGTTACTTCTTTAGGGCCCACACCATGTCAAGACTCTTTTTTTCTACAGTGGAGTAAACCTGCTCCCTGGAAAGTAACTTTTCACTCAGGTACACAATGGGGTGATCTTTCCCTTGGTTGGAGGTCTGACTCAGTACTGCCCCAATACCCACATCTGAGGCATCAATCTGGACTATAAAGGGATCTGCTATAGTCTGGAATTGTTAATACAGCAGCATTGCACAGTGCCTCCTTCAGTCTGGTAAAGGCTTTTTCATAGACTGGTTCCCAGGTCATTTTCTTAGGCATCCTTTTCTTTACCAGGTCAGATAGGGGAGCAGCCAGGGCATTGTAATTTGGTACAAATTTCCTATAGTACTCAGCTGTCCCAAGAAAACTCCTGACCTGCTTCTGCATTTCTGATCTGGGCTATGCCTTAATTGCCACTATTTTCACTTGATTAGGAAGGAGCTGTCCCCAGCCTAAAACATGCCCAGGATATGCCACTTCAGCAATGGCAACATGGCACTTCTCAGCTTTGACAGTAAGCCAAGGCCTCTGTATCCTGCACAGCACTTCCCTAAGGTGGGACAGGTGTTCCTCCCAGCTGGCACTAAAGATGGCAATGTCATCCAGGTACACCATGGCATACTCCTCAGCACCATTTAACACCTGGTTCACCATCCTTTGGAAAATGGCCGGGTGTTCTTCATTCTGAAAGGCATTACTTTAAATTAAATTAAGCCTATCAGAGTGATGAAGGACATCCTCTCCCTAGCTCTGGCAGTTAACTCTACCTGCCAATACCCCTTTGTCAGGTCAATAGTTGTAAAGTATGTTGCCCCTCCCAATTTGTCCAGGAGTTTGTCCACCCATGGCATTGGGTGGGCATCTGACTTTGTGACTGCATTCAGTCCACAATTTTCCACACAAAAACAAGTACAGCCAGCTGGCTTGGGAACAAGGACAATGTGTGAGGTCCAGGGGAGGTGGGATTTCTGAATTACCCCTAAATCCAGCATTTCCTCCACCTCCCTCCTAATGTCCTTTTGGACAGCCTCTGACACCCAATATGCTGTCTGCCATATGGGCGCTTGTGTCCCTGTCTCCACATCGTGCATCGCTAAGGGGGATAGTTCAGGCTTAGTGCAAAACAGTGGGGCAAAGTCTGCTAAAACCTCCCTTACTTCCTGGATCTGGTCCGGGGCCAGCTGGGGTGACAATTTAATTGCCTCCACAGAGGACTCCCACTTACTTTCTTCCAGAAAGTCCAGAAGGGGGTCTCCTTTGACTGTCCCCTCACCAGTACTTTGTACTGCAAACACCATGTCAGCCCTAGTAGCATATGGCTTTGTCATGTTGACATGGTACCTTCTCTGTGTATGTCTTCTGGCAGGTAACTCTATAAAATAGTTTACATCATTTACCTTTCTGACTACTTTGTACAGTCCTGCCCACTCAGTCTGCAGCTTGTCCTTCCAGTCTGGAATGAGGACCATGACTTCCTGACCCACCGTGTACAAGCGAGTTCTGGCTCTGAGGTCGTATCATACTTTTTGTTTTTGTTGGCAGCTGCCAGGTTGCTCTGCTGTCCCCATAAGCTCCGTCAGCCTTTCCCTAAACCTAAGGACATAATCCACTATGGGAGTTCCCTGGGTGGCGTGTTTGCCTTCCCATTCCTCCTGGATCAAGTCTAGGGGCCCACATACCCTGCATCCACATAGGAGCTTGAAGGGGGGACCCTAACAACTCTTCAGGCACCTCCCTGTATGCAAACAACAGGTGGGGAAGGTATTTCTCCCAGTCCCTCCCATGCTGTTCAGCAAACGCTTGGAGCATTGACTTAAGGGTACTATTAAAATCTTTCCACAAGCCCATTGGCTTGTGGGTTATAAGGTGTTGTGCATCTCTGCACCACCCCACACTTCTCCCACACACATTTCATCAGGTCCAACATGAAGGAACCCTCTTGATTGGTGATAACCTCCTGCAGAAACCCAACACAGGAGAAAATCCAAAGTAAGCCATCTGCCACTTTGTCTGTCCTCAATGAGGATAGGTTGACTGCTTCTGGATACTGGGTGGCATAATCCACCACAGTCAGGATGAACCTCTTCCCAGAGGAGCTGGAGGTATTTAAAGGCCCCACAATATCCATTCCCACCCTCTGGAACAGCTCCTCCACTATAGGCAATTAGGACAGCTTGGGTTTTCTTACCTGCCTTTCCAATTTCTTGGCACCAGTGGCATGACCTGCAATACTCCTTCACCTGCTGGGTGAAGTTGGGCCAATACAAATTCTGGGCCAATCACTGCATAGTGCACATGATTCCCAGGTGACCAGACATGGGAATATCGTGTGCTATCTTGAGCAACTGCTCATAGAACCCCTGGGAAATGACAAACTGCCTGCCTATCACCCCTCCCTCTGTCTTAGCATCCTGCATATACAGTAGTCCATTGTCTCAATAAACTTTGTGTTTCTCATCACCTCCCTGTACTCCATCAAAGTCTGCCAAAGCCCTCAGTTTCTCTAGACTAGGGTCATTATTCTGAGCAGCTGCAAACTCCTTACACATTCCCAAGGCATGGGACAGGTCCCCATCAGTCTCTAAACTAGGGTCCCTAGCTCTAGCATCAGTGCACTCAGGATCAGTACCATCCCAAGCCCTCTGACAATGGGTCACCCCACCTTCTTCAGAGTAACCCTCCATAGCTGTTTGGTTAACTGCTACTGGGGGACATTTCTACACCCCTTTCATTAATCTCCATATCAGGAGACCCAGGCTGGGGAACCAGACTCCCAGTGGTTTCCACATGGGCTTCTATGGGGTCCCAGGCACCACAATTTTCCTTTGCTGCTTGGCTGCAGATAACTGCACACCCCATCCCTCAATTGAGATTGTTGCCAATGATTACATCAACAGCTAAAGCTTCAGCTATGGCAACCTTTTGTACAGTCCCCCATGTCTCACCCCAGTCTAGAAGGACACTAGCAAGTGGCAAGGTTTTCTCCTCCCCTGTGAATCCTTGTACAGTTACAAATTGATTGGGTATAAGCTGACCAGACTCTACCAGATCCCCTTTTACAAACATCAGGGATGCCCCTGTGTCTCTTAACCCCTGTGTCTGTGCACCATTCACAGTGACTGGGTGCATGTGTTCCCTCATGTTTACAGGCATGCTTTCAGGGACACACAAACAACCCACTTCTTTCCTAGCACCGCTTTGCGTATAGCTCGTCCTTTTGGGACACTGTCTGGCAATATGTCCAATTTCTTTGTAAACCCAACATTCATTTCTTTTCTCAGAAAAATCTTTTCTTTGAAACCTGGGGCTAACTGGTTTTGGTGGAGGCAGTGAGGGTTTTAGCTGCCCTGAAGGTATGCTTTTCCCTTTCTGCACTGCCACACCTGCCCATTCGCTCTCAGAGTAGGTCTGCTCTTGGCATATTGGTCTGAGAGTTCAATAGCCTCTTGCACTGTTTTGGGATCTCAGTCCTCCAGCCAGGTTTTCAGCTCTGCTGTGCATGCCCCCAAAAACTGCTCTAACAATACAGCATTTTCAATTTTATCTACAGAGTTTGCTTCAATTCCTTACCACCAACGTTTTAAAAACTGATGCTGTTTCATGGCTAACTCCTCATAACTCATGTCAGGGCTTCTCCTGAGCTTATGGAATTAAGCACTGTATGCTTCTGCAGTTTATTCATACCTTTTTAAAAGTGCAGCTTTCAGTTTACTGTAGTCATTACTGTCCTCATTGTCCATTTGACCCAATGAATCTTGAGCTTTCCCCAGAAGTAGCAGGGATAGCTGGAAGCTCCAGAACCTTCTAGAAATATTTGCCTGAATACAAAGTTTCTCAAAGGAATTTAAAAAGGCATCCATATCCTCCCCCTCTTTAAATTCAGCTATCAATTTGGAATTTAAGTTGTAACCCAGTCCTGGAGTACCAGTTAAACCCAAGCCACTTTTCTGCTCTGGTGCTGGGGTTTGGAGTCATAGCTTATCCAGTTCATGTTGCCTGTGGTGCTCACCTCTTCATGATCAGCTTCTCACTGTCTCATTCCGCTTCTCACTGAAGTTTCTCCCTTTTCTCCTCTGCGGCTCACTTCTCTTGCTCTGCTTCTCACCGTTTTCACTCAGCTTCTCACTGTTCTCACTCTGCCTCTCTCTGAAGTTGTCACTCTTCTCTCTGGAACTCCAGCTCCATTCTGCACAACTCAACCTGCAGCCTGATTGCTTCTGGCTCCAGAATGCTGGTGACCTTAACCTGCTACTGTGGCCCTTAGCCTGCACTGGCCCTGCTATTCTCCTCACTGTATCTGGGCACTGCACTGGCTGCTGGCCCTTCCACATCCAAGATTCAGCCCTTTTCTATCACAGACAGTGACTCGAGGATCTGGGCATCTGCTGCCATCAAAGCATCCATGAGGTTCTGCTTGTTGGCTATTCCTTCATGCAGGACTCCCCTCTCCTTGCATAACTGCCTAAGGTAGTGTACAGTGTGCTCACTGTAGTTGGAAGCCATTTTCTTCCGTTACTACAGCTACTCTAACTTTGCCCCCCAAAAAAATAAAACAGGTAGGAACCTTGACTGTAAGCAACATTATATTGTTCTGTTTCTTTTTTAAGAAAATCATTGACTTATTTTGCAAGTGAACTATATAGTATTAAGCTGACACAGTGAACTGTTTGGGCTTGCATTACTAATACTTTAAATTGCACCACTGCCAAACAAAATCTGTCATAAATGTGTTCCACAGGTCAGACCCTCTGCTCCCACAGTGCCAACCTCAGAGTGCAATAGTGTGAACAGGTAACAGACAGGGTAACCCTCCTGTCTACTTTGGGTCCGAATCACCTTTAGCCTTGAGTTCTGGAGGGATTCAAACTGTGAAACTTATGCTCGCATACCCAATGTACAGGCTCAGATATGTAACCTCTTCAGGACTGTAGTACAATCTTTCACCAGGGGAACCCAGCCAGGTCTTCAAAATGAACCCTTAAAACTCTGTAAGAGACTTTAGGTATATTCTTACCTTATTACACAAGCTCAGTAAGATGATTAAGCTTTCAACAGCTGTCAGACTTAACCACCTATACATAACATGCAAAAAGAAACTGAAAAGACACCCAGGCAGTATTTCAAAGAAAAGGTTGTTTACTAAAAGATGACAAAAACATGTAAAGTTAAACACAGAGCAATACATCATACAGCTTATAATCTTATAAAGCAAAAAAGGGAGTTTCAGAACAACACTCCTACCACAAAGACTTACTTGCTTTCTAACTATTACCTTTCTAAGTGCTCTGCCAGTCAGAGTCTAGAATCATATGAGACAAACCCATATACAATGTTTCATTTTTACTCTGTCTTTCCCCACCCTCTTTTGGTGAGTCAGCTAGCTTCTCCCCAGCTTTAATTTTCTGACATAAGTGACTCTGAGGATGTGAGCCATTGCTTTGAGAAAATCTTTAACTAGCCATTTCCCAGATATGACAGTCTTTAATTAAACAATTCTCTTTGAACTTAACAATCCCACACATGTCCCTTATTCTCAGATACATGAGACAACCATTAAGAGTCAGTCCAGTGACTTCTTCTTCCTGCTATGTCATAAAAGTCATATATGTGGGAGACTTTAAAGGCAGCACAGGTTATAAGGGCCATAAACTGTCTCTCTAGAAGGATGTCTTAATTAATGGTTCTCCTGGTCTGTTTTACAACATCCTGTGGTTTTAGCTACTGACCTTGGAAGATACAGGCCAAATCTCTCACATGCTGACATTTCATACACAGACCATTTATTTATAATATAAAAATCATACAGGTAACTAGAAGCAGGGGCAGAGCATCACACTTATTAGGTGCTGTACTGCAGTAGCCACTACCAAAATAAGGGACTGCACTTCTGAGTAATGAACATTTAAGTCACCTTCATAATTGTGGTGATCTTATCAACTGGGTGCTGACCACAAAGATTGCCTGTCATAGCTGCACACCCAGCATTGCCTCAAGCAGGTGGACTGGTGAGACTAGGCTGTGGATCGAATGGGATTTGGTGTATGGAAGCACCCAGTAAGGAAAGACAAGAGACAATCTATAAGTTTGATGTCTGACAGGCTTTATTGGTGTCACAGGGAAAGATAGACATGGTCACAAGGGAAGAGGGGAACCAAACCACATGAGAACAGTAAGTGATACTCTCTAAAAGGTTCACCTTGGCTTAAGACCACTACTTATAATACTCTATGATATACTCCCTCTAAGAAGTCTAAGAACAAATGCAAGCATCTACAATTTTATCAAGAGATTAGACAATTTTGCAGTGCACACTAAACACCAGGAATTATCCTGGAAGATTATGTGGCATAAACTTCTCAAAAGTCTATAACATCAAAGAAGTTCCATTTTCTTGTTGTGTTCATGTACACAGCTGAAGAATAGTGAAGCAATGGGAAAAATGGGACTCTTGCTTGATGCCAAGCTACGCCGGTGGAAACCTAGTAGAGGTTGGAAAGGGAAGTGGAGAGATTTTTAAACAGACCCTGGTTCTTTGGCCAACCCACTCTCCAGGGTTGCTGGAATACTTGTGACACAAAATGACCAAACTTTGCTGAGCTCTTCCCCAGCACAAACCCTCGACTAGGGCTACAAAGGATGAAGAACACAAGACTTGGTGAAGAATCCACCTGAAAGGATTGCCAAGGATGAAGAGCATGAACTTCTGAAGTCTCTTTGGTGAAGGATCCACCTGAAGGATCACCAGAATCAAGTTGGATCCCAGGAAACCATACGGTGCATGCAGGACAGAATAAGTAAGAAGAACAGGATGTGGGGTGAAGATCTAGATTCCAGTAGTTCAAAACCAGAAAACAATAAACCGGCGGACTCAAAGACACCTTGGCCATGACGCACTCAACTTTCAGCAAACGACTGGGAGTGACAGTCGAGGCTTCTTCCAAGGCATTTCACTTCCAAGCTGACTGAACCACAAGGTGAACCAGGAACTGGCAGCTGTGGCTCACACCAAGGGACGTCGATTTCGGCTTATGATGGACAACAGGGAAAGAAGATCCTGTGAAGTTCTTTGCTGGCTGATGACTGCTTCGATGAAGCATCAGCTGTGGCTGAAGACTGAGTCCACAAACTCTGTAGTGAACACTGGTACTTCTACTTTGCATTAAACACTGGAACTCAGTAGTTGCAGGAGCAATTGTTCGTTGCTGGGGGCAATTTGCCTGGAGTGGGGGAAAATTGCAGAAATCCGGGGCAATTGTTCATTGCAGGGGCAATTTGCTTGGAGCAGGGGAAAATTACAGAATCCAGGAAAATTGTTCATTGAGGGCAATTTTCTTGGAGCAGCAGCAAATTTCAGAAATCCAGGGCAATTGTTCATAGCAGGGGCAATTTGCCTGGAGCAGGGGCCAATTGCAGAAATCCAGGACAACTGTTCATTGCAGGGACAATTTGCCTGGAGCAGGGACAAATTGCAGAAATCCATGGCAATTGTTCATAGCAAGGGCAGTTTTTCTGGAGCAGGGGAAAATTGCAGAAATATGGGGCAATTGTTCATTGCAGGGGTAATTTATTTGGAGCAGGGGCAAATTGCTGAAATCTGGGGCAATTGCTTGTTGCAGGGACAATTTGCCTGGCACAGAGGCAAATTGCAGAATCTGGGAAAATTGTTCATTAGAGGGTAATTTTCTTGGAACAGGGGCAAATTGCAGAAATCCAGGGCAATTGTTCATAGCAGGGGCAAATTGTAGAAATCCAGGACAATTGTTCATTGCAGGGACAATTTGCCTGGAGCAGGGGCAAATTGCAGAAATCCATGGCAATTGTTCACAGCAGGGGCAGTTTTTCTGGAGCAAGGGCAAATTGCAGAAATGTGGAGCAATTGTTCATTGCAGGGGCAATTTGCTTGGAGCAGGGGCAGATTACAGAATCTGGGACAAATTGTTCATTGGTGGGGCAATTTTCTTGCAGCAGGGGCAAACTGCAGAAATCCGGGCAATTGTTCATAGCAGGGGCAATCTGCCTGGAGCAAGTGGAAATTGCAGAAATTCAGGACAATTGTTCATTGCAGAGGCAATTTGGCTGCAGCAGGGGCAAATTGCAGAAATCTGGGCAATTGTTCCTTGCAGGGGCAATTTGCCTGAGCAGGGCAATTGTTCTCTGCAGGGGTAAATAACCACAATCCCAGTATAAAATAATCTTGGTACTGTAGCAATCAACACATTCCAATTGCTTCAGTAATAAACAGTTCATATAGATAGTACGTCAGCTGACAGTCATTCAATAGCAGGTTGTGTGCTAAGCATCTCTTGATGGGATCCCTTACATTTCTGGATCCTCCTTCACTAGGATCTGGCCACCCCTGCCCACCTTCGGGTAACTGCCTCCTTTACACTGGGCCTTCCTTTAATTCACTGGGGCCCCTTTATCTGTGCCCCTTCAGAACCCCTGGGCCTCTCTTGGTCAGGCCCCATTAAATATGCTGGGCCTCTCTTTATCTGGGCCTTTTTTGAACCCTTGGGCCTTTTCTGGGTAAGCCCCTTTTAAAACTGTGGGTCTATACTTGCTCCTTTAATAAATGTGCCCAGTCTTATTAAAGCAGCCCTTTTAAATCATAGGCCTGACTGGGGCCGTTCTGTCCATCACTGGGCTGCTCACCCTCCACTCTGACCCTTATTTAAATAATGATAGGCCTTTTCTATAGCCTTGCTTGACAAACTCCTCCCCATGGGCCTCGCTGAGCCTGATGAATATTAAAATTAGGGGTCCCTCCTTTCAGCCATTGTCCGATACTCTTAGCACCTAGTGCACACCTCTAAATAAATAATTAAGCACTTTGGACAGCTGCTAAGGGGTCAACACTTTGCTGCTCTGCTGCTGCCTACTCACCACACCAGACCTGGAGATGGAGAAGCAGGATCGGGAGGTGGGAAGTGTTTCTGGCAGAGGGAGGGCTTCTTATGCCCAGGCAGCACGGCAGATGGCAGGGGGCCTTTCGGGGATTCCTGACGCCGACTCTCACTCTCTCTCTCTCTCTCTCTCTCTCTGTCCCGATGTAGCTCCTCACAAGCTGCCAACTGGGAATGGAGAACTATTAAGATATATTAAAAAAAAATAAACTGGGCACCAAATCCTTTCTGGGGAAACGGCTGACTTTTCTTTTCTTCTTTATGAGGCAACTATCACAAATTTGCTCAACTGGTCAGCCCTCTACTCCCAAAGTGCCAACCTCTGAGCGTATGATTTGAGGACAGTGAACAGTACAAGGTAACCCTCTTGTCTGTTTTGTGGATTCAAGTCATCTTAGTCTCAAGTTCTGGAGGGATTCAAACTGATAACCTCTTGTTAGCATACCCAATTATCAGGTTCAGATAATTCTGTCTTCCAGGTGCCAGATATCTTTGCCTATGGGCACCTAACCAGATCTACAAAATTAACCCTTAGAACTCTATGCAAGACCTTAGAGAACTCTATCTGTTTCCCAGTTTGGTATAACAATAAGTTCATACACAGTGTTTACTATAACCTTTTAAAACTCCACTTATATAAAAAGAAATTTCAAGGCACTCCAGGCAGTTTCCATTTTAAAATATATATCTTTACTTAAAAGTAGGAAAACAGAAAATATTACAGAACAAAATATCCCAACACATACAGCCTTAAAACAAACACGTAAACGTGCAGATTCCTACAAATAATAACATTCGGACTAATGTTGTCTAAGGTCCTTACTTCAGTGCTTTGATGTTACTCTTCTCTGAGTCAGAATACGAAAATGTGACTGTCAAGGTTTTCTCAGTATGTTAAAAACAGCCCTGAGCCGGCCTTCTCGCTGAGGTCACCAAACTCCACCTTGGTGTAACAAAATCTATATTTTGTAACACCAAGATGGCCTACTAAGGTATTTAAAAAATTAAGAAATGACATAAGGAATTTCCTCTTCTTATGTTTGACTGGTCAGAACCAGTCTGTGATTTGCTTCACACACACATCAAAAGTCTCTGTGATATAAGTCACTGTATTCAAAGCAAAAGTGTATTTGACTCCTTAATTCTGTCTTGGCTTTGGTATCTACACATCAAAGGTCTCTTAATGAAATAAGCTGGTTTCCAGGGAGGTTTTTCATAACACTGGCCAGTGTTCCTTTTCTCAGGACATCTAATGCAGATCAAAGTATTTCCCCGAGGACGTCATGAATGGCTAATTTTATTTCCTGGGATCAAAGCAAATTGACAAGATAAGTGCACCCCAGATATCTGCAGTTTAGCTATGTCCTGTTCTTTGAACTTATCCCAGGGTGGTTTGAAGTGTCAGTTTCAGCAACTAGCATTTCCTTTTGCCACAGTCCTTCATACTTTTTTTTTGTATTTACAGCAAAAAATTATACAGGGATCAGAACCAGCTTTCCAGGTATGACAGTGACCACCAGACTTGACACAGAATGAATGGGCACACACAGTGCAGCAGTCTTCTCTGGCTGGAGTAGAGGCAACACCAAGGGGTCAACAGGACTGGCCAACAATGCCTCAGGTAAGCCGCAGTCCTAGCTGCACTAATGTCACCCTCTCCACTCCACTCCACAGCCCAGCACGAACAACACACAGGCAAAAAATGGCTTTTCTATTTAACAGGTGCTGTGGGTTCTAACCTTAGAACCTCAAGTCCATGCCCAGGATGAATGGCAACATTTTCAAACAGCCCCCCCAACCAGCAAGGACAGCAGTCGTAGCGCGAGGGTTCCCAAGCTAGTGCTGCCTGCTCAAGGGGAATGGGAATAGAATGGAGCAGAGCAGGTGGCAGAGAAACAGAAGGGAAAGTTTTTTCTTTTTGATGGCCTGCTCTGTCATAGTAAAGGGGATGGAAAACACTCACAGGGTCCCTCACTTCCTCTCCTTTAAGTCCACATGGACAACGGGGCAGCCCAGGGCATGCTGCAAACATAAAAGCACCCAATTAATGTAGTGACCCCCCATTTCTGCAGTGCTCCCATTCTTAGGGGCATTTTGTACTTTACCCAGAATTCCTTGTTGCTGTATGTAAAACATCCCCTGCATGACATCAGTCTGGGGATGTGTGCACACGCAAAATATCGGGGTCAGGCAAAAAAAGTGCTGATAAAACATAAAAAAAAATGACTATGAAGTATGGAACAAGACTTAATAAGGTTGGATAAAGGGAATAATGACTTAAAGAAAATACATTTAAATATTTAACATACACTATATTTAAATATTCTAAGTCCAAAAAAAGTACTCAGTTCTAGAAATGGGGACAAGTGGCACAGCTAGGAATACAAATCACAATTGTGGGTTTGCAGCGGTGCTAATAAAACAAATCTACAAATCCTGTTATAGGTAACAGTCACTGTATGCAACGCTTTTACACCAAGATTGACATAACTATTAGAATCATAATCAAAGTGCAGTAACAATGACCCAGTAGCAATGGATTTTCTCACTTCAAAAGAAAAAATAAGTTTTAAACTTATAAAGTAACCCATGCTTTTGATTTACAGTACATATAACAGAATGAACCTGTAAAGAAAAAGTAAGCCCGAGGTCCAGTTGGACCCCCAGGTATTTAAATTGATACACCTGTTCAATCATAAGACCCTGTAAATCCTGGAGGAGTAAACTCGGATTATTTCTGAGCATGTAAGGGGTACCAAACATCATAGCTTTTTTTTTTTAGAATTTATTACCATAGAGTTAGCAGAAAGCCATTGACAAATGCCCCAAAATCATATTTTAAGGCAGCTGTTAGCACAGAAAGGGAATTAGACTGAGAAAAGAGAATAAAGTAATCCGCATAAAGAATAGTTTCACAAGTTTTACAGAATTGTGGGTGTTCATTAACAAAAAGTGAAAACAATAAGGGGCCCAAAATGGACCCCTGAGAGATACCACAATGAATTAGAGAAGTATCTGAAAAAACTGCCCCAATGTTAACATACTGTACCCGATTTGAAAAATAATTCCCTACTCAAGAAACAATGGCCTCAGAGAACCCCAGATCATTCAGCTTTGAGCATGTCAGATCATGCTCTATAAGATCAAATGCCTTGGTCAGGTCCACAAACACCACCCCAGTCATTAAACCGTTCTCAAAGCCCCCTAGGACGGTGTCTGTGAACCTGACCTAGGCAGTCCCTGTTCCATAGTACCTACTGAAACCATGTTGTTGAGGTGAATGTAGATTATAAGAATTCAAATAATCATTGATTTGGTTTACCACAATCTTTTTTTAAGCATTTTTCTCAGAGGGTTCAAACTAGAATGTAAAGAGCTTGAACTGCTGGATGGTGGTCAGTTCTGGCCAGACTAACACCCATTGACACAATTTACAGAAGGAATGATAACCATACCTAAGATCTTCCCTCAGTGATTCTGGCACCCATATCCTGTGGTTGGGCTTACTACAACTTTAGCTGACCATTGAACATCTGCAAAGAAATGTCCTGCCCATGGGAATGACTGTGCAAGCAAGGTTGAGGTGACCAGGCACCTCATGTAAGTCACACAAGGTAATCTTGTGGGTCTTAGACACCCAAGTGAAGAGGTCCTGGAGTGCTACGAGCTTCTCCTGAGGCAACCAATATTTGGTGGTCACAATGTGAATTTTTAGTCCCAAAAAAGAGCCTGATGCACAGGCCTTCTGTTTTCTCATAGGCCGATGGAACCCCAAGGCCAGTGTATACCACCTGAAAGACCTTTATTAGCGATACCTGATCCCCCTATGAACAGGTAGTCATCTGGGTACTGTAACACCTTGGACTGTGGCACCCTATAAATGGTGGACCAATACCAGAACTTGCTGAACTGTTTGAAGATAGCACACACTACTACACACCCAAGTGTCATATAATTGTCTATATAATATGAGCCTCAAATTTCATGCCAACCAAATCTTGGCCATCTGAGTGCACTGGGAAAAGTCAAAAAGTGGACTCTATACCTGCCTCACCTAAGAGGGCCTCCTGCCCAGCTCCTCAAATTAACTCAATTGCCCTCTTGAACAGTGCGTGCCATGTAGACCAGATCAATATGATGGTTAATCGAGTCCCTCATCAGGTATGACAGCTTAGAAAATGGCCTGAATGGATTCTCAAACTTGATGGGCTGACACAGGCTCCAAGCTGGGCATTTATTTTTCAATAGATGCCCAGCTAAAAATAGGAGCCAATCCAAGTGCCACCTCACAGTGTAGCATTTTCCAGTGGTGCCCAGCCTGCTTTCTAATTGGCTAAAAGCACCCTAGAAAAGTTGAAAAGCCCACCATGTTTTTTTCTCTCGCTTAGCGAGAACTGCAGCTGCCCCCAACGCTACTACCTTCAGTTTTGACTGCTCCCCCGTTAATGAAAAAAAAAAAAAGCACACTGATTTTGCACTTCAGAATAGTGAGGAAATAAGTATTCCTCACTGCCTTAGTCTTGTACTATGGCTCCATTCTCCCGACCGCGGTCTCGCGCTGCCGCACTAAAAATAGAAAGTAAAAGCCATTGCTGCATTCAGCATCACAGTAAGAAGCGCATCTATTAAAATTCAGCAAGCGACTCTCTCACACCACTGCCCCCACAGTTACTGAAGCTGCTTCTGTATTTACCTGGTGGCTGTCAGTACTGGGAATGACAGGACTGGCATTTTGTTTGTTTTTCATACTGCAGTTCCACTTTCATCTAGGCTATGGAAAACAACAAAATGCCGCTCATCTCGTGCACACTAGCAGTAACGAAGCAACAAGTCCATCTTTTGGTTGAAAAAACAATAAATACTTTTAACTGCAGCAGTTACTTGTACATGTCATCCTAACAGTGTTATTACCTTCATCACAAAGTAATGTGAAGCCCTGCCTTGCATGCTCATTCATTCTTTTAGACCGTGTTTTCTTCAGACACAAACAGCTCCTGGCTCCAGAAACCAGTATAAAATAAGAGATAAGAGCTACTGTGTAAATAAATGACTAGCATGCGGCTACAAGACCGTTTTGTGATGGGGGGGGGGGTTCGAATGAAGAAACAAGCAGCCTGCTGTGGGGGAGCAGTAACAGTGTCCACCGGCTTTATTTCTTCTTAACTATGGACTCTCCAGATGGACAAAAGTCCTTCATTCCTATACTGGCGGAGGAACTATTTAATTACAAAAACTCAATCCAAATGATTTTTATTCACAATTTTGAAACTTTTTTTTGTTTTTTGCAATGTCCATTTTCTAAGTGCAATAATACCCTCCAGGGTGGGCTTTATTGGGAAATACCGGACCTTCCAGGGGCTCTAAGGCCCTCTGCCTGCGGCATCAGGCCTCATCATGGCCCTGGGCGGTCCAGTATTTCCCAATAAAGCCCACCCTGTCGGGTATTATTGCTTACTTTGTCATCCAGAATTTTCCCAGTGCCTTCTTGAAAACTAGTCCAATAGGAGAAACTTTAAGATGAGGCCAGGAAGGTGCCACAAAGGGCCAGATCACCCTGCTTGCCACCACCTCTTTATTCAGCTTAGCCCAAATGACTTCCAGTTGGTCCCTGGCTGTCTTCAGGTTTTCCACCTCATTGGCTTGATGGGGACTCTCTTATGGAATTCAAAAGCCCTTCTGGATCTATCTGCCAGGGTGTGAGTGGCCACTCTATTTGAATAACTGGCAAACCATCTCTCAATGCTAGCCACCCTTACTGGCATTTTTTGCTATTTCCAAAATGGCTGAGAAGGAGTGACCTCCCCCCTTCTGCGTTAATTAAAAGGGTGCGGATGGCCACACACCAAGCACTCGAGTTTATATTTACATGAATTCAAATGATTGATTATAGCTGTAGCAGTGTTCTCTCCCATCCCCTCCCAGTACTACACTGCCCCTTTTCTTCAGTGATTGCAATCATTTGGGAATCCACTACTGGAATGCTGCACCCCTCCCCCAGATCACTAGCCCACAATAACTGGAGGTCCATCATATCCCAGGACCTACCCGGCTAGTCTACTTTCTCTTAAGGAATTCCTCTTCAGAACCTAACCATCCCCAGTTGGTTTGCTAACACATATAGCAATAATCTGGTTTTAGTATACCTGCAGTCTAGACAACTTTGCCAGATTTACCTATGTCAATAAGCCTGCAAATATTGCAAAGCTGGCCAACCCATTCTCCCAGGTGCGCCTGATCATAACCTTATGTGTTTCTCCACCCCCTCATCTTTATCTTTATCTTTATGTTTTCTTTTTCTTTCTTCAGCTCCCTGGGCCTGTTAAGTAGGCTGAACACATCCACATGCTCCACATTTTCTATCTCCGGGTGCACCTTCTCCAAAAGGGGCAATCCCACTGGCTCAACCCGACTTACATAACTAACATACTCCAGATGTGGGAATTCCTGCTGGGATGGCAGGACCATTATTAACATATGCTAGTTGTGGGAATTCCTGCTGGGATGGCAGGACCATGAATGTAGCCTGTTTGGACAGACTTCTCCACTCTCTGTCATGGGACCCAAGCTCTTCAGCTCCCTCCCTCCCAAACTAAAACTCTGCCGCTCCACTAATTCCTTTGAGCATAACATCAGGAAACATTTCTCCCTCACATACTCCTGAAACTGCTCACACACCTAAAATGGCTCCCTCCTCCCACTTTCCCCTCCCTCAGGTTATCTCCCTCCAGCACTTACCCTCCCTCTCTAGTTCAGCACTATACTATTTGATGTTTTTCCTTGGCCAACTTAGATTGTCCTTAAAATTATTAGTCCTTATGATTTTGTTCTATTGTTTAACCACCGCTGAATGTGTATTATCACCTGCTGTGTTTTTAATTCACCTAGGCTAGTTTCCCTCATTCCCTAGGTTTTCAATGACCAGCTTTTATTATACATTGTCTGAACCCTGCCTAATGTTGCATGTCTCTGTGCTCATGTAATGTCTTTTTGTTGAATGTAACTGGATGCTTGCGTAAACGGGCAACAATGCTCACATGTCTTTCCAGTATAACCAATAAAATAAAATGAAATGAAAATGACCCCCCCCCTCACAGTATGGTGCCTGTCTTTGGGAGGGTCTGCTTGTTTCTGCTTTTGGGCTGCTATAAGGGGCAGGACCTTGTTGAGCTTCTGTTTGAGTGTTGAAGTACCTGTCAGAGGACTCACACCTCTCAACCTCCTGCCTCAGAAATAAGGGACAAAACTTAAAGAAATCAGAAGCAAAGAGCCAAAATCAGGGGCACATGTTAGAAATTGGTGGTAGCCGCTCAGGAACTTAGAAGAATAAGGGCCTTAGTGTAAAGTACATTTTCTGAAAATACCCTGTCTATAACTCCAATGATAGGCTCTATTTTGTGCTTACAATGCCTACTATTCATTCATAATAACACAAGTTTTAGGAAGGACAGAGGTATATGCTGATGCAAAATCTGTGATGTCCCTGAAAATCAGGGCCAGTTGAGAGGTACGGAGGAGCTCCTGACTGGAGAAAGGCAAGGAGCTGTCATGAGGGCCCACCTTGTTGTAGAGGAGCAACCAGCTGTGGAAACACTGGGCCTGATGTACAGTAAAAGGCAAAACTGGCCTGGGGTCTGAGGTGGGGGCTATGGAAGCACTGGAGCCAGTGGTGGAAATACTGGACCCAGTATAATCAGTGAGACAAGGATCTGGGGTGCTGGAAATAGAATTACTAAGATTGGTGTCCCTGCTGGGAATGAACTTCTGGCTGGAGGACCACTGTTGTGGGAAACAGGTCACCCCCTGAATCTGCTGAAACTAGAGCCCCTCCCTTGGCCTCCATGAACACATTGGCACTGGTATCCCATCTTGCTGTGTTGGGAACCTGAAAAGTCTGCCTCAACAACTTCCTCAATGTCTCATCAATCACACTTTTCAAATGTGACCTATCTGGCTGAGAATTCTCCAGTGCCAGAGATGCTTTTCAGCATTTTTGAGTCCTGCTTTTCTGTACCAGAGGTGCTGGTAAAGGGTTGTCTGGAGCTGATGCTGTCAGAGCCTCTTGCTATAGTTGTGGATCAGGATGATCTAAGGGTCTTGCTGGACTAGGGCCATCTGGGATCTGGAACATGGCTTTCCAACATACTTGTCCATTTGCTCATATGAAGGGTACAAGCTGCCACTCGAAGTCTGCTCCAGCCATTTTCTCTTTGCTCATCACAGTAACCACCAATGACTGTGAAAATACAAGCACAAAAAGAACTTTGACACAATAAACCCAATATGCAGTATTAGCTTCTGTTTCCACTGCACAACAGGGTACACTGTGAGAAGATTACTGTAAGTGACACTGTCATAAATATGCCATTCCCTCTCCATTTCCTGTGCAAGTAGCTGAGATATTACCTACTGAAAATATAATGTCAGAATATTTTTTTTAAATGCTTTTAGTGTATGTCAGCACTATTCTTTTTTATTGACACTGCCTATTTTTATTAGTACCTGTGCATTGTACAGCTTAATTTTCACTTATGACTGTAACTGCCCTGTAACCATTTTTTTTTCTCCCATTCAACAGTGGCTTATCTTTGGAAACTTTGGAAAATAATGACATGGTGACCACCTGAATGCTAGGGGCTGATTTAGAACAGGCGGTTTGTTTGTCTGTAGACCACCAAATGTTTGCTTTCCTGTCTTTCATACATTCTGTTCCTTCAGATCCAACATTCTTTTATATAGGTATTTTAAAATTAATTCTGCTGGAGAAAAAAATTCAGTTTGAACCCTTTGCATGCCCTTCTAGGTTTATTATCTTATTCTGTCTTCAGGATCTCAAACATGATTCCCATATTACACAGCTGAAACATATTGTGTACAGCCAGCCCAGTAGCCTGGAGGTCTGAGACATTGGTACCTTACATCCTGCCATGCCAGCGACCTGTGTTCATGGTGTTAGTGGGTTGCTTGGGGTTGGCTGAGTAGGGAGAGGATTGAGCATCTGGAGGACAGGTCTCCTCTCTTCTCCTGGGAAGGATGGCTTGGCAGTCCTGCCAAATGACTGCCTCCAGGTGGATGCCTGAGGGCAGAATGGGTCAGGGGCACCAATGAAAAGAGGGTGCTGCAGGACTTTGCAGCATGCATACACCACCACATACACACACTGATGTGTCATGCACCAGCAAAGGGGAGGAAACAGGGAGTAAAAATGGATGGAAGACACCGGTGGCAGGATGAGGATTGCCCCCTACAGGCTCCGCACTGGTGGCCAGGCACAACCATGGTCCTGTTGCAGACAGCAACAGTGAAGGTAAGTCTGGAGAAGCCAGGTGATGGTGCTGGGGGGTCACTCAGTTTGGCGTTACTGGGGAGACCAGGGGGATAAAGCGCATCAAAAAAAAATTCGTAACCAATTCTAGATGCCTAATTTACATCACCCAGCCCTCAACTACACCCCTCACATGGACAATGTACAAAAGGCTGCTGCAATCCTAAAATGTTACACATTTTTGAAAAATCTCAATTGTTCTGCTTCCTCAAACAAACAGTCTGGTGCAATGCTGCCTCCAGAACAAAGATGTGAAACAAGTGGGGAAGTGGGACTTGAGGGATAGCATCCACATTTATTTATTTATTTTTTTTTATTATTATTCTTTTAGTAACCAGGTAAGGCTCACTAAGTACAAATGTTTGTTTTCAGGGGTGTACTGGGAGCACTGGGGTAGTTAAGTGACTTGCTCAGATTCACATAGCATGTAAGCAGAGGTTGTTGGAAGCAAATCCAAGTCTGCTGAATGTACCAAGCTTATTCATAGATGGTTATTCTAACCTCTAGGCTATGCTGCCAACCCCAAAATTTTAGGTAAACCAGGATTCTAACCCAGACCTCCTGGATCACAGCTTTGTGCCCTAACCACTAGGCTATGCTGACTGGTATTAAAGACTAGCTGGCTTAAAAGACAAAAGACTATACTTTAAGCAGCACTCCCCAGACAAAGCAACTGTCCATGGGACTCTGCAATTTGGCTTGAAAATTCCCCAAAATACAAGCATTGCTGAAACTTTATAAAAACCTTCACTAAAATTACTCCCAAAAGGCCTGTGTACTATTTTTTTAATCCTAGAGATTAGCTCTCTACATTACATCATGCAAGAGTTGAGAGCTAAGCCAAAGCAAAATGTTTTCCAGTCGAAAGATCCCATGTTTTAAGTTTCTGTCCTACACAAAGGAAAAAAGCAACATTTTGTCAGTCACAGATGCAATATTTCCCACCTAGTCTTCTAATACCACAAGTGTGCATACAGTGTTGCCAGTTATAGCTTCTATATTTCCAGATAGCCCTCTAGCCAAAAAGTCTGTAGACAATTTTTACATTAATTAATCCTATATAGAAACATAGAAACATAGAATTTGACAGCAGATAAGGACTGCTTGGCCCACCCAGTCTGCCTATTTCCTTACCTAATGGATAAGCTACAGATCCTAGTTAACCAACAGCCTACTTCTTCCTACCCCCACCTCCTAGAATTGCCTTATGACTGTCCCATGTTTTCTTGGAATCTACCACTGTTTTTGACTCCACAACCTCCTCAGGAAGGCCGTTCCATGCATCCACAACCCTCTCTGTGAAAAAATACTTCCTTAAATTACCTCTGAGCCGCCCCCACTCTATCTTCAAATTGTGCCCCTTGTTCTTGCACACTCTTTTTTTGAAAGATGCTACCCTCTTGGACTTTGCTGATTCCCTTGAGGTACTTAAAAGTTTCTATCATGTCCCCCCTCTCCCTCCTTTCCTCGAGGCTATACATATTAAGCTCCTTAAGTCTCTCTTCATATGTCTTCCGGTGCAGACCCTGCACCATTTCACCATTGCACAATTGCTCTCTGTTTTCTCCATGACACTGTTCGTGCCTGCACTTGCACGTCCACCAGTTTTTCTTGAATCCAGAACACCTCTGGTATCTAGGGGAAGAGGAAAAAAGAATGCTCCACTGAGCGCAGTGAATTTCAAAAAAGTATAAAAGCAGAACCCCAATCCATAGGCAAAGGTGGTATACCTCCTCTTAATAAATTCAGGCATTTTAAGCACATGCAGTACCAGACTTGGGCACGGTTATGCTTTGACTCTCTCCAGGCTCCAAAAATATCAAAACACAATGTGGAGATCCAAATCTCAATCTTCAGATGTGGAGTAAGGAGCTTGTCTTCATTTTGTTTGGTGAGTGGCATTTTCAACTCCCACACTAGCCGCATTCTGGATTGGGACATACTACAACTTTTGTTCCAGCGTTTGCCTGATCCAACATCAGCTCTAAATGACTAAAAGTCATGGAAACTTAATGTTTAAAATAAAGATAAAAGAACTAGTGTTTACAACCAGCCAGGTTCAATACGCATTAACCAGCTTACCTTGCACTAAAAATCAAACTCCCATCAAGGTACATTCTATGAGAACCCATTACTCAAAACTGTTGACCCAAAAAGCAATATTAAATTAAAATGAGTCACATTTCAGTCATCAGCAGGTTCAAAATGTAAAAATAAGCTGTTGGAGTTTGAACAGGAAAAGCTGACAAATGCCTGAACAAGCGAGGAACACTTAGCGGTGGAGCAGCAGAGCCGCCATCTTGCTGATCCACCCCTCCCACCTCTCCTCACAAGTTCATATTTTGATACTTCTGGTGCTGGGTCACTGACACTAAATTGTATGTACTTCTGAGCTTTGTCACTGTTTATATTCCTGCACTGTTTGTTCTCCTTGTATGCTTTGCATTCCTGATGTGGAGCCTTTGCAAAAGAGTCTTTGACTCAAGGGGTTGTAATTCTGATTGCCTAAATAAATAAATAAATCAACAGCAGGACAATAACTGCACTTCTCAGAAAAGGTCTTGACTTAAAACATGCCAAATGTTCCTTACACAATAGGGAGCAACAGAAATATCTAATACAATTCTTCAGGACCAGGATCTTCTCTTTGCCAGCATCATTTTCTTTGTAAAGACTAGTAGGAACAAATCATGAACTAATCACCTCAGAGGAATTTTAAGGAGTGTAGACAGTTATTTACAAGGAATAAATTATGCGATGCAGTCTATAAAGACAGGCATTTGTCAATGCATTTGGTATTGCTGTTCTACTGAGTGGGGCAAGACTACAGCTCCCAGCAGCCTTGGCTGCTGGTGTATTTACATGTGCTTTTTTGCATTCTGAAAAAACTAATTTTGCAGTCTCTGGTCCCCCGTTGTGTCTCCAGACACTAATTAGGTGATTTGAGGGTCCAGGAGCATATGGGGAACCTCTGTGTTGGCGCAGGAGCAGCTTTAAAACAAACATGTGCTTCCCTGCACTCCCATCCCTCTCTAGATGCATATGTGTACAGTAGGTAGCTGTGGGAGCACAGGTCCTATAGGACAACAGTGACCAAATCGCCAGCATAGACACCTTATAACCTTATAACGTGATGTACTTCATACAGAAAATGTCTTAATCATCACCAAAATGTAATTCTGCACAACTGCAATGCCATTTCACGCTACAGGTGTGGAAACACATTTTGGCCGGGATTTGAAAAATAACAGCTTTGACATACATGAGGTGGAGTAATAAGAAAGCTATGCTGAAATACTGGGGCCAAAATATTTAACATTTCTCAAGTTACAAGCGAACATAGCAAAATTGCAACAAATGGCCATAAGTTTGACAGTTTTACATATTTTGACCCCACATTTTCAACATAGCCTTCTTATGAGCCCACCTCATGAACCTTGTAGGTGAAAAGTTTCAATTCTATGCCAAAATGCCACTCCTCGCCATAGGTGCGAAAACATATTCTGGAGAGGATGTGAAAAATGACAGCTGTACTGTTCATGAGGTAGTATGAAAAAATGCCTATGTTGAAAGTTTGGAGTCAATATACTGAAAATTACCAAAGTTATGCACCTGCATAGAAAAATATAAACAAAGGCATATAACTTGGCCATTTAAAAAAAAATGTACACCCTTTTCAGCATGGCTTTTTTGGGACCCCGCTTCATGAACACTGGTGGTGAAATTTCATTGTTTGGTCCTGAAAGGTAATTTCACACAATGACTGTGAAATCACCTTCCAGGCCCGATTAATGAAACAGCAGTCACAGTGTTCATAAGGTGGGGTCCCAAAAAGGCTATGTTGAAAATTTGGTGAAAAAAAATGCCAAAGATTTCAACATAAGTTAAAAACGCCATTGACATACCTTATACAGGACTTACCTTTATTCTTCAGTTCGCAGTATGGCTTTGAAGAGTACAGATGTGTCCCGATCCACAGAAGATGACATCCTACGAACTCTGCTGGTAAGTATAGGGTAAGGCAGTGTGAGGGGTGCTGGGTGCTCAGTAGGAGGGTTAGGATAGGGAAGGGGGCAGCAGCAATGACAAGGGACTGTTCTTTTTCTCAGATAGAAGAATAAAAAAAGACATCGGGAGTCTGTTTTTTTTTTTTTTGCAGGATACATACTGTACTTAAAATAACATTTCTGAACACTGGGTGTGAGCCTTGTAAAGCTGACCAGAGTTTGGGCAACCTGATGTCAGCAATATAAAATAAACAATGGGTTGCTGTGTGTGTATGGGGGGGGTGGAGGATGAGGGGCAATGTCGGTACCAGCAACCAAATTGTTTTTGGGTTCATTTCATCTCCGAGATCAGTCCATTTTGCTGTCTACTCTGGCCTCCACATCCCCAACTTGCAATGTATGGTGATACCCCTTTGTGCTTATTTTCCAATTTCAGGTATTACATCCTGTTGTATGCTTATAATGTGATGCATGATTGCATGTGCAAATCAAAGAATGTGCTTATTTTTCTTTCAGTTGAATACGCATATTTTCAGATTACAGGTATTAGACCCTGTTGTGTGGCACTTGAGATCAAACCAACTTTTTGCAGTAGTGCTCTTCTAGCATGACTTTAGTGTACCATAATACCTGCAATCACAAAATAAGCACATTGGGGCCCAGGAGTGCTCCAGAATCACCAGATGAGGGACAGCCAGTGATCAGATGATGGGGGGTGCCAAAATACACCACGGATGATGACTGGAGGGTGGGGGTGCCTTGTTGGAAGCAGAAGTCACAAGACTGTTGGTAGCCATACTGTCGGTGGCAGCACTGCCAAAACTGAAAGTGAGATCAGTCTCATTATGACACCGACCAGCTGTTTGCTGAGCGGTGTCCTGTAGATCAAAGGAAAAAGCCGTCATATTATTAGTTCATCCTTTTCTTTTGATCTCTACACAGTTTCCGCCCACCAAGGCAAAACTGGCATAAGCATTAGTTTTGCTGATGACTGGTCTGGCATTGTCTCACCCACTGAAGACCACTCTGCACTGGACAGAAAGTGCCACACCCATCTCAAAGCCACTTACAGTAAGAAGTTCATCTGCACATGTGTGGCAAATTTAACAAGCATTTGTCAATGCCAAAAGTTTGTTGTGTGCACTGGTGCCATTTTGTGGGGGTATGAGCCGGTGTTGGTAAATGTCAGCACGGGTTCATAACTTCTTTGTTTTTTTATATTTTTACACCACATTTTCAACATAGCCATTTTATTATGCCACATCATAAAAAAAGGAAGAGTACAATTTCAACTCCTATCCGAAAGATACTTTCATGCAGTGGTTGAGATATCACCTTTTGGGATGCAAAAAAAACCCATTATGCCCAGGATACAGAAAATGGCAGCTGTCACATTCATGAGGTGCAGTGAAGAGATGGCTATGATAAAAATTTGTGGTCAAAATGTTGCGTTTGTTAATTTAAGTGCACGCTCATAACTTTGTTGTTTGTTAATATTTCAACACCAAATGTTTAGTGTAGCATTCTTATGACTCCCACCTCATGAAACGTGCCAGTCTTACTTCGTTCACTCATCTTGAAAGGTGATTTCACAGCACCACCACGCCATTCTGTGCCAGTGGTGCAAAAACATATTTCAGGTAGGATATGAAAAATGACAGCTATACTGTTCATAAGGAGGTGTGAAATAATGGCAATGTTGAATATCTAGAGTGAAAATTAAAAAAACTGACAAAGTTGGGAGCGTGCATAGAAACTGTGCAATGCAAGCTCATAACACAGTCATTGTTTGGAATTTGTTCACCAGATTTGCAACATGGGCTTTTTGGGACTCATCTCATTACCAGTTGCACTGTTATTTCATTAATCGGTCCCAAAAGGTGATTCCGCATAGCGACTGTGAAATCATCTTTTGGGACAGAGTAACGAAATGACAGTGACAGTGTTTAAGAGGCAGGGTTCCAAGAATCCCGTGTTAAACATTTGGGGCCAAAATTCTTCAAAATGGCTGAGATATCAACCTAAGTTGAAACCTCCCCCATTGATTCCCATTACACGGCTTACCTTGAAATCTTTACTTTGTCAGTCAGCTTTGAAGAGTGCAGATGTGTCCTGGTCCACAGAAGATTGTTGCTCCCAACCTCCAGAGGTAAGTGTGAGTAAGGGGGGTGCAGGAAGGTGGATGTGCAGTAGGAGGGGCAGGATGGGGACAGGGACAATGAAACAACAATGTACTGTTTTTGTTACAAGTTTAAATAAATAAAGACAATGGGGACAGTTTTCTTTTTTTTTTTCTATAGGCAAGGATGTCAACAGTTCTGGACACTTGGAGTGTGCTCCCCAGTGTCCAGTGGGACAGGGAACAGAGGGAGTGAGGAGGACAGAAGCAGTGGGAAGAGAGGGGGGGATTTGCTATGTGTGTGGGGGGGCTTCAAATAGAACAAGGGTGTGGGGAGGACAGCAGCAGTGGGAAGGAGAGGGAGGGATTGAGGCGTTTGTGAAGATCTAAGGACGGGTGATGCACATTGTGAGGAAATACGGTATGCCATGGGAAAAAAACACGCTCACGGCTGGTCTTTGAAAAAAAGTTATTATAGTAATAACTGTGGTTCTATAAATAAGTTATTCCAAATGAGTGTGCACTGTGAAGTGGTGCTCTAAAACCAACTAAGAATTTCAAAGAACAAAATGGTTTTGGCACTCATAAACTCCTCAGAGAAATGCATTAAAATCAAGCATTTTTTAATAAAATACCGTCCAACATAGCACCTGACATGTTTCAGACTGACCAAACAGTGAGAAAGGACTGTTGGTCAATCAGCTATGTCAATTATATGAGCGATATTTTATTAAAAAGGCTTGATTTTAAGGTGTTTCTCAGAGGAGTTTGTGAGTGCCAAAACCATTTTGTTCTTTGAGGTTCTATAAATAAATAGCTAATACACTGTTCTGTCATTTATTTCGGGAGGAGGTTTTATTAATACCTAGTACACTAGGGAGCCGAGTGGTGCCGGTTGCTGCAGCGTTACAGTGCATTGACATCTGCACCATAATGCACTGAGAAATCTGAAATGCACAGCAACTGGCCTTAGAGCTTCACAAATGCCAGGATAGATTTGCCGGAGGTGGGCCTCGAACTAAATGAGGGTGTGAGGAGGTTAGCAGCAGTGGGAAGAAGTGAGATGGAGTGATTTGCTGGCTGGGGGGCTTGAACGGGAATGCAGGAAGGACAGGAGCAGTGGGCAGACTCAGCGCATTCACACTTTAAGCGCTATGATAGTGTGAACATGCAACCAAGAAGTCAATGACAGGGTTTTACACATCAAAGGACCAAGCCACACCACTACTGGTTTGGCCCTGTTCTTTGAAAAATTTGCCAACTCCACCCCAAAGCCAGAAAGTGAGTCATTGCCAGCCTGCCTACTGACTCGCCTGCTGCTGACCTGCCCCTTGGAACTGAGCTCTTCAGTGGATGCACCTCGCTCACACCCCTATATAGCAACTCTCATTTCAATGAGTTTGTCTGCACTTGCACGCACAATGAACTCAAAAATTATAGTGCTTTCAAGACACTAAAACCAAAAGTCTGCCAAACTGAAATGCATTTAACAGTGGAAAAGGATCTAAACCCATTAAAGCAGAATTGCTTACAGAGACTGACATTGATCTCTTTCACAAAACAGACACAGCAGGGTTTCATAGTTTCACTGCTTTTCTAGCCACAGAGTGGAGTCAAGACAGGATGTAATACAATATCTTACAGTAAGAAAAAACACACAATACTGATAAATTAAAGGATTAACTGCTCTTGAATTTTGTAGATTGCTGCAACATACTGTAGAAATACTTTAATTCTTCAATGTCAAGGTACTGCATTGCATCCTGGCTTGATTTTGATGTATCAGTGTCTGTTAAATTACATCAACCATCCATTTGCTGAAATTAAGGGGTGCAAAGTCATGACTTATAAGACACCACTGGGGTTCTTCAAGGTTTAGTGCTCAAGTGCTGGCCCCATTTCAGTTTGCTGTCTGCAATATTACAACCAGCTAAGATATATATGTGCGTGTGTGTACCGCATACAATAGCACTATAATCTATTATGATACAAACGTGTGTGTGTGTGTGTGTGTGTGTGTGTGTGTGTGCGGTGTGTGTACTGCATACAGTAGCACTATAATCTATTATGATGCAAACATACTGAACTGCTTCAGGAGTGTTAACATGATTACATTATACGGCCCAACAAACGTTTATGATTATCTGACTACTCTTTGCCGGAAAATGCTGTGTACTCTTACACACATTACTGTATGATTTATTAAGCATTCAATTATACCAAGGGGAGAAAGGTACAAGTATCACACAATGTTCAATATTAGTAGAATTAAATTGTGACAGTTGTCCAAGTGAGACTGGATACATATATATAGAACTTATTTCTGCTGCTGGGATGGGATATATGTACACACATCGGTCATCTTGCTCTCTTGTTTTCCACCCTTAGTGATGCCTTTAAACACTAATGCTGCTCAGTGCTGGTTGGTGTTCCACTGCTACCATTTCTCTCACTGAGCCCTGTTGCTCCTGATGCATCTTTGCTCCTGTGTTTGATCACCATGTTGTTTTGCACACCCGATTGCGTGGTCAACTCCCCAGTCTAGTCCAATAGCACTAACAGAAAGGTAGCCGAGAGATTCCATTTCAAAGATGGCCCAAATCTGATGTGCAGCAGGAGGGCCTGGGGAGACTTACTCTAATGCTGCTCTGTGATTAGTTGGTGCTCTGCTTGCTAGGAATTCCCTTATCCCTCCCATTCCAGCATGGATGCGTGGTCAGCTCCCTGGCCCAGTTCACTAGCACACATTGAAGCTGACTAAGGCAGCTGAGATTCAAAGGCTTCTAGATATGTGTGTGTGGGGGGCGGGGATGGACAGGGGAAACTTACCTCCTAGCTGCTACTGTTTCTGCCTGCGCTGCCTAGATCAGAACAGCCACTGCTTCATGTTCATTTGGTCATGGTGCGTCTTTCCTCCTCTCACAGTCCTCTTCTAATCTACACCTCTTGCTCTGGGGCACTTAGCAACTTACTGCTGTGTTCCACGGTCATGGTTGGGTCTTTCTTGAGCTGCTGAGTGTCTGTCTATTGACTGCTCTCCCAGCATCTCTCCTCACACCATTGCTCATTCTCATGTACAGTTGCTGGGGGGGGCACACTACAGAGACTTCAGTAATAGACAGTACAGAGAGAGGAACAGTGAGGGAAGGGAAAACTTGCATAGAAACAAGAGGGGAGACATGGCGACCTCACTGTCACCAGTGTTATGCAAATGAAACAGATGAAGTGCTCTCTCATTGGAGCAGTGTATTTATTTCAACTACACAGAGTTTTCACTCATAAACTGTGAACCACTGTCATACTTAGCTTGCATATCATTAAGGAAGGAAGGAATAATGGCTGCCAGATGAGTGCATTAGGCTCAGGGGGAAGAACAAAAGATCCATAGAGCCCATCTGGTTCAGTTCTGGGATTGCCCAGGCAGAAAGGAAAAAGAAGTTGGCCTGTATAAAATTCAGGAACACCAAGAGAGAGCTGGATAGGGAAAATTACCTAAGGTTGGCTAATGAGGCAAGTAAGGAAGTCTGGTGAGCAAAGGAGCAGAAGGAGCTGCAGATTGCTGAAGGGGGAGAAGGCTTTATTTTGATATACAAGTGAGAAAAGGAACAAGAAGGAAGGGATTGTTAGGCTTAAGAAAGGGGTGGAGTGGGTGGAGGATAATGGGGGAAAGCAGAGATACCGAATGATACTTCTGTTCTGTCAGGGAGAAGGATGGACCAGTGCCTTCAGGAGAGAAAAGAGGAGCAGGGGGGGAAGGGAACACAGATATAGTGATAGAGGAGGATAGATTGAGGCAGGGGCTGCTGGCATTGAAGGTGGACAAATCACCAGACACAGACTGAGTACATCCAAGGGTACTAAAAGAACTGGCAGAGGAGCTGGCAGGGCCACTGGCACACCTTTGTAATAGTTCACTGGAGTCAAGCATGGTGCTGTAGGACTGGAGAACAGCACTTGTAGTGCCCCTCCACAAAAGCGGTTCCATTGATGATCCAGGGAATTACAGACCAGTCATTCTGACCTCCATTGTACGCAAGCTCATGGATGCCATCCTAACGGAAAAATAGGTAGAATATTTAGAGGAGCATGATCTCCTGGATGCAGGGCAGCATAGGTTCATGGGGGGGGGAGATCATGTCAAATGAATCTGATTGACTTCTTTGGCTGTGTCACTAAGAAAGTAGACATCCCCTATCTTGATTTCTGCAAGGCCTTTGTTCCCCACAAAAGGTTGTTAGGAAGTTGGTGGATCTCAAGGTTCGGGAAAATATTGCCAGATGGGTGGAAAACTGTCTGAGGGACAGAACCCAGAGGGTGGTTGTGGGAGAGAGCTGTCTGGCACAAGAGTGGTAACCAGTGGTGTCCTGCATGACTCGGTGGTGGGCCAATATTGTTTAATGTCTTTATCAATGACATTGGGGATGGCATTAAGGGCAAAATGTGCCTACTCAGGGATGACACCAAACTCTGTGGGAGAGTGGACACAGCTGAAGGGATACAGGATGTACAGGAAGATCTGAAAAAGCTGGGGAGGTGGTCCAGGATTTGGCAGCTTGGCTTCAATGCCAAGAAATCCCAGGACAGAGTACTACTTCAGTTCAAGTATCTGCATCAGAGGAGGAGAAGGACCTGGGAGTGATGATCACTAGTGAACAGAAGCACTCCACACAGTGCAAGAAAGCAGCAGGAAAGGCAAACAAGAAGCTGGCTATATATCTAAGGGGATCAGTAGTAGGTGAGATGAGGATATACTGCCCTTGTACAGGTCACTGGTAAGGCCGCATCTAGAGTTTTGGAGCTCAGTACTGGTACCCACACCTCAAAAAGGGCATTACCCTGCTGGAAAAGGTCCAGAGGAGGGCTACAAAAATGACAGTGGGTCAGCAGGGTAAGGCATACGGGGAAAGGTTGAGGACACTGAACATGTACCCCCTGAAAGACAGGCAAGAGAGAGAAAGAGGGGACATGACTAGGACCTTCAAGTACTTGAAGGGGATAAATAAGGTTGATAAGGAGAGTCTCTTTAAGCTGAGTGGCAACCATACCACAAGGGGCACAGTCTTAAGCTATAGGGTGGGAGGTTTAGCAGGGAGGTCAGGAAGCACTTCCTCACAGAGATGGTAGTGGACATTTGGAATGCACTACTGGAGGAGGTCATCTCGTTGAAGACAGTGGGCAGCTTTAAGACAGATTGGGATAGGCATAGCGGGAAGGTAATGATCATGGTTAGGGAGGTTGGGAGGAGTGGGGAGGGAAGGCAGGGACATTAGTTTAAGCTGTGGACCCTGTAATATGAGCAGACTTGATAGACCAAACGGCCTTCTGCTGGTTTTGTTTGTATGTTCATATGTTCATATATCTTTGGCCTGTCAAGGATGACCCCAACACAGCTTGGCCTGAATTGTGCTAGTCAGTGACACACCTCTGAAATGCCATTGTCTGTAGCAAAATATTTCTTGCGCAAGCATAAGCAATGTAAAAAGACAGGAAAAGTGTTATATTGGTAAGACACAGACTTAGGAATCAGGAGATTGTGTGACCTTTGATATGTCATTTAACCCCCCCCTTCCTGTGTCCTTTGCAACACTGCCTTCACATGACTAGTGTTATTGGTATCCAGTGATAATAGTGATAACAAGCATTTGTCAATGCCAAATGTTTGTTTGCTGGCATTGGCATTGGTAGTGTAGAAGTTACAGAGCTGCATAATAGAAATGGCAGTGACATATTGAACTGAAGCCAACCCCACCACCACCCTGCAGAGAGTGACAGGCATTTGGGTGTGCCTTTGGGTCGTCAGGCATAACGGTCATGCCATTTCATCACACCCTACCCTGCAGACACTGACAAGTGTCACGGTGTGCCTTGGGGTCTTTGGCCCTTATGCGCACCCCATTCCATCAGGAAATACAGTGAGATGGGTGCGGTACAGGAGAAAGGGGTGAACTTTGGGGCTGAAGAGTCCAAGGCATACCTCGATGCCTCTCACTGGCTGCAGGATGTGGAATGGTATGAGCATTACAGGCAAGAATCCCAAGTCACACCCCTGATGCTTGTCATTCTGTACAGGGTGGAGTGTTATGGTTGGAAACCCTAACAGCTCAGGCATTAGTTGGTATTTTCACTCCAAATTTTCAAGATTTTTTTTTGTGATTCCCTCCTCATAAACAGTGGCAATATCAGTTTGTTAGCCTAAAGCTGCGTATGCACAGCGACTACGGCATTTAGCACCACAGGTGCAAAAACACATTCCGAACAGGATGTGAAAAATGGCAGCTGTACTGTTCATGGGGAGGTGTAAAAAATGGCAACGTTGCAAATCTGCAGTAAAAATATTAAAAAAAACTGGTGAAGTCACGAGTGTGCATAGAAACTGTGCAACGCACACCCGTAATGTAATTAGGTTGGGGATTTTTTACAGCAGATTGTCAAAACAGGCATTTTGGGACCTCCGATCATGAACAGTGTCATTGTGATTTTCTTTATCTGTCCCAAACAATGATTTCCCACAGCGACCATGCATCTCTGCTGAAAGAGTGAAAACACATTTCGCCATGTTGTGAAAAATGACAGCTGTACTGTTCATAAGAAAGTGTGGAAAATGCCACTGGTGAAAATCTGGACTGAAAATATTACAAAGTCATGAACATAACGAGGGTGCGTGGAAACTGCACAATGCTCACTCGTAACACAGTCATTTTATGGACTTTTGTCACCAAATTTTCAACATAGTCATTTTAAGACCTCTGCTCATGAACAGTGTAACTGTGATTTTCTTAATCTGTCCCAAACATTGCTTTCGCACACCGACTGCACCATTGTGCGCTACGTGTGTGGAAACACATTTGGAGCGACATGTGAAAAATGGCAGCTGTACTGTTCATAAGGAAGTGTAATAAAATGGCAATGTGGAAAATCTGGAGTGAAAATATAGAAAATTCACAAACTTACGAGCGTGCATAGGAACTGCGCAACGCACGCTTGTAAAACAGTCATTATTAGGAATTTTTTCACCAGATTTTCAACATAGCCATTTTAAGACCTCTGCTCATGAACAGTGTCACTGTGATTTTAATGTGCCCTAGAATTGATTTCAAGACAATTCCATCGCTTCATTGTGCGCTACATGGGCGGAAACATGTTTTGGGCAAGATGTGAAAAATGACAGCTGTACTGCTCATAAGGAAGTATAATAACATGACAATGTTGAAAATCTGAAGTGAAAATATTGAAAATTCGCAAACTTACGAGCGTGCGTATGAACTGCGCAACGCATGCTCGTAAAACAGTCATTTTTAGGAATTTTTTCACCAAATTTTCAACATAGCCATTTTAAGACCTCTGCTCATTAACAGTGTCACTGTGATTTTTTTAATGTGTCCCATACATTGATTTCGCACACCGACTACGCCATTGTGGGCTACATGGGCGGAAACACGTTTTGGGCAAGATGTGAAAAATGACAGCTGTACTGCTCATGAGGAGGTGTGGTAAAATGGCTATGTTGAAAATCTGGAGTGAAAATATTGAAAATTCACCAACTTACGAGCGTGCATAGGAACTGCGCAATGCACACTCATACAGTAAAACAGTCATTTTTAGGAATTTTTCCACCAAATTTTCAACATAGGCTTTTTGGGAGCCCACCTTATGAACAGTGTCGTTTCATTACTCAGTCCCGAAAGGTGATTTCATGCAGTGACTGCGAAATCACTCTTTGGGCCCGATTAACGCCATGACAGTGAGAGCATTCATGAGAAGGGGTCCCAAAAATCCCATGTTGAAAATTTGGTGCAAAAATTCCAAAAAATGGCTGAGATATGCAGCAAAGTTGAAAAAACCCTGTCTATCCCATTACACAGCTTACCAGCATTTCCTCAGTTCATGGGTCGGCTTTGAAGAGTGCAGACGTATTCCCGTCCACCGATGATCGCTGCGCCAGAGTCCGGAGGTAAATATGGGGTGAGGGGTGTGTGGAGGGGGGTGTGAGGGGAGGTGGGGTGTGCAGGTGGGTGGTGGGTAAGAGACAACGAGGGACCGCTTTTAAGTTTCAGTGTGTTTTTTTAAATGACGACAAGGGACGCTTGCCATGCTGGGTGGGCTCAGCATGGCACAAGGATGGCTGTGGGGGGGGCATGGAGCCGACGGGGATTGGGCACCCCGCCAGCACATATCTGTTGCCATGCTGGGGTGGGCCTCAGCATGGCACACTGTACTTGGGGAAACAGTGGAGCTGACGGGGACTGGGCACCCCGCCTGCTATACGATGTGCAGCCATGCTGGGGTGGGCACACAGCATGGCATATGTAACTCTGCTTTGGGGGGGCACAGCACAGCCGACGGGGGATTGGGCACCCCTATCGGCTACACAGTGTGTGTGTGGGTGGGGCGAGCACGCAGTATGCGTGCTCTTGTGTGTGTGTGTGTGTGTGTGTGTGTAGAGGGAGCATGCATGAGCAGGCGATATCTTATTGCTGCTCACTGAAACGTAGATTCCCCTTTCAACTGTACACCACTGCATTTTGGAGCTGTCATAGACAGCTCCAGCAGGCATTGGAGAACTGCGGCCGCGCCTGCAAACATACTGACTGAATTGGAAGAGGGCTGCTACACCTCCGAAAACTCGGATGATGGCACTATGTTTCTTGCACATGTGTGCAAGCAAACATAATAAATGAATGACTGTAAAAACAGTGACTCATTTATAACACTATCATTATCAGCTACTCTCCAAAGGTAGTGATGGAATAACAAGGAAAGTGACCATAAGGGGAGGGATGTGGCGGGGAGGGAAAGGAAGGAAGGTTGAGATAGGAAGGAGAGTCTGCTGGAGTCAAAAGAGCCCTGTGGTGTGGTGGTGCAGGTGGCTGGTTACGATGCAGTAGGCACTGGGTTCAGGATGGACCGGGGGCAAGTATTTTGATACTGCTTGCAGCTGCCTGTTTTTTCCCCTGGCAAGTTTTGTCCCCTCCTTGACATGTACCCCCTGGAGTTGAAAATATAAAAGCAGGGGGTTTGGGGGCAAAGCCCCCTGTGAGGGGTGGTGCGGGGGGTGCTGCCCTCCCCCCTGCAAAACCACCAAGTGTTACTTGAAGTGTGGTCACCAAGAACTTTATATTGCCAAAATGCTTTTCGGTGATATACACACACCATAATAGTGATCGCTGTTTTGCAATCACTATTATAACATGGAACCATTTTATCTAACTCTGTGTCACACCCACCTAGCTCTGAGCACTCTCCTGCCCTCCTTGTTAAGATGTGAGCTGCTCCCTTTGAATAGCTTCCAGTTCCTCCATGTCAGGCCCCAGTTCCAGAGGAATGGATATCCCACCACCCTGAAACACTCCATTAGGCAAACACTGAACTGGAAAATTTGATATTGTTTCCTCATGCAAGAATGGCCACTGTAGCCCCTCAGAGAATGTTACCACACCTACCCTCACCTTCACTACCTTTCTCAGAACATGGAAGTCAGTTTTATGTGCTCCATGCTCCGTCTACTCAGCTTGTTTGTGCCTGCATGCATAATCAGACCTGACCTTCCCTTCCCTTTCTCTCATGAGTTCCACCACCCTGGTTATGAGTTTGTCTGCTGTTCCATCAGGTGTGAGAGCCAAGTCCATTGTTGTGTCCCTGATAACTGAGTCCCTCACTATATATACCTTCAACTTGCCCCCTCTGAGTCTCACCCTTCCTTCTGGCATACTCTCTGGACGTGCTTGCCTGTTAGGCATGCTGGTCCCATACTCCTTTGTAGGGGTAAATCTGGGTTCCTCCTAATGTAGTAGGGCAAATTTATTACCTGTGCACAGCCCTAGTTCCATAGGCTCATCCTTCCCACCCCCTAAGCCCTTTCTCCCCCTCCACTGTCCAACCTCCTTCTCTGGATGGTGTGGGCAATGGAGGTGGTTGTGACAGTAGTGTCCAGTGGGGACTGGTGACTGCAGCCCTCAAACATTAAGCATAATATTTCAGTCCTTGTAGCATCCATCTCTGCTGTCATGGCCTGGAACTTCCTAAAACTGAGGCAGTGGAAGAACTCTAAGAAAACTCTCTGGTTCATGATTGTCCCATATCCCCTGCACTCCCTCAACATCCCTCCAAAGTCCCCCCATATCCCTGTGTGTATGTAGAACTGTAAGAAGCTTTGTGTGATTAGTATAGTGTTGATCACGTTACTACTTACAACCTATGTCCAACTGTGGTGCATTACACCAAAGAGAATTTTTCATAGACCCCTTAGAAAGTATGCATTACAAATAACTTGTGTTGCCATCGCTAGGGTCTTACACAGCCTGCTTAATAATTTGTTTCTTTTTCACCCTAGTGTTTTTTTAGGACAGCACAGCACAGATACCACCTGCTTTACTTTCTTACTGATTACAGTGCACTCAACTTACAATGGACACTGTTATAATGGACAGTTGGTTCAAACAACATGAAGTCTTGCTGTATTCTGACTATTGCAGTTAGCCCCAGCACTCAAACTGCCCCGGAGAGTAGAGGGTTAATTTCTATGCAGAGCATAGAACGTTGAGCTCGAGCTCGGTTCAAACCTCTGTCAGCTGCACTTTGAAGTGCAACTGTCAGATTCTTTACTCCCCCTAACTGAACGGCCTCTCCAGAGATTTCTCCTTTGCTCACAGTTCGAAAGTCAGTTAAAGTCCTCGGTTTTACTGATTATTTTTTAGCAAGTTTCAGTTCAGATCTCTGTCTGTGGTACAGTAAGTACTAGGTAGTGAACTAGGCATAGTAAACTTGTGGAAATTGTAAAAAATAATTTTTCGACCTTTTGGCTGAACCAGACGTTTAGTGATTTATATATTCTGTCTTTGTTTTTAAACTTAGAGTGTGGTTACCGGTCCTTATCGGTTTTTAAAAAAACGCATTTTCTTGTGGTTTTTTCCAATACCCGTGACACGGTTAGAAACCAATAAGGGTGTCTTGCCTGGTTGTTTGCAATAAAAAGGGTAAGTTTGTGGTTAGGATGGCTACGTCTGAGAAACCCAAAAGAAAAACCAGGCCCACTGGGTTTCAACACTGCAGTGTGTGTGGGGAGGTCTTTGCTAAGGCTGATCCCCACACCTCCTGTGTTTATTGTCTGGGGTTTGACCACCTCAATTCAGACTGCCAAATCTGTAAAAATGTCCCTGCGTTTACCATGGAAAAAAGATTAGGTAAGCTCAGGGATAAGGAGGCTATGAAGACCGCTGACCAGGATGGCCAGCCCGGTTCAGTTCTGACCAAACCTGAGGGAGTGCCCTCTAACCAGGGTGATACTTCTTCGGGCAAGAGGAGAGCCAATCCTGAGGGATCGGTTCCTACAAAAAGAAAAAAAAAGAAAAATCATCTGGTTCGGATCCAGAGACCCATTTTCTAACCGCCGAAGAGATTGCCAATGCGATAAGGATTGTAGAATTGCTTCACCCAGTTCCGTCTGATCCGGTGCTTTCTGGCAGGCACTTGGTTTGGTTGGTTCCTCTGGTTCAAGATTATACCTCTGAAGATTTCTATGAACTGGATTTGGAGGGGGATGATGATGATGACGATGACGATGGTGTGGGGGGTCTGGTTGAGCCCATTGAACTGGACATCTCCCCAGACAGGCCTTCTGGTGTTTCCCCTCCTAGGCTTTCTGAGTCACCTTCCCACTACATGTTTTACAGGAAAGTGGCAGAAACCCTTCAGCTCCCTGTGGAAGAAGCTTTAGAGGAACAAGAGGAACCTGATTATGTGGAGATGATGGACATTCCAGAGTCCACAAGACTGTCTATTCCCCTTCATAGGTCTTTTGGGAAACAGACACAAAAGATTAAAAAAACTCCAAATTCTGTACCTCCTGTCAACAGAAGGATGGACAAAAGATACACTCTATCAGGGTCAGGTACAGAGTACTTGTATCAAAAATGCAGCCATGTTGGGTTTGTGCAGGCTACAGCCTGTGATAAGGCTAATATACCCTTGGCTTCACACTCCCAGATAAAGATTCTAGGAAGCTGGATGCCATGGCAAAGAAACAGTACATGGCATCCGCCTTGGGACTCAGGCAGGCTAATTACATGGCCTATGCAGCCAGGTACCAGAAGTCCGGGTGGGACACTGTACTGGCACTGGCTAAGCAGGCCTCCCCCCCAGCTAGCCTCGGAGCTGGAGGGGGTGGCTTCTGATGGGATTGAGGCATCTAAGGTACAGTTCCATGCTGCTGTGGACTCTAATGATGTGTTATCTAGAGTCATGGCTACATCTGTGGCTCTTTGGAGAATGGCTTGGCTGAGATGCACTAGCCCCTTACAGGACACCCAGGCTAAGGCCATAGATTTCCCTGTGGTGGATAATTCTCTGTTTGGGGAGCAGACAGAAAATTACTTGAAAAAGATGGATGAGTATAGGATCACCTATAGGACTGCACAGGCCAAGAAAAGGCAGGCAACTCCTCAAAGGCAGCAGGCAAGGGGCCTCTTCACATTAGAGATCTGTATCATAGGGGACTACACAGGTATCATGGTCAGGGAAAGGAAGTACCATATAGCACTTATTTCTATGGCGGTTAAGAGGCTGGTTCTCCGGCTCTGGACAGATAGTTCTGAGATTTCATACCTAGATTGGGTGGAAGAAATGTCCCAGTGCTTCAAAGTGGAGAGGTTGATTGCTAATTTTAGATCCTCTCCAATGACCTTTCAGAAGAAATGGGGCAAACTATATGCTCTATATCTCCATTGATAGGGACCTCTCGGCATATAAGGAAACTGAGCGAGGAAGTACACTCCTCAGGATCTGGAGTTTCCTAGCTCCCCCTGTTTTCCTCTTTTGCAGTTATCTCACAACCTCTCACCTTGTGAGTTTGTAGAAACCAGTCTCCCGGTCAGTATTTAGGTTAAGAACTCTTATAACACCTAACTATTAGAATTAGTTTATTATCTCTCTCTCCTTAGTGGTGACGCCTTTTGGGAGGGGAGGTGGGGATAGTTGATTTGGGTTATCCTATTTACTGTTTTCTAGTTTCTCTAGGTATTTTCTTTTTCTCTTTCTTTCTTTGCCCGGTTACTATAGTATATCCAATTTGGAATATATTGAATAATTGTATTATGTTTAGATGTTACTGGTTAAATTGATGTAACTATAGTTGGAAATTAATAAAAAGAGAATTTCAGCAGGCAAGGGGAAGGCCTTTTCATAGGCCTTTCTACCAAGCACTGGCCTCTTTTCCCTTTCCTCAGAGGGGGTTCTTCAGAGGGAGAGGCAGAAGGGGGATGAGCAGGGCTGCATCCATCCCTCAACCTAAGGCTTCTGCCAAGCAGACACCCTGATGTGTCAGCTCGGGTCGACTCCCCCATTCCTGTAGGAGGCAGGCTGGCTTACTTCATCTAGGACTGGATGTCTGTTACCTCGGTCAAGTGGGTCCTGGAGGTGGTAAGCCAGGGGCTGGTTCTCAGCTTCAAGAAATTTCCAAAGCTGAGGGCCAGATCTTTTCCACCTGCAAGCATCTCCGAAACCATTGCCCTAGAGGCAGAGGTTTCATCTCTACTGGCTCTAAAGGCTGTAGAGAGAGTTCCTACATTGCACAAGGGCAAAGGTCTGTACTCCAGGTACTTCCTTACCCCAAAAAAGATAGGAGAGTGGCAAATCATCCTAGACTTAAGATACTTGAATAAACATCTTTTAAAACCAAAATTCAAAATGGTGACTCTGGGAATAAACCTTCCCTCTCTAAGGCCAGAGGACTGGCTAGCCTCCCTGGACTTAAAAGATGCCTACTTTCACATTCCCATCAGGTGTTCCCACAGAAAGTACCTCAGGTTTGAATTGCCTTCTAGCCATTATCAGTTCAAAGCTATGCCCTTTGGCCTGACATCAGCTCCAAGGGTATTCACAAAATGCTCTGATTTTGAACTGGAAAGGGACATTTCTATATGCCTTCCCTCCCTCTCCACTACTGTTCAAGGTTCTGGTCAAGGTAAGGTCACAACCTTGCAAAGTGATTATGATTGCTCCAGACTGGGCCAGGCAGCCTTGGTACCCCCTGTTGTTGTCCCTAGCAGTCCATCGTCCCCTGTCTCTTCCCAGGAATTGCAACCTGTTAACCTCCTCTCGGGTGAGGATTTGGTACCCCAATCTTCGGTCTTTCAATCTCAAGGCATGGCTCTTGAAGAGTTAGAGTATGCAGATTTGCATCTGTCCCAAAGTGTTCAGGATATTCTCAAAGCCTCTCAAAAGCCTGCCACCAGAAAAACTTAGAACTCCAAATGGAAAAGATTCAACATTTGGTGTTCCAAGAAGCATATATCCCCAGACACTGCTGAATTGTCTACAGTTCTGGATTATATGGTTCATCTTAAGGGCCTAGGCCTCAAACCAGCTACTCTCAAAGTATATTTGTCAGCTGTTTCTGCTTTTCTGTCAGCGGGAAAGCCTTCCTTACTGTCATTTCACCCTGTATTCTGTAAATTTTTCAAGGGATTGCTTCATACCAATCCCCCCTTTAAGGATCCTACCCCTGCTTGGGATCTTAATGTTTGCATTGCTCAGCTTATGCAACCCCTTTTGAGCCTTTGTCTTCAGCAGAACTTAAGTACTTGACTTGGAGAACTGTGTTCCTGGTAGCTATTACCTCTACCAGGTGTATCAGTGAATTGCAAGCTCTGTCAGTGGAGCCTGATTTTATCTCATCCCATAGAGATAAGGTGGTCCTTAGAACTAATAGGAGGTTTTTACCTATAGTGGTTTCAGATTTTCATCTGAACCAATCTATGTCTCTCCCTGTGTTCTTCACTGATCATTCTTCTTCAGGAGAAAGAAGTTTACAGAGTTTGGATGTTAAAAGAGCCCTTAGTTACTACATTGAGCTTACTAAGGCTCACAGGTTTGATTCCCTTCAATTGTTTCTCACTTATAGGGAAGTGTGTAAGGGCAAACCTGCCACTAAGAGGACTGTTGCCAGGTGGATTGTCTCTTGCATTCGATTCTGCTATGAGAAGCTAGGCAAATTACCTCCCTCAGGTGTGAGGGCTCATTCGAGTAGAGGTACAGCTGCTTCCCTGGCTGCGGCCAGGGATATTCCTTTGCTGGAGATATGCAAAGCAGCCACCTGGAAAACAGTCCATACATTTACCAAGCATTACTCCCTGGACATCCAGGCTAGGAGTGATGCTCGGTTTGGTACAGCAGTACTGCAGAGCCTATTCCCAAGGTAGGTTTGAATCCCTCCTCCATGGAGGTACTGCTTGGTAGTCTGCAATAGTCAGAATACAGCAAGAATTCATGTTATTTGAAGAAAAAATTACTTACCTTAGTAATTATGTTTCTTCTAATGGAGTCTTTCTGTATTCTGACCTCCCTGCCTACCTCCCTTCTCAGAAACTGTTTTTGGGAAGTGGGCTGGCAAGTGCAGTGTTGCACCCCAGGGGTGTGTTTGGGTAATCCCTCCTTTTAGAGACGGGGAGTGGGTAATATTAATTTAACAGTCTTAAGTTGTTCACTACCTGGTTTTTGATTTTGGATTTCTTGACTTGAGTCTTTTGGGGATCCAAAATATTTGGTTGCCATTTGGCTAGTAAACATTTTACAATTTCCACATAGTAGTTAGTTAGTATTGGCTCATAAGAATCTGACAGTTGTGCTTTAAGGTGCAGCAGTCAGAGGTTTGAACCAAGCTCAAGCTCAACGTTCTATGCTCTGCATAGAAATTAACCCTCTACTTTCCGGGGCAGTTTGAGTGCTAGGGTTGACTGCAATAGTCAGAATACAGCAAGACTCCATTAGAAGAATCATAATTACTAAGGTAAGTACATTTTTCTTACAGTGGACACAAATTGATTTCCCAAACCAGCTATATCAAATCCAATGCATTTTCCTCTGGTTATAATGGACAGAAACTTTGCTTATAATGGACATTTTGAAGCTTTTATAGGTTTTTGTAGTGCATTTTGGGGGGGGTGCAGAGCTGGTGAGGAGATTTGGCAAATGAAGAATTTAGATGAAGGAACTACAGAGACTAAATTTCTTATAAAATAATTATCTACAAGCCATATAAACTTTCAAAAGATGATTATGCTAAAAAGGAAGTGATTTTATTTTTTAATAAAACTCTTATAGTACAATTGCCTTTGTTCTTCGTGTTCTAGAACCCCAACACCCAGCCACTAGAGTTACTCTCTTCTTCTTACTTTCTGCAATAAACTTCATAAAAAAAACTCATGTTCCCTGACAGTTAAATTAAACACACAAAGTACAGAAACATATATGCTAGGCAGGATTTTGATTAACCTATGAAGTCTTTATAACAGGGTTTTAATCACTCTGAGCCCCTGCTCACACACACAGGCACACCTAACACATAGGCTCCACCTCCTCTGGATATAATGGACACTGGCTATAATAGGCAAAACTGCGTGCACAGATGTGTCCATTATAACAGGCTTGTACGTACCTTTCCATATCTTCCTACTTTCCTTCTTCCCCTTTCCCTTCCTTTACTTACTCTTAGTACATATGCTCTCCCTTTGTGACTCTCTTTCCTGGCACCTCAACTGCAGTCTCCTGAGGTCTTGCAGTTTTCGTGGGGATGCTCTGCAGGTTCCCCTATGTTGATGCCACAAACCTGCTCTGGGGTACTCAAGCAATGGGACACACACACACACACACAATGGAACACTTGAGTCAGAGTTGTTTGAGGCCTCTCTTCCACTTCCTGGATGCTTCTGTCTAGAGTTATGCAGAATATAAAATTCTGCTGGCAGAATTAAGGGGAAATTAACATTCTGATTCAACCAGATTTCACAGAATTTTTATTTAAATTTTGTAGAAGTTTGTCAACATTTGAATTTCAGTTATTTTGTCCCACTTTTAAAACTTCACATCCAAATGTTACCAAATGTGGTGGGTTTGTACGGGTCCACGCTGCATGCAGAGTTGTGCCAGGTTTCAGATTCAAAGCTAGAAAGGGAGTTGAGTTATAGGTGTAACACCCCTACGAATGGGGGTCACTGAAAAGCCTTCTTTGGGTGAGCCTAAATGCTCTCCACCAGGCTGGTGTTCTGTATTTCAGCAAATTTAAAAAAATAATTGAGTGAGAGTGCCTAATGCCTTCATGTACTGTCACTTTAAGAGCTGCCAAACTGCAGATTATTATTTTGAAATGTGGGGTCTGTGTGTTTCCCTGATCGAGTCTCACCTGGGCCACTGAGTAAATCTCTCCATTTCTGCAGTCGCTATATGCGCAGAGGGAGCTCTTTCAGAAGATGTACTTGTTTGCTTATAACCTGTTAAAGTAACAATTAAAATGCAGTTTGTTCTATCCTTCTTGCTTGTAGCCAGGACAGTGCAGAGAGTAGCAGCCTCATGTTGGTCCTGAACTGCTGAATTGGACCGATCAGTGTGGGGATCCTTTAAAATGGAGCCTTCTCTGGGCGAATCAGAACTTGGACTCTCCTCTGGAGCCAGCCACAATGGGACTGTATGGCAGATGCCTCTGGGAATTGTAGTTTGGACTTCAGTGCCTTTTTGCTGCAACAGAGGGAGTCTGACTGTGAGTGACAGCCAAACCAGCCAACTGAACTGGGAGGAACTCAAAGCAAATGCACAGCTCTGTCTACTGGAAAGTCAGATGAGTTGTGACTGTGAAGAGGGAAGGAGCTCCGGGCTCCTGCGCTGCTGAGTTTTCGCGCGGGAAGCTCATGTGAGGCCCCAAAGTTCGGCCTGCTGCTGTTTGTAAGTGCCAGTGTGGACTGAATCAGAGTTGTAAGGAGAAAGAAGCACCAGAAGTGAGGAAACCAGGCTCACCCTGTAGAAGACTGGAGAAATTGCTGAATTGCGCTCAGTCCATCAGGAACTGAATCTGCTGTGTGTTCTCCAGGGTATTGTGCAGTAATTGCCATCGGGATAGAGAAGCAGCCTGCCTGGTATAGTACTTCCCTTTTACATATAAATGTGTGTAGTGCTTGTGGGGAATCGTGTTTCAAATCCCCTGTACAATGAACAGAGTGCATGAAGCTGGAAGTAAACCCCAGCTTAATCCAGACTACATCCATTTGCTCTAAACTGCAGTGGGGTCCAGTCACAAGGATCTTGTCCACATGGTCTGCTCCTCCTTGCAATCCAGGACAATCTGCCTTCCATCCAGTTCCCAGCATTGAGTTGTGAGTACAAGGCAGGATAGCTCCTTGCCATCTGTTTGTCGAATTGCAAGTGTGTCATCTAATTGTTGCTTTTTTAATTTCTTCCATGAACTGAGCCCTCTGGCTCTGGATTACAATTGGGTATTGTGCAAGTGTTTTTTCCATCACAGGACCCCAACCAGCTGCACCTATCCTGGCTAGTCCCCCCATCCTGGGTACCCAGTGAAAGTGACAATTTGGAACTCTGAATATGTGCACAGTACTGTGACTATTAATGTGTTTAATCTAATTAACATGATTTCCCCCTGTCCTTGTTATATCCCACTAAATAAATCAGATTTGATTGTTTCAGCAAAGTTACACTGTCTGAGGTATTCGTTTACGTTAAAGTATTGTTCTGTGGCTTTTGCACTGCATCATCTTGTTTTACAGGGTGTCTCCAGAGTCCAGTCGACAGAGCCAGTCCTGTGGGTAAGTGTACATTGTGAAGATATTCCTGATGCACTGTGTGGGCCACTAGTGGGAAGAAAGGGGGGGTTACAGTGTCCCAGAGGGCTGTGACCAAGTTAGTTTAACTACTGCAAACCCTGACCTCTGGGTGGAGGCACCCGCCCTTGGACCTAGGCCCCTCAACCTGTTAGTAGTTCAGCAGGCAGGGGTAGTAGCCCTTGGGATAGCACCACCTAGGGGTTACATAGAAGGCCAAACATTTCATGAAAATGTACTTTTCAGGTCTAATTTTAAAAATTCTTGAGATGTTCATACCAATGTCTTGGTCTCAAGCATTAAAGGGGGCTGTGTTACAGACAATCAAAAATGTTGCCAAATTTTAAATTTTGGCTATTTCTGTATCATTTATAAAGCACTTATTGAAATGTTACATAATGTGGTGGCTATATGTGTTCCACGTTTTAGATTCCTAGCTTTAAATGGGACTGATGTATAAGCAGACAGTTTGCCAACATTTAACATTTCAGTTAATTCCATCTAATTTCAGAACAATTTATCCAAGTTTTACTGGAAATGAAACATTTAAAATACTTTACCACATAGTGAAGTGTGCCATATTGTGGAATTCTAGCTGCAAAGTGTACTACAAGTACCCTTAAATTTAAACATATTTAAATTGAATTTTGAAAGCATGTAGACTGCTAAATTATAAACCCTTGCAACTTTAAAACTAGGGAATGCAATGTCATTAAATTTGGTAGGTTCATCGACTTTAAAGGAGTGTGTGTTTGTGTGTGTGTGAGCTTAATTACCTCTTGCTTAAGAGATGCCCATATTACAAGCTATCAGAAATTCCCGTGTCTTTGTAAAAATTGTCTAATTTCATGATTATGTTTAAGCCATATCCATGAATATTTCCTGGAAATACACTTGATTGATATCGTGATAGGGGGTACAAGTTCTAAGGATGTGAGGATGCCATTTTCTGATTGAGTGATGTTCCTAAGGTAAAAAATGCTCAGAAGGATCTTTACCAAGCTCCCCTTTGGGGTTGAAACAGGTGAGGAATGACAGTGGTATCAATTAGATAAGATACATTTATATAATTTTGAAAGAGGAAGGATCTTCTTTCTCTAACAAGTTAGACAAATTTGGGCACAAGGAATGCTTGCATTCTCATGTTACGCTGCAGTTGTGCCAAGAGGGAGGTGGTTCTGCTCTTGTCAAATGATATGAAGTCCGGGATATTCAGAATAAAGGCTATGGGGTGGAGAGGCAGTATAGCGTAGTGGTTAAGGGCGCTGAGCTGCAAACCTGGAGACCTGGGCTTGAATCCCATCAGCCCCCACTTGCATATGGTGTGACCCTGAGCAAGTCACTTAACTTCCTTGTGCTCCCAGGTCATACCTGGAAACAAGCTCTGGATAGCGTGCCTTTCCTGGTTAAATACTTTCCCCTTTCCTTTTCTATGGCAGGGGGCTCACCAGTTTCAGGAGGTAGATGCATGGTGTCATTAAGAAACAGACAGGTGTGTTGGGTAACACAAGAACAGTAGACCCACAGTTGGAGTAAAAAACAAAGAATGCCAACAATTCCAACCTGAATGCAGGTTATATAAGAATCCCACCCAGTAAAATTGACTATACTAAGACCCCGATGCACTTGCAAGTTTAGGATTTAGAGGCACACAGACAGACATGCTGGACAAAAAAAAAATGTTTATATCACCATGAAGGAGGAATTCTGTCTCTTCCAATGGGATAGGTCGATAGAAAATGGAGTGAGCGAGTCTTTTAAGGGATACAGGTACACAAAAATATGTCTTGGAGGATAAAAATCTTTGGGGCACTAGGAAGGAGGAATTCTACCTATTCCATTGGGATAGGTCAAATAGAAAATGGTGTAGGTGACCTTTTTTTGCCATAAAGCTTGTTCTACCTTTGGGTAAATGGATGGCTCTTCTAACCTGTCCCCATGTCCTGTAGCCAGCTTCTACTTGCTCTGAACTGCCAGGTATGCATCACCCCAAGGATTTCCCCCTGTGGCAAGGCTAGGAGAGGGAGGGTTGCGATTCCCCAAATGGACACATGTGGAAATCCACTGATTCTTCTCTGGTGAAGTGGGCCACTAGAGATGAGCAGGACTTCATTAAGTCCATCCTTCCATTTTCCATTTTTTTTCCCTCCCCAATCCTGGGGTGCATGAATTGGACCATGTGTGTAAAGACACACATTCTTCAGAAGTTCCACAGCTCCGTCCCTTCTGTGTCACTTACTGTCTTTTCCTACCACCAGTCCTCTACGTTGTGGCAGTTATATGATCATGTCAGCATGTACCCTCACCTGGAAGAGAAGAGCATTCCCTCAGATGCTCAGTCATCTCCTGTCCCAGTTGACCACCAATGATCTGAATCAGTTCCCGAACCCAGATCACCAGCATGATCAGAAGGTAAGGTGCCAGTGCCTCAGTCCTCTATGCCACCGGGCTAGATGTAGGTGGTTTTTTTAATAGAATGTGCCACTGTTAAGAGCAAGGAGGACATCTGGGGTTGGGAAGCAGTTCCACTGAGTCTATCTGGTTAAATATACAGAAAATGGGACAAAATAGTCACCTAGGGAGAAACACAGGACTGCAAACAGCTCAACTAGGCTTATCAGATGAAGTGATTAGAGATGTGCGAAGTTGGCAAGTTCCACTTCGCAAATCAATTTGCAATGTTTGCCAATTTTGTGAAGCGTGGACTTTGAGAATGTTTTCAGCAAGCAGTGACACTTTTTAAAGCAAACTCATGCGATTTAACCTGCAAAATTGCTGAAGTACCACTTCACTAGTAAAATTGATTGCAAAGATGAGTTTTGGATGAAATGAAAACTTCAGGTACTGATTCACAAAGGTGAATTTCAACACATTGCCAGAACTTCACCAGTGAAGTAAAACATTGCAACATCTCTAGTGATATGTGCTTTGTGACTATTAAATTGCTTAAGAGGAATTCAGGAGACAGACATTGCCTATTATGCTGCCATAAATATTTGAGAAAATGTTGCTAGAAATATTTTTTGGCATTTTCATGGTAACACAAAAACACAGAATTCGATGGCAGATAAGACCTGCTTCATACACCATTTTGACCATTTCTCCCTATATATAGTATCAAGGCAGATTTTACTTAATCTCCAGCCACCACCCCCCTTGTATCCCACTATGATTTTCTTGTGTCTGTATCATGCATGGGTGAAGCCCACCACTGTTTTCACTTACCATCTCCACTGGAAGACTTCCAGGCATCACCACTCTTTCAGTACAAAAGTACTTCCTCACTTCCCTCTTAAATTTACCCACTTCTAGCTTCACTGCATTTCCACGTGTTCTAGTGCATCATGTCATCTGAAAAATACTCTGTTCCAGTATCTTGTTCAATCCTGTGCAGTTTTTACAGGTCTCTATCATCTCTCACCTCTCTCTCCTCTCTTCCAGAGTATACATATTGAGATAATTCAGTATCCCCTCGTAGGGCTTCCGATACAGACTCTAAACTATTTTAGTTGTCCTCCTCTGGCTTGCCTTCACTCTGTTTATGTCCTTCCTCAGATGTGGTCTCCAGAACTAGACACAGGGACCAATTCCAAAAGGGGTTACCCATGTCGCAAGGTGACTTGTCCCAAACCATATGGCACAAATCTCATCTTGTGATATGGGTTATTTGCTATTCCCAAATGTGGCCTGTGCCATGGCACTTGAGGCCTACATCCAAGGGGCCTTCCACTGGCCACAGCCCCTATGGCATGGTGGAAGGTGGTTTACAGCAGCGACTGCACCCTATTCTGAAAGGGCAGCTGCCGTAACCCACCTATGCCATTCCAGGTCCCAATACAGCACTGTGGGGTAAGACCAGCACTTAGCTGTTCTACGGGGCATCCATCCTGGCAAAACATTGGATGCCCCCCCACAGTGCCATGAAGCACACATTGCCATGCCCCATGGACCTCCTCCCAGCACAGTGATGCACTCCCGCACTTCGGGATGCCATCCGGGTCAGTATTGTGCCGTGCCCCCCTGTGCACCTGTGCCATCCAGCCTACCCCCCAAGGCCCCAGGGGATTGTGGGCTTGTTATGAGGTGGTGGGCTCCAGGGGGCTGTTAATCATGGTCTGCAGCTTGCAGCACCCTGGTCCATTGTGCCATTCCTGAGGCACAACCCTGTGGCTGCCACAAGTTGCAGGACGTAAGTGCCAGGACCCTGCCTGTTCTGGAATAGGGTGCAGGGTCCCTGGCATAGCACCACATGGTGCAACCTGCATACACCAGTGGGTTGCGTCATGCATCCTGGAATTGGGCGCCCAGTATCCTAAGTGGGGTCTCACCAGTGATCTCTATAGTGGCAACACCGCCTCACTCCTTCTGCTAGTAATACATAGAATCATAAACAATGACTGCACAAAAAGGTCATTGGTCTATTCAGTCTGTCCATAAACCCTAACAAACCCAGGACCCATTGTCCACACAGTGTTCTAACCCACACTATCCACCCAAATGCTCCACACCCTACTGCTGTCACCCTGAGCAACTATTAAGCCCCTCACTCTGCCCCGGCAGTGTTTAAAACTATTGATAGTTTTGGAGGCCACCACATCAGCTGGAAGATTGCTCCATGGCTCCACCATCCTTTCTGTAAAACAGAACTTTTTCACTTCCCTCTCGAATCTTCCACCATCATTTTCCACTCATGCCCCTGAGTTCTTGATCCACTACTTATGTTAAATAGCTTCTTGCAGTTTATCTTGTCCATTCCTTTTAGGAACTTGAATGTCTCTATCATATCTTCCCTTTCTCATCTGGCCTCTAGCAAGTACATATTCAGTGCCTTGAATCTTCATAAGATCTACCCTGCTGTCCGTAATTCATTTTGATCTCCCTGCATTACACTGTTTCTAGCCTGTCCTTTCCTTAGGTGAGGACTCTAGAATTGGGTACAGTACTCCAGGTACCCCTCCTTGTGCACTCCAAAATCCCACAGACCCTACGCATACTCATGGTGCACTGCCTCATCACCTTGAGGTCATCAGATATAATAACTCCCAGATCCCTTTCCTGTTTGGTGACAGTCAATACCTCCTCTCCCATTTTGTACTCCACCTTTTGGTTTCTGTGCCTACCTGCATGATTTTGAACATTTGTGCATTGAAATCATGCTGTCATGCTCTTGATTATGCCTCGAGTTATCTCAGTTCTCTGCACATTCTTTCTACTCCATCTGGAGTGTTCTCCCTAGTGCAGATGTTGATGTCATCCACAGAAAAGTATACCTTACCTTTCAGGTCATCCTTAGTGTCACTTATGAAGACATTAAAGAGTATTGGTCTCAGTACTGAGCCCTGTGGCACCCTATTGGTCACCCTCCCTTCCCCAGAATGAACTCCACTTACCCCACCAAACAACATGTTACCCAGTTTGCTATCTCTGGACCCACCCCTAAGCTGCCCAGTTTTCTTATGAGTCTCCAATGAGGAATGGTGTTTAAAGCCTTACTGAAATCTAAGCAGGGCACATCTACGGCCCCACATCCAGATCTATTTCACTGGTCACTCAGTAAAAGAGATGCATCAGATTTGCCTGACATGACCTCCCACCTGTGAATCTGTATTGCCTTAGGTCTTGTAACCTGCTGGATTCAAGATACTTCACAATCCTTTCCTTTAGCAGTAACTTCATTAATTTGCCTACCACTGAGATCAGGATGACTGGTCTGTAGTTGCCAGGCTCCTCCCTGCTACCTCTTTTGGGAAATGGAACTACATCTGCCCTCCTCCTGTCCTCTTTACCACTCCTGTTTCTAGTGAGTTGTTAAAAGGGCTGTCAGAGGTGCAGCTAGTACCTCCTTGAGCCCCCTCAATACCCTTGGGTCTACCCCATCTGGCTCCATATCTTTGTCCATTTTCAGATTTGTGAGTCCCTTCAGTACTTTGTCCTCTGTAAAGGGGTTTATGTCTACTTTTCTCCTCCAGTGCCCTTGTTGCTTTTATGTGACTTATCCCCTTCCTTTTCCTCTGTAAAGACTGGATAAAAGTATTTGCTAAGGATATCTACTTTTTCCTGATCCTCCTTTTAACAGTCACCACCTGCCCTTTTTAACCTTGCATTCTCTTCCTTATTCTTCCTTTTTCACTTATGTACCTAAAATTACTTCTAGATTCATAGATTCAGAGAAGATTGTCGGCAGAAAAGGACATGAGTGCCCGTCTTGTCTGCTCTGATACTCCCCCCCCATCCAGATCCACCTCTTGCCACCATCTGGCCAAACCTTTATATGTGTCTCATGCCCTCTTGAATCTCTCCATGGTTTCCACTCCCACCACCTCCTCCAGTAGACTGTTCCAAGGTTCTACCACCTTTTGGTGAAATAATGTGTCCATGTACTGCCCCTGGAACACCCCCCTACCCTCAAACTATGACCTCTTGTTCTATCACTTATTTTCCTTGTGAATAAGCTCCCTTCTTCTACCTCATTTATCCCTTTTACATACTTGAACATTTCTATCATGTCCCCCCCTCAATCCTAGTCTCCAATGAGTACAGGTCTAGCTCCTTCAGCCTCTCTTCATAGGACATCCAGGGCATGCCCTACACCATCTTTGTTGCCCTTCTCTGGAGTCTTTCCATTCCATCAATATCTTTCCTCAAGTGGGGCCTCCAGAACTGTACCCCCATACTCCAGGTGAGGCCTCACCATAGACTTACTGAGGGGGATCAATACCTCCTTCTTCTTGTTTGTTATATGTCTTCCAATGCATGACAGCATTCCATTTGCCCTGCCCTCTGCTTTGCTGCATTGATTCCCTACCCGGAGGTTATCTGAAATTAGAACCCTCAGATCCCTCTCTTGCCTTGTCACCTTTATTTCCTTCACTCTCAGAATGTAGCTGGCTTGTGGATTGTTATGTCCCATGTGCATCACAGTACATTATTTTCCATTAAACTTCAGCTGCTATGCTTCTGACCACCCCTCCAGCCTTTTTAGGTCCCTCCTCATTGCCTCCACCCTGTCCGTGGCGTCCATCCTTTTGCAGATCTTGGTATAGTCTGAAACAGGCACCCCTTCCTCTTCAGTTCCTCCCCTATATCACTGATGTATATGTTAAAAAATATGGGCCCTAGCACCTACCCCTGGGGCATGCTGCTCATCACCCTTTCCTCCTGGGAATACTCACCATTCACCACCACCCTCTGGGTCCTGTACCACAGCCAGTTTTCTACCTACAATGTTATCTTTGGTCTCACCCCCAAGCTTTCCAACTTATTAACCAGCATTCTGTGAGGGATGGAGTCAAAGGCCTTCCAAAAGTCCAGGTAGGCCACGTCCACCACCCAACCCCCGATCCACCCTTATCACCCAATCAAAAAACTTGATGAGGTTCATCTGACATGACCTCCCTTCAGTAAAGCCATGTTTCTTGTTGTCCTGCAGTCCTTTATCAGCAAGGTATCTGACCACCCTTTTCTTCAAGATGGCTTCCAGCACCTTACCTACCACTAAGGGGAGGCTGACTTGATGATAGTTTTCTTCCTCCTCCCTGCTGCCACTCTTTTGGAGTGGTACCATGTCTACCCACCCCCAGTCACTTGGACCCTGTCCCATGTCCAGGGACAAGTTAAACAGCTTTGTCAAGGGTACTGCTAGCTCCTTCTTTAATTCTCTGAGCACCCCAGGATGCAGGGTGTCAGGACCCATAGCTTTATCCTCCCACAACCTACCTAGCTCCTCTCTTACCCTGCTTTCTGTGAACAGGCTTTGATCCACCCTTGCGCCTTCTCCTCCCCCCATCCCTTTAACTCTGGTCATTTTCCCCAACCCTCTACCATGAAGACGGAGTAGAAATACCTATTTAGCACTTCCACCTTTTCTAAGTCTTCCTCCACCTGTACTCCCCCTTCAGTCTAACTATCTCTTGCTTTGCATCCTTTCTCTCCCTAACATGCCTAAAAAAGATTTGTCCTTGTGATAGGGCATAGGTGAGCAAGTGGACAGCACTGATAGTCTGACAGATCAGCAATCATTAAAGTTCAAATTTATTTATTTCTTCTTCCAAGCAGGACACATAAATTACAGCGAACTGGTTCGACAGCAAATCAACATAACAAAATATGAATAAATTAGACAAAGTCCTACACGGTGGAGCATTTGGCAGAGCTCCCTGGAGTTCCTCTCCAGACCCAAAATCCTATCTGACTTGGGAGTCTCAGTTTACTCTTTAAAAAGGGTCTAATCTCCTCCCATAATCTGAAACCCCTCCATACAATTTAGAATAATACTTTTATTTATCTCAATACTACAGTTGTTTTACTGAAATAACAAAGATTTTCATATACATTTTATAATAATCAACATTACAACTTGCTGCTTGAATTGTATCCCTCTGAAGAGTTTATAAAGTAAACTCAACTGTAGAAGTGGGCTGCATTAACAGATGCTCCGCCCAGTAAGACAGGAAGGAGGCTTCAACATGAGTATAAAATCAGCACACATTGAGCCACTCTCTCTCTCTCCCTATACAGCTTCACCTAATGATTAGTCTGTGTGTTTCTTCCACAGCAACAGACTGCACCCTCAGCCAGCAAGCAGAGAAGGAAAGTAAGGACATTTTTCCCCTCATTTCCTTGATTATCAGGCTGTATTAGCTATCTAGATGAAAATCATATATGTTTATTTTCTCTTTAGGGCATAAAAATAAACCAGGAAAGTGTATTTTTAGTACTGGTTTTATGCTGGGAAAACCCCACTCTCCTGTATACTCTCCTGCGCATCAATAATCACCACCCACCTCTAGCTGCAGCATGAAAAGCAGACTACAGATGGCTGGCCAGCTCTTAGAAGAGAGCTGGAGCGAAAGGAAATGAATTTGGGTTTTTTAAAACGCTAGCTACAAAACAGCAACACTCGCGCCCCCAGGTTCTCACTTATTATTTTAAACCCTGAAACACACAAGGACAGAAACAGGCTATTTCTTCTGCAGCGCCCTGCAAACTTTTAACACAGAGCTAACCTGCAGGTATTTTGTCAAGGAATAGCCTGCAGAGTGTAAATGGCTCAAAAACTTTCATTTTGACAAGGGAAAACAAAACACTTATTTTACAGGGTGCCCAACCAACTTTAAACATATAATTTATGCAAAGGGGACAGGATGTCTAGGGGATTTAGCAGTCCTGACATTCTTTATTCATTTTACACATTTAGAGAATAAGAAGGAATTGCCCTTCTCTTTTTATATTACTAACAAAATAAAATGGCTGAGCAATACAGCCTGACTATGTGTCAGTACACGCCACCACACAAGGCTTCCAGACAGTAGCCAGAGAAAGCACTTACAGCTACCGGGGGGGGGGGGACAATGCTACACAGAGCACTCTGTGACACTCCTCCCCGCCCAAGAGGGCAACCATTTCTTTGGTTGTCCTAAGACTCCATACATCATTATTATGGTGGGGGGGGGGGTTGTGGAGCTCCAACCCAGAGTCCCTTAGCACATCAAACATATATCATGAACTGATACTCAACAGAAATTATACCCTGGGGCTTGTATCCTATACTACAGGAAAGTATTCTTAATGATACATTATACTGACAATCTCCATCCTAGACAGTATAATCATTAAAGAATATTGCTGTTATTATTCATTACAATATATAAACAATGTGCACAGAAATTAAAATAAAACAAAGCTACCTCAGAACAGGGATAGATTAAAAAAAAAGAAATGGCTGTAAGTGGCCAAGCCCCAGTCGTTAGAAAAGTACCTCGGTAGGAAAGAAGAATGAATAAGTTTAACAATGTTCCTGCATATGTTGAAAGAACACAAACTGAAACAAAAAAAGGTACACACCTACGTTTCATAATTAATAGGACCATTTCTCTACCCCTATTTAGAATGTAATAAATGCTCACTTTCTGTGCAGGCTTTTTCTTGACCCCATTTTACCCATACCATACTTCAGTTGCAGAATTGTTTACACCTCGCTTATCCTTATCATATCTGTCTTAGTCTATACTTAGACAGTCCTTCCCAACCTGGGCATCCTCAACTTTCCAAACACTCCACATCTCAACATCTCATTTACCTTTCTCCCAGAAAAGGGTCATAGCTATGATACCAGGATTTCCTCAGGAGCTGGAAGAAGCTGTGGTACCTTACCTAAAGAGTTTGGAACTCCACACCCACTTACTTACTCTAAACTTAATTACATAACATCAGATCATATCAAATTAGGCAGCCATACCCCAGATATGTATATATCTTTATGGTAGTTACCACCTACTGCCCGAGTCCCTTTGTGGAAACCTCCCCTTTCTCCAAGGGGACCACCTACTGTGGACTTTATCCTTCTAAAGTATGCCTCCCATATACTTCCTGGCATTTCTTTTCATTTTAATTATCCAGTCCTCTAAATATACTGACACCTGATGATGTATCCCCGGCCAATAATAATATGGGATAAGTCGTCCCAGAACTTCCCCATGATCTAAAGGCCTTGCACTCTTACAAACTGTATCCAGCAATTTTTTTCTATACTTACTGGGCACTACCACCTTTGCATCTATTTGCAATGTATGGGGGTTTGGTCGTATGTGATATACTATGCCCTCCTTTACCTCATACCACCACAATCGTCTCCCCCCTCCCATACCAGCACTTCCTATTACTTGAACAGCATATTTGCTTAACTGATTAACCTCAGGATCTCCTGCCTGTAATTTTTTTCCAGCTAACAGCAGATAAATCAACAATGCTTATATTTGAATCACTTGATACAATTTTAATCCCTTCCGCATCCGCTGCCTCTTCAGTGTTGCTAGGAGACTTCACCCCAAAGTCTCTGACAGTCTCACATGGGGACTTATTCTCTGTCACCATACCCTCATCTCTAAGTCAGTACATTCCATCAAATAAGGGTAACACAGGGATCTCCATACCAGTACACTCTACATCAGGAGTAGTTGCTTCTAACCTCTCAGATTCTTTGAACAGATCCTCAGCCTCTTTCAACTGGATCCACAGCTCCTGATATCTCCATTCAGCATCTCTTCAATGGCTATCTGCCTCCATCCACTGATCAAACATCCACTGGATCTGTTCCATCAAGTCCAACCTCTGATCAGGCAAGGCCTCACCATCACTCCACAGCCTTCTCTCTGCTGTCTCCATCACCACTGATCACAATCAGCATCCAAGGGAATACATTGCATTACTGCTATGGGCTGTCTAACAACCCCAAGGATTACATATGCCGCTGTACTGTCCTGCAACAGCCACTGTCCAACAGATCTTGTACAGATCAATCGATCCCACCTGGGCTATCGAGATCCCACTTCTACCACTATATGTGATACTGCGCAGGTGAGCAAGTGGACAGCACTGATAGTCTGACACATCAGCAATCATTAAAGTTCAAATTTATTTATTTCTTCTTCCAAGCAGGACACATAAATTACAGCGAACTGGTTCGACAGCAAATCAACATAACAAAATATGAATAAATTAGACAAAGTCCCACATGGTGGAGCATTTGGCAAAGCTTGGCTGACAGAGAATCAGATAGAGTGAAACTTGAAAACAATAATACCACAAAATTTGAACAACATCCTGCATGAGTTTTATGCCAGTGTTAGAAATACACATGGAGATGAATATAGCATTTCTAGTTATGTTGGTTTGAGAGCGGGAATAAACTGCTACATGAATGAACCTCCTAACAGCCGTGCAATGAATATCATAACTGGCACTGATTTTCAAGCAGCAAACAACGTTTTCGTAGGGCACCTTAAAAACATCAGGCGACGGGGCAAAGATCTAGCTAGCCATCATCCTCTGATCACTCGAACAGACCTTGAAAAAATACGGAACTCTGAAGCCCTGAATCCTGAAACCGCTGCAGGTTCAGTCCACCCAGTGTGGTTCGAACTACAGATACACTTCGCTCGTCGTGGATGCGAGGGCCAGAGACAGTTGAAGGCATACTCATTTAATATAAAGCACAGTGAAGATGGACTCACTTATGTCACCATGGCATTCAACGAGAAAACTAAAAATCACTCTAAAGTGCAAGAGCGTGACAGAGAGAACCTCCGCGGGGCCATGTTTGAAATCCCCGGGAGCCCGCTCTGCCCAGTCAAATGCTTCAAACAATATCTGGCAAAGCTACCACCGAACCCACCCTGCCTGTTACTTCACCAATGAAGAAAGCCACAAATCGAACTGCAAAATGAGGAAATCTGGTTTACCTTAGAACCAATGGGAGTCAACTACTTAAGCAGCATGCTCCCAAGAATTTGCAAGCTCACAGGCTTAACAACAAATTATACGAATCACAGCCTGCTAGCAACCACCATTCAGCTTCTCTCCAGCGCCGGACTCCAGACCAGAGAAATTATGTGTCACTGGACATAACAAGCATTTGTCAATGCCGAACGTTCGCTTGCAGGTATTTGTAGTGGTATTTGGCACTTGGACATGGCTTAAAAAAATCAGTGACAAAGAAGTACAAGCATTTGTCAATGCTGAATGTTGCTTGCTTCTATATGCTGTTTAGGTATTTGGAAGTCATTGGAGTGCAAATATTGAAAATTTGCGAACTTACGAGCGTGCGTAGGAACTGCGCAATGCACGCTTGTAAAACAGTTATTTTTAGGAATTTTTTCACCAAATTTTCAACATAGCCATTTTAAGACCTCTACTCATGAACAGTGTAACTGCAATTTTCTTAATGTGTCCCATACATTGATTTCGCAGACCGACTGCGCCATTGTGCGCTACATGGGCGGAAACATGTTTTGGGCAGGATGTGAAAAATGACAGCTGTACTGCTTATAAGGAGGTGTGGTAAAATGACAATGTTGAAAATCTGGAGTGAAAATATTGAAAATTTGCAAACTTACGAGCGTGCGTAGGAACTGCACAACGCACGCTTGTAAAACAGTCATTTTTAGGAATTTTTTCACCAAATTTTCAACATAGCCATTTTAAGACCTCTGCTAAAGAACAATGTCACTGTGATTTTCTTAATGTGTCCCATACATTGATTTCACACACCGACTGCGCCATTGTGTGCTACATGGGCGGAAACACATTTTGGGCAGGATGTGAAAAATGACAGCTGTACTGCTCATGAGGAGGTGTGGTAAAATCACAATGTTGAAAATCTGGAGTGAAAATATTGAAAATTCGCAAACGTACAAGCATGCGTAGGAACTGCGCAACGCACGCTCGTAAAACAGTCATTTTTAGGAATTTTTCACCAAATTTTCAACATAGCCATTTTAAGATCTCTGATAAAGAACAGTGTCATGGTGATTTTCTTAATGTGTCCCACACATTGATTTTGCACACCGACTGTGCCATTGTGCGCTACATGGGCGGAAACACGTTTTGGGCAGGATGTGAAAAATGACAGCTGTACTGCTCATCAGGAGGTGTGGTAAAATGGCAATGTTGAAAATCTGGAGTGAAAATATTGAAAATGCGTGAACTTACGAAGCATGCGAGAACCGCGCAACGCAGTTCAGAAAACAGTTTATTTTTGATTTTACAGCGTAATCTTTCGATCATCTCATCGTATGGCATTGTTCAGGTTCGAAGAGTGATTTCATGACAGTGACTGCAAAATCACCCTTCGGGCCTGAATAACGCCTTGACAGTGACATCATTCATGAGAAGGGGTCCCAAAAACCTCATGTTGAAAATTTGGTGCAAAAATTCCAAAAAAATGCCTGAGATATGCAATAAAGTTGAAAACCCACTATCTAGCCCATTATACAGCTTACCGGCATTTCCTCAGTTCGTGGTCGGCTTTGAAGAGTGCAGACATGTTCCCGGTCCACCGAAGATTGTCGCGCCAAGCTCCGGAGGCAATTATGGGGTGAGGGGGTGGGGACAGGGTGCACAGTGGGTGGGTGCGGGTTGTGGGAGGGGCCTGGGAGGCGCCGTGGGACCGTTTTCAATTTACAGGTTTAAAAAAGACTACGTGGGGACGTTTGCCACGCTGGGGTGGGCTCCCAGTGTGGCAGAAGGATTACTGGGGCCTGGAGCCGACGGGGATTGGGCACCCTGTCGGCAGATGACGCTGATCATTGGCCATGCTGGGGTGGCCTCCCAGCATGGCAGCAAAGATTTGGGTGAGGGATGCTGCCAGTGTATGACAGCAGTGGTTTTCTTTGAAGAGAAGACCACCGCTGTCATACACAGCACCGCATCTGATTGGTGCAGGACTGCCACGCCTGCTCAATGGAGCAGGGGATTGCAGGGGAGGGGCACACCTCCAAAGTGTCCCATTCTCCCAAGACGCTCCTTGCGCATGCGCGCAAGCGAACATAAAAATGAAATGTCCCTCAAATCCTACTGGAGTGCAAAACTGCAGCAGAGACAAACCTGGAATGAAATTCTATCCCACGCCATGAAACAAAGCACCACCAAGCCATCAAACGCATCACTGATCCAACCAGGAAACTTTCAACCCGACGCAGGAAATGACCCCGGGATGTCTGCAACCACGCCGCAACCAAGCACCAACAGTAACAGTTCCTCCACATCAACACAAAACAAGGACTGCTTCAACATACAGGGTAACAGTAATTGAGTCTTCAACTTCTACAAATAAGCCTACAAATAAGTTTAAAAAGCACACTGTTCAATTGCTTCTTAAAGCACAGTGTTCAGTTCCTTATTTAAAAAAATAGTTTTGTTGATTTTAAAATGAAATAATTAACATATCTAATACTAAAGTATTATATTTAAGCTAATTTTAAGTCCTATTCACTGTTAAGGGACTATTTTCTGTCAAACTGCTAATTAATAAAATTTTACAAAGTAAACTAAATTTTAAAAGCAAACTGCCTATCTGAATTTTTTTAAAACACATCTACAATACACAACAAGCCATTGTATAATAGCAATAAGGCACTCCAGGGTGTGTGTTATTGTGTAATAACATCACTCCTGGTGGAAGCACTCGGCTTTGCCTCGTGCTTCCACCCACCCCAGGAGTGATGTTATTACACAATAACACATGCCCTGTCATGCCTTATTGCTTAATTATGAACTTCCAAGGCACAATCCATACATGGATATACAATATGTTATGCCCACAACAAGTGTTATAACTGTTATAATAATCCCCACTCATTGTCCCTTCATCCTTCGTCATCCGAGGTACCTTCTGCAGGATTAAGGTTTTGGATAAGTTTATCAGCAAACACTGATGCTGCAGAGGGATCTACGAATACGTGAGTTTTTGAGGCATGTTTAATCAGCAACCTTGCTGGAAAATTAAGTTAAGCTACTATACCATTTTGAAAAAGGTCTTTCTTAATAATCTGCAGTTCCTTTTTGTAGGCCTGTGTTTGTGCAGATAAATCTGGAAAAAAGGGGAGGTGGAGACCCTCCCAAAGCATCTCCCATCTGGCTCGAGTGGCCTGTAAGAAACGATCCTGGCTTCTGGAGTAGATAGAGTAGCTATCACAGTACTCTGTTGCTGTGCTGCTCCTTTGGCTTTCTGCTGCTGCGGAATCGAGAAGGCCCTCAAAATGTGAATCCCTGCCTCAGGCGGCAACAGCTGCAACTCCATAAAAATCATTCTAGACACTGCAGGTAGGATTTCTGTTGAGTCAACATATTTAGCCAGGAAACTACATTTACAAATATTAGCCTGCCATTGGAAGTTCTCCATATTCTCTATCTTAGTCCTTATTAAGTTAAGATCCATGATGCAGGCCACGTTGCACTGTAGTTGCTGCTCCCTATCTGCCTTGAGTTCTGTAATTGCTGCCACATTGTCTTGTACTAGGCAGTCATTTTCAATCAACTTGGCTTCAATTGCTGCCAAATGCTTGTTTGTCTTGTTGCCTGTAGCCTGGATCTTGGTCACCATGGCTAGTGTTTGTGACATCGGGAGCTCCGTTGAGGGCTGCTCTTTGGTTATAGAAGGCCCCAAGCTGTTCGTTGCACCCTGGGAGGTCAGGTACAGATCTAAGCTCTGAGAAGAGCACTTTGAGTCTTTTTTTGGGCTCATATTGCTGCCAAGATATTCCGTTCCACTCCGATGAAACACTGAGGCTTAGTTCCCTGATTTTGTGAGTTTTTGAGTGATTTTCAGTATCTCTATGACTGAGCTTGTTCAGAGTGCTGCCGCCATGCTGCTGCTCCACAGCGCCCCCAGACGCCTTCTTTCAATGGACACACACACACACACACACACACACACACACACACACACACATTATGATTGGCACCCCAGCCTTCATTTTGATTCCACAGCCATGCAGGTCTTCTCTTGAGCCATGGAGCCCACCAACTCTGGGAAACTGAGATGTAGAAAGAATAAAATAGCCCACTGAAACAAAACTCCTTCAAGCATAAAATTTGCTTTGCGGGTTATTCTAATTCATTGGAATAGTATTTATAAAGGACATCAACTCCAGTACATACCCTCATAAAATCACTTTATTTCTTCCATGCCCAAAATGAATACAATGGACACAGGGGCTCTGCTCATGCTTAATAGAAACACTTCTATAGCTCCATGGGGCTAACTTTTTACTAATACTTTAACAGAGGTCACAGGCTTCTTCAGTGGGCAAACAATAAGCAGACATTAGATCTCTACCTGCAATTTTTCTGAATAAACTGTTTCAGCAGGATGTCTACTCAGAAAAGAGAACCGTTATGCTTGAATCTCAGGACCGTGAAGCTTCCTTCTCTCACTGGCACTGGTGAGTACCTAACTGCCTTGCTTCACTTTCAAAAACCCAGTTCTGCCTTGAACTTTTCCAAGTACTCTCTCTTATTTCTCTCATAAGAGCACTACCTGATGGAGAAGTGATATGCTACTCCCAGTCACCCCCAACTTAATCCAAGCATTGGGACCAGTGACTACCCTCTTAAATTGAGCTCATGTTGGAAGACGCTACGAATACTTCCAACAGGCTTCCAGATTTACTTCAAACAGACATGATGGTCCATACTGTCAGTTACTCCACATGGAGAGGAAACCCCAGCCTAAATGGGCCTAAAAGACCTGCTCATGAAAATGGAAGCCCTGTGGCCTGCCCTAGATACGGGCATGGTAGACCCACAGTGTACCCAAGCTGCAGTCCACTCCCCTGCTTCTCCCATCTTTGAGCTGCCCTGACATGTAGGGAATCAGGAGCCTTGCCACAATCCATGACCCCCCAACAGCTCAAAGCAAACCTGCCCATAAGGAATTGATACCCCCAAAGCTACTGTTCCACTCTCCCTACATCTCTTCCCTGGATGCTCTAACTACCCAAACCCACAAACTCCGAGCCCAACAACCACTTCTGCCCTACCTGAAGCCTTCCTCGATAACCTCCAGATACCTGGTGCCTTGCCAAAGAACAGCCGACCTGACTGCAAAGGTGGGGGTTCCCCTTTCAGACTGCCCCATGAAGGAACCACCAATCTCTCTCTCTCCCTCTCTCACCCTCTGCCCTTCTCTCCCTGTCTTATATACTGTCCTAAAACCCTGCTCTTTGCTGCCACCACATAATGATCAGCAGGAATTGCACCCCAGCCCTAACAGTCCCCTAAATTTCTGGGGATGACTAACAAAGGAAGGGGTCCCTAAAGGGAGCACAAGCACCTATCACAAGAGAGGTGGTTTACACTCTCCCCCTACCCAGGGAATCGTTCCCTCCAGGGAATGATGGCAGGGGGCTGAGGTGACCACAGCCAACAGGCTGGGTAATGTGCATCTACATGATCTGCCAGAAGTGTAGCCGCCCAGTCATGGCCCAAAGGAAACCCTCCCCAACATTTCCTACACTAAACACATTTTTCTTTCATAATCTAAGACTAATTAGCATACCTGGGCCAAGAGGTCCCAAAACTTGAAAATGGATAAAACAGTACTTAAAATCTGAAAAAGACATGTATCATTTAAATTCAAACAGTAGTTAGCAACATTAGAACAACTTGAGGTAGAACTAGAAATACCATCTCCCTTACCCTGATTATACCTCCCACCAAATAAAATAAGTTATTTTATATATGAATTTTACCATGCACACACTCGTACCATACACGCACCTTTCACATACCACATTCACATTTTAAATGCAAAGATAATGATTTACTATTACTAAATATCACATTAACATTGGGCAACTTTTCAATTTTTTCTCAGATCAATCAGTTACTGCTCCAAGGAGCAATCTTACTGGCACAGTTCAAAGAGTTACCAAGGTGGGCTTAAGTAGCAGGCCCTCATCAGGTGGGAAGTAGAATTCTGGGTCTGGCTTGGTGGTGATATCCCCAAAAGTCTCCTTCTCCACCACATAATACTTGGCATGAGTCCCTGACAAGTTCTGTACCAAAACAAAGTGCTTGAAAAGTGTCAATCAGGACAAGTGGGTGTGTGGCACATAGCCTGAGCCTTCTGAAACAGTTGTTGAGAGGGCACACCTGCACCTCCAGGATGACACTTCAACCTTTCTAGCTGCTTCCAGTATATCCACTCTTCCCTCATCTTTTCTATTATATCCCACACTCTCTCTGGCACATAGGGATAATCCAGGGATTGGTACTCCACACACATCCTTCTCCTGACCCTTCTCTCTGCCTGGCTCTACTCCAGAAGATCTTGAACTCTGGTACTTCAAGCTTGTCCTGGGGGCAACAATACTCCCCCTCTATACTGGATATTTAGTGGGATTCTCCAATTCAGTCCATCCATGCAGGTCTGGAGAGACCTGGCTTACACTGGTAAACATTTGGTGCGGTCACTGGTGGTGACCACCGGACGACGGAATGGAATGGTAGACGTGATAGTCCAAGGACTGAAATTTACTGCCAAGGAACCTCTCCTCATCTACATCTTCATCCCATTCCTCCATAGTCTTTCCTCTCTCCTTCACCTCTTTGGCTACAGCAGATAGTGGGCTGGCAGACCCTCTGTTTAGAGCTATGGAATTTTGCCACAACTGGGGTTCTGGTCTCATCTGACAGAGACATAGTGCTACCTCCAGACAGGGACCATGGCAGGGACACCATTGACCCTGGGGATCTCCAGCTGGTTATCTGAGACCCCTGCCCCTCCCTCTGCTATGGGGATAGTCAGTAGCTGGCTCTGGGGAGCAGGGCAGATGTCTGGGCTCCCCATTGCCCCCTGACCTCACTTCCTTAGCTGCACCCTCTTCCTCCTCCACTTCAATGACCACATCAGGAGTGAATCCCATGGGATGTGCCTCCCCAGTGCTTTTCCCTAGAAATAGTCTCTCCAAGGCTCCTAAATCCCCGCTGATCACTGGATCACAGTGTCAGGGATCCTTCCGAGATGCTATGGTCAAAGATGCCCCCTGGAGCAGAGCTGAAGCAGATGCACACACTGGCAGTCTCACTGTTCCTTCCCCCCAGAATCTACACCTCACAGATTGGTCAAACAACTGATCTTTCTCTCTTACTTGCCAGAGCCAGGTTAACAGGAACTGTAGCCAATGGCTCCTCCTGGGAGGAACTTATTCTTCTTCAGATTTAAAGCCTCTACCTGACATCCTGCAACGCCAGTCCATGCGACTGCCCCCACACAATCTCCTAGCATTTCACAGTCTTCCCTTCAATGCTCCACCAAGTGAAGAGACTCGTGCTGCTGGCCCTCCTCATCATTGTCTCATTTGCTTTTTTCTTAGCTGGGTCTTAATACCTCTACCCTCCTCTTGACACTGCTAGAAAATAGCACTGGGCTCTCACTCAGTTTTCTTCTCCCTGCAGCCGTTCACCAATCAGCAGCCTCCAAGGGCATCACATGACCAGTCAGTCATGTATGAACACCACACCAAGAGAGCTGGGGCCTACTTCCACTCTAGGCCTGACTTCTACACCACCATCAGTGTTTTTTAAAATGTGCCTCACAGCCTACACGTGGCAGGGGCCTGCCAGCACCTCAGTGCCAATGAAATTGAGGGGTTGTGGGTTCTTGGGGTGTAAGGGGAACATCAAGGATGAGCCCCCATATGTAGCCCTCAGCCTCCCCCTTTCTGACAGCCCCTATGAAGGAACCACTGATCTCTCTCTCCCTGCCCCCCACCCTTCTCTCCCTCTCTTATATACTGGGTGATCAGCAGGAATTGCACTGCAGCACTAACAGTCTCCAAAATTTCTGGGGGCAACTAACAAAGGAAGGAGTCCCTAAAAGGAGCACAAGCCCCTCTCACAAGAGAGGTGGCTTACAGTCATTTGTTGTTTTGCCATTTTGTGCCAGCTGTATTTGGTTGGTGCCATTTTGCATGCACTATTTTGACATGGAACCCTGTGCCTGGCACAGACAAGATACCTCAAAGTCTCCATGGGGGAGGGGCCAGGAGGTTTACACCCAATCTGGTTAAGTCTATGGCACCCTTGATTAGGTTGATCTCTGGCAGATGGGGGTGAGCGGCTCTATATCAGCCATGGCTACCCCTTGCTTTCAGAGAAAGAGTCCTCCTAGTTTGGCTTAGTATTCCTTGGTGAGGTGGCCAGTCTGATCAGGAAACTTTGCCACCCTCAGAATGAATACCCTCCACCTGCTGGGGTGGAACAAGAAAGATGGAACCAGAGATGAGACTCAGATGTGCGATTACTCTTAAGGATGGCATATACTGTAAAAAATGGAGTAATCGCTGAGTACAGTTGTGGCTCTTAATCTCCAGATGAGATTCTGTACAGCTATTTAGAGGGGTAGGATTGAAAGTGGGGCCTGTCCATCTAAAATGATTTCCCAAAATACAAGCAAACACTGCTGGTGTTGCTGAGAGGCCAACCCTAAATTGCCCATGTTTTGCCAGGTCCAATGGGATTTATCTCATTGCATGCAGTGTAATAGCACAGCAGTGAAGGACCTAGCACCAATCAACAGAGAGTCTCTGAGAAGGAAGGCTCCAGGGAGAGCCAATCAGAAAGAGGAATGCTGAGTTTTAGCACAGGCCAGGGCCATAAAAAGCTGACCAGCCACACTCAAACAAACAACTACAGGGGCGCTGAACAGGAGGAGAATGGCCATAGCCACTGATTTGAGGAGGAGCTGGGCCACAAGAGAAAGGAAGTGGAGCTGCATTCGATGGCTAGCCAAGGGCCAAAACCTAACTGGAGGGACTGAGTCCTAAAAGGGCTGCTCATCACAAGAAAGAGCTGTCTCATAAGCACTGCAATGCTGAAGCTGCTGTTGGATGTGTTTGTCTGCAGTCTGCTAAGGATGCTGAGCGCTGGTTCTGGGAGGAGCCAATCCAGGAAAAGGGCCCAGCACCAATCAACAGGGAGCCTCCAAGAATGAAGGCTCCAGGGAGAGCCGATAAGAGAGAGAGGCACACTGAGTTTGAGCACAGGCCAGGACCATAAAAAGCCAGCTGGTCATGCTCAAACAAACAACTCCAGAGGTGCTGAGGAGGAGGAGGAGGAGAGTGACCATAGCCACTGATTTGAGGAGAAGCCGGGCCACGAGGGAAAGGGAGAGAAGCCACATTCAGCAGCTAGCCAAGTGCTGAGACCTAATTGGATGGAATGAGTCCAAAAAGGGCTGCTCACCACAAGAAAGGGCTGGCTCATAATCACTGCAATGCTGAAGCTGCTGTTGGACATATTTGTTTGTCCTGCCCACCTGCCATCCTCTTAAATTAGCTGAAGCTCCACCTAGGAGAGCCAGGATTGGTCAGTCTGGGGAAGTGGGCAGGAACCAGAGGACTGAGGACTAGAAGGACATGAATGTTGGAGGACACATTGGAATACAAGGATTCAAGGTCAGGGGTCATGAGTTACTACTTCTGAGGCACAAATATGATCTTATATGTTTGTAACCGATGCTTTAATGGGCAGTATCTCAGGGATTAGTGGGTCATGAATTAATGCATCTGAGGCTTAAATATGTGCTGGATAATTATAATTGATGCTTAAATGGGGACTTGAAACTAATCCTGAATCTAAAAGGTCAACATTGTTGGGGGGGCTGTTATATTTTTAGTATTGACTAAACAACACTATCCTTGCTGCAGGGAGAGGTAGTGCAAAGGATGGGTAGAATTGTGGGATGCAACAGATGTGGGGCTGCGGTATGGATGAACTGCTGTGGAGGCTGGGGGGATGTCCAATTTGCCACAGGCTGAGAAGACTGGAGGATGAGCTGAGGAGGATTAGAGAAGAAATGGAAAAGATAAGTGGAATGGAGTTTAGGACAAGAGAGAAGCCATGGGGATGTAACCTAAGGGCACTGAATGGGAGAAATATGGTTCAGGCAGAGGGGGGGGGCATGGGAGGGTGTAATCAGGACTGTTGGTCAAGCAATGAAGGATGGTCAGGAGTCAGGCCTAGATGGAGGAGAGGGACCCTAGGCAGGAGGGAAGAGACAGTGCCAACCAGCGCCAGCCAGAGCGGGGGGTGAGGAAACAGGTTCAACATTCTCGCGTTGGGAGGAGGAGAAGAATGGGATACAGTAAGGGGATGGTGTGGGATCAGGAGGAGATCACAAATAGGGGGTCAAGGAGGAGAAGTGGAGAAGAGCAACAATGGGGATAGGGGTGGTAGAGATAGTGTGGTGATGGGAGTGGAGCAAGGGGCAGATGGTAGGAGAGTGGGGGAAAGCATGCAGAAGAGGGAAGGGGCTGGGAAAGTAAGGAGGGCAGCCACTGGAGAAAATAGCGTAATTCTCAGCAGGGGGAACACTGGGATGGGAGAGAGGAAGGGGAAGGGACTTTATTGGTAGTGGGTGTCTCCATATTGAAAGGAATCAGGTTGGGCAGCAGATCGGAACAGCATAGTCGCATATGGGTGGAGTCCATACCGGGGCTAACAGCAAAAAGGGTGGGGCAGTCAATCTTAAGGTGTGCAAAGAGGTGCAGGGGGAGGCCACACATAGTGGTGTATGTAGCGACGAATGACTTGGTGGGTGAGGTTGTGGAGGTGGTGAGAGAGAGGTTCATGGGAATGGGAAGGCTGTGTGAGGAAGTGGGGGATTCAGTAGCCTTCTTGGAGGTTCTCCCAGTACCCTGCAGAAGTACGAAGAGGAAAGCGAGGATTGGGGAATTCAGTGCATGACTGGAGGAATGATGTAGATCCAGGGGGTATAGGATAGTGGGAGGATGGGGCAGTGCCTGGTAAAATGACAAACTATATGCAGGGGATAGTCTGCACTTGAGGGAGGGAAAAAGGGTCTTAAAACAAAAGATGCAGAGGTATATAGTGACACAAGTAGATTTAAACTAGTTGCTGTCACCCATGTTATTTGCAGTGTATATGCTGCCCCTCAGAGGCATTGTAAGATGGTATGGGCTGAGGTTTCACTGCTATGCCGAAGATACCCAGCTCTACCTGTCTTGTGCCCCCGACCAGGTTAGTGCTATCTCTGTACTGAACAGCTGCCTCGTAGAAATCCAAGATTGGATGAGTGCCAGTGGCTTAAAGTTGAACCCAGGAAAGACTGAGGTCTTGGTAGTAGACCCAGGTCGTAAGACAGAGGGGTTGAGGAATGAGCTCCCCTCCAGTTTAGTCCTGGGGGGGTGCACAGATTCTCACCTCTGAACGGGTGCATGACCTAGGAGTGGTGCTTGATGATAGCCTGACCCTTCGTCATCAGGTGTCGGCAGTCGTCAAGCTGACCTTTTACCATCTTAGGAACATTGCTAAGATCAAGCAACTTGTTCCATCCAGCGACCTGCCTGTCTTGGTCCATGCCTTTGTGACATCGCACCTTGACTATTGTAACTCCCTTTACCTAGGGCTTCCTGGGGTTGATATCCGCTACTTGCAGCTAGTGCAGAACACTGCAGCACGTTTGTTGACTGGTGCTTTGAGAAGAACTCATATTACCCCTGTGCTGCGCGATCTGCACTGGCTGCCCATTCAGTGGCAGATCACGTTTAAGGTAGGTCTACTGACCTACAAAGCCCTACACAGACTTGGTCCTGATTACTTGAAAGAGCTCCTGGTTCCTTACACCCCTCTGCAACTGCTCCGCTTGGCTGATGAGGGGTTGCTAGAGATTCTGAGGGTAAGTTTAAATTCATCTGGTGCGCGTGCCTTCGGGTTTGTGGCACCTACCCTCTGGAATTCTCTGCCCCATCGGCTATGGGAATGCAGGACAGTGGGGTGCTTTAAGCAGGCACTGAAGACCTATTCATGGGGAAAAGTGTACCCTGAATTGCTTTGATTTTTATCTGTATTTATTGATTGTTGTTTTTATCTTATTGCACAGCACCTTGAAGCGTGAAAGGCGCTATATCAAATAAAATTTATTATTATTATTGTGGGGGCAAGAGGACAGATGGTGGGCAAGGATCCCAGAGGAAAGAACCAAACGAGCCTACCCCCCAAGCTAGCAGGGAGGGTCTTGGGACTGATACACAGAAGAGGTATGGGGGGAAAACAGGCAGGGTAATGAAAGGAGAGAGATGGGATGGAGGGTGGTCCCATTGAATGCAAGAAGCTTAGGCACCATGACTGCCAAATTGCATGCTCTCCTGGCAGTGGACGGGGTGGATATAGTGACCGTTACAGAAATGTGGGCCACAGAGTACCAGTACTGGGATCTGACAATACCAGGATTCGGACTATACAGGAAGGATTGGGGGGGCAATCTATGTAAGGGACACAATCAAATGCATGAGGGAGGAGGGGGAAGAAGAGAGAATGGAGATGATTTGGATGCAGCTCCTGGACTCCAGGGGAAGGAAGTTGAGGCTCGGGGTGGTGTACAAGCTACTGTCCCAGGCAGAGGAAGTAGACAGGAGCTAGCAGATCAAATCAGATGGGTGTTTATGAAGGGGAACATGGTCATAGTGGGGGATTTCAATCTGCTAGGGGTGGACTGGAGTATTCCAGTCACCTCCAGCACCAGGGAACAGGTGCCCCTAGATGCAATCCAGGAGGGGTTCCTGACACAGCTGGTTGACGGGCCCACTACAATGACCTTGTTCTATCAAATGGTGAAGCAATGAGGGTAGAGGACCCGTTAGCCGATAGTGACCACCAGACAGTGTGGTTTAACAGCACGATGAGCAGGGAGCTAGAGGGATCAGTAACAGTGGTAGTGGATTTCAAGAGGGTGGATTTTGTGAAGATAAGGGAGTTGCTAAAGGAGGGACTCAAGGGCATAAAGCAGGGGGTGGAACTGGAACAGAAATGGGACATAATTAAACAGAAAGAGGTACCAAGCAACAGAGCAAGAAGAGCAGAGCAAAAAAGCCATGCTAGCTAAACATGGAGGTGAGGGAGTATGTGAGGGCTAAAAAAGTGGTGTACCTGAAATATAGAAGGACAGGAAGGAGAAGGACAAAGAGGAATATGTAAAATAGTCTAGGGAGGTGACCAGGTGGGTGAGGGGAGCAAAAGCCACTAGGGAACTCAGGTTAGCACAAGGAATAAAAGGAGGGGAGAAGGACTTTTTTAGATACATAAGGGAGAAAAGGAAATGCAGGGATAGCATAGTGAGAATAAAAAGGGTGAGGGGTGGGTGGAAAAGGGGTATGAACAACTGGAAGCAGTGAATGAATATTTTTGCTCAGTGTTCACGCAGGAAAAAGGGGACCTATACCACCCTGGATGGGGGGGAGGTAACAGATGGTAAGATTGTGAGTGATAAAGTACTAGAGGGACTGAGGGCACTAAATAAGACAACCTGGGCCGGATGGTGTACACCACAGGGTGCTGCAGGAGATGGCTGAAGTTCTGGCAGACTCCCTAGCAGACCTATTCAGCTCCTCACTGGAAACCTGTGATGTGCTGCTGGACTGGCGGTCAACCCATGTGTTGCTGATACACAAAAGTGGGCCAAGGGATGAGCCAGGGAACTATAGACTGGTCAGTTTCATGTCTGTAGTGGACAAGTTCATGGAGGCGATACTGAAAGAAAGGCTAGTGGCATTTCTGGAGGACAACAACCTCCGGGATTGAAGGCAGCATGGATTTGTTCCAGTGAGATCCTGCCATTCTAACCTTATTCAGTATTATGACTGGGTAACAAGAGAACTGGATTTGGGCCACATAGTGGATGTTCTGTACTTGGACATAAGCAAGGTCTTCCATTCAGTGCCCCACAGGCAGCTTGGGGGAAGCTCACTGGAGTGGGAGTGGGTGCAAAGATGGCACAATGGATTACTAATTGGCTAAGTGGTAGGCTACAATGGGTGGTGGTGGGTGGGGAAGTTTCTGAACCTAGGCCGGTGGCGAGCAAAGTGCTACAGGGATTGGTGCTGGGACCGGTGCTGTTTGGGCTATATATATATTAGACATTGCACAAAGGGTGGTGAACAGGGTCAGCCTGTTCGTGGATGACACCAAAATAGGTGCAGCAGTGGACAGGGAAGAGGGTTGGAACCAGCTACAGGAGGACCTTACCAGGCTGGAGGAGGGGCCAGATAGGTGGCAGCTGGGGTTCAATGCGAAGAAGTGCAGGGTAATGCACTTCAGGAGAAAGAACCGAAGAAAAGAGTACTGGCTTGGGGGAGAGGGAAGATGGGGATAACTGAGGAAGAAAAGAACCTAGGGGTGATAGTAACAGTGAGCATGAACAGTACTGCCCAATGTAGGAAAGTGGCAGCAAAGGCAAACAAGACAACCAAAAAGCACACTCAAAACCTTTGCATTACTCAAACTGCAATTCACATTTCTGGTGAAGGGTGCTACTGTTGTGTGGCATCCAGTGCCCCCCCCCCCCCACCGTGAAGCTTACTTTGGAATTTCAATCTGAAAACTAAGAGGACCTCCCTTTTTTACATGGAGTTTAAAGTAAATAAAGCCAATGGGCCATTAAATTATTTAAATACTAATATGCGCCATGTATTTTTTTTTGGGGGGGTTGTGCACTGGTATTTTGATTTTGTCAAAGGCAAACAAGATGCTGGGGTTTACAGCGAGCGGGTTCACGTCCAGGTGCAGGGAGGTGATCTTACCCCTCTACAGGTCACAGGTCAGGCCGCACTCGGAATACTGTCTGTAGTTCTGGAGGCCGTACCTGAAACAGGATGTCAAGCTGCTGGAGGAAGTGCAAAGGAGAGTGACAAGGATGATTCAGGGGATGAAGGGTAAGGACTATGAGTAAAGGTTGATTTAACTGAATTTGTACACCCTGGAGGACAGGAGAGATGGGGGGACATGATCAAAACCTTCAAGTACCTGAAGGTAATCAACAAGAGGGGTGCAGATGGGGTGTTTAAGCTATGGAACAGAAGGGACATGGTATGAGGGTGGGGGGGGTAAATTCAGGAGGGAGATGAGGAGGCATAACTTCACAGAGAAAGTGGTGATGAAGTGGAATGCCCTACCGGGCAGGGTGATATCAAGCAAGAATGTGGATAGCTTCAAGAGAGCATGGGATAAAGAGAGAGGAGGGTAAGGGTGGGGGAGGGGCAGGGGGACAACCGTGGGAAAAAGAAGAGTGTGGGGGTTGGGTGGGGCAGCTGCAAGCTAGGGTGCTAGCTGCACAACTGGGCAGACATGATAGACCAGGAGGTCTGTTTCTACTGGCACATTTGTTTTTTCGTATGTTCGTGTGAATCCTTCTCAGCCTGGTTCAGTTTTCTGTCAAGATGCAGGATTCCTTTGTCACAAATGACAAGTGGTTACTTTCTTCATTTCCAGTCAGCTCTTTTCTGACCACTGCATGTAACAGAAGATAATCTTCTGCTTTCTGGAACAGGAGGAGCTGCAGCCTATAAAGGCTGACCACATCAGAAAGACTGATCACATGAGACCAGCACACCATGTACTGACATTCAGATCCAAGTGTGCTGTGGCAAACCATTCCAGGCAGTGATACAAACTAAGTAGTTTCCCTGACACAGTGCTGCCTTTACACCCACACGCACGCACATGCATGCATACATACACACACACACACAAGCACACGCACACAATCATGCCTCACACTTTTGGGGCTGCAAAATGTAAGGCTCCTGTAGGGTGTGTGCTTCTCTCACTTGACTTAGGGTTCAAGAAGGCACTACCTTACACCCCCAGTGAACACGACAATCACAATTGAGTGCGTACAAAAGCAGCGACTCAGTTAGTGCTCATGTACAGGGTTACCTGGTAGGGTAGCGACCGGATACCTGGGTGTTCGAGACAGGGTGACAGGAAGCATACTTGCGTGTACACGTGAGCACACACATGGGGGGAAGAGGAAGAGGAGGGATGGTATGTGGGAGGGGGTGTGGCGGGTAGCTGCCAAGCTGGTCTGCTAGTGCGATCAGTTGGGAGGTGCAGTTTCAGGTCCAGGGCAGTGCATTTTTTTTTTGCTGGCAGGCATCTTGGTTTTTTTTTTTTTTTAAGTATTTCACCCCTCCCGACATGCACTCCCCCAAGTTGAGAACCCTTTAGTAGGGGTGCGGGGGTTGCAGCCCCCTGCATTGAAAAGAAATCCATAGATCTCAGGCACCCTCTTGCAATTTGCAGTGAGCGTGCATCACTGAAATTCTTTTTCGGTGATGTTCACTTGCCCAAATGGCGACATCTATTCCGCAGTTGTTGTTATCACGTAGAATCACCACCACCAGGCTGCTGTGGATGTTTTTTTAATTAAACAATAACAACAGTTTCATGTTCCTTGACTGCTGATATACTCAGTGCATCCAACTAAGGGAATCTTGCAGTAGGTTAGAGAGTGTAAAGGTACAACCCCCTTATGATGCAACAGCAGTCCACCTACCCACAGTTCCTTTAGTGGTGCAGTTGTTTTCCCCAGCTAACAAACACAGTGTACATGTAGCAAATAATGATAACAGATCTGAACAGCAGAATTCAGCTTTATTATACACCATTACCTGTGCAAGAAAAAAAGGACTAAAACTGGTTTCCAGGGTCGCAGGCCTGGGTTGAGTGCCCTAGCCTGGATTTTGGTTACCTTCTGCAATTCATGGATAGTTAAGCCCTGAGCAAGCATGCTGAAATACTGATACATTGACTGCCCACAGCAATGTCTGACTAGTTGCAGTTAAGCTTTTCTCACCCACGCACTTTACCACCACTCAGATTATTGACTGGCCCTCATCAACTGGAGACCACTACCCCCTCTAACCTGGTACCAGGATTAAACAGGTTTCAGCAACAGAAGCTCCCTTATGGTTGTGCCTGGTACCCAGTGCTGAAACAATGCAGGCCCAGTGAGGTTATTGCAGTTTGTTGGCACTGGTGCACTTACATGTATACACAACACTTAATGTCCCCATACATAAGGCAATGAAAAATGACACCTAAAGCTCTAATCGTGAGGCATTTGTAATCCAGTCTAATAGCCATCTTAAAATCCAATCTGTAAATACATTGCTGTTCTCAGGAAAGAAATGCTAAAGCTTCCCTCAGTACTCATGGTTACCAGAACACTCTTGCCCAAGGCTGCAGACCCCTCTCTCAGTTTTAACATATGATCTCCTTGACTTTTGCTAAACAGGAAATAGATTCCTTACTGCCTCTCACTACAACAGTGTCTCAAGCTTCACTCTGTTGTTGTCTTTCAGATTTAGGTAAAGGTTCAAGCATGTACTTCTCCTCCAAGGGTCATACCCTGATCTTTAGCTGTCATCTGCTTCCACAGACTGGCACTCACTTGGCACTCAAACAACCAGTCATCCATGTTCAAGGCCTAGGAATATAATAGTTTGACTTGCACCTGGAAAACACTATTTCTGCACACTTCTCAATCCCTCAACCATCTGACCTTACCTGACTAGACCACCTTACATAAATAGCCTTACCCCACAGATTTCATTGGCCACATCATGTTGCACCTGGTTTACTAGCGAAATAAGGTCAGCCTTACATGGCAGAGATACCCAATGGAAAAAGACTTGCAGAACAAAACTCTCAACAGACTGCATGGCTTTTAAAACAGCTAGGAACCACTGCATTAAGCTTTTAAGGGCCAAAAAACAAATATTTCCATTCTGCCCTAGAATCATCCAAAAAGGATGCAGCCAAATTTTGGCAAATATTAAGGGGTATTGAAGGGTACATATCACCATCATTGCCTCCAAATATCATTTCCGGTGACATCACCTATACTAATTAACAGTGTATCTTAGAACAACTAAATAACCATTTTGCCACAGCAGGGTTAGCTTTTGATACCTCTCCAGCAAGCAAATCTCTCATACAACCCTGTAACAAAGACTCGCCAGGCTCCCGCCAAAGGCTTCCAATCAATCAGCCAAGTTTAGCTTCAGTCCCATAACCTTCAAGCAGGTCGAAGACCTCTTAATAACTCTGGACACAAAAATAAGTGCAGGTGCTGATCAAATCAGATCTCTCCTCCTAAAGTTAGGTTACCAAATTTTGACATCGCTCATTGTCCACCTGTTTATCTTGTCTCTGTCACAAGGGACTCTCCCCTCTGAGTGGAAAATCATACATCATTCCACTTTTTAAATCCGGTAACCCAAGCGATCTCGACAACGACCAGCCTGTTTCCTTGCTAACTGTACTCTCTAAATTACTTGAGAAACTGGTTAACTCACAACTAAGAGAACACTTGGAAACCACAAACACACTAAACCTCCTCTAATTTGGATTCACACCCAAACATAGTAAGGTATCAGCACTGGCAAAGGTAACAAACGACTGGCAAGTCACATTAGATTCTAAAAACCATGTCAGTGCACTCTTTTTTGACTTGAGCAAGGTGTTCAATACCATATATTAAGAGTTATTATTACTCATGCTGTGAGACATTAGTCTGGATAACATGGCCATGAGATGGCTCGCCTGCTATCTGATAGGCAGAAAGCAGCAGGTCAAAGCACAAGGTCATCTTGCCCTCCTTAAAACTTTACAAAAACTTTACAAAGAGGCATTCCCCAAGGGTCAATACTGGGCCCACTACTATTCACAATTTATATCAATGATACTGATGCCAAAATCAGGACAGCAAGTGTTCATCTTTTGGCAGATGATACAGTTCTCTACATTGAGGACTGGAGGAGGGCAGATGTGATTCCCCTTCACAAAAGTGGGAGCAGGGCAGAAGCAGGAAACTACAGACCTGTTAGTTTAACCTCAGTGATAGGGAAAATGATGGAATCACTTCTGAAGGAAAGAATTGTCGAGTACCTAGAGGCCAAAGGGGCACAGAACCCAAGGCAGCATGGATTCACAGCGGGAAGGTCATGCCAGACGAATCTAACAGATTTTTTTGACTGGGTGACCAAAGTAGTAGATCAGGGAGTGGCTGTGGACATGGTCTACCTAGACTTTAGCACGGCATTTGACTCAGTCCCACACAAAAGATTAATATACAAGTTAGCCAGCCTGGGAGTGGGTCCCAAGATGGTAGCCTGGGTAAAGAATTGGCTGGAGAATAGGACACAAAGGGTAATAGTAAATGGAGTCCACTCTGAAGAAAGGGGGGGGTTACTAATGGGGTACCGCAGGGTTTAGTATTAGGACCGGTCCTCTTCAATGTCTTTATAAGTGACATTGCAGAGAGACTGGAAGGAAAAGTATGTCTCTTTGCAGATGACACAAAGATCTGCAACAAAGTTGATGCACAAGGTGGGGTGGAAAGCATGAGAAGGGACTTGGCAAGGTTAGAGGAATGGTCAAATGTATGGCAGCTTAGATTCAATGCTAAGAAGTGCAAGGTAATGCACCTGGGAAACAAAAAGCCAGGGGAAGAGTACACAATGGGGGGGTGAGATACTAACAACAACAAAAATGGAAAGGCACCTGGGGGTAGTCATAACAGATGACTTAAAGGTGGGCAAGGAATGTGAGAGGGCAGTAAGGAGGGCTGGCGGGATACTGGGATGTTCTCAAGATAGTAGAAGAGCAGTTTGACATCACTACTAGTGTACAACAACACTGAGAATTCCATGAATTCCTTACACAGTACCATTCTCCCATGTAGTGTAAATGCTTTCTGAAACTGTCAGATACAGATTTAATAAGCTTGGCAACATTCCATGCTGATCAGTTGGGGAATGCAGCCCCTTGATTAGGTTCCAGAGCTGTCAATTACTCAAAGACAGTCTGCCTGTCCATCAGTGGTTAAATTAGAAATGTTTTGGTGGGGGAATTCTCACATCTAAATGTTTTATATCTGAGCCAGCCCAGTGGTGCTGAGGGTTGAGGTGCTGGACGCCACACCTCACTCCACACTGGCGATCCGGGTTCTGGAGCGGACTCGGGTCATTGGGGGTTAGCAAGGGTGGAGAGGGATGGAGCATCCAACTGACTGCTCCCCCTCTCCCTCTCCATGGTGGGGGGATTCCAGTTGTCGGTGCACTTTCAGCCCCTGGCGAAGGCTGGGGGGTGGTACACTGGCAACATGCATTGGGGGCTGAGTTGGGACATGGCATCGGGAAGGAGCATGTGTGGACATGTGCGTGCTCCCTCCCTTGGCACCACTGCAGGCCCTACTCATGCAAAGGAGCAGAACAGGGGAAAATCATTTGGCAACCGGTCGTGGCAGCTTGATGGCCGTCCTATGGCATGCTGGGCTCTGGGGGACATCACCGAATACTGGATCCTGATCAGGCAGAGATTGAGGAGTCTCTCTGCCACCCCACTGTGGGGGGTAATCCACGAGGGTAACAGGCGAGGGTCCCCAAGGGAGCTGGGATAGCACTGGATGGTGGCTGGAGACTAGGACGCGCAGAAGACTGGGCAGACTGGGAGCAGGTAGAGAAAAAAGGAATAGCAAAAAAAAATAAATACATAAATAAATTTTTTATATCTAGCTTTCTAGGTTATGCAGCTATCATTTCTAGGTGGTAGAACTCTCTATGGTAATCAATGGAGAAAGATGACAAATGTGGCGGTGCAATCATGTATTTATTTTAAGAGGTGGTGAAACTCAGCACCTGTGGTCTCCTGTCCAGTTTTATTTATTTATTCATTTTTTTATTTATTGAAATGTTTCACCAGGAAAAACACACTGAACAACAAGTTACTCGTCTCACAGTGCATCCTGGGGAAAAGGGTATAGGGAAATAAATATTTTTTTACATACATACATACGTACTTGCATACAGTTAGCCAAACTTTAGTACAATTTCAGCAGTGGAACTTTGCATTATAAACAGTGTTGAGTTACACAGAATAATGTATATAGCAAATATACACACAGACAACCAAGGCAGACAATTACACAGTATATACAGTTGAAACTTTGCACAGGAAGCAGTGCTGAATTACAGAGGATAATAAGTAAAGGCAGTAGAATTTTTACGTTCGCTTGCGCACATGCGTAAGGAACGTTTTGGGAGAGTAGCACACTTGGAGGTGTGCCTCTCCATCAATACACTGCTCCCTTGGCAGGCGTGGCGGTCCCTGCACCAGTGGGTGCAGGAGCTCTGTAACAGCGGCGTTCCTCTGCTTCAAGAAGCACCGCTGCCATACTAGGCCACGCCATCACGCCGATCCACCCTGCGTCATCGCTGCCCCGAGTGCGTCACGCTGTTCCCAAAGCTTTGGTGCCATGCTGGGAGCCCACCCCAGCGTGGCAAACGTTGTTTGCCGACGGGGGTGCCCAATCCCCCGTCGGCTCCACGGCCCCCCCAAGCCATCCTGCTGTCACGCTGGGAGCCCACCCCAGCGTGGCAAGAGTTCGGTTTATTTTTTTTGCCGACGGGGGTGCCCAATGTTCAGCAAATTCTGGGTCACCTGGTGGAAGAACACCAGGTCATCCTCATTTGGGGCATACAGGTTCACTAAGAGGATAGGTCCCACGGGGTAATGCACAGGACGTATTCCATCTGCATTGGGGGTCAACTTGGCATTGATGAGGGACCATTTCAGCTACTTGTGGGGCTGATTTGCGAACCCTCTTCCTGGTAGGGGCAGGGTCATGAACTATTTGGCTCACCCAATCCCTCTCAAGCAATTCATGGTCCTTTTTGTCCAGTTTAGTTTCTTGCAGGAAAGCCACCTACACCTTGGTTTTTTTTTCAGATAAGACAGCACCTTCTTCCGTTTGACTGGGGTATTCAGCCCTCTCACATTCCACATACTATACATTATATCATTCATTTTTATGTTTGCTTGCACGCATGTGCAAGAAACATAGTGCCATCATCCGAGATTTCGGAGGTGTGTCACCTCCTCCTCCAATTCAGTCAGTGTGTTGGCAGGCGCGGCCCCTGTAAGCCAGTACATGCTGGAGCTGTCTATGACAAGCTCCAAAATGCAGTGGCATACAGTTGAAAGGGGGAGCTACGCTTCAGTGAGCAGCGATAAGATATCGCCTGCTCATGCGCAACTCCCCCTACACACACATACAGAAACGCACGCATACTGCGTGCTGCCCTCCCCCGACACAGTATAGCGACGGGTGCCTACTCCCCGCCGGCTTGTGCTGTGCCCCCAAGTTTTCACATGCCATGCCGGGTTCCCACCCAGCATGGCAACCCCATAGAATAGCCGACGGGGTGCCCACTTCCCATCGGCTCCACTGTCCTCACCCCCTGGGTGCCACGCTGGGGAGCCCACCCCAGCGTGGCAACTTATCATATAGCCGACGGGGTGCCCAATCTCCTGTCGGCTCCACGGCCCCCAGTATCCTTGAGCCACGCTAGGAGCCCACCCCAGCGCGGCAAACGTCCCACATCGTCTTTTTTACCTGCAAAATAAAAGGTCCCACGGCGCTTCTCCCAGCCCTCCCTCCCACAACCCACACCCACCAACTGGCGCACCTGCCTCCCCATCCCCTCACCCCATACTTACCTCCGAGCTCAGGCGCCACGATCTTCGTGGACCAGGAACACGCCTCACTCTTCAAAGCCGACCGCTAACTGAGGAAATGCCGGTAAGCTGTATAATGGCCTGATAGGGTTTTTCAACTTTATTGCATATTCAGGTATTTTGTACGAAATTACCAGCTGGACTTTCTGATCGATGTCACCGTCATGGCGTTATTCGGCCACGGTGATTTTGCAGTCACCGCGTGAAATTACCTTTGGGCCTGAATAATGCCATGACAGTGACATCATTCATGAGAAGGGGTCCCAAAACCCCATGTTGAAAAATTTGGTGAAAAATTCCAAAAATGACTGTTTTATTTAGCATGCATTGCGCAGTTCCTACGCAGGTTCGTAGGTTCGTGAATTTTCAATATTTTCACTCCAGATTTTCAACATTGCCATTTCACCACACCTTCTTATGAGTACTACAGCTGTCATTTTTCACATCTCACCCAAAATGTGTTTCCGCCCATGTAGCGCAGAATGGCGCAGTCGGTGTGCGAAATCAAAGTACAGGACAAATTAAGAAAATCACAGTGACACTGTTCATGAGCAAAGGTCTTAAAATGGCTATGTGGAAAATTTGGTGAAAAAATTCCAAAAAATTACTGTTTTACGAGTGTGCGCGTTGTACAGTTCCTACTCACACTTGTAAGTTCGCGAATTTTCAATATTTTCACTCCAGATTTTCAACATTGCCATTTTACCACACCTTCTTATGAGTAGTATAGCTTTCATTTTTCACATCTCACTCAAAATGTGTTTCCACTCATGTAGAGCACAATGGCGCAGTCGGTGTGCGAAATCAATGTACGGGACAAATTAAGAAAATCATAATGACACTGTTCATGAGCAGAGGTCTTAAAATGGCTATGTTGAAAATTTGGTGAAAAAATTCCTTAAAATGACTGTTTTACGAGCGTGTATTGCACAGTTCCTACGCACGCTCGTATGTTCGTAAATTTTCAATATTTGCACTCCAGATTTTCAACATTGCCATTTTACCACATCTCCTTATGAGCAGTACAGCAGTCATTTTTCACATCTTGCCCAGAATGTGTTTCCGCCCATGTAGCGCACAATGGTGCAGTCGATGTGCAAAATCAATGTATGGGACACATTAAGAAAATCACAGTGACACTGTTCATGAGCAGAGGTCTTAAAATGGCTATGTTGAAAATTTGGTGAAAAAATTCCTAAAAATGACTGTTTTACTAGCGTGCGTTGTGCAGTTCCTATGCATTCTCGTAAGTTTGTGAATTTAATATTTTCACTCCAGATTTTCAACATTGCCATTTTATTACACTTCCTTATGAACAGTACAGCTGCCATTTTTCATATGTTGCCCAAAATGTGTTTTCGCACATGTAGCGCACAATGGTGCTGTTGGTGTGCGAAAGCAATGTTTAGGACAGATTAAGAAAATCACAGTTACACTGTTTATGAGCAGAGGTCTTAAAATGGCTATGTTGAAAATTTGGTGACAAAAGTCCATAAAATGACTGTGTTACGAGTGAGCATTGCGCAGTTTCCACACACCCTCGCAACTTCATGACTTTGTAATATTTTCAGTCCAGATTTTCACCAGTGGCATTTTTCCACACTTCCTTATGAACAGTACAGCTGTCATTTTTCACAACATGGGCCGAAGTGTGTTTTCACACTTTCAGTGCAGAGATACGTGGTCGCTGTGGGAAATCATTGTTTGGCACAGATAAAGAAAATCACAGTGACACTGTTCTTGATCGGAGGCACCAAAATGCCTGAGTTGACAATCTGCTGTAAAAAATCCCCAACCTAATTATATTACGGGTGTGTGTTGCAGTTTCTATGTACGCTCGTGACTTCACCATTTTTTTTATATTTTTACTGCAGATTTGCAACATTGCCATTTTTTACACCTCCCCATGAACAGTACAGCTGTCATTTTTTATATCCTGTTCGGAATGTTTTTGCACCTGTGGTGCTAAATGCCGTAGTTGCTGTGCATAAGCAGTTTTCGGCTAACAAACTGATATTCCCCCTGTTCATGAGGTGGGGTCACAAAAAACATGTTGAAAATTTGGAGTGAAAATACCAACGAATGCCTGAGGTATTAGGGTTTCCAACCATAACGCCCAACCCTGTAGAGAATGACAGGCATCAGGGGTGTGACTTGGGATTCTTGCCTGTAATGCTTATACCATTCCACACCCTGCAGCCAGTGAGAGGCATTGAGGTATGCCTTGGACTCTTTGGCCCCAAAGTTCACCCCATTCTCCTGTATCACACCCATCTCACCGTATTTCCTAATGAAATGGGGTGCGCATAAGGGCCAAAGACCCCAAAGAAGTGTCTGCAGGGTGGGGTGTGGTGAAATGGCGTGGCCGTTATGCCTGACGACCCAAATGCACACCCCAATGCCTGTCACTCTCTGCAGGGTGGTGGTGGGGTTGGCGTCAGTTCAATACTTCACTGCCATTCCTATTACACAGCTCTGTAACTTCTACACTACCACTGCCAATGCCAGTAAGCAAACATTCGGCATTGACAAATGCTTGTTGAGTTTTGTGTTGGGTAAGGGAAGGAGGATAGTGTTCTCTCCGATGGTGAGGGAACATCCCTGTTGGGAGATAGTGTAAATATTTGGCCCCATTTGTGACTGAGATATGGGGTAGGGCAGACTTTCTTCTCTCCCTGTGCCCCTTCTCTGAGGGGGGCTGCTAGGGGGACCTTGAGGAGCACCTGACCCATGCTTCTTGCAGTCATACCTAACATTCTGTGGTTCTTGCCTTCCCAGCCTAAGTGGGTTCCAGCCCCACTTCTGCCCCATCACCCATCACTGCACCTCATAACTGCTTCTAATATGCATTTACCACTGCGCAGCAGCAATTACTTAGTTTTACATTCCCTGAGTACATACACAACCATAAAAAGGTTAAACCACAAACTATATACATTTTGCACAGCTGTGCTCACTTGGAGGTGTCTGGTATAAGTGATCGCCTGCTGCCAGTTGCAGCACAAGATCCACCAGTCGCTTCCTGTGGTAGCAGTGGTCTTGCATTGAATAATGTTCCTCTCAGTACAAGTTCTCATCTTTCCCATTTGTTTCTGGTTATCTGGGACTTGATCTGCCATACTGTTTGGTTCGTCAAGGATTTACTCTGCTGGATATGCTGGGATTGCTCCCTTGCGGACAAGTATTCCAGCTGTGGTGCACATATATCTGGGTTTTCCAAAGCATGAGCTTACCAGTGACTAGGAGTTATTCTGGGTTGGGGTGGGTGTTATGGAGGTCAACGGCTCCCTGTAACCAGATTCTGGAGGGGAAGGGAGGGAGGAGAGGTCCGGCTTTTCCGAGCCTCTATGGATAGGGGAGGTGTTTGTTCTACTCCCCCACTACTGAGCCATGTCCATGTGGCACCATACACTAGTGCTCGACCCTCCCCCACCCCTCACCATCACCTCCTACCACAATGCACCTCCATAGTGGTATGGCAAGATGATGTGGTGGAGGTATGGGGGCAGATGTCAGACAGGGCCCACAGTATTTAGCTCCCATGTATCACCTCTGCTCCCATCCTGCCCAGCCCCTGTTGCAGTGCCTTCCTGGGAGACGCTAGACCTAGGCCCCCTTATGACCTTATGGTACATAGTTGTATCCCCCCCTTGACCACCGCCTGGGTGTTAAGCACCCCACACCCTGGAGATTCAAACATTCCCCATATTTCACAAGGCCTCCTACCCGGTTTTCTTAGTACAGAGCCTAGTCCTGGACTGATACTCATTGCTGCTTTACCTAGGCTGCTTGTGCATCAGTTTACCACTGGTGAAGGGGTAGAAGGTACGGGCTCTAGCTTACCGCTAAACACCCAATCTGTGCCTCTGATAAAACCAGGATGCTGCTAAACATTTCCTCTGTCTTTTGAATTTCAGTTAGCCCTTTCATATGTCCCTCTTATTCCCCTCCACCTCCACCCTCCCAACAGCAATACTGTTAGACATAAACATTACAGTTACTTATCTAAGGCAGTCCATGGGTATGGACCTTGTTCCTTCCAAGCACTGTGTGTTCTTTATCACTTGTTTCATGGGATTGTTCTTCAGTGTTTGGAGTCGGTTCCAGCTCTTCTTCCAGTCCCCATTATCTGTCTGCTGGTGGTGGTGATTTAGCCAGCTGCTCCACCTCCAAATCCCCTAACTGGCTGTTCTGTGGCCCGTACTTCTCAATCGGGGAGTGGAGCCACATCACTTTGTACCTGCTTTCTGTCAGGTACCTCAACAAAGCCATGGACTCCTCTCTTTGTTGTTCCCTGTCTGTGAAGTAGGTGTGGGGTGTAGCCCTCAGCTGAGGGTAGTCTCTTCTGCTGTGGGATGCCTTGAATGGCCATTTCCTGCTCTGCCTGGGGTGGGCCCACTTGCTTGCTCTCAGGTCACCTTCCTTGGCCTCCATTTCCTCCAGTTCCTTTTTGGGTGTGCACAGTGACCCAGATGGAGTCGTGGGGTTATTATGTCTGGGAGAGCTGGATTTGGGTGTTCACAAACCACCATTTCCTCTGGTTTATGCTTAGGAGTGTGTGGCCTACCGGGTCAGTAGCTCATATGCTTAATAGTGTACGTTTAAACCATGCAACAGGAACAGCACAGTAGGGTAGAGCGAGAGGATGCAAAACCGTGAAAGGATATATACGTGGTAGTGCACCCTCTCATTCTTCCCAGGTAGAGGATGAGTCCTGTGCTGGGAGGTGGGACTGGCGAACAGATGCTGTGGGTCAACGGGATGAGCCACAGGCAGCAAGGAATGGAGGAAGGCGGTGCGTTTGGGATCAGGTTTCAATTCCTGGTCCCAGATGCAAGGACATTCTTATGTTTCACACTTTGTGCAATGTTAAGTGTTAACCCCTCCCCCAGAGTTGGATATTTTAGTTGGGGGGGTTCGGGGGTGAAGCCCCCCGCAAATGAAAGATGTATGCTACTTGCAATGTATCATGCTGTATTGGCAGCATGGTATATTGCTGCATCATAATGTCTTGTGACATTATGACTCTGTGCCAAATGTGCAGTGACCCAGATGGATTCCTGGCATGATTATGTCTGGGACAGCAGGATTTGGGTGTCCGCGAACCACTCGGCCAGTTCTTACTTAAAAATTTCTCGAGGGCCTCTGGTAAGGAGAACATCATGGGCAGTCCATTGTGGATAACCCTCACCATCACTGGGTATCTGACTGAGTATTGCAGGCCCAGGCTTTGCATCATGTGCTGGGCCTGCAGGCTTACTCCTGTCATCTACCCAGAGAGCTCCTAGGAGAAGTCTTGATAAATTGAGAGTAGATGGCCCTGCCAGCTGAGCTGGTCCACCTCTCTCTATCTTGCCAAAATTAATTGTCTGGTGGGGTAGCAGAGTAACTTGAAAAGCATGGGCCGAGGTTTCTCCCCCTGCCTCAGCATTAGCAATAGACTCCTGTGGGCTCTCTCTATGTTGAGCCAGAATTCTTGTGGCAGGCCCAGGATCTCTGGTAGCACTTTTTACAGGAAATGTGCTGCACCAGGTTTATTGGCTCCCTCCAGAAAGCCAATTAGCCACAAACTGTTCCTCCTTCTGCAGTTCTTCAAATCATCCACTTTACTCAGTAGCCGTTGAATTAACCCCTGCTGCTGCCTGTTTACAGCCTGGGCCTCTTCCAGAAAGGACTCATACTCGGTCACTGTCTTTTCTGTATTGGTAATGCACTGTTTCAGGTTCTGGATTGCTGCCATCGTTAGATGAAAGACAGTAGTTACTTCCTCCATTTGGTTAATCAGTCTTTCGAACATACTGGCCACGTCCCCAAGGTCTGACATCTTTTCTCATGGTAGCACCATGCTTTCAACTCCCCAAATCAGCAGCAGAACCCCAAGATTCCCAGATCACAGCAGTCTGCAGAAAAAATGGTAAGTCATGGAGCTTGATCCTTGACCTTTAAATGTCTTAGAGCTAGTTGGATTCTTATGCTGTTTTTAAATGGATATTCCAGGATTTACCCACATAGAAATGCAGTGTGAGTTACTTATGTGGCAATCTTGTTTCACCACTAAGCCACACACCCCAGAAAATGCTTTTAACAATGTGCTTCAAGCATGTTTCAATATACTTACAGTTCACTCCAGGCACTAATTTCCTCCTGGAGCAACCTTTTTGTGAAAACACATGCAGTGCTTTGAATATCTTGGCCCTGAGGTATTATGCAGACTGACTAACATTTTGTTTTGTTATAGATAACGTTTAGCAGCAAGTAGAGTCTCCGACTGCTAGACAGCATAACACACATCAGTCCTGCTGCATCTGTTTGAGCAAGAGGCAGAGTCACATCCTATGTCTGCAGTGATTTCTGGAAATGGTCTCCAGCTGGCCAGAAAACTCGCATTATATTTTAGTTTGTTTTCTTAGAATAGTATCAAATATTCAGTATTCAGTCTCATGTACTCAGGGTTTTATCAGTCTTGGTGTTCTGGATTTAATATCTGAGACATGCACACCACAACTGTGCTAAGCAACGCCCAAGTTCACTGAAACTTTAAAACAGGAAATAGAGACTTGTTATGCACCAGTTTGACTTGGGCAGTCTGGTTTATGGTTCATGTGTACAGCAGCTCAAAAGGTTCTACAATTGTCATTTCAAAATGTATTCATTTTGGTGTTTGTTTCTTTTTTTTCTATTGACTCTCAGATCTGCAGTCACCAAAAAAAGTAAGTAACTGTTTAAATAAGTATTCAAATGTTGCTTTTCAATCTGAAACCTCAAGAAATGTCGTAGTCTTAAAGGAAGCATTCTGACATGTTAACATGCAGTACTTTAACTAGTAAATGGCCGTGACTGTCCAGAGATCATCAAAAGTCTCCTGTGCTGTGCTTTTATATTGAAGTGCATTCCATTACAGGATATGATCAGTGCTTATTCTGTAAAGGAATCAATGATTGCTCAAAAGTGGTTGACATTTTCATAAAAGTTATTCCACACATTCTAAAAGATATTGTGTCCATTTGATCATCAGAGCACCTGTGTTTTTCCTCACACTAACCCCCGATGATTTCATTCATTTGACCGAAACTGCTCCACAAAACAAAGAACACTTTAAAAAAGTCCCAGTAATGGTTTTGTTAAAACATGTATCTGGAATAAAACAAGCCAAGCATTTAGCAGTTCCAGAAACTGATTGATCTTTGACTGTTAAAGCCACTGGAAGACCAAGGTTTACTAATGGTGTTCCAAGTGGCTCACTGCCATCTACGGTTATTATCTTATAATAGTACCACTGCTCTGCCTGTCTGTGAGGGGAGCAGGGGCAGGGAGCTGAATAGTGCTTTTAATACTTTGAGACCTCTTGCCACCATATAGGAAGCATATTAAAATAAAGTATAATGCAGATAAAAGTTTTCCCATGCAGTTAAATCAAAGGCGTTTATGTTCTGTACTACAAACCATATACTATAATAAATAAATATAGGCAACCACACACAACTCTCCCTGTGTTTCTATATCAGGGTTGAGATAACAGTACAGATGTCTCAAGCTACGTTCTCAAGGTCCATAAGATTCCATCTCTACCTCTTGATGGACACACAAACAGAGTTGTGTATGGTCACCCATACATTATTCCTTATGTTGTCAGTCAAAATGTAAGATTGGCATAAGCAGAACTTTGTTACAGAAGTACAAAAACTTCAGACCTTCCAATTTTTCATTATTGAGGATGTATTCATTAAAATGCGGTGATTGGTCTTTGTTCCAAAGATGACATCTGTTCATGTTGCTTATCTTACTTCTGCCCTGAAGGCATATTTTTCAGTCTATGATATCACAACACATTGTCATAGACATTATTTTGATGTCCTAAGTAGCTGATTATTTATTTTTGTATTTGTAAATTGGCGACTGGGAGAGACACATTAAGCCTAGCTTGTTTTCAAGGATAACGGGGAGTAGGTAACAGGAGGGAAGAAAATGTGCCAACAGGATTAATTTAAATGGAATATTAGCACTGAGACATAACTGTGGTAACAGCTAAAATAGCAGCATTGCAATATTTGAAATTATGATACATCCTTTTATCATGAGGAGGCATAGTTAGTAAGTAAAAAATTGCAACAATAAAAAGAGACATCAATCATACAGACGATTTTAAAAACACTAAGGGATTCAGTGTGAGGGGGGAAGTACAGTCAGGAAACTGTGTGTTGAAATCAAGATCAGAAAGGCACAAAGGGAGACCTGAGCAGAGGTTTGAAAGATAAGTAAGAAAAGTGAGACCAAGAAAGGATGGGAGATAGCACAAGAGAGATGGCAGGCATACGGACAAGGAAGATGAGCCAGTGAAAGTAAAGTAATGGGGGATGCAGAAGGAATATGTGTCAGAGGAAAGAAGGGAGTAGGAAGACAGGACTAAAGGACAGAGCAAGTCTGTAAGGTTGGAAGGGAAGGATACAAGCAAGTATTCAAAGAGGAGAAGAATCTTAAGGGAAAGGCACTGAGAAAAGAAAGAGAGGGAAAATGAACTTTTTGTGAATGGGAACTGTTATGTGTAAGGAGGGAGTCCATCGCAAGTGGCAGAAGGAGTGGAAGAGGGGTCCAGACTGGCAAAGGTAGAGTTTAGGATACCTTCATAGACCACATCTGTATAGTCAAAGAATGGTAAGATCATATTGAGAACAACCTCTTACCTGATCGGGAGTGGAATGCAGGATTTATTCCCATAATATAAAGGGCCCCAAGCTTAGGGTGTAATGTATTATGCCTTCAGGGTAGTAAAAGCACTAGGAGCAGATGATATGTAAGGTGCAAAGAGCCAGATTTCATTTGAATGGCTTTAATGATAAAGAATAAAATGCATTGCATTTCTGTTTTAATTGTTTTGGGATGTGTAGTCTATTGATGTCAATAGTATATATTTTTAAATACTTAAAGTATTTCAACTTAACATGCCAGGTAGAGAAATTAACTTTGACACAAGACACCATCTCTGCAAGCAACATGTTGAGTTAAATATACTAAACTGGAATTCAATTACTCGATTCACGATCCTGTCGCTGTACTTTATGTGTGAAGCTCTTAAACTATCCTGTCACTGAACTTTATGTGTGAAGCTCATAAAATTGTTTTGATAAACTATATATCATAATTTAAAGTGGAACTCAGGCTAAAATTCTGGCATGAATAAACTCAGAATTTGGATCAGCAGACAGGGTGCTGACTGTGCTTGGTATCACAGAAACTTGGCTTAAAGCCACTATCCTCCCACATGAAGTAGCCCTACCTGGGTACACCACTTTCAGGCATGACAGGTTAGGCAGGAGAGGTGGCGGTGTACTCTTTTACATCAAGTCCAATCTTGCAGCTACTGATATAACTCCACTGGCCACCTCTTCTTCACTAGTGGAATCTCTCTTTGTCTCTATTACCGTAGAAAACAACAAAAAACAAACCATTAGATGCATCTACCTTCCACCTAAACTGTCACTGCTGCCCTCCCATTTCTCATGTCCTCCCTTTCTGATTTCCTTCATCAGGAGATGATCTTGCATGGTGACTTCAACATTGAGTGGAAGTCACACAGTGCAAGTAATGTCAACTCCTCGCTGGCAGATGTCAGCCTATTTCAGCTCATTTCTGAACCCACCAGGTGGAACCTCAGGACAGGCAATCATGCCATCATTGATTGTGTCCTGTCCATCTGTGCACACTGAATCTCAGCTGCAGGAGTCCTGCTGGATAGCATAAGTGTCCACTCACCAGTATATTGCATCTGGAGCAACAAATCTCCTACCCCACCACCTAAGATTGCTGAATCCAGAAACTTTAACTTTGATCAACCCCCCTTTCTAAATTCTATTTTTAATGTTAAATGGGACCCAATACATAGCTTACCCACTATTGACCAGGCCCTAAACTATCTAATCAACCGTCATGTCCCCTTGTCCATCACAGATCTAAAGGGAAATCTGCCCGCTGGCTGACTAATGAGATCAGGAAACAAATGCTGCTGTGTGACGTGGCCTGGAAAACTTTAGAAAACTAGCCTCACCTCAGATTAGCACTCCTATACATGCCTTAGGAACACCTGCAAGTCCTTGATAACAAATACAAAGAGGAGGTATCACCATTCTTTACAAATGGACAAACTCTGTAACCTCAAAGACCTTTGGACCAAAATAAAATCCTTACTAAAGGGGAAAAACCTCCATCCTTCCTGACTTATTAGTTGCCAAGGATAAAGTTCTGTCTAACCCATCTTCTATAGCCGATGGCTTTAACAACTTATTCACTGACATTAGCACATACACATCACATTTCAGCCTGCCCCAACCTTGCCACCTCTCACCTGACACCCATCCCCCCCACAGTACCACTACTGGGCTATTCCACATCATATTAACTTCCTACAAAGAAGTTATTAAACTATTGCGTAACCTCAAGGACCATTGTTCATCTGGCCATGACACAACTGAGCCCCAGTTTCTAAAATGGAGAGACCCCTGCACTGACTTACCCAGTCAGAGACCTGATCAACAGATCCTTCATGGAAGGTATAGTCCCCACTAAATGGAAGTCTGCCCTAGTCATCTCCATCCATTAGGGGGAATTCAACCTCTCCTGTTGAAAACTATAGACCCATCTCAATCCTTTGTCAGCTAGCCAAAGTACAAGAAAGAATTCTTTATAATAAGTTATATAATTACCTAGAGCAATACCAACTTCTGCCCCTGCCAACATAGATTTTATAAAAATCACAGCACCCTCTCTGCCCTCATAAAGGTTACCTCAGATATTCAACTTTCCTTCGACTGTGGCCAGGCAACTGGACGTTACCAAAGCCTTTGACTTGTCAAATGATGAACAACTCATACTGAAATTAAAACTGCTGGGGCTCGATCAACACTCCACTACCTTGATCCAAAACTACCTCACTGGCCTCTCCCAAAATGTTAGGTGGGCTGGTTACCAATCTCCCTTCAGACTCATTTCCCTTGGTGTCCCCCAGGGTTCTATCTTGGGGCCACTACTCTTGTCTCTTTTCATTAATGAGCAGCTCAACTCATGCAATAATGCTGCGGTTCAGCTTCACATGGATGATGCTATCATATATAGGTCTTCAGTTGATTTCTCATGGCTTCACCACCACTTGGACTCCAACTTCCGCCAACTGGAGGCATGGTTCATTGCAAATATCCTGCTTCTGAACACACTCAAAAAAAGATAATGCTGTTCCTCTCATACACCTACAGAACTAAATTCTGTTACTACTCTGAATGGTGAGCCCCTAGAAAATGTACACTCTTTTAAATATCTAGGCACCTCCTTTACCCTAGTCTCTCCTTTGAGGCACATGTCGACAAAACCAACACAAGGACCAGCCGTAGGGTATGAGGCACCCTAGGCGAACTTGCAAATGACGTCCCCCTCTGGCAGGACTGTTACCTGGATTTTTCCAGGAGGATTCATTTGGTGAGTGGTAAAGGTTGATGTGCATGTAGTATGCAGAAAATATATATAAAAAGCCAGAGGGTTTTAGATTCTTTTTGGTACATTTTCAAAAGAAAGTATTGCTTTCTTTCAAGTGCATCTTATACACTAAAGTGGGTGGGACGAGGGAATTACTTCACAATGAAAATATATGATTAAAAAAAATTTCACAAACTCAAACACTGGAAAACCCATACCTCAACAACTCCTTTATTTCCTTTAATAAAACAATTTAGTCATACATTATTACATTATTTAATTCCAGCTAGATTTAACAGCCAAGTTAGCACTGATTTCTGTTTACTGAAATGCAACTGCAAGAGCTTGCATATTGTTTTGTTTTGAGCCAAGTTTGCTGTAGGCAATAAAGTTTCTGACATCAACCACACCGGGAAAATAACTTTTGGTTTTCCTTACCCCTTACTACCTGGAAGACATTGATACAGCACCTCCCCTCTGGGTCTTTAATTTATTTTATGCAATATATTACTACATAATCATCTTGAACTGCACAACGTTTTCACTGTGGGGGAACCAGGGCAAGTCAGAACTTGAGCTGAGGGTCCAAAGTCCAGAAAGTTTAGGAATAAGAAACTAAATGTCAGGAAATTGCAATTTTTATGTTTGCTTGCATGCATTCACAAGAAACATTATGCAACAGCTTAGGAGAGAAGTGGGTTGTGGAGGCGTGGCACTGTGGCAGCCAAGGGAGGCACTGCATTTGGGGGCTTGGCACTGGTGGACCAACGGAGGTACAGTGTGCAGATGACACTGGTCTCCAAAAGTGCAACCAAGTACTAGCGTTTTCACCGCAGCAATCAGGGGCCGACTCGTCATTGCAGCGTTAGTCATTCCGCTGCAATGAGGGAGCGACCCGTCATTGCTGGGTGAACGCTGGTACTGTAATATTATTTGTGAACATGGCAGAGGCTTGCTGCAGTGTTTACAAACAATATTACTCACCCTCAGTGCCAAGGGGGTGCCCAATCTCCCTCGGCAGTATGTGTACCCCCACAACAGTGTTTGTTTACCGACGGGGGCCCCAATCCCCATCGGCTTCAGTGCCCTAACTTTGATGTTGCCCATCGGCATTATGTCTCTCCCCAGTGTCATCTGCTGATGGGGAGGTCACTTCCATTGTCATAATCCCCCAACACACACTACAGTTGTGCCATGGGGAATTGTCCATCCCCTCGGCTCTTCCCCTTTTTGTGCGGCGGGGTGCTCAATCCCCCATCAGCAACAGTTGCCCCAACAAACACTATGTTGGCACACTGGGAGCTCAACGGAGCAAAGCAATCTACGTTCGGCATTAACAAATGCTTGTTGACATCCTGGCCGTAATGTCTTTTTGCACTTCTGGTGCAGAATAGTGTGATTGCTGTGGGAAATCAGTGTGCAGGACACATTAAGAAAACCACAGTGACTCTGTTCATGAGCAGAGGTCCTAAAATGCCTATGTTGAAAATTTGGTGCCGAAAGTCCATAAAATGACTGTTACGCACATGCATTGCACAGTTTCCACATATGCTCAGAAGTGTAAGCATTTTTAATATTCCCAATACAGATTTTCAACATTGCCATCTCTTCATACCTCCCTATGGATGGTACTGTATAACTGTCATTCTTTACATCTGTCTGTGTTTTCATACATATTGCGCAGAATGGCAGTGTTGCTGTTGGAAATCAATGTTCAGGACACATTGACAAAATCACACTGCCTCTCTGCCTCTCTTCATGAGAAGAGGTCCTAAATGCTTTCATGAGGTGGGGTCACAAAAAGGTCATGTTGAAAATGTTTACTGCAAATACCAACAAACGCCCGAGGCATTAGGGTTTCTAACCATAACGTCCTACCCAGTACAGACTGCCAGGCATCAGGGTGTGCCTTTGGATTGCTGACTGTACTGCTCATGCCATCCCACCCCCAGCCACTGATAGGCATCGAGGTGTACATTGGACTCTTCAGCCCCAGACTTCACCCCATTCCCCTATGCTGCACCCATTTCACAGTATGTCCTTATGGAATGGGGTGACTGTAAGTCAAACACCACACGACACCCCTCAACACATGTCGGTGCCTGCAGAATAAGGTGAGGTGACATGGCACTACCGTCATGGGTGATGACCCAAATACTTACCCCAGTGCCTGTCCATCTCTACAGGATGGAGGTGAGGTTGGCATGAAGTTCAATACTTCACTGCCATTCCTATTCTGCATCTGTCTAACTCCTGCATTTCCAATGCTAATACCAGCAAGCAAACATTCGGCATTGACAAATGCTTGTTTTGTTTTAGTTCAGCTAACTAGCTGCATCACTTCAGAATCTTCACTCAGTCAGTCACTGACCTCATCAGATAAAATAGTCCTCCTCTTGTCAAATTGCGCTCTGCTTGTCTGGCTGCCCCTCAGAAAACAACATGGCTGCCACCAGTCCAGTATACAACATACACTCAGTGGACCCTGTGGGATCCCCTGACTCCAACAATAGGTAGTTGTTTTTTTCCCCTCTGGCCAGAAACTGGAATGAAAATCTCCTTCTCTGAGATGTGATGGTGGAGGTGGGGGGGTTAGACCACCAGTCTCCTCCGCACAGCCAAATCCAGGCTGTTCCTGCTGCCTTGACCTGCTCTGCCCCCCTCCCAGCTGGCTTGCTTCTGCTCACTCTGTCTGCAGTCAGTGGCCTGCAGGCCCTATTCAAGACTGGAAGTGGGTACTTTTTACTTTACTCCCACCACTCCAGCCCCTGCTCTAAAGGGATCAGTCTTGACTTTTCCAACCACCTGCCAGGCCACTCACTGCACAGCTCCACCCTAATGATGATGAGAAACTGCTCCTTGACTGAGTGTGAATACATGATGGTCCAATGCCGTCCGGTCACCCTGCCTTGCAAGCTAACCCCCTCGGACCTTGTCCTCTCCCTGACCATATCTGAACTTCACAAGTCCTGGCTGCTGCTGGCTCTCATCCTTCCCATGTCAAAGTGAGCCAGCTCCAGTGCCTTCAGCAGCACAGTGCCCCGTGCCCTCCTCCCTAGTAGCTCCCCTTGCCCTACACACTGACCTTCAGTTATCTTTAGGGTTTATCTCTTTTCCTTTGCAAGTTTGAAACCAAATTCATCTCTTTATCATCACTCACTAACACAGCTGCTCAATCTCTTACTGCCTCGAGTCTGTCTGCACATGCCAGAAAAAACTGATTACACCTAGTGCCAGCCACTCTCAGTCTACACCTCTCTGTACATGCACTCCAGCCACTCTGGTGTCAAACATAAAACAGACAGCAGCAGAGATCCAATAGAAAAAGGAGTGGCTGTTTTATGGGTGGGTCAGGCAGGCACACAGTGATGAATCTGATGGACAAGTCTTCACCCCACCCCACCCCACTCCACCCATCCCCAAGTTACATAGCTTTGATGCTAATTTTTCATCCATCCAGACCACTTGCAAAAAAAAAAAAGAAAAAAGAAAACTTTGTCTGAAAGTCTGAAAGTGACAGCACCTCCACCCACACACACACACACACACACTGAACCTATCCTTAAGGCCAGCTATGACTGTCACTACTCTTCACCAGAAGCTGGATTTGCTCTGCCGGCTCCAACCACTACTATCCAGAGCATGTTGCCTGAAAATTGCAATGGCGTCTCTCCTTCCACTACTTTCTTATGGCTCCCCCTTATTCCTATTACTTAAGTCCTCTCCTCTGAACCATCTAAAGCAAGTATATCATAGAACAGAGTGCTTTGTCTCAGGAGCTGCCCCCCCCCAACTGCGTCATTGCACCTTACTGTCATCTTTGGGCTGGCTCCAACTGGAAAACATAATTTCCAGTATTCCTCCCTTTACCTGGTTCACAAACTCACATACCTGTACACTTCACCAAGTCTAACACTGTGGTCAGAAAACCCCACCAGCAGGATCCTCCACTCCTCTTCTCTCCCACTGTTATCTGTGCTGGCAGCATGACTAGCTGCTAGTAGGAGATCCTTTTACTTATGCTGCTCCATCAGCTTGGAACTCCTTCTCTCCATCTATCCTCTCCTGCCCTACCTTACAAAGTTTCAAACTTGCTCTCCACAAATATTTATGGGCCTTATGCACAAAAGTGCAGAGTGGGTACGTGCCACGTATCCCTGGTGCATAGCCCATGCCACACCCAACAAGACCCACTGTGCCCTCTGCATGGCATTCACTACCAGACAGCCGCCCCTCCCACTCTGGATCACTGGCAGCATGTGGCCCTACACACAGGGGACAGACCGGGGGTGGCACAGGGGGCTTTCCAGCACTCTCTGGGATGCATGAATGTGTGCAGTGCCAAGCACAGGTGTTGGCACCTCCACCAGGTAGGGGCAGCTGTAAAGGCAGGGGGCCTGTTTGCAAGCCCCCCAAGAGTGATACCTGTGGACTGCAGTAGTGAGGCAGGGTCCATTGCACCCCCACCATTGGAGCCCCAGCATGTGGGGCACACCAGGAGGCCGATGGGTGGTTGGCTGGGCACTTGACCCCCACACCACTTTTGGCACACTATGCACCGGTATCCTTGCCAGTGCCCACAGACAAAAGTGATCCACTACAGGGTCTGGGCTGGGTGGGTGATTGACCACTTGCCCAGATCTGTGGCTCTGCACCCGACTGCCCTTGTGGGCCTGCACACCAAGGGGCGGGGCTGCATACGGGAGATGCACAGCGCCCACTGTTTGTGAATGTGGCCATCCTTGGATCTCTTGCAGGTGCAGAGCTGCACTGGCAGGGTATGTGTCTCCAGCATGTACTATCCACCCCTTCATATATAGGGGCCAATAGGAACTTGCTCCTGCCTCTCCTAAGGTCCCATGAGCAATGAATTGCCTCATACTTCACCCTACTTCCCCTTTTCATGACAACACTGCTATCTCAACTTGTGTAAATTAGACAATCGTTATACACATGGACCTGTTTTTATATTTTTCTGCATACCGCTTGAAGTCATCTGTGGCTTACACTGTACGTGTTGTAATGTATTGTTTTATGATTGTACATCGGTTCGTATTTTACATTTGTGTATTCCCTTATCCTTTGTACCTCTCCCCAGTTCGCCCCTGAAAAAGGGACTGCACAGTCTCAGTGGGTTCACCGGGTTACCAAAATTAAAATAAAAAAGAATATCCTGAAGAAGCCTCATGCCGAAAATCAGATCTTTGAGTTTTTTTCATTTAAAAGTTACAAGTCTTTTTGTAACCCTTAATTCACTGCCAGTTCAAAAATGGCAGTTTCAGATAAGAGCTACTGATGATGTCATAACCTGAACTCATAACCTAGTCCTCCCTGCAGACTAACTTATATGACTTATTCAATGTCTATACAGGTAGTTTAAACTAAATAAAGGGTAATATGAGTCAGCTCTCACCCCTGCCATTGGTGGGCTTGTCATCACTCCCCAAAATGCCAAATGTGCACATACATCCTCAGAAAACAAATCAGAGCCAACATCAACTTGAACAAGCAACCTCCATAATCTCCTGACCAGAAAGAGAAAACTGGAACAGTCCAGGAAGACAGTACAACCTCGCACCAAAGAGGATGTACATTTCTGGAAGGCGATGGTTTTAAATACAAACCAAGAAAAAGTGAAGGCACACAGGCTGCAGAGTTTCAAAATGTAATCAAAGTGATTTATTTACCACAGGATATTCAGTATAAGTGTGGTGCAAAAAGTATAACACCACTAGTCCCAAAACTGAGGATACAGATGAGTAACCGCGCTGCTGCTGAGTGAGTGAAGACACTGTGCTGTTGAACTGTACTTATTCTAACATCAAAGGACTGCTACAGTGCTTGCCGTGTCTTGTAATTACTAAACTGTGTTCAGCTGATGTGGGGACTCTGGGGTGGGCCGGTAGCTGAGCACCACAGGAACAAGGATTTACATTCGAGCTGCTCACAAGCGCAAGCACGCGAGAGCGAGAGTGAGTGGCGTGAGCGCCACTCGGTAGAGAAAAGTAAACAAAGCTTATAGCAAGTTTCTTCCTGCACTTCTTTAAGTAGTGTTCATATTTTTGTGATTTAGTGCAATATTAGGGATTATCTGTTCACTTTAAGGGATCATAGAGGGAAGTAAATTAGGTTATTAGTGGCTTTTCCACTCGGTAGAGGAAAACTACTTTAGGTTTGTAATAAGCAAGTATTTGAAAGAAATTGTAAAGTTTAAAATATTGTTAGCCATGCAATTGCGAAAGTCTTTAATAGTAATGGGCTGCTTATCAGGCCTTTTGTTTATGGATTCAAGTCTTCGGATCCTTGCAAATGATGCTGAGGGTCAGTTTGAACAAGGTAGATCAGAGAAAAATTATGGTTACTTGAATTTACTATCTGAACTAACAAATGATATGCTGTTAAGATTTGAAATGGTGGGGATGCTAAACAAAAGAGCACAAAACAGAATAGGAGATTACAGTTTATCAGTTTTTAAGTTCAGACCTAATATGGTATTACCTTTCTTTATTGGGCTATTACTAATTCTATCTAGGGATATAGAAACAAATCCTTGTCCTTTAAACTTACATCTGCACAGTGATAAGTTAATTTGGGGGAAAGGGGGCATAACAGTGGCTCATTTAAATATTTGTAGCTTTTTTCCTGAAAAAACCAAAACTTGAGGCCTGGGTTTTAAAATATAAACCACATGTTTTGAGCTTAACAGAAACTTGGTTAAAGCCATCAATAACAAATGGTGTTCTGGGTCTTGATGGCTATAAAATAATAAGGAAAGATCGGGCTGGTAACTAGAAAGGGGGAGGTATTTTAATCAATTATAAACAAGAGTTAATAGTTTCTATTTAGAGTTAGATGGTGATTTAATCTCTGATTGTGAATGGCTATTGATTGAGATAAAACAAGGTGATTGTTATAAGCTTAATCATTGCACTGTATACAATCCTCCAAAATTTGCACAAAAAGGCTTGGATAAATTTTTGCCATTTGTTTCTAATTATCAATTTAGTGGTAACTTTTTAGTTTTGGGTGATTTTAACATACATTGGGATTCTGTTGCTGCTTCCCATATTGAATCTTTGTTAACAAATGCAGGTTTGTGTCAGCTGGTTCAAACTTTTACACGAATGATTACAAAGGCTAATAACCAAACAATCCTGCATTGGATATTAACAAACAATCAAAATAAAATAAAGAAGATAGGAGTTTTGCCAGATGTAATGAGTGACCATCAGGTAATATATTGCACCTGGAGAGAATACCCTACCCCCGTCTGATTACTTACAGAAAAATTTATGAAGAGTTAGATGTTGGACTTTTGTTTGATATGAGTGCAGTAGATTGGTCATATTTGGATGCTATACCTTGTATAGAGTCAGCAGTTGATTTTTTCACAACACAAGTATTAATGTTGCAGAATAAATATTGTCCTATGTTAACAAGGAGAGTAAGGGGACAGTGAGTAAATGGATTACTCCAGAGATGTTTAAATGGATGAAACAAAGGGATCTAGCATGGAAGCAGTTTTGTTCAAGTAAAAATGTAAGGGATTTTCAAATGTATCAGAAACTTAGAAGTGAAAGTAAGATTAAATTAAGGTTACATAAATCAGAATATTATACAAAACAACAAGATTATAACTTGCAAAATCCAAAAACGTTTTGGTCTTCTATTAACTCTTTAGTGTCTCCATCGATAAGTGAGCAATCTAGTGAGTGCCTTGTAGATGGAGATATCATAAACAATCCCCAAGAGATAAGTACAGCATTTTTAAATATTTTTTTTGGATATGAGTAAATATAGTTTAGAAAATAAGAATCAACATTCAAAGTTTGTCTACAGATTCCCAAAATGGTTCAGTTTTTTATTTTACAGAAATAAAGCCAAATCAAGTTTAGAAAATATTAAAACAAATGCCACTAAAAAATTTTGGTATTGATGAAATTCAGCCAAGTTTTTGAAATTGATAGCTTTACATACTTATGTGCCATTGACAAAATTATTAGACATCACTAATTACAGGGATTGTTTCACAACAGTGGAAACAAACTTTAATAAGACCTATATATGGGGGGGGGGGTGATCCCAAAGATTTGAAGAATTACCACCCAGTTTCTCTTCTTCATCCTTAGGGTAAACTTTTGGAAAAGCTTATTAATGAGCAAATTAGCAACTACCTGCAACAGAGTGGGTTCGCGGGATCCTGAGAAGCATGGCTTTAGGAAATATCATAGTACAGGAACTGCCTTGGCCAGGTCCACAAATCACATCAGTGAGGCTATGGATTGGTGTGGCGGGAACTGCAAGGGTGACTTCCCTCTCCTACTCAGAGAACCCTCATCACCCAGACCAGTATAAGGCCTAACCAGGCCTGAAAGGGTTCTCTCCTCTGGTGCCTCCTCCACTGGTTGCTAAGGGACTTTGTCCCTTAGGGAGGTACTGGGCCCACTTTGGGGGCTTGGTAATCACCCACCAGTGATAAATGGTGAAGACTGACACAGATAAGATATGAAAATTATATATCTGCCATAATTCTTGCTCTTTCTGTGTATCTTCACCATTCATCACTGCTTCCCGCCCACCTTCCCCTCTTAGGCCTCGGTCTCTGGGTGATCCTCTTCCCTGTGTGTTTTTCTCAACTAGGGACCATAGGGTCCTTTTCCAGTGCATGGTGACTCCACTCTACCCTAAGGGTGTAGGAGGTATCCTGGGAAGATAGGCAGGGAGGTAACTCTCTGTTGGGGATAACCATGGCCACTTCTCTGTTCTGTTGGAACCTCTCTTCAGGACTTCCTGGACCTTCACTCTGCTTCAACCATATCTGCGGTTTCTTGAGGCAATGTTGGGGAGACCCTGGTGACCCCTCTCAGACAATTCCTCCTCCTTCCAACCCATTGCTTAAGCGGTATCCCCAGTGAGGTTCCTCTTGGGCATCTCTCCTCTTCTTATTCAGTGAATATCAAAATCCTCCAATGTATAGCACTCCTCCTTTGGAGGTGACGTCTCTCTATAAATTCTCCAAATTCTCCAAATTCTCCTCCTTCGGGAGTGATGCTTCTTTAAAGAATCCTTAAACCTCTAAATTCTCAAAAACCCTCCTTGGTGTGTGTCTCTCCTCAGGAGGATATTTCTTCAAAGTGGTCCTGTCTCTACTTCATGATACCCTTTGACAAGAAAAGGAGACACTGACTGGTTACCTTGCCCAGTAAAAAGACTTCAGAATAGCCACTCTGCCTATTCTCATGGGCTTATCTCAGCCTCCTGCTTCATAGCCTTGGTTAAAGGATCTTCTCCATCTTGGGAGAAGAGTCATTGGCATAAAGTAGTGCTGTCTCCTCCATCCTCGAGCAGTCCTCTGGGCCCCTGTAATTCAGGTGCAGTGTCTCCCCTCTATTTTCTCTCTCTCTCTCTTTCCTTCTATCTTCCCTTCCCTCCCTTATCTATCCCTCCCTTCCCTACTCACTTTGAGGTTGGGGCCTCCCTGTCCTAAACCCTTAGGCCTCCCTCTCTTTCTGTCCTTTCCTTGACTTTATTCCTCCTTTTGGTTTCTATAGCCTTTCCTTTTCCTATCCCTTGGGCTCCCTTGCTCCCACCCTCTCTCTTCTTCTCTATCACTCTCTGGCATGCAGAACTGGGACTGGGGAAGGGTCAGTGTCAGTTACTGGCCAACCCACAAGGGCCACAAAATGCATCGGCCTCATGGGTGGAGCTGCTCCAATGTCAACTCCTCCCCCTTGCAAAAAAAAAAAAAAAAAAAGCTCCCACAGGGTTCTGATTCTCTGGCCAGAACCCCACCAGTGATGAATGGTGAAGATACACAGAAAGATCAAGAATTATGGTAGGTAAGTAATTTTCATTTTTGTAAAATGCCATATACATTATTTAGAAAATGCCATCATAAAACATACATGACTTACAAATGTAAGACTGGCAATGAGAGTGCTTTTATTTATAAAAATGCCAAGGGGAATAAAAATACATTTACAAACTAACCCATTTGGACTGTGATGGGAAGGGTGGGATGCCCAGTGCATTGGTGGGTCACCTGCTAGCAACACACTGTGACTTGCAAATCTAAGAGTAGCTATGGAAACATTTTTATTTATAAAAGGCCAAAGTGAATAAAAAATACATTTACACACTAACTTGTCTGGCCTGTGGGATGATGCCCACTGCACGGGTGGGCAGACAGCCAGCCACACAAAGTTGTCACTTGCAAATCTGAGACTGTCTATGGAAACATTTTTATTTACAAAAAGGCCACATTAAAACATTATTATTTATAAAATGCTGTGGGCTCCCGATACCTAAATAAATACAGGTAGACTTATTAATTAATCAATGTAAATAAACAGGACATTTTCCTTCTGGGTTAAAAAGAGCATAGAAACTGCTTACCTTTTTACAGAAAAAGGCTGGCAATCAGTAGAATTCAGTGAAGTAATGTAGCTGGTAGTTGTCTTCCTTCTGAACAGGTTCTCAGTGTCGCAGGTTGCAGGTGTTCCTCCTTACAATAGGTAGTTTCTGACCTGAAAAGCTGGGCTTTTTATTGCACATTTTTCTGACCCCATTCTTGGGTAAACCATTTTGATTGACTTATCCACTGTGACCCGCATCAAATCTTATTGGATCATGTGAACAGTGTGAAAGACCAGCGTCAATCAAAAAGGTGTTAAGTGTGTGGGTGCATGCATGTGGTTTGCCAGTCCAAAGTCTATCTTTTGCCAATCATTATTTTGCTTAGCTTGTGGTCTTGTGATGCTTTTGTAATAGTTAGAAAAATTACAAAACAAAATTCTGCCCAGGAAACATTATTAAAAGAGCAGACAAAATGAGAAAGAAAGATAGATAGAGAGATAGACAGACAGACACACATGCATACATATATACATAGGGACAGACAGAGAGTGATTCTGTAGGTTTGTTCTAGAGCCTTTCACCCAAAGAAGGACACCACACCCAGTATTGCTTTGGTTGCTCAGTCGGCACACCATTTATAAAACTTTATCATTACATTTTTTATCCAACAATACTGAGTTCCTTTACATACCATATTTAAATCCTTTCTTTATTTCCTTATTCTCTTTATTTTGAAATATCACAATTTATGTCATGTTTTATAACACCTTTTATATCACATTTCTCTTCATCCCTGGATATAAACCTGAGGGGGTCTTTCTTTCTTATTCATGTTTCTTTTTTACTCGCAGATGTAAACTTGAGGGGGTTATCTCTTAATGTCTGGGCCAGGTCCAATTCCTGCCCCCATTTTCAATTCCTGGGTGTCCATACCCTTTCCTCTTGTCTGGACCAAGTCCAATTCCTGTTCCCCCCATTTTCTATTCCTGGATGTCCACACCCTTTTCTCTTACACCCACCTTGGTGTAATTCTAGAATTCTCCCCCCCCCCACCATCCAGAAAGTATTTTCCTTCTTCTTCTTCCACTAGCCCGTCTCCAGCCTGCATTGGAAGTCGTGCTTCCCCCCCAATTCTTTCCTTCCAATTAAGTCCTCCACCAAGCATCTATGTCCCTTCCAATTTTGAGGACGAAATGGGGTTACCCATCTAGGCTAGATGGACCCAGTCCACTCTATACAACCCAGCTAGGTGTCATACCATTTCATCATGCCACAATATCTCTCCCCCCAATTCTTTGAAAAACCTTCTCCCCTCTTCTGTTCATCCTCTTTCTGGCCCCTTCATTGGCCTTGTGTTTTATGCATCCCTCTATATCCTTCTTGCCACCATCTCCTACTATGCTACTGTGACCCAGAGTCTCCCACCCTTAATCATGCCCGGGTCTTCCCACATATGATTAAACACATCTAAACTCAGGACTTGTCCCCATGTCATTGCCCCCCAGCTTTACAATAATTAAATCAGGTTCTGGGTTGATCCCGCATGTTTCATCCATCAATGGCATAAATTGTTCCCAACACATCCCTTGCATGCCCTTCCACCGGATCTGTACCTTCCGGTGGACAAAAAATTCAGCTGTTTCCACCTGGCTTCTGTTCAGCCTGTCTCTCAGACCCTTTTATGTAGGAATGCCACACAATCCATACCTTTTTCCTGCGGCTGGTTCTCTATAACATATAAACAAATATTTGCGAAAAACATACTTTTTATATACATACTGTCCCCTCCCTTTTTGTTTCTGTTTCCTGTGGATAGAAAAAAAACACTTCATTATTGATTGCCATTCCTGATGTACTTTTTATAGTAGCTGGACTTCCACCTGCCCAACTTCTTTAAGCTGTCCTTCAGCACCCCTTGGGCTGTAGCAGCAAAGGCTGTCCCTGTCCTACATGAATGTGATGGATATCCACCAGGGTTTTTCCTTCAGGGCCATGATCCCTTTCTTTATCACCCCAATACATGATTCCCTGTTACCCTCTTCCTTTCTGGTGAACAAGCAATGAATCCCCTCCAGTTGTCCTAATGGCCTAAGAGTCCCATACTGCCTGAACTGGGCAAATAGCCTCTCTCTAACACTGCTGTATTGGGACATGGATCCCCTTTTTCTTCGAATCCATTTTTGATTTGCAGGAAATTCATGATCCTTCCACTCCATTGGGCATCCTTTCATTGAAACCCTGACCCAAAGGCACCTTTCACTGGACCCAATAACCCCCCCCCAAAAACATGCACCCCATACCTGCCCATGAATCCTACCTTGAACCCATCACCTCGAAGGTCGAGTAGCAACCTGTGGCATTGAAACATAGAAACATAGAATTTGATGGCTGATAAGGACCGCTTGGCCCAACTAGTCTGCCCATTTCTCTACCTAATGGATAAGCTGCAGATCCTAATTAACCAACAGCCTACTTCCTCCTACCCCCCAACAAGAATTGCTTTATGTCTGTCCCATGCATTCTTGAATTCCCCCATTGTTTTTAACTCTATGACCCCCTCAGGAAGGCTGTTCCATGTATCCACAACCCACTCTGTGAAGAAATACTTCTCACAATTCCTCTGAGCCATCCCCTCTACCTTCAAATTGTGCCCCTTGTTTTGTACAGCTCTTTTCTGAAAGATGCTACCTCTTGGACTTTCTTGATTCCTTTGAGGTATTTGAAAGTTTCTATCATGTCCCCCCTCTCCCTCCTTTCCTCAAGGCTATACATCTTTAGTTTCTTTAGTCTTTCTTCATATGTCTTCTGATGCAGACCCTGCATCATTTTGGTTGCCCTCCTCTGGACAGCCTCCACCCTGTCTATGTCTTTGCGGAGATGGGGTCTCCTGAACTGCACACAGTACTCCAGATGTGGTCTTAGCAACTGTCTCTACAGAGGGCCAACAACTTCCTGTTTTCTGCTGGTGATGCCTCTCCCTATGCATCCCAATATCCCCACAGCCCTCCTTACTGCCTTCTCACATTGCTGGCCCACCTTTAGGTCATCTGATATGACTACCCCAGGTCCCTTTCCATTTTTGTTGTTGGCAGTATCTCACCCCCCCCTTGGTGTACTCTTCCCCTGGGGTTTTTGTTTACCAGGTGCATTACTTTGCACTGCTTTGCATTGAATCTAAGCTGCCATACATTTGACCATTCCTCTTGGCAGTACCTCTACCAATTTACTAACAACTGTTCCATTATGGGCCTTCTCCTCTCCTGATCTCTCCTGTTCCCTGCTGCCATCCCATCATCATCCTCTTCACCATTACTACCCCGTTGCCCCTGTTGTGGCCCTAGCCAAGCATTGTGTAAATGTGAGCCCTGGCCCAATGGCCCTGCCATTACAGAGCAAGTGACCACTACTTGTTACGCCTTCTGAAGCATCCTCTTTTGGAATTATATAGCCAACCATTTCATTCAGTTTGTTCACCTTCTGCTCAGGGAGCCTAAACAACACTTTTTCACCTCCATTCCTATCCCCAAAAATTCTAACAGTGACTTGAACCTTCTGTCTTTTTCCCCCAGTGGCACCTCCAGTACGCTACCTTGTCATCAACATTATCTCTTCCCTAATTCCCTTCACCTGTAACTCAAAATGTGTCCAAGTCATGTACCACTGCCCTATAATGTAATATTCTGGCCCAACAAACAGCTATAAAGGCTTCCACTCCTGAAATGAGGAAAAAACAAAAAAAAACACCTCTGAAGATGCAGTGGGGGGAAGATTACAGTTCTGCTCTACACCATGGACCCCAGCGGCCACAGACAAGTAGATAATGGCAATCTTCCCCAAGTCATATGCAACTTACTTCAACCATGAGGCTGTTTGGTCTCTTGTTGCTCCAACCAGGTCACCTCCACCCTCACTGAGAGTGCTGATGAGTGCTGCTGAACCATCTCTTGCCAGCTGGTACTCTAACACCTGCATGTTATCCTGAAGTGGAAGTAAAGCGCTACTCAATTTCTGTCTGGTGGTAATGATCATTGTTAACAATCAGGGATGTCCAGTATGCCCTTCTTCAGTCTTAAATTCCATAACCCACTCTGCACCCACAAAAAGCTCAAGCTGGAGCTGCTGTGCTCCATATTAGCAGCTGTTGGGAATGAAGATTTTCAAGCCCACTCGCTCTCCAAGATGATTATCTCCACCTCCCTCTCAAATCAGCTACCAAAGATCCAAGGTACTGCATCCTGTCACTACCCATCTCATATCCCTGTCACCCTTCCAGCCCACCTCAGCCCCAAGGGCCTTCACAAATACCTGGCAGCATTAGCAAGCAACTTATGAATGGAGGGGATATGTATCATCCTGTTCCTGGGTGTTTGATTGCTAAAGGACAGCTTTCCCAGCATCATTGTGACCAGCAACCCTAACAGCACAGGATCAACTATCGCAGTATAGTGGGACTGTAGACAGGACCACAGAAACCTTAATATATTGTTAGGGCTGGTACACAAATGATTGGTGTTGGATACGGTACCAGGAAAACTTATGGACTTCAAAAACCCTCACCTCCCTAAGTTAAATAGGCAGTGCCAACTAAACCTATGCCAGAGACAATAAACCCTCTGGCCCATAATGCAGCTGGACTCATGGCCTCCTTCATTGACCTCTACAGCTGGCCCAGGCTGGCACCAGAGACCCCTAAAATGTTCCTGTTCCACATTGGGCTCATGTTAACCAAGCCACCTATGAAGACTATTGCTCCTTCTAGCTTTAAAGTGCCTGATCTGTCTTAGACTCCCAGCAACCTTAAATGACCGCAACTCCAGCCCAATAATTCTCAATAAATGATCCACCTGGATGCCAGCCTTCAAGGCTGGGTATAAATTCTACACACTGCAATGGTGCAAGAAAAGTGATCTACTGTATAACTGAATTGAAACTACCCCAGCATATGCTGGCAAACCAAACACAGTCTGGTTAGCCCTCATACACTTCTTGGCATTGGTCCTGTTGGTTTACCTGGCTGAGGTCCTGGCCATGGCACTGGTATTGGCACCAGCACTGGGGTAGGCACTGGTAAGCAGGACTGGTCATGTTCTTTTTGTTTTGTTTTGCCAAAATGTGCCTCTTGTTAAAGAAGTCCCAGTGCAAAGAGAAATAGTTGAGGTTAAATCCAGAATTTGTTTGTTAAAAATGAGCATCTTAAAGACACACTTGGGAACCGACCCTTTAGATATCCACCCCCCAGACCCTTGCCTAGTTGCAGACCCTCCTCCCTATGTCCTGGTTACCCCTGTGTGTTCATGCCATGCTTGGTATCCATTGTCCTTGCAGATCCTTTAACTAGCATTCTTGACTGATATATATCATGCTATGTTTTTTTAAATACTCCTATTATATGTAAACAACTGAGTCCCCCGGTTATAACCACACAGGTCCCCCCCTTGAGCCCTTTCTGATGGGTACCTATGTGATATCTGTTACCCCCCTTTTTCCTTTTTTTTAAGGAAGAACAATACAGCCCCATTGCTTTAACACCTGCTCTCCCCCCCCACCCCCATTCTCCCATTTTTTGGTTTTTTGGCTCTGCAATGGGGTTTTCTCCACACCTGCAATCATCACCCAAAATGGGTGCCTCCATGTGGCCCAAGTCAAAATGGCAGCTATGGCCATGTGGTCCTTCATTTTTTTAAACACCCAGCCATCCTTTTAAAATTTGATCCATGTCATACTGTGTATGTAAATGATAAACTGCTTTTATTAAATACACATGCTGTTTTAGTTCTTCACTGTATCATTTGAAAGCATTCATTTTTCCAACCAAATGATTGTTACTGAGCCTGCATGTACAGTCCTTTGTTTCAGACTTAAATTGAGGCAGCAGATTTGAAAGAACAGAGCAAATGAATTGCTTGCTGAACACAGTGTCTTTATCATAATATATTAGTTATTAGTGGACCAGTGTATGGTTATTGACTTATCTGCAGTGGTGAACGTTGTTTCCATGTTCCCAAACCCTTTTTGGTTACAGAATCATACATTAAAAGAAGTCTTACTCTTTTAACCAGTTTCCTTTTGCCCCATCCTCTCTCTCTCTCTCTCTCTCTCTCCTCTCTCCTCTCTCTCTTCAACCTATCCTCTCTGTTCTTTCCCAAGAAGTCCCACTCCTTCCTGGTGAGGTCATCCTCTCTGGAACCAATGCATATAATCTGTATTACAGTACAGTAATGTCAAATAGCTCTGGTTTTGAGTCTATCAGTATTCTTGCAATACCAAGACCAGGTACAGACTAACAGGCACACTAGCTGTCTGTACCTGGTCTCTGTATGTCACAGCAGTACACGGGCTCCAAACTCAAGCTGTTTAGCAATCCTGGTCTATGATAAGCCTATGGAGAAACCCGGACTGCTCCCTGCCTGCCATGTCATCACGGGGACAGCCGCGGGTGCTTGTGGGTATGATGGGGAGGGCACAGGATCAACCAGACATGAATTTAAATAAAATAGTAAACTGTAAGTGCCACATTTACTACTATTTTTACATTTGCTAATTGGGCCCTGCTTCACATACAGGTGGGGTCTGACGGGACATGGACATTTCCCTTTAATCGGCCTCCCTCTAATCTCATGCTGTGCCCTCTTGTCTTGCAATTTGTCTTATATTGAAACATGTTAGACTCACCTTGTTGATGCCCTTAAGGTGTTTGAATGTTTTGATCATAGTACCTCTCTCTCTCTCCTTTGCTCTAGGGTATACATAGTGTGCTCTGTTCATCTATCCTCATATGTTTTCTGATGCACTCTTTGCACCATTTTGGCTGCCCTCCTCTGGACTGCATCCATTTTGTTAATGTCCTTGTGCAGGTGCAGCCTACAGTATTGCACACAGTACTCCTGATGGGGCCTAACCAGTGTCTTGTAAAGAGGGATTATTACCTCCCTCTTACGACTTGTGATACCCCTACTAATACACCCCAACACCCCTCTCGCCTTACTTACTGCTTTAGTAGTCTGCTTGGATGATTTCAGGTCATCCGTGATGATGATGATGCCCAAGTCTCTTTCTTCCATTGTGATTGCCAGCAACTCCCTTCCCAGCTTATAGGTAGCTTTGGTTTTTCTTCCCTATGTGCATGATCTTGAACTTCTTTGCATTAAACCAAATTGCCACTCTTCCAGCCATTTTGCCATCTTTTTCTGATCTCATCTCATTCTTCCCACCTCATCTGGATCAACTACTCTGTTGCAGATCTTGGTGTCATCTGCAAACAGGCAAACCTTACCCTCCAGTCCATCTGCAAAGTCACTGATGAAGATATTGAAGAGAACTGGTCCCAGGACTTATCCCTGAAGTTCCCCAGTTGTGACTGGCATCTCTTCTGACTGTGTACTGTTTACCACTACTCTCTGGTTTCTGTCTGCCAACCAGTTTGCCACTCAGTTGACCACCCTCTGACCCACCCTGAGCCTTCCAAGGTTATCAATCAACCTTCTATGTATCACAATATCAAAAGCTTTGCTGAAGTCAAGGTAGGTGACACTACATCAGCTGCACCCCTCTTGGTCCACCACTCTGGTTACCCAGTCAAAGAAATCTATGAGACTAGTTTGACAGGACCTTTCTGTTCCGAGTGTTGCACTATCTTTTCCTTAAGGAGTGCCTCCATAATCTTGCCCACTACTGAGGTAAGACTGATTGGTCTGTAGTCCCCTGCCTCCTTCCTGCTACCACTATTGTGGAGTGGGATCATATAAGTCCTTCTCCAGTCTTCTGAGACCTCTCCTATGCTCAGAGACTCATTAAACAGTTCTGCAAATGGCTCTGCTAGTTCCACCCTTAGCTCCTTTAGTACCCTGTGATGTATGTCATTAGGTCCCATTGCCTTGTCCTTCCTGAGCTTAATGAGCTCTTGTTGGGTCCTTTCTTTTGTGAAGGAATTTGTGCATACCCCTCCCCCGGTGTGCATGATGCTGAGCTGTGGGCCCTGCCCTACGTTCTCCTCAGAAAATACTGAGCAGAAATATCTTTTTAGAACAGATGCTTTTCCTTGGTCCTCCTCCAAACACTCCCCCTTATCCCAGTTGATCTTAGCAATAACCCCTCTGAACTTTCTCCTTTCACTAATGTATCTATAGAAAGTCTTGTCCTCTTCTATTACTGTTCGTGCTAGTGTTTCCTTGGTTTGGGCCTTTGCCACCCTTACTGCCTTCCCTGCTTCCTTTAGGGAAGTTTGGTATGCCTCCCTATCTTCATCCCACTGCATTCCCTCATATTTGAAGGCCAACCTTTTGACTCTGATCTTTTCTGCTGCTGTTTTTGAGGACCAAAGTGGACGCCTCCTTCTTTTGCTCCTGATTTTCTCCCTAAAGTTATTATCCCTCTGTACAGACAGCTGGTGAGACCCCATCTGGAGTACTGCATGCAGTTCTAGAGACCCAATCTCCGCAAGGACATAGACAGGATGGAAGCTGTCCAGAGGAGGGCAACTAAAATGGTGCAAGGTCTGCACCGGAAGACATATGAAGAGAGACTAAAGGAGCTTAATATGTATAGCCTCGAGGAAAGGAGGGAGAGGGGGGACATGATAGAAACATTCAAGTACCTCAAGGGAATCAACAAAGTCAAGAGAGGTAGCATCTTTCAAAAGAGTTGCACAAGAACTAGGGGCACAATTTGAAGATGGGGGTCGGCTCAGAGGTAATTTAAGGAGTATTTTTCACAGAGAGGGTTGTGGATGCATGGAACAGCCTTCTGGAGGAGGTTGTGGAGTCAAAAACAGTGGTAGAATTCTAGCATGCATGGGACAGTCATAAGGCCATTCTAGGGGGTTGGGGTAGGAAGAAGTAGGCTGCTGGTTAACTAGGATCTGCAGCTTATCCGGTAGGTAGGGAAATGGGCAGACTGGGTGGGCTAAGCGGTCCTTATCTGCCATCAAATTCTATGTTTCTATGTTTCTAACACAATGGGATGTTGCTTCAAGTATTGCATCCTTAATGCTTGTGCACTTTGCCTGCACCCTCTCACCTGTATTTCATCTTACCAGAGCTAGCTTAACTCTGCTGGCCATCTTATCAAAATCAACTTCTCTGAAGTCCCATATTTTTGCCTTGGAATGGGACAATTTAGTTCTAGTGGCGAAATTGAACTATATCATGTGATGGTTACTGGCCCCCAGGTGACCTTCTACCTGGAGAGCTGTGATCATTCCCCTGTTAGCCAGTACTAGATCCAGGATAGCTCTGTCTCTTGTGGGTTGTTGTACCAATTGTTTGAGGCCCTCTCCCTACTGGGAATCCAGTATGTGTCTAATTCTGGTGGATGGTCATGCTGGTATTGACCACCTCTTGTGCTTTGCTTCCTTACAGAAACTGGGAATGCCATAAGAGGAGGGAAAACAGAATATGTAGCTGTGTTTTAATCACACACATGAAATATATTCAGCGTTCTATGTTTCTATGTTAGCTGTCCAATATATCCTTTTCACAACTGCGCATGTGTCTCCTTTGTGTTACGTTTTACAATTCCAGTAAAGCTGTCTGATTTGCTGCACACCATTACCACGTATGTTCTGGGGAGTCATAAATAATGACTGTGTTGACTGGCCCAGTGGCACTGAGGGTTGAGGCACTGGACACCACACCTCGTGCCATGCCAGCAACCCAGATTCAGGAGCGAACTCGGGAGCCAGGGGTTAGTCGGGGAGGAGTAGGAGTAGGAGTAGGACTGAGTGTCTGTTCGGCTGCTCTCCTCTCCTGGGAGGGAGGGGGGGTTCCTGTCCCATGGTGCTAGTGGCTCCTGGTGGAGACTGGGGGCACAGCAGCTGAGGGACCATGCAATGGGGACAACATCAGGTGACCGTCATGATTCATAGGAGAGCTCGCTCATGTCTCGCATGCATGGCATTGCATGACCTGCATCATGGAGGGAGAACAAAGGAAAATCCCTGGCTCTGGGGAGGCAAAGGTGGTGCCCTGTGGACATGGCCACATGCCCAATGCCAGCCTGAACCTGATTCATCTCTATGTGGTCCTCCACCTCTCATGGCCCTGGAGAGAGATGGGAGCCCGGCATACCCAATTTCCTGGTTAAGCAAGGGTTCGGGTGGGTGGTGGAGGCATTAGACCCTATGGCTAACTGGAGAGAAGCCTTAGAGTCCAATGTTTGGAGGGAATAAAGAATTGGAAAAAAAAATTAAACAAATAATGACTGTCATCATGCATGCCACATAAAATTAACATTGTTATTATTAGACAGACAGATAGACAGAGAGAGAGAGAGAGAGAGAGAGATACTCTATTTGTGTACTGCTCTTTTATGGAACTTGTTGCATGTAGCAATATTACTAATACACATATAGGAGGAGCATTACATGATGGGAGTGTATGTTCGACACACAGGAAAGGTATTTTGGGGTAATTATATGATTATCTATATGATTATAACTATATTGGTGACCAAACAATGTGCAGTACACACACACACACACACACACACACACACAGGTTTCTAGGGGTATCATGAGAAGAAGGTGGACTATCCACGGACAAGGTTTGAAAACATGTGCAGGGCCTGCACCTCAACACATACTGGGGGAGATTAACAAACACAAAATTTGTACAATACATCGGTAAAATACTGCCTTTAATCAGGTCATTATTAACTCATATGTTTAGTTTCACTTGTAATATACTAAGCATGTATTATTTATTAAAGGAATAATGCCTGACAGGGTGGGTGTTATCCCAACATAACACCCATCCTGGAGGACATTATTCCTATTATACAATGGATCACTGTTTTATACAGAAAAAACATTTTTAATAATTTTTTTTAGTGTTTAAAAATATATATATTTTTTAGAGAAGATTCAAAGAATCATCAATTAGTAAAGAATCAAGTGGCAAACAATAATCAAGTTGATCATCTGGGATGTTACGCCAGGATAATATCCCTGCTGTGATGGCCGACTGACCAATCAGAAGCCAGGATTCTTTCTTGCCACTGTATAATAAGCAATAAAAACCATGACCAGAGGTTGGCTTCACTGACATTCACCACCTAGGGGTGTTATGTGGCACCAGGTACAGCCGAGTGCCATATATATTGCCCCTCAGTATTGATTAACTTACTGAATGTTAATCTAACTTCTTTGGAGTGCCCTATTGTGAGTATAGAACATATTCCAAAAGGAAACTGTTTAAAAGTCTTCCTGTTGAAAATTTTTCTCATGGACAGTGAACAGAGTAAGTAAGCACCAGAAGTATTTTCAAATTAAAAGGTGCAGGTGAAACCATAGGGTGCAGTCTGAAGATGGAATGAGGCAGATTCTGGAGGGAAATAAGGAAGCAATATTTCTCCGAAAGGATGGCGTCACAGTGGAGCATGCTGCCAGAGGAGGTGATCTCACAAGGGGTGGGACTGGTTCAGAGGGAGGGGTCGAAGCATGGGGGAGTAGGGAGTGAAAATGAATGATACAAGGGCAAAATCAATGGTGATGAGGCAAGGAGGATGGCAGCTGCAGTCTGAAAGACTGAAGTACTGCACATTTAAGCAGACTAGATAGACCGATAGGCCATTTATCTGCTGGCAATTTCGTATGTTCATATGCATGTGAGATTTTTTATTAAATAGTTGTGCCACCAACAGTTTAAGAATGGTGGTTCAAAATGAGAATGAATCAGTCCTGTCATTCAGCAGTCCTAGAGGATGGAATGCTGCCAGGAAGTATCCATGTGCCACTGTGATTAAGCTGCACAATATTACAATGTAACAAGGATTAATGTAATGCTGTTGGCATAACAGACAATCAGACCGAAGCATTTCTGAGACACTTTTTATGATTTTCATAACATTCACATGTGTTCCTTTAAAAGGTGCCCATTCATAGTTCTGTAATTATTGCTTGTTGTGGGTTTGTCTGGTGACATAACTATTTACTACAGTAGCCCTACTTAACCAAACTTACATGGCAGCAGGGCTCACCACAAGGGCACAGTAGTTTGATTTCTTTATTATCTTTCTGGACTACAACTGTGTACTTTGGTAGCGGTATCTATAGGGCAATGAATTAATATTTATATTCCATCTGTACTGTGGTACATTCATATGTAGTATATATATATGCCATCCCTGGTGCAGTCAGTTAAAAAAATATCTGTCTATCTCTCTCTCTCTCTCTCTCTCTATATATATATATATATATAAATATACATATATAAATGGGATACATGATGGGCATGAGTGTGATATGGAAAAGAGTGAGTATCCAGAGGTCACTGTGCAAGAGTGAAAATATTTTCCATATCACACGAGTGCACATCATATATACAATTTATACAATGTTGCAAAAGTTACCATTGCATGGCTTTGTATGGTTTGCTTGTTTTTTTGCAAGTTTGCGCAGGTTTTGTGTAAGTTTGTGCAGGTGTGATAAATGTAATTTCTAACATTTTATCACACTCTGGTGAAAATTAAGCAGTAAGACACACCAGGGTGCATGTTATTGTGTAATAATGTCACTCCTTGGGTGGTTTGAAGCACAAGGCAAATCTGAGTGCTTCCACCACAGTATGAGTGACTTTATATATAGAATAAAGTATGGAGTGATGTGTTTATTGAGAGTTTACACACACCGGAGGGGTTAGATGCTTCATAAACCCCAAGAGAGAAACTCGGGGTTTGTGCCGACTCTACTCAACCTTGTCGTAAACCTCGGGATTGTACACTACCACCCCATATTTTATTTTATATAATTGATAGCTCTCCTCTTTTTGGCCACAGCAATTATATAAAATAAAATCAGCAGTTTCTGTGTGGCTACGAGTGTGCGCCACTTTATTTTTCGTCCGGCTGGATTTTCATTTTCGGCGGCTTCACTTATTTTTTTTTAATTATTTTTTTTTAATAATGTTCAAAGTCCCCCATATGTAAAAGAAGTGCTCATTTTGATTTTTTTTTAAAATGTACTCACCGCCGTGTTTCTTTGGTGGCTCCGTTATAGGAAGGAAGTGTGAGCCAGGAAGGGAGACGCTGGTGTAGGAGCATGCGCAGATGGAGGAGAACCGTGCACATGTTTGCCGTTATAAATGCTCCTTTATCATGGCAAATTATGCCACGGTATCTCAATGGCAAAAGGGGAGAACCATTAATTATATATAGGATAAAGTATGGGTCTGGGTGTGTAACGAGAATTTACACACTCCCAAGGGGTTTGATGCTACATAAACCCCGAGGAAGCAGAAGCTTCGAGGGGTTTATGTGAGCATCAAACCCCGAAGGTGTGTGTAAATTCTCGTTTACACACACCCAGACCCATATTTTTTTTTATATAATTGTTGACTTTCTCTTTTCTGCCTCAGCAATTATATAAAATAAAAAAGGCTGCTGTGCCACTGCCGCCGCAGTCCGATTCCGGTTGGCTTTCTCTTATTTAAAACATTTTTTTTTCGACAGTATTGTAAGGGAGGATCGATCCGGTAGCAATGTGGTACAATTAATTTAAATTTTATTTTACTTACTGCCGAGTGTCCGTGGCAGTTTCTTTTCAGGTTGGGTTTGTGGTTCGGGAAGTAAAAAGCGAGCAGAGTTTGAGCAGGCGCATGCGCAGAGAGGGGGAAACCATGCGTTATAAATGCTCCTTTATAACGGCAAATTACGCCACGGTTTTCTTATGGAAAAAAGAGGAAGCCATTAATTATTATACAATAACGCACACCCTGGAGTGTCTTATTTCTATTATACAATGGCTTGTTTTGTTTTAAGAAGATGAAAATGGTAAAATACTTTTAACATATATATATATTTTAACTTTTTTGTTATGGTAGGTATACATATTAAAAAAAAGTCCATAGTTACTGTCTTGTACAGCAGGTGGCACTGCTTCTACATTCTTGCCCTGTCTTGCCTTCTGTGTCTCTCCCTCTCTTTTTGTGAGGCCTGCGTGTTTCTGCCCCCCATGTCCCCTTGTTGTGTTCCTGTTTTCAGTGTACAGATGGACTCTACTGATGTTCCAATGTTTGCATAAATTTTTTTTCTTCCTATAATGAAGTGACAACCCAGCAAGCACTGCAATCAGATCAGGTGAAAGTGTACTCTTGACTGGAAGATGCTGCCTGCCTTCTTAGTCTCTCTTGAAAGCCATGCAATTGATTGGTTTCTTGGGACTGTTTGCGGGTTGCCTACTGGCAGCTACAGCACAGTGCTGTGCTCCTATTGGCACTCACTCCCCGATTGATTCCTGGCCTCCCAGCACTAAATTTGAAAACTGCATTTTAAACTCATATTTTTATTTTAAATTCATATTTTTCCCACCCACCCCCCAACCCCAGCTTCTATTAAGTACACTTCCAAGGTACCTCCTCTCTCTCTCTCTCTCTCTGTTCCTCCCCCTGTCAATATCTTATTCCCCTGATCTAAAATGGGCACTTCCTCCAATGAATATATTAGTCCCCTGTTCCTAAATGGGCTTCTAAATCAACCTTTGCAATTCTTCATCTTCCCTATTATCATGTGGGGATTCCCGCAGCACTCTACCCCTTTCCAACCCATGGTAAGATGTCCCTCCTGGGCCTCGTCCCTCAGCACCCCCTGTTACCCCCTTCTTACGAATTGTCTTACTTCACAACTCCCACTCTGGCTGTGAACCTATCCCTTATCACCCTTACATCCTTCTGGCCATCAAGTGTATCCCTTTCTTCCTCCCCAGATCCCTCTCTTGCGTTTCATCCTGGACCACTCTCCAGTACTATACCCACCTTGATCTCTCTTTGCTCACTATAGAGGCTTCTCCCTCCTATATATTATCTCATTTCTCCACACTGCATAGCTGATCCCCCACATTTCCCATCCCAGTGCTGGATGAGTCTTTCTGTTCAGTCACTACCTCATCATGCTTGACCTTCTCCCCTTGCCCCATACAACACCTCCAGCCTCCTTTTTCCACTCCTAGACTGCTCCCACCCCCATCCCAGTATAATGGGGACTTATTCTGTGGATATACTGCTCATATGCATACTCTCCCTTACACATTACTGGATCTGTTGTGACTGCTACTGCATCCCCCCAATATTGTGGATGGTAACTGCTTTAATGTGTATGAATCCTTTACATCCCTCTACCGCACTGGTCCAACTAGCAGCAAAAATCTCTGTGACAAGTCCCCACCCTTATACCTATGGCCAAGTGCTGACCACCACTCCTGGCTACTCCCTCTCTTGATCCTCCAGAGGACTTTCTTTGCACAGGGTAAAAGCAATCCATACCATACTCAGTGAAGTATGCAACACCATGACAAAACACAACTAAAAAAATACCTGTTTAGGCTTGCACTTATGCTATTACTACTATCAGGCAATAAACACCCTAACCCAGGGCTGCCACAGAAGTTAGGCACCCCCCTGAGGAAAGCAGGGTCACTCATAATTACATCACTCAATGTTTGCAGCCTCCTACCCAAACTTGATAATCTGAAGGTATGGGTCACCAAACATAACCCTGACATACTTTCTATTGTAGAAATGTGGCTTTCCCCAAAAATACCAGGCACATCTATCTACATTCAGGGGTACTCACTCTTCAGGAAAAAAAGAGGAGGAGGATGTTCAATTTACCTTAGGGATAAACTCCAGAGCCTAGCCTTACCATTGCCCCATATCAAAAACCAGATCCAAGCACTTGCCATTAAAGTGCTACTAGGTGTTTACAATAAAATTGTCACAATATTGTTAGCCTATATTCCCCCCAGACAGACACATGCTGGTTTAGACTCACTCCTGCACTATTTGGGGAGCCTAAGTCTTAACTCTGAAGTAATAGTACTCAGTGATTTCAACATCAACTGGCTTGCCCCAGATGCCAACCCTATCAAAGATGCAATCTCTCCTATACATCTCACAAAGCTCATTGAATCACTGACAAGGATGAACTATAAGACAGGAACAAGCACTCTCCTTGATTGGGTCCTCTCCAATTGCCCCAATTGTATGTCCAGTGACACAGTACTCCTGGATGGCTTAAGTGACCACTCCCCTTTCCTATTTTGCTGGTCTAATAAATTCTCCAAACTCTATCCCAGATAAATTTCCTCCAGGGCCCTCACTCAGGCTCATATCAACCTCCTGAAACATGACCTCTAGTGCCTGGACAGGTCTGGTGTCTTCTCTACCTGTGATTTCAATACAGCCCTTGAGCAATTCATACAACAATTCATTGCTGTCTGTGACTATCATGCTCCCTACCATACACATAAAATCAAAGGCCATGATAACCCCTGGCTCTTCCATGATCTCCTTGAACTCCTAAAAACAAGGGACCACCTGTGACACAGGGCTCAGGCCTCTGAGACACAGGCTGACATTCAGAACTATAAATGGGCTAGAAAGAAATGCAACAGAGCTATCCACATGGCAAGAAGTAACTGCTACAAAGAAGACCTCTCCCATATGTGGAATGTCAGCAGGAAGTGCTAGGAGAACATCAAGTAAATTACCGGGAAAGACTCTGAAACTCCCCCCACCATGCTGAGCATTAACGGCTTACTTACTACAGACCCAAGACTCACTGCCAACGCTCTCAGTGACACATTTTCTGACCTGAGCAATGTCCTCCCTACTGACTACTTCTGTCCGATAAGTAATTCTGATTCCTTGGGGAATGCTGCACCAACCCCCTCCTTCCCACCTTTCTACTTCAGAGTTGTGTCAGTCACCGAAGCCAGGAAATACCTCCTGTTACTTATGGACCAACACCCCCCTAATTGCCTCCCCACCTCACAGACAGTAATGCTTATAGAGATATGTATTATTTTTAAGGCATAGACACTTGTCATACGAGCATATTAGCTAGGTAATACTGCCATCTTTAGTGCTTATGCAGAACTGTAACCACAAGTGTCCTTCTCAAGATACAAGTTGCCATTGTTTCATTTATCTGTTTATGCTAGCTCAGCAAGCTTTCCCAGGCTAGTGTGAAGTCAGGCTATTTGCCATTATCCAATTATATGACTTTTATATATCTTTTTGGTAGTTACTATGGTGATTATGAGGGGTTAAAGACCCTTTGCATTGCTTTTTTTCTCTGAGATGAGACTAGCCACCTATGTAGGTAAGAAAGACTGAAAATATTCTCCCAGTAATTATACTGTGGTTGTAAAACTGCTTTATTATACCAGAAATAAATTATATTTCCTGCTGGACACCACTTGTCTGTCATCTCTTCACTTTTGTGCAGTTCCTACAAGAACCTTAGAAAGTTGATTATATCACCCATTACCTTTGGCGACCATGTGCAGGTTGGAATGTACAAAGTGAGGACTCCATTCAAGTTTTTGAATGTCGAGTAGTGTAGTGCACCTTGTTGCCTACTTGGACCTACTCATGCTTACAGTGGTTGTTCTGTAACGGTTTATTACATTTGGTCTCGGGGGTAGCAGACCCACACCGAACCTCTGGTACACTTCCTTTGCAAGTAGCAGTGTATCACCTTGGCATCCCTGTTTGCCCACGGGGGACTGGAAAGCCATTGGAAAATGGAGCCAAGTATTTGAGTCCAGTCTTTTGACTGCTTTCTTTGTTTGTTTGTCTTCCCCTTGTTTATTATGCCAGAATTGTGCACAGAATTGAGACTCAATGTCTCCAATTATCTCACCTCCCATGGAGGATGGACTGATGTTGTGCAGGATGTGAAATCATCAGAAAATCTATTGTTTACAATCTCTGATCAATATTTAGAGTCCAAGCATAAATCCAAGAAATATCACCATAAAAGTCTCTCGGTCGTGGCTCTGCATACTTCTGAGGAAAGCTTACTGGCCAAATGCACCTCTCTTTAGCTGCTAAATGCAGCTCTAAAAAAAGAGAAGGGCTTGCAGGCATCGGAGTTAAAGAAACATGAACAAAGAGTAGCGGAGGAGGCTTAGTCACTCCGGGATGCTAATAACTGGCTGTTACACTGTACTGTGAAAGGCTGAAAAGTGATAAAAAAAGTTGACTTATTTAAATGATTTTCTACATGATATGAATGACGGTTTGAGAGTGGAGAATGTTGAGTTGAAAGAGGAGAATGAAAGGCTGACAAAAGAGTTGGATAAGGAACTTAGGGAGAACGTCAAATTGGGCGCCGAGTACAGAGTATTGCAGCGTGAGGTAGAGAAGGGTATTGATCAAGGCACTGCTAGAGTTTGTCACAAAACATGTAAAGCAAAGTTGGTGAAATTGCACCAACAGCAGGAAGTTCTCACTGGCCATGTTAAGGCTATGAATGGGTTCCAATACATGTCCAGTGACAATGCATCATCCAGTGATGATGACTCTGATTTTGATGACGAGGTTTGCCACATCAACACCCCATCCACACCCCGTAGGGCTGCAGCATTCTCCAGTAATCCCCAAGGTGGTGGACACGTACACATGCCCTCTATGTTGCCACATCTCCACAAGCATGGTGGAAGCAGGGTCATCCTCCAAGATGGCAGCCCCCATGACACAGGTGGTTGACCCATTCCTTGCAATATGCATCCACTGGTGTCTCTCTCCAAAGACAACACAGTAGAGGTTCGGGGCATGATCCAAGGGGCCATGTCTAATCTCCATATGTCCGAGGAGGACCGGAATGACATCCAAGACCAAACTGACCTAATGTTTGAGGCCGCTATTCATAATGAGCATTCCTACAGGGTTGTCACTGATGCAGCAACAGAAGCTGCCATATGCAGTGTGATGCAATGTTTTTAGCACAACATTGCTCCTTGAAATTCCAACCCCATACAGGTGGCCCATGCTGTCCAGCAAATTGCCCACACCATTGGACAGATGTGCCTCACTGTCAACCTCAGTTGCCATTTGAAGAAAGTCCGCTCCCTTTGTGAGAAGCTTTCTCTCCAGCCTGAATAACAGGTGCAAGTCTTGAGACAGGCCATAGAGCCCACTCTATGGAACAAGCTGTTGGAAATGGTTCACAACTGTGAAACCCTTGCCTTTGAAGACATCACTCGGCACTTATTTCCACCAGCTCCCTGGGTGTCATCAGAGATCGCCTAGCCTACAAAGTGAAGCAGAGCACCAAAGAAAGCCCCACCACCTACCATCAGTGGCTATGGCTTGCCTAAGAAACTAGCAAAGGCCTTGCTGGTGAAATGACACACAAAGACCAGATTGAGTACAAGGATTTGTATATCCGGAACATGACTCCAACTCTGTGGGAGAAAGTGGAACTCCACATCAATCCCACTACGGACACCTTTGAGAACATTCTCACCAAAACAAAGCATGCTTTTCAAGTGTACCTCTGTATTCTTGCCTCTGGCAAGAACAAGCCAGCTGCTGCCATTCAAACTGCGGCAGCTCCTGCACCCACTGTTTAAGTCACTCTCCTGCAGCAGACATCCGACTCACTGACACATTATACCGTGGAAGGTGACAATAAGAAATCGGACATCCCTTCTGATGACAACCAGTCATACAAGGGGGGGAGGGTTACCAGAATGGAAGAAATAATCTAAATAACAAAGACAGGAACAGTTGGAAAAACTGCAACGCTCAGCCCAATGGCAAGTACCAGAATTGCCCTAGCTATTGGACCCTGAAGAATGAAAATGTGACTCTCTGAAAACTACTGGAGGAAATTCGAGCTGAATGAAAGGCCAAACTCATGTGTACTGTGGCAGCCATTGCTCCAGTTGGAGAGCCATCAAATGGAAATCCATTCCTGCCTCTGGCTACCGAGTAATTGAGTAGCTGAGGAAAGAATCCCTTTTGTGACATCAGCTACTGGCCAGGCCAATGCAGACACAAAGAAGAAGACAGACAAACAGGCAGTCATTGTACCTCTGATGCCACAGGAACAGCATTTGTATACCATGCAAGACATTGAGGAGGTCAAGAGAGACCCTGCAGGCCTCAGTTTCCAGGAACAGGATGACGATAATGATTCCAAAGGTATGGATTGACAATTACAGGTTACAAAGGTTGATGCATGCTAGTTTTGGATGTGCTTATAGTGTTGGGAATTGTGTTGCTCCTTTTAGCATGCTCCCTTTTACCACCTGTGACAATTCCTGAGTGAAAGCACTTTATTAACAGGAGCCAATTAGGCAATGCACACTATTTATGAGTAGCTACTGCAGGCATTTCAGAGCTGAAAAGCTAGAGCAGGGACAAAATTATAGATCCCACCGTGACGTGGTGGTTTGGCTTCCTCACATTGGAATTCCAATTTGAAAACAAACATTTTTCATGCAGTTTAAAGTAAGAAAAACCATTGGGCAATAACATGTTTAAATTCTAATATGTGTCTTGTTTTGGTTGGGGGGAGGAGGGTTGTGCACTGGGTTTTTCATTTTCTTTGTTATACACCACACACCAGTAGCACCCCTCAGCAAAAATATGAATTCCATTTTGTGAGCAATACAAAGGTTGAAGCATGCTAGTTTTGTATGTGCTTACACCTGACAAAACCCAATTCTCAGCACTTGATATATCTAATGGGCTTTGGTCACTCCCATTAGCCCAGGAAAGTCAATGCAAATTTGCCTTTACCTTTGAAGGATGCCAGTACATTTGGAACTGCCTGCCCCAAGGCTTCCACAATAGCCCTTCCATCTTCCATCTCCATATGATGGATGCTCTGCAGGGATTCTCCATGCCCCAGTGTCACCTGCAGTATGTGGATGACTTGGTTCTAGGAACCACCACAAAAGAAGAACATTCGGCCCTACTTGATGAATTATTGTCTTTCCTTAGGAAAGCAGGTCTCAAGTGCAACCCCTCTAAAGCACAATTGTGTGAAAAGAAGATCATTTTCCTTGGCCTACACATCACAGACCAAGGCAGAAGCCTAGCTGTCAAGAAGAGCCAGGGCTTACAAGATCTGCCACTCCCTATCAGTGTGGCAACCCTCAGAAGATTTCTGGGTATGGTGAATTACTCCAGAGATGTTATCCCTGATTTTGCCTTGAAGGCCGCTTCCCTGTATGAGCTCCTTAAAAAGGATGTTCCATGGACATGGGGCCCCGGTCACACTGAAGTTGTGGTACAGCTGAAACAAGTCTTAGCCTCAGCCCCAGCACTGATAAACCCCAACACAAAGCTACCTGTCCATCTGGAAACTGTCACCTCTGATGTGGCCATGTCTGCAGTATTGGCACAAAAGTACAATGGGTCCCTCAGGCCCATTGCCTATGCATCACAGATGCTATCCACGGTAGAGAGAAAGTACAATCTCTGTGAATGAACTCTGTTGGCAACCTTTTGGGCTGTCAAACACTTTTTATGCTTTATTGGGTATGCTTCTATTGTTTTGCATACCTGTTATACCCCAACCAACTTTTTGCTCTCAGATAGGCTCAAATATGGCTCAGTCTCCAATACTAGACTGAGCCATTGGTCCTTGCATTTGCAGGACAGAGACATCAAAGTACTGCCTGCTAAAATGCCCTCAATTTTGGCTTATGGTCTACTCTATACAGGGACACCCCATGACTGTGCCCTCTAACCTCCTGACCTACTTGATTTAGGATCATTTCTGCCAGCAACACCTCAAGTCCTGGAAGATGCCAGCATATTCCATATTTTCATGGATGGCCCTTTATCCTACATGGATGGAGAGAAAGTGGTAGGATTTGGAGTGCTCATCTTGGACCATGAAGGTGATTTCAGATGCATTTCTAAGAAATGCACTGTAATCTTCTCACAGTAAGCTAAATTGTCAGCTGTGGCCTGTCCATTGGAGATCATGCCCCATGGTAACAAGGATGCCATCATCTTTGAAGACTCCAACTGGGTCTGCTCATCCCTCACTGAGTTTTTGCCATTCTGGCTAAAGAACAATTTTACCTTATCTGATGGCACACCTGTCAAATACCGAGACCTGTTTGTGTATATACACACTCTTACACAACAGTTCACTCATAAGTTATATAGTCAACAAGTAAAAGCCCATTGCAGATCTGATCCTTATCATGAATTCAATGAGTGAGCAGATTTGCTAGCTAAAGAGGGTGCTCGAGGGGGGGGGACATGGACAATGACTCACCCCACAGCCATATCAGCCATTGTGGCTGCTAATACTAGGCAGAAACCAATACCAGAACCCCCACTGGACCTTTGTGCTGCACATAAATTGGACCCAGAGCTGAAGCGTGTCTTCAACTTCCTAGACAAAGGAATTGAAGACCCACTACCTGTAGGTAGCCCCTGTAAGAGACATTCAGATAATATACACTTATCAAGTGATCAGAAGCTCATCTAGTATCAAAAGGAAGATACAAGTGACAAATCGTGGGTTGTACCACAATCCCTATGAACTAAATTCATTCATATGGTTCATGATACTCCCACTGGTGGACACCAGGGGACAGAAAATGCCCTCCAGAGACTCAAAACAGTTGCCTGGTGGCCTGGTTTTGCTAAAAATGTGGAGCACTATGTGGACAACTGCATAGTGTGTGCTCAGAACAACCTAATTTCAGTAAAACAAAATGCAAAATTGTTGCCCCAGTGCCAAACTGGACCATGAAATGCAATACAAATTGATTTCATTGGCCTTCTTACAAACTCCAATAAGAACAAGTATGCACTTTTTGTCACAGATTTGTTCTCCAAGTGGGTAGAAACATTGCCCACTAAGAATAACATGGCAAAGACAACTGCCAGTATCCTAGTGGACCAACTCTTCTCCAGGTGGGTCCTGCCTTTGAAGGTAGATTCAGACCAGGGAAGCAGGTTTACAGCTGAATTGATGCAACACACACTCCAGATGCTTGGAGTACGTAAGAAATTCCACATTCTCCATCATCCTTAATCATCAGACCAGACAGAATGAGCTAATAGAAGAATCAAACAGATGTTATGCAAATGTTATGCAAATCTGTCCATGACAATCCCAAGGATTGGGATTCCCTCTTGCCACTATTATTGATGGCAATCAGTGGCACTCCTTTGGCTACTACACAGTATACACCCTATGAGGTTATGTTGGGTAGAGATATGCAATTACCTGAGAACCTGTTTGTTGATCTACATACCCCTACTGCAGATTGAGTTTCTGTAGACAAATATGTTCAAAAGCTTTGTGATGACATAATGAAGACACACTTGTTTGCTGCCAATCAAATGGGTAAAGCCCAACAACAAGCTCATTTTGATAAGCATGCCAAAGAGGTGGACTGGCAAGTTGGAGACCAGGTTTATGCTTCTCCAATACAGACAACCCACACATTCATTTGCCAGATAATGGAGCGGCCCCATCCCATTGTCAACAAACTCAGTCCTACTGTTTATCAGGCCCAAGTCCAACAGCAAAAGAAGATCTCTGGCAAGTGGTTCCATGCTAACCAACTTAAGCTGTATAAAAGTGACTAAATTTACTTTTCTTAGTCCACTTCTGGTGGAATAGTACCCAAACTAAACAAATCCTTACAGGTATATGCAAGATGGCTATCTTGCATCCCTTTCTCATGCTGATGGGACTACTAACGTTAACTTTGACTGCACCCCCTCAAACCCATAAGGACTGTATATGACACTTACTTGACAATCTTGAACACTCAGCTCCAATGGAATTAAAAATGATTGTTCCCAACAAAATGGTTCAAGTTACTGAAGGCTCAGATGCCTTTCTTGATGCAATGGTAGTTGCCCCTAACAAATTCTCTCTTTCCATTCAATGGGAAACTGATACTGTGGGCGACACTATCCCTGTAGCTCACCTGTTCAAAGGTACATTTCATGGTTGGCCTAACACTGACATTTTCACAAATGGTACTCTTTCTATCAGACAGACCTCTCCTAGACATACTGATCGATATAACCTTACTGCTCTTATTGACCCTGCTTGGTGTGACTGCCTCTCTCCAGAGGAGGCACGTGATTTCTGTCTTCACAATTATGTAGCTACTGAAGCTTTCTACCTTTCTGTAGTCCCACTCAGTGAAGAAGAACTTACTCACTGTCCTCTACAAGAAGACAGCCCTTTTAGTGGTTTGACCACCACATCTCTTCCAGGAACCCTTATTAATAATGTTCAATTCATGCACATCCCAGTTATTTTTAACCTTACACATTGGAATATGGCTGAGATTGGTCTCTGTCATAAAACAAATACTTCTAGATTTTAAAGCATGGTGCTCACTGATATTGTTGCTGCTTATCAAACATGCACTAATGACCCCTTTAGTGGGCCACATATCACTGATCATATTGGAGTTTTTAGACCTGTAACTAATACTTCAGAATGCACTAAGCATGATACTATCACTGCTGATGTTACTGGTGACACAGGCACCATTTATGGTCTTTTTAGTTCAGGCATGCCTATTTGGAATAGAGCAGATATAGCTGCTATTAAAGCACAAATGCTTAAATTTCAGCAAGCAGTCAAAAATGATATTTTACCTCCATTATTACATGGGGTAGATGGTTTAAGTAAAGAGGAACGCTTTACTGTTTACAACATGCAAGAGATTTCCAAAGGATTCAATGATACTAAAAATAAGGTTAATGATCTGATTTTTCCAAAACAATAAGGAGGCAGACAAGCAATATATTGCTCATGAACTTTTATGCCCTGCCTATGGCTTTTATGTAATTTCCACTGTTAATGCTCTCTTCAGGGATGTGGAAACAGGCAGAATCCCAGATATTATCCATGACAGGATACTGGGTCGATAGTATTGTCTTCATTGCAGATCTAAAGGTTGCATTACTGTTTGTTTAGCAAATAATATTAACATTTCTATGTCCACAGCTACAAATATTGAATATGTATCACGATATCCCAACCAAGCACCTTGTTATTTTACTAAGACTTGTTCTATTCATGATAATATGTTTGTCACTTTCACTGTTTCTTTACCATGTTTTGATCATCCTACTGATGTATTTGACAAACTAGCTCAAATTCACTATATTGGCCACCTTACTGATGGCATTTACAGAGAACAAACTGAATTACCCTCCATGCTGGTCTACAATCCATTTCTCCAGGCCTGGGTGGCACCCCATGCAAACTGTTGCTCCAAGAAAGGCTATTCCTTCCTGTGCCACTGTGATGTTTTTGACATTGTGAAACCTGTATGTGGCTACTCTCCAGAACATCTTGACTGGGCACTGATGTTGGGTGAAGAATTGCCTTCCAATCTTACTGATGTTGATCCAGATGATGACATTCGATTTCCACAAGTGGCATCTTTAGTGAGAGATGCAGAAACAGCTCCTTCTCCAAGACACCTTGAAGAGGTACATCGCTTCACTACACAGCTCACCAATCAGTCCTTTACCTGTCCAGTACATCTACAGCAATGGTGGGTGCCAACTCTGAGAGTTACCTGTACTTCTGGTGGTCAGTACTGCATAGCGGCAAACTATCTTTCGTTCACCTATGGTGCCAAGACCTGCAAAGCTACTAAACCTTTTGTTGTACTCCTCATCAGAAAACTGTTTTTTGTCACACTGTTATTGCACCTGTTGCTCTCCCTGAACCAGACATTATCAATACTGATTCCCAATACTTGCTTGCACTGTCTTAGTTTTTGCCTGTTTTTAAAGTACACATTGATCCATTGACTCTCTCTTTGCAGTTACTTTGAGCTAGGAAAAATTCACATCTAAGCTACATTAGCAATGATATTTCTAAAGCTGGTGTTGCCCTTAATACACTTATTCATGATAGTGATTTAAGCACTGCTCTAGGTAATACTTAGTTAGAACTCACTTTCAAGGTTTTTGTTGTTATTCAAGCATTTCTAATTGTTTTCCTTATTTTTACTCTCTGCTGCTTGCGACGTACCCTAAGACAACATTGAGAACAACTCGAATTCATCACAAAGCTCATGCCTTGGGCTTGTAAATGCCATTTTAGCTCCATCCCACAATCCATCTGGGATGATTTCCCCTTCTGAGGCAACAAGGGGGGATGTTACCCATGGACCAGCACCCCTAATTGGCCCCCCTACCTTGCAGACAATAGTGCTTATAGACATATGTATTACTTTTAGGGTGCAGACACTTGTCATACAAGCATAAGTGTCAGGATCTGAGTTCTACTGTACCTTTGCTGAGAATTATGATGATTTACTATATTCTTATTGTGATACTGGGAGATACTTCTATTATACAATATTGTAAAACTGTTAGTTAGGTAATACTGTCATCTTTAGTGCTTATGCAGAACTGTAACTACAAGTGTCCTTCACAAGATACAAGTTGCCATTGTCTCATTTAACTGTTTATGCTAGCTCAGCAAGCTTTCCCAGGCTAGTGTGAAGTCAGGCTATTTGCCATTATCCAATTATAGGACTTTTACATATCTTTTTGGTAGTTACAGTGGTGATTATCAAGGGTATAAGACCCTTTGCATTGTTTTTTTTTCTCTGAGATGAGACTAGCTGTCTACGTAGGTAAGAATGACTGGAAGTATTCTCCCAGTAATTATACCAAGGTTGTAAGACTGCTTTATTATACCAGAAATAAATGACACTTCCTGCAGGACATCACGGGCTGGAATTTCAAAGGCCTTAGATTGACGCAAGGTGCTTGCATCAAACAGGTCTGATGCAAGGGCACCTTGTGCCAAGGGCTGCACCAAGTGGGAATTTGAAAGGCAGCCTGCATCACCCAGCAGGCTGCCTGAACCAAAGTGTGCTAGCTCCATCCTTGTACCACAAAAGTGGCTGTGTCATGGCACTGGGGGCTTGTGGCAGACCCAGACTGCCGCAGTCCTCAGATCTGGAATTTGAAAGAACCCCCCAGGAACCAAGTGCCAAGTACCCTTAGACCAGCAAGGTGCAGGTCTAAGGGGACTTAGACAGCTCCTGGGGGGTCATCCTGTAGGGGCCACAGTGTGGCCTGCCACATCCATCCCCAGTGGGTGATCTCTGGTGGTCTGGTGGTCCCCCTCACCCCATCACGGTCCCCAACACTCATGTCTGTGGGTCTAGCCCCATTACCCATCTCAACCTCCCACCACTCCCCATACCTGATCCAGCGACTACACACCCCTCCACATACCACTGAGGCCACGCCGACCAAATGAGCAGTCTACGGCCGTACTGTGCGCAGTATACAGTAAGTGCACAGACTGCCCATTCGTGGCTGGCCAGGGTGGCATGAGGAGGGCTGTGCCGGTCACTGGATCTGGGTATGGGATGGGAGTGAGACTGCTGGGATCGGTAGGGGGGATACTAGCCCACCTGGGTACTGGAGAGTGTTGGGGCACTGGTGCCATTGGCACAGTGGTATTGGGGGGCAGTGCCCAGTTGCCAGCCCCATCCTTGGGTGCTGCAGACATCCCATGGCTATTTTGGCATTCCAGGTGGGTGCAAGCTGCTGGACTTAGGCACCAGGACCCTGTTAAATAGAAATTCGGGCACAGGGTCCTGGGCGCACTGCACTCATTGCAAGCTGCCATTGTAGCTTTCACTGGGGCTTTGAAATTCCGGCCCCACATGTCTGTCATCTCCTCACTTTTGTGCAGTTCCAGCAAGAACCTGAGAATGGTGATTATATCATCCATTACACTCCTCAGGTTCCTGGGGATGTCTAGAGATAGTGGTGATTCTCTGGATCTAAAGCGTGTCACACTCACCCTTGATGAGGTCCTAAAGCCCTTAACCTATATTCTCAACTTATCACTCAGGCACAGTACAAGTCACATGAAACTGTCCACCAATGAGTTGGTTTAGCATTGTTTTTTACAGTTGGCAATGCAATGGCAGCTCATATTGCATTCCTTTTCAGTGCTTAACCAGGTCAAGAGCAATGTTTATAAAATGATTTTGCAACTCATTTGGATTACATCAGTGGTACAGTCATAATGCAATGCAAAACTAAGTTTTAACTCTTAAGAAGCAGTTTGTGTGGGGCTTTGTGCTGGATCTAGCAACACTTATGCAACTCAGTCAGAAATGCTAAAACAACTCTTTGGAGGAACAGTTTAATGAGACTTGTACTGTACTGTCAGTTCCCACAATTGTGGAAGGCAGCAAAAGTGACACCAGTGCATAAGTGTGGTGACCATGCTATACATGGGAACTACCATCCGATATCCATACTTCCTCCCCTCTCAAAAGCTTTAGAAAGGATAGTGGCTGGCCAGCTGATTGAATACCCTGAGAAACATCAGCTGCAATGCAAAGAGCAGCACGATTTCAGGAACAGTCACAGTACCATAACAGCCTTGCTTGTGTTCACAGGCTTTATTCATCACTCCCTAGATCAGGGTTGCCTTGTTGGTGCTGTCATTATAGACTTAACCAAGGCATTTGACATCATGAACCATGCTCTCCTGATCAATCTACTCTCCATCTCTGGTCTCTCTACCAACACAGTGAAATGGTTTAGCAGTTACCTGAGTGGCCGCTGACAGTAGATTAGGATTGGGAACATTCTCTCAGACAGTCAGACAGACCTGATCACTCTGGTGTCCCCCAGGGCTCCATTTTGGGACCCCTCCTGCTTAGTGTTTTTCTTAACAAACTCCCTCTTGTCTGCCAATACCTTATACTGCTGTATGCATATGATGCTGTTGTCTTCCCAGTGAACCTGACCCCAATGCTCTGGAAAGATGGATCCAAGAAAACTTTACAGAAGTCAAAAACTGGCTCAGTAAGCATAAACTCATAATGAACTACAAAAAGACAAAAATAATGCTGCTTTTAATCCACAAAACAGACATAGTTTCTACCCACTAACCATCACCAATGAAGTGGGCTCCCCCCTTGAACTGGTCCAACATTTTAAGTATCTGGGGGTTACGATCGACAGTTCCCTGTATTACATCACCCACATTGGCAATGTCACCAGGACTGTCAACACATGCATAGGGCTTCTTTACAGACATAAATCCTGTCTGACCCCAGAGGCCCTCAATTTAGCCTTTCTCAGCTCAGTGGTATCAATTATTGACTATGGTCTTGTCATCTACAGCTCAGCCATGGATACATCCCTCCATCACATTTCTGTAGCACTTAACAAAGCCTGCTGACTCTTAACAGGTGCCACCAATTTGACCCATACCTGCGACTTGTATGCCCAGGCCAACTGGCTTCACTTCAAAAGCAGACTAATGTTTCAATCATGTATAATAGTGAAAAAAATTAACCTTGGAATGCTTTCCCCTGGTGTCCAGGAACTCCTCACCCCATTCACCAACCTCCACCACACCAGAAGCTTGACTAGCTAAGTTTTCAAAATCTCCCACTGCCGTTCCTCCCAAAGTCAAAGATCCTTCACCCACCGGGCCCCTAGTTGGTACAACTCACTTCACACTGACATCTCCTTAGCACCCATGCTTGACTCTTTTAAATGATTACTTGGACAGCATCTTGTTGCCTTGGCCAGCTGTGACTGTTTCTGCTAGAAGGCTCTAATCATTGACCCACTTCCCTGGGCCCTTCACTCCCTCCACTCTATCACCTGCCACTTCCACACACCCCTTCTTGACCCCACCTCCCCCTTCCTCACATGCGTACCCCTATTGACCCTCCTCATCACCTACACTGTACTCTCCCCACCTCCCCTTCCTTGTTATGGCTTCTGGCCTCGACCCAGGCCCACCAGCTGTTACCAACTAGCTAAATTCTCCTATCACTCAGACCACATGGGCCTCCCCTCATTCATTACCCAATTGACTCCCCACCTCTTGGCCTACTGTGTTGTAATCTCCCTAGTGCTAAATTCCAAAGATTCCACACTAAGGACCTACCTCCACTCCAATTTGGTCACTCCCTCTACTCAGCCCTCTGGGCTGCAACTCTTTCATTCCTACTGACCTTGGGTTCAACCTCTTTTATTTTCCTTTCCCCTCCCTCCTACTGATTCTGTGTCCTGCTTAGGGTTATCACCTTTTAAGAATCCCAAAATTGGACATTTCTTACTGAAAGATGATTTTTCACAAGGCAAAATGTAACCTTGACCAATGCAATAGACTTGTTTTCACTAAATGATCAGAATTATGACTAAGTGTTGTCGTTTTTCAGTTGTTTGTAGTGTTTATCATTTTAAGGTATTTTAGTAAAGGTATTACATACTTTTTTGCAACATTTTGAGGAAAGCCAGAAAATATTTTCTACTGGAATGTTAGGACAAGTAGTATTTTTCATATTTTTTCACAGGACACAGCTGCCCAAATCAGGACTGTCCAGTGAAAATCAGGACTGGTGGTAACCCTAGTCCTGCTCCCTTGCCCACTTTGATTCTGATTGATGTATTTACCTGTAGCATTCATTGTAATTTGGTATGCATAGAGAGCTTAATCTACCCTTTGTGCCTTCTGTTTTACCACCTGGCACAATTATGTATGAAATTGAATTTTGTTAGCTCATGTTACTCAGGCTGTCTCCCTGCAGAAATGTTTTGAATGTAGTTGTTATTGTAATATTGCATGTCCTACTGTATTGTTTTCCCTTGTATATAATTGCTGTGACATGGAACCTATGTAAAGAGCTTTTAGGTCAAAGGTACTAATCTGAGAAATGAAATAAGTAAATGATCAGTTGGAGGTTTGGGTCTGAGAGACTGTGCAGCATGGCACCAAAAGATGCACACGCTGTCAGTGAGGATGTGAAACCAGGAATGAAAAATCTGTTTGCAAATCTGTTAGGAGTCACGGCCTTTTGGTGTTTTTAGATTATTTTTAAGTATAGCGTCCCAATGTGATTTTAAAGTACAGCATTAAGTGGGAATTTGGCTTGTGTCAGGGTTACTACAGGAGGTTGATGTATGGGTTTGTTTTGGCAAAGAAAGCAGCAAGTTGAAAAACTGAAACCATTGCCTGATTGACCCCACAGATGGCATGACAGTGCACTATGTGCTTTTTCTTTTCAAAAAGCTAAATCAGAAGTGACAGCTTCAGTCTTGTTTTTGAGAGAAAAAAACTTAGGATAGCAAACCTTTGTGTTGTGAATGGGGTCTGACACTAGTTTATTGAGGGGAACACTGGGAAAATGCAAGAAGGTCTGCTCTGTTCATGGTGAAAATAGCGGGGTATAAGTAGTCTTGGCATGATTTTTTTAAATGTGTTATGTGCTCATTTGGGTGCCAGGACTTCATACAGTGATGTTATTGTGAAATAACATCACTGTTCCAGGCACTCACTGACCAATCAGAGAGCAGGAAGTTCTTGCCATTGTATAATAAGGCTTTATCACTCATTTATCACTCATCCCTATTGTGTGTGTGTGTTTGTGTATATATATTTATGTATCTGTGTATGTGTGTGTGTATATATATATATATATATATATATCTGTGTATGTATATATGTATATGTATGTGTATATATATATATATATATATATATATATTCTTGTAAAAAACTCTGTTTAATGCATCAGTTAGGGTTGTTTCACAGCAACAAAGGTGAGGAAATTCAGTGTTAGGGTTGCCACCCCTTGCACCCCACACACCCAACAGGCATTGGGGTGTGTATTAGGGTCATCAGCACTAACTCTCACCCCATTCCATGTGTAAATACTCTGAAGTGGTGCAGTATAGGAGAATGGGGTGAGAGTTAGGACCGATGACTCCAACACACACCCCGATGCCTGTTGGTGGTGGCGGGGTGGGCAAGGGGTGCAAGGGGTGGCAACCCTAACACCAAATTTCCTCACTTTTGTTGCTGTGGAACAACCCTAACTGATGACTTAAACAGAGCCTTTTGCCTTGAATTTCTCTTCTTTTTGTGAATGTGCACTATAAATAGTGAATGGTATGTGGTGGTGGGAGCGCGGGGCCCTCACCATGTGAATTTCTGTCACTTCACTGTGCAAAAACTGTATATCCAACTGAAATGAAAATTGGTAAATGAAGACGCGTACCATACCACAACATGTATAACAAATGTTATCTGAATCTGTTCAACAGTTGCACAGCGTCACGCCAGGAAAACTGTGCAGGAGTGCCAAAAATAACATTTTTGCCACTTTGCTACACAAGAACCATATATCTGATGGAATCAAAAATTGGTAAAAGAAAACATGTACCATAGCACACCGTGTGTTCAGAATTGTGTGAACATCTGTTTAACGGTTGCACTATGAGCAAACAACTGTGCAGGCATAATTCAGCAACCGTAACAGCCAGTGACCCAAATATTGTCACAGTCAAAGATATATTATAAATCTTTCTGTATTCCAAATGCTAGGCAAATCAGACACAAGGTTCAAAAGTTATTGAAGTGGAATAAACCAAATTTTCATTTGTCGGAGTGGCATAATTCTGCACCTGTTTATGTTTTACACACCAAACCATTGCAAGGCACCTCCATACCACTAGAGCTACCCACAGTTTAAATTTAAAGCCACTAGCACCATGCAGAATGCTATGCACAAAACGTTAACTGTGTCAAGCAGTATCTCCATAAAGAATTATTTTTCCAACATGTAAACAGCATAATTCACATTTCCAGGACATCCACTCAACACCCTCCAAATTTCATGTGAAAAGACTAAGCTGTTCCAGAGATATTAATTTTTTATGTTTCTGCACCTTTAAGAAGTCTTCCACCACAAAAGGTGGAAATCGAGGCCGAAAATGTGGTAAAATGGTGGACCCGGTGGGCAAAAAATCTTTAACCATGACGGGGGCCAACTTCAAATGACAATAACTCTGGAACAGAACAACATATGCTCACCAAACAAAATCTGCCATATTCCATGAACAAAGGTTTTTCTATATGCCAAGTTTCAGACCAATAAACCACACAATGGCAGCGCTACGCATCATGCAAGGTAGTGCAAAAATATAGGAAAAACTGTATTTTTTGCACTTCACTGTGCAAAAACTGTATGTACCAGTGAAATAGGAATTGGTAAATCAATAGATGTACCATTCCACTCCATGTATACCAACTCTTATCCAAATGTCTTCAACGGTTGCAGAGCAGCAGGATTGTAAAACAGCATATGAGTGCAGAAAAAATAAATTTTTGGCACTTCATTGTGCAAAAAACATATGCAGATGTTAAATGAAAATTGGTAAATGCACAGAAGTACCATAGTAGACCAAGTATTGCAAATGTCACACAAATCTGTTCAACAGGTGTAAAGTTATAATCACACCAAAAATGTGACATTTAAGCACAAACGCAAACAGTAACACCAATGGCGACACAAACGGAAACAATAGCGCAAACGATAACATAAACGCAAGCAGACACATAAATGCAAACAGTAATGAAAAAGCAAACGTTGATGATAACAGAAGTGCAAATGCAAATGGTAACACAAGCGGAAACTCAAACGCTAACAGTGATGGTGATACAAGCATAAACAGTAAGATAAACATTAATGGTAACATAGACACAAGTGCAAAAACAAATGCAAATGTTAACGGTACCATTAATGCAAACACTAATGGTAATGCTAACAGTGATACAAACAAAAACTAAAACATAAACAGTTAAGTAAACGCAAGCACAAACGGAAACAGAAATGGTAACGGTAACATAATCAGAAACGCTAACGATAACAGTAATGGTGATGCAAATGGAAATGCAAATGGATATGGCAATGGAAACACAAGTACAAACATAAGCAATAACGGTAATGCTAATGGTAACTGTGATGCAAAAGGAAATGGTGATGCAAACGGAGACAGAAATGCAAGCACAAACACAAATGCTAACGGTAACAGTGACGGAAACGCAAGTGCAAACAGAAATGGTAACATAAACAGAAATGCTAATGATAATGGTGACACAAATGTAAATGCAAATGGCAATGGAAATGCAAGAACAAACACAAACTGTAACAGTAATGCTAGCAGTAACAGTGAAGCAAAAGGAAATGGTAACGTAAACGGAAACAAAAATGCAAGCGCAAATGCAAATGCTAATGGTAACAGTAACAGAAACGCAAACACAAACGGTAATGCAAATGGTTACAGTTATGCAAACGCAAGTGCAAAAGCAAATGGTAACATTAATGGAAACGCAAACGGTAATGAAAAGGGTGACGCAAAAGGAAACAGTAATACCAAATGGTAATGCAAATGCAAACACAAACACAAACGGTAACAAGTGGAAACGTAAATGCTAACAGTAACAGTAACGAAAACACACATGCTTTTTGTCCCAAAAAGGTGCATTCAGAAGCACAGTGACTAGAAAGAATGTGGCCACAATAATGGCCCTCATACTAGAAAATGAGCACTTGGAATACTAAATTCCTTATATCCCAGGAACTGTACCACGTAGAAAAAAAGTTAAAATCTCATATTATTTATGACTTTCCAAGCTAGTTTTGTACTTAGCCCCCTAGGAGGGGACTAAGCATTTTTCCAATGAAAAGTCCGTATCTCAAACCGTTTTCGAGATGCAGGCCCCAAAAGGCACGGCGGACACCGTAATGTTATCCTATGGGAAAATTCATCAACTTCGGAGTGCCATAACTTTGCAGCCCTCTAATATTTTGTCACCTTGGCTTTCTTCCCTGAACATTTCAGGCCAAAAGACCAAGCTGTTCTTTTGCAGCAGGGTGGCAAAGATTCCCGATTGTTTTGGCCATAGTGTCTCAAAGTACTTTCGAAAATCATGGCACTTTTGCAAATAAAATCACAAAAGTATTGCATATTCAAAAGTACTGAAAATAGTCACTAAAGGGGGTCACCAGTAATTATATAATTTATATTTTCAGTGACTGGAGCACATTTATATAGTAATCAATGTATTTTTGTCGAAGTACATCATGTACCCTTGCTCCCTGACTTGGCACACTGGGGAAGGTTATATGGACAGCTAGGATTTAGTGACTTGTTTTGTATTTTGTAATCCCCTACATAGGTCTCTGACTGTAATCAGGGAACACAGCAAATTAAAATAAATACAGATATAATTGTACTGTCAACTCCTGGCACCAAAAAAAAATGAATTTGTGTTACTGTGCAAGGAACCCACATGGCAACAGAATGAGGGGGAATTATTTATTTTGATTTATTGCTTCACAGCAATTGGATTCAGCCTGCAACATGCAAAGAGTCCATAGTTTTTTTTTTTTTTAATTATTGACTATTTATTATTCCAAAGGCTACCTGGATCTGTATGTAAACTTACACAAAGGACCTGTACAGTATGGAGGGGGGTGCTTGTTTTTCCCCTAACTCACGGGCTGGAACAGGCATAGCAGAGTAATGTAGTGAAAGCCCCTCAGTGGATCTCAGGGGCTCGGTACCGGCATTGGCTGGAAACAGAAAAAAATATTGCAGTTTAAACTGCAACATCCATGACTCTGGCAGGGCTGTGAAGCCGTCTGGAAGGAGCACCAGAAAGTCACAGGGGTAATTACCTAGCTTCCATGCCAGCAGCATGGTTCACCAGGATGGCACGGTAGTATCTTTATGTATTTTAACACTTTTAGCCTGGATCATAATGGGGATAAAAATCAACTGGATTTTAACACTGACGGCCCAGGCAGGACTTCCCTTATATGTTTTTCTTTCTCCCTGTCCTGGGCACTGTTATGTTTCTTTATTTATTAAACCTCTCCAGGCCACATGGGTATTTTTAATGCAAATGCACACTGTGAAGCATATAGTTTGATGTGTATGTATAATTAATTATCTATTTTTTATTTTTTTTTTTAAATCGTCAGCGCTAGGAACTTGTGCTTCAGTTGTGAACCAGTAAGCCTCTGGCACTGGGCAGGCAGGAAACAACAATCTGTAATCAGAGTGAAGCACAACTTGCAGTTCACGTGTTCTGACTTGCTACCAGGGTAGTTGGTTGTGAGAATTTCATTTCAGGGACCCCAAAATCAACATGTGCCATACGATGTGGAAACTGTACTGTGTAGAAAAGAAAACAATAAGAGAATAAATAAAGTTTACTACTGTACCATCTCAGGGAGCAGGGCTACAGCCTAGAGGTAAGTACAGGTGGACTAATAATTCACTGTGTGAACCCAGCTGAGACTTCTGATAGTACTTCTAGATATTGTGTGGTCTCTACTAATATGATTATTAACTGGGCCCAAAAGTACTGCCAGTAATCAGCTAGATATATCTGCAGCGTGCTATTTCATTTTATGCCAGGATGTCAGAAAGGAGTACCAGAAAGCCTCAGGGCAGGACCCGGGTAATTACCCTACTTCCATGACAGCAGCAGGGCTCCACAGGATGGCACAGTAACTCATTATTTATTTTTAAAGTTAGAGCCCTGTTAATGTGAATGGAAAGCAACTGTAAGGAGAAAATGAGAGCCCAGGCAGGACTGACATTATATACTTTTATTCTCTCTTCATGGTGCTGGTATATAGGGGATACATAATGAGTAGGAGTGAGATTAGGAAAACATTCTCACTCCTGCAGAGTGAGACATGGATATCTCACGAGTGCTGAAGGCATGAGTGAGATATCCATGCCTCATGATAAAGGAATGAGAATATTTCCATATCTCACTCCTGCCCATCATGTGTGCGATTTATACAATAGGGCAGGAGGGGGTTTACAGGTTGTTTCTTTGTGATTTTGTGTCTTTGTCAAGGTGTTATTTACTTAGTATGTGGTATTCTGCTGGTGTGTTGTATTTATCAATGGGTTTCCTTTCCGTTTTTCTGAATGGTGGTGTTTCATACTTCAAGACTGGTGGCTGGGTTGGCCTTAGGAAAATGTTACTAGGTTACAAGATGTATTCAGTGTTATGATTGGTGGTGCTACACATCATTCATTGGAAAGGATTTGAAGATTGGCGTATTTGTCTTTGTGAGTGGGGCTTTATGTATTCAGTCGGGTCCGGGAACAGAGTTTGTGAAGTCATGTCAAATGCTTTATTTTGTTAGTTACTTAGTGGTTACAGTGCGAGAAAGTTTCTTTATTTCAGTGTTTTTTGGTTTCTTATGTATTTTATGTGGGTATTGGTGCTTGCGGGCGTTTCTGCTGGTTACTGTCACTGGAGTGAAATATAGGATCACACAGGATTTCATCTTGAACATTTCCAATTCATTCTCCTGCTGCAATGGAAAGAGGTATTTTCAGCAACCGGTGAAAAGTTGTGCATTTATTTACTGTGAGTCAGTATCACTGGATATGGGATGTGGTCTTTTGGAAGGTGGGCTTTGTTTCTGTTGAGTTGTGGAAAATAGAAACAGAGCTACAGTAGTTGGCTGTTTTGTGTCAGCATTTTAAAAGAAGTAGAAGAAAACAAAGTTTTGGTACTGTTGTTTAGGTGGTGCATCAGGTGTGTTTAGTTTGACTTTTGTGATTTTAAATTAGTGCCGGCAGCCTGATGCACTGCAGTGAGGCAACCAGAGTGGAAATATCAGCAGGTGACGTAGACACTATTTGTGTAAATGTAAATATCTCCACAGTGTCTACATCGCCAGTCATTTGTCTCAATGGGGTGCAAATACATATTTTTATTTGCAATGTTTATCACCCACCCCTGTTGTAAAATATAATTATTTCCCTATTAATTGACATTGAAACTCTCCTGGCCCCATTGTAATTTTTATTAAAAGACACCCTATGAAGCATAGTTTTATTTATTAGCAAAATCCCAAGTGCTGGTAACTTGTGTTTCTGTTGTCTCCAAGTTTTATTTATTTAAACAATGAGTAGCTCTAGAAACTGCTACTTGATTTGTGAGCCTGTAATCCTCTGGGACTGTGCAAGCAGTTAAGATATTTAATTCACAGTGGTGTTATTTGTGACACTATGTTTTAGGTATGCTTATTTTTAATTCATTAACAGGAAGTGCCCAGTGCTTTCTAACACAGCCCTCTGTGGTTCCCTGGCTGGGTCTGTACGGGCGCCAAAAAAAAAATCAACTGCATTACAGGAGATTTATTAGTTTTAATAATTTGCTGCAACTGGATACAGCCCTGTATATATCTATATCTATATATGTATCTGTATCTATATATCTATAAATAGGTAGATAGATAGACAGATAGATAGATAGATAGATAGATAGATAGATAGATAGATAGATAGATAGATAGATATTTTTTTTTATTTATCAACAGGGGCTCCATGTCTGACATTAGAAATATAACATCCAGAGCAGTTAGCAGACCAGAGCTGTGGGGGAGATCTTTATATTTCATGCAGTATCTGCATACAGCTCCAGACAGTCAGGGAGACTTCAGCATAAGGAAAACCAGGATGGGAATTAATAAAGAAACCAAAGAAACAGGTCCCCTCATCACCAGCAACATGAGGTACAAAATGTATTTTACCTGTACAGTGTGGAAGGTTTTTTTTTTCCACCTACCAATCTGTAAGCCCCATCGTGGCTCTCTGGCACTGGGTCCAGTATTTGCGCTAAAACAGTATTTTTTTTTTAACTGAAGCCACTCAGCAACTGCATCAGGCGGATTTATTTATTTGCTGACAAACGTTGGCTTGGCCTGCTCAAGCAGAAAAATGCTCATACACACCGGGAGATATATTCAATTATTCTTTGTTTATTTTGTTCAAGTCCAAACGTTTCACATATAATTTATGCTTCTTCAGGGGAACTCCATATTAATGAAAAAAAGTTATGTATTAAAATTATGGTATCAGTTCTGTATGCAACTTTACAAAGTTAACCTTTACAAGCAAACCCCTCCTTATTGTTATTCCAAAACAATCTTTTAAGAAATCTTGATGTTGTAAATATTGCAGATGTCCAGTCACAAATAATGTTTGTTATATCACCATTAGTCCCTGACGCCTGGTTTAGAAATAGTGTTGTTTAAAACACTACCTGCCTTATTACTTGGCCTGATCGGCGTCTTGGCTGCACCTTGCTTAAATAATTTCTCTGTTGGTGTATACTACTGTCAAGGAATATATACAAAAAAGCAATTATTGTTTATCTAACTGTACATCGTTTTTCATTATAAGAACTGTAGGTAAAACTTTATCATTCACCTTCTCTGGAGCAAGGAATGCAATATGTACCGTCTTTGTTAAGCATTCAATCCTTTTTCTATGTTTATCTGTTAAGGTAAAACATTTAGAGCTATTTAAATGTTCTTTTCATTACTTTTTTTGCTTAAAGTTCATTATTTTTTTTTTTAAACATAAGATCACCTTCATTATTTAATCCTACATATGTGTCTGTACCTTTAAATGTGGCCAGCAGTCATAACTTTTTGTTATTCTTTTCCATACATTGCTCTTTAAGAAACCTAATAGAGATGGTAACAAGCCTTCAGTTTCTGTACATTTCCAACACTTCATAAATCTCATATCACAAGTCTTATTGCTTATATTCAGTGAGGCCATTTCTTACAATCCTTTCTAAAAACATTCTAGTTTGTATTCCTGTTCTATAAAACAATCTGTCTTCCAACAACACATAAATATTCCCTTAATGTAATCCAATTCTTTCAAATTATCTTGATTTTCATTTAAAAAAATCTTTTTCTCTCTTATTGGCGTCTTGCATCATTATTCTTGGTACATCCGCTATGCTCATTCTCCCCAGCTTCCCACTGTCTTTCTTGCATCTGACACAGTAACTAACAAGCACTCAATCGCCAAGTAACATTCTGTTTTTTCTTAGAGATTGCGGGCCCGATTCCAGAAGGGTGGCACAAGTCACCGCCAAATGCAACTTGTGCCACCTGGCACTGTGACATTGACCCTGCGCCCTGTTCTAGAAGGGGAAGTGTCTCCACAGCTAAGTCCTGCAACTTGCGACATGCGGCCAGGTACGCTGAATTGTGGGTGCACCTGGTGAGCATGTTGCATGCTGCAAAATTCAGGTGACAAGTGCACCCCCCCTGCCAGCAAGCCACAATAGCTGCCCACAGGGCTGCCAACACCCCCAGCTCCCCAAAATGTACCTACAGAGCCCTGCAGAGCTGGCCACACCAATTTCTCCCAACACCACCAGAGATATGCCCCACAGGGCTGCCCACACCCCCAGTTCCCCGAAGTGGTCCAAAATAGCCCCATAGGGCTACCCACACCACCTGTCCCCCGACTCCATCATTCCAATAAGCCCGCTGGTAATGATCAATACCTCCATCCGTGCCCTGACCCGGAGTTTGCCAGCTGCAAAGTGGCAAATACCTGCCGGTAGTCTGGTGGCCCCCACCCAGCTGTGCAACCCACCCAGTAACCCCACCCATCCCTCAGTCAGCGACTGGCACAGCCCACCTTCACCATGGCCAGCCATCGACCGGAGTTCAGTATGAGCCGGGCGATACCAAAAGACACACCAGAAATTGCATCTGAGCCGTGCCCTACAGTACAAGCCTACTGAAATCGGGCGCGGCTGTCCATGGTGGTGAAAGGTGGCTGTGCCAGTCACCAGGTGGGGGTGATGGGTGGGCTGGCATGGCTGGCTGAGGGGTGGGAGGTCACTAGACTATCAGGGCAGGGTATTTGCTGCTTTTGCAGCCAGCGACTCCAGGGTCGGGGCACAGGTGAGGGGATGACAACACTGCCCTGAGGGGCATGTTATATTGGGGGATTCGGGAGGCTGATGTGTGGGAAGCCCTGTGAGGCATTACATGCACAGGGATTTGGGGGCCATTGGTTGGGCAGCCCTGTGGGGCACTCACTGTATGGGGGCATGTACAGTAGGGGATGGGCAGGATCATGGCTCTGAGTCTAGAAGTGTTTGTGCGGTGTCCATTGGGGCAACAATGGGGCGGTCTGGGCATGGAGGGGCAAATGGACCGGTTCTGGGACCCTTGGAGGATGGATGTAAGTTACACCAGCTAAATGCAGGTAGCAACTTACATTGCAATTCTCCTCAGGGGTTCTTGTGGGAAATCAACATTAAGGGATTTTTTTGCTTCCCTTCTGGAAAGGGGTTCAACTGCTGCCGTAAACCTCCTAGCGCCATGTCACAGGGGGTTTATGGTGCAACTGCCAGCGTAACAGCTGTTTGGCTCAAGTGACCTGCGACATGTCGCAGGCCACTTTGTAAAATAGCGCAAGTCGCAACTGCTGGTGTAAGTTGCTACTTGCGCCATTCTACTTGGCGCAAGTGCTGTTATGCCTGGGGTAACTTTTCTAGAATCAGGGCCCGTGATTGTAACTCATCTTTGTTCATAATTGTACTTTAAGACTTTCAAGCTGAGACCTCTCTTGGTCACTTCTCTCTTGCTGGAAGTTTACCTTCAATTTGAAATTTTCACTGCTTCAGCATGTTAACATATACTTTAATGTTCACACTAAGTGTCAATCTATTTGTGTTCATCCAGTCTAGTTATTTGGTTACTTACTAAGTGCCAGTGTAACTCTTGTGTGCTCCAGAGATGCTGTAGTCTTCACTCTCTTTCTTATTTTGAAATATGCAGCACTGTGTGAGCCGTGGCCCTCCATCTTATGTCCGTGCAGCAGTCATGTGATGGCGTGATAATGTCACCACACTCAGAACAAATCTGAGCTGTTGCCTAGACAACCATGGCTAGCTCCACAGACATAATTACATCAGGCTGTGTGGTTCAGTACTTCTAAGTATGGCTGTATTATTTATGCAAGATTTACTCCCTATCTTCTCATCCATGTTCAGACAGTTTGTGTTCTAAAGGCACACTAGATATTCTTTAACTTATTTCAGTGCTGATTGTTATTTTTAGTCACTGTGTCCTAATTTCACATTTGTTCAAGAGAGTAACCATGAGTCATTACGTTTTGTATACGGTCCTATAGTGTCCGTTGTTCTTCCTTTTATTTTCTACAGTATTCTCTTGTTAGTGTCACATAATTCCGTTATGTTTATATATGTTCTTGTTTTTACTTTTCCACAGAGACCAAACAATATGCATTTTTATTATGTTTGTTAGTCTCTCATCCTGTTTTATCCAATATCCTGATACTCATTCTGTTGTTTAAGTGTTACCTGTTCCTATTACTGCTTTATTTGTAGAAACCTAAGCATGCACCTCCATGCATATATTATCTCATTTTATTTCAGGTCCTTATACCTCTTAATACTGTATACTCTCTTTCTCCATCCTACTTTTTTATTTTATTTGTATTAGGATTTCTCAAGTAATATCCATGCCTGCCACCTTTAAAGGGGACAGGAACTGTGCGCTAATTGACAACAGTTAGTAATGTTTCTATTTACAGGAATCAAATTCACACTTCCAAATGATCCAAATTTAACTGCAATTGAATAAGCATTGATGTGAACAATTGTGTTTTTTGATTGTTCCTTTTTATGGAAAGCATTCCATTACAGTTCACTTCATGGACTAGTAATTTGGAGTTTTTACTATGTCATGGTTTGTGTGCAGAATGCCAAGTATGAGCTATTGTCCTATCAGAACCATGTTCAGAGTTCTGAGCTCAAACTGTGACAGTTAAAATTCCAGATCACTGGTTCTGTGAAGAGAGCTGTTACAGAATGCTGCCCATAAAAAACAAAACCATGCAAAATATAGTTGTTTACATCGCTTTTTTTTTCAGGTACAGTTACATATGGATCATTTAGAGTTATGAATATAATTTCTGAAAATGGGGACATAATAAACAGCTGCTCATTAGAAATCATTTCATGTCCTCTTTAAGCTTTTCAGAATATAGGTCCTGTTATATTTAACCTTACTAATTACCAGCATACCTTCCAGTTTACATCGTCATTGAGGCCCCATTTTTCATGGATCACTCCTATTTGGTACATCCACCACATCTCTCTGTTTTCCACTATCTTGTTATAATCTCCTCCTCTGGGTTTCTATGACACTTGTTCTGGGTCCCAGGATCTTATTTGTACTGGTGTATGCCCTCTTTCCATAAAGTGTCTGGCTAATGGGGAGTTTTCATCCTTATTTATTGCTCTACTTTTATGTTTGTAAATCTGTGTTCTTAGTTCTCTCACTGTTTCCCAAAATATAACAGATCATATGGGCACTGTATGATAAAAATTACTCCTTGAGTTCCACAAGTAATGTGAGACTGGATGTTATACTCCTTGCCTGTGTGAGGATGTTTATATGTTGTCTTCTCTGTGGTGAGTCCACATGCTGAACTCTTACCACAGGGATACAACCCAGTTTTTAATGGGCCTAGGTGTAGCTGTGTTTCTGGAATTTATTTTATGGTACTGCTGTGTGTGAACTATTTTATCTTTTATAGTTTTGTTTTTTTTTAGACACCACAAATAATTTCTGTGCAAAAATGTTTGCTGTTGTGAGATTTTCTTCAAAAATCTTCCAGTGTCTTAAAATAACCATTCTAATGTCCGACATGTGCATATTTATTTATTTGCAGCCACTGGATCCAGTCCCAGACAGTCATGGGGGTGTTATGTTTTTTTTTTTATATTGTGATTTATTAGCAGTAGGCTCCAGTGCGCTTGTATTTTCTTACTTTTTTCCACAGCCGGCTAAGTGTATTGAGCACTGGTGAGTGTTTAATTATGTTAAATAATGTACCTTTCTGGTGGATCGCTCTGGCAAGGAGGGAATACTATTTTAACAAAAAAGCAGCAAATTGGGGCATTCTTGTATATTTCTATTTTGGGCATTGGAGATAAGCTGAAAAGGAATTGTTCTCAAGAGCTCCCACCATATGTCCCTCCATGGTTCTCTGGGGCTGGGTACAGTATCGGTGTCAAAAGAGTAACTTTTTTTTTTAAAAAGGCAACCCAGTAACTGCATCTGGTGGATTTATTTATTTATTTGCAGCCACTGGATCCAACCTCAAATAGTCATGGAGACTTTACTTTTATTTTTGTAGTATTGTGATTTATTTACAGTAAAAGACTCTGGTGCTCTCTAACTTTATTTAATGGTATTGACAATGCTTAATGAGATGGGACAGAAGGGAGGCTTTCACTATATAAGCCTGCAGTGCTGGGTGGGTGAGATAAAAAGGAATGGAAACATAGGCCCGGTGGATGTTCTAGGCTCTGACATGCCACAAGGGACAGCATTTGTACTTAATGACTTTTGGTCCATTAGAAAAAAATGTCAAACAAAAATAAGTAGTCAGAGGAGGCCCAGGAACTTTTACTCCATTTCTGCAATTATGTGCAGAACTCCTAAGATCCCCACTACCAGGTGAGCCCCTCAATGCAAGCAAAAAAGGCCTTCCAGGGCTTGGGCAGGAAACAGAATTCCATGAAATGATGACAAATACTCTGCCATGTGAGGGAGTCGAGCTACAAGGTATGCAAAGTTGATTCAGTAGTTGAACCCCTAGGAGTCTGTAGAATACAACTTCATGGGTGTTCTCTGCCAATTTCTTTATTTGCAGAAAAAGGCTTAATAAAAAAACTCATTCTGCTACAGTTTGTTATTTTAAAACTGGCTGTTTGGAAGGAGCAGCCAAAAGCTGCTGGGTGACTCGGGTACTGAACCCTTCTATGCAGCCCTTGCCAGGGCTCACCGGGAAGGAAGGGTATTTTTCTTCATTTGCACAATTTGAAGAGAGAGAGGGGACAGCTCAGAGGTAATGTGAGAAAGTATTTTTTCACAGAGAGGGTTGTGGATGCATGGAACAGCCTCCCTGAGGAGGTCATGGAGTCAAGAACAGTGGAGGAATTCAAGAATGCATGGGACAGACATAAGGCAGTCCTAGTGGGGGGTAGGAGGAAGTAAGCTTTTGGTTAACCAGGATCTGCAGCTTATCTGTTAGGTAGGAAAATGGGCAGACTAGGTGGGCCAAGCGGTCCTCATCTGCCATCAAATTCAATGTTTTTTTTTTATATGTTCTTAAATGGTACACCTGCTTCTACTGGGGATACAAACTAACATCATTGAGGCTCTGAAAGCCCATGCTTTTTATTCATGATATTTATATTGCTTTTGTTATTGATGTTGAAAACGCTTCATGAGATGGAACTGTTAGGAGGTCTAAACCTCACTTTCAGGTTCTTGATGATATTGGGAATGCAAGTAATCACAGAGACATTGCATTAAAGTAATAAACAAGTTTATTACTACCAAAAGGATAAATCACAGTTGTCCTAAGCAGTGCTTACCAATACGAACCGGGAGCCAGTGCTAAGCGGTCCCTATACCTAAAGGTTTCTCTGTATCTCGTGGGGCCTCTCCTAAGGTCTCCGAGGTATAAGACTAGTGTATTACATTATATACCTATGATAATTACTATGGTTACTGTAAGACAGAAACATTTCTAGTTACAGAGATGAGCCCTATTGGCTAAATTAGAGGTGGCTCCACGGTCTAAGATAACATTATACAATTCTGTACAGTCATCAGTTTATGAACAAAAGAGTTCTTATACAGAGTCTTACATAACTCAGTGTAATAGTACAAATCACCAAAAGGTGGCAATGCCGACTTACATATCATAATTACTCCAAGGACACAGCTGCCTTGGCATCTTACAAGTAAGAAATACACAGAAAATACATAGAAGAATATACAGTATGTATTAGCAAGCAAAGTGTATTACAACAATATGCATTCATATCCTGACATCTACTCTTGTACGGTAGATGCCCTTAGCCCTATATGTTAGTATAACATATACTTAAGTGCTAGCTGTCTACGGTGTACCGCTGAGGGTACCAATTAGGGTGCAGGGACCTCATGTAATAGAACAGAAGGAAGGCTTTCACTGTGTAAGCCTCCAGTGCCGGGTGGGTGAGAAGAAAAGGAATGCAAGCATAGGTACCAATGGCCATTCTGTTGTGCCCAATTTTTATTTAAACAATAAGTAGTGCTAGAGGCTGCTACTTCATTTGTGAGCTTGTAATCCTCTGGGTCTATGTGAGCAGGAGAATATTTACTTCAAAGCGAAGTTATTTGTGGCACTATGTTGTCAGTTATGCCTATTTTTAATTCATTAACAGGAGTGCCCAGTGCTCTCTAACATGTCCCTCTGTGGTTTTCTGGCTGGGTCAGCATGAGAGCCCCCCAAAAAACCAAGCATTGTTCAATGCTGAACGTTTGCTATTTTGGAAGAAGTCCACTCCTGCACCTTTTTTGCATCCTTACTTTACTTGAACACATTGTGCCATGCACCAGACTACCCATCTTGTAAATCAGCCTTCGATGTTGGTTGGTGTCGAAGGCATTCCTGAAATCAAGGTAGGTAACATCCACTGTCCCTCCCTGACTTACTTCTTTACTGAGGTATTAGTGTTACCAATCATAACGCCAACCCCCCCCACCACCACCACCCTGTAGAGGCTGACAGGTGTTGGGGGGGGTGTCTTTGGGTCATCAGCCATAAGGCTCACACCATTTCACCTCACCCCACCCTGCAGACACCAAGAGGCATTGCGGTGTGCCTTGAGCAATTTGGCCATTACACTCCCCACATTCCATAAGGGAATAAGCTGAGATGGGTGCAGTATAGGAGAATGAGGTGTACATTAGGGCTGACAAGCCCAAGGCATACCTCAATTCTTGTCACTGGCTGCAGGGTGTGGGTGGGGATGGAACATCATGAGCAGTATGGCTGACAAACCCAAGTCACACCCCAACACCTGTCAGTCTCTACAGGGTGGGGGGGCAGGGCATTATGGTTTGAAACCATAATGCCCCAGGCATATGTTAGTATTTTTGCCCCAAACGTGATTTCACACAGTGACTGTGCCATTCAGTTCCACAGGTGTGAAAACACATTTTGGGCAGGATGTGAAAAATGTCAGCTGTACTGTTCATGTGGTGGTGTGAAAAATGGCAATGTTGAAAATCTGGAGTAAAAATAGTGAAAATTTGAAAAATAGGTGAAGTTACAAGTGTGTGAAGAAACTGCGCAATGCATGCCTGCCTGTAACACAATCACTTTTTGGAATATTTTCACCAAATTTTCAATATGGGCATTTGTGGATCTCTCCTCATAAACAGTGGCATTGTGATTTTATTACTCTGTCCTGAAAGCTGATTTCCCACAGTGACCATGCTATTCTGTGCCACAGATGTGAAAACATGTTTCATACAGATGTGAAAAATGTCAGCTATGCTGTTTGTAAGGAGCTGTGAAAAAATGGCAATGTTAAACATCTGGAGTGAAAATATAAAGAAAAATTGGCAAAGTTGCGAGGGTGCATAGAAACTGTATAATGCATGCTCATAACACAAGCATTTTTAGGAATTTGTTCACCAAATTTGCAACACTGGCTTTATGGGAGACCATGTTATGAACAGTAGCACTGTTGTTTTGTTAATCAGTTCCTACAGGTGATTCCTCGCAGTAACTGCAAAATCACCTTTCGGGACTGAGAAATGAGATGACAGTCACTGTGTTCATGAAGTGGGGTCCAATGAACCCCATGTTGAAAATTTGGAGCTAAAATTCCTAAAAATGGCCGTGATATCAATTTAACTTGAAACCCTCCCATTGAATCCCATTATATGGCTTACCTCGGTTCCTCAGTTCAGAATTCAGCTTTTAAAGTGATTTACCAAGTTTGGATATATGAGCACATAAACTTCAAGGTGACTGCATATAGAACTGATTTGCAATGTATTTTGATGGATGCATAGCCTATTTTAACAAATTAATTCAGGTTTTCACCCTCACAAACCAGGAAGTGTTTTTTTGTGTATTGGAGCCTGTATTTGGTGACCTTTGACACTCATTACCTTTGCAATGTCACCACAAGGAGATCTGTGCTCTGCAATTAAAATTAGTTCTTGGTCACAGCAATTCTGTTTTGATAACAGCTCTTGGTCGCAGCATGCAGCACAACAATGGCAATGTCAAACAGTTCATTTTCAGGGTCCAATGATGAAAGCATTATGTTGTCCTGCACTAACAGTGATCTTTTGGACACTGACATAGTGCCACAGTTTGACAGTCACTGCATAGTAGAGCCCCATAGGGATGACCCTATGACAGCAGCGAGAATGATGTGGGCAGTACCTCAGGCAGTCACAGCAGTAGTCCCGATCCATTCCAGTACAGCAGCGAGAGCAGACTTAGCAACACAGACTGTTAATATTATATTTTGCTGCTTAGTGCTACGGTTTGGTTCCCGTCATTGCTGTCATTTTACTGTGCAAAATCGAGGTATGGTGTGTGTTCTGTTACTCCCAGCATCGATCTGCTCACACAAATACTAGTGGTAGTACCCTTGGTTTTTATATTTCTTTTTTGGGGGGGGATTGCTCTCCCTATGTGAATGAGTTGTTGGCCACTCCAGCTTGACACTGAGAGCATGGCTCAATCTGGTGGCATTGCTTGAGTAGGATAAATGGCTCACAATTTGTCCAAATCCAATTTGTTCAAATTCCTCACCTGGTACTAGTTAGTAGTGACCTCCCGCCAATTGATTTATCAGTCACTCACTCTGATGGAGCACAGGGTGGGAAATTACAAGCAGGCAGCTTGTACCTCAACCACTCCAACCCCCCCAGCTGCACACATACACTTAGAAAAATGCTGCAGCAAAGAACTTTTATTATCTGTAAATTATTTATACTGTTTGGGTCTGTCTTTGCCCTAGTGCCGACTGGTCTACGCTATAGCTTTCTTCTCTTTGTTAGTGTGTGTTTGGGGGTGAGGGGCCTGCTTGTACTTTCCCCTTTAGAGGTATCAGTGATTGAGTAACGTGTTGAAGTCACTGGTTCCCCTGTTTATGGCAAGTTATAAATTTAAAACTACAAATTATTACACCAGCTTTGTGTTACCTCTAAGTGCTCAGGAACTATACAGACTGCAGCTGTCATTAGTATCTGCATAAGCATCTGTAATACTATCCTGGCATTGGCTTATTGCCGCTACATGTGTGCCTCCAGGTGCATTATGAATTGGGCAAAAAATACACAGTGCAGTCGGTGATCATCCCCCACCCCCCAAGGTTAAAAATGGCACTGCCAATACACTTCTCATGAAGAAAGAGACTGCATGTATGTTTAGATAGCCTAAGTACCATTAGATTGGTCCACTACAAAAAGGGACATATCCTTGTGGTAGGTACTTAAGTGTTAGACTGTATTTGAACCACCCTTCTTCACTTATGTCACCATACTTCATTACCACTTCAGTCTGTGTCAAGCTGTTTGTGTTCTATTTTTTCCATTACAGGGGATCTCTGATGCACATGCATAAAGTGTACAGCAAATAAAACAGATGCTGCACTATACTGTCTCCCATGCCTTACCGATGTCATGGTGCATTGTGTAGACTCCCTGCATTCATTGCTGTGTAGCCCATATTTTGGTTCAGACATTATTCCCCAAGTATGCCAAACTGACTAGCACACTTTGCAATATAACACCATAGAAGATGTACATTGGTATCACAGTGTCGGGAGAGGATGGCAACTGCAGTCTCTTCTTTTGCTGGTGCTCTGGAGCACATACAATGATGCTATAATCCTAATTATAAATAAAGACTGTATGTTAAAATGTTAAAAAACTAAGTGTTTAATTTTGAGATACACTGTAAACTATGTAAAGTATAACTATGTACAATATGTAACTAATTCTATTGCATTCATTTATAAACTTAGCAAGGAGCTGGCAAGCTGGAAAAACAATTCAGTGCACCAAGTCCCTTTATTCATGCACATCTAAGCGTACTTTGGTGATCAGTGTTCTGGTGCTTGCACGGGAACACCAAATGAGCTCAAGAAAACACAGGAGCACAGGAAGAAATATAAACTGTCTATAATGATGGTGACAATCAGAAATGCAATAGCAAAGGCAGTTTGCTGAAGCAATCACACTGGAAGCAGCACTTGCCAAAAATACACAGTTTATTGCATTGTTCTCCTTGGATTGGACTGTGCAGCTCAGTGCTTATACTCTTGCTGCACATTACAATTCTGAACTATTGAAAAAGTCATCCATTTAACACAGACCTCTATGTACCAATACTGAAAAGCTTACTGCAATTTATAGATCTGCCCAGTTCAAAAGTCATCATTTTGTGTCCCAATATGCTACAGATTACAGCTCCACTCAGTTAAAAAGATTTATTTTTTATACAGACTTGTTATAATTATGTACTTGCAGCACTTACTAAAACTGTAACACTGTACTCAAGCAATGTAGATTGTGATGCTCCTAGAACTGATGGACCATGGACACAGAGCTTAGTCAGATGAGTAAAATTGAAAATCAGGAGAAATTACCACTTCTGCAATCCCAAAAGCAAGTATCCACCTCAGCTGCCAATATAGCAAACAGTTTCAGTCATCAGTGCTGTAATTTTTGCCAGTTCAGTTTCGGATCTGCACTCACTGAGGCTGTGTCCAGGAAAGATGAATGAACAAGCAGTGAGAAAGATGCAGTGGGAACACCTTCCCTGTGCTGATGTCACTCATGCATGTGGATGCACTGCTCATGTGCGGACTTCAAACAAAAAAAAAAACATGCAGAAACAACTGTGGCACAAAAATGTTAAAAAACTAAGCATCTGAATATACTTAATACTTAACTTCAGGGCAGCCGAGCTTTGCATCACTCAATGAAGGGAAGGTGATCTGCAAACATAATATCAGGGGAAGTTGGTAAGTCACTTTAAAAGTACAGATGTATCCCTGTTCATAGAAGATCACAGTGCTGGAACTCTTGAGGTAAGTATGGGGTAATGGGAGTCTGGGGAGGTGGGGTGCACAAAGGGAGGGTGCAGGTTGGAGGAGGGGGAACTGGGGAGACAACGGTGGATCATTTTCTCTTTTACCGGGGGAAAAAAGACTTTTGAGAACTTTTATTTATTTTACAGGTAAAGACTTTGGGTAGTTTTTTTATTTTACAGGTAAAACTTAATTAAAATTTAGGCACACTGGGGTGGGCTCCCAGTGTGCCACCTAATGGGGGGAGAGCATGCTGACATGGGGATTGGGCACCTTGATGTTGACTTTCTGGGGAGTGTGCGGCAGGTGGCAGACACAACCACCGGCTCATTTTTTTTATTTTAAATGTTTCACCAGGAAAGGCTAACTGAGCAAACAAGTTGCTTGTGGAGCTATGCTCGAGAACAGAGTGCTCAGTGCAGGAGCCAACAAGATTGCAAGGGAGGGGGGAGGTGCCATGTCAATGACAAAACTGCTCATAATTGCAGTGACAGATTCTTTTCAACTAGTTGACTCTCTCTGAAGTTCCACATCATTGGTAGCTTACCACTGATTGGTGGCTGCGGGATGTGCCCAGTAAAGCATCTGTTGCCTTAGGTGGTAGTGCCAAACCTGTCTTTTGCTGCTATTGTCCCACAGTGTTTGGTGCACAAGTGCATCAAATGCAAAAATCAACTTCTTCAGGGGGATTTATTAGTTTTAATTACTGTATTTCACTGTTTTGAACCCACTGCAACTGGATACAGCCCTGGACTGGCATGCAGGCTTCAGTCATTTTATATGTGTGTGTGTATATATATATATATATATATATATATATATATATACATACGTATATATATATATGTATATATATTCATGGCAAAAAAAATCTTTAATGCATCAGTTAGGGTTGTTCCACAGTGACAAAGCAAGGAAATTCAGTGTTAGGGTTGCCACCTCTTGCATCCCCCCACCCCATCCCCACCAACAGGCATCGGGTGCATTGGGGTCATCAGCCTAACGCCACCCCATTCCATGTAAATAAGCTGAGGTGGTGCAGTATAGGAGAATGGGGTGAGAGCTGGACTCATGACCCCAATGCACCCGATGCCTGTTGGTGGGATGGGGTGGCATGTGCTAAAGGTGGAATTAACAAATTTCCTCACTTTTGTCACTGTGAAACAACTCTAACTGATGCATTAAACAGAGTTTTTGCCATGAATTTCCTTCTTTGAGAATGTGCACTATAAATAGTGAATGGAATGTGATGGGGGCAGTACGGGGCTCTTTGGGCCCCACACTCCCACCATGTGATTTTTCTGTCACTTTGCTGCACAAAAACTGTATGACTGACTGAAATGAAGATTGGTAAATGAAGATATGTACCATGGTACACCGTGTGTCCAGAATTGTGTGTACATCCGTTCAATGGTCGCACAGCGCCATGAGCAAACAATGTAACATGCACAAATCAGAAAATGTAAGTGCCAGTGACCCAAAAATTGTCAGTCAAAGAATGTATTATAAATCTTTGTACATTACAAATGCCAGGCAAATTGGACACACGGTTCAAAAGTTATTGAAGCTTAATGAACCAAATTTGTATTTGTTGCAGTAGCATAATTCCGCACCTGTTAATGTTTTACACACCAAACCACTGCAAGGCACCTCCGTACCACTAGGGCTATCTACACTATAAATTTCAAGCCAGTAGCACCATGCAGAACGCTATGTGCAAAATGTTAACTTTGTCATGCAGTATCTCTACAGCGAATAATCTTTCCAGTGTGTAAACAGCATTATTCACATCCCCAGGACATCCACTCAACACCTTTCAAATTTCATGTGTAAAGACCAAACTGTTCCAGAAATATTACATTTTTATATTTCTGCACCTTTAATAAGTCTTCCACTACATAATGGTGGAAATCGCGGCTGAAAATGTGCTAAAATGGCAGACAATAAATCTGTAACTGCTAAGGAGGCCAACTTCAAATTGCAATAACTCTGGAATGGAACAACAGTTCTTCACCAAACAAAAACTCGTATGTTCCTTGAGCACATGTCTTTCTACGTGGTAAGTTTCACATCTATCAACTACAGACTTTCTGCTCTATGAAACTGCACAGGAGTGCCACAAATAGCATTTTTGCCACTTCGCTACACAAGAACCGGTGGAGAGTAGCATCGAGCGGAGGGAGTTGGCACTTTGGAGTTGGAGCATCGAGGATTTGTGTGGCCTTCTTCTTTTCCAGAGGATGTTGGAGTCAGGATGTCAATTTATGCTGGATTAGGTGGTCGATGTTTGGTGGTTGTGTCGTTGGGTTCAGAGGAGTTGTCGGCATTGTGTGGATGGTTTTGTTTTGCGGTATGTGTTTTTTGTTCGCAGTGTGGAATAGGACACGAAGAGTCCATTGGTGGAGTTGCTGGATGCTGCAGTTGATTACAGCAAGGAGAGTCCTTTGTATTTGGATGTATTTTATTTACTTTTTTGAGTGGCATGGTTTTATTTGGATATGACAGGAAGAGTAGCACCAATCTTTTGAATGTTTTTTTTTTTATTCGGGGAACACATGAAGTCAAGAAGAAAAAAGGTACAGAAGTTTCAAATTGTTTATTTGCAGTTGAGGAGAAAAGACTAGGGTTTAAGCAGTGTATAAGTAGGTTAACTAGTGGAATCTTACATAGCAAGTAGTGATAATCTGTGAAACAGTAAATACATACATATTGTAGTACTTTGTGCTAACGTTTGAAAAGTTATGCTGTCTATTTTTTGTTAGAAATTGCTTTATTGATGAAAAGAGCATGGGGTTGGATCAGGTAGAGGTATGTGGAAAAAAATTGCTTTTATTGTTTGAAAATTGTAGAGGGGTAGAATGGTATGGGGAAGAAGATAAACAGAGCTGTAGAAGCATTTACATTTTTGAATGTTAGAAACAATATGGTAGAATCAATCTTCACCTTATGTGTTACTTTGCTACTTTTTGTGGTTTGGAGATATTTTATTTTGCCAGAGAAATAGAGTCTTTAAGAATCAGTCTTCACTTTTCTGTGATGTCCATGGTCCATGTTTGGTGTTTAGTTGCTTGCAGTACTTTAGGTTGGAATCAATCTTCACCCTGTAGGGTCTTTATTAATGATGTGATGCTTTTTTGATGTTGGCTCGCTCATGTGCAGCCAACTTATTGCGGTAGTAGCAGATTTGGATGCACAGTCACTGTTGGGCAAATGCAGGGCACGCTTCAGTAGGTGCGTCCCTCGTTCCCCAATCAGACGGCATGCAGGCACCACATCAGCAATTTGGAATGTGGCCACCAGATCTAACAAAAGGCCCGCTGCAATGAGAGCAGAGCTCTCATGCAGCATGACCACAACACACCTCCTGATGTGCACACAACACTGCCACCACCTCCTGTCAGAATGCCGATGGGGAAGCCCACTCCCCATCATCATAATAACCCCCATCCCATTTACAATGTATGCTGAGGGGCTGCCCAATCCACCTCGGCATCATGCATGCACCCCAACCGTTTTTCTTTGCCGACGCCCCCAATCCCTGTTGGCTTCAGTACCCGAGTGATGTTGCCGACACGGGAGCCTACTCCCCATTGGCATTATGCAACACCCTCCCACTTTTGCTGTGTGCCGATGGGGGTGCCCAATCCCTGTTGGCATAATGTAACCCCACCTTTTGTTGTGTGCCAACGGGGGTGCCCAATCCTCCATTGGCTACAGCTGTCCCCCCAAAAAAGATTCCATTGGCATGCTGGGAGCCCAGCCCAGCGTGCCACATGCCCCTGTTGAAAAAAACAGTCCCGCAATTTTTCTTTTACACTGTCAAAAGAAAATGGTCCCTCGCGGTCTCCCTGCCCCCCTTCCATAACCTGCGCCCACCCACTGTGCACCCTGCTTCCCCACATCCCCCTTACCCCAAACTTACCTCCAGAGTCCAGCGCGATGATCTTGGGTAGACCGGGAACTTTTCTGCACTCTTCAAAGCTGACCGTGAACTGAGGAAATGCCAGTAAGCTGTATAATGGAATAAATAGTTTTTTTTTTCAACTTTGATGCATATCACAGGCATTTTTTTGAACTTTGACACCAAATTTTCAGCATGGGTTTTATGGGACCCCTCCTCATGAATTCTGGTACTGTCATGGTGTTAATCGGCCCTGAAAGGTGATTTCGTGTTCACTGCACAGAATCACCTTTCGGGACTGATTAACAAAATGACAGTGCCAGTGTTCATGAGGTGGGCTCTCAAAAGAACTGTGATGCAAAATTGGTGGAAGAAATCCCAAAAATGACTGTTTTACGAGTTTACGTTGTGCAGTTTCCACACATGCTTGTAACTTCGTGAATTTGTAATATTTTCACTCCAAATTTTCAAAATTTCCATTTTTCCACACCTCCTTATGAACAGTGCAGCTGTCATTTTACATTTCCTAGCCGAAATGTGTTTTCACACATCCGGTGCAGAATAGTGCGCTCACTGCGTGAAATCGGTTTTCAGGACAGTTTCAGGAAATGACGATGACACTGTTCTTGAGCAGAAGTCCTAAAATACCTATGTTGAAAATTTGTTGATAAAATTCCATAAAATGACTGTGTTATAAGCGTACGTTGCGCAGTTTCCATGCACCCTTGTAACTTTGCAAATTTGCACTATTTTCATGCCAGATTTTCAACACTGACATTTTTTTACACCTACTAATGAACAGTACAGCTGTCATTTTTCACATCCTGCCCTAAATGTGTTTTCACACCTGTGGCACACAATGGCTTGGTCACTGTGCGAAATCAACGTTTTGGACACATTAACAGAATCACACTGCCACTGTTCATGAGGGGAGGTCCCAAAATGCCTAAGTTAAAGATGTGGTTAAAAAAATCCCAAAAATAATTGGGTTACTGTCATATGTTGCACAGTTTCTATGCATGTCATACCTTCACCAATTTTTCATATTTTCACTCCAGATTTTCAACGTTGCCATTTTTTTACATCTCCTCACGAACAAAATAGTTGCCATGTTTCACATCCTGCCCAAAATGTGTTTTTGTCCCTGTGTCACCAAATGGCATAGCCGCTGTGCAAAACCACCTTTCAGCTAACAAACTGATAGTGCCGCTTTTCATGAGGTGGGCTCACAAAAATCCCATGTTGAAAATTTGGAATGAAAATACCAACACACACCTATGGTGTTAGGGTTTCCAACTGTAACAACCTACCTTGTAGAGACTGACAGGCATCAGGGGTGTGACTTGGGATTATCGGCTGTAATGCTCATGCCATTCCACCCCCATCCCCACCCTGCAGCCAGTGACAGGCATCGTGGTGTGCCATGCACTGTTCGGCCACAAAGTTCACCTCATTCCCCTATACTGCACCCACCTCATCATATTTCCTTATGGAATGGGGTAAGTATAATGCCCAAAGACCCCAAAGCACACCACTATGCTAGTCAGTGTCTATAGGGTAGCGTGAGGTGCAATGGCATGAGTGTTATAGCTGACAACCCAAAGGCACACCCCAATGCCTGTCAATCTCTACAGGGTGGGGGTGGGGTTGGCATCATTTTAATACTTCACTGCCATTCCTATTATGCATCTCTAACTCCAGCACTGCCAATGCCAATGCCAGCGAGACAACATTCGGCATTGACAAATGCTTGTTTCTAATCTGTGTCACTGTTGGAGTCCAGTACTCAAGGTCTCTTTTTAGTGTAGGAATCAAATTTATTGCCTGTGGGAAATAGAGGAAGAAATTGTAAGTGTTAGATAGGTTGGGGGGGGTATAGTTTGGAGTACAATGGGAGTGGTTTGACTCACCCTTGAATGATGGTGAAATTGATTGTCTTGACTTGTATGGAGGGCTTGTAAAAGCAGGTTCCCAGGATGTCAGAGTAATTTTCAGGGATTGTTGCTAGTGGTGCTTGTGGAATATGAGTAGTTACTTGTTGGTTGCTTGGCTCGCTGCTAAGTATGCTAGAGATTGTTTTCTGCTTTTCTTCATTTATTTTGGAGTAGTCATTTAAACTTTGGAGTTGCTTATGTCCATAAATCTGTACTATGTCTGTCGGAGCGATTCCACTGTCTGTCAGTTTTAGAATAAGGTGCTTTCGCACAGAATGGTTGGTTAGCTTTTTGTCTGTCTGAATAGAGGATTTTGCTATCATTGTTTTAAATATTGATACCAGTTTGTGTATTCCTACTGGCTGGTTTCTGTACCAGGCATTGGGTGGGCATTCTTTAGTATGGACGTTTGTTGCTAGAAAGAATGGGGAGTCATCCAAACGGCACTGTTGCGGTCTTTTGCTTTTGTAAATGAGGTGGTTTTTTACTGGACATTTGTGGGGGTTGCTGGTGAGCTGGTAGGCTTCAGGTTTAACTTTTCGACAGTCCTTAGGATTTGCTCCATTGTGGGTTTTGGCTTGTCTTTCCTGGTCTAGTTGTATGTAGGTTTGGCAGTTTTCATCAGTTCTTAGTATCATGTCTCCCCATTTGAGACTGTGCATCTTGGTGTTGCCCCTTATACCAAAATACATACCTATTGTGAGCCACATAGTGTTGAGGAGTAATTTGGGGGTGTAGGGCCCCAGTAGTTGTTCATAGAGTTTGTCTATGATGGAGTCTGTGAGTTCATCTGCTGCTTTTGGTTTGGAACCCTTGCCCTGGCTTTTTAAGTTTTTTTGTTTGGAGAGCAGTACTTGATGTGCCTTTTCGAAAGATGGTGATGTAGAAAGGGAGTTGCTGTATTCTTTGTTTTTTTGGTAGCAGTTAACACTTTGAAATATTTCTCTTAAAGTGAGAGGTTCAGAGTCTGTGCCATCTTTTTTAGAGCAGTTGATGAAATAGTGGCAGAAGTAGCTGTTTAGTTGAAGAGGAGGAATGTCCTGAAGATGGCATTGTTCTCCAAAGGTTTTGCAGAGGTAATTGGTGAACATTTTAGTATCTATTTGGGTTCTCTTTGCTGTGTTGATATTCCGGACTTTTTCAATATAGAGGTCTATATCTGTCTGGTTGATAGCGTTTGTGTAGATGCCAGTGTCTGATGTGGAAGCACTTGTGCCAGGCTGAGGGTTGTTGTCTTCATTCACTGGTAGAAGTGCTGTGGATGTTGTTGGCTGAATGGTGTTCATTCCAGATGGGTCTTCTAGTGGGTCTGGATTGTTTTCGAGCTGTGTCATTATTTGTTGCATTTGTAGTTCGAAGTTTGTTGTTCTGTAGTTATTGTTTGCAATGTTTTAAAGAGTCTGAGGTGGTATGGCTTTGTGGTTTATTCCGGCAGTAGCACATGTTCACAGTGTCGTGTAGAGTGGTCTGTGTAACAGCTCGAGCTGAGGGTTTAGTACGCACAAGGTTTTTGTGTGTTTAATTAATGGTTTATGTGGGGCAGGTGTGCTGTACAGGTATGTCATTTGGGGTGCATTGGTATGGTGTGTGGTGTTGAAGTAGTCTGTCTGTGACTAGAAATGATGTAATCACTATCAGGATAAATGAGTGATGATGTAATCACTAAGTGGATAACTTGGAGTTATTCTCATAGTGATTACGTCATGGTTATTTATTTGTACAGTGTGTTACATAAATGCTGCTATGTTCCTGTTTTTATTCTGATGCCTGTTGCATAAATATATATATATATCTATATATCTATATATCTATATATATATATATATATATATATATATATATATATAGTAGACAAGGCCAACCTCACCAAGGGATTCAGGATCAGCTCTGTAGTGGTTAAGGAGTCTCAGGAAGACCAGTTTGTCGACATCAAACCAACCAGGTATATTTTTATTTTCTTAATATGGTTGGTGACACAGAACTTTGGGCTTCTGCCATTTTCCTTTGTAAGCCACACCATGGCAAATGAAACAAAAACAGAAATAAAGAGGCCTAGCTCCGGGTGGGAGCGCTGACTAAACAATCCCGACCCTAATTAAAAAAAACCCTTTTCCAGAAGGCTAGACCTTCTGGAAGAACACAAACAGTAAAGTGGTAAACTCACAGTGGAAATAACTTTTTTCCTTTTGGCCTAATTCAGGAGACCAATTTCCTGCGGGTTGCTTTAGGGACTCCTGTTCTGGAACACATCCAAGCAGCTTGTCAGCCCTCTACCCCTGCAGCAACTGTCTGCTGGCTTTTCCTTCCTGTTTTTAACGTTCTCCTGTCTGTGCAGCTGCAGCCAATCAGCCGAATCAGCTGCAGCTGCACCCTGACTATCTTACTCAGGGAAACCCTCTCTCCTGCAGTACCTGAGTTTATCACACATCCCCCTCCCCAGCTCGACACTGTACGGTTGGGTGGCCTGTGCTGAGAGGTAGGGTCTTCTGGAAAGTCCATCCGCATTTCCATTCAGTGTCTCAGTTCTGTGGTAGACCATGAAATGGTACAGTTGTAGTGCAAGGAACCATCTCGTCACACTGGCATTTTTTTCCTTGTTTGTTTGCATCCACTTGAGTGGAGCATGGTCCATCACCAGAGTGAGCTTGCGACCTAGTAAGTAATATCTGAGGGTTTCTGTCTCCCACTTTACTGCAAGGCACTCCTTTTCCACTACGGCGTACCACTGTTCCCGGGGTAACAACTTTCTGCTTAGGTACAGGATGGGGTGCTCGTCACCTGCTGCCATCTGGGAGAGTACTGCCCTCAATCCAACATCCGAGGCATCTGTTTGCAGAATTAATTCATTATGGAAATCTGGGGAGACCAGTACCAGATCAGAACAGAGGGCTGTCTTGAGGTCAGTGAATGCCCCATCCGCTGCGTCCGACCACCTCATGATGTCCGGTGCTCTTGCCTGGTTAACTTTGTTAATGGAGCAGCCCAAGTGGCAAAGTGAGGGATGAACCTCCGGTAGTAACTGACCAACCCAAGGAAAGCCCTCGCTTGCTTTTTTTTTGTTTGGTTGGGGCCAGTCTTGGATTGCCTTTACCTTCTTCACCTGGGGTTTCACCAATTCCCGTCCAACCACATAGCCCAAGTATTTTGCTTCTGACAAGCCGATCTTACATTTGGCGGGGTTCACTGTCAACCCAGCTTCTCGTAACGTATCTAGTGTGGCCTCAATCTTCTGAAGGTGAGTTTCCCAGTCCGTACTATGGATGACCACATCATCGATGTAGGCGGCAGCATAGTGAGAGTGTGGGTGCAACAGTTGGTCCATCATGCATTGAAAGGTCACAGGTGCTCCATGCAGACTGAATGGGAGGACTTTGTAGTGGTATAAACCCCCCAGGGTGATGAAGGCAGTCTTCTCCTAGGCTGCCCTTGTGAGTGGGATCTGCCAGTATCCCTTCATAAGGTCCAAGGTGGAGAGGTATCTGGCCTTCCCCAACTGATCGATCAGTTCATCGACCCTAGGTAGGGGGTATGCATCAAGCTGCGATACCTCATCTAGTTTCCTGAAATCATTACAGAGCCTCCAAGTATTATCGGTTTTGGCACGAGGACGATGGGGCTTGACCATTCACTATGGGACTTTTCTATGACGTCGAACTTCAACATCCTCTCGACTTCAGCTCAGATTTCTTTCCTCTTGGCCTATGGGATACAGTAGGGTTTTCCCTTATCCTTACGCCCGGAGCTGTCACAATGTCATGGTAGGCTGCGACCATCCAACCAGGTCGTTCAGAGAGCACATCTCCATTTCACTGAATCATTTCCACTGCTTCTTTGTGCTGTGTAGGAGACAGCTCGGGTGAGATATGGACTTGCCCTTTTGTTTTACCTTCTACCTGGGTTACCGCCAATGAGATACAGTAGGTCTCCCGGTCTTGCCATGCCTTCAGGAGGTTAATATGGTATAGTTGGAACTTCTTCCTGTGCTTGGGTTGGCTTACTTTATAGTTCACATCACCAACAGCTTCCACAACCTCCTATGGACCCTGCCACCTGGTGAGCAATTTGCTTTCTACTGTGGGAAGCAGGACCATCACCTGATCCCCGGCTGAAACTTCCGGATCCTCACCTGACAGTCATAATAAGTCTGTTGGGTCTCTTGGGCCTTTTCTAAGTGTTCCCGGACAATAGGAGTGACCTGGGCCAACCTTTCCTGCATTTGGGAGATATACCCAATCACACTGGCTCCTTGTGGTGGTTGCTCTTCCCAGTCCTCCTTTAGTATATCAAAGATACCCCTGGGCCGGTGGGCATATAACAACTCAAAGGGGGAGAATCTGGTGGATACCTGTGGTACCTCTTGGATAGCAAGCATTAAGTAGGGAAGGAGTAAGTCCCAGTCCTTTCCGTCTCGGCTCATGACTTTCTGCAACATCCCCTTCAAAGTCTGATTAAATCATTCGACCAGACCATCTCTCTGGGGGTGGTACACTGAGGTCCTCAGGGCTCAGATCTGGAGGAGTCTGCAAAGCTCCTTCATCAAACATGAGACAAAGGGAGCATCCTGGTCCATCAGTAGCTCCTTTGGGAATCCGACCCTTGTGAAAACTTGAATGAGCTCTTGGGCAATCAACTTCGAGGCTGTGTTATGGAGTGGGATCACTTCTGGATATCTTGAAGTGTAGTCTACGATGACCAGGATGTGTTGATGGCCCCAGGCTGACCTGTCTAGGGGTCCTACCTGGTCCATCACAATCCTCACGAAGGGTTCATTGATGATTGGCAACGGCACCAATGGGGCTCTTAACTTCGGCCATGGGGATACCAACTGGCATTCTGGGCATGAAGCACAGTACCTCCTAACCTCAGCATAAATTCCAGGCCAGTAGAATCATCAGTGTATGCGGTGCAGTGTTTTCTCGACCCCAAGGTGTCCTTCGAGAAGGTGAGTATGTGCCAAATCCAGTACCGCCTTCCTGTCCTGGCGGGGGCCAGCAACTGTTCCACATCATGTTCTTCATCCAGTATCACTCTGTATAGGAGGTCATTATTTAACGTGAAATACGGTTTGGGCTCCTTGGCTTTACCTTCTACCGGCACCCCGATAATCTCCACAACCACTGACCGGATATTCTGAAAGAGAGGCTCGTCTATTTGGTCCCAACCAAAGTTCCTGGAGGCTATCCCAAGGGTACTCAATTCAGGGGGATTCAACTCTGTATTCGCTTCTGGGTCCTCCTCTTCCTCCCTACAACTATCCTCTTGGGCACCAGATCGCTCACCCTGTTGTCCCTCTGTGACCGGGGTTCTACCTCTCACCAGCATGGACCTGCCATTGGCTGCCAGTATCTTGGTCCCTAACTTTTTACAATCCCTGAATTCCTTTTATGATTTCCAGGACTTTACTGTCTCTCCATACTACTCGGGGTCCCAATGCCCATAAAGGAAGTAATCGGGTGACTCCTCTGACCCGTCAGGGATTCCTAGCACCATAGCCTCGGTTACTGGGGCCCTGGCCTACTGGGTTCCTCCCTCATGGAGTAATGTCTCAAGCCCTGGGAAATCTCGACCCACCAGGACAGGATGCACCAATCAAGGGAGGACCCCCACCGTGACCTGCCTCTCCTCCCCCTGTGCTTCCATAGTAACTAGCGCCATGGGGTAATAAAACACTGTGCCATGGACTTTGGTGATCCTGGTATGTTTCTTGAAATTAATTTGGGAGGGTTGCACCAAACTGAAAACTATAAGGGTGACCTCACTCCTCGAGTCGACAAGGGTCAAAACAGCCTGTCTGTTTACCTTAACCACCCGGGTAAATCGGTGTGACGTGGTGACCACCCCTACCACATTAATCAAATGGCAGTTGCTTTGTGGGGACCCACCCCAGTTGCACTGCATTGGTTCAACCCCATTTGGGCAGTTGGCAATTACATGTCCCCGCTCCCCACACCCATAACAGTGGTAGCATTCTCGGGGTGACCCTGGACCCTTTGGGCTTCTAGGGGAGGTCAGGTCCTACTCTATTTTCTAACCAGAATGTCCCTTTGCGGCCTCAGACCACTCTTTGGTAGTCCTTCTCCCGGGCTCTGTCTGGTCCGACCTCTCAGGGGGTCAGTATCACTGGTTTATAGTCTGCCCCAAGTCCAGGGGTAGCCAACCTCAATGTCCTGGGAAAGTTCCTTCATGGCATAATGCCACTCCATCAAGGCAGCCAGTTCATCACAGGAAGCGGGGTCGGCCTGTCCAACCCACTGCTGTAGGCAGGGCAGTAGTCCTCTTAAGAACTGGTCCATTACCAGGAGCTCCATGATTTTGGCAACACTATGGAGCTTGAGTTGCAACCACTTCTTGGCCAAGTGGAGGAGGTTGTACATCTGCGACCGTGGCTTCGCCGACTCCTGGAATCTCCAGCTGTGGTACCTCTGGGCTTGAAGGGCTGGAGTCACACCAGCACAGGCCAACAGGTGAAGATCTCTTCCTTCAGCCTTGGATAGTCAGTGGTGACTCCCTCATCCAGATCGTAAGACGCCTTATGGGCCTCGCCACACAAAAATGGAGTTAAAATGCCAACCCACTGTTCCTGAGGCCATGATTCACGAGAAGCCATCCTTTCAAAAGCGAGCAAATATGCTTCAATGTCATCAGCCATCATTATTTTCTGCAGATAGTGGGAAGCCCGTATAGTCCGGTAACCCTATGGGGTAGGCCCTCCCGGGCGACCTTCTCCTGGCATGCCCTCGATGAGATGCTTTACCATTTCCTGGAGGACAGCATTGTCCTGGGCCATCTGTGTGAACAGCAACTGGTTTGTCTCTTGTTGAGCCCGGGTAGCTTCCTGCTGGACTGCCGTAGCTTGGATCAAGGCTTTCACCATGTCTTCCATGCCTGGTCTCCTTTACTCTGGGGTGGTTCGGATTCCAGAAAAATTCTATGCTGACCTGATCCCACTGCTAACACCATGTGTGACAAGGTGCAATGTCATCACGGGATTCAGGATCAGCTTTGTGGTGGTTAAGGAGTCTCAGGAAGACTAGTTTCTTAACATCAAACCAATCAGGTATATTTTTTATTTTCTTAATATGGTTGGTGACACAGAACTTTGGGCTTCTGCCCTTTTCCTTTTTAATCTCCACCGGGGAAAATGAAACAAAAACAGAAATAAAGAGGCCTAGCTCCGGGTGGGAGCACCGACTAAACAATCCCCGACCCTAACTAGAAACCCCCCTTTTCCAGAAGGTTAGACCTTCTGGAAGAACACAAACAGTAAAATGGAAAACTCACAATGGAAATAACTTTTTTCTGTTTGACCTAATTCAGGAGATAAATCTCCTGAGGGTTGTTTAAGGGACTCCTGTTCTGGAACACATCCAAGCAGCTTGTCAGCCCTCTACCCCTGCAGCAACTGCCTGCTGGCTTTTCCTTCCTATTTTTAAAGCTCTCCTGTCTGTGCAGCTGCAGCCAATCAGCTGTTCGCTGACTATCTTACTCAGGGAAACCCTCTCTCCTCCAGTACCTGAGTTTATCACAATATATATGTAAAACCTGTACTGTTGGCCCTGGAATAAATGAAGATAAATTATGCCATGTCAGGGTTCACATAAGGGTCTTGGGATTTTATTTTTTATTGCACTGCCTAACTGTATTGGGCCATGGAGAGCACCGGGGAAGGGGTCACAATGACTTTGTTAATTCTCCTTTGTGGTGGGTGTCTCTGCCTAGGAGGGCATGCTATTTTTTCAATAAGGCAGTCAAGTGGGGCATTACTGTATGATATTTGGGGGCATCACAGCTGTAAAATAAGAATTCAGAAGCACTCCTAGCCTAAGTCCTTCCATGGTTCTCTGAGGCTGGTATTGCTGTCCAGCAAACCAGCTGCATCAGGAGAATTAATTTATTTGCAGCAACTGTATCCAGCCCCGGAGAGTCACTGAGACTTCAGTCATTTTTTATAATATTTTAATTTATTAATATAAATGAGCTTCATTGACAGCTCAATCAGCAGGTCGGCCATGGAGGAGAGAGGAGGGTTGTGCCAGTCTGCTGCTGCCAGGATTTAGAATGGGGGTGGGAGTGGAGTTGTGGCAGGGACATCTGGCTGCTGGGGAGGCTGGGTGGGGGGCACTGGATCACCAGGGATTTATTGGAACTGGGGATCGGGAGGGGGTTTAGAATTTACAAAAACCCCACTAGACCACCAGATATTTTTTTTTTAACAGGATAAGGAAGAGATATGGAGCAGAGGGATGCGGATGGGATGGTTCCTGTACACTTCCACATTGGGCAGGTTATTACAGGGTGGAGGGGAGGGACCACTAGCCACCATGGATAATTTAATTATTTACATGTGGGACAGGTGGGGGAGGGACTGCTAGCCACCAGGGATTTTTCTGTACATGTGGGACAGGTGGGGAGAGGGACCACTAGCCACCAGGGATCTAGTTATTATAACTTATAACCTAGTCTAAGGTGAAAATTTGCCCATGGACGGAAGGTGACATTTCATTGCAGCAGGCCAAATTTTGCCTGCAGAAGGTGAAATTCCACTTTCTGCAGGAAAATTTCACGAAGTGCTCCGCGATGCGAATTTTACCACTTCGCCGGCACTTCGCGGGCAAAATTAAAATTTGCTGCATCGCTATCAGTCAGTCTTATGACTGTTCAGCATTGTACAACAGGACAGTTTATTCATAGGTAAAAAAGAGCCCCTGTGGTTACTGTTGTCCCGAGAGGGAGATCCCACAGGGTTCATTGTGCAATCCTGTCCAAGGCAAGTTCTACAACACAAAAAAAGTTGTGGATGGGAGAGGAGGAAAAATTATATAAGGAGGAAGAAAGAGAGTCCCCATGGTCCCTCTCCTTTCTACCCCACCTTGGGGAAATCCTCCACCACAGGACCAGACCATGTCCAGGAGAAACCCCCTTGGCTGAGAAGGGAAGGTCCTACAGGGAGTCCCAAGATCAGGGCAAGAAGCCCTACTTGCCCTCCCTCCCAGGGTGTGCCCTCTGTCACTCAGGAAGGCAATGAAGGACCTGGAAGTACCAGTAGGACCCAGCACACAATTGGCTTCAAGGAGGGGGAGTGCAAGCAGGGAGGGAGAATCACCTGGGACTAAGGCCCAGAAGGGAAGGGAAGGTGCCAGTGATGAATGGTAAAGATATACAAGAAGATCAAGAATTATGATAGGTACGTCATTTTCATATCTTCCTTATGTCAATTTTCACCATTCATCACTGTCTGGGTGGGTACTAAGCCCCATGAAGGGGGCCCGGCACTTCCCTAAGAGACTAAGTCTCTCAGGAAGAGAGGACCATGAAAAGAGGAGACCCATTAGAGGCCAGTTAGGCTTGTGACTGGTCAGGGCAAGGTGGGTCTCCTATTGCCTGGGAGATAGAAATTGCCCCTGTAGTTTCCACCATGCCATGTGGGAGAAAAGGTGGGTTGCCTGGAGAGCAGAGGCAGCACGCTGTCCATCTAATGAACATCACAGTCACCACTAGCCTTGAAACTACCTCAATGGTATTGCAAGACTGGATTGCAAAACTTTCTACACTCTGTCCCTAAGCTGTGCTCAAACCCAGCACCCTTGGAGTCAGAAGCTCTACCTCTTAACCACTTTGTCTACCTATTTTACTCCTACTTTCTATGCCTTTTAGTCTTTTACCCCCCTACCTGCCAAAATATAAGTTTACCACTTCTTTCTTGCTGCCTTTGCACCCTGCACCCTCACTGTCAAAGTCAGCAGTTCCACCACTCAGCTAGCATACCTGTCTATTATTTCTGCGGGATTTCAAACTCTAAAAAACACTCTAACCCTCAGACACTGCAAAATTGTTATCTGATTGTTGCTGCACACCTTGGACCCAACTCCCTGCTGCTATAGCCACTGGCTGGGGTCCTTTCTGCTACCCTGGGCAAGACTTGAACCTAGTGCCCTGTGCACCAGCTCTGCCACTGTACCAAAGTGGAAACTACACTTAGAGGTGACCTCTCACTACTGTCTCCCCCTCTATCACCCTAGTTCCCCCATTCTTTCTTCACTTCAGCTCTCCCACCCTTACCAACTATGCATGTGCACCTCCTGCCTACCGGCCTCTCTCTTCTCCTCCTTCTCCTTCTTATTTTGCCTTCCACCAACCCTACTGTCCCTATTAACCCTCAGCCTCGCTACTCCAGTGTTCCTGCCTACCCTCCTGTCCTCCCCTCCTCCTTTACCACTGCTCCTCCCCCTTCCTCCTCCTCCACACACCCCATATGCTCCTCTCCACCTCACCCCCCATCCAGACATTACCTTTCCTCCCCCCCAGCTCCCATGGGCATCTGATCATGCAAGCCTTCTCTGCCTGTGCTGCCCTACCCACCCCCTGTGCTATGAAACCCCATTTCTCAGCCTATCGCTCCCGGCGTAAACTCTCCATCTGCCACCCTCTGACCAGAGCAGTCCTCCTCCTTCTACTCCTGACAGGGAACATACAACCCAACCCAGGCCCTGCCCCTCCCACCCACCCACCCACTCAGCCCACTGGTCTCCAAGTAGCCTCCATGAACATATGCAGCCTGCTGAAAAATGTGACGCCCTACAGTGCTGGGCCTTGGCTCATCAACCAGACATCATTGCCCTGGTTGAAACCTGGCTGTTCAAATCCACCCCTGACTCATTTGTCTCCCTCCCAGGCTATACCTTATACCAGGAGGACCGAGTAGGCAAATGAGGGGGAGGCTGTGCAATCTACACTAGGGACACAATACTTGGACATGCACTCCCCACCCCTGCCCTTCTAAATGGGGCCCAGGCTCTTACCCTCAAACTCACCCCGGACCCCTCTAGGAGCCCTCTCTATCTCACCACAGCCTACGTTCCCCCAAAGAACCAGCACCCAGCCCTGGTATCTTTAACTGACTACCTGGCCTCCCTCCACCATAAGGCGGAACAAATCCTAGTTGGTGACCTTAATGTAAACTGGCTCAGCACCTCCTCTTCCATGATCAGAGACTCATTTGTCGCCCAAGACCTGACGCAACTCGTCACCCAGCCCATGAGAATAAACCCTAAGAGAGGTACCAGCACCCTTCTGGATGTTATTATAACCAACCGACCCCAAAAAATCCAAAACATCCAGGTCCTACCAGACTCCCTAAGTGACCACTCCCCTATCCTATTTCATTGGGCAGTCCCCAATCCCAAACCCAAAGCCCAGACCACCCTCCGCAGATGCCTCCGCCCTGGTGGGCTGAAAAAGCTTAAAGTATTCCTCACCCAGATAAATTGGTCCCCCATTCATCGTGCAACCGACATTGACACTGCCCTCACCATCTTCACTCACACCTTCAACGTGGCCTGTGATCTCTTTGCACCCTTCACCAAAATCCGGTTCAAAAAGCAGAATGCACCCTGGGTTAGCCCTGCCCTTCTACAATTACTAAGAAATCGGGATAACCTCTGGCACCTTGCCACTGAAACGGGTCATCTGTCTGATAGGCAGGCTTACAATGCAGCCCAGAATAAGTGCTCTTGGGCCATCCGGAAAGCCAAGGCCGACCATTACCAGGCCACACTTACCTCCTCCTGGGGTTCGGCGCAGACTTTCTGGGATAATATTAAACAACTAAACAGAAAATCTCACTCCCCTGGCCCTTCCCAGCTCACTAGAAATGGCACTAGCACCACCGAGCCTGCCACCATAGCTAACTGGCTCAACACCGCTTTCACTGACCTTAGCTCAGTCCTCCCTAGTAATTTCTTTGACCCTCCCCCCAACCAACCTCCCCCTGTCTTCCAGCACCCCAGCTTCCACCTCTGCAAGATTTCCACCCGGGAAGCCAGACCCATCCTAATCAAAGCTTTAAATATCAACAGTCCTGGCAGTGACTCACTGGACCCCAGTATCCTCAGGCTGGTGCTAGATGAAGTCCTTGCCCCACTCACCAGCCTAATTAACCAGTCACTCTGCCTAGGACAATTTCCCACAGCTTGGAAAATAGCCATTATCACACCTATTCATAAAGGGGGCGACAGGTCATTGGCCAACAACTACCGGCCAATCTCCATCCCCCCATCTCTAAAGCCCTGGAGAAAGTGTGGCCATTCAAATCACTGATTATCTGGCTAAGCATAACATCTTATGCCCAGAGCAACATGGCTTCTGTGCTGGTCACAGTACCAGCACTGCCCTTATTGAATTCTCCAACTTTCTACACTCCTCCTTGGATACCAGCTCCCTAGCGGGTGCAGTGTTCATCGACCTCTCAAAGGCTTTCGACACCATCTCCCATCCACTTCTGCTGAATGCTGTCTGTCACACTGGTCTCTCGGCTGGCCCCCTAGCATGGTGCACAAGCTATCTTGCCGCTCGATCACAGTGTGTAAAAATCAATGGGATACTCTCTGATACCCATCCCATTCACTCTGGGGTCCCCCAAGGCTCCATCCTGGGCCCCCTTCTCTTCTCAATCTATCTGAACACCCTGCCCAGTGCATGCCCTGGCAGAATTCTCCTGTATGCAGATGACGCTGTCCTTTTTGCCACCCACCGCAATCCCATCTCCCTTTAGGACACCCTACAGCAGTCTTTTAATAGTGCCGAAGCTTGGTTTAAGGAGAGCAGACTCGTCATCAATCTCAAAAAGACCAAAGCTATGCTCTTTTTCCACCCCCAAAACAAAGCTAGCAACCACCCACTCTATATCCTTCCTAGTACCAATCAGCCACTGGAACAAGTCTGCTCCTACAAATACCTTGGGGTTACCTTCGACTCAGCCCTCACATTTCACAACCACATAGATGCTCTAACATCTACCACTAACACAAGGTTTGGCATCCTCTTCCACCATAGAACCTGCCTTCCCCCAAATGCACTCCGGCTCGCTGTTACGTCATCCGTTTTGTCCCTTGTAGACTATGGTCTACCTAACCCTGAATAAAGCCTGCAGATTGATTACCGGTGCCCCCAGGCTCACACACACCTGTCAGCTGTATGGCGAGGCTAAACTCCTTACTCTGGATGAACTGCTCCGCTATCAAACCTGTCTCCTCACAAAAAAACCCTACTCGGGCTCTCTCCCCCTGGGGTAATGGCATCCATCCACCTGAGCCTCCCACTATTGCAACACGGTTCCACCAGACCACCCTAATGGTCCCCAGATCAAGAACCAGCCATGGCCAGAGGTCCTTCTGCTACAGAGCCCCATCCTGGTTTAACTCTCTCCCTGCCCCCATCACCAATGCCACCACCATCTCCAAGTTCAAAACCACCCTTCAAAACCAACTCTTCAACACTTGTAGCTGCTCCTGTCTCTGAAAGTAGCCTCCACCCGACTTCTCATGACAACGGCCACCAGGCGGCTCTCCACCTAGCCATCCCCACCATCTCTTCCCGGTACACCGTGCCTATGTCTAACCTGGCCAGTGCCAGCTGTTTCATTGTACACCTATTAGATTGCTCAGTTTTTTGATACCAATTATTTAACACCTGTTCTCAATTACATGTACCCTGTAACCTAAATGTATTTTGTCTGACCTCAGTGTGACGTGGCTCCTCTGTTGAATGCCTATTGTTTTGTAAACCTATGCTATGTAACCTAAATCTCTATGTATGTCTTTAATGTGACGAGGTACCTTTGGAAACAAGCCTCTGGCTCAAAGGTTGTAAACTGATTTTTACAAATAAATAAATAAATAAGACACTCTTGCCTGGTGATTTGTGAGCTCCAGACCCTGCTCAGAGAGGGCAGTGGCCTGTATGGTTGCCTTTGTATCAGGTAACAATGTCAGCACCTGACCTAGTATTGACCACAGATGACTATTGTAGGCAGTGTGGTGTGCCTGATGAGTTGCAAAGCTGAGCAAGATATGAGCTGAAGGGAACACTATCCATCTTCAGTGGTCAAACTCTGCAAAGTCCTCATCTGGGGTCTGGTTGCACATCAGGTGTCTATGACCAGAAGGGGTATCCAGTACCCTCACTCTTGAAGTGGGATGAGGCAAGGTCTCTGCAGCTCCATGTTGTGTGCAATACCTGTGCTGGCAGTCCATACAGGCTGGAGTTGGGACAGATAGGCACTGCCAGGTGAGGGACAACACTTCCTGGAACAGAAATGGCCAGGAAAGGCTGACCAGGTGGTCTACACTGAATTCACTAATGAAGACTCATATTGTCCACTCAGTATTGCATCTTGTGATGTCGGATAGGTGCAGATTGCCGACCAGCCTCCATAGATAGCACTGATACTCTCTCTGATCAGCATCTGAGGCCAGATGGACAGAGGTATCCTTTTCCTTGAAGGACTGGATGAAGATGAGGAGGCTGATGAATCTGAGAAAGTCAAAGACCAGCTGCTGGGGGGAAAAGGCAGAAGATCTACTCATTCATTGCCCTGACATACCTGAGGAATTCGGCAGCAGTGGCTTTGAACTGCTTCCAGGTCAAGGGTCCTGAAGGACCCACGTACCCTGTGAAATGAGTGGGGGCTGCAGAGCCAATGGGGAGACACACTTCACCTTATCTGAGCAACCTCTTCCAGGGCTAGGGAACCTGGCTAGTGACCTTGGACTTCCTGGGGATTCTCTGGTCTGTGCAATTGCTGGCTGTTCAACCAATGCAAAGCAGTCAGGACTGAGCCCTAAAAGGGAAACTCCCCTGTGAGGAGAACAGGGCTGCATAGAACCAGAAGGGTGGACCACAACCCCACCTAATAAGGCCTCCAGTGAAGGGAACAAGGTAGAGAACAAGGACTCAGCACTACAACACAGCTCTGAACTCCCAAGGGTCCCCAGGGAAGGTCACTGTCCTATGTCCTGCCCTCTCAATCTCATTAATTCTGAGATTGGCTTCTTCCTAACTCCCAAAGCTAATTACTACTCTAATCCTGTAGGCTCCCCGTGGGAGGCTGCAGAAGAGTCAGTCCCTGTTCTGACCCATGTGAGAAACAGCACTGAGACTGACAGCTATCTGGACCTCCCAAGACCCAAGCCACCATCCCCTCAGATGGAAGGCCACTATTGGCAGGTACACTCCTGATGTCAGCACTGGCATGGGAGCCAGCACCAATCATAATCATTGGTGCCATGGGAAGGGATGCCTGGGAGGGCACAGAGTTACTGGGCATTGGAGAACCCTCTGACTCTAAGGAGTTGGGCAGCCAGTCCAGATCAGTCACCCAAGCATCTGACTCTGAAGAGAAGTAGATCTAGAAGATCTCCAGATGAGCAGTCCCAGAGGTTTTCCCACCCACGGTGCCACTTTCAGTGCAGCAGGAGAGCCCAGTATTGCTCACAGTGCCTATCACCAGAGCCATAAATGGCCCCAGGATACAGAACAGCACCAGTGGTTGGTGCTGAGGAGCCACCAATTCCAGGCCCAGCAGGCATGGGCCATGACACTGAGGGAGCCTGCACCTCTGAGGAGTTAACTGCAAGTCAATTGCTCCCAGCTCGGCCCCCAGATTGCCCAGACCAATCCTCTGGCACTACAGAAGAGACCTCTTCCCTGGGAAGGCAAGAAAAAGAGGAGGCCCCCTCCTCACAGGTCTATATAGAATCAGAAGTGGATCTGAAGGAAGTGTGGAGAGACCTGCACTTGGAGTCCCTCATAAAACACTGCCCTTAGAAAGTCAGTGGATCATGACTGACTTTCCATGCACAGTGCTCCAGTGCTCCATAGTCCATGGAGAAGCAAGCATCATAACTATTGACACTGTGAGACAGACTCAGGCAGGTGAGGATTTGGTCATGCTGTTCTGTGATGGACATCTACCAGTGCAGGGACACTAGTGCATAGGAGGACAGCCTGCCTTGGAAGAGTGCTTTTTGTCCCCTGATGAACCCAACATGACCTGCGGTAACTAAAATAATAATGAGAAATAGACACGGCACTGCTTCAAGAAAGAAAATGGAAAGGTCTTACCAGATTTCTGCAGAAAACGGTACCAAGTTACTAGCAGAAGGCTGAATTGGAACGGAGCAAAAATGGTGTCAGCAACGACATTGAAACAACTAACTCTGCCAAATGTCGCAGATGAAATTTCTTCAGCAAGTGCAAGGTGCTGCATTCCTGATGGTGGGAGAAGCAGAACTGGGGTGGAGGAGTTGGTGACCATTGCTGACTGACCCATGAGTGCCACATAATCCATCAGCCTCAAGGGCAGCACCGCTTTCAGCGCTGACTCCTCTCACTGCAAGCAAAAACTCATGCTGGGTGTTGTGCCTCTGGCCATCACCCAGACAATGATAAATGGTGAAGACTGACACAGGGAATGTCAATAGTACTGTGCTGTAGTTACACAATTTGCATGAAGTGCTAGGTACTGCAATTAATGTTGCCTCCCTTCCACCTCAAATCAATTCTTTCTCGCAAATGTAACAGTGTATGTCACACTTTGCAACAGATGTTACATGTACAGTTACACTTCTAGCATAAATTATTTTTTCTCTTGCACTTTGCAACAACTTGCCTGGCTAAGTGGTGCTGAGGGTTGAGGCACTGGATGCCACACATCACGCCACACCGGCGACCCAGGTTCGGGAATGAGCCTGGGATATCGGGTCAGCAGGGGCAGGAAGTGATTGATTGCCCAGAGGACTGCTCTCTCTTCCTGGTGGTGGAAGGGATGATTGGCCACTGTTCTGGTGGCCCCTAGCAGTGGCTGGAGGTCACAGCATCTGGCAGCTGCTAGAAGATGGTGAGCTGCGGTGGATGTCCAATGAGTGCACACAGGAGCACGTTCATGGCATGCAGGACATCATTGCATGTCTGAGCTCAGGGGGGAACAGAAAAGAAAAATGCCCTGACCCTGGTAGGAAAAGGTGGGGATCAGGAGCTACCCCCCCAGGTCCAATGTTGATTGCATTGGCTGTCCCCAGTGCTTCCTCTGGCCTCAGGACACCTGCCCAGATTTCCAGAAAGGTCATCAGGAAAAGGAGAGGTGGTGGTCCCACCCTGGATGGGGGCTTAAATCCAGGAGAATGGGTGCTAGAGGACTGGAGCTGGGGCACGGGCAACTGGGAGACAGGACTGAGCCTATGACTGGGCAGGACTGAGGTAAGCTATGTGCCCCCACTGGAGGGAGTCTGGGGTCAGTGAGTGAGGTGAGGTAAATAAAGTCTACAAAAAAACAAAAACTTTGCAACAGCTGTTACATAAGTCAATTTGTGCCAAAAGAGAAATGGTTGTGGTTGCACATGTACCTGTAACTGCCACTTTATTCAAATTGCATAACTACACACCAGTCAAATGTGAAATTAACAACAGCATAGTATTTACAGTGTAATAACAGTGTAGCTACTTCATAGAAATGTGTGCCTAACTACATAATATGCAAATGTGAACCTAATTACCAACTACATTGTAGTTACGTGTAACTACACAGTACTTATATAACAGTTACATTATAGGTATATAGTAATTGCAGTGTATTTAAGGACACATAAAATAAAGTGTTAACTTTCTTTATTACACTGCCTAACTGTACTGAGCCAGGAAGAGCACCAAAGGGGAGGTCACATTGATTTTGTTAATTCACTTTTGTGGCAGGTCTCTCTGCCAAGGAGGGCATGCTATTGTTTTAATAAGGCAGCCATGTTTGGCATCACTGTATGATATTTGGGAGCATCAGAACTTTAAAATAAAAATTCAGAAGAGCAGCTAGTGTAAGTCCTTCCATGGTTCTCCGGAGCTGGTAATGGCTCCAAAAAAAAACAACAAAAAACAACTACATCAGGAGAATTTATTTATTTATTTGCAGCAACTGATACTGTCTCAAACAGTCATAAAGGGTTTATTTGTTTAATACATTTAAATTTATTAATATTAAAGATTATTTGGTCCTGAACATTAAACTATATATATATATATATATACTGTGTAGATATATATATATATATATATATGTGTGTGTATATTTGCATTGCCTAACTGTATTGAGCCAACAAGAGCACCAGAGGGGGTCACAATGATTTTGTTAATTCACCTTTGTGGTTGGTCTCTTTGCCAAGCAGAATATGCTATTTTTCCAATAAGGCAGCCATGTGGAGCATTGCTGTAGGATATCTGGGGGCACTGAATCTGTAAAATAAGAATTCAAAAGAGCTCCTAGTGTTAAGTCCTTCCATGGTTCTGCGGGGCTGGTACTGGCACCAAAAAAAAACAAACAACTGCATTAGGAGAATTAATTTATTTATTTGCAGCAAATGTTTACAGGCCCAGACAGTCATGGAGGTTTCAGTATTTTTTAAGTAACATTTTAATTTATTAATATTAATGCTCAGCTGGTTCATAACATTAAAAAAAGCATATTTTTTTTGCACTGCCTAACTGTATTGAGCCACGGAGAGCACCGGAGGGGGTCACAATATTTTAATTTAGTAATGTTAATGCTCCAAATGTAAGTCCCTGTGTGATTCTCCAGGTATTGGTCTGGGTCTGGTTCCAAAATAGATGCCTTAGAATACCGTGAATCTGCGGTTAGCAAGACGGTTTTTTTTTTACACACATGTGAAAGTAAGCCCAGACAGGTCTCTCTGTGACTCAGGACAGTGCACTGATTTATGCATTGATCAACTTAGGAATTTATTTTTTAAACAGAAAATGTTAAAAACTGCCCATCTAGGGAGGCAACTCATTGTATAGTACGGTCTCTGGGCACATGTAGCATCAACATTAAACAATATTATTTTATTATTAATATTAGTAAAATAATGCAGCACTGTGGGGAAATTTGATTATGTTGGATGCTGCAATGGGGGCCTATTATATCCTGGTTTGAAGAGATGTGGGGATTTGGAGGGTTGGGGGAGTGCTCAGAATGAATGACACAGGGGACAGACAGGGGACAGAGAGGTGCTGGAGAAATGCTGGGAGATTGTAAGTTCCATAGTCAACTGTAATTTCTGTGGTCTGCTGCCAAAAAGTATGTGATTGGCTGCAGAACCTATGAATGGGTTATGAGTTCTGTGGGCATTGCAAATTCTGCTGTTAATTCCACAGTTAACTGCACCTGTGGAATCATTGAAAATCAGGGCTTTGGTCTTGGAATATGGTTCCATTATATATAAGGGTTTACTTAAGAGGAAGGAGGGGGTCAAAACTAGAGAGCACAGCCTCAGACTGCAAGGAAAAAGATACTGGGGCAATGTGAGTGGGCAATTCTTTATGGAGAGGGTGGTGGAGTCCTGGAACAGACTACCAGGCAGTATGGTGAGGGCTAAACTGGTGAAAGAATTTAAGAGGGCATGGGACAAGCATATGAGGCTGAGTATTGGGGGGAAGGAAGGGCTGGCAGGGAGGGGGACATGTAGGGTGAAGAAAGGGCAGACTAGATGGGCCAGTATTGTCCTTTCCTGACATCAAGTTTCTATGATATTATTCTATGATATGATATTTGAATTTACCTGGACAGCTCTAGACAGATTGGATCAAATATACTATTGATTGGGGAAATTCATTACGAAAAGTGCTCAAGGCACACATCATTGTAGCATATATAGTAGGCTTGGGTGGCTCTAACCAGAAGAACAAAAAACTTACCTGTGGTTAACATTCTGTCACAAGCTGATATATTTAAAGGAACAACACTCATTTGGTAGAAACTGAACCTCTATCTAAACCGTTGGCCAGCCTGAGAGAAACCACTCAGAAAGTCCCTCTGACAAGATTGTGTAATAGATTAGGAGACGTTACCCTACAAAATAGTTTAGCCAGGTACTGGAATAATCTTCCACATGAATTGACATCAGTTACCAGTTTGTCTGTTTTTAAGGTATCTTTACACAAACACGTTAGCTCAGCCTGTTATTGTTTTAGATATACAGTATCACAATAACTTATATTTTATTAAGATGTATGTTTTCTGTTTTGTCTATATTATTGTGAACTTGTACCGCAGAACATTGTTGAAAATGGGGATAAAAACCTAACAATTTCTGTCCTGTACAAAAATAAAATTTTAATCAATCAATCATCACGATGGACCTTACATCTGTTACAATATTAAATTACTATATTACAGTGAGGGGTTGAACATGATGTACCAAGAGTCCGGTTTGACATTAATTTAGTATGTTACAGTGAGGGGCTGGACAAGATAGACTTAGTGTCCCTTACAACATTTAATTACTATGTTACAGTGCGGGGCTGGAATTAATGAACCTCAAGTCTCTGCCAACCTTAAATTACCATGTCACAGTGATGGGGTGGACATTAAAACCCAGAGTCCCTTAAATAATCAAAATATTGTGGTACAGTGAGGAGTTGGACTTGATGGGTTTTGAGCCCCTGCAACTTTAAATTACTATGTTACAGTGAGGGGTTAGACATGACAAACCCAGAGTCCAGTACAACATTAAATTACTATGGTGCAGTGAGGGGTTGTACATGATGGACCCAGGGTCCCTTATAACATTACATTACTATGCTACTGTGAGGGGTTAAACATGATGGACCCAGAGTCACTTACAACATTAATTTACTATGTTACATAAAGAGTTGGACATGATAGACATGCAGTCCTTTAAAACATAAAATTTCTATGTTACAGTGAGGGGTTGAACATGATGGACCCAAAGTCCCTTACAACATTAAATTGCTATGTTACAGTGGGGGTTAGATGTAATGGACCTTGAATCCCTAACAAGCTTTTCCAGGACCTCTGCAGGCACAGAGGGGCAACAAACTGTTTGAGGATTGTTGTACCCACAATATACAGACTGCTATAGCTACAGCTGTAAACCTTCCTCCTTCCTAGCCTCACATGCTGTGAAGTTTGATAAAATAGAAATAAAAAATGTCAATGGACAGATGGCTATAGGACAGCAAAATAAAATGAGAGAAGTGACAAAACTAAAAAAAAAACTGTAAAAACAAAATGTCTTTATGGGTCTGAACAGGGAAATTCACAAAAGCACATGCAGCTAAGGTAAAATGTCAACATTTATGTATCTAACACAAGAAGGCTGAAGATTAACTACCAAGATAATCATGGGTTAAGACTCAAATGTGTTGCAAAGTAATCTGAGAACTGGCAGCAGTGGAATACAGGACAACCTGCTGACTGATAAGTGCCCTTGAAAGAAAATAGGAGGCAGTATAGTGCAGTGGTTTAATGCTCTGAGCTGTAAACCTAGAGACCTGGGTTTGAATCCCACAGCCCCCACGTTGCATACTGTGTGACCCTGAGCAGGTCACTTAACTTCTTTGTATTCCCAGGTTGTACCTATAATTTCAGCTTAGTGCATCTCTCCTGGTAAAAAAAATAATAACAGTCTTGTCATTGTTTATGGAAGATAGCTAGCTGTTCCAAAGCTATCTATCATATATGCCCTTAAAATGATAAATACCTACTTCAAGACACTAGCAGACAGGTCATTTAAAGCGGGGATGACTAGAGAGACAAGCTGGAAAAATAGTGTTGTAACTGGTCTACTCAACAGAGATAATGGAGTATTTAATTCAACAAGCATAGTGATTTGCAGTTATGGAAACATATGCTGAAAACTCCAGAAATGTGTGCTTCGTTATCCCATTTTCCCAGCTATAGGAAGATGGTTGCAGGTTTTGCCCACAGTTATAAAAAGGCACAGTAATTTCTTTGGTGTCCTTGCAAAATTTCCTCCATTCACTAAAAATACCACCAACAGCAAAATCTGGTTCAATTTCAATTGATTTCCATCTGTATTCCCTCCTTCCCCAGAACAAGGCTGAAAATAGAAGCAGAATTGCCTAGTCCTCCTTTCCCAGTCAACAAAAACTAAATAAAATTGTAATTACAGATACTGTAGCCTTGACTAATTGCTACTTCAACTGTTATTTTAAGTACTTCTTCTAAATTCCATAAAAGCTGTCTTGGCAACATTCACTTTCAACTGAAGCACATTCAAGATTTCAAGCAAGCTGTCTGACTGTTTTTGGAGTCTTTTTGAAGTTAAGGAAAACATAACCAAACTGTCTGCGTACACTTGTGCTGGTATGGGTGTCTTATTAATTTTACGAGTGTCAAGTGCTGAATAAGTAAAAGACAGCAAAACTTCATTAACATGTATTATAAAAAGGGTCTGAGAATGGAGCTTTCTGATTGGCTTCAAACATTCTAACAGCCTTATGTTAATATTTTATTAACATACATGTAGAGTTTAGCCATATGCTGAACAAGGATTAACACTGTTTAAAAACATTTTTTTATTATAATAGCAATAAGGCACTCCCAGGGATTACGTCAATGGTCAGTTAATCACCCTCTAGGGGCATACAGCACTCGGCTACACCTCGTGCCACAGTACACCCCTAGAAGGTGATTAACAGACCATTAACATAACCCTTGGTCATGCCTTATTGCTTAATTATTGTCAGTCTGTGCTTCATCACCATGAAGGCCAATGGGGTCAAGTTGGGGGAGAGTGAGGTCATAAGTGTAGTACTACAGGGTCCAGTCCTGGGTCTGATCCTTTTCAATACATTCATTAGTGACATAGGAGAAGGAATGCAAAACAAGATTTGTCTTTTTGCAGATGTCACTAAACTCTGTTACAGAGTAGGCAGTGAGGAAGCACTTAGGCAGCTGTAGAGAGACTTGCAAAGATTAGAGAGGTGGTCCAAAGTTTGGCAGCTGAAATTCAACTCCAAAAAGTACAAGTTAACGCACATAGGGAACATGAACGCCAGCAATGAATATTGGATGGGAAAGGTTAAGATGGACACTACTACTAAGAAAAGGGACCTGGGAATCATCATAAGTGACTCTCTAAAGCAGTTTAACCAAAGTAACAAAGCATACAGAAAGGCAACCAGGATGCTGAGGTGTATAAGTAGCGGATTTATCAGCAGTGTGAAGGCATTGATATTAACTCTCTATAGATCACTGGTGTGGCCACATTTGGAATATTGTGCCTAGTTCTGGAGTCCCAAACTAAGAAAAGACAAATACAGGCTAGCGATAGTACAGCAAAAGGTAACCAAAATAATTCAGGGACAGCAAGGCAAATCTTACGAGAATTGACTTAAAGCTCTGAACATGTACTCACTGGAGACCAGAAGGGAACTTGGAGATATGATGATGACTTCAAGTTACTGAAAGGAATGAACAAGGTAAATGTGGTGTAAATATGCAGCAGGCCTGGTGAATCAAGGACACAGGGACATGAGTGGAGGCTTGCGGGGGAGATTTAGGAGGGATGTAAGGAAGTTATATTTTACATATAGTGGTTGAGTCATGAAATAGAGAGTGGATGATCTCTGGAATAGCCTACCAGAAGATGTGGTAGGTGCAAGAACCACTGTTGGTTTCAAACATAGCTGAGACCAAGTAAAGGCAGAATAGCTGTCAGCCTGGTGATACAGTGGCAGTGTTACCACCTGTGGTGCCGATGACCTGGGTTCTGATGCAATATCAGGGTATCAGAGTGCTGGTCAGGGGGAAGAGGATCCATCCCAAGGACTGTGCTCCTCCTCTGTGTGGAGGGTTTGCTGAACCCAGTATGTGTTTGGACCATAGTGGAAGCTGGGGGAAAGGCACCCTGGATTGCTGAGGGAGCAAAAGAGGGTGCGGCAGATGTGAACATGGATTGCATAGGAGCATGCAGTGTACATTGTGGTGTCATTGATTTCCATTCCTCTTGGGGACCACAGAAAAAAGGGAAAAAAATACAAAAGTAAATACAGCTGCACCCACGCTTCTACAGAGAGATCAGAGACTCAGCTTGCTTGTAGTCAAATAATTTAATGCAGCAATATATACACCTGCACCATAGTTAGAATATCAGAGGAACAGAGCGGTGGAATACCACCACTCCTTATGTCCCCCCCCCCCCACACGGGGGTTTCATCAGAGGATGAAGCATGGTATCAAAGGCAGTCAATTTAAACGCCAATTAACCAATGACTTGCTTACATAGTTCCATGTCATTTTAAAATAAATTAAGCCTCCACTAATACCCAGTATAATTTGTAACCAGCCAGGGCTCAGGTTGATGTCATTTTTTGTTTTATTAGGATGTGCGGTGCCTCCATATTGTAACCCACTACCTGGCTGCCTGGGTTCGGGGAGAAAACTGTTGCTCGGTATCCTGGCTAGGTTTGAAACCTCTGCACTGGGGCACCCAAGTAACTCTGGACACAGGAAGCAATAACTGTAATGTCCAAACCAGGAATGGGATTCTAGAGTGTGGCTTTTATTCACAACAACAGCAGAATAATAAAGCATAGATGGACCCATACGGGGCTACACTCCCTGGTAATGCAGACAAATGGAGATCAGAACACATCTTCTTACACACTGTAACCCTCAAGCTCTGAAACACACTGGGCTCTCAGCCCGAACTTGTACTCTTCTCTGGATTTCTCTGGTGTGGCTCATCCGGCCAGCACTTGGACTACTTTCCATATGGCATGGATATTTATTGGTGACTCCCTACACCACCCATGAGCACATACTGGCTCCATAAAGGGAAACTCTTCCTTCTAATACCACGTCTGGGTACTTTCTGTGAACACTGGCCAAGTGCCCAGGAGAAAGCTATAGGTGCCCAAAGTGAACCCGTAGAGGTAAATCTGGTTACTCCAGATGGGGGGTCTCCCACCTCTTGCTCCCAAATCTATATCCGGCCATTCATTTGGAATCAACACCTTTCCATTTGAACCTCTGGTAGTAGATTGCTATCTTGAAATGTATATCACACTTAACAATCTATAGTCTCTGGAAAATAGTGTCCTGACTTGTAATGTTCTTTAAGTGGCTATGTCCATCCCTGTAGACCCCCCACAGATTAGAGGCATTTCAAACCATACTCAACTTAAGTATTGTACTTGGATGTCCTTTCCTGACCCACAGTAGCAGATACTTAGCACAACAGTCTTGGTGAAACATAGGCTCTCTGGCAGATCTGACTCACCCTGGTTTGCAGTTGCCCACAGGCTTCTCACAGGAAACACAAACATACTTCTTGGTGCCTCAGCACAAATCTTCTTAGGCAGCTTCTCTTTTTCCAGCAAGGCCAGGGTAATGCCCCTGAAGAGCTGATCTGGCTGCCCCCCCATCCCTCTCAGGGATGGGGCCCTGGAACAACTGGGAGACAGTCTCAACCAGTTCACAAGTGTTGTTCTGTGTCCTTCTCTGGGGCGAGAACACACACACCCACTACAACTGGTAGCTCTGATCAGAGCTAAGGGCTCTGAGGGACTGCACACTGCAGTGCACCTCCTCCTTCCACTGAGTCTGCACGTGACTGCTAGTGACTCAATTCAAAACCTCCCAACATTCTAACTAACTACCTGCTGCAACATTTCAAAGTGGCTTATGCTGCTGCGAAAATTCTATATGATGTCATCCCTCCAACTCAGGTGAGACTGAGGACAGAGTGAGGCAGTGTGAAATCCATTTAACAGGTGTTTCACAAGTTGCCTTTCCCTGCCTGCCACTAGATCTAAGTGGGATTCTTGTAACCCCAGGTGACTGGGGGGTTACAAATATATCACCAGTGTCCCAAAAACAACATTAATTCTTTGGTAGCCAGAGTCACAGTTTGAAAACACTTAGTCTTCAGTAGTCCAATTACTCCAGAGAAACCCATCCTGTGAAAAGAACAGAAAACTTAAATGGAGGTTGGGTAGCACCATCAACCCACCATGGGGGTAAGCCCTTGAGGAAGACAGGCTGGTGGTAACTCCTGGCAGACATTGGGGCTGGGGTGATTGGCAGATGGGGGCCCACTGATAAGGACCATAGCAGATGAAAAACAAAAAACGTAAAAAAAAAAAAAAAGCTTGATAGTTGCACAGAGAGAAAGCAATTAGATGGGGTAATGTGGGGGAGTGTAACAACGTCAACTAGGCATTAGATCCGGGGGTCAGATAAGGTTAAACAGGCAGACTGGATGGACTAATTGATTTTATTTTCTGCCAATATTGTCTGTGTTAGTAAGAGCATGTTACTGTATCAAGGTGAGACTACTTCTTATACAGGAGCAGGATCATTTAAAACACAGACATTGATGTGTCTTTGTTCTTTTTATTATGTTGTCTTGTGCACTCGCAAGCAACTTGTGGCAGTAGGAGATCAGTAGGAGAAATGTAGAGGTGTCACTTTTGGTGAATACAGGGCATGCCTTAGAATGTACATCCCTCATTCACCAATTAGCAAGCATGCTAGCAGTGACACAAGTATGTTTTAATGCCACCAACTTGAAATTATTTAGCTGCTGCAATCAGAGCCAAGCTTGTCATGCAGTGGCATCAATGACATGCCTCTTCTACATGCCTTGCCTAGTGAAACAATTTAGTAAACATGGCAGCGGCTCCATCGTCCACCTATCACAATGACTAAAAAGTCAACTTCAGAGGTGCCCAGTCCCCCTGCTGGCTTATGTAATAACCCTCTAAGATTGTGTAGCACACTGGGAGCCCACACCCAGTGTTCCTCCCTGTATTTGGAAGTCAACTGCGTTGGCCTGTTACTGTCCCTGCCCACCCCCAATAAGAGCCACACTAGGAGCCCACCTCAGTGTGGCCAATATGATGCCCCTAAAATCATGGGGCACACTATGAGCTCACCCCAGTGTCCCCAATATTTGTTTTCATACCTGTAAAGAAAAAAAACTAAAACAAAGAAAATGGTCCCTCACTGTTGGTGGGGCACCATTCCAAAACTTGCACCACCCTCTGCACACCCCACCTCCCCACACACACCCCTCACCACATAATTACCTCTGGAGCCCAGTGAGGTCATCTTTGATGGAGCAAGAACATGTCTACATTCTTCAAAGCTGGCCGCGAACTAAAGAAATGCCAGCAAGCTGTAAAATGACATCAATAGGGGAGGTATTAACTTAGGTGGATATCTCAGCCATGTTTTTTTCTTTTGACTCCAAATCTTCAACATGGGGTTCTTGGGACCCCACCTCAAGAAATCAGTCACTGTCATTTTGTTATTCGGCCCCAAAAGGTGATTTTGCAGTCACTGCACAGAATCACCTTTCAGGACAGAATAACAAAATGACTGTGCCACTGTTCATGAGGTGGGCTCCCAAAAAGCCTATGTTTCAAATCTGGAGGACAAATTCCAAAAAATAATGGTTACGAGCATGCATTGTGCAGTTTCCATGCACACTCGTAACTTCAAGAATTTTTTATATTTTCACTCCAAATTTTCAACATTGCTGACACAGATGGGTTTCCCTTGAGGGGAGAGCATGCCCCAATGATGGGGAGCTTTAAAGGTCAGTCAGGAGATAGTTCCCTGTATTGCCCTGTGTGTAGCACATTCTTGTTGGGGAGGTACACATGGCACACAGCTCAGGAGCCATCCCTTATGCCTTAGATGCTGAAATCCCTTAGAAAAAGAGGAACAGATGACACTCACAAAGGTCCAACATTCAAGTGTAGAGCTGGTCCCAATGTGCACTCTGTGTGCAAAATCATTTTGGTTTACTTACTGTTAACTGTAGTGTAGTAGATTGCATCAGACTAATTTTGTTTACTTCTAGTGTGATGTCTTCTGTAACTACAAACCCCAGAATCCCCTACTGCTAACATCAGTGCAGTAAGCAGCAGTGGGAGATTCAATAGCCTGTAGTGCATGTTAGAACTTTAATAACTCTCAATCAGATGTTTTCTGGTTTTGCTTTTCTCCAGGGAATAAGTACAGTCTTCTGTGATTGTTCTTATTCCAAGGAGGATGGTGCAACCAGCCAACAAAAGATTGGAGTTTATAAACTCTAAAGGACTGAACAGCTGGCACCTTTAGTAGTAATCTCCACTCCTATCTGCTTCTATGCTCCCAATGTGCCTGCCCATAACTGTTTACCCTGTATTAACCCTCATTCATAGCTCCAACAAATGCACACATTTAACAGCACCTGCCCATAGGTCTCTGACTCTTGTACCCTTGTCTGTCCTTAATGAATCTACCATAATTATTAATGCACTCTGTAGAACAAACTTGTTGCTGCATATAGTATCACCTGCACTCGTGGTAAACATATTTGTATTTTGTTGAAACCCACAGTGAAAACTTTACTTGTTTCTATGCCCATCGAATCTCTGAAAAACTAAAACTGCAATTTTCTAAAACATTGTTGTTTATATGTATCACTGTGCACTCTTATTTTGCTCCAGTGGTTGCTGCTATTCTTAATCACCTCTTCTACAAACTTGCCCTGTCTTTTAACAACCTTGTATCACCTTGCTGATGTAACCGAGTCACGGGTCATGCCTGAAAATAGGCAAGTGTTTCTCTTGCATACCCCACCCAGTTAACAAAAACAAAATAAATAAAATAAAACATGCACCACATGCTATTGAATCTTCCACTGTTGCTACTGCTCTGATACCACCTGCACAGGATTCTGAGATTTATAGTAACAAAAAATGTCAGCCTAAATGTAGACAAAATTAAACTGATACAACCTACTATGCTATAGCAAACCAAAATGTTTTTGCACACAAAAATTGCACATTGGGATCAGATTGGGATGAGAGAAGAAGAAGAAGAAGCGGCAGCAGCAGCAGCAAAGACATTTCAAACTTTGTCTTATTAAAATGACTCTACATATGGTATTTTACAGCATGTGTTTTTCACACTGTCCGTGCACAAATAAAGCAACAACAATGATTATTCAGTGATCTGATACCCAAGTTTTGCTTGTGGTGTTTATTTGTTTAGCGATTCACATGAAGACTGACAGGCTGGTTTGCAATTCTCAGCATGCATACACATCTGTTGTTTAATGCTCATGCAGTGCACAAAACAAAATCCTGATCTATAGGGCTAAATGATGCATTCACAATAGTGTGGTTCTTCATAACCAGCATTTAGCAAGAAATATGCTGGTGCTGGAAAAATATTAATACTTTTTTATAAGCATTACACTTACGTTGCTGTTTAACATTGCTAAACTGCAACACAAATGTAATTTAAGCACAAAATAAAATATCTCAGATTAGCAAGCAGTAATGCCTACATTGATAAAACCTTCTGGCACAACATGTTTGAATCAGTCTAATTGCATGCCTGTTTTATACAACCCCTCACCTGATTCTTGAGGTAAAATAAATGACAGAAAGTTAGCAAACTCAGCAATGGAATATTGGGGGGGAAAAAAAACAATGCAGTGAGCCGTCAGTTCTCAGAACATATACATCATTTGTCATTTGAACTGTGCTGTGGATAGAAGATTTTGATGTGTGTCTAAAATAAACCACTCTGATGCAAAGCTTAAGCTAGTATGCAAAACATACCACAGCAGTTAAGAATTTTGAGTAACACTACAAATTTTGGGGGCAAACAGAAGCTAAAAAAGTGTTCAACAATAATTACAAATGCACATAAAACAATCTGGTTTTAGATTGCTTTTTTCTTTTCAACTTATTGTTTTCTCATTTTCATAGACAGACAAACAGATAGATTCATTGCAAAAAACAAAGTCATTGCATCTGTTAAGGTTAAACTGGCAAAACTAGGGAAATGTGTGATTGGGGCTTCCAACCCTAACATTCCAACCCCACCCTACAATACAGCAAGAAGAAAAAATATTATGGTTTTAGCTGTCCTGAGTCTTGGCAAATCAGACCTGGGGGTCTTCCTTGGAGTTCTCAGCCCTAACACTCCACCCATTCCATCAGTAAACAAGCTTAGTCATGTAGAATATATGACCACAGGGTGAGCATTAGGGCTGATAACCGCAAGGAAGACCCCAGGCCTGATTTGCCAAGACTTAGAACAGCCAAAACCAAAATGTGTTTTACTTTTCCTGCTTGCAGGGTGGAGGTAGAGTGTTAGTGCTGAAACCCTAACACCACATTTCCTGAGTTTTGTGAGTTTAACCCTAACTGATGTATTAACAAAGTTTTTTTGAAATTAATTTCTTTACCTTTTGAGATAGTAGAATTGTTTCATCATTCAATCAGGTCATTTCAAGACCTACGCAAACACATCCATGTGATAACAGAAGTACAGGGCTTTCTGGGGCCAGTGGTTCCATGCTTCCACTTATCCACATGTGTATGTGGGTGTCGAAGCACAGGGCCATATGTGCCCTGTGCTTCTGTTCCACTATAAAAGCAATATAAGTGCTTTCTTGTCATGTTTTTTTTTTTTTAGGGATGAGCCATTCTCAGTTCTTAGGGCTCAGTGTAACACTGGCCATTAAGTCCTTTGTATTGAAAAAAAATATATATATATATACTGTATACATAGAAAATATACACACACATAGCTTGTTAAAGTCTCAATGTTACCCTATGGGAATTTTTTTTTTAATTTTGTTATGCTTTTTATATGACCCTAAGTTTATTTAGGGGGTGTTCTGTATTTGTGTTGTAGTACTCACCACTGTGACCTTCATTTTGATGTATACACTGTCCCTTAACTCCAAATATTGACAGAGTTATTATCCCTTACAGAAATATTGGTGTGCTGTGCACATGCAGAATGCATGCCACATGCTTATTTGTGCAATGTGTGCATGCAGTTCACACACGCAAAGTAATCCAATGCGAACCAGATCTACAAAGCAAATCAGGTTTGTGTGCTGCAAGCTTGATGTGTGCAGCAGGTAAGCTGGTGTGAACATCTTCTTAAAATTATATTAGGTTTGTGTGTTTCTTGCTTGACATAAGTGTAGCAGTTAAGATGGTGTGAATATCATTTAAACATCACATCAGGTTCACATGCTGCATGCTTGCCATTTGTGTAGCAGCTAAGCTGGTACAAATCTCATCTAAAAAATACACATCAGTTTTTATTTCTTATACTACTGCTAGCAGTTAGAGTCATTAAAATACATAGGGTCTTATAGCTGTGCCAGTTGGAAAGACCATATCCTTTGAGTGTACTGCAGTCGCAGGTGTCGTTGTGCAGGATTCTTCTCATCAACCATCCACTCAGGGGTGAGAAGCAATTTCTGCAGGAAGTTGTGAACTTCATTGTTGACATGGTGTTGGAGTCCCCCAGATTGATGGTTCTGGGTGATTTCAATACCTGGGTCAACAATGAACTCTTGCAATTTTGTCAGGACTTCCTCCAACTTATGAATTCATTGGGTCTCACAGAGGTGGTTACCTCTGCAACACATAACTGCGATCACTCATTGGACTTGTTCTTCCTACTAGTATGGAGATCTCTGAAATGGTGGTGGAACCACATGGTTGGTCTGACCATCACACTATAAGATTCAGTTTCTGAGCTCCCAAATAGACCTTCTCCTGAGGAGATGGTCCGGGACCATCCTTTTAGAGGCTTGACCCCAGATGGTCTGATGATCGTGCTGGATCTATCAGGACTTCCAAATGCAAGCATGGGTCCAGATAATCTGCTACTAGCCAATAATAGGGCTGTGATAGAGGCTCTGGATTCCATTGCTCCTATCCATATTTATCCTCTCACCCTTCACCCTCAGTCCCCTTAGTTTGCTGGGACTTTGAAGGAGCTTTGGTGAGTGGGATGAAGGTCTTGGAAGCATGCACCATACCTCACATTTTGTCACTAAAATGAGGGACATGGACACTTCTAATGAGGGACAATGAAGGACACTAACCACATGATGATCAGGACACATGAAACATGGAAATACAGTACCTCAGAACACAGTGGAAGCCATTTCATTAGCTCCTGAGAATAATCATGGTAGCAAGCTAGACTTAGCAGCAGTGGTGACAGTGGTGTGGTGGCCTTCATAGGTCTTGATCAGTGCAGTGTGACAGGAGTCACAGCTACAACCAAGCAAGAAGCAAGCAACCCAGGTTGAGTAGGTTTGGTTGTTAAGGTGACTTGGTCGCAGACCATGATGGAGATCTGTGATGGTCAGTTCTGGCATCCAGCGTCTGGCAGTAGGAGAGCAGTGGAGCAAACTGAAAACTGGGCTGGAAGCACACTGTGCCAGGCTGCAGGTTCTGGCCACATGGCATGGTAGATAAGAGCAAATCATTTTTTACAGGGGGATTGGGGAAGAAGGAAGGACTGAAATATTGGTATGTTTTTCACATTTCTTCACCTTTGGGCAGCTTCATGACCCATAGGAGATGGGTACTGAATGGAGTGGAGTCAGACAGAAAAATCAAGACAAAGTTCTTGTTTGGGATGGGGGGAGGAGCAGAATTTTAGCCAAGAAAACAATTGGTTAGTAACTGGGTGGTTTTAAGCCCAAATCTAATGCACTTCTCTGGGGTATGTACAGATGAATCGTATACACTTGAATGTTACCTGATTTGCATATCACTTCAGTCAAAACAAATAAGTTATACCTTTTAGAGAGGTTACAGACATTCTAGAGATGTCCCTTGCATTCACGAACACTTGAGCAGTATGGTATGCACAGACTATTAGAGCCGCACTATAGTCATGCCCCCCCATGAAGTTGATCTCCCCATCCTCATGCTCAGGCACATTATGACAAAGGACAAAGGAAACTGCAGGGGTGTGCACCATTTAAATTAATGTTTTTTGGTTTTTTATTTCTATTTTATAGCTTATTAATGAAGAGTTGGAGATTATTGACATCCACGGCTCAACTAACAAGGGCATGTTAGTAGAACAGTGGCCTTCATTACTCTCCAGCTCACCATCATAACTTATAAAATAGTAATAAAAAATAACTCTAATCATTTCAAGGGGGTACGCCCCTGCACTCTGACCTATGGACATCATCTCTTAAAGACTCCTTTCTCTGGCTCCCTAGTACTCAAGAAAGAGACATTTTACTTATATCTATACTTGGTTGGTTGTCTGTAGCAGCATGGCTGTACCCACTACAGTGTGTGTGCATGGGGGGACTGGCCATGTGGTTGTGAGTCAAGTTATTGCTTCTTTTGTGTTTGCACCTTAAATTCTGTTTTTGTGGAAGCTTTCAAAACTATGGAGTGAAAATAGTAGGAGTATAGTCCAGACAGAAGTCATTAAGTGGTTTTGTGGGTAAGTTTGTGTATTGGGCATGGAAAAAAACACATGTGCTTCCATTGGTATGTGCACTATAATTCAACTGCGAAACTGAGATGAGCAAGAAGAAAAAGAAAACTAAAAAGCATAACAGTGGCTACAAGCATGCCACATACATGCAGATGTAGTCGAATACAGTTTGTACTGAGTACATGTGAGCCATATGTGTGCAAACAGTATGGCTTAGTGGTTAAAGGCATTAATCTGCAAGCCAGGAGACTTGGAGGCATGAAGACCTGGGTTTAAATCTCACAACCCCACTTGTGTATGATGTGATCTTGAGCAAGTCACTTAACTTTTACGTGTGCAGTTATCAGTGACCACTTGCTTTTTGCATGCATGCCACAAGCATGCAGTTTTTCCCAATTTAACATAAAAATTATAGTTTCCACACTTGCTTGCTGAATGCATGCCATATACATGCAATCAGTTCCAATTTAACATTTAAATGATACTTGCAGTACATATATCACTTGGGTAATTTTTGTGTGCAACATGAAAACATTTCATATTATTATTTCTGCAATGGATGGCTTGTTAAAGTTGAAATATGGGGAAAAAACTAAATCCAGATTCTTTCTTTTGTATGATGGTATCTTTTTTTGTGAGGTTATTTTATTTATCAATGGCTGCTGAAGAGGGAGTGCCCAGAGGTTGAAGAGCACGACCCTTCATGGCTCCCCCCACATTGGAGATTGGGCCCAGCTTATCTGCTGGGTTTGCAAACAATAATCAAAATATTTTTTTTCTGCCATGGGCAGGAGTGGAGCATAGAGAGAAAAAAAAGAGACAAGTGCAGCTGAGTGCAGGACAGGGGGCAGAAGAACAGAGGAAAGAAAGCAAGTTGTGAGCACAGCCATTTAGAAATCTGCTGGTGAAAAGGCACCACATTCAGTTTTGTGGCTCAATTTAAAGAAGAGCCTCTTTGTCGGGGGGGGGAGTTCATCAACAGTCTCTGATGAGAGATCACCCAAGGGTCAGAGAGCTCTGCTCTTCACAGCCCTGACCCCCTAGCCAGGTCAGCTTATTGGCTGGGCTTGAAAATAATTAATAAAATATTTTTTTCTGTCATGGGCAGGAGCTGATCACTGAGAAAAACGTCCCACCCTCCCTACCCACTTCCATGACTTATTAAATGTGCTAGGGGACTTACTGTAATTGGTTAGCCCTGGAGAGGAGGTGAGGTAGTGTGCTGAGATGGAGTCAACTGCTGAATTACAGCAGGACTGTGTCCTGTGTCCCTAACCATATGAATGCATTGGGCAGATAATCAAAAAGGGAAGTGTACTGTTATGGAACTTAGTAATATTACTCATATGAAAACACTGTGCATAAAAAATGAAAAGGGAAGTGTACTGTAAAGGAGCTTAGCAGGACTGGTTGGAAGCTGCCTAAGGAAACAACAAGAGAAGTGTACAATAAGGGAAGTGTGCTGTTAAGGGGCTTCTTAAGACTTGTTGTAAGCTACTCTTGGGAACAAAAGAAGAAATGCACTCTTAAGGGGGCTTAGTAAGACTACTCTAGGGGGAAAAAAGAGAAGTGTGATGTATGCTAACTGTAGGCAGCAAAAAAATGAAGTGTACTGTTAAGGAGCATGTTAAGATACCTAAACAACATTCCGGCAACAAACTATTCAAAAATCTGACTTCTTAGGGACTAAAAGAAAGGCATTAATGCTAAGCCTACATTTGTATACATGCTGAAATGGTGTTTTATTCCTATATGGTGTCAGCGTGGCTCAGTTGGTAGCACATCCACCTCTGGACCAGAAGGTTGTGGGTTCTCGTCCCACACCAGGATTGGACTTGCACCTAAAAATCACTGGCATCCGAGTGCAGTATTGGGGGCTGCTGTACTGCTGGGGTGTGCTGTCCTTTGGATGAGACGTTAAACCGAGGTCCCCTCTACCCATCCTGGTGTTGTCCTGGTGGGTGTCCAGGTGGAAGTAAAGAGCAGGGCACTCTTCGCAAAGTAGGAACATTCGGTGTCTGGCCAACATTCCCCTTCCCATAAACCGGTTCATGCAATTATCCAGGCTGTGTGTGGGTGATGATGTGCGATATGGCCGCCACCACACATTCAGTCACTTCACTACCAGTCTAGCATTGCTTGTAAAGCGCTTTGGATGTATGAAAAGCGCTATATAAATGCTGATTCGTCTTCTACAACTTTCTCTTTGGCAAACCGCAGTGCAGTACAAATCCTAAATAACCTGGTGGTTTAGTGGTTATGATGGATCCAGGATGTTACAGTGGGAGGTGCTGGGTTGTGTGCATACTTCATATGCAATTTTTAACATTTTTATTGAACCTTTATAGTGTCTGCTGCTATATTTTTAGTACGTTTTTGACAGAACCTGAAATGTAATCCATAGTTTGAATGTAAACATTTGTACAATGAATAAATCAGACTTCTTCAACAAAGTGAAATGCAGCAGCAGCAGCAAGCAAGTAAGTTACAATGGTGGGGGGGGGGAGGTGCAGCCGCACCCTTCAACATCCCCTAGACCCACCACTTGTTTGTAGCAAAGTTCTTGTGTACTCCAATGGCAGAGTTCATACTTTCTTGGAAATCAAAAATATGCTTGTCTTGTCTTGTTTTTTCCATGGGAAATAATAATAAGAATCAGCATTTATATAGTGTGTTTCATACACATTGTATCCCAAGGTGCTTTACAAGCAATTCTAGACTGGTAGTGAAATGACTGAATGTGTTGTGGCAGCCATTTTACACATTAGTACCCATACACAGCCTTGGACAATTGCATGAACTGGTTTTATGGGAAGGGGAATGCTGGCTGGGACAATGGGGTCAGGCAATGATTATGGTGCTAGCAGCCCCACATCTTATATCTCACAGTGATCTGCTCATATTTCTTCCCTTCTGTCTCCCCGCTTCCCTGAATATAGCAGCACCTTTCAGGAGTGGCCTTCTCAGTCCCCCTCTGGTACTCATTCTTCACTCCTTCTCCCCACACCAAAAACTCATGCGCTCATCGCCCTTCTGCATCATGAATGCAAGTAGTATAGTCCCTGTGTTTTTTGATATATCAAAAATAAACAAATATTTCCAGTAAGTCAGGCTGACAGCAGCAGGGCACAAGGGGAAAGATGGGCTTTTCTAACCTTAAAAGTTCTAGGCTACCTTTGATTAGGCACTAATAAATGATGGGTGAGCACATCATCATGCATGTCATTTAATAGTGCCTAATCATAGGTAGCTTAGAGTTTATATGGGTAGGAAAGCCTATTTTCTCCTTGTGCCCTGCTGCTATCAGTCTGGCTTACCAGATGATCATGTTTATTATTAATATGTAAAAATAACACTGGAGACTGTACTAACCACATTCATGATGCAGAAGGGTAGTGAGCTCACCAGTTTTTGGTATGAGGAGCTGGTGAGAAGAATTAATTCCAGAGAGAGACTGAAGGGGCCATTCCAGCAGGGTACAGCTATATTCAGGTTAGGGGAATACAGGACAGGGGATGTCGAACAGAGCATTGTGAGATCTGAGATGTGGGGCTGCCAGCACCATGATCACTATCTGGCTGTGGATAAGAGCAGCCAGCGATGACAACTACTCAGAGTGGCAGGGTTGCACCTAAATTGTTACTTCAATTCATTGCAGCGAGATTATCTTGGTGTGGGGGGGGGGGGGTGTTGACATCTGTTGGGACAGTATCGAGGGAGCTGTGTGTACTGCAGTTCATTAAAGATTCAGGTGTATGTTAGCCAGCAACCTCACATTGTTGATTAGGGCTCAGAAAAGTACTGGAAAAGAATTGTTGAGACTGTCTTGCAGGGTTCTGCAGATCGCAGGTGATAGAGTAGACTGACACTGAAAGACGGGTGGATTTATGCAAGGCATTAGTATGCCTCTTTGCTAATAATATTGTTATCTATAGTAAGTACACACTTACGAGAGTATGAACAGCAGTTATTCTGGTGTGTCCTGATGCTTATTGCTTGGTCATCCAGGAAGACCTAGCTGTTGGTTAATGAGGCAGGAAAAAAAACACAACAGGGGACTGTACATACTGCCGTCACTGTGCAGAAGGGGTGGTGATCCACTCAATGTTTACTGTGGAAGCAGAGGTCCAAAACTGAGAAACTGGACTGGAGAGTGATTTGGGAGGCATTTTTCAACAGTGCCAGCTGATGAAGCATATCGGTATAGGTGTGCACAACTCTCTGAGGTACAAGATTACAATCTGAGGTGTGATAATTCTCTTCATGAGATTGCAAGCTCATATGTGGCCCCAGGCAACACTAAGGACAGAGTATGGATGGTGGGGTGTTGAACAGAAGGCAGGCTAGGTGCAAGGGGTTCATGTGGAAAAAGACTACAAGAGATGCTTGTTTGTAGATTACCAAGAAAGCATGAGCTTTGGAATTGGACCAGATCAGTACTTATTTATAGTGTATGGTAGAACGTTATTACCACCAGAATTCAGTGTAAATATAGGCTTGTTATGGTATCATTCTAACATTCCATTGCTGTCAACCACCTTAGAACGATACCATAACAAGAAGGAATGCAGCCGAGATTCAACATTCCACCACACCTGCGCTTAGCACAAGGCAGCATTCAAAGGGAAATGGCAGTTCCTCAATCGTGGTGATTTTTAGAAATCAAATAAAATGAGCATTCATGATGGTGGCAGCAGTTGGCTATAAAACAAATGTCTCCACATATATACATTTTTTTTTGTTTCTCCTACAAGGAAACATAGAAACGTAGACTTTGATGGCAGATAAGGACCGCTTGGCCCATCTAGTCTGCCCATTTCTCTACCTACAGGATAGGCCGCAGATCCTAGTTAACCAATAGCCTATTTCTTCCTATCCCCCACAAGAATTGCCTTATGTCTGTCCCATGCATTCTTGAATTTTCCCACAGTTTTAGACCCCACAACCTCCTCAGGAAGGCTGTTCCATCCATCCACTACCCTCTGTGAAATAATACTTCTCACATTGCCCCTGAACCACCCTCCTTCTATCTTTAAATTGTGTCCCTTGTCTTGCAAGTCCTTTTTCTGAAAGATGCTACCCTCTTGGACTTTGTTGATTCCACTGAGGTACTAAAAGTTTCTATCATGTCCCTCTCTCCTTCTTTCCTCAAGGGTATACATATTAGCTCCTTTAGTCTCTCCTCATACGCTTCTCTTTCAGACCCTGCACCATTTTAGTTGCCCTCCTTGGACTGCCTCATCCTGTCTATGTCCTTGCGGAGATGGGGTCTCCAGAACTGGACACAGTACTGCAGATGGGTCTCACCAACTGTCTGTTCAGAAGGATAACAACTTCCTGTTTTCTGCTGCTGATGCCTCTCCCATACATCCCAGTATACCCCAGCCCTCCCTACTGCCTTCTCACATTGCTTGCTAACCTTAAGGTCATCTGATATGATTACCCCAGGTCCCTTTCCTTTTTGTTGTTGTTACTACCTCCCCACCCACTGTGTATTCTTCCCTGGGTTCTTGTTTCCAGGTCCATTATTTTGCACTTCTTTGCATTGAATCTCTAGCTGCCATACTTCTGACCATTCCTCCAACCTTGCCAAGTCCCTTTTCATCCTTTCCATGCCTCCTTGTGTCAACCCTGTTGCAGATCTTTGTGTCATCTGCAAAGGGATACTTTTCCTTCAGTCCTCTGCAATGTCACTGATGAAGACATTAAAAGGACTGGACCCAATACTGAACCCTGCGGTACCCCACTAGTAACCCCTCTTTCTTCAGAGTGGACTCCATTTACAATTACCTTCTGTGTGCTGTTGTGCAGCCAGTGTTTTACCTAGGCTTCCACCCTGGGACCCACTCCCAGGCTGGTTAATTTGACTATTAATCTTTGTGTGGGACTGTGTCAAATGCATTGCTAAAGTCTAGGTAGGCCATGTCCACAGTCCCTCCCTGGTCTACTACTTTGGTCACCCAGTCAAAGAAATCTATTAGATTCATCTGACATGACCTTCCCGCTATGAACTCTGCTGCCTTGGGTCCTGTGCTCCACTGGCCTCTAGGTACTCAACTATTCTTTCCTTCAGAAGTGACTCCATCACTTTCCCTACCACAGAGGTCAGACTGACAGATCTGTAGTTTCCTGCCTCTGTCTTGGTCCCACTTTTGTGAAGGGGAATCACATCCACCTTCCTCCAGTCCTCGGGTACCACACCATCCTCCCATGATTGGTGTGGTACCTGAAGTATTTTCCAGTTATGCCTCTTCCTCGAATGAACTTTCCCTGTGGCACTTCCAGAAGATGCAAAGTTCACGTCGATCCATCCCTGACCTCTGCATTCAGGCATTGTCACTTCTGAATCAGTTGGGATTTCCTTTTTGTTTTGGGGTAAAAAGCACATGGTGTACTGGTTTCCATACACTATATAAGACAATGAATGGGAAGCAGTTAACAACAAAGGCGAATTTGCATCTTAAGGTTACCATGGTAGCTGTAAACCTCTCGAGCTGTACTCTCAAGGTTTACAAACCATGGTAACCTCTCGATGCAAATACACCTTTGTTGTTAACTGCTTCCCATACATTATCCTCTATTTTAATTTCAGGGCATCACATAACCACTAGATCATCAGGTATTTGAAGAGTTGTACTGTACTGTAGTTTGCCACAGAGAAAGTCAGCTGGATTACAAAACTATTTTAGTAAATTAAAGTAAACAAAATTAACAAAACCATAGTCTAACATGTACACTGATCATAAGGAAAGATTGGAAATATGTGTCCACTCACCAAATATGTTAAAAAACCCTTTTTTTATGTTTTTCATCCAACCCACAACATCCTACGTTTCAGGAAATAACACTTCCCCTTCTTCAGGGAGTCTGGTTATGCTTTCTAAAACATCAAAAAAGTAAATAACTTTTAACTCCATGTCTCCATTTTATAGTAGATATTAAAATGCCAAAAATGTCCTTTAAATTCATGATAATGGGACAAAGTAAACTTACACTGGCACAAAGACTCTGTGCCTTTGTCTAAATCTTCATTTTCAACTTTTCAAAATGTTTTCTTTTAATTGCTCTGTAACAACAATTTGTACTTGAAGTTATACAAACAAGCATCAATATAAATTGCAGCTTCAGGGCACTTTTTTTGCTTCTTAGACTTCCGCAACATTTCCAAATTATACCATTAATTTCAACTCAATGACATTTTATTTCAGACTTAAGACCACTCACCATGGTTCTTTGGGGCACTCAATATGAGGCACTATGGCCTTCTGTAAAGTTCATTCACAGCTGCAAAAAAAAAAAAAAAATTAGAAATGCGATGCATGCAAACTTTAGGCACCAGAAATAGAGAATTTGTTGTACACTTTAGAAAGCAAGCATTTGTCAATGCCAAATGTTTGCTTCCTGGCATTAACATTGGAAGAGCAGGAGTTAGACAGATGCATAATAGGAATGGCAGTGAAGTATTGAAGTGATGCCAACCCCACCCCAACCCTGCAGAGATGGACAGGAACTGGGATGTGCCTTTTAGGTCATCCCCCATAATGCTCATACCATTTTGCCTAACCCTACCCTGCAGACACCGACAAGTATCGAGGTGTGTCTTGGGGTGTTCAGCTTTACAGTCACTCCATTCCATAAGGAAATGCTCTGAAATGGGTGCAGTACAGGAGAATGCGGTGAACTTTGGGGCCTAAGAGTCCAAAGCACACCTTAATGCCTGTCACTGACTCCAGGGTTGGGGTTGAGGTGGAATGGCATAAGCATTACTGTTGACAATTCCAAGTCACACCCCTGACACCTGTTAGTCCCTACAAGGTAGGGCATTGTAGTCGGAAACCCTAATGCCCTGGGAGTTTTGTGGTATTCTCACTCTAAGTTTTCAATATGGGCTTTTTTGTGACCCTACCACATGAATACTGAAACAATCAGTTCATTAGTTGAAAGGTGATTTTACACAGTGACTGCACCATTTGGTGCCACATGGGCAAAAACACATTTCAAACATGATGTGACAAATGACAGCTGTACTTTTCAAGAGGAGATGTAAGCAAATGGCAAGGTTGAAAATATGGAGTGAAAATATAAAAGATTGGTGAAGTCATGGGCGTGTGTAAAAACGGCAGAACGCTCACTCATAATGCAATTATTTGGGGGAATTTTTATACCAGATTTTCAACATAGGCATTTTTGGACCTCTGCTCCAGAACACTGTAATTTTCTTAATCTGTCCCCAACGTTGATTTTGCACAGTGACCACACCCATTGTGTGCCACAGGTACGAAGACATGTTTCAGGCAGGATGTGAAAAATAACAGCTGTATTGTTCATAAGGTGGTGTGCAAAAATGACAATGCTGAAAATCTGGAGTAAAAAAATTAAAAATTTGTGAAGTTACAAGTGTGCATAGAAACTACGCAACACAGACTGGTAGTGCAGTCATTTTTTTGAATTTGTTCACCAAATTTGCTGCATGGGCTTTTTGGGACCTCTTCTTATGAACACTGTCACTGTCCTGAATGTTGATTTTACACAGCAACCACGCCATTCTGCATCAGATGTGCAAAACCTCATTTTGGGCAGGATGTAAAAAATGACAGTGTTGAAAATCTGAAGTGAAAATATTAAACGTTCTCGAGGTTATGAGCATGCATGGAAACTGTACAATGTACGCTCATAACAGTAATTATTTTGGAAATTTTCACCAAATTTGCAACATAGGCTTTCTGGGAGCCTACTTCATGAACAGTGACACTGTTGTTTCATTAATCAGTCCCAGAAGGTGATTCCACACAGTGACCATGAAACCAACTTTTGGAACTGAATAATAACATGACAATGACTGAGTTCGTGAGGCGGGGTCCCAAGAACCCTATGTTGAAAATTTGTTGCCAAATGTTATAAAAATGGCCGAGCTATCCACCTAATATTGAGAGACAAACCTGCTCCCCAGGAGCCTTCTGGGTCGAGAGGGCAACCGAGCAGCCCTCCCGCACAGCCGACGGACTCTTCCCAAGCCCCACGCTGATCGCCCCCTGCAAAAGACATGGAATTCAAACTGAAAAATCTGCACAGAGACAAACCTGCTCCCCGGGAGCCTTCTGGGTCAAGACGGTAACCGAGCAGCCCTCCCCCATAGCTGACGGACTCTTGCCAAGCCCCATGCTGATTGCCCCCTGCAAAAGGCATGGAATTCAAACTGAAAAATCTGCACAGAGACAAACCTGCTCCCCGGGAGCCTTCTGGGTCGAGAGGGCAACCGAGCAGCCCTTCCCCACAGCTGACGGACTCTTCCCAAGCCCCACACTGATCGTCCCCTGCAAAAGGCATGGAAGTCAAACTGAAAAATCTGCACAAGTAAAGGAGACTAGGACGAGCGAGGAGTGCAAATGGCAGAGCAAGGACCCCGCCGCCCCCACCACTACCCTTGGTCATCACTCCTTTTTATAGGATAAAGCACCTGACTGAAATTAACCTATCAGGTGACTTTTCCATTTGCAGGTTATCACAGATGTCCACTAGTGGCCGCTATAACAAAATGACCTTCTTTCAGGAGAATCCAGGTTAAGGAAAAGAAGATATCATATGTCTCTAATATCACTAGTGGTTAAGAAATTAGTTTCAAGGCATTGGAAGGATCAAGCAGTCATTACCTATTCAGAGTGGCTGCACGAATTGCCTTTTTCGCTCAGAGCAGAACAGTTAATTGCTAGTGTTAAACATCAAGTTCTGGCTTATCGTAAAAAGTGGGGGAAATTGCAAGCTTTAACTATAGGCTAGTTGAATCCTTGGTTTGTTTTTGCATGCCTCCTGACAAATTCTTAGAGCTGTCTGATTTTAATTTGCAATTGGAACCAGCTTACCATTAAAATAGGTTGCATGTGTAGTAATCAATGTATAAACGTACCTCGCTGGGGGGGTATGTGTTGGGGTGGTATTTTAGGTAGGAGGTTTGGGGGGAGATTTTTTGTTGGGGGTAGTACGGGGATAGTAACTTTTTGATTTATCCTGCTAGCATATTATTGTAAACAGTTATAGTCCTGTTTTTTCTCTGGTTGTATTTTTTTTTTGTCATGTGTGTGTATCTTTATAAAATGAATAAAGTACATTTGATTTAAAAAAACAAACAAACAAAAGGACCTTCTGGCTACCATACCCAATACAAAACTCCAATACCCCCTCTAGTGGCATTTAGCCATCACTGCACCTGCTTTCTCTATTCCCAACCTTTTTGCACCACCTGCAAATTACTGTGCAACTCGGGGAAGTATCTCTGTCTCCCCCTATCAAATTGCCTGCTACCAACAAAACTGTCAGTTGTATCATAAACTAGGTAGTCAGAAATTACAGCTGCTGCTGTACCTGCAGTATCTAAGTGATTATTAAGCTCTATAGTAATCCAGTTATGTCTTGTAAATTGCATGTTATTCTATTTTTCCCATGAGTCGTATAAATGGGATTTCAACTCTACCTCAGGGGTATGGTTTTCAGTACATATATCGGTGCACCCTTAACTGCCTGATTACCTAATTAACCTGTATCTCCAGCTAGATTGCCTATTACTTAACACGAGCATGCCCGGCCTCGGGCATAGACAGCTCCTCAAGGCCCAACCCACCGCTGACCTAAAGGGCAGCGGCCAACCTCATCCCCAGGAGGATCCTATAGTAACAAGTGCTACCAAGACCACCTCCCTCAATACACTGTCATCTATCCCTGGGGTAAGACATCTGATACCCTATAAGCTTGGGTACTGCTGACCAGCTGCTCACTGTAGTAATTCTTGGCCACCACTGACCTGATCTGTCGGACGACGGTGCCTGACGAGGCTGGTTATTACTCTTAAGTTGAGCATGGTGGGCTCAGGGGAACTTATTCCCAGGGGCCCAACCATCCTACCACCCATCCATCCCTCCTCCCCACCAGGCCTCCTCACCAGCATGATGCCCTCCATGCTTGGACCCCCCTCTCTTGGCTGCCCAAATAGAGGGCTCCTACTGGCCATCCTGTACCTCCTCTTCCTACACTGGGCAGATAGGACTATAAACACAGGAGAACAGGACCTGAGAAGTCCCCCCAAACTGGACATTCCCCCATGACATTCTTGGGACCACTACACCCTGCCTCTTAATAACATGGAGGCGCTTCTGACTGCCCATGTATTCTGCAGGAGAGGCATCCTGTACTCACCTCTACTCACTGCTAAATGGAGACTCTGGACTAAGTCCTTACCCCTCAGTCGGCTTCCTTCTCTTTGTCTCCTTGCTACCCTCCTGCTCATGGCAGGGGACATCCAACCAAATCCTGGTCCCCCTCCTTATGATCTTCTGGTCTCCTCCCCGGTGGACCCACACTGGGCGGCCAATAAGGGCCTGAGGATTGTGCACATGAATATATGTAGCCTGAGACCCAAGATGCAGAAACTTCAAGCCTGGCTGGACCAGTACAACCCAGACATCCTGGCTGTATCAGAAACCTGGCTCAAGCCTCACATACCCTCCCACAAGGTTGCAACCCTAGGATACCTCTCCCATAGACAAGACAGACTGAGGAAAAGGGGTGGAGGGGTCCTAATCTACACAAAAGACACCCTTAACTCAGTGCAGGTCAACCTGCTACAGGCCACTAGTATGGAAGGTGAATCGATCTTCGTTCACATCACCCTTGGCCCATGTAAGCATCTCAACATTGGATGCGTACACAACCCCCCAACCAATGCGCGTTCATCTCTGGAGGCGGTCCTAAGGGACATCTCCGATGAGGTCACCTCTGAGCTAATCATCCTGGGGGACTTCAATCTGAATTTGGCCCTGAAAGACAATCCCTCCCTACTAGGGCTGGTTCAGGAAGCTAACCTTACGCAGGTTATCACAGGGCCCACCCGAATGAACTACAAAATGGGTAACCATTCCACACTTGATTGGGTGCTCACTAGCAAACCCGCCAATATACAGTAAAGGCGGCTGGCACCCTAGCGGATGCCCTGAGTGATCACTCCCCAATCTTCTGCTCCTGGAAAAACAGGGCCCCCAGAGTCCCCCCGTGAATACTCGCGACACGGGACTACTCAAACTATCAACCTGAACACTTGATTGGCTGCCTAAACGTGATTGATTGGGCCAGTCAAACTACTCCCACACTGGAAGAGGCTACAGCCTTCTTCAGGAGCCATCATTGTGGTTGCTGACTGCTTGGCCCCTTTGAAGAAATTCCACACCAGGGAGCTGCTACAAGTGGATCACCCTCAAGCGAAAACACTGATGAAACTAGGGACACTGCTTGGAAAATACAAACCTCTCCCATCGGCTGACCTAAACCGCTACAAGATGCTGAGAACAGTGCAACTGGCCATCAAAGTGGCCAAATGAGACTACCTCACAGATCTACAGAAAAAGAACCTAGGCAACCCTAGACTCTTTTGGGCTCACATAAACGGGCTTATAAAGGGGAGTAGGAAGACCGCTCACTGCCCCATAGAGGTCAATGGCCAATAAACTAACGACAACCCTAGCATCGCCATGGCTCTCAACCGCCAGTTCACAAACCTGGACCTGCTCAAAGCAGACTTACCACCCCTCCTCCCAGTCTAGAATGATCCCATCCCCCAAAGCTTGGACCGCCCAACCTTCCACATCCGGCTTGTAAGACCAAACGAAGTCCTCCCATTACTAAAGTCCCTCAAAATGTCGGGAGCTATGGGACCCGATGGCATCCCCCCCCCGCATACTAAGGGAAGGGGCCCCTGCACTCACCAGGCCCCTCACCTGGCTCCTCAATCGATCCCTTATCATAGGTGCCATCCCAGAACAATGGAAACTGGCCCATGTAGTCCCCATCCACAAGGCTGGTTCAAGGGAGACTGCCAACAATTACAGGCCCATCTCCCTGCTATCTAGCCTTGGTACGATTCAAGAGACACTAATTTATGGACAACTCCGGGACTACCTAGAGCTCCACTATTTACTTGCCCCCTCCCAGCACGGTTTCAGAACCAATCATGGGACTGACACCGCACTTATCAAGTTCTCCACTGCAGAGAACTAGACAAGGGATCCCCCACCGGGGCAGTCTTCATTGACCTTTCCAAGGCTTTTGACCTTGTAAACCACAACCTGCTCCTTACAAAACTGAGCCAGGTTGGGTTAGACAGCCACTCCCTATTGTGGTTTAACAGTTACCTCACAGGGCAGACACAGAGGGTAAAATGGAAAGACTCCCTGTTGGAGCCTCTCCCCCTAACAGATGGGGTGCTCCAAGGATCTATCCTTGGCCCTCTTCTCTTCTCTCTTTTCACAAATGATCTCAGTAAACACTGTGGGGGTAGCTCAGTGGTACAGTATGCAGATGACGCGGTCATATACCACTCCTCCTCTAATCTGGGAACTCTCTGCTCCGGGCTACAGGAAGACCTGGGTTCCCCTGAGCAATGGCTTGTCACCAACAGAATGATCATTAACCCTAACAAGACCAAGGCCATGCTATTTGGCCCAAGAACCCTAGGCCGGGACAGAAGCCCACATCTCAGGCTGATGACCAAATCAGGAAAAAGACTTGAGGTGGTTGAATCGATAAAATACCTTGGCCTCACCCTGGATCAGTGCTTCTCCCTCAAGGATCATGTCGACCAGGTAAACAAAAATATTCACACCAAACTCGGGACCTTGTATAGGCTGAAAGACCAGTTGATACACGCTGCCATGGCCTCCATCGCCACAAGCGTCATCCTCCCTACCCTCTCCTATGCTGCCCAGGTGATACAGGGAGCTGCCAAACAAGAGATGAACAGATTACAAGTTCTCTATCACAAGGTGGTTTGCTTCACCACCCTATCCAGCTCTGGGGCTCACCACTGTGACACTCTGTACCAACTAAACTGGTCCTCCAGGGATGCCCGGCCCCAATACCCCCTACTCTGCCACACTCATAAACTACACAGCCCATCCCCTCCTCCCAGCCTCACTGGACTCATTGCCCAAAAGAGAAACCCTAGGCTCCTCAGAACAATGGACAGAGCCCTCCTCGTGGTGCCAAGGGTTAGAACCAAGGCGGGGGGTAAGTCATTCGCCATCACAGAGCCCATCCTATGGAACTCCCTGCCCCCTGGTGTTCAGGAAGCTACCTCTACCCACACCTTCGGCACAAGGCTGAAGACTCATATGATGGTCACCTCCATATGCAACTGCTAAAGTGAGAGACTCCTAAGTGGAAGCTCACCCCTCTCCCTCATATGGAAATAGCGACTATCATTGCACCCCATCTATATAGCACTGCACCCCATCTGTAGAGCTTACCCAGGAAATGTTAACTGCTAAAAAGCTACTATGTCTTACCTCTTAAATGTAACTGCTGAAAAACTACTATGTATTATGTTCCTCACTGTTTAGTGTAATGTACCTGTGCTGTATGCTACCCCATGTATTATTCCATGTAATTCCCTGGGTCACCCCTGAAAAAGGGACCTTCGGGGCCCAGTGGGCTTACCCGGTTATCAAATTTAATAAATAAATAAATAATAAATAAGTTGACCCCCCCCATTTATGCTATTATACTGCCTACCGGCATTTCTTCAGTTCACGGTCAGCTTTGAAGAGTGCAGATGTGTTCCCGCTCCACCAGTGATCACCATGCCAGGCTCCAGAGGAAAGCATGGGGGTGTAAGGAGGGTGTGTGCAGAGGGTGGGTGCGGGATGGGGGAGGGGCACTGCAGACAACAAGGGACCATTTTCTTGTTTACAGGTTAAAATAAAAAACTTAATGGGAAGGTTTTCCTTTTTACAGTACATTTGGCATACTGGGGTGGGCTCCCAGTGTGCCATGTGGGTGTTTTGTGGGGACTGGAGCTGATGGGTATTGGACACCCCATCAGCAAAGAAAGTGGGTCTGTGTTTGGGGGAGCATGATGACCAGGGGGATTGGGCACCCCCTTAGCAGATGAATTAAACTACCGGGACATCATGCTGATGGGAATTGGGCTCCCCATCTGCAAATGAACTGAGGTGGGGGCATGCCAACAGGGGGATTGGGCACCCCAAATGTTGACTTTCATGGGACTGTAAGATGCAGACTGTGACAGCTGCTGTGTTTATTGAAATATTACACCCGGCAAGGCTCACCCTGCAATGAGGGTGTGCTCCCTCAGTGTAGTGGCACATTTTTTCTTTCACGTTGGTGGCACACTTCTGAGCTACTGTCGTAGACAGCATGCTTATTCATTGGTGCCACAGAGACAATCCCCAAAAAGCAGTGGCGGCATTGGCCACAATACTGCCCCACTTCCACAACTTGCTACTCCAGCAAGCTGTCACATAATGTTTCTTGGGCATGCGCACAAGCAAACATAAAAAGGAAAGAAGTGTGCTGTATGCTAACTTTAGGAAGCAAGTTAAATAATTTGCTTCTATATTACATTATTATAAGGTACCATAGAGCTGTGGAAGGAAACAATGGCGCTATTATGCAGTTCGGGATGAAAAAAGGAGATAAGAGAATTATACAAGTCAAGGATTTTAGCCTTTAGCTTTCATTGTTAGTTTATTAGCTGTTGTGGTAGCCTTATTTTTAGCTTGTCTTTTGCTTTAAGTAGTATTTAGACTTAAATTGGTTGTAGTCAGTAGATTAGGAGAGGTTGTATCCGGAAGTAGTATTTTTACTGCAGTTGGATCCTTACTGAGGAGCTTGGATCCTTACAGGGGGCAGTGATGGGGTGGTGGGACTTATGAACCATACAGGATGCTGGACAAGGCAGGGGCTGAAGAATGTTAGAAGGGAATGGGGGCTCTGGGGGAAAAAAGGTGGACAGGAAGAAGAGTTGGGTGTAATGGGTGTGGGCACTGGTATTTATGGAGATGTTATGGAGAATGATGAAATGTCCAACATGCATAAGTTTGGGGCAGTTGTTATTTGAAATAATAGGTATGGACAGGGAAGTGGAGAGAATGCTGCAGGCAAATAAGGAGGGGGATCAGCTACAACTACAATTCATTTGAATTCAGGGAAAAACTGGAGGGTTGTGTGAAGGGAAAGAGGGTGAGAATTCAACAGGGATGGCCAGGGGGTAATGGGGGCCAGCTTCTGGGGGAGAAAATGAATGGCAGGAGGTGAGAATGAAACAGAATGGGAGTCAGAGGACTGGAGCTTTGAGAGGTGGTGGTTCCTGGACACCTAGGGGCACAACAAGAGCATTTGCTAAAGGAGTGGTTACAGTGTCCAGCAGGTTTGTAGCACTAGCAACCACGAGGGACAAGCAAGTCAGGGAGGGGGAGACAGGTGAGGTTACCAGGAGACAGGCAAGTCAGGGAGCACACAGGATGCAGGAGAAAATGAGTAGTAGGAACAGGGGTGTGGAAAACGGAACTGAGCTAGGATGGGATGTGGGGAGCAGGGGAAAAGAAGAGGTGAGCACAGGAGATAGGGTGGGGAAAGGACAGATGAGATGGGGGTGAGGTGGAGAGCAGGCTAAGGCTAACAGTAAGGATGCAGTGCCATAGTGAAGGTGAGCAAAGGACTGGGGGGGAACATAATGAAAGGAAAGAGGAAAGTGGGGGGACAGGTGGGTAGGCAGAGCCTGGGAAAGTTGGAGGAAGGAACTGGGAAGGAGAAGAAAGAAATGTTTGAAAGTGGTTCTGAATCAAGAGCAGGAGATGGGGAATTGGAGGAGGAAGCTGGGAGCAAGCAGAGGGGGCAAGGGGGTGGAGTGAGCAAGGAGGATACAAGCAAAGGAGTGGTGATGGGGAAGCTGGAGGAGGAACAGCCGGGGGGCTTGGGGACAGAGCAAGCCAGTTAAATACAAGTAAAAGAGTGGGGGGAAATTAGGAGAGGTAGCGGGAAGTGAGTAGAATGGGCAGATGAATGGGAAAAGTGAGGGGGACACTAGCAAAGGACCAGTGGGCTGTGGGAAGGGTTCATCAGGCAAGGGATCAGCTTCACTGGCAAGGGTGGGAGAGGTAGAAAAGGTCATGGTATGCACGGACTCAGTTATCAAGAGGCTACATTGGCTTACAAAGGGGGTAAACAATGAGGGGAGATCAATGTTTGCAAATCAGGGATGGAAGTGTGGAGGGAGATGCAGAAAATCAGAGAGGGGACACGGGTGGTTGGGGAAAGCCACACCTGGTCATTCATTTAGGTACAAATGATCTGGCCAGCAATGAAGTGGAGGAGGTTTAGAGATGGTTTAGGTAGCTGGCAAAAGGCTGCAAGGAAGAAGCAAGAACACTGGTGTTCTCAAATGTCTTACCCTTACCCTTACCCTGTGCCAATACCATTAGGCAGCAAAGGATCAGGGAATTCAATACCTGGCTCAAAGAATGGAGCTGGGGAGATGGATTCATCTGTATTGGGGAGTGTGGGGGGGACTCATGGGAGGATAAGGGCTTGTACTAGAAGGGCAGGCTTCACCTCAGCAAGGGGAGCTAGGGTTCTGAGGGTAGGCCTACAGAGTTACATTGATAGTTTCTCGAGGGGGTGTTTAAACTGATAGGGGGGAGTATGAGGCTTGGATGAGGGAGAGGGTTATGGGAGAAGGTGGATGGCCTAGGTAGCACTCCTGTGCAGGAGGGGGCAGGAAGGGTAGAAAGCAGTAACAAGGGGGGAAGGTATTTGGTGGATAGGCTTGTACATGAAATCTAGGAGTTTAGGGAGCAAGGTGGTGGAGTTAGAGTCCATTATGGTGAAGGAAGGCTTAGACATAGTAGCTATAACAGAGACCTAGTGGTTGGAGCACCATATATGGAAGGTGGACATCCTGGGTTACATACTCTTTTGGAAAGATAGGCCTGGAAGAAAAGAGGGGAAGGATTGACACTGTTTGTCAAGGAAGACATCAGAGTGATGGAAGGGCAGGAGGAACATGATGTGGCAGAGGTCCTGTGGGACACTCTGGAAACATGAACTGGTGCAGCTCTAAGACTGAATGTGATCTGTAGACCCCTGAAGCAGGAGAAGGGGGTGAACAGGCAGCTAATATGTGCAATCCAGTGGATAGCAATCAAAGGGGAACTTCTGCTGGTAGGGGACCCTAATCTTCTCAGTGCTGACTGGGACATCCAGTCAGCTAAGTCAGCCAGAAGTATGGAGATTTTGGAGTCTCTCCAAAGAATATTCTTGCAACAACTGGTAGGAGAGTCAACCAGGGGTGCAAGCATATTGGACATGGTTTTCACTAATTGAGAAAGTGTGGAAGAGTTAGTAGTGAGGGACAGCCTAGGCGCAAGTGACTGCAACACTGTGAGGTTCAGGGTAAGGACAGGGAAGGCATGGGTCAGTTAATCACTAAGGTTCTGGATTTCAGACAGGCAGATTTTGCCAAAATGAGGGTGATTTTTGAGGACAGAATGAAGAAGAAAGGGCAGATCAAGGACGTGGAGGAGTTATAGGAAGCAATTCAGGAGGGTTACTGCAGGCCACAGACATCTGCATCAGGAGCATTAAGAAAAGCAAAAGATGGAAGAGGCCATTGTGGTTCACCCGGGAGGCAAGGGGAGCAACTGGGGAGAAAAGAAGGGTGTTCAAAACATATAAGATGTCTCAGAGGGGTAAAGATAGAGATCTACAAGGAAAAACCGTGGATGGCAGGGCAGAAGATTAAAATGGCTAAAACAGACACATGACAGAGAATCATGAGACAACCCAGAAGGGGGGACAAAACTTTTTTTAGGTATGTTAAGGAGTGAAAGAAGGCAAAGCAGGGGATATTGAGACTCAAGAGGGAAGGGGGGTACAGGTGGAGGAGGACTTTGAGGAGGCCAAAGTGGTGAATAAGTATTTCTTGATCTTCACAGTAGTGGGTAAGGGACCAGAATTAAAGGGAAGGGGCAGGGAAAGGGCAAGGGTACATCAAAGCTCTTTCATTGAAGGCAAGGTAAGAGTGGAGCTAGATAGGTTGAGAGAGGATAAAGTTAGGGGTCCAGACACCCTGCATCCTAGGGTAATCTGGGAAGTGAAGGAGGAGCTGGCAGCTCTCTTGGTGAGACTGATTAATTTGACCCTGGACACAGGACAGGTGCTGAGGGACTGGAAGATGGTGGACATGGTACCACTCCATAAAAGTGGCAGCAGGGAGAAGGCAGAAAACTATCATCTGGCCAGCCTCACCTCAGTGATGATGGGTAAGGTGATGGAAAAACTCTTGAAAGAAGGCGTGGTCAGATACCTTGCTGATAATGTACTGCAGGATGATAAGCAACATGAGTTCACTGCAGACTGGCCATGCCAGATGAACCTCCTTGAGTTTTTTGATTGGGTGACAAGGGTGATGGATTGGGGGAGGGGTGGATGTGGCCTACCTGTACTTTAGGAAGGCCTTAACTCCATCCTTCACAGACAGCTGGTTAATAAGTTGGAAAGCTTGGGGGGGGAGATCACCAAAAAAAATCAGGTGGGCAGAAAACTGGCTGCAGGACATGAGTCAGAGGGTAGTAGGGAATGAAGTGTACTCCAGAGGGGAAATAATGAATAATGGGGTGCCCCAAGGCTCTGTGCTAGGGCCCACACTTTTTTTATATTTAGATATATATCAGCAATATAGGGGAGGGACTAGAGTGGAAGGTGTGCCTGTTTGCAGATGATGAGGAGGAGGGACCTAAAGAGGCTGGAAGGGTAGTCAAAAGCATGGCTGCTGAAGTTTAATGTGAAAAAATGCACTGTGATGCACATGGGACATAATAACCCCCAAGCCAGCTACATTCTGGGAGGGGCGGAAAAAAAGGTTACCATGCAGGATAGGGATCTGGGTGTCATAATTTTAGATAACCTCAAGGTAGAATGGGAAGAACACCCCTCGAATGGGAAGAACAGACCTCCTCCCTCAGCTAGTGGTCAGACAGGAGTTTGCCATGTTTGTAGTTCATTTGCATCACCAGGTAAAGAAAAAGGTCTGGCTCCCCATACGATGCACAGGGGAAACCCCGTACCTCTCCCAACAACTAACACACTGAAATCTGACCAATGGAAAATCATGTACACAAATGCTCGCAGTCTGGGAAATAAGATACCAGACCTGTAGGCAATAATGTCAGAGGATAAACTGGACATAGTAGCCATTAACGAGACATGGTTTACCAATAACCACACTTGGGAGACTTCAGTAACTGGCTATGTACTGTTCAGAAGAGACCGAGGTGCAAAAAGGGGGGGTGGAGTGGCCCTTTATGTCCATGAAAATATCAAAGCTACAGAAATTCAGAATACACATAAGGAGCCAGAAGAACTGTGGGTCACCCTGGAAACAGGAAATGGGACAGCCAAACAAACTGTGGTTGTGTACAGGCCTCCAGACCAGGGGGAGGACATAGACACATTACTATTAGAAGATATACAAAACATGACAGCTAAAGGAGAGGTTCTGATAATGGGAAACTTCAACATGCCAGATACAGATTGGTCAATACACGCAGGTACATTGCCAGAACTAGACACATGGTGGATTCCCTTTAGGGGGAGGGCCTCAAACAACTGGTACAACAACCTACAAGAGACAGGGCTATCCTTGATATAGTACTGACTAACAGGGAAAGGATCACAGATCTCCAGGTAGAAGGTCACCTGGGTGCCAGTGACCATCACATGGTATGGTTCACTTTGGCCACTAGAATAAAACCATCCCATTCCAAGGCAAAAATATGGGACTTTAGAGGAGCTGACTTTGATAAGATGGCCAACAGCATTAAGCTAGCACTGGCAAAAAGAAATACAGGTGAGGGGGTACAGCAAAGTGGGCAAGCATTAAAGATGCAATCCTTGAAGCAACATCCCATTGTGTTAGTGAGAAAAGGAAGTGCAAAAGAAGAAGGAAACCACCTTTGGTTCTCAAACACAGTAGCAGAAAAGGTCAGAGCCAAAAGGCTGGCCTTCAGGAAATATAAGGGAATGCAGCAGGACAAAGATAGGGAGGCATACCAAACTTCCCTAAGAGAAGACAGTAAGGCAGGCAAAGGCCCAAACCGAGGAAACACTAGCACAACCAGTAAAAGAAGGTGACAAGACTTTCTATAGATACAGTACATTAGTGAAAGGAGAAAGTAAAGAGGGGGTATTGCTAAGATCAAACGGGATAAGGGTGTGTGTGAGGAGGAGGACCATGTAAAAGCATCTATCCTAAATAGATACTTCTGCTCAGTATTTACTCAAGAGAAGGTAGGGCAGGGCCCACAGCTCTGCACCATGGACACAGGGGAGAGGGAGGTGTGCACTAGTCCCTTCACAAAAGAAAGGGTCCTACAAGAGCTCGATAAGTTCAGGGTGGACAAGGCAATGGGACCGGATGGCATACATCCCAGGACACTAAAGGAGCTAAGGGTAGAACTAGCAGAGCCATTATCAGAACTGTCTAGTGAGTCTCTGAGCACAGGAGCAGTCCCATAAGACTGGAGAAGGGCTCATGTGATCCCACTCCACAAGGGTGGTAGCAGGGAGAAGGCAGAGAACTACAGACCAGTCAGTCTTGCCTCAGTAGTGGGCAAAATTATGGAGACACTCCTTAAGGAAAGGATAGTGCAACACCTGGAATCCATAGGAGCACAGGATCCAAGACAGCATGGGTTTACAAAAGGAAGGTCCTGTCAAACTAATCTCATAGATTTCTTTGACTGGGTAACCAGAGTGGTGGACCAAGGGGGAGCAGTTGATGTTGCCTACCTTGACTTCAGCAAAGCTTTCGATACTGTTCCACATAGAAGATTGATTAATAAGCTGGGTAGGCTGGGTGGGTCAGACGTTGGTCAACTGGGTGGCAAACTGGTTGACAGGCAGAAAACAGAGAGTGGTAGTAAATGGTATACAGTCAGAAGAGATGCAAGTCACAAGTGGGGTACCTCAGGGATCAGTCCTGGGGCCAGTCCTCTTCAATATCTTCATCAGTGACATTGCAGATGGACTGGAGGGTAAGGTTTGTTTGTTTGCAGATGACACCAAGATCTGCAGCAGAGTAGATGATCCAGATAGGATGGGCAGAATAAGAAGAGATCTGGATAAACTAGCAAAATGGTTGGAAGAGTGGCAACTGGGGTTTAACACAAAGAAGTGCAAGATCATGCACATGGGGAAGAGAAACCCTGAAGCCTCCTATAGGCTGGGAGGGGAGTTACTGGCAGTCACAGGGGAAGAAAGAGACTGGGGCATCATCATCGCCAATGACCTGAAATCATCCAAGCAGACCTCTAAAGCAGTAGGTAAGGCTAGAGGGATGTTGGGGTGTATAAGTAGGGGTATCACAAGTCGGAAGAGGGAGGCAATAATCCCTCTTTACAAGACACTGGTTAGGCCCCATCTGGAGTACTGCATGCAGTACTGTAGGTCAAACTTCACAAGTACATTAACCAAATTGAGGCAGTCCAGAGAAGGGCAACCAAAATGGTGCAGGGACTGCATCAGAAAACATATGAGGTCAGATTAACTGAGCTTAATGTGTATACCCTAGAGCAAAGGAGGGAGAGAGGTGATATGATTGAAACATTCAAACACCTTAAAGGGATTAACAAGGTGAAAGAGCCTAACATGTTTCAAGTATAAGAAAAATAGCAGGACAAGAGGACACAGCATGAGATGAGAGGGAGGCCGATTAAGGGGTAATGTGAGGAAGTTCTTTTTTACAGAAAGGGTGGTGGATGCATGGATCGGCCTACCTCAGGAAGAGGTGGATATTAATACAGTGCAGGGCTTCAAGCAGGCATAGGATAGGCATAAGGGAGCAATACAGATGAGTATGACTAGATAGGCGATTTACAGAGCAAAGGCCTATGGCACATTCATAACGTAGAAAAAGAAATGGGCAAACTTGATGGGCCTTGTGGTCCTTACCTGCCATCAACTTCTATGCTTCTATGTTTCTATGTAAGGTAGAGAATCAGTGCAGCAAGGCAATGGGCAGGGCATATCGAATGCTGGCATGCATTCAGAGGGGTATAACGAGCAGGATGAAGGAGACACTGATGCCCCTCTATATGTCTATGGGGAAGCCTCACCTGGAGTATGGGGTACAGTTCTGGAGGCTCCACCTGAGGAAAGATACTGATGGGATGGAAAGAGTCCAAAGAAGGCAACAAAGATGGTGCAGGCATGCCCTGGATGTCCTATGAAGAGAGGCTGAAGGAGCAGGACCTGTACTCGCTGGAGACTAGGAGGCAGAGGGGGACATGATATAAATGCTTAAGTATGTGAAAGAGATACATAAAGTGGGAGAATGGAGCATATTCAAAAGAAAAAGAAGTTATAGAACAAGAGGTTATGGTCTGAGGTTGGAGGGGGGAAGATTCAGGTGTAGTACAAGGGTGCATTATTTCACTAAAAGGGTGGTGGACCCCTGCAACAGACTACCAATGGAGGTGGTGGTATTGGAAATCATAGAGGGTATGGGACAGATAAAAATGATTGGCTGGAGTGTGGCAAGACGTGTATCTGGATGGGGGTGGGCAGGGGGGAGTATCAGGGAAGACTCGATGGGTATTAGTGTTCTTTTCTACTGACAATCTTCTATGATTCTGTGATTCTATATGATAAAAAGATTGCTTCATACAAAGAAAGAAAATGAAAAATCTAAGTCAAAATTATTTTTTCTTATGAAGGGATCTTGTTTAATGAGGCTGTATACTTCATACAAAAATGATTCCTTGACACAAAAAGAGAATGTAAATAAAAACTAAGTCCAGATTCTTTTTTTTTGAATGAAGGGAATATTTTTTATATGGCCAATTTCTTTTTTCATATGGTTGTATGAAAAAGAAACTTGGGTCATGAAAAAAGATTTTAAAATGTGTTGACATTTGTGGGTGATAGTCCAAAAAACTAGCTGCAGAATCGCTTAATGGAGGCCTGATTAGCAAGCTACATGCTTTGGTGTCTCTGAAAGATATAATTTTTATGGGTTTTCAGAATATTTTTTTTTTCCTTTAAACAGAAACATGATAACGATGATATGGAAAACTGATTTTTTTTCTCACAAAAAATGATCAATCGCATATAATACAGAATCTTTTTTTTTTCATATGGGCCAAATTCTGTTTTCATATGAACAGCTATCCAAAAGTCTGTACTGAGCATGCTTAGAACTGAAATTTCAAATCCTTATAACTCTGGAACAGATTTTTTTTTTTTGTCAAACCAGTGAAAGGCATCAGTCTGGCCTAAACCCTTTCTACCCTGAAAACTTCAAAGAAAACATTCAAGCCACCTGAATGCTAGGCAATGACAAAAAAAACCCAGCAAAAAGTCACAATAGTTTTTACTATCCCGATTTCAGAATTTGCACATCCAACTGAAACAAAACTTGGCAAGTCAAGATACCATGCTCCAGGCACTGAGTGTGCAACGTCACATGCAAATCCATTGAATGGTGACAACATTATTAAAAGTGCAAAGTTTGGGGTTTAACATTAAACAGCCTGCTCAACCCAAATTATAATGGTGTGGTATATACAATGGGATGTACATCACTCAGACAGATAGGACTTAAACACGTACAATGAATGCTACAATAGGCGAGAACACGGTTCTTCCTTTGTTACTCATGGGGGGACAAATGAATTAAAACTGACAAATTATGCATTTGGATACCAACTTGAGGTGACTGCAGCATGTCTATTTACAAAAGTCTAAATTAATGAAAGAGAAGTTCAGCATAAGTGAAAAAGAACTGAAATGACAATCTAATCCATAAGGGATCCATGACAGTCGGTTGACAAATTTGTTGTCGACTGACGCTACAGCGACACCCTTTAGTTGACCACAATTGTGATCGGCATAAAGGTAGCTACTTGAAACTGTATTTTCTTTGGGGTGCTCTACCCTCACACCTCCTGTAACTACAATAATCAATTCTGAGCCAGAGTTGATTTGGGGAGGCGGTGCAAGACCCCCAGAAAGCAGTGTAGGGGTCTCAGGCTGACACTACAGAGACCAGCAGCTGTTGGTGTTGTAAAGTCAGTCATGGTAAAATTGTCACCATAGTGAGGGCATACTGTCCATAAGTCCTAAAGTCAAGAGTATACCTTAGGTGATGATTGTCTAGATGTCTTCTTGTAAGTCTATAAAACATTAAATATGGGCAGAAATAACATTTGAAACTGGGCACTACATCAAAATATCCACTCTAATCTTATTTGGATTCACTAATACCTTTGTAAAGTAACTAGGAGAGACTGCTAAGCAACTTTGATCAGTCACACCTCCATAATATTTAATAATCACTTTTGAAAAAGTATTGTAAGAGACGAAAGAAAAATGCATTTGTATTTATTCATTTTTGAGCAGATAGGTACACTGATGCCAGGTGCCATTTTCATGTATGACTTGGATGCTAGGAATATAGTATGTTACATAATACAATAGTAAGATACATAAGGATGAGACAAATACATTACATTATACAGTACAAATGCACTGATATGTTACAATGGAGGTGAGCATAAAATATATGATACAGTAGAAGTACATGATTGTGCAAATATGCAAGTGGATCTACAATCGGTAATTGACAAAAAGTTTGTAGAACAACCAAACAGTGAAACCTTTATGTCGACCGCTTTTGTGGTCAGCATAAAGAATCTCACGGCCTACCATGTTTTCACCGGGGCTTCGGCCTCCAAGCCCCTCACATAGGGGACTTGGGCCCCTGCACCTCCCTACTAAATATAATCAACTCTGAGTCAGAACTGATTAGGCAGGGGGTGCAAGACCACCAGAAAACAGAGTTGGGGTCCAGTGCTGATACTACAGTGACCTGGGGCTGTAGTCACTGTAGTATCGGTCAATGTCGAAGTTTTGATGTTGGTGGTGTATACAGTGCAAGTGAGGTACATCAGGTTTGTAATGTGTTGAAATGTGTCTCACCATGTTTTAACAGATACTGAAAATAGTAGGGATACTTACAGTTGGAAACTCTAGATATCAGTGGAGATTTGACAGCCTTTGTGTGTACATACAACCTGCAGAGGCTGCTGTGTGCCCTGTGGCAGCAACCATTTTGTCATTAGGTAAGAAAATCACTGCCCGTTGTTCAGCTAAAGCAGTAAGAATTTCATTAGTAGAAACAGTCACAGGGCCTCACTAACATGCTGTAGATTGTGATGCCCCAAACATTAAAATTCAGCACTCAGCCGGCCCGGTGGCACAGAGGGTTGAAGCACTAGCGCCTTACCTCAGCCCACTCTGGTGACCCGGGTTCGGTAATGGATTCAGGACATCAGGGGCTGGCAGGGGCAGGAGAGGATCGAGCATCTGTAGGACTGCTCTCCTCTCCTGGGGTGGGTAGTGGGTTGCCATCGCGCTGCAGCGGCCTCTGGTCTAGACCAGGAGCAATGCAGACACATGCAAGAGGGATCAACTGGAAAAGTGGAAATACCACTCCACGGCAGCTGGATGATGGCTGCCAAGTTCTCTGAGGCCATCTAGGTCCTACCGAGCTCTTCACCTCAGCAGCACCCCCAGGGCCAAGTGTTGCACTGGTCTGCCTCCCCTTAGCTGATGCTTTCCCCCTCGGAGGAGAGGGACACCTCCAGCGAAGGGTTACATCAGGTTACCCTGGGGGCTGGCTGAGATTTGAGAGTAGAGGCTCAGAGGACGGATGGGTCACAGGTCAGCCTTGGCAAGCCTGAAGAAGTGGCTGCCATGGAGCATGTAGGCGTGATAAAGAAATAACACACCAAAAAAAAATATATTCAGCATTCTAATCTAAGAAAAAGATAATAAAATATACTGGTTTGCAGTAACTGTGCGATACTACAATGCAGTACTGCAACATACAACTTTCTGAAACAGCTGCTAAACAGATGTTTTCTGTAAGATTGCCAGTCAGAATACATGATCTATACCAGAGCAACCAAAAGCATATGGGGTATACACACCTCGTTATATCATGAACACAGTTCAAAAATGGTGTGGGCATACGGCCCGCTCTATCCTATACTCTCTTGCATTGTCATCTGCAGGGTTCCCATCAGCATTATACCCCATCTGACAAGCAGAAAGTCCAGTTAAATAATTAAGCAATATACACTTCCAGGGAGTGGGTATACTGGTGGATTTACCATGGCTGGTGTGGTTTGGTCACGAGGAGCAGCTGAGGATTATATTGCTATTATACAATGGCCCCATTTTTTTTGTTTGGAAAAAAATCTAGAAATACTTTCTTTTCCTTTTTAATTATTTTTTTTGTTCATTTTATTGTTACACCCAAAAAATTGTTCTTTGTTGCTAGGTAGAGATACCCCCTCCTCCCCCGGTGAGGCTTCACTTTTTTTAATCGCACTGTGTCCTGTCCCAGAACTGAGCTATGCTTGTTTTTTAAAAATGTGATAGGCAGGCTTTATAGTTGCTGTGTCTACATGTTTGTTCGCAAATTTCGCATGCTGTGAACTGTAAAGGGCTGCAGTATATAACCTCATGCTTCCGGTTCACTGTTCAGTCCAGAGAGAAATTATTGGAAATGGCAGGGTGCCGGCATGTGAAAGTTTGGAGGGTTGGCATTTGAGAACTGTGGAAGACTGGTGTATTTCTATGATGGAGCGTAGCCGGTATTAAAAGGTGACAGACATCAAGCAAGAGGCTATTGAGGAGCTGTTTCAAAAAAATACAGTTTGAATTTTTTAGAGGGTTAAGAGCGGAAACCACTGGTACTGTGACTGGTTATGGAAGTGAGCTCAGCATTGCACTGTGTTTGCCACTGTTTGGTTTATGGCAGTTGGAGTGATTTTTGCAAGGGTTCATGCTACGGCTGACTAGTGGCTGGCACCTTTTCCAGTGGGCACACTGGAGGATTTACAATGCTGAAAAGGTGCCAGCCAGCCTATTAAAATGCAGGATTTGGTGTGTTTTTTGTGCTCATTGTATAATACTTCATATCATCATTCATCAACCCCCTGCATCTAAAAGACAGAGGATAAGGTATGGTCTGTGGTTAAGACCCATACTTTAAACACTTCAAGAAGTTGCCATGACATAGTTGCAAACCTCAAGAGCATAGCTCAACAGGTTTTCAGATGTCACATCAACCTTGAGAACTGTTTTCAGTGTGGTTATTAACCAAAAACCATACATCACATATTATAGTGTATGGGCTATCAAGATTGTGTAATCACAGACTGAATTACTTTTCTGAGTAATTCTTATCTAAAGCAGTCATAAATCATGCAGGAAGATTTATCAACAATGTTTATTGTGTGTTCTTCTCAACATTATTCATTGGTACAGCCTGGCGCAATTCAATTAATTTAATACTAACATTTTAAACATTTTTCTCAAAGCAGAACATTGATTGTTGTGAGCATTTCGTTTTGTCATATCATTGATATGACATACTCAAGAAAGGTTAACAACAGAGTGATGTCATAATGATGACATAACAAGGTTGTAATCTGCTTGATTTTAGTTAGCAATAAAGGCCCCCATATACCTTATAACAGCCTATTTATCTAGTCAGAAGGCATATTAAAATCCAAGATGTTAGTAAGCAATGCCCTGGCTATATAAGTAGATTGTCTTTTTTCATACAAAACTAGAGCGCACAGCATGAAATACGATGAAAATTGAAAAAATATACTTTTTTAGGCATACTTCAGATTTTACTCTTCTGGTCAGCATAACTGTTGCAACAGCACACACTGCACATAGGACAGCAGCATCAGTGAATGAATTATGAAACAGTGACATAAGAAAAACAGTTACGTAACAACTTATCATAACAACAGATCTTTAAGGGGATCTCAGTCACCAAGTTACAAAATAGGAACTTCACCGTCCATGAAGGGGAATCCACACAGAAGATTTTCAGCAGTACTACAGTACTGGAGCCGCCCACGCCATTATTATCAGTCAACGTCACCAATCCTATAAAGGTATAGGTGGCCCCACCCGCCCCTCAGTTCTTTCCCTCTGGATATAATGGGAACAAGACAAGACTCATGCCCTGGGGAACCAAAGAGAATGAGGGACATAGCTCTGCAAATAATGATGAAAAACAGCAGCTAGCCAGGTCCTAAACAGAAACCCCATGAAGGGGGACAGTGGGAGAGAAATATACCTGATGACTAAGATCCCTTTGAAGATCTAATGTTATGACAAGTTCTTATGTAACTGTTCTATCTGCTTAGAAGGTATCTCAAACCTCAGGTTACATCATCGGAACACGCACCAAGCACTGGCAGGAGTAAATAGGTGATCTGGTATGCTGGATCTCCATAAATTTAAGACTGGAGACCAAAGAGATCCTGCCCAGTCAAGGTACCTCATACACTTAAGACAGAAGCACTTGAAAAAACTGACCTGGCAGAGGACACCATAAACTTAAGACAGAAGTCCTTGCAGAACAGCCCTGACAAAACCTGCGTTTGCTCCTGAAGCAATATCCAGACTGTAGTGCTTGGTAAAGGTTTGAACAGTACTCCATGTGGCAGCTGCACAAATATCAGCAGCTGAGACCCCCTTGAAACAAGCCATTGAGGTAGCCATCCCTCTGGTGGAATGAGCTTTAACAGCACCAGGCAGTTCTTTGCCATACTTGTTGTAGTAGAACACAATACTATTGGCCAGCTATTTGGATAAACGTTTATAAACTGAAACACCCTCCTCTACCCAGGGTGAAAGAAACAGACAACTTCTTTGACTTCCTGAACTCCTAAGTACGAAGCACATAATACTTCAAAGTTTGTGCACATCTAACGTATGGAGCAGTACTTCCCCTGGGCTGACACATTCTGGAAAGTCAACAGGAAGGTACATAGACTGAGTGTAAACTCAGAAACCACCTTAAGGATAAACTTAGGATTTGTGCACAAAGACACCCTGTCCTTGTGAAAAAATCAAATAAGGCTCCTCGTACCAGAGGGCCTGAAGCTCTGAAATTCTTAAAGTAGAAGTAATTGCAACAAAAAAGAGTGCTTTCAAAGAGAGAAAGCATAAATCACAAATCATGATTGATTCAAAAGGAGATAAGGTCAATTTTCCCAAAATAAAGTTTAAGTCCTAAGCTGGGACATTGGTAACTAATTGGGGGTTTAAAGTGCAGGATGCCTCTAAGAAAAGTACGGGAGACATCCGGCTGAGCAATCATGTGGTCACCCGTGGGTTCATGAAAGGCAGAAGCAGCAGAAAGGTGGACCTTGAGGGAGGAATACTGGAGGCCTGAGTCAGAAAAAGAAATCAAGTAATCCAGGGCATGCTTCAAAGGACAGCTGAAAAGGTCTAGGGAATGCTTGGCAGCCCAAATGACAAACTGTTTCCACTTCATGGCTTAAGTGACATGAGTAGAAGGCTTACGGGTGGCCCCAAAGACAGCTGCTACCCTGTCAGAGACCCCAAACCTTGCAATGGCTACATCCTTAGGAGCCACTCATGCAGATGGAGGGACTTAGGTTGGGATGGACCAGGGTCCCCTGACCCTGAGTCAACAGATTCTTGCAAAGAGGCAGGAAGACTGGAGGTTCCTCTGTCAGCTGCTGAAGTAGAGGGAACCATATCTGGCAGGGCCAGAATGGAGCTACCAGGATTATGGTGGTTCCCTCCATCTGCAGCTTGATCAGCACCCTCTGTATTAGTGGGAACTGAAGGAACGTGAATAGAAACCTCCTGCTGTAGGAGAGGGACAATAGTAGTAGTAGTAACATTCTTTATTCTTATATGTGATAAGATCTCATATTCACATCATTAGGTCAAATGGCCTATTTTCAAGATGGTCCTGATATTTTAAAAGTTTCAACTTATATAAAAGTTCCACAAATGCAATATAACATTTATAAGATAGCAACAGATTCATGAAAGAATTTTAATTTGTTCCCACACTTCCTTCAGATTTAATACTGACAGTTCAGGTGCATATATGTGATGTTCTGTTCTTTCTTTAACCATTACATAAACATCGAAACATAGAAATATGGAATTTGATGGCAGATAAGGACCGCTTGGCACACCTAGTCTGCCCATTTCCTTACCTAATGGATAAGCTGCAGATCTTAGTTAACCAACAGCCTATTTCATCCTACCGCCCCACTAAAAATACCTTATGTCTGTCCCATGCATTCTTGAAATCCCCCACTGTTCTTGACTCCACTACCTCCTCAGGAAGGCTGTTAAATGTACCCACAACCCTCTCTGTGAAAAACTACTTCCTCACATTACCGCTGAGTCATCCCACCTCTATCTTCAAATTGTGCCCCCTTGTTCTTGCAAATCTCTTTTTCTGAAAGATGCTAGCCTCTTGGAGTTTGTTGATTCCCTTGAGGTACTTGAAAGTTTCTATCATGTTCCCCCTCTCCTCTCTCAATCCTCTCCTCAAGGATATACATATTAAGATGCTTTAATCTCTCTTCATATGTCTTTTGGTGTAGATCCTACACCATTTTAGTTGCCTCCTCTGAACAGCCTCCATCCTGTCTATGTTCTTGCGGAAATGGGGTCTCCAGAACTGTACACAATACTCAGATGGGGTCTCACCAACTGTCTGTACAGAGGGATAACAACTTCCTGTTTTCTACTGGTGATGCCTCTCCCTATTCATCCCAGTATCTCGCCAGCCCTCCTTACTGCCTTCTCACATTGCTTGCTCACCTTAAGGTCATCTGATATGATTACCCCAGGTTCCTTCCCATGTTTGTTGTTGTTAGTATCTTACCCCCCATTGTGTACTTTTCCCCTGGGTTTTTGTTTCCCAGGTGCCTTACTTTGTGCTTCTCTGCGTTGAATCTAAGCTGCCATACATATGATAATTCCTCCAACCTTGTCAAGTCCCTTTGCATCCTTTCTACCCCACCTTCTGTATCGACCCTGTTGCAGATCTTTGTGTCGTCTGCAAAGAGACATACGTTTCCTTCCAGTCCATCTGGAATGTCACTTATAAAGACATTAAAGAGGCTGGTCCCAGTACTGAACTCTGCGGGACCCCACTAGTAACTCCCCTTTCTTCAAAGTGGACTCTGTTTACTGTTACCCTCTGTGTCCTGTTTTCCAGCAATTCTCTTACCCAGGTTACTACCTTGGGGCCCACTCCAAGGCTGGCTAACTTGTATATTAATATTTTGTGTGGGACTGTACCAAATGCCTTGCTAAAGTCTAGGTAGGCCATGGTCTACTACTTTGGTCACCCAGTCAAAGAAATCTATTAAATTTGTCTGACATGACCTTCCTGCTGTGAATCCATGCTGCCTTGGGTCCTGTGTCCAACTGACCTCTAGGAACTCAACAATTATTTCCTTCAGAAGTGATTCCATCATTTTCCCTACCACTGAGGTAAAACTAACAGGTCTGTAGTTACCTGCCTCTGTCTTGCTCCCAGTTTTGTGAAGGGGAATCACATCTACCCTCCTCCAGTCCTCAGGTACCACAACATCCTCCCATGATTTGTGAAAATGGGTAGTCAGTGGTGTCATGAGTTCTACCCTTAGTTCTTTTAGAATTCCTGGGTGAATCCCATCAAGCCCCATTGCTTTGTCCACCATCAGTTTTAAGAGTTCTTTCAAAACTATTTCTTTGGTAAATGGACTGGTATCGATCTCCCCACCCAGAGTGCTTCTAGTCTTTGATATAGGTACCTCCCACTCCTCTTTTTTTTGTGAATGCTGAGCAGAAGTATTCACACAGTATCCCTGCTTTTCCACTGTCACCCTTTGCCCACCCTCCCTTCCCTTTATTAAGCCTCACTATTCTCTTCCTTGGCCTTTCTTCGCTCCCTAATGTACCTATAAAAGGTTTTATCCCCCTTCTTAACTGAGTTGGCTATAGTTTCCTCATTTTGTTTTGGACCTTTGCTATTCTGACTACTTTGCCTGCTTCCTTCTGATTTAACTGGTATAGTTCTCTGTCCTGCTCCTTCGGTGTTTCCTTATACTTCTTGAATGTACCTTTTTCTGCTTAACCTTCCCGCCACCTCTTTTGAGAACCATACTGTTTTTTTCCTTCATTTTGTTTTGTTGATTTGCTTCGCACAAAGTCTTGTTGCCTCTGTGATGGCTGTTTCGATTTTTCCCCATTGTTCCTCCACCCCTCCTTCTTGCCCATTTGCTAGTGCTTTTCTGAGGTACTCTCCTATTTTCCCAAAGTCAGCCCTCTTTAATTCCAATGATCTTGCTTTTATATGGCTTGATTCTTTGTCTGTGTTTATCATTAACCACACTGTTTGGTGGTAGCATGTCCCTAGATGGCTACCCACTTATAAATTTGACATCCTTTCTCTGTCCCTGTTTGACAGTACCAGGTCTAAGATTGCTCCCTCCTGAATGGGTTCCAACACGAGCTGTCTGAGGCATGCCCCCTGTAGGGCATTGAAAAAGGCCCTGCTCTTGGATGTGGCTGCAGCAAAGGTGCTCCAGTTAACATCTGGCATATTCAGGTACACCATTAATAATATCGCCCCTTTTTCCACCATTCTAAGGATACCATCTATCATTTCCTTGTCCATTGCCTCTCTCTGAGATGGGGGTCTGTATACAACCCCTGTGCAGATTGTGGGGCCATTTCTTCTCTCCAGGGTGACCCTCAGTGCCTCCTTTCCTCCCTGTTTATCCTTTAGTTCCATTCCTTTGATCCCTTCCCTTACATAGAGAGCTACTCCTCCTCCTCCTCTTTTACTCTCCCTGTCCCTCCTGTAGCTTGTATACCCTGGTATGTTGACATCTCAGTCATAGTTCTCTGTGCACCATGTTTCTGTGACTGCCATGATATCCAGGTGTCCCTCTTCCATCAAGGTCACTAGTTCAGGGAGTTTGTTACACAGACTACAGGCGTTGGTACTCTTCACCCTCCATTTTGTGATGGCTCTATCCCTTTTAGCCCCATCCCTGTCCTTACTGCCTTTTTCTGCATTTACCCCATCCTGCTCCCTATTAACTTCTCTACCTTGGTGTTTACCTCTCTAACTACTGTGTTTTGTGGGGGGAGGCTGGGTTTTCCCTGCTCCCCCCTTGGCTAGTTTAAATGCTTGCCAATGAAGCTTTTAAACCTATTACCTAGGATCCTGGTTCCCCTCCCGGACAGATGCAGACCATCATGCCAGTATAGGCCTGCATCCCTCCAAGTGGACCCCTAGTCCCCAATGAAGCCAAAACCCTGAACTCCACACCAGTTTTTCAACCATTCATTGAATCCCATAGTGTGGAGTACCCTAGCATCACCCTTGCCAAAGACAGGCAGCACCTCTGAGAAGTTTATTGTACATACTACTTGTCTAAGGCCCCTTCCTAACTCTCCAAGTTCCTTGTGCACTGCTCTAATCCCATTCCAAGCCAGGTCATTTGTCCCTAGATGGACAATGGCATCCATCTCCCTCTCTCATGCAGCTGCTCCCACAATCCTGAGTATTTGCTCCCTGTCCCTTCAAGCTGTGGCACCAGACAGGCACCTTACATCCCTCTCCCCTTCCTCCCCTAGTTCTATCCCCCCTAACAACTGAGTTCCCCACCAGGAGTTGTTTCCTTCCCCCGGTGGATCCCTCCTGTGGCTCTCCTTTGTGGAGGCTCCCAGCATCTTCCTTGGTCTCCACTGTAGATGCCTCCATAGAGGAATCACTCTCCACCAGAACAGCATGTGAATTGTGGAAAGGTACAACTGGAGGAATGCATCTCTGTTCCACCACCCTCTCCCTCCCTGAGACTACCATGGTCCAACCACTCCTCTTTCTTGGCAACCTCTGAGGTAGGTATGGTGGCCCTGGTGGTCCCTGGGTTAGAGAGGAAGTCCCCGACTCCTGGCCAACTTAGCCTGGAGATAAGCAGCTTCCTCCTTCAGCCCAGAGAGGTGCTTGCAGATGGGACAACACCGCACCCTCCAGAATGTCTCCCAGAAGACAACTGTTCCACAGCCACTGCACTGCACCACTGCCTTCATATCTTATTTGTTGACCCTTAACTGTTGTTTGTATACTTCCTCTTTCATTTCTCTATTTTTTTTTTGTTTATCTGTTTTTGTATAAATTTTTATATAAATGTGTTTCTTTTCTTCCTACTTTCCTACTGCCCCTATGCCCTTAAAGCTCCTAATCTTCTTGTTTGTGACAGGAAGTTCCTATTTTCCTCAGTAATCCCCTTCTTATTTGCTCAGAGTCAGACCTTCGGCAGCTAGGAGGGATGGAGAGCTACTCTTTTCCTTCAAGTATGGTGAGTCTTTTGTGCCTCTGTGATCACTCCCTTCCTGCTCCCAAACAGGAAGTTCCTGTTGTCAGTCAAATCCTGTGCCTATAAAAGTAGATCTAGCTATGGGTGAGGGGCTGGAGGGAAGGGAGGGAGGAGGGCTATATATTCCCAGTAGAGTAGTATAGTTCTCACAGCACCCGCTCCCTCTTGTTGTTCTCTGCCAGAAGCTATCTAGGGCAGTTTTTAAATCCAAAAAAACCTGGCTTTCTTCTGCTTAAGCTACTCCCCCTAATTTACAGTTTCCTTCTTCAACTGGATAACTGCTAACTGCACAGATAACAATTCACTTCACCCAACTCAGACACACACACTAACTCCTTTTTTTGTTTGTTTGTTTTACCCTAAATTGAAGGTCCCAGTAGTAGAGTTCTAGTTCTTTAGCCCCAGTAGAATAGTATAGTTCTCACATAACCTCCTCCCTCTTACTGTCACCTTGCATTTAATTCATATTTGAGTAGTTTTGTAAAAAGTTTTAGACTTTTGTTTAAACTTTTCAAGGTATTATCAGTTGGGTTCCATTTAGATATAAAATGTGCTATAATGACATTGTGTCTCACCAAAAAATTCCAGGCCCTGGATCTAGCAATCAGAAATTGGGCAGCTTTGCATTGAATGGGGATGCAAAAAGATCAAACTCTGGATGATCCCATCTGTTGAACAGATCTTCTGTTATGGAAGACAATCTCCCATTCATGCATGCTGGGCTGAATCCTGCTGAGACTGTCCGCCAGGCTGTTTAGGATGCCTGGTATATGTACCACAGAGAGTTTCAGGCTATATTTTAGTACCCAGTAACACACCCTCATGGCATCCCTGCCAAAGGGGCATGCGTAAATCCCGCCCTGCTTGTTCATGTAGTAGACAACACTCAGATTGTCTGACTGCACCAACAGCTGGCCTGGAACCAGATGGTCCTGAAAGGCCTGCATGGCATAGAGCACTGCTTTCATTTCCAGAACATTGATATGCAGGGTGGACCCACTGGGGCCAGGAGCCCTGAGTTTGGAAGGGACCCATGTGTGCTCTCCAGCCTTGTCTGAGGCATCCATGGTTAGAATCTGATTGGGGGAAATGATGTGGAAAGGAACCCCTTGGAAAAGATTTGAGGGGTCCATCTACCACTGCAGTACTTTGCAGACTGGGGAGGAGACCAGGACTATCCGATCCGTCTCATCTGTATGCTGATCCCATTACACTCTGAGATTCCACTGAAGTGTATGCATGTGGAGCCTGGCCAGAGGCATGGTAGAAATGGTGACTGCAATTAGGATCCAAATCTTGAGGTACGTCTCAGGAACATACCAACTCTGAGCGACTTCCTGAGCCTGAGCTATAAGGTATTCTGCCCTGTTCTGGGGAAAGAAGGCCTTCCCCTGTTCATAGATACATAGATACATAGACATTGTCAGCAGATAAGGGCCTTCGGCCCACCCAGTCTGCCCATTTGAGCTTGTAAATTCACTTCATGTTTTCCTAGAAGTCTGTTGCCCCTTAACCCTGACCTCCAGAATTCCTTTATGTCTATCCCATGCATTCTTAAATCCCATGACTGTTTCAGTCCCCACCACTTCCTCTGGTAGGGTGTTCCACTTGTCCACCACCTGTTCTGTGAAGAAATTCTTCCTCATGTTTCCTCTGAATCGTCCTCCCTCCAGCTTCATCCCATGCCCTCTAGTCCTGGAACATCTTTTTCACTTAAAAATAGTGTATTCCTGCGCCCTGTTCCTCCCTGTAAGATACTTGTATGTCTCTATCATATCCCCTCTCTCCCTCCTCTCCTCCAGGAAGTACATATTCAATTCCTTCAACCTGTCCTCATAGGATTTGTGATGCAATCCATGTACCATCTTTGTTGCCCTCCTCTGAACCTTCTCTACCCTGTCTATGTCCTTATGTAAGTAAGGTCTCCAGAACTGTACTCCAGGTGGGGCCTCACTAGTGCCTTGTATAGTGGAATTATGACCTCCCTTTTCCTGCTGGTGATTCCCCTGCCTATGTATCCCAGCATCCTATTTGCTTTACCTGCTGCCTTGTCACACTGTTTCTCTACCTTGAGGTCATCAGAGATGATAACCCCAAGATCCCTTTCCTGCTTGGTGCATGCTATATACTCACCCCCCAACTGATATATTGTGCCAGGGTTTTTGTGCCCCATATGCATTATCTTGCACTTCTTTGCATTGAATTTCAACTGCCAAACCCCTGACCATTCTTCAAGTTTCTGCAGGTCCCTTCTCATTCTGTCTACACCCTCTGGTGTGTCTACTCTGTTACAGATCTTTGTGTCATCAGTGAACAGGGAAATTCTGCCTTCTAGGTCCTGCTCAATGTCACTGATGAAGATGTTGAATAGGACCAGTCCCAACGCTGATCCCTGTGGTACCCCACTGGTCACTCTTCTCTCTGTGGAGTGACAGCCATTTACCACCACCCAGCCAGTTACCTACCCACCACACTACTGTCATGCCCACACCCATATTCCCCAGTCTGTGTAATAGTCTTCCATGTGGCACCATGTCAAAGGCCATGCTGAAGTCCAGATAGGCCATGTCCACTACCCTCCCCGATCCACCTCCCTAGTCACCCAGTCAAACAATTCAATGAGGTTGGTCTGACATGACCTCCCCCTGGTGAAACCATGCTGCCTTGGGTCCTGTAGTTCATTGACAACCAGATGTTACACCAATCTCTCCTTCAGTAGTACTTCCATGATCTTCCCCACTACCAAGGTGAGGCTGACCGGTCTGTAGTTCCCTGCTTCCTCTTTGATTCCACTTTTGTATAAAGGGACTACATCTGCTGTCCTCCCATCTGTGGGTACCTCCCTTGTTTCCAGTGATTGGCTAAACAGGATTGCCAGAGGTTCAGCCACCACCTCTCTTAGTTCTTTAAAGACCATGGGGTGCACCCCATCTGGCCCCATTGCTTTATCAACTCTTATTACTTCCAGTTCCTTCAGGACCCTTTCTCATGTAAAGGGACTTGTGTCCATTTCTGCACCATTCCCTCCCCTTGTACTCCCTTCAGACCCATTACCCTCCTCTTCCTTAGTAAAGACTGAGCATAAATACCTGTTCAATATGTCAGCTTTACTGTTGTCATCCTCCACGTGGCCCCCATCCTACCCCTTCAGTCTCACTATCCCTCCCTTTGCCTTTTTTTCACTTATGTACCTGTAAAAGGTTGTGTCCCCTCTACCCACTGATTTTGCAATGTGCTCTTCTGTCTGAGCTTTGGCTTCCCTTACTGCCCTCTCTGTCTCCCTTTGCTTCTCCTGGTACTTCTCCCTATCCCCTTCTGCCTGTGTCTTTTTGTATTGCCTGAATGCAATCTTTTTGGCTTTCACTTCGGAGTTCAGAACTGCCCCGCTATACTGCAGTCTTTGGGACAGTATTAGAGCAGACTTGGGCAGGTTAACCATTATGCCCAGAAACTGGAACAGCTGGAGAGTACACTCCTGGGTCAGTAGCAGTTGTTCCCTGAATGGGGCCCTGAGATGGCAGTCATCCAGAGATGGGAAAACATACAGACCTTCCCTTCTGTGGGCTGCTGCAACTGCTGCCAAGCACTTGGTAAAGACATGCAGTGCAGAGGACAAGCCAAAGAGTAACACCTTGAATTGGTAATACTCTCCCTGAAAAGCAAAATGGAAGAACCTCCTGTGAGGAGGGAAGACCACAATGTGCAGGTAGGCGTCCTGCATATCTAGGGAGCAGAGCCAATCCTAAGTTTGAGGAGGGGCAGAAGACCTGGCAAAATTACCATCCAGAACTTTTTGTACTGGATGAAGAGATTGAGGTCCTTCAGATCGAGAATGAGCCTTATATCGCCTGTCTCTTTTGGGACCAGAAAGAACCTAGAGTAGAATCCCTGATTCCTCTGCTGCTTTGGCATAAATTCTAGTGCCTGCTTATGCAGTAGGGTCTGTACCTCCTCCTGGAAAACAGGAAGATGAGCCAGGGGTAATTTGTGGGTGGAAAAGGGGTCTGGAGGCTACAGAATGAGCTCCATGGTATGATCACACTCTATGATCTGCAGGATACAAGCATCTGATGTAATTTTTCTCCATTGCTTCAAATGGAGGGAGAATCGCCCTCCGACCACCACCTCCTGGGCTTGGTCCAGACGATGGGGATCTGGCAAGGAGTTAAGCTGAGGAAGCAGGGATCTCAGTTCTGGGACACTTGGCTGCTGCTCCAGCCTGGGAGGGGACAGACAAGGAGGACTGGGCTCTACAAATACCCTGTGGACAGGAGCCTAAGCCTGGTCTATTAGCCTGTCTACAAAAAGTAGAATTCCCGCTATCATGCTGCTGAGTATGATAGAGGAAGAGTATGGACCCAAAGGCTATACCTGAGGCCTGCAGATCATTCATAAGGTCCTGGATATCTGGACCAAAAAGCTTAGTGTCATTGAAGGAAGCATTTAACAATTTGTTTTTCATGTCAGCTGCAAAGCCAGACACCCTGAGCCATGAGTGCCTATGGAGGCATATGTCAGTGCAGCTGCTCTGACAACTGTGTCTGACAGGTCATAAATGGCTTGGAAGAGATGCTTGCCAACATCCTTAGCAGTCTGAAGACATTAACGCAATTTTTGTTTCATGGCACCATCAGGAAGGGCTTGGGCAGCAGATTTGCCCTTCCTAGAATTGGTGTTCTGGAATTTTTCCATGTGTGAGAGGTAGTTGGCAATCCTGAGGCCTAGGGTAGAGGAGGCCCCAGAGATCAATGCTACAGGATTCTTTGTCCGGGAGCAAGGAACTAAGGGGTTTGGACAACTTAGTCCTGTCATGTGCTGCCTTAATGATGATGGAGTCAGTTTCAGCTTGTGCAGTTAGGGAAGGAATGCACTGAGGGGCACTGTAGAGCTTGGCAGCTCTGCATGCCATAGCTGGCTCCATACCTGAACTGTGCCAGGCAGCTGTGGTAGCATTTGTAAGCATTAGAAGAATGGGAGGAAAAATATTAGGAGGAAATTTTGCAAACTCTAGATAGTCTGCCATATCCCTCCTGGTGGCATTGTCCTCCTCAGTCTGAAACCACATGGTTGCAGACAGCTGCTTCATAATGATAAAGAAAGAAGCATCCTCGGGTGGAGATCTGGGGTATGCTTGACAGACTGTTCCCTGACTGAAGAGGCTGTGGACTTATTAGAATTGTATTACTGGTCGTCCTCTTCCTCCTTGACCTCATCTGGATGTATGAGGTCAGAATGGTACTTCTTCTCAACATCGACCACTTTCTTGAGGTCTGCCATCAAATGCACCAACGATGGTCCTTGGGCAGGTTCTCTGGGCTGTTGAATGGATGTTGACATCGAAGGTGTTGATGACAGCACTGGCCATGAAGGTCTTTTAAAGCAACAAACTGCTGAGCAATAACATTAGTAAACAGGATGAAAACTTCACATAGGTCCCTCATCACCAGAGGAAATAAAAAAATAAAGCCATGAAAAAATGGAGGGTAATGAGTACTAATGCCTGTAGTCTAGGTTAAAAGCTCCCTGAAATGGTGGTCTTGATGGAAGAGGGATGCCTGGATATTGTGGCAGTCACAGAAACATGGTACACAGAGAACCATGACTGGGATGTCAACATACCATGGTAAACAATCTACAGGAGGGACAGGGAAGGAAGAAGAGGAGGAGCTCTCTATGTAAGGGAAGAGATCAAAGCAACAGAACTAAAGGGAAAACAGAGAGGAAGGAGGCACTGTGAGTCACCCTGGAGACTGGAAATGGCTTCACAATCTGCGCAGGTTGCATACAGACCCCCGTCTCAGGAGAGGAAATGGAAAAGGAAATGATAGAAGGCATCCTTGGGATGGCAGAGAAATGGGAGATATTGCTGATGGGGGACCTGAATATGCCAGATGTTAACTGGAGCACCTTTGCTGCAGCCACATAAAAGAGCAGGTCCATTCTCAATGCCCTACAGGGGTCATGCCTCAGACAGCTAGTTTTGGAACCCACTCAGGAGGGAGCAGTCTTAGACCTGGTACTGTACTCTCAAATGGGGACGGAGAAAGGATCTCTGATCTTGAAGTGGGTTGCCATCTGGGAACAAGTGACCACCAAACAGTGTAGTTCACAATAAACTTAGCTGTACAGTCAAGCCACATAAAAGTGAAGGTACCGGTCTTCAGGAGGGCTAATATTTGACAAAATGGGAGACTGCCTCAGAAAAGCACTAGCAGACAAGCAAGAAGGTGGGGTGGAGCAACAGTTGGGAAACATCAAAACTACCATCACATAGGCAGCAAGCCTTTGCGTGAAGCAAATAAACAAATCAAAATGAAAGAAAAAAAACACTATGGTTCTCAAAAGAAGTGGTGGGAAAGGTAAGGGAGAAAAAGATAACATTCAGGAAGTATAAGGAAACACAGAAGGAGCAGGACAGAGAACTGTACCAGTTAAAGCAGAAGGAAGCGGGGAAGGCAGTCAGAATAGCAAAGGCCCAAACCAAGGAAAAGATAGCCAACTCAGTTAAGAAGGGGGGATAAAAAATCTTATATAGGTACATTAAGGAGCAAAGAAAGATGAAGGCAGGGATACTGAGGCTGAATAAAGAGGAAGGTGGTTGGGCAGAGAGCGACAGTGAAAAAGCAGGGATACTGAAAAAATATTTCTGCTCAGTATTCACAATGGAAAAGCAGGGGGAGATACCTAATCCAGTCAATAGAAGCCCTCTGGATAGGGGGTTGATATTAGTCCTTTCACAGAAGAAAGGGTTCTGAAAGAACTCTTAAAACTGAAGGTGGATAAAGCAATTCTAAAAGAACTAAGGGAAGAACTAGTAACACCATTGACTACCCTTTTTAATAAATCATGGGAGGATGATGTGGTACCTGAGGACTGGAGAAGGCTGGATGTGATTCCCCTTCACAAAAGTGGGAGCAAGACAGAGGCAGAAAACTACAGACCTGTCAGTTTGACCTCAGTGGTAGGGAAAATGATGGAATCACTGCTGAAGGAAAGAATTGTTGAGTACCTAGAGGCCAGTGGGGCACAGGACCCAAGTCAGCATGGATTCACATCAGGAAGGCCATGTCAAAAAAATCTAATTGATTTCTTTGACTGGGTGACCAAAGTAGTAGACCAGGGAGGGGCTGTGGACATGGCCTACCTTGACTTTAGCAAGGCATTTGACACAGTCCCACACAAAAGATTAATAAACAAATTAGCAAGCCTGGGAGTGGGTCCCAGGGTGGTAGCCTGGGTAAAACACTGGCTGGACAACAGGATATAGCCAGTAGTAGTAAATGGAGTCCACAATGAAGAAAGGAGGGTTACTAGTGGGGTACTGCATTGTTCAGTACTGGGTCCGGTCCTTTTTAATGTCTTTATAAGTGACATTGCATAGGGACTGGAAGGAAAAGTATGTCTGTTTGCAGACGACACAAAGATCCGCAATACGATTGATATGCAAGGTGGGGTAGAAAGGATGAAAAGGGACCGGCAAGGTTTAAGGAATGGTCAAATGTATGGCAGCTTAGATTCAATGCAAAGAAGTGCAAAGTAATGCACCTGGGAAACAAAAACCCAGTGCAAGAGTACACAGTGGGGGGTAAGATACTGACAACAACAAAAATGGAAAGGGACCTGGGGATAGTCATATCAGATGACCTAAAGGTGGGCCAACAATGTGAGAAGGCAGTAAGGAGGGCTGGGGGGATATTGGGATTCATAGGGAGAGGCATCACCAGTAGAAAACAGGAAGTTGTTGGCCTTCTGTACAGATAGTTGGTAAGATCACATCTGGAGTACTGTGTACGGTTCTGGAGACCCCATCTCCGCAAAGACATAGACAGTGTGGAGGCTGTCCATAGGAGGGCAACCAAAATGGTGTAGGGTCTGCACCAGAAGACATATGAAGAAAGACTAAAGGAGCTTAAGATGTATAGCTTCAAGGAAAGGAAGGAGAGGGGGGGCATGATAGAAACTTTCAAATACCTCAAGGGAATCAACAAAGTCCAAGAGGGTAGCATCTTTCAGAAAAAGATATGCACGAACAAGGGGGCACAATTTGAAGATAGAGGGATGACAGCTCAGAGGTAATGTGAGGAAGTATTTCTTCACAGAGAGGGTTGTAGATGTATGGAACAGCCTTCCTGAGGAGGTCATAGAGTCAAAAATCAGGGGGGAATTCAAGAATGCATGGGACAGGCATAAGGCAATTCTATTCGGGGGGTAGGAGAAAGGCTGTTGGTTAATTAGGATCTGCAGCTTATCCATTAGGTAGGGAAATGGGCAGACTAGGTGGGCCAAGCGGTCCTTATCTGCCATCAAATTCTATGTTTCTATGTTTCTATGAGGAGCCATTGCCTCTGGGGCTGACAATCCTGACTGCTGGCCCAACGAGCCCAATGCCTTTGAGAGAAGGGATAGGTCCTGAAGGGGTGGTCGTCGATGACAAGTCTGTTGTCGACGATAGAGGGACTGAAGACCCAGAGGTGGACGGCATAGCACCCTGAGAGTTGGGTGGAGCAGCTGTAGGTATGGTCTGGAGTGAACCAGAACCTGGACAGCAGGCCTCTTCATCAGGGCAGTAGCCAATGACAAAGACCTCCTGAAGAAGGAAAGGCCAATGGGGAACAAGATGACCCCTGAGCATGATCCCAGTCTTTTTTATGACTTTTCCCCGAGGGCTTGTATTTTGCCTGGGAGGCCTTGGAGCACTTGGACCCAGGGGGTGACTGGGTAGCCAGTTCCCTGGAAGACACCTGCTTGGAGCTGGTTACCTGCTGTTCCATGAAGGTCTTCAAAGTTTTCCTGCATCGCCTAAGGGTGGTTTGACTACACTGTTGGCAGAGCTCACAATAAAAGGCTTCGTGATCAGGCTCGACACCAGACACACACCGAGTGCTTGTTGTTGGAGGTAATCTCCATTCCTTAGTGGCAGCGATGGAAGAGAGAGGTAGAAGGATTAACTCTCGACATAAAAGAACAAATTCTGGTGAGATCCACCATGGCTGCATAATGAAGTTAGTGAAGTTGTGTGGAATTGTTAAGGAGGTATGGAGAAACAACACAATGATTTGTAAGTAGTAAGATTTGTTTTATTTTCTGTTCTAAGGAAGGCATACACATTATTAGGAAAATATATGGAGGTATAAATTTTAATGGAAGGAATAGGAAGCAATATAGGTTTACAAAAGAACCCCAGAGCAAATGCCACTGATGTATGTGTTATCCCGGATGATATTGTCTGGACAGACAAATTTTAGAGAAAACACAATTGCACATACCTCATTAATGCAAAGCATCATGGAAAACATATGCACATCCCTAAGATGGTACAGAAGGTGGCAGTACATGAAAAAGTAATGACTGGCATATGTTAAGCCTTGGGATTATTTACACAGGTTTTTTTTTTTGTTTTGTTAGAGAAATAGGGTTTTTGTCCATGAGGTGATGTAAGTTATATTTAAGCAATGTAATGATATCAGGAAGTCAGGTGTAATGATGAACTGTTAGTAAAGAAAATGTGATAGTAACTTTCATAGGGGGTCGCTTTGATAAGGGAAAGGCAGTTATGCATGTGATAATGGGAATATTAGGAAAGTATGAGGTATCTGCAGAAATGGAGTACAAATATGCACAGTTTCATAAGTATGTGCTCAGAGTGCAGGCAAATGTGATATGCGGGTTTGTTTTAGAAACTGGTAAACATAGCAATACATGCAATTGATGGAAAGATATATAATTACATAAACATATATATATATATATATATATATAGAGAGAGAGAGAGAGAGAGAGACAGACAGGCAGAACAGGAATGGCAGTAAAGTATTGAAGTGATGCCAACCCCACTCCACCCCACAGAGATGGAAAGGCATTGGCGTGTGCTTTTGGGTCGTTGCCCATAATGCTCACACCATATCACCTCACCCTACCCTGCAGACACAGACAAGTGTTGAGGTGTGCCTTGGGGTGTTCAGACTTTACACTCACCCCATTCCATAAGGAAATACCCTGAAATGAGTACAGTATAAGAGAATGGAGTGAACTTTGGGGATGAAGAGTCAAAGGCACACCTCAATACCTGTCACTGGCTGCAGGGTGAGGATGGGGTGGAATGGCATGAGCATTACTGTTGAAAATCCCAAGTCACACCCCTGATGCCTGTCAGTCCCTACAGGGCAGGGTGTTATGGTCAGAAACCCTATGCCCTGGGTGTTTCTTGGTATTTTCACTCCAAGTTTTCTGCATGGGCTTTTTGTGACCCCACCGCATGAACAGTGACACTATCAGTTCATTAGCCAAAAGGTGACTTTGCACAGTGACTATGCCATTTGGCACCATAGGTGCAAAAAGACATTTTGAACAGGATATAAAAAATTACAACTGTACTGTTTATGAGGAGGTGTAAAAAATGGTAATTTTGAAAATGTGGAGTGAAACTATAAAAAAATTGATGAAGTCATGACACTGCTCTTGCTAATGTCTACTTTTTTCAAATTCCTATGCATCCCATTGTTTTCATCTCTATTGCTGTTATGTGACTTCTTAACCTAGCAATGGCATTTAATGCATTACATTATAAGGACAAGTAAATGTTTTAATACATTTACAGACAGTTACTTAAACTTAAATTTCCTTCATAGAATAATTTAAATTTAGTAACAGTGGTAGTACAAAGCAATTACTCAGACAACTTAAAAACTGTAACTACTTTATATTGTACATTGACACCCCATAAGGACCTCCTTGAAATTGAGATGCAAATGTCACACATTTATCAGTTTTCTAACAGGAATATTTTACTATCCTAAATACATTTCTTGCTTCAGTAATTGCTCAGCATATCTATTGCATGACCTACTTATTGACATTTTACACCTTCGGTGCAATGTACTACTGCTTACTACATCAACATCATGAACCATAAAACAGATGACGGCCATAACTAGGGAGGCAGTATAGCACAGTGGTTTAAGGCTCTGAGCTGCAAATCTGGAGAGCTGCGTTTGAATCCCACAGGTCCCACCTGCACACTGGGTGACCCTGAATAATTCACTTAACTTTCACGTGCTCCCAGGTTGCCCCTGTAAACAAGCTTTCAGCTTAGTATGCCACTCCTGGTTAAACAATTGAAAGAAAAAAAAAACAATATATGATTTTTCTTGCTTTATTTTGCTACTACAAGATTTGACTAATACATCCATCCTTAAATGTACTCTTTATAACTTATGTGTCTGTGACCTAGGCAGAACTACACTTAAAATCATACACAGAAATAAATAAATCATCAGAATAGCATTTATTTCAGTAGTATCTACTTCCTTTTCAGGTGCCCATGACACTATGTATATATATATATATATATATATATATATATATATATATATATATCTTTTAACTTCAAAGCACTAAACCTATTCAAATGTACAAAACACAAGACTTTATTCTCTTTATACATCACTGTTAAATGTCAGGTCCCAGAATGGCCAAAAAACAATTGTTAGACTTCACTCTTGCATGCCACTGTCAAGCCCACTTCTCATGCAAACAACAATCAATTAGGCAAACCCCTTTAGTTTCTCTGCTATGCACTCTTACATCAGAGAGACATAAATCTTACAGAACTGCTAAAAAAACAAATTTATCAAGACTGGATTTCTGATTTAAAACCTGTTGTTTACAGTACCTATGTAAATAATAGTTTTCTGGCTACAAACAATGCTACAGACATGACAATAACAACAGTTCTGTTTTACAAGGAAAACATCCTTATAATGAACTTGTCATACAGAATTTCTGACCTTCTGTCTGCATGTATCTGACAAAGGCATAGGCAAAGGCACCTTCTTGATCATTTTTTTTTCTATTTTAGTTTTATGCCCAACTTGCCCATTCTGTTAGAGCCAAATATTGACATGCTTAGAGTTAAAAAAAAAAATCATGATGCCCATGTGTGTGTGTGTGTGGGGGGGCAATATGCCTAGATGCAGTTTCAGGCACTCCTTAATTACTTCCGCAGGCAGCTCTGATAGTCAGTTGCTCCAACATGATAGATCCACCTCATGCCCCTCCCACGTGATCCAAAAAAAAAGGTGGGGGGAATTTTAGGAGCTTCTCAGGTGGAAGTAGAGGTGGATCTTACTCCCCCCAAAAAAACTAATGCTGCCTCCCACTACTCAGGCTCCAGTTCTTGTACCACCCATTTAAGAAAGAAAATAGTACCCTGCAACCATTGACTAACATGAAAGCATATTTATTTGAGGGCGGAAAACATTTCTTGGAGGAGGGTAAGGCAGAGGAGACTATTTACACCTTCAGTCAGTTCCATGGACAGAAAACATGGCATCACTCCTTTTGTACATGCAAAACATCTGCAGGCTCTGCCCACTGCAGCCTTAAAAAATGAGAAAAAAATCTCTAAAAGAGATTTATAAACATGTCAGATAAAAAAATGGCAGTAGGCCAAAGAGGTGCAAACACAGTGACCTCTCTTATGTGGAAACTGTGCTTGCAAGTCAACAGTGGGAAAGAATTGAGGAGCCAGTGGGGCTGCCTATGCATTTATAGGGTTGGTGACATCTGCTGATGTCGATGGCATGGGCAGCTGCAGTTGTACTGCTGAAAATCTTCTGCGTGGATTCCCCTTCACAAAAGGTAAAGTTCGTACAGTGTAACCTGATGACTGCGATACCCCTGAAGAAGAGCACCAGGTGACTTTTTCATCACTTTCATCATAATCTTGAATTCAGGTTGTGGAGCTTCGAGTACAAAGTGCATTCACTTGGCAAGGAGGGTGAGAGTAAGAAATAAAATCTGAAATAATAAACGGTGCAGCTGTACCCTAGAGTACGACTACCTTTTCACTGTGCCCATTATTGAGAGACAGAAACTCAATAAGAACTAGTATGTCCAGCAACTGCACTGTGAGGGGCACTATATGCAATTTATTTTCATAAGTTGCATTACTTCTTACTCATTGAAAATTATGATGTTTCCATTATAAAAGATCAGTGACAACCTCTCCATCACAAAGTGTACAACAACTGTAGGCAGCAAAAATATAAACTAAGACAGAAAATTAATTCTTTAGAGTACAGCAGTGGCAGTTTTGTTTCATGAATTTCTTAATTGTAATTGTTTGCCTAGCACATCCCATTAAGATACACATAGTTACAAACTCCCACCTAACACCAAACAGTGGGGTCTATGCACATATGTGTGGGAGTGTCTACATACAACATATCCTCAGCACATAGTCACCCCACGCCCATTGCACCCCCCTGTGTGGAATGCACAAACTGGGATATACAGCCCCTACATGCCTGATCCCCCTGTCGTGCAGACTGCAACTCACTTGGGGTGGGTGGGGGCATGCCAACACTGCACTCCATGCACAAAGGTGCATAGTGCTGCACATGGTGGTGCAGAGGAGGGCACAGGTTATGGCAGGGTGGAGCCTGCTGTAATATCAATATGTACCCCTCACCCACAGACTGCCGCCTGGTCCAGGCACATAGCTTCCAACCCACCACCAACACAACCCCAGTACCATTCCCACAGGCTGCCCAGTGCCACTCACTCTAGCACACAGCTATGCCCCATCACCATTCCTTTGAATGCTGACCACTCACACACACACACGGGGGCACTGGCCCAGGGATTGCAGACACCCACTCACCCAATACGCCACCAGCCTACCCTCAATCCCAGATCCTGGCCCCCCAGGCAAGCAGTGGTGGTCATTGGACTCCCACCTCTGCAGCACCACCAGCACTGCCCTAATCCCCCTACCTCCCCATCAGTGTAGCAGCATTGCATTGCCAGTGGCACATCCCTCCTCACACCTCTTTGGCCGCCAGCCGGCTGAGTGATGCTGGGAGTGTGCCACTATATATAGGCAGCATGTTCCCAACATTGCTTGGACAGCCAGTGGATGAGGAGGTGTGAGAAGGATTGTGCCACTGGCCATCCAACACCCAACACCAACTGGCAGGTACGTGGGACAGGAGGGGGGTGATGTTTGTGCCACAAGGGACATTGACCTCCAATGAGGACCATGGGTGCACCAGGATCAAGGGTGGGGGTGTTCTGGCTGTTCTGTGCCTCGCTGGGCATATGAGATGGGGCTCTTGTTGGGGGGCTACTCTTGGAATGGGGCACGGAGATGTGTGTGTGGTGGGGCTACCCCATTGGGGACAGGGCATGGGGTCTGGGGGGTATGTCTACAGTGGGATGGGCAGCCTTGTTGTTTATGGTTGTACAAATGCTGATCTGTATGGTTGAATTAATGTTTGGTGAGTAATGATGGGTGCTTAGTTTCTTAAACATAAGCCACTGTGTGGATGGTATACAAGGGGAGGGTTGGGACAAGCTTTTTATATGAGTTCTAGAGAAGGGATATGTTGGAAGGAACTATGAAAGGGGGTTCATGGATGATTCTTTTCAAATATTACTTAAACATAACTGCTTAGAAGTGGCATTATGCAGAATAGGGCAGGCATTGGTAAGTTATGAGTATTAGAGAGGCATTTTTTTTAATCAATCATTTTATCCCATAGTCCAAAATCATAATCAGCCAACACCATGTACCTGTACTGATACGGTGATAGATGATCTCCAACCAGCAAGGAGGGGCTATCCACTCCCCCTAAAGTACAGCGCATTAGAATTAGTAGATGAGGAGTTTTATCTATCTAAGGTTTTGCAGTCAATATGCCAGATCTGATTTTTATTTAATTATTGCATTGCCTAGTCTGTGTTGCAATGAAAACAGAAGATTTGTGGCTTTAGACACGTGCAGAGTGAACCCGAAGTGACAATAAACTTGTTTGTCTACCTTTGGGGAGAACTACAAGGGAACAATATACCAACATCCGCTATAGTGTTGGATACGCAATTATGAGTGGCACACCACAAAACTAACAGTCAAGATAAAATTAACCACACAAAGGCAGGATTTTAAAAGGTTCAAACAAAATGGCCGTCTTGCCTTAGATTATGAACATTTGTAATCACAGTGGTAGATATGGCAGACAAACCAAATAATATCTTTAAATAAACAAACAAAAAGAAAATCTGAAAACTGAACCTGCCAGCAGTACCACTAACACTACACAACATTGGGCAGTAATTTGTAAAGGAAGAGGAGTTTTGAAAATTAACCATTTAATGGGTTTAGTGTAAAATTGTTAAACATTGTTTATAGGTCATTGGCAATTGTGCATTTTTATACATCACCAGCACTTTACTCACATCCAGTGTAATAAATAGAAAACATGATTCTGTGTGGTTTTCCATAATTTTGCAAGTGTTGCATATCATTCATATTGACGGGTCAGGATTACCTCTGTTAGGGTTGCTGAAGCTAAAAAGAAACAGACGCAAACTGAGGTCCTCTACCTACAGGCTACTGGAATGCCCCAGACATAATACTGAGCTTGGAAGGAGGGCCTTCTCCTATGCTGCACCCAAATTATGGAACTCCCTCTCTAACTAACTGCAAGCACCACTATCACCGCATACATTCAAACTGAAGCTCCAGGAAGTTATGTTTGGTAGATCCTTATGTAAATGATATACTAAGTAGTGGCAAGTGTCTGCTGGATACCCCATCTAAACATACAGCTAGTTAGGTTACATAAATGCACTTACAGCTAGATGTCAGATACAAGAACAGCTAACGTTCATGGAGTCAGTGTTTGTCTTATGTATGTCTGTCAAATAGTTACTGTATTCTTTCTCCTGCATTTTATCTGTGTTGTAAACTTGTGATTTTTGTCTCTCTGCTGTGATTGTAATGCAACTGTGGTTTGTATCAGATGTGCCATCTAAATGGCCAGGGTCATACCTGAAAATGGTCCCTGGGATCAGTGCACCCACCCAGTAAACAAATAAAATAAATATTTTATTGTACATTTAATTCTTTAAGAGCTTCTGATGCTTCAAAGAACATGTTGAAAAATACAGGAACCAGGTACAATTCAGCTTGCATATTTTTTTTTTTTTTTTAGTTTTTGTTGACCGGGTAAGTGCACTAGACAAAACCTGCCTATTTTCAGGCACGACCCGGGGGAGGGGGATACAGATGAATGCCAACTGACCTTGAACCAGATTAAGCTGTTGGTGGTATTTTTAGTGAATGAGGGAAATTTGGCCAGGACACTGGGGAAATTCCCCTACTCTTTTCGATAAGTGCCGTAGGATCTTTAACATCCAACTGAACTACCACCAATCCAGGCAGATGGGACCTCGGTTTAACGTCTCATCTGAAAGATGGCACCTCAGAAGTACAGCACCCTTCTCATGCTATATTACAGGGTCAGTACTGGGATATTAACCCAAGTGCCAGATGTGGGAACTGAACCCACAGTCCTCTGATCTCCCGGCCTCAGAGGCGAGTGTGCTATCTACTGAGCCACTGACACTGGCATTCTATACATATTCTATAGGTTTCTTCTCCCCATTATTTATTACTGAGTGAATTTGCATGAATGCACCATCTTTATACCTTAGAGTTTGACTGTCCCATATATCTTACTCCCTGCTTCGAGTCTTAATCCTCTGTTGTGACATCACAATTTGTTCCATGGGAGTACCTCTGATGTCACAAGCAATGCAAAATGACCACAGGTAAGGAACATTTTATTGTGTTAGCTTTTATGGACCAGGTAAGCAAACTAGACAGATGCAGTGACTATTTTCATGGATGAATTCTTCAGGAGCAAAGATCCTGTTTTCATAAAATGACTTTGTAATAAATTAGGTTTCATAGATTGTTTTGAGCATGGATGGACAACTTGCCATTTTCTTCCCACTCACCATTATTAATTGTAACCCCATTTATTTCTAATTAATAAATGATAACCCAATTTTATCTTAAATTCCTGCATATTGCCACTCCCCACAACCTCCAGTGGCAGACCATTCCAAACACCTAACACCCTCTGTGAGAGCCACCTACCCCTCTTTTTCATTCCGCTAATTTCTCTATGCGGCTTAATACTATGAGATCAACAGGTAGTTGTGAACTCCCCTTTCTTCATTCCCATCCCTATGCAGTCCCATGAATCATTATTCTGAAATGTACCATACACCAAACATATTTCCTCCCTCATCCTCCTACATTCCAATGAGTAGTCTTTGTCTTTCCAGTCTTTCTTCATAACCAAAATCCTGCATATCTACAGTCCTCTTGGTTGCTCTCCTTTGCACCTGTCTAAACATCTAATCCCCTCCTTTGTATATGGTGCCCAGAACTGACTACAGTACTCCAAATGGGGCCTCACCAATGACGTATATAGAGACATCATGGCCCTCCTGTCCCTACCCTACCCTGCATGTGTCTCCTAATGCAACTCAGTGTGTTATAGCATTTTATGCTGTCACTCCAATGCCTTTTCATCAAGAAATCATCAGTAATAATAATGCCTACATCCCTTTCTCCTGCATTACTTCCAACTCTTTCCCATTTAATGTATATTTTGCCTTTTTATAACATTTCCCCAAATGCATGACCTTGCACATTTCTGTGTTGAATTCTAGTCCATGCTGCTCTTCCCATTTCTCCAATCTCTGCAATTCTCTCCTTAAGTTTTCAATTTCTTCATCATTTCTTACTGTAGACCCTAATTTAGAGTCATCAGTGAATCTGGCTAGCCAAATGGTGTCCTCACAATACATTGTAGACACATATGGTGCATCTTGAATAGATACAATCCCAATAACCATCCCTGCAGTGCTCCACTCATCACCCTTAGCCAGTACAACAGTTCCCATCTCAAGGAGACCCTTTGCTTCCAATCAGTTAGCCATGACTTGATCCATTTAACCAACCTTCCATATACTCCTATACACTTTAGTTTTTCTGTCAATTGCCAGTAATATACAGTATCAAAAACCTTTTTGTAATTGAAGAAAATAACATCAACAGGTATCCCTCTATATGAACATACACCATTTTCCGGCAGATAAAGGCCTAGGGGTCTATCAAGTCTGCTCAGATGTCATGCAGGGCTGTACTGACTCTCATAAAAACTCAATAGATTTGTCAAACGTGACCTCCCCCTAGTGAACCAGTGCTGGGTACTATCCTGCAAACCATTAGCATTTATAAATGTTTCAATTCCCCCTTTACTTTCTTTTCCAATTCCTTGCACAAGACCGAGGTTAAGATCACCAGTCTGTAATTACTACATTGTCCCTTGCTTCCTTAATTGTAACTTGGAACAACCATTGCCTTTCTCCAACTTGATATAACTTCTCCTGAATCTAATGAAGCTTGAAATATTCTAGTCACAGGTGCTGACAATTCATCTGCCAACTCTCTAAGCAGCTTTGGGTTTAGATCATCCAGCCTTGGGGCTTTATTTGGTTTAATACTTCTTAACCTTTCCCTAATATCACCTTCTTCAATCACTACTCCCATGTATTTACTCATATCCCCTTTTTGTATTATTCTGTTAGTGTAGTTGAACAGAGGGCATACTAGGTTGGTCTCTGGTACAGAGACAAGACTTTTTCTTGGCTCTGTTCCATTGAAGGCCTCATCTAGGGTGCATGATCTGGGCATTATTCTTGACAGCGGATTGACGCTTGAGTTTCAAGTGTCGTCCATTGTCTGTACTAGTTTTTATCATCTGAGGAATATCACCAGGATAAAGCCTCTTGTTCCGCCTCTGGACCTCCCCACCTTGGTGCATGCCTTTGTGACATCCAGGCTTGACTATTGTAATGTACTCTATCTTGTAGTCTCTGGGGGTACCCTTTGCTGACTGCAGCTGGTGCAGAATGCAGTGGGTAGGCTGTTGACAGGACAGCCTAAGTATTGTCACATTACTCCGGTGATGCGTCAACTGCACTGGCTTCCGCTCAGGTGGAGGGTCCTCTTTAAGGTGGGCTTGCTCATCTTTAAGGCCCTGCATGGCCTGAGCCCTGATTACCTGAAGGATCTTCCTAATCCTACTGTCACAGCCCGCTCCCTCCATTCCTCCTCTAGGGGCCTCTTTGTGATTCCCAGGATGAGGTTAAAAACAGCAGGTGACAGAGCATTTAGTGTCACCACTCCTGTCCTGTGGAATTCACTTTCTCCAGCTGTTAGAGAGGCCCCTTCTGTTGAGGTATTCAAAGCCCACCTCAAGGCCTTCCTGTATAATCATGCCTTCCTGGACTGTGCTTTATAGCCTTAGCCGGATTACTGAATTTCTTGCTTTAACTGGTCCTTGGCTATCTCTGGGTCAGTAGCTGTTGCCGAGGATAGTATTTATACATTTTATAATACTTAATGTAATTCTGTTTCTCTAATAGTGTGTTGTTTGTGTATATAAATTGTTACTGAGTTTTGTATAAAATTTTGAATATGTTCGGTGCCCAGAGCCTCTGGGATGGGTATCTTTTTAAATAAAATTTGCCTTGCCTGTTATCCTTGGGTCTAAATCCTTTATTGAAATATTTGCTTAATACTTGTGCCATCTGTTTGTCCTCAGTCACCATGTTACCTGTCTCATCCACAAGTGGACCTACCATTTGCTTGTTTCATTTTTTTATAGCTAACAGCTATGGGAGGATTTCTAATTATCCTTCACCTTACTTGCCAACGTGATCTGATGCTACCTGTTAGCCCTCCTTATATGTTTTCTGTAATATTTTCCCTTTTTCTTTAATCCTCCTGTTGGTTATATTACTTTCCTCTGTTGGACACCTCTTGACTTTGTTATTATGGTCTAATATACCCTTTGTTACCTACGGGGAAACGTAACTCTTTTGGGAAAGTCATGAGATCACTAAATCACAATAATAACTTGTAATATCCCTCTGCAGAATTCTAGAACACAAACAGAAGAGAAAAACAGTAAAAAGAGAAGGAAGACCACATAAGCATTATGCTTCACAGTTTTATGCCCCTAACAACTTTCATATAGGACATTCACTATACTATACATACTATTTATGAGTAATACACACCTGGGAGTCTAGAGCTCTCAAACACTGCAGTGTCATGTAGGGTCAGCCTGTGGTTTTCCTTAGAGAGGCTACAGGAGGCGAAGGGTTTTATACCCCGATAACATCAAGTCAGATTTTAGATAACTGTCTCATGTGTGCACAGTGAGTGCACTTACTATTACTCTCATTGGTCAGTTTGGTGGACCACTGAGCATTATCTCAGTTGGCCTTTTAGAATGCTGCAATTTGTAACATTCTAGTCAGAAGAATATGCTTAGGCCATATCACGTATTTTTGCAGATGATACATTTTGCATGTATCATATCCTGCATCCTGCCCAGAATGGGAGACTGCCTCCTCCTGCAAGCTGTGGAAGATGCTCTGACTCTGGGGTTTTTCTGTGCTGACCTTCCCACCTCACAGCTTACAACCAGGCATCCTGCCTGGAATGGGCAGCTGCCTCCCCCTGCAAGGCACATCAGCTGCTCTAACCTTGGCAGCTGTTCTGCGCTGATCCGCCCACCTCAAAGCCTACAGCCAGGCATCCTGCCCAGAACAGAAGACTGCCTCCTCCTGCAAGCCACAGGAGCCGCTCTAACTGGAGCCGGTTGTTCTGCATTGACACACTCACCTCACAGTCTACAAGCAGGTATGGATTTTGAAGAGCAGCCCAGAACCACCGACATGATTGAACGTGGCACTTTTTGCCTTTCTGTCCAATTGGCTGCATTCTGCTGCTCCTGAGCTCTGATTGGGTTCAGTGTTATTCTCCCTTCTCTTATTGGCTCTTGCCTCCACCAAGCTTTTTTTTGTTAGTGCAAAAATTGCTAATGCTGAGTTTTCCAGTACCGACTGTTAAGTAAAACAAGATTGTTCAGGTTATAGCTTGTTGATTTTTTTGTGTCTACTTTCCCATTTGCAAATTATATTACAAAGCCACTAGAAGGCAACAACTCAAGGAGGTTACAATCATCATCCCACTGCTCCCCCCTAACACTTCTATCCCTGGGTCCTTCATAACTCTCCAGATGTAATTGTGATTACAGAAACTTGGCTGAAAACATCTACCACTGACCTTGCCATTGACCTATACTGTTTTATCTTCAGTACTGCTCTTGTGGCTATCCTTGGCTGGCTAGTAACCCTGACCTACCTTATTCTTCTCTGCTGTGCAGACCAAGTTATTGTACACTCCTTAAGATTCTATCCTTGGGTTAATACCCCTCCTCCTCCATGTCACTTCTGGCCTGACTCTCTCTGCATACTCGTATGCATCCATAGATACATAGATACATAGATACATAGACAGTGTAGGCAGATAAGGGCCTATGGCCCACCCAGTCTGCCCATTTGAGCTTGTAAGTTCAGTTTATGTTTTCCTAGAAGTCTGTTGCCCCTTACCCCTGACCTCCAGAATTCCTTTATGTCTATCCCATGCATTCTTAAATCCCATGATTGTTTCAGCCCCCACCACTTCCTCTGGCAGGGTGTTCCACTTGTCCACCACCCGTTCTGTGAAGAAATTCTTCCTCATGTTTCCTCTGAATCATCCTCCTCCAACTTCATCCCATGCCCTCTAGTCCTGGAACATCTTTTTCACTTAAAATAGTGTATTCCTGCACCCTGTTCCTCCCTGTGAGATACTTGTATGTCTCTATCATATCCCCTCTCCCTCCTCTCCTCCAGGAGTACATGTTCAGTTCCTTCAACCTGTCTTCATAGGACTTGTGATGCAATCCATGTACCATCTTTGTTGCCCTCCTCTGAACCTTCTCTACCCTGTCTATGTCCTTACGTAGGTATGGTCTCCAGAACTGTACACTGTACTCCAGGTGGGACCTCACTAGTGTCTTGTATGCTGAATTATGACCTCCCTTTCTGCTGGTGATGCTCTGCCTATACATCCCAGCATCCTATTTGCTTTACCTGCTGTCTTGTCACACTGTTTCCCACTTGAGGTCATCAGAGATGATAACCCCAAGATCCCTTTCCTGCTTGGTGCATGCTATATCCTCACCCCGACTGATATATTGTGCCATGGTTTTGTGCCCCATATGCATTATCTTGCACTCTTGCATTGAATTTCAACTGCCAAACCCCTGACCATTCTTCAAGTTTCTGCAGGTCCCTTCTCATTCTGTCTACACCCTCTGGTGTGCCTACTCTGTTACAGATCTTTGTGTCATCAGCGAACAGTGAAATTCTGCCTTCTAGGTCCTGTGCAATGTCACTGATGAAGATGTTGAATAGGACCGGTCCCAGCACTGATCCCTGTGGTACCCCACTGGTCACTCTTCCCTTTGTGGAGTGACAGCCATTTACCACCACCCTCTGTGTCCTGCCACCCAGCCAGTTACCTACCCACCACACTACTGTCCTGCCCACACCCATATTCCCCAGTTTGTGTAATAGTCTTCTATGTGGCACAGTGTCATAGGCCTTGCTGAAGTCCAGATGAGGCCATGTCCACTGCCCTCCCCTGATCCACCTCTCTAGTCACCCAGTCAAAAAATTCAACGAAGTTGGTCTGACATGACCTCCCACTGGTGAAACCATGCTGTCTTGGGTCCTGTAGTCCATTGACAACCAGATGTTTCACCAATCTCTCCTTCAGTAGTGCTTCCATGATCTTTCCCACTACTGAGGTGAGGCTGACTGGTCTGTAGTTCCCTGCTTCCTCTTTGTTCCCGCTTTTGTATAAGGGGACTACAGCTGCTGTCCTCCAGTCTTTGGGTACCTCCCCTGTTTCCAGTGATCGGCTAAACAGGATAGCCAGAGGTTCAGCCACCACCTCTCTTAGTTCTTTAAGGACCCTGGGGTGCACCCCATCTGGCCCCATTGCTTTATCAACTCTTATTACTTCCAGTTCCTTCAGGACTCTTTCTTATGTAAAGGGACTTGTGTCCATTTCTGCCCCATTCTCACCCCTTGTACTCCCTTCAGACCCATTACCCTCCTCTTCCTCAGTAAAGACTGAGCAGAAATATATGTTCAATATGTCAGCTTTACTGTTGTCATCCTCCACGCGGCCCCCATCCTCCCCCTTCAGTCTCACTATCCCTCCCTTTGTCTTTCTTTTTTCACTTATGTACCTGTAAAAGGGTTTGTCCCTCACCCACTGATTTTGCAATGTGTTCTTCTGTCTGAGCTTTGGTTCCTTACTGACCTCCCTGCCTCCCTTGCTTCTCCTGGTACTTCTCCCTATCCCCTTCTGCCTGTGTCTTTTGTGTTGCCTGAATGCAATCTTTTTGGCTTTCACTTTCTTTGCTACCTCTTTGGAAAACCATAATGGTCTCCTCTTCCTTTTCCTCTTGCTAACCTGCTTAATGCATAATTCTGTTGTTCTTGTACTCCCCATTTTAAATACTGCCCACTGTTCCTCAACCCCTGATTCCTGTCCCATTCCCCTTAATGCCTCTTTCAAGTATCTCCCCATTTTCCCAAAGTCTGCCCCCCTAAAATCCAGGATACGTGTTTTTGTGTGGTTTGGTTCTGCTCTTTCTGTGATTTCAAACCACAATGACTGGTGGTCACTGTTCCCAGGTGCTCCCCCACTGTTACCCCCATCACACTGTCCCTGTTTGTGAGCACAAGGTCCAGTATTGCCTTCTGCCGAGTTGGTTCCATGACCAGTTGCTTGAGGAAGGCACCCTGAAGGGAGTCCAGGATAAATCTGCTCCTAGTTGATGCTGCTGCTGGGATGCTCCAGTCCACGTCTGGAATATTGAAGTCTCCAACCAGTACTACCTCACCCTTGTCTGCCATCCTTTGGATGGCTAGCATCAGCTCCCTATCTGTTTCTTCCTCCTGAGCTGATGGTCTATAGACCACACCTGTGTGGATGGCTGTTCCCATTTTCCTTTCCAGCTCAACCCACAGCATCTCTCCCCCATTTTGTTCCTCCTGGATCTCTGTGGCCCTTGTGTCATTTTTCACATACAGTGCCACTCCTCCTCCCTTCCTGCCTGCTCTGTCTCTTCTGAATATGTTGTAGCCAGGTATGGCCATCTCCCAGTCATGGTTATCATTACACCAGGTTTCAGTGATGGCCACAATGTCCAGGTCTGACTGCACCATGACAGCCTCCAGATCTTCCATCTTGTTGCTAAGGCTCCTGGCATTTGCACACATGGCTTTCCATGATTTGACCTCCCTAGACTGTTTCACTGTTCTACTCCAGCCCCTTCCTTGGTTGTCCTTTATCCCTGGTTCTCCTTGCTGTCTGCCCTTCTGCTGAATTTTGCCCCCCTAAACCTGGTAGTGCCCTCATTGGGCTCTGGCTCCACAAGTTTTTGCGTGTACCTACCATACAATTTGCCCCTGGAATGAAGCCTTCTTGTGCCTCACTATGGGTCCATGTTTCTGTTCTCCTCCTTCTGGCTGGAGCAGGGGATATTGAGCTCTGTCCTGGACCCCCTTGTCCTGTCCTATACACAAATTCCTGTCTCTAATACGCAACCACCTCCCAAAGGCCCGTAAATGGCACATATGAATATTCGCAGTCTTTGCCCTAAGATGGCCAAAATTAGAAGTCTGGTTTTCAAAAAAGAAACCTAACATCCTATGCATCTCAGAATCGTGGCTAAAGCCAACTATCAAACAGCATCAGGTGTCATTACCCGGCTATAATTACTTAAGAAATGTTAGGGTGGGTAAAAGGGCTGTGGGTGTCTTTATATGCACTTGGGCTAACTTGGATGTCATCAGACTTCCTGAGCCTGAATCTGGAGCCCTAGTCATGGAATCCACATTTCTCCCCTTGATGCTTGGAAAAGTCAATAAATGAATTGTTGGGTGTGCCTACTAGCTGCCCAGCATGGTTTCTATTGGACTCTCTCCCTTCCTTAATTCCCTTTCCAGTGTCCCACACCATGATCTTGTACTTTGTAGTGATGTCAGTATAGATTGGCTTAACCCTACTATTGACAACATGCTTTCCACACTTGCAGATTCTAATCTACTACAACTTATTCAGGATCTGACGTGCCTCAATACCAAGTCAGATAAACTTATTTTGCTTGGCTGGGTGATTACGAATTGCCCTTAGAAGGTCAAAGCTGCTGGAGTTCTTTCAGATTGTATAAGCAACCATTCTCCAACTTTCTGTGTATGGAGGAATAACTGCCCTAACTCCCCCCAATATTACCCTTGTTAGGAATATGGCCAAGTTGGTCATTAGTAACTTCTGTACCTTGATCATAACATTGACTGGAGCCCAATTAAGACTCTTACAGATATCAATCAAACCATAGATTTCCTTATCTCCACCTCACTGAAATCATTGATAACCATGCCCCAAAAAATGCAGGTCCAAGGGTGTCAAGGCCCCATGGCTTAGCAAGGATATTAGGTTGAGTATGTCCTCCAGAGACCAGGCATGGCGGACTTACAAAAAAGTGAACTGCCCTCCAATTGGCAGGTCTATAAGCATCTCAGAAATAAATGTAAACAAACCCTCCATAAAGCCAAATGCCACCATTACAAATCCTTACAAATGGAACACCTTTGCCACCACAAAGAGTTTTGGAGACCCGTTAATTCCCTGGTCAAAGGGAAATTTGCTGAACTCCCGAGCTCCCTCATTTCTCATGGTACCACCCTAACTGACCCCCCTTCTTTTGCAAATGGATTTAATGAATTCTTTACAGATCTCCAAAAGTACAATCCTCTGTTCCAGAACTCATCTATTCCCCCCCTTGGCCCCATCATCTTCAGCCTACTGTGGGACTCGATCTGCATTCCACTAGAAGCTGGCCTCTCTCAAAGAGATCCAGAGGCTTCTTGGTAACTTTTTTTTATCATGACACTGTTTTACTCCTGCCAGCTTGCCCCCTTCAACCTGATCACCCCCCCATCCCCAACAACCGGAATTACCAGGACTTACCTTATGCCCCGACTAGGAGCAGTGCCTGCAAGGGGTTTGGTATCATCCTGCTACTGGATGGATTTTCTCCTCCATTTTTTTACCCTGGGGCCCCAGGAGTAAACACATGCAAGTGGAGGTGTGCATGCATACTATAGCCCCAGTGATGACCCCTTCTGCCCACCCATCGGACCTGTGCACCTTCTGGCCTGTACAGAACCCTGGCTTCCACCATGGGGCAGACATGAGCCTAAGCATGCCACCTTCCATCCCTGAAGAGGGAGATCTGCCTTTCCGTGACTTCATTCAGCTCTGCACCCTCTCCTCCAGCTGACCTCTGATGTCCCATGCTCGTTCCCAAACCGGAGGCATCAGTATGGCCTGAGGTAAGGCATCCAGCTGCCTTAGCCCTTAGTGCCACCGGGCCAGTGTAGCTTCTTGGTAACTTGAAAGCTGAGAGTTCACCTGGTCATGACACCTTGGAGACCAAGTTTCTTAAGCTGGGTGCTTCTACCCTCGCTCACCCTGCTCATGACTTATTCAATAGGTTCTTCCTCTCAAGTACAGCTCCCGAAAAGTGGAAGGTAGCTGTTGCTGTGCCTGTACAGAAGGGGGTCCCTAACTCGGTGGGTGAAAATTTCAGACCTATATCCATCCTTTGCCCATTGGCTAAAATTCAGGAATGTGTAGTATACAGTCACCTTCAGAATTATCTTGAACACCACAACTTGCCATACCCATTTCAACATGGGTTCAGAAAGAAATATACCACCCTCACTGCCTTGTTAAAAGTAACCTTTGACATATTCCTGAACTTGGATTGTGGTTCTACCGCTGTGTGCCATATTCATTGACCTTGCAAAAGCATTTGACCTGGTGAACCATGGTCTCCTGCTCCAGCAACTTCATATACTTGGCCTATACACAGGTGCCCTTAGCTGAGTCCAAAGCTACCTATCCTGCTGGTCTCAAAGGGTCAAGTGAGCCAGTTCTCTCTCTAGCCTCAGAGACATAATGCAAGGTGTAGCCCAGGGCTCCTTTTTAGGCCCTATGTTATTTTTCTCATTTATTAATGATTTACCCAGTAACTGTGAAGAGGCCTCTGTGCATCTCTTTGTGGATGATGCTATCATCTACCACTTCTCTCCAGATGTTGACTGGATAAGCAGAGAACTAGCATCAGACTGTGCTGCTCTTGAAGGCTGGTAGACAGAAGCAATTTGTCCTTAATATGAAAAAAACAAAAAGCATGTTACTTTCCGACTCATCCTCCTCATCACATATCATCTCCCTTCTCTGTATCAACTCTCAATGGTGATTCCCTTGAGCCTTGTCACTACCTTCAAATATCTGGGCATCACTTTAGATACATCTCTGTCTCTCCTTCAATGCCCAGGTCTCAATCAAACTAAATTACTAAACCAAAAGCTATGTCTCCTTTATTGCATCCACCCCTTCCTCACCTCTGCCTCTTGCTATAAGATTTCTTCCACCTCCCATCTTCCACTGCTAACCTATGGTGGTCCCTTTCTGCTCTCCACTAATGCTGCTGCCCTGCCTCTTTTAACTTGGGCCTATCACAGGGTGGGAAGGTTCGCCTTGGGAACCAGTGCCCATCACCGCCACTGTGATGTCCTTGCATAATTTAACTGGTTGCCTATGAACCTAAACTGAGGTATACCACCCTGTGTTTCACTCATCAGCTGTTGCATAAATTTACCCCCCCCTCGCCTAACTGAGATCATCAGTCTAAGACAAGCTCCTCATTCACCAAGGTCTGCCTCCCTTCCCCTTCTCATTAGACCCAATGACTAGCCACTGCCTGTAAGTCCTTCTCGTTTACTGCAGTGTCTGACTGTCCATAGATACATAGAATTTGTTGGCAAATAAGGACTGCCTGTTCCGTCTAGTCTGCCCATTTGTCCTGCCTTTTCCTTTCAATCTGCTGCTGTCTCTTTCTTCCTTGTCTCTAGGGTTTCTTATATCTGTCCCATGCATTTTTGAATTCCTTCACTATTTTTGCATCCACCACCTCTATAGAAGGATATTCTAAGTACCAACCACCCTTTCTATAAAGAAGTACTTGCTGCCATTGCCTCTAAATCTAACTCTGTCCAACTTCATGTCCTGTCTCCTAGTTCTTGTCCATCCTTTTTTCTGAAAGTTGCCACCCCCTGTACCTTATTTATCCCTTTAAGGTATTTGAACGTCTCTATCATGTTCCCCCTTTTTCTCCTCATCTCCAGTGGATACATATTGTGATCTTTCAGCTTCTCTTCATATGCCTCCTGGTGCATCCACTGTACCATTTTAGTAGCCCTTCTTTGGACTGCCTCCACTCTGTCTATGTCCCTTCTGAGATGCGACCTCCGGAACTGGACACAGAACTCCAGATATGGTCTTACCAATGATCGGTTGGAAGCAGTTTTAAACATTTTAGCGGAGGACAGGCTGTTACTATAAGTGTAAAATCACCTTTCATCAGAAGGAGCTTGGTATATTGCTCCTGGGATGTTATTACTGAGAGCAAGGAAATGGACCTCTTATACCCCCTTCTACAGTGAGGGTCTGAGGCAGCCGATACCAGCTGCTACAGCAAGCTGCAGTTTAGTTTGGCCCTTTGGAGCCACCAAGCAGTTTAATTTTGCTTTTTTAAAGGCAGAATCACTGTGTACCTACACTGAGTATTGTAAAATATTAACTTTGTAAGGTACTGCCAACTGGAAGTCTGTATGATGTCACTTCCAGGGGAGAGACAGCATATAACAAACACCTCAGCGAGCGGAGGCAGGTTGGAAGCAATTTTAAACATTTTAGCTGAGGACAGACTGTTGTTTTAAGTGTAAAACCACTTTCATCAGAGGGAGCTTGGTATATTGCTCCTGGGACGTTATTGTTGAGTGCAAGGAAACAGACCTCTGACCCCTCTCCTACAGTGAGGATCTGAGGCACATGATACCAGCTGTTACAGCAAGCTGCGGTTTTGTTTGGCCCTTTAGAGCCATAAAGCACTTTAATTATGTCTTTTTAACAGCAGAATCACTGTGTAGCTACACTGAATATTGTAAAATATTAACTTTGTAAGGCACAGCCGACTGAATGGGAGTATGACGTCACTTCTGGTGATGGACAGCTTGTAACAAACATCTCAGCGAGCAGTGGTAAGTTAGAAGCAATTTGAAACATTTTAGCTGAGGACAGGCTGTTATTTTTTTTTTGTGTGTTATTTCTTTTACCCCCTACGTACTCCACGGCAGCTACTCCTTTGGGCTTGCCAAGGCTGACCTCCGACCCTTCGTCCTCCGAGCCTCCTCTGCTCAAATCGCAGCCAGTCCCCAGGGTAACCTGGCATAACCCTTTGCCAAATGGGTCCCCTCGTCTGAGGGGGAAAGCACCAGTCAAGGGGGGGGTAGACCATCTCAACACTTAGTTCCGGGGATGCTGCTGAGGTAGAGGGCTTGGTAGGACCTAGATGGCCTCAGAGAGAGCTGGGCAGCCATCATCTGGCTGCCATGGAGTGGTATTTCCGCTTTTTCTGGTTGATCCCTCTTGCGTGCATCTTGCAGTGCTCCTGGTCTCCACCAGAGGCTGCTGCAGCATGACAACAACCCACTACCCACCCCAGGAGAGGAGAGAAGTCCTACGGATGTTCAATCTTCTCCTGCCCCTGCCAGACCCCGATGTCTTGAGTCCGTTCCCGAAACCGGGTCACTGGCATGGGCCGAGGTAAGGTGCCAGCACCTCAACGCTCTGCACCACTGGGTCAGCGAGGCTGTTATTTTAAGTGTAAAACCACCTTTCATCAGAGGAAGCTTGGTATATTGCTCCTGGGATGTTATCATTGAGTGCAAGAAGACAGATCCCCTCCTACAGTGAGGGTCTGAGGCACCTGATACCAGCTGTTACAGCAGGCTGTAGTTTTGTTTGGCCCTTTATAACCACGAAACACTTTAATTTTGCTTTTTTAAAAGCAGAATCACTGTATAGAAACACCGAATATTGTAAAATATTAACTTTATAAGGCATGGCCAACCAGAAGTGTGTATGATGTCATTTCTGACAACAGACAGCATATAACAAATGCCTCAGCAAGCAGAGGCAGGCTGGAAGCAATTTTAAACATTTTAGCTGATGACAGGCTGTTATTTTAAGTGTAAAATCATCTTTCATCAGAGGGAGCTTGGTATATTGCTCCTGGGATGTTATTATTGGGTGCAAGAAAACAGATCCCCTCCTACAGTGAGGGTCTGAGGCACCTGATACCAGCCACTACAGAGAGTTGTAGTTTTGTTTGGCCATTTAGAGCTGCAAAGCACTTTAATTCTGCTTTTTCAAAGGCAGAATCACTGTGTTGCTACACTGAATATTGTAAAATATTAACTTTGTAAGGCACAGCTGACTGGAAGTAACGTCATGCACTGTTCTGATCGGCTGTGCTTTACAAAGTTAGCTATTATATTAAATTGAAAACTTCACATAAAAACAATCAGTTATCGTGTGAGCGGTTATAGATCTTATCTTTCATAAACCTGTTGGTTTATGAGAGATAAAACAGACAATGAAAGCAACTCTACGGAAAACAATTCACAAGTTTTAAATACTTGTAATAATTATAAGACTACATCTGAAGTTCAGTGGGGAGGAGCAACTAACCATGCCTCAGACAGCCCATCTATGGGCTTCCCTAGCAGCTCCTGTGGCCCTGGCACTCTCTGAGCTGGTCACAGCTAACAGACCACCCGACTGACCCCTAGACAGATTCAGGTACGCACCGGACCTCCGAAACTCATGGTTTTGAATGACACTGTTTTGACTGGACTCCTAGTGGAGGAGCCAGATACTGATTGGCAGTTTCTGCTCCTTGGATGATTTTCCAGTGCCCGGTGCTTTCTGATCTTAGGGAAATCCCTTTATGTGCTGTGTTCTGGACTGAATTTTTTCACCCTCCCTCCCATCCCCACCTTCTCACAGTATTAAATAGACCCTTGCTCCACCCCTTTCCTCAGCCTAGCAGCTGATTGGTCACTCCACTGATGCACATTCTTATGGTTATTGTCCTCCCCGGTGCTTTGTCACTGGACGTATATTGCAAGAAATCCCACCCCCCAAAAAAACTATCTTCCAACGCCGTCTCAAACCTGGCAAACTTTGGGCCCTTAGACAGTACCTCTCAACCAGTGACTGGTCCCCCATTACAACCGCTTTGGACATTGACACCACTCTTGACCTCTTCATTGACACCTTCAATTCTGCCTGTGACCGGTATGCACCCCTAAGCAAACAGGTCATCAAAGGGGTTGACACACCTTGGATATCACAAGCCCTATTAGGCCAAATGTGTGATCATGACAATCTATGGCATATTGCCCTGGAAACTGGTAAACCCTCTGATAGACAGTGCTACCAAGAGGTGCATAATAAATGTACTTTGAATATTCTGTAGGCCAGATCTGAGTACTACCGAGCCTCGTTCACTGCCACATGGGGCTCGGGGTGCAAGTTCTGGGACTCTGTCAAAGAGCTCAGTGGTAAAGCCTCCTCTTCACCTCTCTCCCAACTCTGGGCAAATGAATCTATCACCACAGACCCTGCCCTGATTGCAAATACATTTAATACCTCTTTCTCTGACCTTAGTAGTGTTCTCCCCCCAATTTCTTCTCCTCCACCCCCAGCACCCCCCACCTCTCCCACCGCCCCCCTGTTCTGCTTTAAAACAATATTGCAGCATGCTCCCCTTCTCCTCAAGGCCCTCAGCAAGTCACGATTCAGCAATGACACACTAGATCTTAAGCTGCTTAGGCTCACCTTTAATGAAGTTCTTCTCCCACTCACCATGCTCCTGAATAGCTCCCTATCACTGGGCCAGTTCCCCCCTTTAAATGGAAATCAGCTCTCATTACACCCATCCTTAAGAGCGGTGACTGTACCCAGCCTGGGGACTACCACCCCATCTCAATTCTCCCCCCATCTCCAAAGCTTAGGAGAAAATTGTGGCCACCCAGCTTACGGACTACCTCTCCAAATACAGCCTTCTGTGTCCTGAACAGCACAGCTTCCAGCACAATCACAGTACTACCACAGCTCTCCTGGAGTTCACTAATGCCCTCCACACATCTCTGGACACAGGCCACATTGCTGGTGCTGTTTTTATAGACCTTTCCAAGGCATTTGATATGGTGCACCACACACTACTACTGGATTCCCTCACACAAACTGGCCTGTCCTCTGAGACAACTGGCTGGTTTGCCAGCTATCTATCAGACTTGCCCAAATCCAGTCCTCCCCCCCTCCAAGTCAGGTCTGGAGTCCTTCAGGGCTCTATTCTTGGACCCCTACTTTTCTTCCTGTTCCTCAAATCCCTACCCAATGATTGCTCTGGGAAACTACTCCTGTATGCAGACAATGTCATCCTCTACAGCTCCCACACTGATCCCATCACTCTCTGTAATGCACTCCAAAAATATTTTATGGAAGCAGAATCCTGGTTCATTCGGCATAGGCTAGTTCTAAACTACAAAAAAATGAAGTCTATGGTATTTTCCCACTCCCAAAGCAGGAACAGTGGGCTACCCCTGTGCGTACTGAACTCCCTCGATGATCCTCCTTGAGCAGGTTACCTCTTTCAAGTACCTGGGTATCACCCTAGACTCAGGGCTCATCTACCATGACCACATCCATAACTGAGCACCACCGTTAATGTGTGTATTGGTTTACTGCACTGGTACACGCACTGCCTCCCACCTGAAGCACTCCACCTAGCTGTCTCAGCTTCAGTACTGTCGCTTATAGATTATGGTATCATAATCTATGGGGCAGCTGACAACACACACCTAAACAAAATCAGGCTGGTTCTTAATAAGGCCTGTAGACTAGCCTCCAATTGCACCAGACGCACACACACCTGCACCCTGTATGCCTCCACCAACTGGCTTAACTTCAACGGGAGGCTCAAATATCAGACATGCCACTTTGCTAAAATAAGAATTGCAGATCTACTCCCATCTGCCCTTACCCCCCTACTCCAGGCACTTTTGTCCTCCCACCACACCCGGCAATCTACAGCAACCCACTTCCGGGTACCCCTCTAGAAGCCCTCCTTGGGTCAAAGAACATTTAGGCACCAGGCCCCTAGCTGGCTTAACTCCCTCCCTAATTCTCTCCTCTCAGAACCCAGACCTGGCTGGTTCAAGTCCCAACTATGTGATCTAATCTCTCAAGGCTCAGCCTGTGACTGTCCTTAATTTTTTGCTCTACCCATGTCCCCCCTTGTATTTGGACCTCATCCAGGTCCTGCCACCCCAGGGTGTGCTTATACCAGGACAATGGACAGCCCAGTCCAGCTTAGACTACTAAATAATGACCAGGGCATGGCTGGTGCCACCATCCTGCAGTGTATGTCCCCTGTTAACCGATTACCGTCTTTACTCTGTAACTGTTTTTGCAACTTTCTGTAACCACTTTTGCTAATGTACACACTTATTTGTAACTATTGTGTCTTATTTGTTGCCATCGTATCTGATGTCTCTGTACATAATGATGTGGAACTTTTGTAAAGGAGTCTTTGACTCAAAGATATGTTATCCGATATCTTCAATAAATAAATAAAAATAAATGCCCTCAATCGGGCCTTAAATCTCTGTTGCCCTCTTTTCTCTTCATGCTCTAGACCTGCTCATTTCTGTCCCCTCTGTTCATCTGTGTCTCTGTTTTTGGATTCGTGCTTCTTTCCTTTGTGTTCTCCTGCTCATCTCGTTATATTCCATCTGCCTCCAGGTGCTGTTTCCACCCCCTTCCTTGCATCGTTTTCTGTCCCATTTTGTTTTCCCCACCATCTCTTCTTCATCCCCTTCGACTCCTGCCTTTTTCTTGTTTTTTCCATTCCCTACCTCCACCTCTGTGTTGTTCGTCTTTTCTTTTTTTTCTTTGGGCTTCCTTCTCTTGGAGCCACCCTTGCCCTCCTTCTACACTTTCATGCTGACCATGCTCCTTCATCCACTCCTCCCCAGCCATCCAGTGCTCTGCTTCCACTCCCTTCAGCTACCTTGTAACTCCCCTCACTCTCCATCTTATCATGCTCCACTCTTCCTAAGTTCTGAACCAATTTGCTTTCCTCTCTCTCCCTCTCTGTCTCTCTCTGCCTCTGCAGTATGCTCCTGCCTTTGCTGATGACTGATCTTTTCATATACTGCTCTATATCCTTCTTCTCATCTGACATGACCCCTTGTCCAGGCCCCTCTCCTTACCTCCCATCCCTATCTTATGGTATTCTTGCCATCTCTTCACCCCCTCCTGTACCAATACTACTTATCTGCCATCAGATTTCACTATTTCTGGTCATCCTGAAACTGACTTGCAATATGTAATTAACAAAGTGTAAATATCTATTTTGTTAGCTGTTATATTCAGTTTTTGCTCTTTGTGTTCATTCCGAAAATGACCTGCAATATGTTATTATCAAAGTATATATATATCTCTTTTGTTAGCATTATAAACTGCTTTTAAATTTCTGCATGTTTTATGATTATTTATCCCCAACCTGCTGTATGTTAAGCTTGTTATTACTGTAACAGAATTCCTTCACTGTTTTTGTCTGTACTGTATTGTTTGTTGCTACACTCCCGAGCTGACCCAAAAAAAAGGATTGCAATCATCTCAGTGGACTTACCCGGTTACCAAAACTCAATAAATAAAAACATTTTCTGAATTGTCTATTCATAAATACTGCTGCTGTAAGTAGTGGACCCCTTAGCTATAGAGGGCGCTCCAGGTCCATCAGTCATTACTAAGTCTGTAAGTGTTTCATGCTAAAAAATGTAATTTTTCATGGTAGCTGCATGGCAGAAATTAGCAGTTTTCATGGAAAACACAACTACATTTGTTACACTCAGAGGCAATGATTTTTAATGTATAAAAAATCAGGTAAAACAACAACTCTAAAATTCAACATTCATTGACTGACAAAACAAAATTAAATTCAATAAATATAATAAAACATACTAAAATGCTTAAGAAGATTGGCAGTTAATTTTGATGAAACATTGAATACATTTGCAAATTATCTGGTTTGATGCCATGTCTGTTGTCTTGGAGCATGGCACTCTAGCAGGAGAATGAGCTATCTATGCTAACGCTAAGTACTGGCATGCTAAGGCAGGAGATGGTGATACTTGACAGGTTTGGGAACCTATCCCTGCTATCCAGCTAGTGCTTGAGGATGTCTCTGTCATTTGCGTTTATGGTGTTGTAGTGAGTTTCTCTTATGTAAGTTTATAGTTCTGCTTTCACTTCTAAATTGTCCTCAAACTAGGGAATGCTGTTGCATATTTCAGTTTCTGTCACAGAAACAGTTGACAGGCCTTGTCAGATTAAAAAGTGTACTGCAGCAAAGAATTTTGCGGCATATTAATGGAATCTGCAACATTTTGTCATGTACTTTTTATTTTTTTTTTCACAGGCTGACAGGGTAGATTTGGTTGCAAAATGGTTAGCAGCTTCAGATTTTACTTCAATAAATATTGCAAAGTCCATTAATATGTCATGTACTGGGTGTGCTCTTACATCACACCCCCACGTATTTCTGCAACATTTGGACTGGGAGGGGCATTTACAGCAATTTCACTTATGCCTGTGCAAACTATTTCAGACATTGCCATTGTGACAACTTCTTTGCATACTGCACTCTCATCCTTAAAAAATTCTCCAGACTCTCCCAGGTGGACAGTGTGGTAAAATACTGCTAGGAACCACGCATTCCACCTTGTTATTATAGGCATTGGAGGCAAAGCATTAGAGAAATATAAAATCACACATGTCCCCGCAATGCAAAGCATCATGGGCTGCATATGCAAATCACCACAGAATATTATGCTGGTTCAACTTTGAGCAGAAATGCATGGTGTCGAAAGGCCTCTCACACAGTTTGCAAAGGGTGCCAATAGAAGACATAGACAGGTATTTTGTCCTACCAGGACTCATCAGTATGCCTCATCTATTTGATACCCCAGTGGAACAAACCAGCTAGCCTAAGATGGTCTATCTGGGTTATGTTGTGGTGAACTCAATTAAAACAAAAAACAATTTAAAAGACAAATGGGGCTAGGGAGTGCATGCCTGCAAGGTCTTGCATAGCCAAAGCCTCTTGTCAATCCCTGCCTAGCTGTGACCCTGGGTGACCTCTGTAATGAGTTGTACCAATAGCCCAGGTGGCACAGAAAGAAACTGGACTGTGCATTCCTGTGTTTGTTAGCTGTGTCAGCAGTGGGGGAGTGGGTCGCTGTCAGTGACCAGAGAAAGGAGAGTGGAGAGCTGTGTGGAGCTGTGGCTGCAGTCAGCAGCAGGGTCGAAGCTGATGATCAGAGGAAGGAGAGCTGAGCTGTTTGGAGCTGTACTAGCAAGGGGCATAGGTCGCAGTCCAGCTACTGAAGAAGGGATGGCCGGCCAACCGCAGACAGCAGTGTAGGAATGGGCCAATCAAGGAGAGAGGCACTAAGGTGGTAGACTTTAAAAATAGCCAGCCAGATCGATAGAAGGACTAAAAGTGGGAGCAAGTAGCATCCTGGGCTAAGGAAATCACTGCGAGGAGCTGGCTTGCAGCAAAGGAACTGGGTCCTGCATTTATCCACAGGGGACTTGGACTTCAACCTTGGTGTATATGGGAAATTGACACAGACACTAAGAAATCCTTCACAAAAGAGCTGAAATTGAGGTGAAACGAACTGGGTCGAGACTACTGACACTGGAGGTGCTGGGAACTTGATCTTGGACTACTGACGCTGGAGGTGCTGGGGATTTGGACTTGAACGTGGTGGCTGTGGTTATTAATTCTTGATGCCTATGGTTTGCACATGCTTTATTATTTCTAAAAAACTCTTGACTGTGGGTTGGGGCTGAGGAGGGGTTGAGGATCGGAGGCCCAAAAAATACATAAGGGTGATTTTAGGACTGTATCTAAGTATCACAGAAGAAATGGAAGGGCAGCACAGAGGGAGAGGCGACCAAGGGAGGGGGATCTTTGGCAGGGTGGTGGGGTGCAGTGGCTGTGGAACGGCTATGATCCTAAATTGGGCTTGGAGGATGGGGGGTTGTATGATATGTAAGCAGCTCACTCAGCTGAGGGAGGAAGTGGTGGAGCTAAGGTGGGAGTTAAATTGGGGGGCTGGGAAAAGGGGGTTATACAGACAGGGACGGTATAAGCCAAGAAAGGAGTGGGAAGGGCTGGATGGATTCACTAGAGGACCAGATACACTGTTCCAGAAGTCAAGGGCTTGGGAGGGAGAGGATGGAAGGGGATCCAGAGGGGATAGACCAGAGGTGGTAACAGACAACAGCAAGTCCAGATCTGGGACAGGGATGCCTGAGACAGGAGGAAAGGGGTCAGTGGGAACTGCAGCAGGAAGTCTAGAGGCACAAAAATGATGCCTGTAGCTAGTTAAAAGGGGTCAGTCAGGGATCAGAAATAATGGAAGACAGTAGGCCCAGGAAAAGGCAGATGGATGCCCAGTATGAAGGACAACGCAGGCATAGGTGAAATGGGCCAGAGGGTGGAAGTAACAAGTAGTTTTTCCCTCCTAGGTATTCTAGTCGAGGACAGTGGAGAGGAAGGGGTCTGGCAGGGGCCATCAGAAGGGGGGTGTAGGGCGGCTGGGTGACATGGGGGGAAAGATCTCAGGTGCAGTGGAAGGAGGAAGGAGGGGGCAGGCACATCGCTTGCAGGGGAAGGGGTGGAGGAGGGGACGGGCACATTAAGGCCACATCAAAAGGTGGCACTAGGGGAATTGTGGCATAAGAAAAGGGGCACAAAGGAAGCACTGGAAAAGCTGGAGTTGAGCCCCTGGGAGGCTGAAAATGAACTGGAGGAAACCCTGCAGGGTAGGAGCTGCAGTAGGAGGCTGGGGCATGAGCAGGGCAGGGTGCAGGAGAGGGGGAAATATGCAGACAGGGCAGGTGGTAAGGAGGAAGACTTCCCCAAGTGGGGTACGGTGCTCAAAACCTTCTGCAAAGATGGGCAGGACAGGAACAGTTGGAGGGGGATCAAGCACAGTTGGCATAATCTCGCACAGTGATGCAGACAAGGGAAGGCCAGGAGCAGTTAGAGGGCGGTCAGGTGAAGTTGGATCGAGCTCAAGCAGTGATGCAGGAGGGGTCTGCAGGGATGAAGGAAGCCAGGCAGCAGTACAGGGGAGGAAGAGGTACAGGAGGGGGGAGTCTGATGAAGGACTAAAGGGAGAGGGTGAAGAGGTACAGATGCTGGCTGTGGGTAAAAATCAGGATAGGCTAGGTGATGGGGAACAAAAGATGAGCAGGGGCAGAAACCAAGTCAGGATGGAACATGAGGAAGAGTCCAAAGGGAGCCAAACCCTGAGACACAAAGCTAGAGGCCAAAAGGACACCCAGGAAGCAGGGGGCAGTGGAGTGGCACTCTTGGGGGACTCAATAATTAAGGGGCTAAAATGGGGAAGAAAGGGAGCCAAAAACAATGCAGTATGGGTACAGTGCATGCCAGGGATGACAGTGCTGGAGGTCAGGCATCATATTCCTTCCTTCCTGGGGTAAGCAGCAGGATGAAAGGATACATCTGGTGTTTCACCTGGGCACAAATGACTTGGAGGGGAATAGTCTGATGGAAGTACAGGCAAGGTTCGTGGAACTCGCTAGGTTCTGTAGGAGCAACACTGTTTTTCCTTCCATTTCCTTCTCTGAGGTGTTGCCAGTACCAAGAGCGAGCGCACCCAGAAAGAAGAAGATAAGGGCATTCAACAATTGGCTACAAGGTTGCTACAGTCAGATGGAGTTCAGCTGGATAGGTGACTGGGGCTCTACATGGGAGGAGGAGGGGCTGTATACCCAAGACAGGCTGCACCTGAGCTCTTCAGGGGCAGCTGCACCAAAGAGTAAACTGGGGGACTTTATGGCAAGGAAGATTAATTGAAACTAAATAAGGGGGGGGCTAAGGACAGGGCCAGCCTCACATGACACAGAGCAGAGAGGCTATCAGCCTCCCCCCCAAGTCACAACACTCATCAAGGGAACACTTAGCAGCAGGGATGGATGGGATGGGGCTACATGTTGGAGGGCTTTGGTTGCAAATGCCAGGAGCCTGGGGAACAAAATGGGAGAACTGGAGGCCACCATGATGGACAAAAACCTAGACATTGTAGCAGTGAGTGAGACTTGGTGGAATGAGCGCTACGAATGGGAGACAGTGATCCCAGGGTATCGTTTGTTTAGAAAAGATCGGGAGGGGAAGGGGGGTGGCATTATCTATCAGGGAAGGGATTGGGGCCATGGAAGGGCAGGATGAGGAGGGGGGAAACAGAGATATTGTGGGTCACCCTAGACAGGGGGAAAACCCTGCGTGTTGGGGTAGTCTATAGGCCTCCTATGCAGGGGGAGGAAGGGGATAGACACTTTGTAGAATCAGTGGTGAGGATGGCATGGAAAGGGGAAATTGTGCTAGTTGGGGACTTAAATCTTCCGGACATCAACTGGGAAGCCAAGGCAGCAATCTCCGCAAGGAGCAGGGGCATCTTAGAGGCTCTTCAGGGCATATTCCTGCAACAAAGGGTCTGTGAGCCCACTAGGGGTGTAAACCTGTTGGATGTGGTCCTCACAAATGGGGACAGTGTGGAGGAAGTGGAGGTGGGGGAAGAGCTTGGCACCAGTGACCACAGGGCTGTCAGGTTCAGGGTGAGAGCGGGCAGGGAGAGGGTTAGGACAAGAACCAAGGTAATGGACTTCAGAAAGGCTGACTTTCATGAAATGAGGAAGGTAGTTAGGGAAGAAATGTTGAGGATAGAGGATGTGCAGGGGGTGGAGGAATTATGGGCAGCCATCAAGAGAGTGGTATTTAAAGCCATGGACTCATGTATAAGAAGGGTAAGAAAGAATAGAAAACAGAAAAGACCTCTATGGTTCACTAGAGCGATGGCGTTAGGGGTCAAGGAGAAGACTAGTGCATTCAAGAAATACAGGAGGACACAAAAGGATGAAGACAGGGAAACCTACAGGGAAAAAAGAAAGGAGGTTGGGCTAAAGATAAGGAGGGCTAAGGAGGCCACTGAGGAGAGGATAGCAAAGCAGGCAAGGAGGGGGGGACAAAACCTTCTTTAGGTACGTTGGAGAAAGGAGGAGGGCACAGCATGGGATTCGAAGGATGAGGGGGGAAAGTGGAACAATACTAGAAGGAAACTTTGAAAAAGCAGAGGCGTTAAACAGCTATTTCGCCTCAGTCTTCATGGAGGAAAGGGAGGGTAGGGGACCAGGATGGGGTGGGGAAGGTGACTGCCATAGGCAGGTGAGTGTGGCAGAATTCACAGCTGAAGGAGTAAGGGAAGAGCTGGGTAGATTTAGGGTGGACAAGGCAATGGAGCCTGATGGAATACACCCAAGGGTTCTCAAGGAGGTGAAGGATGAACTGGCACCACATCTAGCGAGGCTGTTTAACTTGTCCTTGGTCACAGGGGTGGTCCCAATGGACTGGAAGAGGGCAGAGGTGGCCGCACTACATGGGGGGTCGGAAGGACGAGGTCAAAAACTACCGTCCTATTAGTCTTACTTCTGTGGTGGGGAAGGTAATGGAAACACTACTTAAGATCAGGTTGATAGAATACTTGGAGATGAATGGCATGTAGGATGACAGGTAGCATGGTTTCACCAAGGGAAGGTCCTGTCAGACTAACCTGATAGAGTTTTTCGATGGGGTGACACAGATAGTGGACCAGGGAGGAGCAGTGGACGTGGCCTATCTGGATTTCAATAAGGCCTTTGACACCGTTCCGCATGGTGGAATGGTACATACGCTGGACAGTCTAGGGGTGGACAACAGGATCACCAGGTGGGTGGAAAACTGATTAAAGGGAAGGAGTCATACAGTGGTGGTAAATGGGACACATTCCAGGGAACGGGCAGTGACCAGTGGGGTGCCACAGGGGTCAGTGCTATGGGCACAAATCAGTTTGGGGGTTTGTGACAAGTAGGGTACCTCAGGGCTCAGTTTTGGGCCCATGCCTGTTTTAGGCTTTTATTGCTGACCTTACTGCAGACTGCTCATCCTTTTCCATCAAATATGCAAATGATGCAAAAATAGGTGGCCCCTGCACTTCTGATTACCAAACTGACATTATACAAAGAGATCTTGATCACATTTCTACATGGGTTAAAACCTGGGGTATGTCTTTGAATATCTCTAAATGCAAGGTAATGCATTTAGGTACCAGCAATTTACAAACCCCTTATTATTTGAACGGTACCTTACTTGAAACAACTTCAGATGAAAGAGATCTGGGTATAACTATTTCAGATAACTTTTCCTACAATAAACATGTTCATAACATTATTAACAAATCTAACAAAGTTATGTGGTCTATCTTATGCAATATGAAATCAAGAAAGAACGATGTGCTATTACCATTATATCGTGCATATGTTAGACTGCATTTGGAATATGCCTCCCAGCTATGGTGTCCATATAAAAAATCTGAAGGCCTTTTAATGGAATCTGTACAGAGGAAATTTACTAAAAAGATTTCAGGGCTATATGGTGTCTCTTATGAGGGTAGGCTGAATATTCTAAGACTTATGCCTCTATCCACCGTCCGGCCTTGGTGATCTAATGTTATTATCTGACATCATTCAAGATCCCTATCTTTTGTGTGAACTTGGTCTAGAATTTAAAAGCTGTTATCATAACATCAGGGGACATCCTTTACAATTAGTCAGAAACCCTTTGTGAAAACAAGTCGTAAATACTTTTTCACCATTAGAGTTGTTGGTCCATGGAATGCACTTCCACTTAAGGTTGTCATTAGTGAAACTGAAAGTATTTTTAAAAATAGATTAGATAACCTTATTAGTAATGGGTATGATCTTTCTTACTATACATTGGATTAGAATAGGAGCATCATGGGCTTCGGCCTTCTCGCTCTTGTACTTTCCTTAGTATGATCTTAGTATGACCAGTACTCTTTAACATCTATGTTAGTGACCTAGAGGAGGGTCTGGAGGGATGGGTGTGCCTGTTCGAAGATGATACAAAGGTTTGCAATAGGATGGATTCACCTAGTTGGGTGCAAGCCATGAGGTGGTACCTGAAGAAGCTGGAGAGGTGGTCTGACACCTGAAAATTGAAGTTTAATACACAAAAGTGCTCGCTGATGCACCTGGGGAGGAACCCTTGGGGGGCTGGTGATTAAGGAGAAGGAAGCAGAAAGGGACCTGGGGATTATGGTATCACGTGACCTCAAGGTGGGCAGCCAGTGTAGCAGGGCAGTGGGAAAGGCAAATGGAATGTTGGCCTGCATTGTGAGGGGCTTTAATAGCAGAAGGAGAGAGGTGTTAATGCCATTATACAGAACCATGGTCAGGCCGCATCTGGAGTATGGCGTGCAGTTCTGGAGACCTCACCTACGAAGAGATGTTGAGCTGATGAAGGGGGTGCAGAGAAGGGCAACCAAAATGGTACGAGGGATGCAGGATATACCCTATGAGAGAAGATTGAGAGGGCTGAATTTGTACCCTCTGGAGACTGGGAGGGAGAGGGAGAACATGATTGAGACCTTTAAGTATCTGAAGGGAATAAATAAGGTAGAGGGTAACAGTTTGTTCAAATTGAAGAAGGGAGCGAACATGAGGGGACATAGCCTCAAACTGGAAGGTGGGCAATACAGAGGTAATGTCAGGGGGCAGTTTTTCACGGAGAGGGTGGTGGAGGCCTGGAACAAGCTGCCGGAGGAGGTAGTAGCAGCTGAAATGGTGGAGGGGTTCAAGAGGGCGTGGGATAGAAACATAGAAACATAGAATTTGACGGCAGATAAGGACCACTTGGCTCACCCAGTCTGCACATTTCCCTACCTAATGGATAAGTTGCAGATCCTAGTTAACCAGCAGCCTACTTCTTTCTACCCCAGCCCCTAGAATTGCCTTATGGCTGTCCCATGCGTGCTTGAATTCAATCACTGATAGATTTACGGAGTTGGGAAAAGAGGGTGGAAGCATAACAGAACGGGGGAGGTTGGGTGTTGGGCAGACTAGATGGGCTGTGGTGCCTTTCTCTGCCATCACATTTCTGTGTATCTGTGTAACCTCTGTGTGCAAGCACTGAAGCAATGGTTTCCCCAAAGGGCATTTGGCTGGGAAGCCAAGTTGTAAAGAAATACAAAATCACACATGCCCCCACAATACAAAGCATCATGGGCTGCATATGAAAATCACCACAGAATATTATGCTGGTTCAGCTTTAAGTAGAAATGCGTGGTGCTGAAAGGCCTCTCACACAGTTTGCAAAGGGTGCCAGCAGAAGGCATAGACACATGTTTTGTCCTACCAGGACTCATCAATATGCCTCGTCTGTTTGACACCCCAGTGGAATGAACCAGGTACCAGCATTAGAGAGTCCCTTGGCTGCTAAATGTTGCTCACACCTTGTTTTTCTGCTGGACATGCAGTAAATGATTTAACAGCCACCACACAATTGTTACTGCAGGGGAGTTCATGCACCAAATATCACTGAGCAAATTCAGTAAGAGAGCAGATAACATGAACCCCATTTAAAAGCACATGCTTGAGACTCTGATCCCCATATTTGTTCATATACATAGCGCTGTCTGTCACAAAGGTTGCAACAGGGGGCATGGCTAGTGCAGGCATTAAGGTGGTCACATTTTAGTACTGCTCCTAAAGCATCTACCTTAAAAAGCACCCTTTTCCAGTGACCCAGTTAAGCTTACGGTCGCTATTGACAAGGGAGTGATAGCACTTGTTCATGGCATCCAGAAAACCCCAAAATAGGCAATCAAAACTTCAATTTGGATCGGCAGAACATTGCAGAGAGCTGGCACAATGCCTGGATCCCTCCTCATGTCTGTAGGCTGAAAACACCGCAGTAGAAGAGTTGGGTATGTCTTTCCTAGAGCGCTTATTGGCGGGAATCCTGTCCACCTTAGATGTCATGCAGCAGGAAATGTGGGCGTGTTTTGAATCAGTGACTGCTCAAATGGGTCACCTGCAATCAGTGGTGACCGGCCTGATGGAGACCACGGCCACTCACTCCACCATCATCAGTGAGCTGCAACAGCATGTGAGTGATTTGGAAGATATGTTCCATAAACTACCCCAGGAGCATACCAATTATACAGAAATTATTGCAGAGATACGGAAGAGAGTGGATGAACAAGAAAACTGCTCCCGTCGCTCAAATATACAAATAGTGGGGATACCTGAAGGTATGGAGGGGAAATTCCCAGGAGTTGGTCTGCAGCAGTGGCTAGTGCAGCATCTCAAACTACCTAGGGAGTCTGCGAATTATGAAATTGAGTGGGTGCACAAGGTGGGCCCCCACCTAAGCCCAATAAGCATGCAAGGCACTCTTTGATCAAATACCTATGGTACACAGATAAAGAGGTGGTGCTTGCAGCAGTGAAGAAACAAGGCTTCCTCAAGTGCAGCAACTCTAGAGTGGGGATCTATCAAGACTATAGCCATGACCTGCAAAACAAGCGGCAGAGGTTCAGTGGAGTCAAGGCCAAACTATACGACCTGAGGTGGCCTTTTTCCCTTTTCTGTCCGGCCAAGTTGAGGATCGATCATCTAGGTGCACCACCTAAAACCTTCTATAACTATCTAGAAGTGGAGAAATAGGTGGCTGGGGTGGCTCGGCAGGAGGTTGAGGGATTGCTGCATCACTGAGTGACAAAAGAAAAAGCCCTTTGTTGATGCCCAAGGTTAGTGGATTTTCTGACTAAAGTGTTTGGTGTTACTGCTGGCCTCCTCCTTTTAACTGTGTCCCCTCCTAAATAGCAGCCGTCTTTTCACTGCAGACCACTCTCTGGCTTCTCGGTGCAAAAGCGCTGTAACAGTTGATGGTGCAGGTCATGAAATCCTGTAAAGAACTTGTGGTAGACTAGATTGACTTGTGTCATGACTCATTGGTGAGCCCACCATGGAAATGGAGCAACGGGAGTCAAATTAAATGTTGGGGGAGTCATCTCGCTCATGTACTGTGGTTTTGGCTCTGGTATGGGGGAAAACATCATGTACTGGTCTGCTGGTGCTGGAAACTTTGATCTGCAGGTTGCCAGGATTGCCACAATGTATACCCGTCTGGTCAACCCAACAACTTCTTGCGACTGGCTTGAGGGTGAGAGACGACCAACCACCACATCTGGGGATGTGGGTACCAGCAGGTGGTGATTGTCTTGTGGAAGCTGGCACATCGCGTGGAGGATCGTCAGGGAAGTGCACCTCTCCTTGTATGTTCAGCATAATGGTGACTGCATTTGGGGGGTGCATGCATTAGCATGACATTTGTAAATGGCTGGGTGACCCACGGCATGATCTATATGTTTTATAACATGCTACTCCATCATGGCTGTGGGGGGGGGAGAGGTTGGGGCTACCATATACACAGATGGAGGAATAAAAGAGAGGGCTTAAGTCTATGCTGTACATAACCTCAAAACCTGTGGCTATAGGGAGGATAGCTTTAAAGGTTTACATGGTACCTCTAGAAGCAAAGGGTGGGGGGAGTTCAGGAGGTGTACATTTGTGGACTAAGTTTGGACACCAATCAGTTGCATGTAAAACTGCTTGAAATGTTACTGATTTTACCGTATAGCATGTTTTTTGTTACTTGCCTGTGTCCAATATTTTGTCAGTCTTATATGCTTATAACTGAGACCGGAGGCGGGGGATGACCTTAGGATGGATACTTGATGTTTGTTTGCTTTTTTACCCCTGAACAGCAGTACCAGGACTAAAGCTGATGGCAGGTAAGGTGGTAGGTTTTTAACATTTTTTTATTATTGCCTGCCACAGAGGGATTGGTCAGCTGTCAGCTCCATGTATTAAAGTCAATGGATTTGAAAATATGTTAAACAACTAGATGCTCAGGTGACTTCAGAGACTCGCCATCTACAAGAGAGGGACTTCTGACAGGGCAAGGGGTTGCCTAGTCAAAGGGGGGTATGGGGGTACAAAAGGGGTTACTTTGGTTGCCCTGAAGGGTAATTTTAAAGGTGGAGGGAGGGAAGGAAAGAAATTCTGTTTAACTAAGGAAGAAAAAACACTTGGCAGAATGGAATCACAGGTATCGATGGAAATACATCTTCGGAGCTTCGTAACATCACAGGGCAGTGACAATAGGATAGTGATCTTAGATAACAATAAAAATGGGTAGTTTAACTAAGGTGGTGACATGGAATGTCAATGGACTAAAATCAGTGTTGAAAAGAAGAAAGATCATGAATGAAATGGAAAGGGATCAGGCCCACATTATCCTTATGCAGGAGACTCACACGTCTACGCAAGAGACACTAAAAACTAAGCAATATATGGGAGGTCTGTGGATATCAGCTTGCTATTCCACAAAAGCTAGGGGTACCTTGATCTGGATACCTAGAAATGTGAGGGTTAAGATTCACAAAGTAATTAAGGATGGGGGAAGTAAGTACGTCCTGGTCCACCAGATTGTAGAGGATGGAAGTTCCATTTCAGTGGTCTCGGTTTACGCCCCTAGTGTGGAGGATCAGGATTTTTTCCAGTGCCTAGCCCTGGTCATGTCTAATTTGCTGGGCCCCTGGGTTATGTGGGGGACTATAATTGTGTCAGTGATGTAATTCTGGACAGATCCAACCCTGCCTCCATGCCAATGTCAAAGAATGTGCTTGCCCTAGGAGAAATAGAAAGGGCCCATACCCTGGTAGATGTACGGCATCACTAAAGCCCCACTAACAGTGAGTATGGCTTCTACTCTCATGCCCATGGCTCATACATTAGACTTGACTGGCTATTGGTCAGTGCCCTTCTCATAAGTGGTATGGGATCAGCTCAATACTCCTCAATTTTGGTTTCGGACCACACATACTTACAAGTCCCGGTGGACCTGGGTGGGGAGGAGAGACCACGTCATAGGGCATGGCGACTAGGTCCCTTATTGTTGAAAGATGGGGACTTCCTGGCTTATATGACTAAGTCACTTGAGGAGTTCTGGAACCATAATAAAAGGGAAGATATCTCACGATCAGTCAGATGGGAGGCCATGAAATCGTATGTAAGAGGTCAGTTGATTTCGTACTCTGATCACAAAAAAAGAGAGACTCAAATAGAGCTGGAAAGGCTCAGACAATGAATTATAGGCTTTGGAGAGGCTCACATGAAGAACCCCACACAGCCTTTATATAGAACAGTGCAAAACTGAAGTGGGAGTTCAATCTATTAAACACTGCACAAACTGAAAGAGCAATTCTGCTATCAGGCGCCACGGCCTACTTTGAAGAGGATAGGGGAGGGGGGGAGTTCTTAGCCTGACAGCTAAAAAAGAGGGAAGGGATAGATCTATCATGCAACTCCAAAAGGCAGATGGGGAATTCAAATCTCAACTGGGGAAATTGTGGAGGAATTTTAGCAAATTTTACCAGAAACTGCACGCATCTGAGATGGCTCCTGCCCCACAGCAAATGCAAGTTTTCTTTGATAAAGCCCCTTACAGAACTTGTCTAATGAAATTTCAGGTGAGGCAGACAGTCCAATAGAGATCCGATAGAGATATCTGAGATATCTAAGGCCATTAAGTCCCTATTGGGTGGGAAAACATTGGGCCCAGATGGCCTACCTATCGATTTTTTCAAAGCTTTTAGGGACCAGTTAGTGGGCCCTCTGTTTGGTGTCCTCCAGGAAGGACTGGCTAATGGATCATTACCATCATCTATGAGGGCCACAACTATCGCTGTCCTTCCTAAACCAGGGAAAGATCCTGCACACTACGCCTCATATAGACCCATCTGTTTGCTCACAGCTGACTGTAAAATATTGGCTAAGGTACTGGCCTCCCGGCTACAGCATATACTTCCTGTTCTTATACATACCAATCAAACAGGATTTGTGGGTGGTAGACATAGGAAACATAATATTAGGAGGACCATAAATATTGTGCATTCATGGGGCAAATCTGCCACAAAACATGGGGCTGCCATATTAGTGCTGGATGCAGAAAAGGCATTTGACAGAGTTGAATGGAGTTACATGTTTGAAGCCCTGAAATGGCAGGGGTTGGGGCTGGGGATCATGAAATGGATTAGGACACTATACACAGCCCAAAGCTCCCAAATATTAGTGAATGGTGTATGTCTGCCTCCTTTACATTGGGAAGGGGCATTAGGCAGGGCTGTCCCTTATCCCCACGTCTTTATATCCTGGCACTAGAACCACTGGCAACAGCAGCCAATAGAAACCAGACAATGATACATGGTTTCAGAGGTGGAGGGAAAGAACATAAAATAGCATTGTATGCTGATGACATTCTTTTATACCTGCAGAATCCTGGGGAGAACTTGCCTCTGATACATGTTCTGTTGCAAGAACATGGGGCACTGTTGGGCCATTAGGTCAACTGTACAAAAAGTGAACTCCTCCCGGTGGGTCAGTTTAGCAGGCATAAACTGGTGCAGGTCTTGGATGACCTGATGATGGTTGATAAAGTAAATATTTGGGGATCCTTATTTCACCAAAAATTGGAACATTATATGCCCAGAACTATGGCCCCTTAATGAGAAGACTGGGCCTAGACTGGGAAAACTTGGAAAACGTGCCCTTAACTATGATTGGTAGAGTAAACACAGTAAAGATGACAATACTCACAAGATGCTTATACCTGTACCAGTCTCTGACTGTTCAGGTACCCTCCACAAACTTTAAGCAGATTAATTCCCTGATTAATGGCTTTATCTGGAGGGGTAAAGCTGCCTGAACCAAAAGATTGATGTTACAAATGCCATCCAGTAAAGGTGGGTTGGGCCTCCTCATCTTCCAGTTGTACTACCTGGCTACACAACTGGCGTTCTTGCCAGGGGAATGAACCCTCACAGGCTGGACAGGATGGAGATGGAAGAGGATCAGGGATCCCTGAGGCATATGTACTTGTCTGGAGGACTAGGATTCAGGGTTAAGTCAAATACCAGTAACCCTTGCACAATGGCCACTGTGAGGGCTTGGCATACTGCACATAGCAAGCTGAAGAGCTAGGTGGGAGTAAATCACTTGCCATTCTCAGACCTGACAACAGTTTTAAAAGACAGAGGTGCTTATACAGTTCACTTGCACCAGGCATTGAGAATTTGGACTGCCAGGGGAATTGGATGTGCCCTACAGTTATTTGAAGGGGGAAGGATCCTAGAATTCTCTGAAATTAGAGCTCAGTACTCAATTGACCCTGGGAACTACTTCATTTACCAATTAATATACCACAGATTTGGGGATATCATGAATAAGGAATCTGGATGGGCTGAGCCTACACCTTTTGAGGAGGGCTTATATAGTCCCCCTCCTGGGAAGAAAGCTTTATCCATTTATTATCACATGCTATTGGCAGCAGAACCAGATCAGGCACAGAACATCAGATTAGAGTGGAACGGTGACATCAGTGTTAATTTAGACCACCATGTGTGGAAGTTGGCCATGAAGCACCTCAACACATGTTCCAGGAATAACAAGCTGCGGCAGGTGCAGTTCAGTTTTCTGTATAGACCTATTGAACCCCCTCTAGGCTTCATGTCATGAGCCCCAACAACTGCCATGCCTACCCTAAATGTCAGCAATGAGCAGGTTGATTTCTTGCACATGGCCCTGATCTATGTGAAAATCGCCCTATTGTGGGTGGAAGTGCACAGAATAAAGGAAGTAACCTCTCAACCAAGTTACTCTGAATCCCTCTGGAATTGCTATTAGGTGCAGAGCCACTAAGGGATCGGAGGCAGACTGCCCATCCTCTGTGGGGAATTGCACTAGTCAATGCAAAGAAAATACTGGCTCAGACATGGATATCATGTAACCCCCTAACAGTACAGCAATGGGCAGACAACCTAAGACAGTGTCTCACACTTGAAAAGGTTCAACACTTAGCTAATGGCACCAAGGGTACATTTCAAAGAATTTGGGACCCCTTGGAGAGGGCTATTGAAGCTGGAATAATTCTGGTATAACCTTTGTTGGATTAGCAGAATTTACATTGCTTTGGGTGCTTGTACATACCTCACCCCAGCCCCACCCCCGGTAGCATCTATATTTACATCTTTCTAAGTACACAGTTGCATTTCAACCATTGTCACCAGTAAACCCTACACTGTTACCTGTTTTTCTTTAACCGAAATGAGTTGTGTACAATCAATAAGAGAATCTGATGTATGCAGAAATGTTTATAATGATGCACTCATTATCTGTGATCCTGAAGTCAAGCAAATATCTTTGTAAAGTGATAATGTTCATGATGTACTGCTACTTTTCTTACTAAAAATATTTTACAAAAAAAAAAAAGCTGCAATATTTGTATAAGGTATTTGATTTTTCTGTAGGCAATTTAGAACAGCCCGGGATACTGTTTTAATGTTTGTTGCTTCAAGTACTGTGCAGTCCAATAACACTGGCTCTAATTTTGTCAACGTTAGATTAGCATGTTGTACAACAATGCTGTGTATAGATTGAAATGTCACAATATTGAGAATGTAATGATATTCTACATCAGTAGTCTCGTTACACATTATCAAAACTGACACGGCATCTAAAACTTTTTTTTTACTTCTGCCACATGAAATGCATAAGCCTTTGGCATATATCCAGTCCTTAGCCAATGGAATGATAGTATGACACCGACTGACTAAATAATCCTCTAGATAGCTGTGTAGGACTGGGTTATCAAGAGCATTTAGTGGAATGTTTGCTGCAGTAAATGACTCCACGAAGTTAAATAAAGATACCTTTTTGCTTTCTTGGTGTGCAGCTCTTGAACTGTGACTTGCTTCTCCACTACTGCAGTAGATTTCTTATCCAGTTTTCTCTTTCGCAGTGTGGGAAGATGACTCTAAGGGCCAGATATTCAAAACTTTGGGCCATGCAAAAAACGTTTGCGCAGGTTTAGCGCAGGATTAGTGTGGGTCTGCTATATTCAAAAGGCCAAATAGCAAGGGCAAACTGTATTAGCGCAGGGCAAAATCATAATGTATGCAAGGGGTAAACTGACATGAATACAGGCGCAATGCTATATTCAGTGACTAGTGCTGCGCAAAGTGGTTTTACACAGCTTAGCACAACACTTAGCATGGTGCACATTACCGCCCAGAAAAGCTTGTCTTAACCCTGGGCAATCAGCTTTGTGCAACACTTTGGCTTTGTGCGGTGTTTCCATGGCTTTTGCACGACTTTGCGCTACCCTAAAAAATAAATATGACAGATAGACAAAGCCAAACATAGAGGAAACATGCTGCTAACTGACGGCATCACAATGATGCCATCATCTACCACCAGTCCCAGCCATGCCAGGAAGTAAGTGGTGACCCTGCCCCAAGTGGACAGCATGGTGGTGTGGCCATACAGCACACACCTGTGGACTACTCTTCTGTGGACACCAACAGATGCCAGCACACACATGCAGCACTGTGGGAATGGAGGATATTGAGTGGAGAGTGTATGGGTGGCCAGGCTGTGCCACAGACCAGGCGTGGTCACAAGGCTGGGACACATCAGGCAGTGCACATGGGCCAGTATTGGGAATACCCCAACACCAGTGTGCCTTTCTGATAATATATGCACCCCCCGGCCACATACCGCACAGCTGTACAACTGCCACATCACATAAAGCCGGACATGTATATGTCACTGTGAGCATCCCATGCCAGAGGTGCAGCATCTGTGGGTCACACAACAACGTAACAGTAAGGTTCACTGTCAGTAAACACCTGCAGGTTGGGCCTCTTACTGTGTATAGTGCAGTCATCATCACTGATCTACACACCATAGGCATTGCAGTGTCCACACACTACTGGCCCCATTGCTACTGTAGTGTCTGCTGTGCACTGTAGCATGACCTACAGTGTGACAGTTGCATGCAGCACCAGCACCATCTGTGCCTATGCTGTTTTGTCACAGTACAGCTGCAGGCAGCAGCGCATGTGAAAGTACAGTGTTCAAAACTGTATAATATTCCCCAAACTATTTGCTCAGCGCTAATACGTTTGCGCGGGTTTAGAGCAAGGCTAAACCGTTAGCCCGGTGAAAACTGCATGCAAATCAGGACATAATGAGATGCTAATCTGGATGTTTGCCCAGAGACTATCTATGTAGGCTCATTTGCATGTCACTTTTGAATATGGCAAAGTTTAGTGTCGGGCAAACATGTTTGCAACGGGCTAACGGTTTAGCCCTGTGCTAAACCCACGCAAACGTGTTAGCGCTGCGCAAACAGTTCAGGGAATATTTTACAATTTTGCACACTGTACTTTCACATACACTGCTGCCTGCAGCTGTACTGGGTCCATGCATTTGCTGGCACACACATTGGCCACATAGTTCACCTCTGCCTACCTTCACGTTGCTGTGCACTGTGTTGCTGTTGTGGTTTGCACTTCCTGGTTGCCATATTCAAAGCTGTCTTATTCCAGGACTAAGTTTGCCCTGCACTCCCAGCCCGGTTTGCCCGGCCTCATTCCCATGCTATATTCAGAAGCTGTTTGCCCTGAGCTATTCCTTTTGAATATGGCTTGCTTTGTGCTCCGGGCTAAGTTTGCCCACCGAGCAGTGCTAATTTAGTCCCGGGGCAAAGTTTTAAATATCTGGCCCTTAAGTGTCTGTTGCATGTGGCTTTTCATTTGTGGTGTACTGGAACAATACAGCAAGTACAGAACATCACATCGCTAGAAACATGAAATATCCCTTTTTCGTACTGCTTGCAGCATTGTCTGGCATATACATTGCCTGTTGTGGAAGCAGATAAAGGTTTCTGTGGCGGAGATTGGCGCCGTTGTCAAAAATTTTCTCCAGCAGTTACTTCTTTACACATTCATCAAAGCTATTTCAAAGCCTTGGGGCAACCATTTTATTGATTGCTTAACCAGTTTCTTGATTACCACAATACTACAAGCAGCAGGTGTCTAATTACATTTATTGACAGATTAGGTTACATCAAAGGCGATGCAATTAACTCACAATTAACTTGCAATTGTAATGTGTCTGAACTTCGCAACTGACACACACAGCAGTTAACTAGTGGTATTAAGGAATTAAGGAAGTGGATTTCTTTGGCAAAAACTGTATTTTTTGCAAAAAAATATTACTGAATGAAAATGCTTTGATATTTACAACTTATTGAGTATTTCATGGCAAAGTACCTTTGTCATGGTAATTGTGAAATCCATGTGGTGTGTGAAAAACTTACAGCTTTAATCATTACATTTCTGACATTGACATTATCATAGCAAAATGGCAATGCATTTCTAAGCCTAGAATATCATTTGTGGTGGTTGTACTTTCCTACAAGATCATTTCTAGGGTAAAGGACATGCTTCAGAAGCAGCGTGTTTCATAGCTTGTGTCTAAACCTATGTAAAAATAAAAAAAATCACCTAACCTTATATGTATATAAACCTGTACTTATCTACTGTGTAGCCCCCAGGTATGTATTCCTAACTCTGTGTGTGTGTACAGGTCAAATAGCTGTCACATACATGCAGGGATGCATGACGCAACCTGAGTATGGTGATGTTTTAGCCTGAATATATTCACATTGTATGTGTGGTGTTAAGTAATCCCACTTATAGCTGTGGGAATGAGCTCCATGCTGTAAATGGCACGTCTGTGTGAGACATCACCACATTAGAGTACGTCAGGTCTCCATATATCTGTATGTGTGTTGCTATCCCACTTATGGCTGTGGGTTTGTACAGTATGTACCTTGTGCACGTCATGTGCATGTAGGCAAGCATATCTTACACTCCCACCCTGCTTCATTATTCTCTTACAGGCTTTCTGTATGCCTGTTCCTGTCTCCTTATTATCTTCCTAACCCTGTTATCAATCCATCTTGGTGTTTTTCCCTTTGCACTGTATTTTAATCCTTTCTGGGACATACTAAGCCATTAATGCCTTCATCTTATTTACCAGCTCCTCCCATATTTCAAATAGTGATTTCTCTTTGATTTCAGCTTCCAGATTCCATTTCCTAAACTCTTCTCTCATCATATGAAATCTGCAATATTGAAGCATTTAATTTTAGTGTTATCTCTTGCAAGGCAGTTTGTCCCTAGCATGTTAAACATAACTATTTTATTATCACTCCCGATTAGTGGCGCCACTAATCCACGGTTTGCGATCTGCTCCACCATATTGCTCATTACTAAGTCTAAAACGTACCACTCTCTTGTCCCTGAAACAACAAATTGTTCCACACCCAGACCCTCCACTATCTGAACCAACTCTCTTTCCAATGGTGTCCCTCCTTCTTGTGTTCGCCAGTTTATATCTGGTGTATTAAAATCTCCCATAAGTACTATCCTATCCTCATTATCCAAAATATTTAAGTAGCTCAGCATCTTTCATCTAGTTCTCTACTCTCTGATCTTGGTCTGTAAACCAGCCCAATTAAGATCTTTGTTTTCCTTCTTTTGGTAAATCCTCACCCATAGTTGTTCCAGATCCTATTCTACACTTTGCTTCACTATGTTCACTAACTCCTTTGCCACATATAATGCCAAACCCTCTCCTCTCTTCTCCTCTCCTCTTCTCCCCTCCCCTCCCCTCCTGTCCCCTCTCCTCTCCTTCCCCCATCCTCTCCCCATCTCTATTATACAGATTGTATCCTATTATGTTCTTCTCCCACTTATCATTTTCACTCCACTGCACCTCTGTTGCTGCACGTTTTCACCCTTTCTCTCTTCATCTTATACTCTAGCTCATTTTTTTAACCAAACTCCCAGCATTTGTGAGCTAATTCTAAAGTCAGTTGTCCCTCCCTTTACCATTCTATATTTCATATCATAGGCAACTTCTTGTCTGTGTTTACCCTTCCCCCCATTTCCTCCATCCATCAGTTTAAACCCATTTCTACTGAACTCCTAATTTTGGTTCCAAATAGCCTTGCCTTTTCTCTGTTCAGGTGTAACTTGTCTCTCTGGTATAGTCTAGGATTATTTATGAATTCTTCCCAGGTTTCCTGAAATTTAAATCTCTCTTTATCACACCATCTTCTTAGTCACCTGTTCAAAGCAATGATTTCACATAATTTTACCATTCTACCCTTGTGCATGGGAAGTGCTTCTGCTATTATGACACTGCATCCCCTCTCTTTTAATCTCCTTCTCACCTCCTCAAAATCATTCTGAATATCTTTCTGTTTCCTTCTTCCTATGTTATTAATCAGTTCGTGTAACACAGTTACTTGTTTACACTCCACTTTTATGAAACCCTCCAAGTTGCTCCTTATGTCCAGTATTTTTGCTCAACAACTTACTCTTATTGGTGCCTATTCACTAAAGTGGGCTGGGGTTTACACAAAATGCATGTACCCCCCCAAAGCTCTGCACCTACAGGAGACCCACACGTCAGTTGTATTTCTGAACATCAGCCAATGTGCTGATCCCATCAACGGCCCTGCCCCCAGTGCACAGGTTTGTGGAAGGTGGACCTATGTGGAGCTGTGAATCCAGGAAGGCAGGCAATCGGCTGCCCTACCCAGGTCCTTTGGTTGATCCCTTGCACCCATGGGGCACTATGTTGGAAGCAGGTGCATACCGCACCACCAGCAAGGAGGACTGTGTCCCCTGATGTCTCCCCCAACCCACCCAGAATGCCTCTACAGCTGTGGTGGCTTCTGTGAGGGGTCTAATGACCCCATCAGCCCTGCTACAACATACTGCAGCAACCTAGGGGGTGCAAAACATTTATGGCTGCCTCCAGAAGGAATAGCTGTCACCCTCCCCAGGCACCACATTATGCACCATTGTTAATGGCACAGAGTGTGGACATGCCCACTTGCATCAACCCCAGCCTGCCCCTGCAAGGAGCTGCACATCCGGATGGGGACTTGAGCATGTAAAGGGTGTGTATTCCATTCCAGCATGCCTTGAAGGAGTTGCAGTCTACGTAGCCATGTGCAGCCAGGTGCAGGGTGGGCTATGCATTGGGGTTACACTGTGAATAGCCACTTCACAGCTTTAGTGAAGAGAGCTCCATGTTTCCATTCTACCTGTACAAATATAGGTATCTTTGTTTCCATTCCTTCAACTCATTCCTGTTGTTCCACAGTTATGTTATTATCTTTTTGAATCCTGCTCCCCCCTTGCTTTTCCATTCCAGATTGCATAATTTCTTGTCTTTTACCTATATCTTCACCTTCGTTTCGAGAATCATTGTGTATTTCCCTATGCCTAACATTGTTCATTTCTTTGACCTGTTCTTCATGTTCCTCAATCAGACGATTGCTCCATCGAAGCTGTTCACTCCCTTTTTCACCCATTCCAACCTGTCCTGTCAGCTGTTTTTCCATGGATCTTTCTCTTGTCCCTGCCCCCATCTCCTCCTCTGCTTGCAGTGCAGCATACCTATTAACTCAATACGATCTCCTTGGGTGAAATGCTGACATCTTCTTTTAACACCTCTTTGTACCCTTACACCATTCCTCTTTCATCTCATCCTTGTCTAGTTTCTACTCCTTCTGTTGCGTCCTTCTTTCTTTTGTCACCTCTATCTGAATTGATTGTACCTACTATTTCAGTTATCCAAATGGGAACAAGAAATAAAGAAGTAATGTGAATTAGAAGCTGGACTGTGTCTAAATATTGTTTTGATGAAGTTTACTACAATTATAAAAAAAAAATAGTGGATGAAATACAAAACACAGAGGCCTGGATATTCAAAAGGGTTGCGCCATGCGCAACAGGGTTGCGCGTGCGCAACTCCAAAAATGCGCCATTCTGCGATATTCAGAAGGGGCCAGTTGCGCCACCAAAAACATGCTGAGCAACAGCGCAATGGAAATGAAGGCATGCACAACCAAAGGGGGCGGGTCCATGCATAAAGTGCACAATGCGATAATCGAACACTTGCGCAATACGCAAGAGTGGCTCAGCCGGAAGTTGCGCAGTAGCGGAATTGAGCCAAAATAAAAAGGCTCAAGGAAGTGGCGCAAGAACCCTAGCAGGCCGCAAACTGGGGAGAGAGACAGAGAGAGAGAGAGAGAGAGAGACAGGAGCTGGAAGGGCAGAGAGGGACAGTGGGTCCAGGAGGACAGAGAGGCCAGTGGGGGTGCCGTGCAGTGGAAGCAGCAGTGGGGGCAGCGGGGGTAACACAGGAACAGCAGCCGGGGGGGGCAGAAGCCAGGGAGATGGACAGTGCCAGCTTCCACATGGAAGCTGTAATGAGGGGGGTGAGACACCATGCTGCAGGGGGACGTGGCCGCGGAGGAGCCCGTCGGCGGTATGCCCCCGACAGGCGGTATCATGCCCGCATGAGCTTCGAGCTGTACACAGACATCAAGATTGTGGGCCGGTAACGCCTGAACAGGGCAATACTGAGACGGCTCTGCGAGCTGTGCAGTGATGTGATGCAGGCACCCTCACGACGGAGTCACGCTCTGTCCGTGGAGACCAAGGTGACAGCCTGCATGTGCCTGCTCGCCACGGGCACCTTCCAGAGGCCAACAGGGGACACCACAGGCATTACACAGTCGGCCACGTCACGCATCCTCACCCAATTCCTCAGCGCACTGCTGCCTCATGCTGTGGAGTACATCCACTTCCCCAGCACCGCGGCAGAGTGTACAACAAACATGCAGGAGTTCCACAGGGTAGCACGTATGCCTGGGGAGCTAGGGGCCATAGACTGCACCCATGTGGCCATTCACACGCCACCTGGCCCCGACGGCCAGGCATATCGGAACTGAAAGGGGTTTTCCAGTGTCAACTGCCAGGTGGTGTGTGATGCCACTGGGTGCATTATCAATGTCTGTGCCACACACCCTGGCGGAGCACATGATGCCTTCATATGGCACCAGTCTGCACTGTGCCATCGATTCGAGAGTGGGGACATCCCCACGGGTCATCTAGTGGGTGAGTACACATGTATGGAATGCAAACTCTGGGCAAGGGTGGAATGACACAGGTGCCATGGTAGTGGCACACAAGGATATGGGCAATATGGACCTGACATGACACTGATCTCCACTATCTCCACACAGGTGACTGGGATACCCACTCCGTCCCTGGCTGCTCACACTGTACCGCGCCCACGACCTCAAGCGCAGCTGTCTTCAATAGAGGCACATGCATAACATGTAACATCATAGGGCGGGTGTTTGGGATGCTCAAGGCATGCTTCGATGCCTGGACACCTCCGGCGGAGCCCTACAGTACAGCCCCCAAAAGGCCTGTGGGATATTCCTGGCCTGTTGCATCCTGCACAACATGGCCAAAGACCATGGGATAGCCGTATAGGTCCAAGAGGGGGACAGCGATGGGGACGCCAGTGGCGCCGGTGATGTTAGTGATGAGCAGCCCCCCCCAGGACGGAGGGACCCCTGACTGACCCGGCAGGCCCAGCTGCACCGGGACACCATTGCAGAAAAGCACTACACCCAACACAGGTAAGTCAAGGGGACATGTGCAGGCAACACTGTCCATGCGCAAACCACAGGCACACAGGGGAACACACCGTGCACGAAGGTCAGGGGAGTTGAAGGTTCCAGGCATACCAACACACCATCAGAGAGGGGTGAGCACTCATATGGACACACACCAGGCAGCATACATGGGCAGCAGCACAGCACTGCGGAAATGACATTGCCAACACACAGCACCACCAACCACCCCCACCACCTGGACTGTCCACGTACGTGTGTCAGGACCTGGGCACCCTGCACCTTGGTGTACAGTGCAATGCAGGCATCATCATGCACACGCACCTGTGGACAGCAGTTGGGAGTGTGCAGGTGGTCCATATGTCAGCTTGGTGAGCAGAGCACCCAGCAGTGCACTGCCCACCATGACACACATTGCACACAGGGCAGCACCAGACAGGGCCTGCACTGGGAGACAGCTCAGTCAGGTAGCACTGTCCCACGGCCATCACGGATGCGTGGGCTGCCCCGCCGTGGCCCAGCAGCACTGGCAGGCTGAGCAGGGGCCACATCGGGTGGCACTGGTGCACCACCAGGGGTCCCACTGCACGAACGCGACCTTGCCCGCACAGGGGTCTGCATCCTGCCAAACAAACTTGCACCAGGGGTGCTCGGGATGCCCACAGCAGAACCCGGCATTGACAGGCCTGGTGTCGCACGACACTGGGAACGGGGAGTGGAGAGTGCACTGTGTGGGGTGTGTGGTACAGGGGCACCTGACAGTGTGGCCAATGCATCCACGACAGAGACCACTGCCTGGGTCAGCCTGTCAATGGCAGCGGACACATCCGTCCACATAAGGACCAGCTCGGCTCGGTTCTGAGCACACTCCCTGCTATGCCACTCCACGGACACAGACAGTGCCTCCACGGACCTTGCAACCTGCCCCTGCAGCTGTACCAAGTCCTGCAGCAGGTGGGTGTGCGCATCCAATGAGTACTGTGCCCCAATGGCATCGTGACCCCCAGGGTGTGGACGGTCCTGGTGCACAGCACCCCTTGAGGGTGGGCGCTGTTCGCCAGGACCAGGTATGGGCGGATCAAAGGGCGGTGGACATGTGCCACTGCTTGACATTGTACCCCCAGACCTGGTGTGTGACTGCTGCTGCCGCCCCTCCAACTGCTGAGCCCCCAGGTCCACCTGTTCCACCTCCATGCTGACAACAGTGCCAGACACCTGCACAGCCACCGGTGCTGCCCCACCGGTGCTGACAGGCACAGCCTGGGACTGTGCGAGCATGCTGGTACACAGGTGTGAACCAGGAAGGCCCAGGGGCACGTGCTGGCCTGCCATGTATCCGTCATGGGACACACACCTATCACTGCCCATTGCAGGCCTGCTATCATCAATGGTGCAGGTGCGTCACTGCTATAGGCACAGCATGCTGGCATACCTGCATGCCAGACTGCTGTGACACAGGCTGTGCACCCCTGCACCCGTATCACTGACACCGGAGTTGTTTGCCCAGCGTGCATGCTGCTGCAGTGCCTGCAGGCTGGTGGCGGAGGTGGATGGTCCCTCCTCCACGTCCAGCAGGTCTGCAGCACTGTCTGGACCCACCACCATCACCGTCTCCTGAAGACAAACAGGATCTGTAACAGAAAGAGAGTACATGTGAGTGCATGTGAACAACAGCCCCCCCCAACAACACCACCATGTCATACCGTGCAGTGATGGGCTTCCACCTGTCTGGAATCCTCCACCTAATGCGCCACGCAATGGCACTTTCGGCTGCATAGGCCGCAACCAGTGTCTCCTCTGTAGGGGTCAGCTGCAACACCACTGGTGGGCCCCCACCAGTGCCAGCATCGCGCCGCCCTGAAGGCTGCCACCTTCTTCAGCCTCCTGCAGTCAGTCCCTCATCTTCTTGCATTCCTGCACGGAGCGCTGGTGGCTTCCGTGCAGGTTGATGGCCTGAGCTACCCCCTCCCATGCAGCTGCATGTTCCTGAGGGGTGCCCCTCTGTCCACTCACTAGTGGCTCATCCTTCAGGTAGGCCTGGAAGAGGGCCTCCGTCTCTGCCGCAGTGAAGTTCGGCCTCCTCCTACGCCCGCCATCCACACCCTCAGCTTGGCTCTGGTCAGTCATGGTGATCTGTATGGGTGGAAGTGGACACCTGTCACTGTGCAGTCGACAGCATTTCCCCATGAGCATAGCTGCCGGCCCAGGGGGGCGGAAGCCCCCCACGTTTCCACTCCGCATGGCAGACACTGATAGAAAGGGTGCCCTTTGTCCCTTTCTAAGTGCCCTTTTCATGCTCAGCCCCCTCAGCCTTTATCATCCTCTGCCCATGAGCATTGTCCTGAGCATCACACAGCATGTAACTCACCTCTCACCTGCAGTAACCAAATCTGGCCAGCACAACCCACTGTCGCATTTTTATAGCGCAACACATGCAAATGAGGTGTGGCTCAACTTTAATGACATGCTAATCGCGCCACTGCGCCTTTGAATGACTGATCGCATGATTTGCATATGTCGGCTGAATATCGCATATTTGCGCTTTGCGCAATACGGAAGGTCCGGCTGAGCCAATGGCTCAGGTTTGTGGCTGTGTGACACACTGCATTGCGCATGCCCAGACAGCTTACGCATGCGTCTATCATGCTGCAGACCTGCTGAGCGCGATAGGCAATTCAGACCATGGCCACCATTGTGCCAGTGGCGCTACAGCACTGGGCACTATATGGTGCTGTGGCACTACTGCGCGATAGTCCACTGTGGCACTGGTGCATAGCTCGGCAGTTGCGCAGGATGCCTATACATCTGGTGGCGCTGTGTGTAGCCTTGCATCATTGCCGTGACCTTGTGTATGCCCTGTGACCCCTGGCGCTGTTCGCATGCCATGGGTGCGTCCCTATTGCGCTGTCCGGTGACAGCGCCATGTACAGTGACGGCGCTGTTCGAACAGCGCGATTGGAGCCAGTGGTGGTCTATTGTGCAACAACTCCATGTGGGGTTACGGCACAGCGGGGCGCCATATTGCCTGCTGTAAAGTTGGTGCCATGGCTCGGAGGAGGGCAGTGTCCTGAAGCCAGCTGGAAGTGGCCAACCTGGTGGCCTTGGTGGAGTCCCACTGTGAGGCATTGTATGGTGAGGCCCCCCTCACCATGCCTAGGACCCACGTGTGGCAGCAAGTGGCCACTGACCTGGTGGAGGTCACTGGCCGGGGCCGGTCTGCTGAGCAGTGCCGGCACCAGTACAGTGACCTCCGCCGGAGGGAGCCGGAACTTTTGATGCAGCTGCGGTCATGTGCCAGGCGGGGCGTAGTCCCTAGGCCAGGTGAGTGTACCATCTATGCAGTTATATTCTCTGTAGGGGTGTGTGTGTGCTTGGGTGGCTGTGCATAGGTGCCGGCTCGGACACGGTTGGCTGTGTCAGTGTGTGCAGCTGTGCGATGAATGGTTATGGCTGTGTGGGCAGGCACTCTCACTGGGGCAGGGGGCACTCTGCTTTAGAGTCACATTGATGTTTGTCTCAACATATGTCTCCCACAGGCCGGATTGTGAGGACACAGGGCCAGGGTGACGTGGGCCGTGCCAGGGCCCCAGAGCCGGGGAGTGTTGAGCCCCAACAGCAGCAGCAGCAGCAGCGTCAGACCCAGCTGCTGGAGGAGTGTGAGTATCATTACTTCATGGATGCTATTGCATGCTGGGGGGGCAAGACCACCAGCCATGTGGGACACAACCAAAGGGGAGGTCATAATTCCACTATACAAAACACTAGTGAGGCCCCACACTGGAGTACAGTGTACAGTTCCGGAGACCATACCTACGTATGGACATGGACTGGGTGGAGAGGGTTCAGAGGAGGGTGACACAGATGGTGCATGGATTGCATCACAAGTCCTATGCAGACAGGTTGACGGAACTGAACATGTACTCCCTGGAGGGGAGGAGGGTGTGGGGATATGATGGGGACATACAAGTATCTTACAGGGGGGAACAGAGTGCAGGAAAACAGTATTTTTAAGCGTAAAGGATGTTCCAGGACTAGAGGGCATGGGATGAAGTTGGAGGGGGGACGATTCAGAGGAAACATGAGAAAGTATTTCTTCACAGAACGGGTGGTGGACAAGTGGAACACCCTGCCAGAGGAAGTGGTGGGGGCTGACTTGGTCACGGGATTTATGAATGCATGGGTTAGCCATAAAGGAATTCTGGAGGTCAGGGGTAAGGGCAACAGACTTATAGGACAACAGAGTGAACTTACAAGGTCAAATGGCCAGACTGGGTGTCCCATAGGCCCTTATCTGCCGACACTGTCTATGTATCCATGTATGTAGGCATGACACAGGTGACCTGCATCACAGTGCAGTATCACGGCACGCCTGTGTATGCGCCACTGGTGGTCCAGGCATGCACTGGGCACATAGCTGTGTAACTGGCATCGACCACGTTGCCACATCACTTGCCAGCCTAGTTTGTACTGTGATTGACGTGGGCAGTGTGTGGGGCAGTGGTGCGTATAGCTGGTGCCGCTTGTTTGTGATGGCAGTGCATGTTCACTGTGGTGGGTGTACGCCATCACAGGTGCGGACATTGGGCTATATGGCTTGCAGGTTGGGTGGTGTTCAGGGTTGTGGTCAGTCACAGCCATTGACTGTGTTCCCTTTCCTAGGCCTCATTGTGCTCCGCGAGAATGGAGCAGTCACTGCATCAGCTGACCCGGTGTCCCAGGAGAACCAGAACATCCTCCAGGACATACAGCACCATGGGCTAAGGAGGAGGCACAGCCAAGAAAGACGGCACCAGGCAGCAGAGGACCAGTCTGCTAGGCCTTAGGCCAGATCCCCTTCTCCACCCATCCCTCCCACTCTGCCTTCCCTCTCCCAGTTGTTCATCCCTACCCCTTGCCCACCCCTACCTTGTACCCTACCCCTCTTGTAAATAGTTGTTTGATGTTGATTTTAGAATGTACACATTTTATAATACACATTTATATTTTGTTATGAATACTGTGTTGGTCTCTGATTTGCAGCTGGCTATGGTTGCTCAGTTGCAGTGGTGTGCATGCCATCTGGGGTGGTGTGGTCCTGGGTATATGTGTGTGTGTGTGTGTGTGTGTGTGTGTGTGTGTGTGCATGGGGAGGTATCACCAGCATGGCATTGACTTTCTGTTGGTCTTGCCGTCTGCTGCCACCCACTGCTGGGTGCACAGGGTGGGTCTGGCTTGTATGCTTCTCTGCAGCATGGGGTTGACGTGTGCCAGGGGGGATGCATGGTGTTTCCTGCAGTGCCAGTCACTGCACATGAGCGGTGTCTTGGGGTCACGGTGTGGTGTGCTGCGCGTGGGGGCTGATGCACTGTGGTTGTCAACCCCTGTGTGTGGCACTCTCCGCCTGCCAGTGGTTGTGCTGGGGTGCCATGGCTCTGCTATGCTTTGCTGGCTTGTCCCCATGGGCACGTGATCATCCGTCCCACCCCAGTGATGCTGTTCTTGGGTGTGCAGGTGTGGTGTGGGTTCTGCAGTGTGTTCCTGTGCCCATGTGTGGCATGGCTGGTGGTGGGCCCCAGCCTGCCTCCTGGATGTGCAGTTCCATTGCTCTGGGGAGGGGCTGTGCTTGTGCTATGGCAGCTCTGGAATGCTCAGCTGAGCTTCCATGGTTGCGCCATAGCGCAACATTTTGGCTCAGCTTCTCCTTCCTGGTTGCGCGATGGCACAGTATGTGCGATATTCAGATGTTGGTTGCTTGCGCAATTTGCTCTGCTCCATGTTTGAGTATCGCACCTGTTGCGCATTTGCGCAACTGGTTTGCGCTTGCTCCTGCTGTTGCACCAGTTTTGAGCGCAGTTTGAATATCCAGGCCAGAGCATATAAAATTGGGTTACAGTCATTTAAATTAAATGGACAATTTTAAACAAAACCGCCTTATACTGAATATGTTCTTCTACCCTAGTTTCTAGTAATAATATTGGTGGTTGATTACCTACTTCAGCAGAAGTGCCCTTGAGAGTGTGTCTTGTCAGGAGTCCAAGATCAAAATAACAAACAGCATTCTTTTCTTTCAGCCATCTGGTTACATTCAGTTTCAGTTCCAAATTTCCAGCGATGTCACAGCTCACAACGATGATGACTGTTTGGTCATGCAGACCTGGATACTGAATTAACTGATCAGACACATGCCCAGGCACACTGCTAACATTCAATTAAAATGTATGTATTCTTCCTAATTAGTGATGCCTCATGACAGGTAATAGTTACCCCTTTGATATTTTCAAGCAACTTCCTGATGCGTTAGGCCACCTATTTGTGAAATCTAACATATATCAGAAGTTGCTTCCTCCTTATATGTCATAAAATGCAGCTTGGTTTCCTGGATTTCAAAGTAGGTGGATGTTTTACAATGTGTTACAACCTGGTATTTGAAGGAAGCTTTTAATTAGATTTTCCATTGGGTCACGGAGAGGCTACCTCCTTACCACACTTTTGAAATTCCAGCTCCCATGGTGCTATTCTGCTGGTTTCCATATTTTCAATCAATCAATAAATCAAAATCTTTATTTATCCAGGTGAACATCATTGAGCAGAGCTCTTTTACAAGATGGACCTGGTTAGAACAGGGTCGGGTAACATCCATCATAAAATTATATAAATACATGTAAATAAGTATATAAACACAAACACAATGGCACAGTAATAGGGGAGTCAAATGATAAAAGGAAGACAAGGCAAGCCATAACAGAGGAGGATTCAAATACAAGGGGGCAGGTCCACCATTGAACCATGCAACTGTATATAAACCATGTTCTCTGTATAGAAGTACCAGTTAGTTAATTTACCAGGGGCAGTCACTAGTACTAGCCATGAAAATGGCTTGGAGAACCACCAACTAATGGTAGATGGGGTACCAGGAGGAGTATATAATATGTAAGTGAATGATAAACATTGTGAGAAGTGAAGTCCCAAGGATAGGTCGGTAGAACTGATGTGGCGGTGGGGGCCTACAGGGAGAGGGAAAGGGGAGTTAGTACTTTTATAGTATGATTGCAAGTAGATTGTGGATGAGTGCAGTATAGAGTTGTGAAAAGAAGGTTGGAGAAAGCGAGAAGATAGACCAGTATCAAAGAGAGGACAGAGGCATCAAGGTGTTACATGAAAGCATGATGACAGACCAGGGCCACGGAGGAGACAAACACTAGAAGTAATTAATTCATGGTTAAATGGTACAGGTTAGCATGATGACAATTCATGGTCATGGGAAACAATTGCACTGATCATTTCTGAGGCGTGATATAAGAGCTTGAAAGATGAGATGCCGATGGGTGACCTCAGTTTAAGTTTTTTTTGCAATTTATTCCACAAGGAGGACAGTGTAAAGCTTACAGCAGCCCTGCCAAAGCGAGAGTTAACTTTGGGAACCATCAGTAAGAGAGATTTGCAACTTCTCAGGGCATAATTGCCTATTGGTTTTATAGGAAGACAGACTGTAATATATTGGGGCAGTTTTTGGGAGATGGCTCTCAGGGTCCATGAGGCTGCATTTTTATCATGCCTGAATTGAAGAGAACTCCACCCCACTGAGTGATATAGGGAGCAGTGGATCGTGGAATAAGGCAGGCCTGTGATGAACCTCAAAGCTCTATGATATAATGTGTCAAGTTTGGTGAGGTAGGAAATGGGACAGTGACTGTAGAGGATGTCAGCATAATCTATCAAGGATAGAAAGGGTTGATTGTACCAGCTGTAGTTTGGCATCTCTAGTTAAGAAGCAGGCTATCCTAAAGAACAGGCCAAGTCTCTGTCATCATTTTTTGAGTAATTCTTCAACGTGCACTAAAAAGGAGAGCCTGTGGTCCAGCCATACTCCCAGGTATTTGAATTTACGGACAAATTCCAACTTCTCGCCAAGAATTGTAATAATCTGCGGCACAGGATCTGATAGGGCTGAATTTTCCATTTGGGCAGAGGGAGAAAAGAGCATTTCTTTTGTTTTCTTGGCGTTAAGTAATAGTTTTTTGTTTAGGAGTTGGTGTTGCAGCAGGTTGAACTCAGATTGAAGGTCATTACATGCAGATTGTAATGATGGGTGGCTTACATAAAGAACTGTGTCATCTACAAACAGATTAATGTTGGCCTTAGTTATGCTTTCATCAATATTGTTGATGTATATTGCAAATAAGATCGGTCCTAAGATAGAACCCTGGGGAACACCTCTTAGGAGAGGTTTGAGAGTTGAGAGATCTCCTTCCGCTTTCACCTGCTGGAAACGATCAGAGAGGTAGTTGTTGAACCACTGTAAAGATATTGGGTCAACACCTAGTGAGGTCAGGAAAGAGAGTAGCAGAGAATGGTTGACAGTGTCAAAAGCCTTGCTCAGGTCCAAGAATACGGCGCAGGTATAATTCCTGTTGTCTAGCTCTCTTTGCCAGTCATTAGTCACTTTGGCAAGTGCTGTGATGGTACTATGTTTAGCTCTAAACCCTGATTGAACTGGATTAAGCAGGTTATTAGCTTCTAGATACTGCCTCAGCTGGTTACTTACAACTTTTTCCAGTAATTTTGACAAGACCGGGAGAATCAAAACTGGTCTGTAATTATTCAGATCACAGGAATTTCCGGACTTGAACAGGGGTATGATGTGTGCTGTTTTCCATATTGAAGGAATGGATCCTTGAGTTAATGATAGGTTAAATAAATGGGTAATGGGCATGGCTAACATATGGATGGCCACCTTCAAAAAATATGGGTCGAGGGTATCTGCACCAGCACTTTTTTTTAAATCCAGTTTTAGCAATAGGTCTTCAACTTCTTTCAGAGTAGTAGGACGTAAGGAGAAGACTGAATCGGTGATGCTAGGATCTGCACCTTGATTATCCACCTGAGAGTGTATCAGATTCACAGGGGAATTGTCGAAGGCTAAGCCTGCAGTCGCAAAGTGATTATTGAAGGCATTCGGAACTTCCAGTCTGTCACTAATGGTGTTATTGTTTAAGGAGACTTCATCAGGTAGTGAGCCACCGGACATGTGACCAGACAAGTCCTTGATGGTTTTCCAAAATTTTGTAGGATTTTTGGAGGCAGAGAGAAATTCAGAATGATAGTATGCAGCTTTTGTATCTCTAACCATTCTAGTACATGAGTTTTGTGCCCTTTTGAACTTGCACCAGTCCACAGCAGACTGGGTTTTGGGTGCTTTTTTCCATAGGTTATCTCTTTCAGCCAATGCAGATTTTAATAATGGTGTGAACCATCTACATGCATTTTTTGCTATTCGCACCTTAACTTTAGGGGCATATTTATTTAGGGCATTTAGGATAATTTTGCTGAATATGTCGAATGTTGATTGCATGTTTTTTGCCAAATAGAACTCTTGCCAATACAAGGAGTGTTTCAGTTAATTTATGTAGGCAGTGAGATCAAAGCTCCATCTAGATCTCTTGGCAGCAAACTTCGGCGAAGTAGTAGGTTTGTTGCTTGATCTTATGCAAGCAATAAATGAGTGATCACTGATATCACTGAAGAAGATGCCAGCAAAGGAGAAGAGATGTGGTTTATTCACTAGGATACCATCTAGCAGGGAGCTGTTATCCACGTTCTTTTTATTTACTTGTGTTGGTTCGACAGTGTGTTGCGATAATCCATGGGTGACACAGAAAGCTATGAGAGGAGCAGCAGTTTTAGATAGCCAGTCTAAATTAAGATCCCCAAGAATAATTATTTCTGAGGATTGACGTTCAATGATATTACTCAGATGAGGTAACAATTGTGGATCGGCAGAAGGAGGTCTATAGCACCCTATGATACATAATGTTGAAGTGTGCGAGATGGTGACTGGAAGAGACAGACATTCATAAGCATATGCAACAGATAAAGCACTCAGACAGGATGCCGTATGCCTATCCTTGACATAGATGGCAACCCCTCCACCCCTGGAGTGTCTGTCTGCTCTAAATAGTTAGGAATATTGACTTCCCTGTTGGAGGTGGTCGGTCTAAGCCAGGTTTCTGAAACCACTAAGATGTCTGGTCAAGTATTGAGGACCCAGGCCTGGATCATGGAGAACTTTTTTTTAACAGACTGCATACATTAATGTGGAGGAAACTCATGCCTTTCAGTGTGGCAAGGTCAGAGGGTGATGTGATTGCAGCTGGTGGCCGTGGATTGAGCGCCATATTTCCTGAGCACAGGAGAAGAAGGAATAAAAGTCTTCTTAGAGTGGCAATAGTAAGCTTCGTACTGGCAACCCCTTTACCTCATTGTGGGCCATCATCCTGGGGTGCGCACCCCAACATTTTTGCCCTTCCCACTAAGGGTGGCAGAGATGAGTACTCTGACTGCTATCTGTAGAGGTGATGCCTCTATGATGTTGGCAGAAGTCATAAGCTGAGGTGGTAATTCATTTCGTGTGTACCAGCGGTAAAGGTAATATGAAAATAGTGTTGAAGAATTGGGGAGTTGAAAAGGCATATATCCACGTAGGGACAGTAACTGGTTACAGAACAGATCAGATTAGAATCCACAGTAATAAAGGCTTGAGGTGGCATATATTGGGCATGCTATATGAGAAAGAAGAAGGACCAGAACAGGATCCACGATTTGACACACATAGTAGAATAAGGATTAGGGGGGCTAGAGAGGAATGAGCTAGAAAGCTGGGGTGGGGTTTATGTGTATTTAATCAGGACCGGGGGGTTGGTAGGTGGGCAAACAAATTGACAGCTAGGGCTCCCTTCCTGAAGGTAATCAGTCCCTGAGGGCAAGTCCGTTCCTGCTTTTCTGTGAGGGGCTGGTGGCTTCAGACCTGGACTGTGGGTGGCAGTCTGGCAGGTTGGGTTCATCAGAGAACCACAGCTGTGGCTCTCAGACTACCTGGAAGGAGAAGGCAGAGGAGAATTAAATAAGAAAGTCAGAGGGAGTGGGGCTGCTCTTGGAGCTAAAAAGAAATGCAGACTGGCTTAATGGGGGGGGTTGCAGACCAAGATGTTAGGCAAGGTGCCTCCAAGTCTGAGTGAGTAATAACAGGGCTATTTAAAACACAATACTAGCATAGAAAGGTGAAGGGGGGTTTCAAAGGCCTGAGCTGAGATCGCTACTGGTCTTATGAGGAACACAATACAGGCATTTACATTAAATCATAAAACTTCAGCTATAAAATACAAACAAGACAGTTTTAACAGAAAACATAATCTAGCACAATATAATCAACATTAACAGTGCAGAGCTATATCAAGCAATCAATCAATCAATCAAATCTTTATTTATTCAGGTGAACATCATTGAGCAAAGCTCATTTACAAGATGGACCTGATAAGGTCAAGGTTCAATAGTTGGTACATAAACAGATACATTCAAGACACTTATATATGCATAACAGATACAGTCAAAACACTTATATATATACAATAATCAAGGGACAGAAGTTGATTAAAACATAACAGGACAAGGTAGGTTATATGAAAATTACACTAGAAAATAAAGTATATACATATCCCAATAGAGGAGTCAAGGCATGCACGTAACATAAGGTACCCAGAATTACCAGGTTCCAGGGCAAGCTAAAGTAGCCAATGAGACATAGTGTTTGAGTGACTGAGAAAATGGTGATCACAGCCTCTGGTAAAAGACCTGGAAGGGATGGTGGGGGATTCTGGCAGGGGCTGGGGCTAATACTAGGAGGTATGGGGAGTAATTAGGGTTGGTGTAAGGGCCAGGTGTTAGTGGGAGAAGATTATAGTCAGGGGGGTAGCAAGATCTGTGTAGGTAGAGTTATAGGGAACTGAGGTACCATAATATGGGTCTGTCCGGGAGGGAGAACTGTGGAGAAAAATTATTCCATTTATGGGGGTTGTCTGGAAGGGGGAGGGTTATGAAAGTGACTAGACTAGGTCCTGTGGTAGCAGTTGCATTTCTCTGTGAAGAAACTTGTGCAAAGCTGTTTAAAGGATGCTAGAGGTATAAGATTGGTCAGCTTTAGGGTCTTATGCAGAGTATTCCATGCCATAGCTAGAGAATAGCTGATTGCAGACCTCCCTTGCCGGGTGTTGACTTTAGGTATCTTGAGCATGATGAAGTTGTTGCTTCTTAGCGCATAGGAGCTAGCTGTGGCCTATGTGAAGCAGTCTAAAATATAACTTGGAAGTTTCTTAGACAACGCTCTGTAAATCCATAGTGCAGCATTTCTGTTCCTTCTGAGGTGTAGGGATGCCCATCCAACTGCAGCATAGAGAGAGCAATGATGAGTGTTAAATGGAAGATCTGTTATGAACCTTAGTGCTCTGTAGTACAGGGTATCCAACTTACATAGATAGGAGATGGGGCAATGACTATAATGGAAGTCTGCATAGTCAACAACTGAAAGAAATGTGGCCTGGACTAACCTCATCTTTGAGTCTCTGGTTAGGAAGTGTTTTATTCTGAAGAATAGGCAAAGCCTCTGGCGAAGTTTTTTCAGCAATTCTTCAATATGACGTGTGTAATATATATGGAGCCAATCGGAGTGCTCCTGTGGCTGACTGCAGCCAGTGGGCCACAGCAGTAAAATACTCTGGATTTAAACCCAGAGATAACTGTCCTCATGTAAAGAAAGCAAAAATTGGCAGCTAGAGCTCCCTTCCTGGAGGTAATCAGTCCCTGAGGGCAAGTCCATACCTGCGTTTCTGTGAGGGGCTAGTGGCTTCAGACCTGGACTGCGGGTGGCAGTCTGGCAGATTGGGTTCATCAGAGAACCACAGCTGTGGCTCCAGACTACCTGGAAGGAGAAGGCAGAGGAGAATTAAATAAGAAAGTCAGAGGGAGTGGGGCTGCTCTTGGAGCTAAAATGAAATGCAGACTGGCTTAACGGGGGGGAGGGGTTGCAGACCAAGATGTTAGGCAAGGTGCCTCCGAGTCTGAGTGAGCAATAACAGGGCTATTTAAAACACAATACTAGAGTAAAAAGGTGAAGGGGGGGTTCAAAGGCTTGAGCTGAGATAGCTACTGGTCTTATGAGGAACACAATACAGGCATTTACATTAAATCAGAAAACTTCAGAAAACATTCAAAGAAACATGTTTTTATCTCAAAAATATAATACAATATAATAACTAGCAGATGCGATCCATCATAAATTTCACTGACAGTTGCAAGAGGCAAGCAGTATTGTGCAGCTCTGCCTGTGAACCCAAGATGAAAAGCATTGTCCCAATGTTTATTAGGTTAGAACTGAGGTGCTATGCTACTTTTCTAAACACAATCTTTGCCAATCATTACTATCTCCTTTTTCAGGTTTTGATTACAATCATAAGCCTGTTTTACTTCTGATTACCAAGATGTAAGCAATCAGAAAATGTTTGCAGAGTTCCCTAGTTATGAACATGTAATCTAGCCTAGAATATATCTTGTATCTAGCCGAGTAGTACATGTAATCTTTTTCTTTTCTATGTAGATCCCACCATATGTCCACCATGTTATGTATATCTAAAAATCCCTGTAGCATTCTTGCTTTATATTTGTCCCATTTTAATCCAGGAGATGTTTTATCCAAGTCATTATTCAAAATACAATTCAAATATCACTCATTACAACATTTTCACAGTTCCCTCTATAAAGTAGTTTGTTAACTTCAGCTAAAAAGCTTCCACAGCCTTTGAAATGTACATAAATTGACAAAAAAGTATCTCTCAAACCTCTGTTTGTTTTCACCAGCATAATTATTCCCCCTTTATCTGTTATGGAATCTGCTATTTTCCCCTTAAAGTGTTTTCTAAAAAGAAGAGTCAACCTGGCAGAGTTTTTAGTTTAACTTTGTGAATGGTATCAGCCCCCCTCCCATTTTTCCTTCAAATTTTTCTATTTTCAAAGTAGTTGGAAATGTTTCCTGAAGCATGATCAGATCTAAGTTCAACCTTTGTATCCTGGATATGATTCTTGCTTTTTTTGCTGGTGAATTTATACCATTTACATTCTAAGTTGCTAGTTTAAATATGTCAATTTCCCTGTACTATTGTCATCACAGCTGTCCTTTTTTACTTTTTCTGATTTTCCTTTTCTGTATGTTTTAATCCTTCTCCCTCTCCCTACATCCTCCCCTTTCCTCCACCTTATGCCAAGAATCCTGGTCCAGCATACCCCCTTCCTTCTCTTGGAGACAACTGTTGGATCATCAGTAGCCCACCAAGGCCTCCCTGTCTCTATATCAATATTGATCCTTTTCAGTATAGCCATGGCCAGTTCATATTTTAGTCCAGCAAAAGGGAAAAAAGTGTCATTTTCATTATTCTTTCGTCTTTACTCCTTTTCTTTCTTCTATGTTTTATCCTTGTTCAAATGTTGAAAGAAATGTCTGGTAAATTGATTTTTAGGTGTTGTATTGCTTCACTGACTGTGCCTAAAATATTACCTGATTGTTCAACAACATTTTCAATCTACTTAGAAAAATCACATAGGCTTTAATCCCTTCTTTCCACAGTACTTGTGGAACCCCTCCAATTTGTTTCCTTTATTCCTACAATATGTTTGAAAAGTCATGTTTTAAACATATAGCCTTATCCCAGTATATAAACTTGTTGGACGTGAAATAAAATCTCTCATAATTCTGCCCTTCCCCTCAGATGTTAAAGTTTTTGCACTCATTGGTCTTGACCTTCCTGGCACCCTCACCCCATAGTTAAGTAAGTGAACCCTATTATTGGTAGTCTTGTTTCAGTTTCCAATATTTTTGAAAAAATGTCCATCACCACATCTTTCAATGGCACATCTTTCTACCATTTTGGAAAGATCCCCAAAATCCTGATGTTTTCTTTTTCTTTTTTGCTTGGTTTTCTTGGCTGTCTCCTTTCGTTTTAATATAATCTTGATGTGTCTTTAAATGTTTAACTTCTTGATCTTATGGCTCATCAGAATCTTCTCATTTTGATTATTGGGTTCCTAGCTCATTTATTCTTTTGATGTTTTTTTTTTTAAATCTATCTTTGTAATGATTTCTGCAAAGTTATTCCAAGAGTCTGGGAGATGCTGTAGTTCATCTATAATAACTTGAAGTGTAAAATTTTGTTTTTATTATTTGTGATGCCCATTCAGGTGGAATATCTTTGCTTGTTCCTGGAATTTCATAATTTTTTCCTTCTAACGCTTCTGTATGTTTACCATACTTATCAAATTCTTCATCTGAGAGCTGGGTTCCATGTCATAACGGTGAATACATAACAGTGCCATACACATGGGCAAGTGCACAACGCAAAAACAACAAGCATTTGTCAATGCCGAATGTTGTCTTGCCTTGCATTGGCATTAGTAGTGCAGAAGTTAGAGAGATACATAATGGGAATGGCAGTGAAGTATTGAACTGATGCCAACCCCACTCCCACCCTGCAGAGACTGACAGGCACTGGGATGTGTCTTTGGATTGTTGGCCATTGTGCTCACGCAATTTCACCTCACCCTACCCTGCAGACACTGACAAGTGTTGTGGTGTGCCTTGGGGTCTTCTGGCCTTACTGTGCAGGATCAGTGGGTGACACCAGGGGTGGGGGTCCACAGGATATGGCAGCCCATGCCAGTCCACCAGAAGCTGCCATTCTCCCTTCAAAACAAGCCAGAAATGTGCCATAATATCAGACCAGTGTCAGTGACACCCCCAGCCCATACCTCTTCACCTAGGACTGGGGGCCAGTGGAGAATGGGCTGTACTTGCCCCGGTATGAACTGGACAACCAGTCAGAGAGGGGCACATAGGTGGTACGACAGCCCCAAAGTAGATGCCCTCTGTACCAGCTGCACTTGATTCTCTGGCAATGTGCAGGATCATGCAGTTGTCTGTCCCCTTGCCTGCCCCCAGCCCACCGCAGACATGGGTCCTGTGACCATGATTTGGGCATGGAGTAAGCATACAACAATGGCTCTGGATGCTGTGGGATGCCCCAAAGGTGCACATCCTGTGCATGGGGGGTCTCTGCAGCTGTCCACCCCCTTTGCAAGAGTGGAGCAGCTGCAAGCATTGTGTGGAGCATGCCCTTATTTCAAAGCATATTACATATAGAATAATGCATGGGGTGGCGTGTGTATTGAGAATTTTACACACACCTGAGGTGTGGGATGCTACATAAACCCTGAGGGCAAAGCCCAAGGGGTTTAGTAAAGCAGCCCACACTGATTATTGCTAATGTGTTAAGTTACGAGCGCGGGTTGTGCAGTTGCTATGCACCTCGTAATACCGTCATTTTATGGAGCATTGTCACCAAATTTTCAACACAGGCATTTTAGGACCTCTGTTCATGAACAGTATCACTGTCATTTTTGCAATAGAAACATAGAAACATAGACTTTGACGGCAGATAAGGACCATTTGGCCCAACCAGTCTTCCCATTTCTCTACCTACTGGATAAGCTGCAGATTCTAGTTAACCAACAGCCTACTTCCTGCAACCCCCAACTATAATTGCCTTGTGTCTGTCCCATGCATGTTTGAATTCCCCCACTGTTTTAGACCCAACGACCTCCTCAGGAAGGCTGTTCCAAGTATCCACCACTCTCTCCATGAAAACAAATTTCCTCACATTACTCCTGAGCCGTCCCCCCTCTTTCTTTAAATTGTGACCCCTTGTTCTTACACATCTCTTTTTCTGAAAGATGCTACCCTCCTGTACTTTGTTGATTCCCTTGAGGTACTTGAACATTTCTATCATGTCCCCCCTGTCCCTCCTTTCATCAAGAGTATACATATTAAGCTCTCTCATTCTCTCTTCATATGGTTTCTGCTGCAGACCCTGCACCATTTTAGTTTCCCTCCTCTGCACTGCTTCCATCCTGTCTATGTACTTGCGTAGATGAGGTCTCCAAAACTGCACACAGTACTCCAGATGGGGTCTCACCAACTGTCTGTACAAAGGGATAACCACTTCCCTTTTTCTACTTGTGATGCCCCTTCCTATGCATCCCAGTATTCCCTGGCTCTCCTTACTGACTTTTCACATTGCTTACCCACCTTTAGGTCATCTGATATGACTACCCCCAGGTCCCTTTCCATTTTTGTTGTTGTTAGTACCTCCCCTGCTATTGTGTACTCTTCTCCTGGGTTTTTGTTTCCCAGGTGCATTACTTTGCACTTCTTTGCATTGAATCTAAGTTGCCAAATGTCTGACCATTCCTCCAACCTTGCCAAGTCCTTCTCATCTTTTCTACCCCCCCTTGTGTATCAACTCTGTTACAGATTTTGTGTCATCTGCAAAGAGGCATACCTTTCCCTCAGACCCTCTGCAATGTCACCTATAAAGATGTTAAAGAGGACTGGACCCAGTACTGAGCCCTGAGGTACTCACTAGTAACCCCCTTTCTTCGGAATGTGTTCCATTCACTATTACCTTCTGTGTCCTGTTGTGCAGCCAGTTTGCTACCAGACTACCACCCTGGGACCCAATCCCAGGCTGGCTAACTTGATTATTAATCTTTTGTGCGGGACTGCGTCAAATGCCTTGCTAAAGTCTAAGTAGGCCATATCCACAACCCCTCCCTGGTCTATTACTTTGGTCACCCAGTCAAAGAAATCAATTAGATTCATCTGACATGACCTTCCTGCTGTTAATCCATGCTGCTTTGGGTCCTGTGCCCCGCTGGCCTCTAGGTACTCAACAATTCTTTCTTTCAGAAGTGATTCCATCATTTTCCCAACCACTGAGGTCAAACTTACAGGTCTGTAGTTTCCTGCTTCTGCCTTGCTCCTCTTTTGTGAAGGGGAATCACATCTGCCCTCCTCCAGTCCTCAGGTACCACCCCATCCTGCCATGATCTGTTAAAAAGCATAGTCAGTGGTGTCACTAGGTCCTCTCTTAGTTCTTTTAGGATTCTGGGGTGAATCCCGTCAGGCCCCATTGCTTTGTCCACCTTGAGTTTTAGGAGTTCTTTCAGGACTCTTTCTTCTGTGAATGGACTGGTGTCAACCCCCTACCCAGAGTGCTTCTATTGTCTGGTTTAGGTAACTCCTCCTCATCTTCTTTTGTGAATACTGAGCAAAAGTATTCTTTCAGTATCTCTGCCTTTTCACTTCTCTGCCCCTCCCTCTCTCCTTTATTAATCTTCACTATCCCTCCCTTAACCTTTCTATGCTCCCTAAAGTACCTATAAAAGGTTTTATCCCCCTTCTTAACTGAGTTGGCTATTTTTTTCTCAGTTTGGGCCTTTGCTACTCTGACTGCCTTCCCCACTTCTTTCTGCTTTAATTGATACAGTTCCCTGTCATGCTCCTTCTGTGATTCCTTATACTTTTTGAATGCAGCCTTTTTCTCCTTAACCTTCCCTGCCACCTCTTTTGAGAACCATAGTGGTTTTTTACTCCGCTTTGTTTTCTTTATTTGTTTCACACAAAGGCTTGTTGCCTTTATGATGGCAGTTTTGATTTTTCTCCATTGTTCTTCCACCCTCCTTTTTGGTCATTTGCTAGTGCATTCTTCAGGTATTCACCCATTTTGCCAAAGTCAGCCCTTCTAAAGTCCAGTATCCTTGTTTTTGTATGGCTTATCTCCATGGTTGTGCTCATTGTGAAGCACACTGTGCAGCGGTCGCTTGTTCCCAGATGTCTACTGACTTCTAAATTTGTGATCCTCTCTCCATTTGAGAGTACCAGGTCTAATATTGCTCCCTCCCGGTGGGTTCCAACACTAGCTGTCTAAGGCCTGCCCCCTGCAGGGCATCGAGAATGACCCTGCTCTTGGATGTGGCTGCAGTACATGTTATCCAGTTAACATTTGGCATATTCAGGTCCCCCATCAACAGTATCTCCCCTTTTTCAGCCATTTTGAGAATGTCCTCTATCATTTTGTTGTCCATTTCCTCCCCTTGAGATGGGGGTCTGTATACAATCCCTGTGTGGACTGTGATGCCATTCCCTGTCTCCAAGATGACCCAGAGTGCCTCTTGTCCTCCCCCTTTACTTTTTAGTTCTGTAGCTTTGATCCCTTCCCTTATGTATAGAGCTACTCCACCTCCTCTTTACCTTCCCTGTCCCTTCTGTAGATTGTGTACCCTGGTATGTTGACATCCAGTCATGGTTCTCGTGTACCATGTTTCCGCACTCCACAATATCCAATTGTTCATCTTCCATCAGGCTACTAGCTCAGGAAGCTTGTTTCCCAGACTACGGGCATTGGTACTCATTGCCCTCCATTTAATGTTGGCTTTATCCTTTTCCCCATCCCTGCTCTTATTGTCCTTGTCTATTTTTCCATTTACCCCTGTCCTGCCCTGTGTTGAGCTCTGTACCTCAGTGTTTACCTTACTACCTTGCTATGTTTTGTGGGGGGAGGCTTGAAATTTCCTGCCTTTTATCAGTGCCTCCCCCCTTGGCTAGTTTAAAAGCTTGCCAAGGAAGCATGTAAACCTATCACCTAGGAGCTTGGTTCCCTTCATGGTCAGATGCAGACCATCATGCCAGTATAGACCTTTATCTCTCCAGGTGGACCCCCAGTCCCCAATGAAGCCAAAGCCCTGTGCTCTGCACCAATTTTGCAACCATTCATTAAACTGCATGGTGTGCAGTACCCTAGCCTCACTCCTGCCATGGACTGGTAGTACCTCTGAGAAGGTTACCATGCTTGCTATCCATCTAAGGCCCCTCCCCAACTCCACAAATTCATTCTGCACTGCACTGATCCCATGCCTAGCTAGGTAATTTGTCCCAAGGTGGACTCTGATATCTAGTTCCCTCTCCTGTGATGCTGCTTCTGCAATCCTGAGGATTCACTTCCTGTCCCTCCAAGCCATGGCACCAGGCAGGCACCTTACTTCCTTCTCTTCCTTTCCCAGTTTTACCCCCCTAACAATAGAGTCCCCTATCAGAAGCTGTTTCCTTCCCCTGTGGTGTCCCTTACCACTCTTTTGTGGGTCTCCCTTGTGGATGTCCTCAACATTCTTCTGGGTCTCCACAGAGGGTGCCATCATAGAGGAACCTTGCTCTGCCAGAATGGCATATGATTTGTGTAGAGGTACAACTAGGGGCTTCACCTCTGGTCCACCACCCGCACCCTCCCAGAACCCACTGTGGTCCAACTGCTCTTCATACTTGGCAACCTCTGAGGCAGTGGTTGTGGCAGTGGTGCTCTTTGGAAGGGGGAGGCCTCCTTAGTACTTGCTAGTTCAGCCTGGAGGTGGGCAACCTCCTCCCTCAGAGCTGACAGTTGCCTGCAAATAGGACAGCAACGCAGTTTCCAGAATGTCTCCCGGAAAACTGCTGCCTCACAGCCAGTGCATTGCACCACTCTCCACATGTCCCTCTCTCTTATAATATGCAAAATGTAATATATATATATATATATATATATATATATATATAGATATATATTTATTATTATTATTTGTGGTGTGTACCTACCCTGTTTGCACTGTGCTGGGTTATTAAGGATATGACAGTTCTGCCCCAAGACCTGTTGAGAAAGTGATGTCAGAACTGTGGCTATAAAGGAAATGCCACGCCTGGGGGTGGGGTGTGGGGTAGGGTGGGTGGGTAGTCCACAGCCACTGTTGACTGTTAGAAACAATCAAATACACAACTGGTCCACCACCCTGGTGAGTATTGCCCTTTATAGTAATTCAACTAACACCACAATTTACTAGACCACGGCTCCTGCACAAACTACTCTACTGAGTCCAGGGATAAAAATTAACTCACTCCTCAGCCAGCAGGACACTTTTAAAATGTTGCAAAAATATCCTTCCAAATCCTAGGACTCAACCCCAACAATCAAGCAAATTCAATTGTATCTCACTCCCTCTGGTTATAAAATTACTACACTTTTAATGGAATCCTACAATTCTTTGCTTAATGCCAATAAGGAAAAAAAAATGAAACTTTTTGTAGAAAGCGTAGCTCCCCTTCTTAACGAGTATTATGCCCTACCAGGTTTCCAGGTCCTAAATGGAGTTATAGTTTGTTCTTTGCAGTGTAGCAAGGTTCTCAGCTTCCAACAGACAAATCAAAGTCAGTGTGACTGGCTTTTAACTGTGAAGGATGCCTAAGACAGCACAGTGATGAAACCCCACCCAGAGCCAATTATTGACTAGTGACACCTGTGATGTAAGCAGGCCTTTCAATGTAGGCAGTCTGCTATGTCTGATTTCAATACACAAAATCTTTCAGTAAAACCAGGGATAAAAACTTAACTTCTCAGCCAGCAGGACACTTTTAAAATGTTACAAAATATCCTTCCAAATCCTAGGTCTCAACCCCAACAATCAAGCAAATTCAGTTGTATCTCACTCCCTCTGGTTATAAAATTACTACACTTTTAATGGAATCCTGCAATTCTCTGCTTAATGCCAATAAGGAAAAAAAAATGAAACTTTTTGTAGAAAGCGTAGCTCCCCTTCTTAACAAGTATTATGCCCTACCAGGTTTCCAGGTCCTAAATGGAGTTATAGTTTGTTCTTTGCAGTGTAGCAAGGTTCTCAGCTCCCAACAGACAAATCAAAGTCAGTGTGACTGGCTGAAATATGTTTTCGCACTTCCGGTGCAGAATAGCGCGGTTGCTGTGCGAAATCAGTGTTCGGACACTGATTTCAAGACAGCAACCGCTGGCAATCGGAAGCAGAAACACATTTCACCAGGATGTGAAAATGACAGCTGCACAGTTCACAAGAAGGTGTGGTAAAATGCCAATGGTGAGAATCTGGCATGCAAATAGTGCAAATGTGCCAACGCACAAGCGTGTGTTGCAGAGTTGCTGCGCATGTTTGTAAAACAGTCACTTTATGGAGTATTGTCACCAAATTGTCAACACAGGCATTTTAGGATCTCTGCTCATGAACAGCGTCACTGTCATTTTCATGATGTGTCCCAAACACTGATTTCGTACCACGACCATGCTATTCTGCGCCGGAAGTGTGAAAACACATTTCAGCCAGGATGCGAAAAATGACAGCTGCATGGTTCACAAGAAGGTGTGGTAAAATGCCAATGTTGAGAATCTGGCATGAAAATATTGCGAATTCACTATCTTACGAGCGTGTGTTGTGCAGTTGCTATGCACGCATGTAAAACAGTCATATGTTGGATTTTTCCCACCAAATTTGCAACATAGGGTTTTTGAGAGCCCCCCTCATGAACAATGGCACTGTCATCTCCTTACACAGTCCTGAAAGGTGATTCCACGCAGTGACTGCGAAATCACCTTTCAGGATTGAATAACGCCATGACAGTGCAAGAATTCATGAGAAGTGGTCCCAAAAACCCTATGTTGAAAATTTGGGGCAAAAATTCACAAAAATTGGCTGAGATATGTACTAAAGTTGAAAAAAACCCTATCTATCCCATTATACAGCTTACCAGCATTTCCTCAGTTCGTGGTTGACTTTGAAGAATGCAGACGTGTTCCCGGTCCACCGATGATCATCATGCTGAGCTCCGGAGGTAAGTATGGGGTATGGGGGGGTGTGGAGAGGCAGGGTGCACAGTGGGTGGGTGCGGGTGGGAGCAGGGGGCACAGAGACTACTGAGGGACCATTTTCCTATTACAGATAGTAAAAGGAAAATAAAACATTGTGGGACAGGTTTTTTTCCAGGGATTTGGCATGCTGGGGTGGGCTCCCAGCATGCCACTAACTGTTTTGAGGGGGTCTGTAGCCTCATCGGCAAACAACATGGGGGTGAATTTATGCCGACGGGGATTGGGTACCCTGGCCGGGTACATTAAGAAGGGAGGGGGATGCAGAGCCGAGGGGGATTGGGCACCGCCTTTGGCATTAAAACAATTGGGGGTTATTTCTGCCGACAAGGAGTGGGCTTTGTCGGCACACAAGGAAAGGGGGCAGGGTAATAGCCGAGGAGGGATTGGGCACCCCCTCGGCATTACACAATTGAGGTGGTGCTTTATGCCGACAGGGAGTCGGCTCCCATTGCACATTGACAGGGGGCAGGGGCAGGGCAGCCAACAGGGGATTGGGCACCCCAAAGTCGGCAGTTCCCACGGCCAGTAAACCTCATTGCAGAAGATATTTGCAGGAGCACGGAAGAAAAGGACACAAGGGCCTGACGAGCTTTGCTCGGATTTCAGCGGACCTTTCCTTAGATGTGCTCACCACATTATGTATGCATGCATGCAGGCTGATTGGGGAATGAGGGACGCACCTACTGATGTGTGCCCTGCATTCGTCCAACAGCGACCACGCCTCCAAATCTGCACTAAGCCAACATAAAAATGGTGACGATGCACTATATCAAACATAACATCAGTGTACCAATCATTCTAAATATAATCAACTCCAAGGGGGGCCTGACACTGGTGCAAGAAGCCAACTTGGGGAGTGGCTATTTGGGGGCAGCACAAACAGGGGATCATCATGATGAAGGAGGAGTAGGAACACAGCAGTGCAAAATATGCACTGCAACATAAAAAAATACAGCTCCCAAACTGTACAACAGCCAAAAACAGTAGTGCATCAACTCAGGTTGTTCCACACTGAAGGCACAGATTACCTCCACTAGACCACACAGCCAGCTCAGCTCTGCCTCCTCAACCTACTTCCTATATCCTGCTTTCTGGGATGTCACTCCTATACACACTGTATCCTGCAGTCATCATTTTAGCCCTTCTATTCTTGCCATTTCCACAGTCACTCTCATTCCACTCTCTCTCTAATTATAGGCACTCAAAATTGAATCACTTAGTTTGAGTCTCCCATATCACTGTATACCTGAGAACTGTGTTAGGTCAGGGGAAGCCAAAGGGGATTCTTTTGCAGCTGTATCTCCATTTGCATTATTCATTTCTTGAGTACCTTGGGTTGCTTAACTTAAATTTTGTACCCATTTCCCTCTTCTCCTTTTTTCTCTGGCTCTGTTTGTGATTTTGGCCACATTTTAACTGTAGCTGCACTTGAAGCAGAGCAACTGGTGACTGAAGCTGTCTTAACATTCTTTTGTCTGTTTCAGGTGTACCTTTTTTTGTTATCTTAAAGTTACCTTGTTTCTTTTTATGTTGTTATGCGCATGTAGTGCAGACAACATATTGGGGTAGCTTGAATTGGAATAGCAGGTTTTGGAGGTGCAGTCATGCTGTGGCCAGTGGCACCCCTGCTTTTTTGGGTTGGGTTCTGTGGCATGAATTAGATTGCACACTGTCTATGACAGCAGTGCAAAAGCATGCCACCAACTTGAAGTGATTTTTCCACTGCAATGAGGGAGTCCCCCCTCATTGGTGGCTGTGCCTTGCCTGGTGCAACATTTCAATGAAACATGGTGGCTGTACAGTCCACCTCTCACTCTTTCCAAGGAGCCATGTCGGGGGGCCCAATCCCCCTATCAGCATGCCACCTTTCCAGTTCAATTTGCCGATGGGGGAGCCCAATCCCCATTGGCATAATGGTGCCCCAATAATTTAATTTGTGTGTTGAGGGGGTTCCCAATTCCCCTCAGCATCATGTGTCCCTGACATGTTTCTGTGCTGATGGGCAGCCCAATCCCCATCAGTTTTGGTTCCCCTTCCCACAAATACAGGTGGCACACTGGGAGCCCACCCCAGTGTGCCAAACACACCTCCAACAAAAGAAAAATAATCTGCATTGTCATTATTTCTTTTACCCTTGATGTGTCCAGTACCCCTCACCCAACCCATGTCCACCCTCTGTGTTCCCCACCTCCCCACACACCCCACCCCATACTTACTTCTGGAACCTGGTGCGACGATCTTCAGTAGACTGGGAACACATCTGCAGTCTTCAAAGTCAACCGTGAACTGAAGAAATGCGGGTAAACTGTATAATGGCACAAATTTTTTTTTTCAACTTTGGTGCATATCTTGGCCATTCTTCTGAATTTTGACACCAAATTTTCAACATGGAGTTTTTGGGACCCCACCTCATGAATTCAGTCACTGTCATTCTGTTATTCAGTCCTGAAAGGTGATTTTGAGGTCAGTGCGTGAAATCACTTTTCAGGACTGATTAATGAAACAACAGTGTCACTGTTCATGAGGTGGGACCCCCAAAAGCTTATGTTGCAAATATGGTGAAAAAATAAAAAAAAATAAAAAAATGTTAAAAGTGTGCATTGCGCAATTTCTCGTACTCTCGTAAGTTTGAAAATTTTTAATATTTTAACTCCAGATTTTCAAGATTGCCATTTTTTCACACCTCCTTATGAACAGTACAGCTGTTATTTTCCACATCCTGCCCAAAATGTGTTTTCACACAACAGGCGCATAATGGCACTGTCGCTGTAGGAAAACAATGTTCAAGCCAGAGTAAGAAAATCACAGTAACACTGTTCATGAGCAGAGGTCCCAAATGCCTATGTTGAAAATTTGGTGAACAAAAATTCCAAAAAATGACTATGTTACAAGTGTGCATTGCACAGTGTCCGTGCACAGTCATAACTTCGAGAATTTTTAATATTTTCACTCCAGATTTTCAATATTGCCATTTTTGCACTCCTTCTTATGAACAGTACAGCAGTCATTTTTCACATCCTGCCCAAAATGTGATTTCGCACATCTGGTGAACAATTGCGCGGTTGCTGTGGAAAATTAACATTCAGGACAGATTAAGAAAGTCATAGTGCCACTGTTCATGAGCAGAGGTCCAAAAATGCCTATGTGAAAAATTTGTTGAAATAATTCCACTAAATGACTGTGTTATGAGCGTGTGATGTGCAGTATTCATGCACACTCATAAGTTCAAGAATTTTTCATATTTTCACTCCAGATTTTCAACATTGCCATCTCTTCACACCTCCTTATGAATATTGCAGCTGACATTTTAATGCAGTGCAGAATGGTGCGGTCACTGTGGGAAATCAATGTTCAAGACAGATTAGCAAAATCATAACGACACTGTTCGTGAGCAGAGGTCCCAAATGCTTTCATGAGGTGGGGTCATAAAAAGGCTATGTTGAAAATTTGGAGTGCAAATACCAACAAACGCTAAGGGTGTTAGGGTTTTTAACCAACAAAACGTCCCACCCTGTACAGACTAACAGGTGTTGGGGTGTGCCTTTGGATTGCCGGTTATAACGCTCATGCCATTGTACCTCCACCCCCACCCTGCAAGCCACTGACAGGCATCAAGGTGTGCCTTGGACTCTTCAACCTCAAAGTTCACCCAATTCTCCTGTACTGCACCCATCTCAACCTACTTCCTTATGAAATGGGATGAGCATAAGGCCCAATGACCCCAAGGCACAACATGACACTTGTCAGACTCTGCAGGGTAAGGTGAGGTGAAATGGCATGAGTGTTATGGCCAGAGACCCTACAGGCACACCCAAATACCTGTCAATCTCTGCAGGGTGGGGTGGGCTTGACATCAGTTATATACTTCACGGCCATTCCTATTATGTGTCTCTCTAACTCCTGCACTACCAATGCCAACTACAGCAAGACAACATTCGGCATTGACAAATGCTTGTTTGTCAGTGATCTTTGTTTAGTACCTGAAGTTTGAAATATTTTTTAAAGTCTTTCTGGGCCAAATCAATATTGGGGTCAATTCTCTACATGCACCAAAACAAATTTCAGGCTTTATCCGTTTCCCCCAGAGAGAATTAAAGTCTCCCAAAGGAACAAAAGATTGTAAATTTCAAGGCATATGGTTCAAGAAATAATCACACATACCTGCTATATATATGCTCATAAATTCTCAAAGAAGCCAAAACACTTATCTTGAAATGGCCTTCTCTCGACTTTTGCGTCTTCCATTTTTTTTTGTTTGTTTGAGTGCTGAATTTCACTGGAAGTGTTCACTTTTCAGTTTTTTTGTCCTCTGGTTCTTTGTTTTTACCATTTATTTCTTTTATCTTTCTGTTCCATCTGTAATGCCAACAAATTATGGACTAGCACATATTTTGTTTTTTCCATCCCTTTGGACAAATTCCAAATGAGGTTTGACCAGACCATTAATACCACTTTTGACTCCTTTAGCTTTCAGCTCTCTGTTACCACTAGCGTAGTTCAACTACATCCCTTTTTAGACTGATTCCAGCTGTCGCTGCCTGTTGGAGCACGAACAGCTATTTTTTTATCAGAATTTTTCTTCTGAAATGCTATGGCATGGTACTGCTAAACTGCGCTGATATTCCAGCACCAATTGAATGTTCCAGCACAGAAAGCATCAAGACCAGCAGACTTTCAAAATAAAAAAAACGTAATCAACTACTTATGGTGTTTTTCAATCTGAGGGCTTGTTGTGAGGAGTGCAGCTTTCTCGTGCTGCCTAGTTGACGTTAAATCACATTGCGTCACTAAGCTCCCCTGACCCTTTCTCCACCAGTAGTACATTTTCTGAGTTACTCCATTTGTGTATATTGCTGATTTCCAGCTTTACCTGTATGGCACCCATCCCTGTACTTGTTACTTGTCTTTAATTATTGCACCTTATCCTGTACCTTGTATCATGCTTACCACATACCATCTCTTGCACTTTGATTTAGTTGTCTGTATTATTTCAAGGCAACTGTATTTCATTTTACTTTTGTTTTTGTTCTCTGTATTATCTGTAGGCAATGGTATAGACCCTCTGCATTTTTTCTACATTGTTGTGTCAATCTCTACTGTTGTAATCTCCCAGGTTGTGCCTGAAAATAGGCACATTTTTTGTCTAGTGCACCTACCTGGTAAACAAAGCTAAATAAACAGTCATCACTGACTGCCAGATTTAACAAGTTGAAGCAGGAGTGAAGAGCAACTCACTAACACTGCTGGGGGTCATGTGGCTGCCCATCTAGCAGAATTGTTGAGTTCACCTACATGTAAATACAAATCCACCACTGAATTGTACTGTAGTAGTAACTGACAGTGCTAGTAGTCTCCTCAGGGTCATTCTCACTGCTGCGTGACAGATAAGCAAAGCAGCCAATATCATCTGGTCCAAACATCACACCAATACTATTGGAGCTCTAAGGCACACTGAGTTTAAGAGGTGATATCTTCTGTCAGACCACTGCCTGATCTACAGGGGCATATCCAGTCTGCAGGGTTCTGCACATTGCATGCACTCAGAAATGTAAGCATGAGGCAAACTCCCATTGCTCAGCACAAGATTACCTCAAGAGGGAGCCACAAGCCAAAATCCCAAGAAAGACGAGATTAAAAAAAGCAATAAAAACCACAGCATTAACTTAGAGAACCTCAGTCACATTTTCCCCTGTGCAGAGGCAGAAGAGAGACTGGAGTGGTATGGTAGCTCCTCAGTGTTATGTGGGATCCTACAGCTTTGCTCTCCCACCTGTCAGCACCACTGGGCAGAGTTATTCAGATGTGCTGAGTAATAGGACAACCTATGCACTGGACAGCAGGCAATTACTTTGTTAAGTGAACTTACAAGTGAAAGAAAAACTAACTAAATAAATAATTTCCCTACAGCAACTGACTGTATCATCAGCACTGGATTGTGAAAATGGCAGATGTGCTGCATCTTTGCTTATTTTTCTGTATATGCAGTCTGCATTGCTATGACATAACTTATAGTCAAGATGCAAGATAAGATGGCACAAGTGCATTTGATGCAGTTTCTCTGCAATTCTCATTTACTTTTTAGGATGTATTCATGTTTCTATATATTTATCTCTGTAAATTATTCTTTCATAAAATGTGGATACAGTGCCAATGTAAATTGGCTTCCTTTTTTAGTCTCTCTGTGTTTTATTCTGGGAGCCTGTGCTACAGTGTGGATGGCAGGAGGTCATTTTGGCTGCAGCAGATCTTCTGGAGGTTTGAAATGTCATTCTGGCTCCTGTGAGTGTGTTGTGGACAGTGGGTTGTCATCCTGGCTCTGAGGGTGAGCATTCTGTCCCCCACATTCTGGCCATAAGGTGGTCATTGAGGCACAAAGGATTGGCATTCCAGCAAAGGAGTATAAATGATGGCATAGAGGGTGGACATACCAGCCCTGGATGGATATTCTATTGCTAGGTTGTGCACTGAGGGATAGAGGGCAGGCATTCTAGCCCTGGGGGTGGACATTCTGGCCCTGGGGTTGGCACTGCAGTTGGCTGGGGAGGAAAGATTGGTCTGGGGGCTGTGAAGGTGTCTCAGGTTAAGGGAGGCTGGTCAGTTGAGTAGGGAGGCTTGTCTGGGAAACTAGGGCTGGTAAAGGTGTAGGGATGCTGTCTGACTGGAAAGGAGAAGCTGGTTCAGGGTTTGTAATAATTGTTCAACTTCTGGGTTGAATGTAGACTAGAGTGGGAGGTGGACTTCCAGTTCTGCCTTCCTCACATGCAGACATAGATGAGATTGTCACCTACCCCTCAGCGATGAAATCCTGTGTAATTGGCCCAGTTCCTGTTTTTTTTTAAATCTACCTGCAGTGATCTGGAGAATGCACACCACAGGTGCCAGCAAAAAAAGAAATAAGGACTTTCCAGTGACCGCGCTGTTAGTCAATAGCTACAATATTCAGTCCTGCAGCTATTCTGCATTGATCACTTCCTAGGCCAGAATGCAGAGCGATGAAGAAGGAGAGGAACAATTAAGCAATAATAAACAACAGAGGTGTGTATCATGCTGTGATAACATCATGCCTCAGGTGGTTAAAGCACAATACTCCAGGCAAGGAGCATTCAGCACCTAAGTAGTAGCATTATCCCAGTACAACACACGTACCCCTGGAATGAATTATTGCTGTTATACAATGCCTCCTTTGTGAAAACAAAATGAAAATCAGTTAAAAATATATTTGTGTTATTTTTTCATTTATTTTTGCATGTAGAGGTACACTTGTTTTAAAAAAGTCCACAGTTTCTATTATGTTGAATAGGTGGTGCTGCTGCTGCCACTTCACGCCCCCCCCCTTTCCATGCAGTGATTCTTGTGTAATTGTTTTGGCTGCCCCCCCATCAGCTTTGATTTTGTTGGAAGCAAGAAGGAAAGAAAGCTTACAGTCTAATCTTGTTATGGTGTTGGGAGGGAAAGATTGGCAAGTTGGAAAGAATGTAATGAAAGGAAAGGAGCACAACTGAAAGGAGGTGTGGAGCACTTTACTGTGAACACAGTGGAATGGAAAGGAAGCATTAGTAAGTGTACCAAGCACTACTATTCTAAAATGTGCACAGGATTTTCTGGTTGTGGCATGAACTCAGAACACTTGGGGAGAGCGATTCTCTGATGTGGCCAGCTTAGTGATTAATTGGAAATATTTTTGGAGGATTTATTTTTTTATTTAATCACCTGTGGGAAAATGTGGCTTGGGAGCAAGGTTAACATTGAGTGAGATGGGGGGATGTGAAGCTGATTATGGTTGCGGCTTCAGTTTTATTTTTGTACTGTATTTGTTTTGAATTTTGGGTGAACTTGTGTTGTGATTAGGCAGAGTTCTACCTCAAAGTGAAAATGGGTTATTTCATTGTTTTGCTGCAGTGTGGGGGGTTGTTTAAAAAAATCATAATGAACTGCTGGCACACTTCTTAGACAGGCATGTGAAGTGTGGGTACATGTGAAGTGATTGCTTCAGTATGTTACTCAGTCATGCATGTGCTGGACCTTGATATAGTGATGTGCTAGAAAAACATTACTATACAAGGTAGTCTCTAACCATGAAAACACAAAAAAAAATTGACCGCACAGGTAACACCAAACAGTGAGTAATTTAATGGGAGCTTGGGTGAAGGTTAACCTCAGTGCTTCGCATCTCAAGCATGACACTTCATCAGCAGGTGGAGTCAAATGTGATACACCAGTGGTATTTAAACTACATAATTTAAAGGTACAGTGCAATGTAAGAATTTTTACATTATATGTAATGAGTTCAAATACATAACATTGACCTATTCAAATAACCATACATTAATGAATGTTTAAACAGTTTTAAAATGTCACTGCTAACATTGTCCAGTTGTCGTCTATGGATCTCATTTTCATATTGTAGAGTATTCAACACCACAACTTTACCACCTTTATCAGCTTCTTTAATAACAATAGAATTATTTCCTGTAAGTTCTGTCAGGAGGTGAAAAACCTCACTCTCAGGTTCTTGGCAATATTGGGAATGCAAGAAATCACAAACATGTTGCATATGAGTAATACAAGTTATTTATTACTATCAAAGGATAAATCACAGTTACCTTAAGCAGTTCTTACTAATACGAACCGGGAGCCAATGCTAAGCATTTCCTATACCTCGAGGTTTCTTCGTGTCTCTTGGGGTCTCCGAAGTACAAGACTTAGTGTCTCACATTGTATATCTATGATAATTATTATGGTTACTGTAAGATAGAAACATTTCTAGTTACAGAGATGATCCCTATTGGCCTAATTAGAGGAGGCTCCACGGTCCAAGATAACATTATACAATTTTGTAGTAGTTATCAGTTTGTGAAACAGAATATATTATACAGAGTCTTACATAACTGAGTGTAGTAGTACAAATCACCAAAAGGTGGCAATGCCGACTTATATATCATAATCATTCCAAGGACACAAATGTCCTAACATCTTATAAGTAAGAAATACACAGAAAATACATAGAAGAATATATGCATTAGCAAGCAAAGTGTATAACAATAATATGCGTACATATCTTGACATCTACTCTTATATGGTAGATGCTCTTAGCCCTATATGTTAGTATAACATATGCCTAAGCACTAGCTGTCTACGGTGTACCTTTGGGGGTACCAATCAGGGTGCAGGGATCTCATGTAACATTCTCCCCTTGTTGCCTCCAAGGGTAACAAAGGTAAATATAGGGAAAGGTCAGGGAGCAGTGGTCATTTACAAACCCAATGCGCGAGCTTTGTAAAGGAACTCGAGCTGCTCATGGTGTTGGTGCAGTGTGCATCGTAGGCAGCATAGCATAATAATAAAGAAAAATATAAAAAATGCTTGTATAATAACACAACCTTTAAAAGTTATGTCTAATCATGAGTTAGTTAATGCATCATTCATATCACCATCACTAATTAATGAAAGGATAGCTTCATTAGCTTTGGTCATATTATTGCTGATGTGGATGAGGTGGGTGTCTTTTCTGTCTAAAAGTGATTTTAATGTAAGTGTCAATGGATCTATGTGTACATTAAAATATGGGGAGATATTCAGAAAGGGTGAGCAGATAATTGGGGTTGCCATCAATGATGTCTGCATCCACAAGGGGGACGGGGGTAATAACAGTATGTCCAATGACAGATTTCTGATTGGGGACAAAACAAAAATTGAGAAAATCAATAACACATGTCTGACTTCTATAAGTATATGATTTAAAGTTTGTAACCACGCAATACTCCCCATCTGAATTGTATTGCATTTTAATGGTGGGGGAGGTGCCACTTTTGCAACTGTACCGGGCAGGTGTAGGTTGTCTTGGAAATCTGTGTTGACAGGTGATGAATCTTCTCTCGATAAGATTGGTAAAGTTTATCTGGAGCCAATGCTGAGTCCAAGGAATCTGTGCCATTTGTGCTGATGTCATCGTCCATGGAAAAAGACCAGTCTATGCTATCTGGAGAATAACCACATACAGGTTTGATAACATCAAATACATCACAGCGACACAAGTAGATATACTGTTTCTTCGCACAGAAGTCAGTGTGTGGAGTGACCAAGGCATCCAGGAAAGGGTGGAAAACCAGAAGAAGAGGCAAGTCCATACATTCTATGTAGATGTCATCAAGGTGTCAAATTGAATGTACAGCAGCAAGCTTGTTGAACAAGGCTGTAGTGGGATCAAAGCATGGTAAAGAGACAGTAAAAGAAACAAACATTGTATCTCTGATAGAACATTTCTTAGAAGTAAAACAAGGACCAAGATTAGGGTGCCTGGTCACAAAACCCAAATTTCTAGCTGTTGAAAGAGGAATAGTTAGAGATTGTTACATACACATTGCAATACAGCCAGGGGTTTTACATCACAGACAATACCATTTGGAAATACGTGTCATGTATGATATCAGGGATTCTTCCAGATTCTAGATCACGGAAGGGATTGTTGATGGTAGTGATAATATAGGAGCCATAAGCTGAGCAGAGAACTTCTCTAGCAATGTATTGTTTATCTGCTTCTTTGTTGTTCTGTGCAATGAGTGCGTTAATCTTTTCTTTAGAGTCAGTGAATGCCTTAGCAATGTTGTGCATATTGTATAAAGTGTATCTTTCTTCCTGACTAAGTCCATCCACACCATGTAATAATGGGGTTAGGATATTATTTACCAAACCAGTCTGAAATTTGACAGAATGTGATTTTATAGCAGCAATGTCTGCTTTATTCCAAATAGACATAGCTGTACCAAAGAGACCTGTGACAGTGCCTGTTGTGCCAGTGACATCAGAACTGTCAACTTCACGTGTTACATTTATGACTTTGATCATCAGGATTGGGTTTTCTCCTGAAGTTGCCTCTATGCCCGGTGGTGTGTACCCCAGCAATAGGGTCTTGAGTACGAATCTGAAAAGCCTCTAAGCTATCAAGCAATAACATACTATAAAATGCTGAAGTGTTAGTATTATGACACATACCAAATTATTTCATATTCCAGTAAGTAAGATTAAACAACACAGGTATATGCATGAACTGTAAATTGTTAATCAATGAACCAGGAAAAGCAGTGGCTGTGAGGCCACTGCGGGGACCAGGGGTGTGCTTTGGACATTCCAAAAGCTGTTTATCAGTGGGTGGTAACACAGAGAGATACATGGCAGCAGAGGCCATGTTGTGTACAGCACAACATTTTTGAGCAGAGTCCATAGAGAAAGAAATATAATATAAAGGATCAATCAAGGCAGTGATATTGAATAAACCAGAATGTCTAAGAGCAGTTTGCAGTAAGGACAGAGAACCATTTGGGGATAATTTAACATTGGGCCAACCCTGTAAAGTTCCCTTGGAGAGTCTGGCCACAGGGAGGATTTGTCCTTGCGATGTGGTTTGCCACTCAGTTTGTGGGGTAGATTTATTAGGAGCAACAACCGAGGCAGTGAGGTAAGCATCGGAACCTTCCTGGACAGTAATCAAACTATCGGGTATTTTGATGGATTCAGATGCTGGATGGTCAAGGTGAGGTAAGAGGTTCGGTATCATGCCTTGGATGCAAGGGATAATTCCTGAGATGAGGAGAAAATTAAACACGATAGCCATCTTGTCAGTAAATCTGAAAAGCAAAATAAAACATTAGTAGGTTAGTACTATTCCGCCCAATGGGGTGAGGAAAAGTAATTAAGCTCCTTTATACAGTATTAGTTGGTTTACATGTAACCATTTGTCAGTCAGTTTATTGTTTTACAGGAGTCTAAATTGATAGACCGCTGGACTGAGCTTGTTGACAATGGGGTAAGGGTCTTCCCACTTGTTGGAGACGGAGTGCTTGGGATGTGCGAATCAGAGGACCATCACCTGATCTCCAACCTGCCAATCTACTTCTTGTGCATTTTTGTCAAACTGTATTTTGGACTGTTGCTGGGCCTTGCCCATGCAATTGGCAGCATACAAGTGTGTGTGTATGAGGTCTTTTCTGAGTTTTTTCACATATTGATCTACAGACACACAGTCTGCAGTGGGGATGTGCAGGTCAAAAATAGGTGTTCAGGAAATCTCATCTGTCTACCAGTCATTACCTCGAAGGGTGTCAACTGGGTGGTGGCCGAGGGTGTGCCCCTAATTGCAATGAGTAATGGCAATAGAGAATCCCAAGTTTTGGGATTATCCTCAATGAATTTGGAAAGCATTTGCTTAATCCATCTATTGGCTCTTTCTACTTGACCTGAAGATTGAGGATGGTAGGGTATGTGGAACTTCTGCTGAACTCCAAGGAGTTCAAGGGATTCTTTCATCAACTCACCTGTAAAACTGCTTTCTTTGTCTGAGTCTACTTTAAGAGGTAGGCCCCACCTGGAGAAAATTTGTTCAACCAGGATTTTGGCAGTAGTCTTAGCAGTGCATGTCTTAGTGTGGAAAGCTTCTACCCACTTAGAGAATAGATCAGTTACCACAAGAACATACTTGTTATTTCTGCTGGTACTGGTCAGGTGACCAATAAAATCAATTTGTATGGTGTGCCAAGGGCCAGGGTGCCTTTGTGGTAGGAGGTTGGCATTTCATTTGGTGGGGATGGGGTTGTTTTGCATACAAACAAGGCAATTATCCATGTATTGTTTAACATCTTTGGTGACACCAGGCCACCAGGCGGTGGTCTTTAACCTTGAGGGTATTTTCCACTCCTTGATGTCCACCAGTGGGTGTATCATGCACTTAGTGCAAAAATTCAGACCTAAGGTATCTGGGGACCACCCACAACTTGGTGGTGGAATCATCTGGCTGGTACCAGATGAGCTTGTCATCTGGTGACAAGTGTAACTTACCTTCATGCCTCTGGTAGGGGTTATGTGTGGGAAGTTTTTCTTAGGTACTCTTGTCAAGGAATCTGAACACTTCTTTGAGTTCAGTATCAACATGTTGGGCTGCTGAGAGGTCCAAGGGGGAAAAGGGTTTAGGTTTCTTCCTGATTGCTGCTATGTGTACAGCTGCACTGGCTTTTGGGTGATCCATCATCCAGGTGTCCCCCCCTTTGGGCCCCTTCCTTGGCAAGGGTGTCTGCTGTATCATTGAAGGCATGGAAGAGGTCATTTAGGGAATAAGCCTTAACTTTGTGTACATAGAGTTTGTGTGCAAAGCTTTTGCTAGTGAATGTATATATATTATCAGTTCTTTGTACTTCACTGGACTGCCATCAGAAGAGAGGAAGGAGTTCTTCTGCCAGAAAGGAAGGAATTCTGTAAGAGAACGACAAACCCAATTACAGTCTATGAAAATAATGGTATCCTCGGTCCCATGTTGGATGAACTCGAGGGCACAGGCCACTGCAGTCATCTCGGCATACTGTGATGATGCTACACTGCAACACTTAGAAATTTTAACAGTGTTACCATAGGGGTAAATCACCAAAATACCCATCCCTGCAATTTATTCTTCTTGATAGTAGGAAGCTGAACCATCAGTAAAAATACGACACAAAGAGGTATTGTCAAGCATTTGTGGCATGGCAGGGAGGAAAGGACCTGGATTTGGGAGATCAGGTGACTGCAGTGTACAGTCATGGGGTTCTCCTTGGAAAAGGAGTCCATGTGCCAACATAGATGGAATTTTGGTTGGGCGTACCTGTATGTCTCTATTCTGGAGAAGAAGTGACCAGTGTGTCAGCCTGGTATTGGAGACTGAACCATCCTTCACTCTTGTCTGATAGCAAAAACATAGCTGGAGTGTGATTGGTGTTAATAATCAGTGGAGAATACCCAATGATATACAGAAAGTGCTTGACATCCCAGTAGGTGGCCAGAAGGTTCCTTTCACAAAGGCTATACTTCTGTTCCACTGAGGTCAAGAGCTGTGATGCATATGCAATGGGCCTCTAAGTTCCATGAACCTTCTGGGCCAACACTGCTGACATGGCAATATCAGAGGTGGCACACTCCAGATGGAATGGTAGTGCTGGATTGGGGTTGACCAGAGCTGGGGCGGAGGCCAAGGCCTGCTTCAGTGATGTCACAGCCTGGGTATGTAGAGGGCCCCAAGTCCAGGGTACATCCTTTTTCAGTAACTCATACAGAGGAGCAGCCTTTTGAGCAAAATCACAGATAAAATCTCTAGAGTAATTTACCATACCTAGAAACCTTCTCAGAGTTGCAACGCTGGTAGATAATGGCAAATCTTGCAATCCTTGTATCTTCTTCCAGGTAGGACTGTGGCCTTGATCCATTATCTTTAGACCCAGAAAGAGTGCTTCTTTTTGACATAGCTGTGCTTTTGCTGGATTACATTTGAGACCTGCTCTCTGAATGAGAGTCAGGAGTTCATCCAATAGATCCAAGTGTTGTTCCTGTGTGGCAGTTGCCAACAGCAGGTTATCCACATATTGCAAGAGACACTGGAGAGTAGAGAAACCCTCAAGGGCATCCATCATATGCAGATGGAACATGGACAGGCTGTTATGGAATCCCTGGGGTAAGTAGGTCCATGTGTACTGTCTACCTTCAAAAGTGAAGGAGAACTTATATTGACTCTTGGGTGCCAATGGCAGTGACCAAAAACCATTGAAAATGTCCAGGGTGCTGAACTATTTAAGGTCAGGGGTCAGAAGTCATAGCACGTCAGGTGCAGAGGCCACAGTTGGAGCACAGCTGGGGGTGACCTGGTTCAGTTTTCTGTAGTCAATACTAAGTCTCCAGGCACCTGTGGGTTTTTTCATGGGCCACACTGGGGAGTTGGCAGTGGAACTACATGTTCTGGTTACCCCTTGATTGAGAAGTGATTTTATGGATTCCCTAAGAGAAGGCAAGGCCTCAGATGGAAAAGGGTATTGTCTTTGCCTCTCATGTGTGAGGCTTGGCACTTCAATGACAGTCTGCATTCTGCCACAGTCATGCTTGTTGATAGCAAATGCTTCCAGATGCCTTTGAAAAATAACTGAGCAGGAACAGCATCCACTACGGAGTGCACTTGCCCCAGGAGTTCTCTGAATTTCCAATTTTCCTCAGCTATCTCCCTATATGAAGGGCCTGGTCTTTGATGTTGTTTACCCTTATTCATATTGTGATTTTTGTTTTTACAATAGTTCCGGATCCCTCCCCATTGTTGTTGCTGTTGTTGTGGTTGTTGGCCCTGCTGGGGCTGTTGGTTGTCTATGGGAAGGGGCTGGTTATGTTGGACCTGCCCTTCCACTGTGTAGTGCATCATGGCCTCTTGAGTAGGCTCCACGGTGGCTACTTTCTTGGAACCAGAGCCCAGATCATGGATGTAGTTGACAGACTCTCTCAGTTTTCCGAAGAATGTCGGCAAACTTTTCCATGGAGGGATAAGTGGTTGGATCTACTTTTTCTCTCACTGCAGAGATCATGTCCCTAAGGAACAGAGTTTTATATTCAATAAGGTCCACATCTGCAGCTTCTTGGGCAAGGTGTTTTCCTGCTCGGTAGGCCATTCAAAGCCTCTGGTGGTAAGTCGCTGGACTTTCTTTTGCATTCTGTTTTATAGGGCATGCAAGCATCATTCCTACTGCACCTGGGCTGTGTGCAGAAATGAGTTCAGCTGTGACCTCATCAAAGGTGGTGTTACCGTCCTGGCAAATGGCATCATGGAGTTTGGCCCACAAGCCAGGCTCGATGGTTTGGCATAGTATTTGGACTTGGTATTCTGCAGCGAGGCTGAGCATCTCACATTTGGCATGCACCTTTTCTAATAGCAGCTGAGGTTGTCAGATGGGCTCATCTGACCAATGCTGCCAGCTATTTGCTGAACAGAATAGGCCATTTGTAGGGGATTATTGGGCCGATCAGGCAGAGGTAGGTTACCTTGGGTGCCATCTAGGGTGGCCCAGGCTGTGGCCTCGGCTGCAGTATGAACAATGCCTTCCTGAGTGCCAGACTCTTGTAGAAGCTGCCTAATTTAGGTTTTAATGGCCTGTTTACTTCTCTCAGGAATAGGTACATTACCTATTGCATTTTCAGTCATCGTTTCTATCTCCTGCCTGTCTTCCACATTAATTACAGCCACCAGTGGTGCCATTGGGCCCAGGCCTGGGCCAGCTCCTCCCCTATCATGGGGGCCACCATGTTGGCATCTCCCATGATGTGCGTCATGACGTTGACGATGTGTGACATGGTGTGGGTGGAGTGGGGACCCGCCATGTTGTGGTTGGTTGGCTGGGGTTTATGGGCCATAGTAGGAGTGTGACTGGGCATTGTACTGTGAGATGTCATCATCTGAGACTTCCCCTTCAGATGATTTATGTAAGGCGGGGGCTACGCCTCCCATCACCTTAACATGTCCAGCCAGTACCTCTCACTGATGGAGCAGTTTCACCATCTTGGATTCATATTCAGCATGACTCACATTCGCACCATCCATATCAACCTCATCTTGCATTTGTTTCTGTAATATTATATACGCAGCGCTCAATTCACGATTGTGCCTGGTAACCACTTCTAAGTCATTACGTACCTGGTTTATTTCGTCCTGTAGCTCTCCCATATCCTCACTCAACTGCTCATTCGCTGTACGTAACAAGTGATTCATACTTAAAGCCTGTCCCTTGTCCTGTCTCAAACTTTCACACTCCTACTTTAACATACAGATTTCTTGCTCTCCAGCCTGTGCTGAATGATGCAAAAGTGAATCCTTCTCATTTCGCAAAGTCTGGAGTTCAGACTCCAAATTCTGCTGCAGTCTAATACTTTCCATTTCCTGTAAACCCATCTCTTGCTTAAGAGACGCGATCTGCAGATCAAGGGTTCGAAACCTCACTTTGGAGGCTTCCAAAGCAGCATAGAGTCGTGACCAACAGCCCTTTGGCATGATGCTTATTGGCTGTTTTTCTCATCTCACAATACTGGGTTGAAATCCCTGGTATAGGGTTTTTGGATTGACTTACGTCCCATGCAAAGTCAGCCCATCATTCATGGGAGGCAAGGAAGTTAGAGACATTGAGTCTCAGTTCTGCGCAGATATTTGATACGGTGGCCATTGTGTAGAAGGGAACGAAAAATCAAATGGTGAAAAAGGCGCCGTGCTATGTATCGATCCACAGCAGGCACACTTCACACACAGTTGGGCTACTGTAGACTTAGTAGGCTTGCAATTCAAAGCTGTTGTGGAGTGAGTTGAGGCAGCATCGACCACATCAAGAAAAGCAGCCAGACTTTGCAAGTGACTACAAAGTGGTCTGAAAACAGGAGCGGTGTCATGGAGATGCACACCTACAGTTCTCGTAGAGAAAGGAAAAGTTGTGGCAACAAGTGGAAACTTACAAACACCAGATATTGCCTGCACGCAGTCGCCAATTGTCAGGAGGTGAAAAACCTCACTCTCAGGTTCTTGGCAATACTGGGAATGCAAGAAATCACAAACATATTGCATATGAGTAATAAAGTTATTTATTACTACCAAAGGATAAATCACAGTTGCCCTAAGCAGTTCTTACCAATACGAACTGGGAGCCAATGCTAAGCGTTCCCTATACCTCAAGGTTTCTTTGTGTCTCTTAGGGTCTCCGAGGTATAAGACTCAGCATCTCACATTATATACCTATGATAATTATTATGGCTACTGTAAGATAGAAACATTTCTAGTTACAGAGATTAGCCCTGTTGGCTAAATTAGAGGAGGCTCCATGGTCCAAGATAACATTATACAATTTTGTAATAGTCATCAGTTTGTGAAACAAAAGAGTACAGTGTACAGAGTTTTACATAACTCAGTGTAGTAGTACAAATCACCAATAGGTGGCAGTGCTGACTTATATATCATAATCATTCCAAGGACACAGATGTCCTAACATCTTATGAGTAGAAATACACAGAAAATACATAGAAGAATATATGCATTAGCAAGCAAAGTGTATAACAATAGTATGCGTACATATCCTGACATCTACTCTTATACGGTAAATGCCCTTAGCCCTATATGTTAGTATAACATATGCTTAAGCAGTAGCTGTCTACGGTGTACCTTTGGGGGAACCAATCAGGGTGCAGGGACCTCAAGTAACATTCCTTTAATGCTTTCTGCTCCTCATGACTTCAATTGAAGTGGTGATAACCCTAATTTATGTTAAAAAGTTTGTCCGCATCTTTTAATACCAAATTCTGAAAGTTGGTCAAAGTTGCACTATTAAGTGGGAGTGGGCTGAACTTTGAAGGTGCCCTAAAGCTGGTAGACCTGGAAATAGGTTGAACACTCTCCACAAAGTTATGTACTTGAGTACTGTTGTGATTCTCCAAGGTAATAGAATTATTAATAGAACTATACAACTCCTCAAGCAAATTAAGAAGCAATTGAACATCATCTTGAAAGGGCACAGGAATATTAAGATTACCTAAGCCCTATTGGACAGCACTTTGCAGAGAAGCATGCTAGCAGTGTGGTAGATTTTATGTTTTTGGACCTGGAACATATCAAGCCCAATTTAAGAGGGGGTAACAGAAAGAATGTCTTGTTACAACTTGAAGCACACTGGATCTATACTCAGAAGAGCAATACTGTTTTGTGGCTTAATAACAGAATTATTGACATTACCCCATACCTGTAAAGTTTAATACTGATGAAAAAGCATTATCCTTATTACTCCCATGTCTATGAATTAATATCAGCATCAGATTTTTATGAATTGAAGAGTTTTGTAGAAATTGGTTTTGTATACAATTTTTTATGTTTTTCACAAATTATTTAGGTGTCTGTTTATGGAGTAGATATATGTCTATTTGAGCTTTGATCAGATTAATTTCCTCTTATCTAACCTTATTAAGTATGTGCCTTTTTTAGCAGCTTCTTTAAATTTTAAAACTGTTTAAACATTCATTAATGTATGGTTATTTGAATAGGTCAGAGTCATGTATTTTAGCTCATTACATATATTATGAACATTCTTAGATCACACTGTATCTTTAAATTTTGTTGTTTAAATACCACTGGTGTATCACATTTAACTCCACCTCCTGATAAAGCATCAAGCTTTAGATGCAAAGCGCCGAGGTTAATGCTCACTCAAGCTGCCATTAAATTACTCACTGTTTGGTGTTACCTGTGCAGTCAATTTTTTGTGTTTTCATGGATCTGCTTTTTGGCCAACACCACCTGCTGATTCTATGCGTGGTGTTTCTTTATTTTATCTGTAGTCTCTAACCAACCTGACTGTAAGCCATTTTCATACCATTGTATACTTTAAAGTAACTTCTAAGAAGTCATTTTTTTCACTCAATCTCAGAACCTTTATGGATTGTATGTAAAAGGCCATACAGAAGATATCCCTAGGCCTGGTGGAGGTCACTAAGAGAACAACTGATCTGGAGGAAGGCCTCACCAATGCCACAAAGGACACAGATCATCAGACCACTGGTTTGAGGTACTTCAGCTGCTGAGAGCAGGAGTTCACTGAGAAGCTGGACAATCTTAAACACCATTTCCAGCACATCAATATATGTATTGATGGAGTGCCATAGGGAACTGAGAGTTGGGAAACTGGGCATTTCCTCAATTCACTTTTAAAAGAACTCCTGCCCTGGTCAGTGGACAATTTTGAACATAGTCAGAGCCTGCTGCACTTTGTGTCCTTGCCCTATCAATCCCAAGGCTTGGTCACACTAAACAGTGCTAAAATTTTTAGATTACAGGACCAAAACCAAGGTCCTGCAACTTGCATGTAATGAAAAAGGGATAGTGTATGACAGCATGAGACTTTTCTTTGACCATAACTTTGAGCCTCTCACCATGCTGAAAAGACGGACTTTGTTGTGGGGCACAGAAGTATTGTACTTGATTCAGCAAGATATAAAATTGCAGATCTATGCACCCACTCAGTTACAGAGCCTTACACAGCAGGGAGACCACCCTTTCAATTCCTATCCAGAGCTAAACTGTTCCTTAAAAAACTGAGAGTCCAGCTGGAATTGGCTTTAGCCCCAGGTCCAGTGCTAGAAACCTTGCCTAATTTGGAGGCCTGACATCAAGTCACCAAACAAGAAAACATGGTCAGCAGCAACAGAGGGATGTGCATTCACTGATGAAGGGGCGCCCCAGAGGGAGCTCACTGGACCAAGAACCTGGATCTTTAGTCAAAAACTGTGACTGCTCTGATCTGGACTGAAAGGACAGGTATAGGATATTAAAATGTTTTTTTCTGAGGCACTAAAGAATGTGAGACTGGTAGGTGGCAAGAGAAAGTACAGGGCCAGCCAAACACATGAGGCCATCTTCCTCTTACTCTGAACTGGGGGTGCCAACATGGACTTTCACCTGCCACCTTCTCTTGGACACCTATGCCCTTTCTTATATCAGTGTCACTGAAGGATCACTGGGTGAAGCAGGAAAATTAGTATTTTGTAGTGCTTGAGTGCAGGGGCTGGGGTCATACAGCAGACCTCCATCCTTAACTGCTCCTAGCAAGGTGGTGTGGGAGTTTTATTCCATACCTAAGGTATGATTTCCTCAGTATGCAAGCAAATCCCTGAGAGGGCTCTGTTATACTTGATTAACTTCACCACCACCAGTGGATCACTCTGGGCAGTTCCTCCATGACTTTTAATGTAATAATCAGCAGACAAAGCCAGTGTGGTAGTACTGGGGAGGTGGAGGGAACACAGGGGTTTAGGGTAGTGAGTCAATGAGATTCAGTGATTATAGTGTCCCTCTTACAGCTAGCAACTACGTAAGGTGCACAAAGACAGGGGCCACAGACTCAACAGAACCTGTCCACAGGAACCTTTGCCTCATCATTATAAAGGCAGGTGGAGAATGGGGTGGAATCATGGAGGGGATGGAGTAGCAACCACAGATCTCTGATGGGGACAAGTCTCACTGGTGCCCAGTCAAAATTAACTCTGCCTGGTAGGGGGTGATTTCAATGTGTTCTCACAGACACATTTAGATAGCTTGAGCCAAGTCAGTCCACATGCTGTATTTTGAGGGTGGGAGTCTACCTCCTGAGACTGTAAAGCAATCTGGGGCTAATTAAGATCTGGTGCCATCTACACCTGGCAATGCAGAAATACACATAATGGTCCTTGCCACACAGTGATATTCATACACTGACATTTTTCTGCTCTCCTTGGGGTCGGCCCATGTAGTGGAATCCTGTGTGATTAAGAACCTCTCTGCTTCCGACCATGTCCCTGTTTACCTTTATCTTGTCCTGGCCCAAGACCAGAAAGCATTAATTAGTTGGTTCATTTTCCAGAACCAAAATGTCTAAGAGAGGATGTGGTGGTTTGTTGGGAACAAAATTTTGCATCTCCCTTGGGCTCCCAGTTGACACCGTCATCAACTGCACTGACAACACAGGTGCCAAGAAATTGTACATAATTTCCATGAAGGGAACCAAGGGACATCTTAACTCATTATTACCTGGGTGGTCATTTTGTGTCAGGCAAACAACGGATAGTTTGGACTTCATATATTGCAGGTAATGAATTAACAGACTTCCAGTTGCAGGAGTAGGTGGCATGGTGATGGCAACAGTCAAAAAAGACAAGCCTGAACATGGCAAAAAGGTACACCCTGATGTGGTAATAAGACAGTGGAAGCTGTATCGGAGAAGAGACGGGGTGTTACTTTACTTTGAAAACAATATAGGTGTGATTGTAAATAACAAAGATGAAATGAAAGCTTCTGCTATCACTGGCCCTGTCACCAAGAAGTGTGCAGATCAGTGTCCCAGGACTGCCTCCAATGCTGGCAGCATTGTACAAACACCCAGCACTTGCTGTTTGTAAAAAGCTAATCATGTTTCCCTGTTTATTGACCCAAACTACCAAAATATGTTTGAGTATTGCAGTGAGGAGTTTAAGGTCCTGAACCCTTAAAGGCAACATCTGAGGCAGTTTGATGGGATGGACTAAAATCTGTGGTGACAGGCAGAACTACAAGTTTTACCTCAAACAACAAAAAAGAGAAGATAAGGGAACAGCTCTCATTGGAGAGGAAGATCTTTGCTCTTGAGGCAGAGCACAAAACTGTACTGGATAAACAGGGACCTGACAAATGTTGTGCTGATCTCAACCGGTTATTAGATACCAAGATCGAGAGCACCCTTTGATACTCATGTCAGTGGTTTTATGAGTCTGGAGCAGAGTGGGAAAACTGCTAGTGTGACAGTTGCACAGAGAAGCAGCTAGTAGTGCTGTTCTCTGACTTTGCATGTGTGTGACTGTTCACATCTTTGAAACAGATCCTGTTATAATTACAAAGTAATTTGGCAGTTTCTACAAGGAACTGAACATGCAAAACTGGGTAGAATACCAGAGAAAGCTATAACACAGTGCAGGTCACTTGTCTCATTGAGGAAGCTAAGGAGGCTGTGGTTACCCTAACCAGCTAGGTAGAGTCAGACAATACTGGCAACCTGAAGGTGGGTAAATCCTTGGGACCAGACAGGTTTACCTTGGAATTCTTTGATGTTTTCTCAGCTGTATACTGCTCTGGTATCTGCATGTCCACATTTCTCCAGATAGATCAGAATTATTTCATCTGAACTACAAACAAAACTGCTGGAGAAGGACAAAGCAGACCTGGCCCGGTGGGACCTGCTCCTGCTCAGCTTTGGAGAAAGGATCACCATAGTCTGGTGTTACAAACTTACTCAACCCCTCTTGGAGCTCCCAGCACATTCATAGCTCAGTCAAACAACTCTTCTCTGTCCCAAGATACTGGACTACACAAGGGCAATGATCATTTGCATATAGAGCACCACTATGGTTTAAGCCATTGCCCAGTGATAGAGCATCACTATGGTTTAATGCACTACCCAATGGTATTTCTTCCTTACCAAGATTGGGGCCATTTAAAGGCACTCTTCATCAGCATCTTACAGCTAACAGTTTCTGTGACTGTTTCAACTGACATGGCACTGCCTCAGCAGTATTGACACATTCTTGTGTCCTATGTCTTCCCCTTTATCTGCGAATGACCGCTTTCACCTAACCACTCTGCCCTATTTCCTGCCTTCTTCCATGATCCTTATTTCTCTGCACCCCTCTCACCCTCCACCTTCTTTCCACTGTTTTTCTTCACTTACCTGAACTTTTGTTCACCCAAATCTACCTATACCTATTTGACAAAGCACCTTGGCCCGCCTCCTTTTATTAGGTTATTTTTGATTTCCTACCTATTCATAGTTTTACTTTTAGTTGCAATGTTAATGTCATACTGTCATTTTAAATACATCCTTGTCAAAATGTTATGTAATACCATCCATTGTATGTCTGTCACCCTTCTCACTCATATGGAACCTTTATAAAATAGCTGTTATGTGCTCAAAGGTATTGTAATCCAAGAATGAATGAATGAATAAATAAATAAATAGTCAAAATGAATGTGTTAATGAGGTTCCTTTTTACAGACAGACACTTCCTCTAAGAATTCCAGAGGAATTTTGGAACCCTCTCCAGAAAAGTCAGCTGCACTTTATTTGGGCAGCAGGGAGACATAGGATCAGTAGGAAGCTGCTGGTCTTGAAAAGAGAGAGGAGAAGGCTGGCAATGTTAGACTTCTACAAATAATACATAGCACCCCAACTTGCCCTCATCATTAGCTGGACTAAACAGAGAGGACATACATGCTGTCTAGAAACTGAGGCTCCACAGCCCCTCCCAACCCTGCTCTATGCCATCATACATATGCCTTAGACACCACAGGTTTGGGCAGAGGTCACTAACCCATGGACGAGACACATCCTTCAGATACATCACAAAGCTAGGTCTATGATAAACTACCCTAATGAGTTTGGCTCTCCCACTGTCATAATAGGGGACCCAGGCTTCCTGCTGCCCTGCATGGATCTTGGGTTAGGAGGTAGAACAGACTGTGACATGGTAGGTATTGGCACTTTTACTTAAAGGGGTCTACGTGTCCTCCTTCAGGAATTACAACAAAAGTTTTGTTGCCTTCACATAACATTTCAGATATCTTCAGGGGCACCACTACCTAACCTTGTAATAATTTCTACCCTTGGTAGACTGAAAGATGTCATATTTTAAAGAATTTATGCACTGGGTGGCAATGCTAGCTAGTAAAGGGGACACAATATCTCAGGTGTACAAGATCCTGCCAGGAGACACACATACACAGCATTTGCAGACCTCTGGATGCAGTGAGAATAGGGTGCCCAAACAACCATAGAAAAAGAAGCCTGGGCCAAAATTTGGGAAAGAGCCTGGAAGGGTTACAGCATTGCCCAAGTGGTAGGAATTCTGATGAAAAATGCCTCACTAGATTTTTCCACACACTGACAATCACCAGCCACTTTCAGGCAGAAGGATTCAACCTCTTCTGAAGGATTTGATGGATGTTGGATCTTCCCATCATGACTCTTGGGGATGTCCAAATTTGTGAGACCACATGCATTCCATTATGGCAGCCCTGTGGAATATGGAGATTCTAGTACTTTTGAACATTTGATCCTGTGACAGGGGTCCATAGTGCAGGTGATCAGGCCAGCAATGTTTCTTTAAGGTGCCATGCATAGCTGCAATGAAAGGAGTGACAACATGCTGGCTGAAAGAAGCTCCACACACTGGGCAGTGTTGGATGGATAAGGTGGTAGAGATGAGAACAATGGAAAGAATCACTGCCTCCCTCAGGTTAACAACAGAAAAATATAATGATATCTTGGGGAGATGGGAAACCCAGGATGTCATGATCTAAGGGAGTCAGTCTGAGGTATGAGGCAGAACAGTAGGCAGAAGATTAGAGGGATTGACCTCAAGGAGGTGCCGAAGCCAAGTCCCATGAGGGTGGGAGGTTCCTCCTATGAGAGAGTCCCACATTCCTCCTGATATGTCACTCATAGTGCCTGCAGACCAAAGCTGTTACTCTTGTAAAGATTCCTTAGGTGTTTGTAGTGGTAGCAGCAATAGTAGAAGTACAGTAGCTTTCTTGATTTCTAGTGCCCTTCCTCAGAGGCCCAGGACACCATTATAAAAATACTATGCATCAACACACATCTACTATGTAAATAAACTAAAATCCACACCCAGTCATCTAACTAACATCAACTAGAATATCAAATAAAACCAAACTGTGGACATCAAACGTAAAATTCACAGATACAGTATTTGTAGGTTAAATAATAATTAACTAAAATCAAGAGTCCAAGGTAGAGTTAAAAGCCTGGACAAAGAGGTTTTAAGGTTCTTTTTAAATATTTCAATCAATGCATAGAAACATAAAAAAGTAGAAACTGTCAGCAAATAAGGACCTTCAGACCCACCAAGTCTGCCCAAGAGTTCTATTTTTATATTACCCAAGGACCCTAGGTGACCCGGGTAATGCCCCCTGCCATTTCTCCAGAATTCTCTTGTACCTATCCCAATCAAATTTGAATCATGTCACTATTTTGGCCCTAGCTACTTTCTTGGGGAGTGCATTCCACCCATTCCCTACTCTTATTCCACTCTTCCAATACTCTTGCAGCTTCTGTCTGAACACTCGATCATGAGTTCTAAAGTGTTGGACAAGCTACCTCAACGGCTCTGTCTCCAGATGTTTTTAACCCAGTTTGGGGGTTATTAGATGGCCCTTATCAGAAGAACAGAGGGGGTGAGCAGGGCAGTTTGGTTGCAAGAGATCATGCAGCTAACCAAGCACCAGGCTGTGCAGGGCCTTGTAAGCTAATAACCCGATCTTAGAAGAGATGTGCCACTTTACTTGCAACCTTTGTAGTTCCCTTAGTACAAGGGTGACATAACTAGTTCTAGTAACACTTATTACCAATCTCACAGCTGTGTTCTGCACTGAAAGCTCAAGAGCAAAATGGGTTGAGTCACTGAGGGTTACTGTCTGCACTAGCACTTTGTTGTTTGGATGCCTGTAATACTGTAAGTTTTTAACTCAAGTCTGTAATTGAAGTTTTTTACTCATTCACTCTGTGCAAACTTTCCTTGCTCACATGTTCTGCACCAGCTGCAGGTATAGCAGTGCATCTCCATTGACCCCAAGGTAGTGGCCATTACAGTAGTCGAGGCATGATGACCTGAAGGCATGTCCTAGTGAATCCAAGTTCTTGGGGAAAACAAGGAAGCAAATCCTGCTGATGTTTCCAAGATGACAGAAATCACTCCAGACAACCACCAACAGCCAAGCCTCCAATGTCATCCCTTCATCCATGATGAAGCCTAGATTCTTCATCTGTTGGACAGCGTCCAGAAGACAGGCACCAAGACAGAGGTTCAGTGACCCTTCAGAACTGTCCATCCCCCTTTTTGACCTGACTCCAGCACAAATACTTCATTTTTTTGGGGACAGAGTCTCAGCCAGCTTAAGAACATGCAGCCCTGGATTTCAGTCAAACATTTGTTCAGCATGTCCACTGCCACCTATTTCTGAGGTGCAAAAGACAGGTAGAGTTGAGTATCATCTGCATAGCAGTGAAACCCATCTCCATATTGCCTAGTTATCTTGCACAAAGCTGGCATATACACCAAGAACAACATGGGTGAACGACCAATCGCTTGGGAACTCCACAGTGCAAGTACCTTGTGCTCAATGAAAAATTACCCATCATCTCCATTTGAGACCTGCCCTTAAGAAAGGACACAGACCAGTACAGATCTGTGCCAGTGAGTCCCACATATTCCCTGAGACAATCCAAAAGCAGCCTATGCTCAGCGGTGTCAAATACAGAGGGGAGATCCAAGAGTACGAGAATTGATCTCACTCCTCGAGCTCTCTCCATGAACACATAATTTTGCAACCAGACCAGGGCAGTTTCAGTGTTGAATCTGTCGAAATATTTATTGCCTCAAGGTGAACCTCAAGCTGCAGTGCAACTAACTTCTTCTGAACCTAACCCTAAAATGGTAGGTTAAAGATAGGTGTGTATTTTGCTAGTACATCTGGGTCCAAGGTCAGTTTTCTCTACAGTGATCTCACCAGCATGCTTTTTAATTCAGTCAGGAAGACTCTCTCCAACAAGGAACATTCAACAATCCTTCCAAATACTGGACTCAGTTGTGCAATGCAACCCATTAAGAGATATTTTGGATCTGGGTCTAGTTCACAGCAGTAGGTCCCAGCCCCAACATCACCTCAATGACCTCCTCCATCGTAACTAGTTGAAACTCAGTTCACGACCACTGAGAGCCAGCATGACATCCAGTCTCTCCACTGTCAGATGATGACAGCCCAGAAAAGGAGATGCCGTCTCTAATGGAGGATACTATATCCGTGAAAAAACAGGCAAACTTCTCACATTGTTAAAAGGATGCACTTTATATGGGCTCCAGGCAGCCCAGATGTAAAAGCCTATCTATAGCCCCAACGACTGAGCTGGTCAATTCCCAACAGCAGTCTTTCTGGACATGAATTCTGCCATCTTACGAGACATTACTCTTTTATACTCCGTGATTAATCAAATCTAGTTTGTCCTTCTGAGCCCTGGACCAATGCCTTTCTATTCTTCATCACATAGTCTTCAACAATCGTAGCTCAACATCAAACTATGGTGAGCCAAGATGCAAACACAGGGATGGGTGTGAACTGGAGCTAACAAGTCAAAGACCATTTTGACAGCCCTGTCATAGGAAACCACTGCGTTCCTCATACCTGCAGCACAAGCTGCCAATATAACTGAGGTGTAAAGCATTGCCAGATGGCCCTCAGGATTCTGCCCACTCATTGGGCCGTATCTGACAACCTCCACAAGGGGAGGCCACAGATTCACATCCAGGCACAAGGAAGTGATTTTGCCCATCTACAGGGCACTGGTTAGGCCTCACTTGGAGTACTGTGTGCAGTTCTGGAGGCTGTACCTGAGCTGGGATGTCAAGCTACTGGAAGGAGTGCAGCGAAGGGTGACAAGGATGATTCAGGGGATGGATGGAAAGGATTATGATACGAGGCTAAAGGAACTGAATATGTACACACTGGAAGAGAGGCAAGAGAGGGGAGACATCAAAACATTCAAGTACCTGATGGGTATCAGAAAAGGGGGGACAGAGGGGTGCTGAAACTAAGGAGCAAGGTGGAAACTAGGGTGCAAGGGCTAAAAATGTGTAAGCGATTAACATGGAGATGAGGAGGCATTACTTCACAGAGAGAGAGAGAGAGAGAGCAGCTGAAGGTGGAACACACTACCAGAAGGGGTGATATCATGCAAAAATGTATCTGGCTTTAAGAATGCTTGAAACAGGGTACAGGGGTGGGTAAGGGTGGGCAAGAAGGACAACAATTAGAGGTTAAGGAGTTGGGGGAAGGGCAGCCACCTACTAGGAAGCTAGCTGCACAATCGAGCAGACTTTGATAGACCGGTAGGTCTGTTCTGCTGGCATCTTGTATAATCATATGTTTGTAGCATGCTGACAATGATCAAAGTCTTAGCTGAGAACTAGAATTCCAGACTTACCACAGGCTGCTGCAGTTTGTACAACAGTTTGCTTTGGCAGGGGAATCCTCGCTCTCAAGTCAAACCAACAGTATTATCTCGAATTGGCAGATAGTTCCATAGACCAGTGCTGTGCAGAATGCGGAATTCTGCTGGTGGAATTAGTGCAGAATGACTATCCTGCCAATGGAATTTCTGCCAGAATTTTGCTTATTCGCCTGCGGAATTCAGCCTACTATGATCCGTGGAACAATATTCCATGGAACAGTATTTTTCCCTCGGAAAATTACTCTGCAGAAAATATTGAGATCAGCAGAATATTATTTCTCAAAACAGTGATTTTTTTCTGCAGTAAATCATTCTGCAACTATTTTATGCTGCCGAATTCCATTCTTCAATTTCCAGCGGAAGTTCGGGTGAATTATTAATATTCTGCAGAATTTTGTTCTGCCAGAATCTGAAAATTCTGCACAGCACTACCACAGACAGAAACTGCAGAAACATTGGAATAGCACAGGATCCTCAGTTAATACTGATGAGTTTCAGCCCTTTAGCACAACACAACACTGTCAAATGTTGTCCTCTCTGATGCAGCTTCTATGGGGGGGTGAGCAGAAAGTGACCCGTTAGTTACTGGGGGTGTTACAACCCATGAGTTTCTGTGAAAACTGTCTGTTTGGCCTTTCTATCTTATTGTGGACTATTGGCAACCCTAAAACCGCTGAAGAATTTATCTGGAGGATGTAAGATATCAAGTGGACATTTTTCAGGGTGTGTACAGTACATTGGCTTCTCAGGCCATTGTATTGCTGTACAATATGTATGATACATTGACTAATGTCTTTAAGCTTGTTTTTTGTTTTTATTGGGCTCACCACATACCAACCCAGATAGACCAACTTAGGGGAGCTGGTTCATTCCACTGGGATGTCATACAGATGAGGCACACTGATGAGTCCTGGTAGGACAAAACATGTGTGTGTCTTCTGTTGGCACCCTTTGCAGACTGTGTAAGAGGCCATTCAGCACCATGCCTTTCTGCTTAAAGTTGAACCAGCATAATATTTTGTGGTGATTTGCATATACTGCCTATAGTGAGTTACATTATGGAGGTATGTGTAATTCTGTATTTCATTGACTAATGTGTGTTCACTAATAATTATTTTGAATAAAGCTGAGTTTCAGAAAAGAGTGGGAGGCTGGTCTGGGTGCTGGAAAAGTCACCCCACTGATGGAAACCTGGCCAGTTGGTAAGGAAAGGCTGAATTAGGACCTGAAATGGTGCTCTAGATGCAGGGACATGGGTTAGATGGGGTAGGAGAGGTTGGTTTGAGGCTGAAAGGTTGTCCAGCTGCTGAAAGGTAGGTCAGCTAAGCTTGGGAGCAAGGTCCAGGGGAGGCAAGGGTGGTCCAGCTGATGGGAGGCTGGAGGGCTGGCAAGGGGAAATTGGTCCAAGGCCTGGAATTGAGGTTGAGGTGTAGGGGAGGCTGGTAGACTAAAGATCTGGTCCAGGGCTGGAGGTGTGGTCAGCTGGGGTCAGAGGCTGGTCTTGTGACTAAAGGGTTGTCTAGATGCTCTGAGAATGGTGGGCTGGGGATTGTAGGCTTCTTTGATGGCTACAATGGTGGTGTAATGGTGGTGAGCGGGTGGTCTGCTGCATTTTGGCGGCTGATCTGGGTTCTAGAAGGGTGTGAAAAGTGCATGGTGGGTGGAGAAATTGAATGTGGCTGGTTTCAGAGTCAGACCCTTTTCAAAGACTTTGGAGGGCTTACACCCTCCATTAACCTCTAAGTGAAATCCAGATTAGACAGAATGGCCAGACCATGCAAGTTGTGCCTGGTCCATGCACTATGGCCAGACCAGACCAGCCAGTCTGGGAATTTATCATTTTGGTCTAGTTTGGTTCTGGTAGTCTGAATTTTACCCATACTAGTATTTTTCATTGACTGTGTAACTAGAAGTTATGACATATGGCTTAATCAAGGGAGATTAATGTCTTTTACAGGACTGACAATGCCAAGAGGACCGACGATTGGAATGAATCTTGAGAACAAGATTCTAAGCACAGTCCTAACTTCTAGCTATGGGCCAGAGGAGCCTTAGGGGCATAGTGAAGGCAGAACCTCCAAATGCTGGAGGAGGTGATCTTGCCTACCCAGTGTTAAGAGTGCTCAATGGGCAGATGCTAAAAAGATTCCCAACAGAACAGATGACCACATGACATTAACCCTTCCTCATTTCATGGTCAAGTCCCCCACTAATGGGGGAGGGGATTAAAAAAGCAGAGATTATAATGGGTGTGACAGGAGTTGTTGGTATCCACATTCCCCAGTCCTGCATGTTACAGCACTGGTCACTCATCCACTTGTCCCACATCCCAAATATTGTCACCACATTGGATCTTGGGGAGGTACACTCAGTGTAGAGGTGAAACTTCAGGAATCTTTGTAGATGCTTTGCATCTGCTGGAGAGTCAAGGTGGAGTGGATGCAGACTGAATTTGCAGGACCACCCCAAAGGATAAAGAGTCTCAAACAAAAAAAGCATGAAGTGTGCTGTGGAGTGGCAACAGCAGAGACATAGAACATAGTCACTTGTGAGGGAATGCATTCTGGGACAGATAAATTGGCAGGAACTAAAAAATAGCACAGAAAACACTTTTCCTGGATGGCTGCACAAATTAAGTTGCTATCAAACATATGTAATTAACCCCAATGCAATCCTGTGCAGTGTGGTTTGTATCATTACAGCAATCACTATGTAAAAATGTTTGAATCACTAAGGATACTCATTTTGAGTAATAATTCGAGATGACCGTTTTCAGATTTTTGCTTCTGGTGAAAGTAAAAAGTCAGTCACGAGTAGTTGAATGAAACACTTCTATCTCCTCACCCCTATCCATTTTGCCCAAATACATGCATTCGTAAAACAATTCTCAGTGTGTTTAATTTTGATTCTGCCATGCCATTTATTGCACAACACCAAACAGCAGAATTTGGCATTTCAGTTATAAAATAAGAGCTAAGTTATAATTATATTTGGGAGACTGTACTCAAGCTGCCAGGGATCTAAAACAAATATAACTTTTCTAGCAGAACGCTGGCCTTCCTGTAGTTGCAGAAACATCAGAAGCAAAACAAAGAGGTGCAAAGTAATGCACCTGGGAAACAAAAACCCAGGAGAAGAGTACACAATGGCAGGGGAGATACTAACAACAACAAAAATGGAAAGAGACCTGGGGGTAGTCATATCAGATGATCTAAAGATGGCAAGCAATGTGAGAAGTCAATAAGAGAGTTGGGGTGATACTAGGATGCATAGGGAGAGGCATCACCAGTAGAAAACAGGAAGTTGTTATCCCTCTGTACAGACTGTTGGTGAGACCCCATCTGGAGTACTACATGCAGTTTTGGAGACCCCATCTCCACAAGGACATAGACAGGTTGCAGGCAATCCAGAGGAGGGCAACTAAAATGGTGCAGGGTCTGCATCAGAAACCATATGAAGAGAGACTGAGAGAGCTTAATATATATACCCTTGATGAAAGGAGGGACAAGGCAGCATGATAGAAACTTTCAAGTACCTCAGGGGAATCAACAAAGTCCAAGAGGATAGCATCTTTCAGAAAAAGAGATGTACAAGAACAAGGGGGCACAATTTAAAAATAGAGGGGGGACGGCTCAGGGGCAATGTGAGGAAATATTTTTTCACGGAGAGAGTGGTGGACGCATGGAACCACCTTCCTGTGGAGGTTGTGGGGTCTAAAACAGTGGGGGATTTCAAACATGCATGGGACAGACATAAGACAATTCTAGTGGGAGGTAGGAGGAAGTAGGCTGTTGGTTAACTAGAATCTGCAGTTTATCCAATAGGTAGGGAAATGGGCAGACTGGGTGGGTCAAGCGGTCCTTATCTGTGATCAAAGTCTATGTTTCTATGTAGAGGAAAATAGTTAATCCATACTGTCTGGATGTGGTGAAGTATAAGTGCTCCAAGTGTGGGGATGGTCCCTATTTATACTTCGTGTCCCCCAAAAATTTTTTACTTACTGTTTACTGTAGTATAGTTGATTGTAACTATATAATTGAGGTAGGCTGAGGTCAGTGAAGGGGTGGGCTGAGGAGGCTGGGGACCAGGCGAAAGTACTCAGTGAGTACTTTGCATCAGTCTTCACAGGGGAAGAGGCTTGGGCAGAGCAGTGCATGTAGGGGTTAGGTGCTGAAATGGCCGGGGACTTGAACATTGATGTACCTGTGGGTGCTAAGGGAAAAAAGGGGGCGGAACGGTACAAGGTGGAGCAAGCTGGGTCTGCAGAAAAGATGGGGGTCTCAGACACAGTTATCCCTGTTGGCAGGGTGTGGGAAGCCCTCAAGTCCCTAAAAAAGGAAAAAGCCCCACGCCCGGATTCTATTCACCCCAGGGTGCTTCGAGTATAAGCTGACATCCTGGCTGCACCCCTGGCAACCCTCTTTAACACTTCTCTCCAGACAGAGAGCATGCCTCAGGACTGGAGGGTGGCGCATGGTATGCCCATCCACAAGGGTGGCTCAAGGGAGGAGCCAAGGAATTACAGGCCTGTCAGCCTAGTTTTGGTGGTTGGCAAATTGATGGAGGCTATCCTTAAGGAGAGGTTGTGGGTGTTTCTGGAGGAAAGGGGATTCCTGGATGATCACCAACATGGCTTTCTACCTGGCAGATCATGTCAGACTAACCTTGTGGAGTTCTATGACTGGGTGATGTTAACTTTGCACTGGACCAGGGTAAGCCAATGGATGTCATCTTTCTTGACTTCAGCAAGGCACTTGACTCGGTGCCCCACTCTGGCCTACTGAAAAAATGAGGGGGGGGGAGACGCTGACAGTCAGATGGACTGTATACTGACTATCTGGCTGTACCCAAAGGGTTGTGGTAGGGGGAAGACTCTTCTTCCAGAAGGGTCATTAGTGGGACCCCACAGGGATTGGTTCTGGCCCGCTCCTGTTTAATGCTTACAACTCTGACGTCAGTAAAGCTATCAGGAGTGAAATGAGCCTCTTCGCGGATGACTCGAAGTTAGGGCTGGTGGTGTATGAGGAGGGGGTACAGCAGCCCTGCATGACAACCTAGAGACCCTGGAGAGGTGGTCACATTCCTGGGTGCTCATGTTTAACTCAGGGAAATGCAGGGTCCTTCACATGGGGCCCAGAAACCTTATCCAGGAGTAGATCCTGTGAGGGGTTACACTGCTAGCTTCAAAAGGGGACAGGGATCTAGGAGTGGTAGTGGACATCATAATGAATAACTTGGAGCAGTGTAGGAGTGCTGCGGCCAGGACTAATAACATGCTGGGGTGCATTGCTAGGGGGATTACCTCCAGAAGCAGGGAGGTGATCCTCCCTCTGTACAATGGACTGGTTAGGCCCCATCTGGAATATTGCATGCAGTTTTGATGTCCCCACCTGAAAAAGGACATTGATCTCCTGGAGAGGGTTCAGAAGAAGGCAACTAAAATGATATAGGGGATGGGTGATATGTCATATGGGGAGAGACTTGAGCAGCTCAATATTTATTCACTGGAGGAGTGGGGGGACAGGGGGATATGATTGAGGACTTCAAGCATCTAAAAGGGGTAAATAGGGTTAGGGCAGAAAAAGGTTTTTAGAGGAGGGATGAGAGCCACCAGGGAGGCATAGTTGGAGGCTGGAAGGGGGAGACTCGGGAGGGAGAAAGAGAAGGAGGCATTATTTCACTGAGAGGGTGGTGGAATCATAGAATGCATAGCCTGATGAGCTGGTGGCAGCTGCTTCCATGGAAGGGGTCGAGTGAGGCTGGGACAGGTATCAGAGGGAGGTGAAACTGACCATTGCCAACCAAGGGGGAGGCCCTGGTAGAGGATGGGGTGGCCTGGGGGGAGGGATTTGCAGGTGAAATTGGTGCCCTGTAGGGGTACTGAATCCCAAGCAGACAAGATAGACCATGAGGCCTAATCTGCTGGCATCTTAGTATGTTAGTATGTCAATTTTGTTTATTTCCAGGCTGACAATTTTTGTAACTACAAATCCCAAAATCCACTGCAGCTGATGTCTGAGCAGGGCTTCAGTACTTGGAGATTTATTAGCATGCAGTGCACATTAGCATTTTAATGGTGGTCAGATGTCTTCCAGTCCTGCTGTTCTGAGGGTTATAGAATCCTATTTAACTGTACTTAGTCCGGGGAGGACAAGGGGACCAACAAGAAAAGATCAGAGCTTACAGAAACTAATATGCACTATTGACTCTTCCACTGTTGCAGCCCTGCTCTAATGCCAGTTACAGAGAATTCTGAGAATTTTAGTTAAAGAAAATGCCTGCCTGAAAGTAAGCAAGATTAGTGTGATACAATCTACTATAATTCAGTTAACAGTTAAGTAAAAAAAAAAAAGATTTTGCACACAAAGTGCAAGTTGAGACCAGTCCCATGCTTGAGTATGGCACTCTAAGTGCTGACTGTTCCCCTTTAAACAGGAAAGAAGAAGCAGCGTAGTCACTCATAGTGCAGAAGGGGTTAGGCCACAGTCAGAAAGCACACAAAACCTACTGGGAATTGTAGTTTAGAATCTTTATAAGCAGGCAGAACTGATTTGTAACCTGTGTCTAAAACTAGTGTGAAAAATCAGGGGAGAGATGCATGCACACACATGGGCCACTACCGTAAATCTTTTTCTGCACACAACCAAAAAGATACTTAGATCCATCCTTCCTTCCTTCCTTCCTTCCTTCCTTCCTTCCTTCACAGTTCAGAGGGCTGGAGGGAGTATGGAGGCGGGAACAATCAGCCCTGCAAAATATTCAGTAGCTAATGAGAGGATGTACATTTCAGATATGGCAGGGTCTTCACCTGTATAGCCTGCATCTCCTCTGCCAGAATTTTACAATGCAAAGTTTAGACTGTTGATGATGCACTAGCGCTACAGCCCCTGTGCCCATCCTGACCCTGCTCTGCATGCAGACATGCATTAGACATTGGACTGCAAGGGGGTGGGTGCAGCAGATGTTGTGAATGCATTAAAGTCTCTGTATGAGAGGAACACAACTTTTCTGTACCAGCAGAACAACTATGCACCTATATGTGAGTGTGTAGATGTTTGCAGATCCAGCCCTAAGTCAGGATCTGTATAATTAGAAATAATAATAGGATAAAACCCTACTGCCCTTGTGTAACCAGTCCTTACAGTATCAGCCTGACTTGCTGCTGGCACCTGTCCCCCTTCCCCTCAGCTAGGGGTTGCTATCTATACTGTCTCTTGAGTGGGGTGTAAAACAAACCATTTCTATTTAACCCAGGAACTTAAGTGGAACATGACAGTGGGGACCTACGATTCATGATAGGGCACCAAAGACAGCAAGCACAAAGGAAAGTCTTCTCTTTTAAGTAGCGTCATGTAGGAAGTTTTATTCTGCCACAAGATGGTAAACAGGTAAACGTTTTGCCCCACTGGTGCATTCAGTTACATAAGGTATAAAGAGTACAAAGTCTTTCATACTGTAGGGATCACGTAAAAGCATCTTTGTCCATTCTTCTTCTGGCATTGAAGTCAAGACAGAGTATATCCTCACAGCATTTGAACAACTTTGGGTTCACAAAGCAATTTTCCTCACAGCAGAAACATTTTAATGACAGCTGGCCCATCAGAGCAGTGGTAGTGCTACCACTCTTGACACTGGCGACTTAAGTTCCGGAACAAAAAATAAATAAATAAATAAATAAATAAGCTCAGGAACACATTCATTGGGAGCTGGCTTAGTGGAGGAGGATTGAATGTCCCTCGGGATGCTCTCTAGAACTGTGCAAAATGGGAAAATTCTGAATTCATGAAATTTCAATGAAATTTCACAAAATTATGTGAAATGTTGTGTAATTTTGTGAAATTTTTAATATTTAGTAATATGATTACAACTCAGCAACTATTCAACATTAAAGTGCTGCAATTTGGAATATGTACTCCTTTCTTCAATGGCAAAACATATGCCAAATGTACAACAGGAAGGAAGGAAGGGAATAAGGGGAGACGAGAAGCCATATGGGTATTGCTCCAAAGCTCTAAAGATAAGAAACTCAGGATGGGGGTGGTGTGCAAACCACCCTTACAGAACAAGGAGGTGGATAGGGAGCTGGGGGCGCAAATAAGGAAGGTCAGTGGCAAAGGGAATACAGTTATAGTTGGAGACTTCAATCTGCCTGGGGTTGACTGACAGACAGTAACTATAGTACAAGCCAGGGAACAGGTGCTGCTGGAGACTATCCAAGACAGTTACCAAGTGCAAGGGATGATGGATCCTACTAGGGAGGGGAGCATACTGGACTTGGTGCTAACAAATGGAGACCAAGTCCAGGATGTGGTAGTACAGGACCCTCTAGCAGAAAGTGACCACTGCTCAGTGTGGTTCCTTCCCAACACAGGGAGTGAGGGAGTCTGCTAAGACCAGGACAAGAGTGTTGGATTTTAGGAAGGCAGATTATGCCCTAATGGGCAGCATCTTAGAGGGGTATTTAGCTGAAATTTACCCAGGAATGGATGCTGAACAGAAGTGGGCAATCACTAGGAAGGGGCTAAATGAGGCCACAAACATGTGTGCCAAATCTGAGTAAGCAGTCCAGGTAAAAAAAAAAACTCCTAGTTGGCTCAACAAGGAGGTGGAGGGTAAAGTGAGGGAAAAAAGATTGGCCTTCATTAAGTTCAAAAAATCTGGGCATGAGGAGGCTAGAGAAGCATTCTCAAAGGCATCTAGGGAGGTGACCAAATCAGTTAGGGCAGCCAAGGCAGCAAAGGAGCTGAAGTTAGCTCCAGGGGATCAGAGAAGTGGAAAAGGGGTTCTTTAAATACATAAGGGAGAAGAGGAGTTGTAGGGATAATATTGTTAAAATCTAGAGAGAGGAAGGATGGGTGGAACAAGGGCAAGATCAGGCACAGGCACTTAATGAGTATTTCTGCTCGATGTTGGCAAAAGAAAGGTATGGCCCAATACTGCATGGGAAAGGGTGCAAGGGTGGAGTGGGGCAGAGATAACAGATGAGGTCATCCAAAAGGATTGAGTTCTGAAGGGCCTTAAAGGTTTGCAGGTGGACAAGGCACCAGGAATGGAAGGTGTACACCCAAGGGTCCTGAAGGACTGGCAGAGTTGTTGGCAGGCCCTCTGACAGACCTGTTCAACACCTCCTTGGAGATGAGGAATGTAGCCTGGGACTGAAGGATGGGTCACATGCTGCCCCTTCACGAGAGTGGACCCAAAGACCAATTGGGTTACTACAGACCGGTGAGCTTGACTTCCATAGTGGAGAAGTTGATGGAAATCATTCTGAAGGACAGGTTGATAACCTTTCTTGATAGCAATGGCCTGCAGGATGACAGACAGTATGGGTTTGTCACAGGAAGATCTTGCCAAACTAACCTAATCGACTTCTTCAACTGGGCAACAAGGGCAGTTGATGAAGGCCATGCTGTAGATGTCCTCTATCTGAACTTCAGCAAGGCTTTCGACTCTGTGCCACACAAGAGGATAATGAGCAAGTTGAGGGACATGGGGGCAGGTTAAAAACTGGTGGGCATGTTGACAGTTGATTGCAGGGCAAACAACAGAGGGTAGTTGTAAAGGGGGAAACATCTAAACTATGGCCAGTAATGAGGGGAGTACTGCAGGGTTCAGTGCTGAGCCCCACTTTGTTCAATGTCTTCATTGGAGACATTGCAGAGGAGATCAAGAGTAAGATCTCCCTGTTCATGGACAAAACTAAGATTTCTGCAAAAGTGGACAATGAAGAAGAGAGGTAGGCACTCAGAGAAGATCTAGCTAAACTGCAACACAGGTCTAGCGAGTTGCAGTTGGAGGTTAACACTAAAAAGTACAAGGTCTTGCACCTTGGAGCCAGAAATCCCAAGAACAGCTACTGACTTGGGGGAGTGCAGGTAATTGCTTCTGAGGAGGAAAGGGACCCAGAAGTAATAGTCACAGGGTACATGATGGTATCTGCACAGTGTAGGAGAGCTGCAACAAGGGCAAATAGGATGCTGGGGTGCATTGCCAGAGGGATCATCTCTCAAAAGGGGGCAGTCATCCTACCATTGTATAGATCACTGTGAAGCCACACTTGGAATACTGTGTATAGTACTGGTGCCCATACCGCAAAAAGGATGTGAGATTACTGAAGGGGGTGCAGCACAGGGCTACAAAAATGATCATGGGACTAAGGGAGTTGCCATACGAGGAAAGATTGAAAGAGCTCAACATGTGTTCGCTGGAAGACAGAAGGGAAAGAAGGGACATGATAGAGACCTTTAAATACATGAAAGGCTTAAAAAAATCAGGGAGGGAGGATAGTTCCACTTAAAGGGGGAAGGATCACTATGGGGCACAGTCTGAAGTCAGAAGGGGGAAGGTTTAGGAGGGAGATCAGGAGACACAACTTCAGAGAGAGAGAGAGAGAGTGGAGTCAGGTTGGAACACACTACCGGAGTTAATTGCTCAAAGGACAGTGTTTAGCTATAAGCAGGATTGGGATAGAGTCATGGGCAGGTTTAGTACAGACAAAAACACTAAGGTGAAAGGACCAGAAAAGAGGAAGAAAAGAGTGGTTTGGATGGGGCTGGGGCAACTGTAGTGATTTGAAACTGAGAGCTGCACAATCAGGCAGACTTGATAGACCTGTGGGCCTTTTTCTGCTGGCAATATCATATGTTCATATGTTTGTAGTTTGGTAGAACAGTTTCAAAATGATAGGTGCTCACATGTTGTCATTTTATAGTTTGTGTGAAATTTCATAAACATTTGTTCTCTGCATATACCTTAACCATCTATAGGGCCAAGAATCTTAAATTTGTCATGATTTCTTGATGATAGGTGTTCTAACAATGTGCCTGATTTCATGACAGTATGATGCATCTTCTCAAAATTATAAGTGCACAAATTCTGTCATTTTATTTTATTATTTCAGGAAATTTCATGAAACAATTTCATCTGCATATAACTCAGGAAGAACAACAAAAAAATGCTGCTGCACCAGGAAACGCCGTGCAGTGGTCTGGTAGAATTAAATGGCTAAGTACAATGGAAGATTTGCATCTTTGCTAACGCTGAGAACGTATTTCTCATAAACAGGGTAACAGTCAATGAGTAATTCACCAACTCCAGATTTGTCTCCTTTGTGCAATGATTCCTTTATTTGTGCAAATCGCAAAATGGGAGAACAATAAAAATCCAAAGCGTGAAGAGCGAGAAGCCAAACACATGTCACAACCCAATTCCAGCTTCCTGGTTACGTCACCTGGGTTACCTGACACGTTTCACTCAATAGGAGCTTTCTCAAAGGTCTAGAGAGCACACAGGTACAAATGTTTAAATACAGAAGCTATTTAAAGTGATATACACTTAATAAACCACAAAAACACCATAAAAGACTTCAAAGCCAGGAGCCACATTAAAAAAAAAATGTAGAAAACAAGAAAAATGTCTAAAACAAAGCAGGTATTGAAAATTTCATTACTCGTTAAAGGATTTCTACTGGTAATTATATTTTTCAGTCCTTGTAATCATATTATAAGCTGCACCCTAGTGGTGAAAACATAATAATTACTACAAGAATTAATTAAATCCAAATCTGACTTTGAACAATAGCAGGAAAAGATTGCACAAAGTTTAAGATAAACTCAGCAGCATGAGATGATGCTGGTGCAAATCTGCATAGAGAAGGAAAAAGAAAAGATTATTAGAAAATATCATGTATTATACACAATAAATACAGTATATACAAAGTAAAACAATCATTTCTTCAAAAATGTTTTAACTTCGATTCTTCCACTTAAACCCGTTTCTTTCATTGCCTTAAAGGCAAAAATCCAATATTGCTCCCTTTTTAAAAGCAAATTGTAATAGTCACCAACTCTTTTGGACATAACTGTTTTTTTTCAATTCCCAGGTTTGTAAAGGTGTGTTCAGTTTTGTTTCTTGTTTTAAAAACATACATTGTCAGGTAGTTAACTAAATCTTCTCCCTAAATTGCCCTTTCATGTTCACCAGTTCTTAATTTAAACATTCTTTTCATTTTACCAACATAGAAGCACCCGCATTTGCAACTATCCAGGAATACCAAACCCTCTGTGCTGTAAGTAATAAAACCTCTTACTGGTGTGCTTCTATTGGTAAGCAGATATTTATAAAATTTCATAGTCACCACTTTTTGGCAGAATTTACAGTTGCCACATTTGTTGCAACTGTCATCTCTTTTAGAGAGCCACATATGGGATTCATTTTTAACAGGTTGTAAGAAATGCACAATACTGTCTTTTATGGTTTTTCCTCTCCTGTAAACCATTTTTGGACCTCTTGCATCCAGATTTTTTAGACCTGGATCTTGTTTTGCTATGTACCAGTGCTTCCTAATGATATAAGCGATTTGTTTAGATTGGGGATTATAAGTACTTATGAATGTAAGTTGTGGGCCTATCTTAATGTTTTTTTCCTTTTCCACTAGCAGGGAATTTCTTGAAATTTTATCAACTTCATCTTTTGTTTCATACAATAAATCATGTGAATATCCTCTTTCCTTCAATCTAGATGTCAGTTCCCTTGCTCTAGTTTGATACAAATCATCTGACCCACAGTTTCTTTTGGTCCTGAAATATTGTCCTTTAGGAATTGCCCTAATCACATGTCTGGGAATATTTACTGCTAGCCAACAATAAGGTATTCCCATCAGTGGGCTTACGATATAAGTCAGTTACAAGACCTCGCTGTCCATCTTTTTTAATTATCAAATATAAAAAAGAAATCTCATTGTTTTCTACTGTCATGCTAAACCTAAGGTCCTTACAACTTTGCTCCATATATTCAATGAATAAAGTTAACTCACTCAAAGTGCCCTTCCAAATAACCAAAATGTCATCGATAAAGCGCCTCCATAAATCTATTCTGTGGAGGAACGGATTTTTATCAGAATGGATGACTTCATTTTCCCATTTTGCCAAAAACAAATTAGCATAATTGGGGCCAAAGTTGCCCCCATGGCAGTCCCTTTCTTTTGTAAATAAAAATCTTGGCCAAAGAAAAATGTATTGCATGTCAATACAAATTCTATCAACTGTAACAGAATCTGAGTACTTGGTTCTAAAATCTCTCTAGTATCCAGAAAATGTTCTAAAGCTTCAAGTCCTTCTTTATGGGGAATGTTAGTGTATAACATTGGCCCTGTCCTGTCCCCCCACAGGGCTCCATACTTGGCCCCTTACTTTTCAGCCTATACCATAACTCCCTCCCATTGGCCTGCCCTGGCAACCTGCTCCTGTACACGGATGATGCGGTCCTGTTCGCCTCTGACCCTGCACCCCTCAAACTCCACCAAACTCTCCAACACTCTTTCTGTGAAAATGAACACTGGCTCACCACCCAGTATCTTATAATTAACTACAATAAGACAAAAGTCATGATTTTCTTCCATCCCCAGAACCCACTCAAAAACCTCTGCCCCCAATTTCTCACTGCTAATCAGACCCCCCCTGAAACAAGTTAGCAACTTTAAATATATAGGGATCATGCTAGACCCTGCCCTCAACTTTAATCACCATATCTTGCACCTGTCAACAGCCCTTAGCTCCAGGCTAAGCGTACTCTACCTGTACAAATACTGCCTCACCCCTGAAGCTTTACAACTTATCATAAACTCCTCTATCCTCTCCCTGCTAAACTACGGCATTCTGGTCTACAGTGCCGTGCCCTCCACAGCCCTAAACAGGCTCCGGCTTGTGCTCAACAAAGCCTGCTGTCTCATCCTTGGATATGACCTCTTCACACACACCTGCTCCCTCTACAATGCCACAAACTGGCTAAACTTGGATAACAGAATCAGGTATCACACCTGCATAATGACAAAAAGGTAATCCTAGGCCTCACCCCACCTCACCCTGGACCAAATTATCCACCCAACTCCACCTGGCAAAACAACCCATAGCTCGAACAAACTGCTGCTATGGGTACCCTGTGGCTGGACATCCCAATTCCAGCGAACCTTCAGTTACAGATCCACTTCCTGGACTAACGTGCTCCTCTGCCTGATAACTGATGAAGCTAGGCTGGGCCCTTTCAAAACCAGGCTAAGGAATCACCTACTGGCCTCCAACCTTTGTGACTGCAGTTGACCCAGAGCATTTCTGAGTCCTCCATGCCAATGGCCTCCATGAGCTAACCTTTTTTCTGGACAAGCAGCCCCATCAGAACCTCTCTGCTATTTTATGGCTATTCTAATCACTTGTAAATCATGTTATCCTGGATGAATAATGCACCCACTGAACAAATGGGTAAACCATGTTAGTGAATTTTAATATAATGTTATGTACAGCACCCTGTAAAAATATTGTCCCTGTGTCTGTCCTATATATGACGCGGAACCTTTGTAAATGAGTCTTTGACTCAAAGATCTTTCTGAATATCTCAATAAATAAAAAATAAAAATAAAGCAGTCACATCAAAGGTTACCATATACCAATCATCTTGAATAGCTATGTCTTCTATTGCCCGTATAATATCACCAGCATCTTTAATGTAAAAGGGTATTTGTTTAACTAAATCATTTAGAAAAAAGTCAACGTACTTGGCAAGAGGCTCTGTTGAAGAATTATTCCCTGAGACAATTGGCCTCCCAGGGGGGTCCTGCAAATGTTTTGTGTATTTTAGGGAGACAATAAAAAGTGTGACATACAGGGAAATCAACAGTTAAAAACTGAACCACATTGACAGGTACACAATTCCTTTCCTTGATCAAGTCAAGGTAGCTGTCTATTATTTTTTATACTGAAGGGTTGGATCACAATTAAGTTTTATATAAATTCTTCCTGACTTAGCTGTCTCTGTATCTCAGCTTCATACTTATCTGTATCCATTACCACAATGGCCCCTCCCTTGTCTGCCTGTTTTATGGTGATGTCTCTATTTTCACCAAGTTTCCTAAGGACACATTCCTCCTGTTTACTAAGATTATGGAAAAAATCCCTATTATATTCATCAGACAGTTTCTCAATATCATTCTCACAACTCTTAAGAAATACATGTAATGCTGAAGACATGGGAGGGCAAAACTCAAATTATGATCGAAAAGCACCATGTGTTTGCATATAAATATTCTCACCTGGATTTGGGCCCATGTTCTGTTCTTTTCTGAAAAAGAAAGATTTTAGACTCATGTTGTGGCCCAACTTATAAAGCTCAATTATAGTGTCAAAATTATTGAATTTCTTCATTGGTGTGAAGGATAATCCTTTATTTAATACTTGTAATTCAGTTTCATCCAGTACATATCCTGAAATGTTCGCAACATTCCCCGTTGGGCCCTGTTTCTCCGTCGTCTCGATCTCCAAAATCTTCACCGTCTTCCATTTTGCTGTCCTCTTCCATTTTGTGCCACCTCTTCTTGTTCATTTTTTTGCCAAGGGTTCCACCTTGTTGTTCTTTGACTGCACCAGAGGCCCTGTTGAGTTTGTTGGCAGGTGGGGGTAACACATTGTTCGATCTCTTCTTCTCCTAAAAAAAGGTCTTCTTCTTCCGGTTCCTGTACATTGCTAAAATTTACAACTGCATTCACTTCCTCACTTTGAATAGTATGAGAGGTAGAGTCCTGATTACTGGAAATTTGCTGTGTATATTTATTATTGCCAGACCAGTGAAAGATCCTGCCTTCTTTATATTCTCTTTTGCCCCTCTCAAATGTTTGTTTTTTACTCAGTTTGATTTTTTTCCTCATACTTTTTTATATTTTCTGCAAAACCTGTGAGCAGCTGTTCATATTATGGGGTATCAGAAAACGTTCTCAGAACCTCCTCCTTTTTTAAAATCGCAACTTCCACCTCCTTCTGTATAACTGCATTTTCTGCAAGTATCAGCTCTATATATTCCTTGCTTGCTTTTTGGCTGATAGTTTGCCATTTCTCAATAAAACTGGCTCTATTTCTACCACAATTTGGTTTTTTTTTCACAACCCGGAGTCCCCTTGGTGCTCTATCAACTTCTAAATACACTTTCAAGCTGATTTGTTCCCATTTAAGCCTTTTAATTTTTTGGGCAGTCCATTTGAATTAATTAAATGCTTGTTTAGTGCTGAAAGGAGCTGTTATTTATGTGCTAAGATCATTCAGCATACTAGTGTAGCTGGCTCCACTACTAGTGGCTTTAAATACCAGTTCACGAAGGGAGCGACTCCCGTTGTTGCACTGATTCTGTTATATTGTCGTCATGTAAACAGACAATCTAGTAGCACTATAAAACAACGGGTTCAGTGTGTAGTGAAGGTTTCTCACCCTGTAACTTTGTAGCCTTTTTTGAAACAACCTGTGCAGCTTGCAAGCAAAGTCTAGTGAAAAACCAAAAAAAAATGCTGCTCCACCAGGAAACGCCATGCAGTAGTCTGGTAGAATTAAATGGCTAAGTGCAATGGAAGACCTGCACCTTTGCTAAGGCTGAGAACTTATCTGTCATAAACAGGGCAACAGTCAATGAGTAACTCACCAACTCCAGATTTGTCTCCTTTGTGCAATGATTCCTTTATTTGTGCAAATCACAAAATGGGAGAACAATAAAAATCCAAAGCGTGAGGAGCGAGAAGCCAATCACATGTCGCAACCCAATTCCAGCTTCCTGTTTACGTCACCTGGTTTACCTGACGCTTTTTACTCAGGAACCTTTAGAGCTAGACATTTGTAAATTAGTACAGATAACCTTTTTGTAATGCTTATAGAATGATCTAAATATGGAGATAATTAGATAACAGATTTTTAAGTTACAGGGGTTCCAAACTTTGCTATGTAAATACTTGCAAAGCTTTGTGAAAACTATCAAAAATATGGATGTTTGTAACTTCTCTGCTCTTGCTTACATAGAGTTAACATTTGACATACACATTTATAGTCGTGTATCCTGGTGTCTAACATCTATATCTGGTTATATATATACGTATATTTAATCTGGTTCAAGGTCAGTTGGCATTCATCTGTATCCCACTCCCCCGGGTTGTGCCTGAAAATAGGCAGGATTTGTCTAGTGCACTTACCCGGTCAATAATAAATAATATTAATAATAATAAAATTTATTTAATTAAGTGCCTTTCAAGTTTTAAAGGCGCTGTACAGTTCAAAAGATCTAAAACTAAATAAAATAAATAAACATAGTTGGATAAATTGGTTACGCAGTTTTAATTTTGCAGAAGAAAAAATGATTAGTAACAAGTTCTCACATATTTATGATAACATATTCTGTAGATGAGGCATCCCGAATTTTTGTTTGAGGAATTTAACTTTAACAATGCACATATCACTATTTCATTTGATAAGCTTGGCTGATCTTTTTGCAGTCCTGCTGTTCTTCACTGGGTGACTATTCCCTCCTTTTTTTACATGGCCAGATTGACTCAGTAGAACTACTGATCCCACTGATATCCTCTTTGTTCATTACAGTGACAAACTTCCTTAAAACATGAGTCACCTACTGCTTTTCAATTGACCTGTCCTGTTGAAATAGCCAGAATTCTTTCTTCCTGCTGCCCAAGACATTGTCTTCCCCCACCACATCTTTTTGAGTACCTCTAAGTCCTAGACTTGCATGTACACCAAGTTCCCGGGATCATAAATTTACTTGATGTGTGATCCTTAAATATCTTGCATTCAGGCTGGAATTGTTAACATTCTCTGCTTTTTTGCTCCAAGCTGAGGGTCTAGCACTGTTGTGCTACCCAGCTCACCTCTCCATTTCTTGGGGAAACTGCATATAAGTCCAGAACCTGGTGACCCACTGCACTACCTGCCTCTTATACCCCTATTTTCTAATTAGACCCCACCAAATAAATTTGAGAAAAATTTTAAAATTTCAGTTTTATGGAATTTTTTAATGAAATTCTGCAATTTTCACAAAGACTCATGGAAGTTGACTTTAAAGCAGCAGTACAATGAAAAAAGTTATTCCAAAAAGCTAATGTTCTGCTATGGTTATGAAAAATATTGGCAAACTGTTGAATTGGGTTTTCTGGATGCTTCCTATGCTGTGTTCAGTACATTTGCAATTTTGTCTGCATTCATACCCTTCTCTGATACGTAATAGTATTTCTATGCAGAAATGAAGTGGCCATCTTCTTTTTCTTGAGAATTTATTACTTTAAAACTTTTATAAAATTATTAAATGATAACAAAACTGAAAATATTACCACCAAAATAAACTGGAAGACATCTGACATCAATGAAGAAGAAAGAAAGGTACCAGTCCACTGGCACTGAGGCACTGGATGCTATACCTCATGCCATGCCATTTACCCAGGTCTGGCAATGGATTTGGATCATTTGGGGGTCAACTGAGGAAGGCAATCATTGAGCGTCCAAAGGACTGCTCTCCTTCCTCAGGGAGGGGGGTTGTACTGCATGTGTCATCATAACAAGAGGGGTTCAGCCATGCCAAGGGTGCTTGGCTGCCTCCACAGAAGTGGAGACAGCTGCTGTGCCCATTGCAAAGGTGCAGGGGAGAAAAACAGAGGAACATACCGAGACCCAGCAGGACTCATGATGGCCACGATGGGCCAAAGGACATACTCCTCCGAGGGGGGGGGGTCGTAGTACCTGCCAGGTCCATGGAGGTGGTAAATAATGTTGTGATAAAAAAGGAAGAAAAAATATGGGGTTGAATTCTAATCTATTTTCATTGCACTGCTGCTTTAAAGAGCTACTGACACCTCAAAGAAAACTTGGAAAAACATATTAATTAGGTACAATTTAGCTTGCATTCCATGTGTATTCTGTATATTTCTCTTCCTCATTATTTATTACTGAGTAAATGTACATTAGTATGTAATTTTATCCCTTAGATTTCTCTTAGTTTATCTGCCCTGTAGCTTACTCCCTACTTCAAGTCCTAATCATCCGTTGTGACATCACAGTCTGTTGCCATGGGAGTAACTGTGATGTCACAAGCAGGGCATTATGATCTCAGGTAGGGAGAAAGCAACAGGACTAGAGGAACTCTTCAGGAGTAAAGATCCTGTGTTCATGCAAATGACATCAGTGAGAAATAATGGGGAGGAGAAATACAGAACTACTGTAAAATACAAGCTGAACTGCGTCTAAATGTTATGTTTTGTTAACGTTCTCCTGAAGGTGTCAGCTGCTCTTTAAGTATACAGGTGTTGGTTTCCAGTTACTTGCAGCAAGCATTCTGAACTCCCTAAATGACCCTCTTGAGCAAGTTACCTCTTTCAAATACCTGGGTATCACCCTAGACTCTGGGCTCACCTACCATGACCACATCCAACAACTGAGCACTGCTGTCAATGTGCGTATTGGTTTACTGCACTGATACAAGCACTGTCTCCCTCCTGAAGCCCTCCACCTAGCTGCCTTATCTTCAATACTATCACTCATAGATTATGATATAATCTACGGGGCAGCCAACAACACACACCTAAACAAAATCAGGCTGGCTTTTAATAAGGCCTGTAGAGTGGCCGCCGGCTGTGTGAGACTCACACACACCTGTACCCTTCATGCCTCCACCAACTGGCTTAACTTTGCCAGAAGGCTCAAATATCAGACATGCCTCTTTGCTAAAAAAAAAAAAAATGCAGAGCTACTCCCACCTGCCTTAACCCCCCTACTCCAAGCACCCTTGTCCACCCACCACACCTGGCAATCTGAGATAATCCACTTCGGGGTACCCCTCTGCAAGACCTCCTCAAGACAAAGAACTTTTAGGCACCAGGCTCCTAGCTGGCTTAACACACTCCCAAACTCCCTCCTCTCAGAACACAAACTTGGCTGGTTCAAGTCCAAACTGTGAGACCTAATCTCCCAAAACTCAGTCTGTGACTGTCCTTGATTTCAAGCTCTTCCCATTTCCTCCTCGACTATGGACCTTATTCTGGTCCTGCCGCCCCAGGGCATGCTTATATTTAACAATGGACACCCCAGTTCATTTTAGACTAACAAATAACTACCAGGGCATGGCTGGAGCCACTGACCTTCACTGTATGTACCCTGTTAACTGATTACCTTCTTTAATTTGTACCTGTTCTTGCAACTTTTTGTACCTCTGTATCACCAGCTGCTATGCCCTGTACCTGTAACCACCTTTGCTAATGTACATGCTCCTTTTGTAATTATTGTGTCTAATTTGTTGCCATCGTACCTTATGTCTGTGTATTTATTTATGTGGAACCTTTGTAAATGAGTCTTTGACTCAAAGGTATGCTATCCTATATTCTTCAATAAATAAATAAATGAATAAATAAAATTGGTACACACAGTTTCCTTGTAAGGTCTAAGAATCTACCAGATCTAATGGTATTGCATTCTCTAGTTTTAAAGTTTTGAGGGTTGATAAATTTGTAGTTTACATTTTTGCAAAATTAAATGTTTAAATTTTGTGACTGCTTAACTGCTTTTAATTCAGTCCCATTTAAAGCTGAAAATTTGAACTTTTAATGAGAAATGCCCATGTGATATAGTAGTTTAAATGGTTCAACTTTGGTTAAATTTGGATATGTAGTTTTAAAATTAGCGGGAACTAACTGATATGTACATTTTGGCAACATGTTTGGCAGACTGTAGCACAGTCCCATTTAAAGCTAGGAATCTGAAACTATGTGCTTATACAAATGTAACGATAACCTGTATGCATGCTAATTTTTGTCATATTTCAATGAATACTATCAAAGTTATACTAAAATTACAGAAATCCAAATTTTGGCAAAATATTTGGCTACCAATAACCCAGCTTCCATTAAAACTTGAGACTTAAAATATGGAACATGTATGCATTTTACTACTTCTATAAATCCTGATATTGTGGAGAAAATTGGATTAGAAATTTTAAAATGATCTCAAAATAACTGAAAATTAACATTTGATAGAATGTATGACCCTCCATAACCCTGACCCCTTTCAATCTATAACTCTGACATTTGACACACCTTTATAAGTCATAAGGTGCTGCTCATATTCCAAAGCTGGTGTTATTTGGATATGTACTTGTAAAAGTATAGTGAAATAACTGAAATTAAATATTTTGTGAAATTCCACAGAATTTTTACAAACATTCTGCAGAATTCTATGGAACTGAAAAGGTCATTCCAAGGGCATTCCACGAGTGAACTTTTATATTCCTATATTCTTCACAGCTCTAATGGTCTCCTTCTGAGGGAGGGACAGTTCCCTCCTCTGCCGTGGCACTGTCACCTGGGTGAATTCATGTGGTAGTGCAGCTGAAGAACCAATGGGGGGGATGTTTCTGACACTGGTGGGCAGACACATACACAGTATGTGTGGGTGCACCTTGATATCACTGCATGCAATGTCCCCAGGGGCTGGGAAAATGATGGAAAAAGGCACAGCCCCAGCATCTGTACAGTGAAGGCCCCAGTATATCCTGGACCTACTTCCACAGCACATGGACACCACCAAAGAAAACTGCAGCTGCTTGGGGATATGCCCCCCACCCTGATTCCTCCTACAAGGAAACACCAAGGCTGCATTGAGGTAGGCCATCGGGGCTAGGGGAGGCTGGGGGTTTGTGAGGTACCTAGAAGTCCTGAAACAAATAAGGGCTGGAATGAAGGGGCATACAAAGAAATAGGGAAAAAAAACACTTCAGGAATACAGTAACTGCTGTCCTTTACTGAAACACATATTACTTTTCTTTTCAGAAACAGAGAACACTTTGGGGACCACTGGTGTCTTTACTTGCAAGCACACACTACTTTCTTGCCAGAGGCTACAACACTTTAGGGACAGATTATAGGCCTGATTCTATAAGCACCCCTAAGCATGCCACAAGTTGTAACATTTGAGGGGTGCAGTTTCAACAAGGACCCTGCACCCAATTCAGAAAGGGGCAGGGTCCCTGTGGCTAACTCCTGCAACGCAATCCCACAGGTATGCAAATGAAGGGCATATCTGAGGGCTTTGCAAGCTGCAAACCAGGACATGAAAGGGCATAAGTGCCCCATGCCCCAAAAATATACCAAATTGCAATCAGAACAGCCCCACAGAACTTGCCTTCTGGTCCTGATCACCAGCCGCCCAGCAGTTGGCATGTCCTCTGCAATGAAATGCCATAACCCATTTTCCCTAGTAAGTTAGTGGCCCCCACCCCCATCTGGCAGTGCAAGACCATTCTGCATTTCTTTGTCTTGCCAGCCAGTTGTCACAGCTCATATCTCACCACCACTGCCAGCCACTGAATGAGCTCTATCTGAGCATGTACTGTTTATAGTACATGTTCAATGAATGTACTCTCATTCATTCATTGGCTATTACTATATATATGCACTCAGACAGAGCTCGGTCAGCAGCGGCTGGCCATGGTGGTGAGATGGGCTGATGCCAGTCACTGGCTGGGTAGGGGTGGGGTGGGGTGGTCTGGCACCATTGGGTGGGGTGGGGAGCCACTAACCAACAAGGGATAATGAGCTAGGATATTTCAATGCACAAGATGTGTCAATTGTATGCAGCTGATGATCAGGGCCTGGAGGGACACAAGTAACCCATTGGGGCTGTTCAGATCACAGTCTGGGGATCAGGACAGTGGGGGAACATACCAGGCATTGCTGGTCTTTAATTCACACAATTTGGGGATGGAGCATTGGGGGGAAGGTTACATGTCAAAAGGGCTGGGCCAGCTGCACAGTTGCATAAAACCCCCAGAGGGCATAAGCACAGTAACACGAGCTAAAAGCTGGTGTAACTGTACTTTGGTGGCTATCCTCCGGGGATTGTTTGAGAATAGCGCCATGGGGGGAATTTGTTTCTGCCCTTCCAGAACAGGGTGCAGCTGCTGCTGTAAACACCCTAGCACTGTGATGCTGGGGGTTAGGGCATAACTGGTGGTGTATGTATATTTTGGCACAAGCAACCTGTGACATGCTGCTGCCTGCCTTGCAGAATACCATATGTCATAGCTGCTAGCATAACTTGCTACTTGCACCATTTATTTTTGTGCAAGTCAGGTTACACCAGGTGTAACTATCTGAGAATTGGGAACTATATCTTTCACTTGAAAACACACATTCTGGGACATATGCAACACTTTGTGCTTTTCTCCCTTTATGGCCATACTGGAGTAGTATCTTTGGTTGGCCGGACATGGCTAAATACTTTGAAAAAAGGGGCCATCAAGAAAACGAGAGTCATTGGTGTGGATAAGCTTCAAGCTTCAGTTGGTTATGGAAAGTGGCAAGTATGTACTTGGCTACAAACATGATATGTGGATGATCTACCAAGGCAGAGCTGAGCTAGTCATTCTTGATAACAACTTCCCTGCTTTGAGAAAAACAGAGATCGAGTACTACACCACACTAGATGAGACAGGTGTGCACCAGTATAGTGGCAACGACATTTAGTTGGATACAGCATGTTGTAAATACTGCAGCATGTGCACATTTGTAATCATTGATCCTAGTGATTAAGACATCATCAGAAGCATGCCAGTGTAGACTGGACAGAAATAAACCCAAAAGTTCAGAATTGCTAGTTTCTAAATAAAACAAACTCTGGTCAGTGCCAGTATGGCTGAGCAGAGATTTTACCTGTGGTGGCGGCTGGGCATGGGTATTGGAGTGGCATCGAATGGCTACTGGAGTGGTGGTGGCTTTTATAGTGGCAGAGGTAGTTTTGGAGCAGACAGCAAGGCTGTTGAGTGGCAGTGGTTTGCCATTTGAAAGACAGCAGTGGCAGTGGAACTGTGCATGTGTGATATGACAGTGTCAATGATGTTAGTGTTGTACAGACATTGGTGCATCACTGTAGGAGAACACAGGGTGGCGTTCCATTCACAGACTCTTTTTCTTCTACAGTGATCACAAAACATCTACAGACCTCCACCCACACTGCAATAAAAAGATAACAGCTATTAGCTACTCCATAGCAGTAGTGCTTATTTAAATCATTTTCCCTAACATGAAGAAAGATTACTGTTTCTTTCCACAGGGTCATAATTTATAATGAAATACCTGTTAAGTTTTACTTATGGTAAGACTCACCACTGTGAAATGAATTGCATCCTGTAGCACTAGATGCAATGGTCTTATGATAACTCTGAACACCCTGTTATTTCACATCTTAAAGGTTTAAGCCTGGGTTTATGCTTAGAAACACAGAAACACAGACTTTGACAGCAGATAAGGACTGCTTGCACCACCTAGTCTGCCCATTTCCCTACCTATTCGATAAGTTGCAGATCCTAGTTAGCCAATAGCCTACTTCCACCTGCCCCCCCCTAGAATTGTCTTATGTCTGTCCCATGCATTCTTAGATTTCCCCACTGTTTTTGACCCCACAACCCCATCAGAAAGGCTGTTCCATGCATCCAACCTGTCTCCATGAAAAATTACTTTCTTAAGTTGCCTCTGAGCTGTCTCCCATCTTCAAATCATACCCCCTTATTCTTGCACATCTTATTTTCTGAAAGATGCTACCCTCTTGGACTTTGTTGAGTCCCTTGAGGTGCTTGAAAGTTTCTATCATACCCCCCTCTCATTTATTTCCTTGAGGATATAAATATTAAGCTCCTTTAGTCTCTCTTAGTATGGCTTCTGATACAGACCTTGTACCATTTTAGTTGCCCTCCTCTGGACTGCATCCATCCTGTCTATGTCTTTGTGGAGATGGGGTCTTCCAGAACTGCATGAAGTTTTCCAGATGGGGTTTCAAGAACTGTCTGTACAGAGGGATGACAACTTTTTTTTTCTACTGGTGTTGACTCTCCCTATGCATCCCAATATCCCCCAACCCCACTTATTACCTTCTCACATTGCTTGCGCACCATTGGGTCATCTGATATCACTACCCCAGGTCCCTTTCCATTTTTTTGTTAATAGTAACTCTCCCTCCCCACTGTGTACTCTTCCCCTAGGGTTTTGGTTCCCAGGTGCATTACTTTGCACTTCTTTGCATTGAATCTAAGCTGTCATACCTTTGACCATCCTTCAACCTTGCCACATCTCTTCTCATCCTTTCCACACCACCCTTGTGTATCAACTCTGCTGCAGTTCTTTGTGTCATCTGCAAAGAGGCATACTTTTCCTTCCAGTTCCTCCCCAATGTCACCTATAAATGCATTAAATAGACGTGTCTTAATATTGAATCCTGTGGCACCCTACAAGTAACCACCCTTCATCGAAGTGAACTCCATTTACTTTCACCCTCTACATCCTTTTGTCCAGCCTATTTTTTTTAACTGAGGGTACCACCCCTGGGACCCACTCTTCATATAGCAAGCATGACTATCTGGTTCTTTGCATAACAGTGTTCATTTTCCTATTCTTTCTTGCTGAGCTTCCTTTTTATTGATTTATATTTTCTATGTCTGTCTGAGTACAGATAATGTTTGCCTTGTCAAAAAAAAAAAACACCTGTAAAGCTTATTGACACATTGTGCAGTAATCAGTTGGTGAGATTAGAACCTATGCCACTTTCTGCATGTTTGTGGAACTATCTCATTCAAAGCTTGTTGACACATTGTGCAGTAATCATGTGGTAGGATTAGAACATGTGTCACTTTCTGCATGTTTGTGGAACTACTACATTCAAAGCTTGCTGACACATTGTGCAGTAATCATACTCAGATGATGTAGTGTTACTCTCTCAAACTCCTCTAAGATTAAAAAGAGCAATACAAACAACGTCCAGTGTAGTAAAGAAATTAGGTATGGAGCTAAATTTGGAGAAAACAAAGATAATGGAATTTGATAGAAAAGGGAAAAGAAGATCACCCTGGTTAATAAACAGGTCTAGAATAGAGGTAATGGATGAATTCCAATATTTGGGGGTGATTTTTATTAAAGATAGTAAATGGAATATGCAGGTTAAAAGGATGAGAGATAATACAACTAAAACACTTAATGGCATTACACATTTTGCCCAAGTTATGGCAAAAGATTCTTACTTTGCACAATATTGTTGCATTATGGCAAAAGTACACTCACAATTAATATATGGGGTTTAACTATGGGGTTTGTGCTGTAAATTTAATGATGTTGAAGTGATACAAAATCAGTATTTGAAAAAGGTTTTGAGAGTTCCCTGATATACGTCAAATGCTATGGTTAGGGCTGAGACTGGTAAGATATCTCTGTATGCAACTATTGTGAAAAAATGTATTGTATATTGGAAAAAGATTAGATTTGCTCCAGAGGACAGCCTGTTGTTTAAATGCTGGATAGAAATAACTCAAAGGCATGAGCAGCCACTATTAACTTGGGGGGGGGGTACTCAATGAGGTACTGAATAAGTATGGGCTACAGTGTAATGCAATTTTGAGCTTGGCAACTAACCCTATTAGATTTGCACAAGAAGCAATCGAAAGAGTTTTGAATATTACAAAACAAAAAGATCTAGAAAATATAAGATCAGTTTGGAATACTGAAAATCTGAAAAATATTAAAACTTTGTTTGAAGTGGAAAGATATTTAATATCATGTGAAAATAAAAAATACAGGCATGCTCTGACATTATTAAGAATGAGTTTGTATACCCAATGTGGCAATTTAAAACACAAAGAAGTACTGCTCAAGTTTGTACTATGTGAACAAATGCAAAAATGAGTTTGTCTCACCTAATTTTAGATTGTTCTGAGCTCCAGAAAGAGAGAAGTTATACTATTGGGAACGTGTTTTGAAACCTAGAGGGGTATACAAAAGAAGAACAGTTGAATTTTATATGTAATACAAAAAATTACACTAAGAGTTTTGCACTATCTAGTTTCTCTTATTTAATTGCTAAGATATGTAAATAGAGGCTATAAAGGAATGGATATTTTAAAGGTGATGATTATTGGAGTTGTATAATGGAGAGATAGATGTGAATATGTTATTTGTTTATATGTATGCATTGGTCTGTAGATGTATGTGTTGTAGAAATAAGTGATTTTATTATAGGACATGTAATGAATGTTTATTTTTGTACATGTTTGCAAATAAATGTGAACCTTGAACCTAATCATGTATTGAGATTAGAACCCATGCCACCTTCTGCATGTTTGCAGAACTACCACATTCAAAGTTTATTAACACATTGAGCAGTAATCATGTGGTGGGATAAGAAGGTATGCCACTTTCTGCATGTTTGTGGAACTACCACATTCAAAGCGTGTTGACACATTGTGCAGTAATCATGTGGTGGGATTAGAACCTATGCCACTTTCTGCATGTTTGCAGTACTGCCACATTGAAAACAAACTCTGACCAGAGCCAGTTGGGCTGCAGGAAAGGAATCTGGGTTAAAATATTGATATATATATACAGTATATATATATATATATATATATATATATATATATATATATATACATATATATATATATATATATATATTTATAAATGGGTGAGAAAAAAGTGATGGATGGGATCAATCACATTGGACAAACACCATCAGGTGACCGTGCGTATATCAGAGCGCGAATGCATACCTGCACTTTTACCCCCCTCCAAAACAATTTTGACATTTTATAAGATAGATATACCCCTCTGAGGTGTGTGGTGCGCTCTGATATACACACACCTTGGGCAGTTGACACACCTGGCCTTATGTGCCTGCAGTATTGTACAACGCATACCAAGGCGCAAGGACATATCAGAGCGCTACCACACATCTCAGAGGGGGTATATCTATTACATATATATATATATATATATATATATATATATATATATACAGTATATATATATATATATATATTTAGGGGATACATGATGGGCACGAGTGGAATGGAAAATATTTTCACTCCTGCAGAAGTGAGCCTGGATATTTCACGAGTGCCGAAGGCATGAGTGAAATATACAGTGACTTTCCGCAGGCAGGGTAAAATATTTTTCAGTATTCCATGATGTGTACATCCTGTGTCCTATTTATACAATGGGCCTCACTGTTGCAAAATGTACCATTTGCGTGGCTTTGCGTGGCTTTGCGTGGGTTTAGCGTGAGTTTCGGGGGTGTGATAAATGTCAGTTCTTACATTTATCAAATGCCTGTGAAAATAACATGATTTATCACACTCATTTATCACTCACCCCATTGTATAAGTATATATATATATATATATATATATATATATATATATATATATATATATATATATATCTATATTTATATCCTACTTTTCAACACAGCCTTGTGATGAACGTCCTTCATAAAGAAGGGTAGGGAAAATGTTCAACTCCTGGCCTAAAGGTGATGTCATGCAGGGATTACAAAATCAACGTTTGGGCCACAAACACACATTTTGGGTAGGAGTTGAAAAATTACAGCTGTCACATTAATGAGTCACTGTACCAAAATGGCTATGTTGAAATGTTGTGGTAAAAATACTGAAGATTACCAAAGTTATGAGCCCACATTTGTAAAATTCAGCATAGCCTCATGACTTAAAGCAGCAGTGAAACAATCTGGTGAAATTTTAGCCTGTAATTTGTTGTGCTATTTTAGATTGCCACTTACCTCCTGACTTGTACAATATCCTTCTTTTCACAGTTTGAGTCTGCTTTAGTACTTTTTTCATGTATGAAATAATAAAAGGAGCACTCCTTTTAATATGGCTCAGACAAAGTATTCACCAGTATTTGTACCTGTTTTTGAACAATTATTGTTCTGTAAGGTCAGAGAACACTGCCTGCTGCGTAACAGTTAATTTTAGTCACAACAGAAGTGATATATCAACAACAGATGGACAAAAACAGCTGAAAATACAGATGAAGACCTGGTTCGCACTTTATTACCCATTAGGCTACCAAAAGAATTAGATCATGTAGGAATTTTGCATGGATATATCAGTCTGTGACACAGCAAGGGTTAAAAGGAGCACTCCTTTTATTATGGCTGTGAGCAGAGCCTACAGCCATCTTGCTATCTGTAGCTTTAAAATGGGGGTATTGTGGGACACATTTTTGGGACTTTTCAATGTATCCTGCCACATCTACAAATCACTATGGCAACTACAAATAATCCATTCTTTCTGTTTAGAATGCTGGAGACATAACTGCAAGTTGCTTATCAGATGGCCATTAGGAAACTGAAAAAGCGTGTTAAATATTGGTTGCCTATTAAACTGGAAATTTGTTTACCCCCTTTGAAATGCAACAGCTTGCATATTTAAATGTGTAGCATTTAAACATGTTTTGCTATTAACTTCATTTGAGCATGAATATGTGTCAAGAAAGATTCATACCTCAAAAATATTCCTCCCTCCCAGCAAATTTATAAAGATTTACACAGAGTCTTAACCTCTCAAGACCTATATGATAAAATGCCAGGTCTTCAGTGAACTAGCCAGACTAAATATATAAATTTCTTTTTGACAGGGAGGGCTGAGCCTGCTTCCCAAAAATAACAGATAAGAGTAACTGAGATCTCGTATAGTAAGTGTGTGTGTGTGTGTGTGTGTGTGTGTGTGTGTGTGTGTGTGTGTGTGTGTGTGTTTGGGGCAGGGGTGGAGGAATAGTTAAACTCCTGACAAAGGACACCTCATCTAATGAATTAACTGCTGACAAATCATGGTTAAGAAATTCATCTATATAATTATCTGATTCCTTATGTTCTCATATAGACTTATCAAAAGTCAAAGCAACTAAGAAAGAAATTTGTAGGGGTCAACAGCTGACTTTTTCTTGTGTTTCTGGACCTCCAGCTCTTGGCTGTGGAACATAAATTTATTGTTTGTGGCTGGAATGAGCAATCTAAACAGTAAGAAGTTCTGAACAGTAATATTATAATTTCCAGTATTAGTAATGTAATCATGCATAATTTCTATAAATAAATGTGAGGTCTGATAATGTAGTCAGGGTATGTGTTACCTTGCTTTGATCTCTCACAACATGTAGTAGTAGTAGTCGTAGTAAATATTTTATTCTGAAAATTCAGAAAAGGCTAGCCCAATTGAGCCAAAGCTCATTTTCATTGGGGTCCCAATATATAAAATAAATAGTTACACAGAATATGTACATAAATTCAAGCAGAGCAAATACAATATACAACCTGTATCAAAAGACACAATATTGTACATGACGGACATGTAGATGTTTTTCAATTAATTACAACAAATTTTAAGCATTTCAACACTTTTTACAAGCCAAGATCTTATTTGATGCCAAGCTGGAGGAGGCATTGACTTGATATATAATGTGCTATTTTTGAGAATGAAAGAGATCATGCCATTTATTAGGAGGAACATTATTGCTGAGACACATACAGTAGATACATAGACACTGTCAGCAGATAACAGCCTATGCCCACCCAGTCTGCCGAGTTCCACTTGTAAGTTCTGTTTTTCTATATTATTTATTTATTCTTTTTGGAAGTTTCATGTAGGCTTGATATTATTCGTGAAATGTCAGAGATCTTCTTGGGGAACTTGTAAGATACTGGTATGTAACTATACCATTTACAAAATTCCTGATCAAGCAACTGGAAACAGAAACTGTTTTTTGTCATTTAAAAACATGATATACTGAGTGTGTATTTACTGAGTTGATGAATCAGGGCCTTGAAGAAAATAATAACATTTACTGAACTCATTCAAGATTCCATCAGGTGGATAGAAAAAAGTCTATGGGAATTTTTCTGAAAACTAACAACTATAAGATACAAAAATAGCATTTGTTTTATGCATGCATGTATGTGTATATATATATATATATATATATATATATATATATATATATATATAGGATATGCAATGGTGAGCTCTCAGACAAATGGTTTATCTACACAAGTGCTGTTTGACCTCGGGTAACTTCACGAGTGGTGTAAGCCATGAGTAAGGTGTCTGAGGTCAAACAACACAAGTGTCGATAAATCATTTATCTGACAGTTCACCATTGTATATTTCATTTATGCAATAGGGTTGCTTCTTGTAAGTGCAGGAACATTTGGTCTTGACTGTTTATCTTTTTTTAAATGATCATTTCTGGGACTTTCAGTTAACTTTCCTAGTGTATGTCTGCCTAGCTTGGTGGTTGCTAATAAATGAAACACCACTCATTTTGTAGACAACTTCCTGCTGAACAAATGTTATGGTCACAGTACCATGCTACCTTTTTTGTTTTACAGTTATTCACATTTGTTTGTTGAAAAAGTTAAACAAAAATTTAATTTTGTTCTGGGTTTTGCTTATTATAAAAAAAACTAAAAGGTATTTGTTAATGAAACACCACTCATTTTGTAGATATTTTTGTCCTGAACATTTTTCATGCTCACAGTACTATCTTATCATTTTTCATTTTAAAGTTATTCACATTTGTTTGTCAAAAAAGTGAACAAATAAAGCTTTGACTGACAGTTTGCATTTATCCCACATATGGGGAATAAATCTAGGGTGGTTAGATTTATCCCATGTATGTGGAGATACATGGATTTATGCAATGGATTTTGGCTCCACATCTATTGCATAAATATATTTATACATTATTTGCAAAAACTTTGTTAATGCATCAGTTAGGGTTGTTTCCACATCAACAAAAGTGTGGAAATTCCATGTTAGGGTTACCATCCCACCACCCCACCCCTCCTCCTCAAAACCCTTACTCCTCATTCCCTCACCCCACCCCATCCCCCACACACACATATATGCAAGCAAGGAAAGGGCCAAGGCAAGACAACCAACCAGATACAAGCAGGAACAAGTAACAGAAGTGACATACAACTCTGCAAACATTTCACAAGACACAGGCATCATCACAGTCCACCAAGTGAATGATTTCTGTAGCCATCATGGAGGCTCAGGGGTACACACTTATTTATTTTTATTTATTGTATTTAATTTTTTTTTATTTTAGTCTTTGGTAAATGGGCAATTTCCACTATGCACAAGTGCCTATTTTCAGGGGTGACCTGGAAGCACTGGGCAGTTAAGTGGTTTACTCAGAGTCACACAATATGCAAGTGGAGGTTGTAAGAATCAAACCAAAGTCTGGTCTACTGGATGTACCAAGCTTTTTAACAGCTCATTACTCTAACCTCTAGGCTATACTGCCTAGAGGTTAAGTATATGCTGGGCAATCATGGCACAGATGCTCATATTTCACTAGTTAACAGCTGATGAAACACACAGTATGTTATCCACACATAGTGTATTAGAAATGACAGTTTATGTGAGCCTAACAACAATCATTGTATGTTTGCATTTTGTCTTGTGATACAGTGAGTCGGTCCTAGTAACAAACAGTGGTAGTAATAAAAGTAATGTCTTGTAGCATAGTTTACAAGTAAGATGCAAAAGCAACAGTTGTAACATGCAAAGGTATCCATAACATACTGTTAATGAGTATTTCCGGGTAACACAGCAGCATAACAACAAGTGTTGGTGGTAGTTTCCCACCAGAGCATTATCCCCAAAGTACCATGTAAGTGTCATGTGTATCTGTCCTGATACCACATGCCTATATGGTAGCGATGATACTTGCAGTGATGCAGTTGTTGGATTATGACACATATAGATCAATATTTTGAAAACATGCACAGATTAAGTGTGATTGTATTAGGAAAATATGCCAGCAGTAATGTGTCATCCATCATACTGTGCTGGCAGTATAGAGTTGCTTATACTGCATTTGTTTTTTCATTACATACTGTCATGTGAAATGAGTAGTGTTGTGATTATTGTACATACAGATGTGCCAGAGTGGTGTAGTGTTGTACAATGTTGCATGTGTGTAGGAGGGTGGTGGGGGGAATGCGAGGTTAGGGTTTTGAGGAGGGTCATGGGGATGGGGTGGTTGGGTGGTAACCCTAACATGAAATTTCCACACTTTTGTCGGTGTGGAAACAACTCTAACTGATGCATTAATGAAGTTTTTACAAAGACTTTCCTTTCTTTTTTTAAAAGTGTAATGTAAGTAGTAAATGGAATGTGTTGGTGGAGCCCCATACTCCCACCAAGCTGCCCAGTTGTGCATAATGTGGGAGTCTGGGTCTTCCATGCCCTGTGCTCCTACTTACATATAAGTATGGAGCCATACAGCAGCCCTATAAGGCTAGGAGCCCTTGTAACACTAATGTGTCCATATCTCAGGAACTATAGCAGGTAGAAAAAAAATTAAAGTGTTGTAATCGTAGCAGTGAGTAGTTCCTGCAACATAAGTCAATTGAATCCATATCTTGCATCATTTATGAGATACAAGTACTGAAAAGCACTGTGGCCACTAATGCTGAGGGCATAATAATGGCCTACCACGTGAAAATGAGCAATTGGAACACTAATTTGCAAATATCTCAGGAACCATACAAGGTAGAAAAAAATTCTAATGTCATGGTTTTCATGTCTTTCCAACATACTTCTGTACTTAGTTAGTACCCTATAGGGAGACTAAGCATTTTTGCGATAAAAAGTCCGTATCTAGAACTATTTTCAAGATATGGGCCCTGAAAGGCATCACAGGCACTGTGATGTTATCTTATGGGAACATTTCTGAACTTCAGAATGCTGTAAATATGGCCCTGTTCAAGGTTTCCACACCAATCCACCAAAAGGCACATCTGTGGGACTAGGGCTGCCCACCATGAAAGATTTAGGCCAATAGCACAATCCACATTGCTGCAATGAAGGGACAAAGAAAACAACCATTGCAATGTTATCCTAAGGGGAAATGTCTTAACTTCTGAATGGTGTAACTATGGCCCTGTTGAATGTTTCTGTACCAAACCACTGAAAGGTACATCTGTGGCACTATGTCTTGCCACCCTGAAAATAATTTTATGACAATAGCACAAACCAGCTTGCCACAATCAACTGAAAAAAAAAAGCAACGCTTCGCAAAATGTGTTCATGCAGTGTTAATGTTTGTGTGATTCTCCTATGTATGTAATGGGAATGTTAGTGCACACAAAAAAGTTTTAGCGCAGTTACTTTTTTGAGTTAGAGCTATTGTTTGAGCAGTAACATAAATGTTTGCGCAATGAAAAAATGGAAAAAAATTAAAAAAACATATTTCTAGACTAGCTAGTGAAAACTAATGTCAGGGGCCTGTTCCTTAGGGCCCCGGTTAGGTAAACACAAGGGATGGTATTTTGTAAAGTGCAGTATTTTTTGAATTACATCATTTTTTCCTCTCTCGCTAACTAAAAACAAGATGGCAGCAACATGACAACATTTTGGTGCAATCTTGACAACAAAATTTGATCACTAATGTTTTCACAGTGAACATATAGATTTTTCCATAGGCTATAATAGGACAGGAAAACTGGAATAACTTTTGAATTGAGACATATTTTTTCACCAAATCTTCAAAAGGCACCAGTGCAACCCAGGACACATGTAGACAACCCAGTCTGAACCAACTGAAATGCATTCTTTAGTGCATTATGGGTGAACAAAGAATTCACAACATTGGGGGGAATTAACTTTTTCATCATGCTATGGTTCCAAAACTATACATGAGACCGAAACAAAAATTTCCAGATCCAGAAATCTATGATAGATCTTGCTACACTCCAAATTTCAAGCAAATTTGACAAATGGTTCAAAAGTTATTAAAGTGCAAAATATGAGGTTTAACTTAAACATGGCTACACAATCCTAACAATAGTGGCACTACCATGCCAATATATATAGTGGCATGGTAGTGCCATTATAGTTAGGGTTGCATAGCCATTTCTATGTTAAACCTCATATTTTGCACTTTATTGACTTTTGAACCATTTGTCCAATTTGCTTGAAATCTGGAGTGTAGAAAGATAGCAGATGAAAGAGCTATCTCCGGTGCCATATGTATATTTATAGGGGAAATGCCTCTATTTGCAGCAAATTTGTTTACAGGCAATGCTTGTACATTTTGAAAAATTGTCCACCTTGTGATTACTAATTTTGAGTATAGTTCATGAAATAATAAGTGTGATATTTGTTATTTCATATGGTACCCCATTGTGCCTTATGCATACCATGTAAATCCAAATCATTCCAAGGCCATCTTGACATGTAATACAGAGCTGTTTTCCTGATAAAAGGCTGCTGATATAATAAATAAAGAGCAACATCATAAGTAAGGAACCAGTGGCTTATGAAAAAATCTGCAGGGATTCATACAGGGATTTGATTCTGCCACTGCAGGAAAAACACAGGAAAAATGAGGGCTTCTTACAAGGAAATGGTTATTTGGATCTGGGAGCACTGAATATTTTTTATCCCATATTTTGTATACTGGATAGGGCAGGGGAGATGCTACATCTCATTGTCATAGGGATCTTCATTTACACATTTTTGCATTGTGTTTACTCAGGCTGTCCCAGATTAGGTGCAATATCTTGTTTTCAGTGGGGTCATGATTTTACCATTTTTATAATGTGTTTATTCAGGGTACCTAGTCCAGGGCCTCCCTGTTCAAAGGAGATGTGCAGCGCATCCCAGAATAAAAGGGAAATGTGCTTCGCAACTCCAACAATTCACAGTAGTATGATATTCAAACATGTGGGATGCTTCACCCAGGCAATATTCCTCAGATGGTAAAAAGAGGCTTTGCCAATTGCCGACACCCGCGATTTAAGTATCAAACAGTCATCAAACATAATGCCCAGGTTCCGCACGTGGTCTGAGGTAGTTAGCTGCACACCCCGAAGCCATAAACCTGAAGGTGATCCTGCCAACAAACCTGCCTCCTGATGACCTGGTCCATAACCAACACCTCAATTTTTTCTGCATTTAGCCACAGCCAACTCCCATCCCTCCAATCTTGCATTTCGGCAAGACAGTTGTTAAAAAACAAAACAGCAGCATCCTGGCCAGGCACAAAGGACATGTATAGCTGAGTGTCATCTGCATAGCAGTGAAAACTCAAGCCATACTGCCTAATAATCACTCCCAATGGCAGCATGTACACCACAAACAACATGGGTGCCAAAATGGAACCCAGCAGCACCCTAGAGGATGGGGGAATGATGCAGAGGAAAAAGATCCCAGACACCACCCTCTGAGTCCTACCTTCTAGGAAGGATCAAAACCATCTGAGAACCACACCAGACAGTCCACAGATGAACCACAGGCACTCCAATAACACACCATGGTCTATGGTGTCAAATGCTGCAGAGAGATCAAGAAGGACCAAGATGGAACGGGTCCTTTGATCTCTTGCTATTAGGAGGTCATTAAGTACCAGGACAAGAGCTGTCTTGGTATTATGTATCTTCCTAAATCCAGACAGGAGAGAATCATAGACATTATGGCTGGTCAAATGATCATCCAGCTGTGACACAACCACCTTCTCAATAACCTTACCCACAAACAGCATTTTAGAGACAGACCTGTAGTTACACAGACAGTCTGGGTCCAAGGAAGATTTTTTAAGAAGGGGCCGAACCACGGCCTCCTTCAGAGGATCAGAGAAAATCCTCCTCTCCAAAGACATCCAGACTATCTCTGCAAGGACCAGACCAATTTTATCCACACAGTTCACTAGGAGACATGTGGGGCCCAGGTCCAAACTACAGTTGGTTGTATGCAGTGACTGGATGATCATCGCAATGTCACTGATCATGGGGAGGCTGAAGTCACACCACACAAACTGGGTGTCTGACATCTCCTGCTGACCATTACAGCTCCCATTAGGGAGGGTCAAGCTGATACCAGGCCTGATTGCGGCACCCTTATCTGAAAAGAAAAGAATCAAGCAGACTCCGCCATGTGTATATCCCTGACAAACTGCGAGAAGGAATTTACATGCCTTGCCAATGCTTACTTGGTTACTTGGTTTGTATAGACAAAGTAGGCCTAGGCCCATTTAATTGTCTCCCACTCCTAGTGGGCTTATCTGTTGATATATTATTTATTATTTTAAGGACAGGAATTTATCTAACTCATTTTTAAACGAGTCAAATTATGTTTCTTCCTCTACTTTTTTTGGTAGGTTATTCCATAACATGGGAGTCCGTATATTGTAGAAGTTCAAATGCCTATTGGTTCTTGCCCTACTTATGAAAATGTGTTTATTATGTGATCTTGAATTAACAGTTTTGTAAATCCTTGTTATATTACATTGTGACATTAATGATTTATCTTCCAGAATACGGTGTAAGAATAGTAAATCTCCACTAGTTTGTCTTGTTTCCAAGGAATGCAGATTGAGTTCTAATAACCTGTTTGCATATTCCATGTTTTGTAGGCCTTTAATTGATTTAGTCAAACATCTTTGTACTTTTTCCACTCTGTGTTTGTCCTTCTTTAAATATGGACTCCAAATTGGAGATACATAGTCAAGATGTGGGAGTACATAGGTCCTATAAAATTTTAGAACACACTCTCTATTCCTAGATATAAAACTTTTATAATAGAATGGATAATGCTGTTACATTTTCCTGTTGTTTTAAGAATATGCGTGTCTGAGGATAATCTAGAGTTTATCCATTTTCCCCAATCCTTCTCACTGTTACTATTTTTTTATTATCTTATTGTTTAAAACATATGAATATTTAGGATTATTTTTTCCAAAATGGATTATCGCACATTTATTCTCATTAAATTTCATACCATTTTGTTCTCCCCAGTCTTCTATTCTATTTAAACTGTTCCTTAATTCTTTATAATCACTCAATGTCATAACTTCACCCCCTATTTTAGTATCATCAGTGAATTTAGTTATATGGGAATTAACCCCTTCACTCATATCACTGATGTATAGTCCAAATGATAGTGGGCCCAACACTGATCCCTGGGGAACTCCACTGGTTACGTTCCCCTCATCAGAAAGAACTGTATTGATACGCACCCTCTGAGTCTGATCTGACAACCAATTTCCAATCCACCTTATATTTAAACCAAGTTTTATTAATTTATTTATCAATTTGTGGTGAGGGACCGTGTCAAATGCCTTTCCTAAATCCAAAAAAATGACATCTACTGATTTACCTTTATCCAGTTTGCAACTAATATGGTTATAGAAGGCTAATACGTTTGTATTACAGGAAAGCCCTCTCTTAAAACCATGTTGTGATATATCCTGCAATCCTAACCTTATTATGTCCTTTTCAATACTATTTGTAATTAATCTTTCCAGTATCTTGCAACAAATTGATATCAAGCTGATTGGTCTGTAATTTGTCATACTTGATTTGTTTCCCTTCTTATGAGTTGGCACCACTATAGCTTTTTTCCAATCCAATGGTATGTCACCGGTTACAAAGGATTTATTAAATATTTGAATCAATGGATCTACTAATACATCTGAAAGGTTTTTCCATACAACTGTATCAATGTTGTCAGGGCCTGAAGAAGTAGATATCTTTAATTTTAATAGTTCCTGTTTCACTGTATCAGGACTAATATTAAAAGGTTCTCTATTAATAACCCCAGTAGCATTTATTTAACCCTGTAACATTTATTCGGAAATTGTGTTACTGATATGTGGTCACAAAATAGTTCTTAAAACTATCAGCTATTTTTTTTATTGTTCACTATTGTTTCACCATTTACAGATACTGAATTAATCTTCTTCCCTCTGTTTATTATTATTTATATATGCATAAAAGGCCTTATGGTTTTTACTTGTTGCTAATTTGTTTTCATATTTAACTTTCCCTTTTTTATAGTAGTTTTGAGTAATCTCTGTTGTTTTTTATAATTATTTTGATTAATTTCAGTTGGATTATTTTTGTACTTCTTAAATGCTTTATTTTTCTTTCTGATCTGTTTCTTAATATCTTTATTGAACCAATGTGGAATGTGGCCCTTACTATTGCTAATTTTACACTTAGGAATAAATTTGAGTATTATTTGTTGACTTTTATTTTTTAAATTTTGACACATGTAGTTAGCTCCTAACTTACAATATGCTTCTCCCCAGTCCAAATTTTTAAATACTTCAATAATTTTGTTCCAATCTGCTTTTTTATAATCTAGGGATAGTGTGGAGTTACTAACTTTAGGTTTTCCAATGTTGATTATACATTCAACAATATTGTGATCACTGTTTCCTAAATGGGGCAATGTATCCACTTTATCAATGTTATCAATATTGTTAGTAATAATAAGGTCTAATATACTTTTACCCCTGGCTGGAACTTCAACCAGTTGATGATAACCCTGTGAAGTTATGGTATCAATCAGTATTTTTTCATGCTGTAACTTTTTACGTCATACCCCGCTGCAAGTCCACACTCTCCCCATTCCCCTGTGCAACATGCCCCCCTGCAGACTGCGGAGGTATCCCAGGTGCCATGGGGTGTGGTATCCTGCAATGCCATTTGTAGTATATACTTCAGACCATGGATAGTTAATCCACAGTTCCCCAATTGTACAAACAAATGGGAGGTCGGCTGTAACATGCCTGTTTTGGCACCTGTGTGAGTGGGTACAGCATTGGCCGTTACCTGCACTGAGCAGTGCAATGGCACCAGGATGATGGATCTTCATGCAAGTGCTTGAGGTGTATGACCACTGGGCGTTATCACCCACACACAGCTTGTACTTACTTATAACTTATTCAAGCATCCTACTGCAATTGCTTCACCACCAGCTGATACAGTGGTACAGTCTCATCACAGACCTAGTTGTTACAATGGGATGGGCTGGGGGGCAAGGAGGGAGGTATCAGTACATTGTTGGGGGGAGTGGGACCCACTACACTATGGACATGGACTGTAGGTGTATTCAGGTGCAATCAAGGATGGGACTGGAGTCCCTACAGTATGGAAACAATGGATCCAGAATTCTGGTAAGATCATGGCTAGTGGAATGGGTGGGGGGGTGCACTTACCACCAGAGACTTCAAGGCCTGTACCACATGGGAGCCATTTGGGTCAGGGCTTGGGGGTGAGAGCTGTTCTGGTACATTCAACCCTGTGCCAGCATGCAAATGGACTGGTAATGAGCATGCATAAGGCCCCTTTGCACCATGCATGCTCAATTAGTTTATTTGCATTCCTGGGCTGAATATCGCCCATGGAGGCTGTGGCACATATTGGTATGTGCCACACATTCTCCCTGGCAGATATTCAGTCATGCACACCCTGCATGCACCTGACTTTGCAGCCGCCTGCACTGCGACTTCTATCCAGGGTCACATTTTCCAAGGGTACAATGAAGTTCACCAGGATGAAGCACAGTGTCACAGGTTTACTGTATGACAAAAGGGATTAACTCCCATTTAAACTGCATTGTTTGCCGCAGCTTCTCTACTGCAGAATTCTGCAGTGCTGCACTTCCTCCTGGTGGGCTTTACTGTATGCACACTCTGTACCAGTGGCACATTCTCTTTGAATATTATATCAGTGCTGACAAGTGCACCCTCTTTGTGCAATGCATCTTTCTGCTCTTGCATTGGTTCAGCACTTAATATGTCCCCCCCGATGCAAAATATTGTTTTCAGTGCTTTCTTTTCTGATTTTACGCAATGCAGCATAATATTGTGCAGATGTAGCGTCCCACTAAAAATAAGATGCCATTTCTTCTGTGAACTATCCAGGCTAAATATATAGCAATCAGCAGGTGAATTCTAGGAAAACATTGTGAAAATGTGTAAAAGGAAGACCACATTGCAACTGCCTCTCCACAGATGTGTATTGTGCAAATTCTTTAGAAATAACGGGTAAAAGCATCCCAAAAGCTCTCCACAGCTATATGGGCTGTATCCAGAGTTTGTTATTTCAGACATGAAAGAAGTACTCAAGCAGACTTAAACTGTGGAAAGAAGGGTATCATACAAGTCAGAAGATCAGTGACAATATAAAATAGCATAAAAAAGCATTGGTCAAAAATGTAACCAGATTGTTGCACTGCTGTTTTTTTTTTTTTGCATAATATTTTTATTAAAAGATTTTGCAGATACAGTCACAAACAATCCGTCACAAACTACACATAACATACGTGATAATAAAATATTTAATGCCATGTTGGTCCTAGCAAGAACAAATCAAAAACAAAAGGTTTAATACCTTTTATTGGACCAACAAGGATGTTACAAAAAGAACAAACAGCTTTAGCTTTCTGACCAACAAGTCCTTCTTTGGAAGCCTATTGAGAGTTATTTGGAAAATTCCATATTATTAACACTTACACTTATACAGTGTTAATAATATGAGATTTTCTAAATAACTCTCATTAGGCTTCTCAAGAAGGACTTGTTGGTCCAAAAACTAAAGCTCTTTGTTCTTTTTGTAACATCCTTGTTGGTATCAAACAATTTGTTCTGGATATATGATAACAGGAATTTATATATATATATATATATATATATATATATATATACAATAATAGGTCCTGTTTGCTAAAATAAAAAATAAAACTACAGAAAAAGAAAAGGAAAAGAGATTGACAGCAATCCATTAATCCTCGTCAGCCAAAGTAAAAACAAACAAAACAATCTGTGATGTCCCCCAAGCTACTAGTGAGGAGAACTAAATTAATTTCATGCACTTATCACATTGGAATCGTAGATTATATCATGAACTCCCTATACACACATGTACAGTTATCTCCAGATATAATGGAATAGAAGACAGGACCCAAGGACCCTTACACCGAGACATCAAGCAAACCTTCTCTAAGAATCTGGGCCTTAGCCTGCCCAGTGGAGCTGAGAGTTGAGGCACTGGATGCCACACCTTGTGCCATGCTGGTGACCTGGATTCAGAAATGACCTCAGGTCACCAGGGAGCCAGCTTGGGGGAGTGCTGGAGCAGGATTTCCCTCCAGGGGAGGACACCCACCCCTCTGTAGTCCTGTAGTCATTGAGTGGCGGCCTGATGGGTGCATAGGTGGTAGCAGCAGCAGTGTAAGTCTGGGGTGTGGTGGAATGGGTCACCAGATCCTGGCACGCATGGGTGCCTCCACACCTGTGTATGTATATGTACACCATGACCCTGGGATAGGTGGGGAAGAAAAACACACAAAAAAAGAATATGGAAAAAAAAAAGAATCTGGGCCTCACCCACCGAGAGAGATGCCAGAAAAGGGTTCCAGGTTGTCAAAAACTTCTTGGCTTTCCCTTCATGTTATAAGACAATCTCTCCAGGACAAGTACTTGTATGACCAGATGGCACCACTTACTGTATAGTGGACACAAGGCCTGACACCCAAATATTTAAGAAACATTGTCTGAATGGAACTAAGAGGACCTGAACCCAATGAGGCAGGAACCTCCCTCCTCCAACCCCAACCCCTCACACTGCTGTTTTAATAAATGAACATACTAAAATCACACAACACAAGAATGTGCAAAGTATAATACAACTCCATATTAAATGTATTCAAAACCAGGGAATACATTGGTAATCTTTTTTTTTTTTTTTTTGGCATTGAAAAAATGTAACTTGGTCCACAGGGAGGGAATCTGGATACAGCTTTACTCAATCAAGCCGTAACTATCATGCTGTTAGGGCAGAAAGGAGTTTAGGGTGCATTAAGATGGATGTGAGGATGTAAAGTCAATTTATTGTGGTACTATATTCTATAAAGAGCTTCCTGAAAGAGTGCAACACATATATCAAGCAGAGAAACCCCAGCTTGGCATAGATGCTGAATTATTTGGTGCAGTCTTAAAGGGCAGCAAGTTAAATTGTGTCCATGTTCATTTTTGAGTGGGGGATTGTGAAAAAATGTCAGACGATTGTCAGTTCTGACCCACCTTTTTTCTTCTTTGATAATAAAACTGCTGCTTTAAGAAAACGGGCTATGTAGATCATCATGATCCATCATATTTTCAATAAGCCGAACTTTTTACACCTTGTGGGTCACTATCCCACATAGGAAAACTGACCTTCTCACTCTTCTCTGAATACAAACCAAGCCCCCTTTTTGTGTTGACAAATACCCCCTCCCGTCTTCCACCTGCTTAGTGGCAGTGAATTTATGTAGCATTTTTTAGTTCTGCATACTTATACAGTCACATAAAATGCCAATTGACATCCTTTGTAAGTTTCTCTCGATCAGTTTCTTCATATGTCCTCCAGTGTTTACATTTACAGTGGCAATAAAGGGAATTTGTTTAGTAGTAAAAACAAGAAATTTGCTGGTAGGCTTTCTGTTTAGATACCCCTGTTAAGGGGAAGCTGCATTTTCAAAACAGGAATACCTAGAAGGATCTAACCAATATTATCCACATTTATGTTTGCTAGTCATTGTTACTGTCTTCTCCCTGTGGAACAAAGCAAAATGGATTGAGTGGCAGGACAAGTAATATGGTGCTCAGCAATGAAAAAAACTTAATCAAGCAAAAAGATGAGGAGCACCCATATATATAGAAAGCACCAGGACCACAAAAATATTATTCAGAGTTCTTTATTTAACTAAAGTGCATTGCGCACCCACACATAGTGAGCATAAAAAAGTGATGGCTGAGCTGCTCTGAAAGTTATGCTTCTACAGACCCCTGCCAGGCATCATCAGAGTGAATCACTGTGATGATGCATGAAAGGAAGGAGAAATGTTAGTTGCAGAAAGGCTCAGATGCCACTTTTTTATGCTCACTATGTGTGGGTACACTGTGCACTTTAGTTAAATAAAGGAATTTGAATAATATTTGTGTGGTTCTGGTGCATTGTGCATATGTGGGTGTTCCTCATCCTTTTGCTTGTTCCTGTGGAAGAGCAGGCTGAGATGGGGCATGAGCTCAGTCTTCCCCTTCTCAAGGGTACTGACAGGATTTAACATAGGGATATGTTCTCCAGCTGGAGACAGGGACATGCTCTGAAGGTCACAGATGGCAAGTTTAGGGGCAACATTAGGGACCATAATTTGTCCCAGAAGGTGATGACCTTCTAAACTGACCTGCCAATAGATACAGTGGACATGAAGACAGTAGAGCAGTCACCAGTGTTGCCCATCCCTTAGCTTTTGCCAACACCGAGCCAATATGGCCATGGAGAACTTTTAGGAGTGGCAAGAGCATTGAAAAGAATATGAGGTGCTTTTGCTGCACCAGAGTTAGATATAACTGATACTGCTGCAATTACAGAAGTGTGCATGCCTGATGCTCGAGCATGCACAGTTTGCCCCATAGGCAGCTGTATCAGAGCATCCCTGACATGACTACATATGCGTCGTACTCACATATGCATAGTTTAAGTCAGCATCGGTAAAAGTAAGACCCCACTGAAAATGAAATACTGCATCTTAGCCAGGCTAACATGTATCAGTACATTGTAGAAGTGGGTAAAATTAGGACCCCTCTAGAAATGAGATCTTGCATCTCATCAAAGCTATCCTGTGTCAGCACATTGCCAAAATGGATAAAAGTATAACCCCACTGAATATGACGTATTGCATCTCAGCCTGGCCATCCAGCTATGTCAATACATTGTAACAATGCTATAGTACCATCAAGAGGTTCTGGTGATATGTGAACATTAAGAGCAAAGCTTGGGAGAATCCAACATGTTTCCATAGCCTCTGTAATATGTTGCAGGTGAGTTTTACCATTTAAAATAAATAAAAACAGCGTTAACATTTATTATAGTGATTTTACTGACAGGCATAATTCTGTCTGTGGCACACATGTATTGATTTGAGCATACAGGAAAATGTACAGGAGTTTTGTCCCAGTTTTACATAGTAAACACAGGGAAAAGGAGGGAGCCCTACAGGGAAATGCTTTGTTCAGTCTGGGAACACTGCAGTTGACACTGCTATCATTCTTTATAATTCCCTTGGATCCCCCTTGCAACCTCTGAAAACCCCTAAAACATTAGCTGCCTAGCATTTATTTGCCCTTCCTGCAAGTATGAAACTATACGAGTTCCAATGGCACTAATTAGGTCCAGAAAGGGTTAACATAAATCAACTCTTCAGAGGAAAAACTGTAAATCTTTGCTACACATACACACACACTGGAAGAGCTGACTAAGATAATTAGAAACAACTCTGCAGTTTAATGCTATTATCTGTTAAAAGTCATGTCAGTAAATTATTAGTCTCCAAAGATAGCAAGTTACCTTACAATAAAAAGCAGCTGAGAAAATAATGTTGGAATTGGTCTACTCAACATCCTCTTACATTAGCACTAAAATTGCTGTTTACCAAGTTGAATTCAAAAGAAAACATGTGTTTCTTGTACTCACTGAAGCACCACGAGGTTGGGGAGGAGAGATGAGTGTCCAGAGCATTTATTTCTTAATCCCTAGGCTAAAAAAAAGAACTAGAATTAATCTTATTGATTGAGCCCTGGACAGATGTTCAGTCTGCAGCACTACAAGGGTTAAATTGAAGGGCTGCAAAGACATGGAAGGATCATTCAAAAACTCGAAATGAGTTCCTGTATAGAACCTTTTTACTGCCGTTTGCTAACAGTATGTTCTCACAAAAGCAAGCCACGTTTATTTTCCCCAAATATCTCAAAAACAGGGCTAGGGCACAAGCAGAACAAAATACTCCAGATACTGGAAGAATTCACAGACAAATCTCTGTTAGTAAAATCCCCAGTAACACACTTTGCTGAAACTGCAGTTACTCAATTTGTGAATGAGCACTGCAAGCACAAAAGGGAACTACAACACAGAGGAAGTGTAAAATCTAGGGACCAGGCAGCTGAACATAAGGAGAGAGTCATATGCCAATCATATTTTTAGGGCTGCAGGTAGGTGGAGCCTGCAGCCCTCTTGTACCAGCTCTAAAAATGAGCTACCAGATTCACACAATGGAACACTTTCTTTGGATAATGTGTCTTGAATTAATGTGATGAACAAGTGTTGGCAAAATGTAGGAGCCACAGACCTCATTAAAATGTCACTGGAGCATAATGACATTTATACAATAGGAGTAGCCACAAAGTCAGTTAAATAAATGAGTTTATTCTCACTGGTGTTACAAAAATCTCTAAATCACCATTTATTTAACACCCCAGTGTCAAACAAACACATTTATTTAACACCTTCCATCAATCATCCTCCCCCACATGCTGGAAGTACAGCATGCTTCCCTCCAACCCATTCCTGCTAGGCTTCATTTGTGCTGCAAATACACACTTCTCAAATCTTAAATCCCAGCACAGTCATCCTCACCTCCCAGTATCTGTCAGTTCCCCAGCTGCAGCAAATAAAAACAGTACCTCCTTTTTAAAATAATTTGTTTCAGTTCCACGTTTCTCTCCTCAAAGGTTTTTCATTGCCAGCAGTGCTTACTCTCTCTCTCTCTCTCTCTGTCACTCACAACGCAAATATTTCTCTTTCTCCAGATATAGAAACCACAGCTGGAGCCACTGAAACCAGGTGCAACCACATTTTTCACCCAACAAACTGCACCACCAAACGAAATATCATAAATCTTAATAACAAAAAGAAAACACACAAACAAGAAAATGGAAAACCTCCTTCTCCGTAATGGAGAAAAAACCTGCCATGTTTTTTAAAATGTCCAACACATAAACAAAATATACCAATCAAAGAATACGTCCCAGCAATTTTGCAGTGTTCTAACACCAAGACCTTAGCAACCATCCTACAAAGTCGCAACATTAAAGGAGCAACACTACTTAAACCAAAAGTAAACTAGACAACTTTATTAATTTTTCATAAATAATTAAATAAATACAGTTAATTATTGCAATCCACAAGGTCCCTGCCTATTGCATAAATGAAATACACAACAGGGAAATTGTGGAATACACACTTTATTTTCACTCGTGCTGTTTGACCATGGGCAACTCACTCGTGGCTTATGCCACTCATGAGATTTCCCATGGTCAAACAGCACTCATGAATATAAATTGTGTATTCCACAGGTCCCTGTTGTGTATCCCTTATGTATTTAATTTTTATTGACCAGGTAGGAACTATAGATAGAGACTGCCTGTTTTCATGAATAACACAGGATAATTTGGCTTCTCTCTCAGCCTTGCATCTGCTATAGAATGTGACTTGTCTCTCAGCCTTGCATCTGCTGTAGAATGTGACTTGTCTCTCAGTCTTGCATCTGCTTCTGTCTCAAGTTTCCTTCCACTGTTATACATTCCTTTGTAAATTAACCCATTCACCACTGACTTTTCAGTGGCACAGAAGGGAGCGGTCACCACACAGGAAGCCTAACTAGCTGTAAACAAAGCATGTGGTCATTGAGTGTGTGTTCAGTAGGCATCATAGGTTGGGAACAACATTGAAGGCATACAAATGTAAACAAAATCAAAGAAGAAACTGGGCTCTTTTTAGCCAAATGCTGCACTGCACAACATCATTTTAAACAGCTTCATGCTCAACAGATCAGAACGAAGACATCTGTGTGGTGCTGATGTTTTTTTATGTAGTACTGGTACTTTAAACAGGAGGCAGAAATGTGTACCGCACACCAGTCAAAGCACTTAGTGGAGGACAACTGCCTCACATTCCTGTCAAAGTCATTTTTCTCTCTTACATCATGGCAATACATCAGCAGGGATCCACCCATTCAGCCATAAAAATGGTGCCAATAGGGATCTGCATCCCCAGACCAGATAAAGCTAGGAGCCATGGCATGATATTCAGCCACAAAATGCATATGAGTCTAGTGGGTATGCAAGGTGCTAAGGGGCCAAATGAATACTCATTGTTGTCTCATTTGCATGGGAAGAAGCAGCAGGTTTGTGCCTATTCTGTGGCAGCTGCAATGTCAGGCATGATAATGAGTAGATCCCCTCTACCCTGAATGGCCATCTCCCAATGCAAATGTCCTCCCAGGTGCCCAGTGGCACAGACCCCCACCCTCTGATCATCCAGCTGTGTAATTGATGTGATATTCCTGGTGCCTAGTAGCAATCCCTCAACCTCTGATTACAGGTCCCCATGCTAGTACTGTGTTCCCTGGTGTCCAGTTGCACCCCCTGCCCTCCAATTGCCTGTCCTTGTAGAGCAGGCACTGGCTTTGGTGTCCTGTGGCACCCAGAGATTGCACCTCCTTGCAAGTGTTGTGATGTCTCTGGTGTCCAGTGGCACCCCCACACTTGGTGATCCTCATCCTGGTATAAGTAGTGTTGGCTCTGGTGTCTAGTGGTACTCCTCCATCCTCTGTTCCCCTGGTCCATCTTGCTTAGTTAGACCCTGGTGCCTAGTGGTACCACCACACTAACTGAGCACCTATCCCATTGTCACCCTGACATCCAAATGGTTAACAGCCCTCTGCCCAGTCCAGATCAAGCACACCACCCAGTCAACCCCTCATACATCTCTAGGTATGAGGCATACATGTGATCCTTATCATCACATATGGGTCAGACTCAAAACTGCTCTGCTATTAGAGAGCAACTAACACCTCACAACATTCTATTATGGCTTATGATGCTGTGAGGCCCCTCCTACTTGGAACCGCTGTCCAGATGACTGACAAGTGTTAACTGGTTTTATGTGATATGGGCAAGTCTGTAAGATGCCAATCACATCATGTGACTCAACAACTGCGTGACTTCAAAAGGGTGAACCACACAGCACCGACCATCACAAATAGTGATGGTCACTTACTTAATATTATAGATCAAGGGAGTGCTCCTGACCAATCGGAGTGCTCCTTTCCCTGTGTGTGAGGCACTCTTATTCTGTGAAGAGCATCTCACACACAGAAGCCCTGGAAACGGGAAGGTTCTGTGAAGTTTTGTTTTTTTATAACTATATTATTACTCACTTTCTATCAATAATATATTAATGCTGTACATCTCCCATTGTCACTCTTTGCTGAAAAGGAGTGGTTTCATTTGCCTTCAGCTTCACTTTGCTGTTCTCCCTTAGCTGAAGACACATGAAACCACTCGTTTTCAGCAATGAGAGGCTCCAGGGGATGTATTAACACATAAAAAGTCAAACATAGAAACAATTTTTTTACATGGGGGTCAAGCCCCCCCCCCCACATCCCCCAAAATATGGATTGAAAAAGGTCTGGGAAGCAGACATAGAAGAAAATAGAATCTCCCCTAGAAAACAAAATAACTTCTTACACCAGGATCTGAACCCAGCACCACAGGCTCTTGGCCCCTGGGGCAGTGGCTCAAGCCACTACACCACATGGTTAGCTCAGCAGGTTGTGGTCAAATTGATCTATTTATCTCCTTTCTTATGAGTATAGTGCATTTCCCTCAGTGTTACACTCGCTATAATCATTCGGTGCTCTAGTTCTCCACTCGCTCTAAAGGTGAGTGGTATGTAATGAGTCACCATACTGAGCCGCTCAATAATACTCATTCACATTACATGATACTGTGTTAACCATTTGTTGCCTAATGTATCTAAAACAAAATCCCATTACACTATGTTGGTTTCCATTACCATTCTAAACACTTTTTAAACATCTTAAAAAACACTCTAATAAACACTCTACAAACCTATAAGGGCACTACAGTTACACTTGCACCACTCCAAAAAATCCACTGTCATCAGCAAGGATCTCAGATGCAACATCCCCTTCATCATTACAGAGAGAGGCTTGCAAGACAACTCTCTACCGATGGCCAGCATAGGCATGACCCCCACGAGACACAGAAGCCATGACTATAAGAAAACTAACAAGCATTTGTCAATGCCGAATGTTTGCTTGCTGGCATTGGCATTGGCAGTGTAGGTGTTTGCTGCATAATAGAAATGGCAGTGAAGTATTGAACTGAAGCTACCCCACCACCACCACCCTGCAGAGAGAGACAAGCATTGGGGTGTGCCTTTGGGTCATCAGGCATAACGGCCACACCATTTCACCACACCCTACCCTGCAGACACTGACAAGTGTCACGGTGTGCCTTGGGGTCTTTGGCCCTTATGCACACCCCATTCCATCAGGAAATATGGTGAGATGGGTGCGGTATAGGAGAATGGGATGAACTTTGGGGCCAAAGACTCCAAGGCACACCTCGATGCCTCTCACTGGCTGCATGAAGTGGAATGGTATGAGCATTACAGGCAAGAATCCCAAGTCACACCCCTGATGCCTGTCATTCTCTACAGGGTGGGGTGTTTTGGTTGGAAACCCTAACACCTCAGGCATTCATTGGTATTTTCACTCCAAATTTTCAACATGTTTATTTTGAGACCCCCACCTCATGAACAGTGGCAATGTCAGTTTGTTAGCCGAAAGCTGCTTATGCACAGCGACTACAGCATTTAGCACCACAGGTGCAAAAACACATTCTGAACAGGATGTGAAAAATGACAGCTGTACTGTTCATGGGGAGGTGGAAAAAATGGCAATGTTGCAAATCTGCAGTAAAAATATTTAAAAAACTGGTGAAGTCATGAGCATGAGTAGAAAATGTGCAACGCACACCCCTAATGCAATTAGTTTGGGGATTCTTTACAGCAGATTGTCAACACAGGGATTTTGGAACCTCTGCTCATGAACAGTGTCACTGTGATTTTCTTAATCTATCCCGAACAGTAATTTCCCACAACGACCATGCATTTCTGCGCTGGAAGTGCGAAAACACATTTTGGCCCTGGTGTGAAAAATGACAGCTGTATTGTTCATAAGGAAGTGTGGAAAAATGCCAGTGTTGAAAATCTTAACTGAAAATATTAGAAATCCATGAAGTTACGAGGGTGCGTGGAAACTGCGCAATGGTCGCTCGTAACATAATCATTTTATGGACTTTTTTCACCAAATTTTTAACATAGCCATTTTAACACATCTGCTCATGAACAGTGTCGCTGTGATTTTCTTAATCTGTCCCGAACATTGATTTCGCAAACCGACTGCACCATTGTGCACTACATGGGCTGAAACATGTTTTGGGTGAGATGTGAACAATGACAGCTATACTGTTCATAAGGAGGAGTGGTAAAATGGCAATGTTGAAAATCTGGAGTGAAAATATTGAAAATTCGCAAACTTATGAGCGTGCCCAGGAACAGCGCAATGCATGCTGGTAAAACAGTCATTTTTGGGAATTTTTTCACCAAATTTTTAACATAGCCAGTTTAACACCTCTGCTCATGGACAGTGTCACTGTGATTTTCTTGATCTGTCTCGAACATTGATTTCACACACCGACTGCACCATAGTGCGCTACATGCGTGGAGACACATTTTGGGCAAGATGTGAGAAATGACAGCTATACTGCTCATAAGGAGGTGTGGTAAAATGGCAATGTTGAAAATCTGGAGTGAACATATTGAACATTTGCAAACTTACGAGCGTGCATAGGAACAGCGCAACGCATGCTCATAAAGCAGTCATTTTTGAGAATTTTTTCACCAAATTTTCATCGTAGGGTTTTTGGGGACTTACCTCAAGAACTGTGACACTGTCATTTCATTAATCCATCCCAAAAGGTGATTTTGCGCAGTGACTGTCATGGCGACAGTGAGAGAATTTATGAGAAGGGGTCCCAAAAACCCCATGTTGAAAATTTGGTGCTAAAATTCAAAAAAATGCCTGAGATATGCATTAAAGTTGCAAAAACCCTATTTATTGCATTATACAGCTTACCGGCATTTTCTCAGTTCGCGGTCGGCTTTGAAGAGTGCAGACGTGTTCCCGGTCCACCGATGATCATCGTGTCAGACCGGAGGTAAGTATAGGGGTGAGATGGGGTGTGGGGACTCAGGATGAGCAGAGGGTGGACGCGGGTGGGGAGGTGGGGGGGCAGGACACTCAGCGAGGGAAGGTTTTTTTCTTTCAGGCTTTTTTCTTTTTTTAAACTTAGATGACGTGGGACATTTGCCACGCTGGGGTGGGCTCCCAGTGTGGCACAAGGAAGGCTGTTTGGGGGGGCCATGGAGCCGATGGGGGATTGGGCATCCCTGTCAGCTATACGATCTGTTGCCATGCTGGGGTGGGCACCCAGCATGGCACCCTGTACTCTCTGGGGGGGGACAGTGGAGCTGATGGGGGATTGGGCACCCCCGTTGGCTATACGATGTGTTGCCAAGCTGGGGTGGGCACCCAGCATGGCATCTGGAAGTCTGTTTGGGAAGGAAGCATAGCACAGCTGATGGGGGATTGGGCAGTGTGTGCATGGGGGAGGGGGCATGAGCACACAGTATGCATGCGTGTGTGGGGGGGAGAGCGCATGAGCAGGTGATATCTTATCACTGCTCACTGAGGCGTAGTTCTGCCTTTCAACTGTACGCCACTGAATTTTGGGATCGTGGCACTATGTTTCTTGCACATGCATGCAAGCAAACATAAAAAACAGAGATGGTTGTTGGCAACTATCTACAGGATCCCTTAGCTGTAAGATAACTGGCTACCATGTTGCAAATCCAGCTACCAAACAAGTCATCCTATCAGTTAGGCTGTCTCCATTCTAAGTGCTTGCTAAAACAGTACTGGTTCACAAGCAGTTAATATTCACCCCACTGTACTACCAGGCATCTACTAGTGAAACATCTATTTAGCAATTACTGACATGCTAAAACCCAATGAAACCAGCATCACACAGTGTAATGTAAAACCTTGTGCCTTTTAAAAATATGTACATGACATAGCTATACATTCTCCCAAAAATTGGTAACAGAATTTGTTATGCTTTTATAATCTGTGCAAACTAATTTATAGCTGTGCATGTTAAAGGGACACTGTCAGCTTTGCCTCTTCATTGTGTGCACAGTGTGAAAAGTGTGCCTCCTGGCACATACCTAGCACACATGTGCTGAATAATGCCCATATGTATGTAAAACTTAATATGCATTACTTTAATCTGCAATTTTGAGTGAAATACTGTTTTCATCTGGGACGATCAGAAATCAGCTGTGACCCGGAAGCACATCCAGATTGGAGACGTGGGTTAGGCAGATGTGCAGTCCTGAAGTACGACTTTTTACACCAGGTAGTTGGAAAAACAAGTTATTCCTGTCCTGGATAATATAAGAAAAAGCTGCTGCTATTTAAAACATGAAAATGAGCACTGCAAAGAGTACAATTTAAACTTTCAGTATGGAGATAAACTCCCACGCACATGTACTCAAGAGACATAAAGAAAGATCCCGCGCATGCGCAGGAGCATGCCATTTGTGCGGATGCACGAGATCTTAGCTCCATTCTTATAGTTTAAATTTTATTCTTTGCAGTGCTCGTTTTCATGTTTTAAATAGCAGGAGCTTTTCCCTACATTATCTGGGACAGGAATAACTTCTTTTTGCAGCTACCTTGTGTAAAAGTCGTACTTCGGGACTGCGTGTCTGCCTAACCCGCATCTCCAATCTGGATGTGCTTCTGGGACACAGCTGATTTCTGACCATCCCGGATGAAAACAGTATTTCAGTCAACATTGCAGATTAAGGTAATGAATATTAAGTTTTACATACATAGGGGCATTATTCAACACATGTGTGCTAGGTATGTGCCAGGAGGCACACTTTTCACACTGTGCAAACAATGAAGGGGCAAAGCTGACAGTGTCCCTTTAAAACATTATAGAAAATGGGCTAAGAAAATTCTGAGCTCTGATTGGCTGATAGCCCTGGCAAGGTGGGCATCTATCAGACAACAGAGCCTGGCTGAAAAGTGACCCAGTCCAGCATGCCTTTCACAACACAAATCATGGTGCCATAGAACTTTAGAAACTGATTACCAGTGATTTTTCCCCCTCTCTTAACAAGTTAATCCCCGCTGCACCCCAAAGCTGACTGTGAGCGAGAGAGAGAGAAGAGAAAAGAAAAGAGAGGAAGGAAGGAAGGAAGGAAGGAAGGAAAAAAGAAAGAAAGAAAGAAAGAAAGAAAGAAAGAAAGAAAGAAAGAAAGAAAGAAAGACAGACCTGGTAGCTGCCAAAACATGCAAGGTCAAAAATGGCAGCACTGCTCACGTAACCACAAATAAGGTGGAGCTGAGGAATTTGCAGTAAAAAGGCAAAGGTCCTCCCAGGCTCCCCTGCCCATCCCATTCACTACCCCTTGCTAACAAAGAAACAGTCTCTTCTGCCCATCTCATTGATTACCCCGTGCTAACATCAAAAAAATACATAATCAAACACATATGCCTTTATTTTGCACTATCTCCTCAATACTTTCATACCATCTCAGTTTGTACCAATCAGGGATTGGCAGTTATGGAATGGCTTGACATCTCCCGCTCTCCTCCCATTCTCTCACTGACACGTGATGCTGACTTGGCTCCCATGTCTACCTGGCAAAATAATACCATTTGCTCTGTTTGTGTATGGGGGCAGCAAACAGTTACTGTGGTAAATTAAAGAATAAATAAATAAGCAGCTATCACATCTTGGACTTGTACATCTCCATTTCCCTGTTTAATGTGATAGGGTCACAAAGGTCACACAACTAACAGATGCATATTCTGACCAAAACAAAAGTCTTACAAAAAGGCAGAGAACAGTTTTCTAAACTAAAAAAGAACAAGCATTTATCAATGCCGAATGTTTGCTTGCTGGAATTGCCATTGGTAGAGTAGGAGTTAGAGAGCTGCATAATAGGAATGGCAGTGAAGTATTGCACTGAAGCCAACCCCATCACCACCCTGCAGAGACTGACAGGCATTGGGATGTGCCTTTGGGTCGTCAGGCATAACGGCCACGCCATTTCACCACACCCTACCCTGCAGACACCGACAAGTGTCACAGTGTGCCTTGGGGTCTTTGGCCCTTTTGCTCACCCTATTCCATCAGGAAATATGGTGAGATGGGTGCGGTATAGGAGAATGGGGTTAACTTTGGGGCCAAAGAGTCCAAGGCACACCTTGATGCCTCTTACTGGCTGCAGGGTGTGGAATGGTATGAGCATTACACGCGAGAATCCCAAGTCACACCCCTGATGCCTGTCAATCTGTACAGGGTGGGGTGTTATGGTCGGAAAACCTAATGCCTCAGGCGTTGGTTGGCATTTTCACTCCAAATTTTCAACATGGGTTCTTTGTAACCCCCACCTTATGAACAGTGGCAATATCAGTTTGTTAGCCGAAAATTGATTTTGCACAGCGAATACGCCATTTGGCACCACAGGTGTGAACACACATTTTGAACAGGATGTGAAAAATGACAGCTGTACTGTTCATGGGGAGGTGCAAAAAATGGCAATGTTGAAAATCTGCTGTGAAAATATTAAAAAAACTGGTGAAGTCACGAGCATGTGTAGAAACTGCGCAACATACACCTGTAATGCAATTAGTTTGGGCATTTTTTACAGCAGATTGTCAACACAGGCATTTTGTAACCTCCGCTCATGAACAGTGTCATTGTGATTTTCTTAATCTGTCCCAAACAGTGATTTCCCACAGCGACCATGCATTTCTGTACTGGAAGTGCGAAAACACATTTCAGCCATGGTGTGAAAAATGACAGCTGTACTGTTCATAAGGAAGTGTGGAAAAATGCCATTGGTGAAAATCTGGACTGAAAATTTTACAAGTGCATGAACTTACAAGGGTGCGTGGAAACTGCGCAATGGTTGCTCGTAACACAATCATTTTATGGACTTTTTTCACCACATTTTGAACATAGCCATTTTAACACCTCTGCTTATGAACAGTGTCACTGTGATTTTCTTAATCTGTCCCTAACATTGATTTCGCACCAACTGCGCCATTATGCGCTACCTGCGTGGAAACACATTTTGGGTGATTGTGAAAAATGACCAGCTGTACTGCTCATAAGAGAGGTGTGGTAAAATAACGGCAATGTTAAATCTGGAGGCAAAAATATTGAAGTTCGCCAAACTTCTGACGTGCGTTGGAGCACGTAATGCATGCTTATAAAACAGTTATTTTGGGATTTTTCATAAATTTTCAACATAGGGTTTTTGGGGGCCTACCTCATGAACTGTGACACTGCCATTTCATAAATTGATCCCGAAAGGTGGTTCCACGCAGTGACCGCAAAATCACCTTTTGGTGCTGATTAACAAAATGACAGTGCCAGAATTCATAAGGTGGGGTCCCAAAAACCCCATGTTGAAAATTTGGTGAAAAAATTCCAAAAATGCCTGAGATATGCATCAAATTTGAAAAAACCCTATTTATTCCATTTTACAGTTTACTGGCCATTCCTCAGTTCGCGGTTGGCTTTGAAGAGTGCAGACATGTTCCCGGTCCACCGAAGATTGTCGTGCCAGACTCCAGAGGTAAGTATGGGGTGAGGTGGGGATGTGGGAGGCAGTGTGCCCAGAGGGTGGGCGGGTGGGGGAGGGGTCAGGACAGTCAAGCAAGGCAATGTTTTTTCTTGCAGGTTATTTTTTTTTGTAGATGACGCTGGACTTGTGCCACGCTGGGGTAGGCTCCCAGCGTGGCAGCTGGAAGGCTGTTTGGGGGCAGTGGAGCCAACAGGGGATTGGGCACCCTCCATCACCCATATGTACTGGGGTGGGCTCCCAGCATGGCACCCTATTGTCTTTTGGGGGGGAAACAGTGGAGCTGACGGGGACTGGGCACCCCAGTCGGCCTTATGGACCATTGCCACACTGGGGTGGGCTCCCAGCATGGCACCTGGAACTGTATTGGGGGGTGCAGCAGAACTCTGTTGGAGGGGGAGCGCAGCAGAGCTGACGGGGGATTGGGCACCCCTGTCAGCCATACAGTGTGTGTGTGTTGGGGGGGGCGACGCATGAGCACCCAATATGCTAATCAACACTTATTGGTGCTCACTGAAGCAGGTTTCTCCCTTTCAACTGTACACCACTCCATTTTCAGCTGCTGTCATAGACAGCTGCAACAGTCATTGGTGAACTGTGGCCATGCCTGCAAACACACTGACTGAATTGGAAGACAAGGTGCCACACGTACAAAAACTCAGATGAAGGCACTATGTTTCTTGCACATGCATGCAAGCAAGCATAAAAATTAACCTCCACCCAAAGTGGAGTGGGCCTTTTATCCCTTATTAGATATGAACCTGATGCCCCCCTCCCCCCACTTTGGATCCGGGATATACCAGATGGGAGACCAGAGGGATTACAAGATTCACCTAAGTTATAGAAAATGGAAGGTGTATTTCCTTTCAGAGGGCAAAAGAAAAATTTCAGTGGAAGAACAGTGAATTTCTGAGATTAATGCAGGTTAGACACTTTCTCCATTCCTCAAACAATCTATGAGGTTTGACAAGGCCTTACTCAGAATGGGAAAATTTCTTATATGGAGCAGTGACAATCTCCGGTAAGATCAGGCATGTGGTCACCTTATACAAGCTTTTGCTTGATATGAAAGGGGGCTCTCTACATGCTCAAAAAAGGGCCTGAGAGTGGGACTTACACACCACTGTAGATGAGGTAGACTGGAATTTTAGGCTAAAAGTGGGCTGGAAAGTTACCTCTGCCCCGGTGTGAAAGGAATTATTTTGGAAGATTTTGGTAAGGTACTTTCAGGTTCCCACTATCGCAAAATATTTTGGCCCTCGAGGAGATGTGAACTGTTGGAGAAAATGTGGAGGGGTGGGGGAATCACTGGCATATTTTCTGGGCCTGCCCTGAGCTCATCGATTTCTGGGGAGCCCTGCAGGCAGCCATTCAGAAAATTTTGGGACTCCTCATTCCCCTCAAATTTGAGGAGTGGGCTATGGGTATACCTACCATAGTGCACATGAAAGGAGATTTACGTAGAGTGGGCCTGACTCTCCTAGCAATGGAACAGAAATGTATAACAGCCAGGTGGCTTAGAACTGATCCACCCACACTGCAGGAATGGATTAAGAGAGTGGGGGAGGTGGTGTCCATGGAAACCTTGACGGCCAGACTACAATAACAGTTCGATAAACATGTACAGAGGTGGTGGGGCTGGGAGTCCTGTCTGCTGACAGAAGGGCATGGAGACATCCAAGCCTGTGAACCCTTATCGTAGGGCTTGGCAGGAAATCTAAATCTTAACTTGGTAAAATACAAGGCCCAGAAATGCATAATAATACACAATACATACCACTTTGGTTTGATCTTTTACTTACCTATATTTATACTACAGTTTTGCTTTGTTTTACAGGAAGGGGGGAGAGGCACAGCCGTCAGTTGGGGCACGTTAGCCCCATTTAAAACGTTGATTGTTGACTATGGACTAAATACTTGCCTGTGCTTCTAGTAATTCCCATATTTCTTTTATTTTGAATCAGAGATAATACTTTACTAGTCAGGCTGTTAACCACAGTTTCTTACTAACTGAAATTGCACTACAATAAGTGTTATTAACCACACTGCCTGAGTATTAATATTTTATGTTTCATACATGTTCAAGTGATATATGTATTACTGTCCAGGCATATCATACTGTGGTCATTGTTTCTACAATAAAGCTGAGTTACAAAACAAAAAGAAACCATATGAGGACAGAGTAACGGAGCTCAATATGTATACCCTAGAGCAAAGGAGAGAGAGAGGTGATATGATCTAAACATTCAAACACCTTAAGAGCATTAACAAGGGGAAAAAGTCTAACATGTTTCAATATAAGAAAAATAGCAGGACAAGAGGACACAGCATGAGATTAGAGGGAGGCCGATTAAGGGGTAATGTGAGGAAGTTCTTTTTCACAGAAAGGGTGGTGGATGCATGGAACAGTCTAACTCAGGAAATGGTGGATATGAATACAGTGCAGGGCTTCAAACAGGCATGGGACAGGCATAAGGGAGCAATACAGATGAGTATGAATAGATAGGCCATTGACAGAGCAAAGGCCGACGGCACATTCATTAGGTAGAAAAAATGGGCAGAGTAGATGGGCCTTGCAGTCCTTATCTGCCAGTTCCATTAACTTTTATGTTTCTATGCTTAACTGATGCAGACTACCAAGCAATACCTTGGAACATCAGGTACAAAACTTACTTAGGGATCAGGTTCTGCAGGACTGCAGTACCCACCTCTGGTCTGTATGTCCAAACAGTAGTGCTTTGTAAACGAATGTACAGTTTTCCAGGTAGCTGCTTTACAAATGTCCAGTGGAGGAATGTCTCTTATTGCAGCCACTGATGCAGCTGTACCACTTGTGGAGTGTGTCCTAAGGCATTGAGATACCTGTGCCGCTTGTGGAGCATGTCCTAAGGCATTGAGGTAGCTGTGCCGCTTGTGGAGTGTGTCCTAAGGCATTGAGGTAGCTGTGCCGCTTGTGGAGTGAGCCCTAAGGCACTGAGGTAGCTGCTTGCCAGCTACTGCTGACAACATGTCTGTTGAATAGAAATAGGGGTAGTTTTAAATTAATGGGTTTGGAGGTTCTAAGCAGAAGGGGGGTCAACTAGTGAAACGAGGGAACAATGAATAAAGTTACAGTTCATTCCACATGGTTGTTTTTAGTATTTTTTTTATTTCTGTAACATATCTAGCTAATGAATGTATGAATCTCAAGTCACCCGAGTTACTGTACAGCCTGTTCTAGCATGTTGTTAGACAGGTGGCAGTTCTTGAGAGCATAACTATCTTCTTTATTAGCATGCATAAGCTTAAAGAAGTATGCCTGTCTCATCAATTGCTACTATAAAATCGTTGAATCTTTTGCTATGCGTCTGAGCATTTTATTATAATTCGCTAGCATTGTTTTGTTTTAGCCTGACCTTAGTAGGTGGCAGCTCTCATAAAGAAATGAACTCCTTTCAGGGCAGGGTGTGGGGAAAAAAGAGAATCTGTGCTGCCTTTCTTTCTATCACTTTTCTTGCCGGTGTAAGAGTAACACAAGCTAAAAATCAGATCGACTTTGTGTGATTTCTCTTAATCTTCTCTTTCTCGGACATCCCTGACCTCTGATTTTCCCTTTTTAAGACTGATGGCTTCCTTGGAAATGAGCTGTGTCAGATAGCAGCTAATCCCTGTTCAGTTGTTGAGAGTACAGAAATAAAAATGCCACCAGTGATCAAATTTGTCAATTAAGCACATATCCCTGTTTATTTCTTTCTTATTATTTCCGGTCTGCCATAATTCATGTCTGACGTAATTCTTGGCAGTGTGCTTATAAAACGTGTGTATAATAATGTTATATGACTGAGCGAAAGTACTGCACTCTGACTTGCTGTCTGGTTCTGCAAACCCTTCCATATATTGACTATGGATACCCCATTCAGGATGTATGACATTATGTGTCTGATGTGCAATGTCCCAGTTATGTACATGGGTCACTTTATCACAGCCATAAATTGCTGGTTTACAGCTTGAAGATAACAGTGATGTTTATTTCAGAATATACACATTTCTTACATTACAATGCAAGAGAACTGAAAGGTGAAGTATCCCACGATCATAAGACATATACAGTAGCATTTCCTAAATGAAAGAAACGGTGTCACTATTACTTTCTCTGTGGACGTGCACACTATTGCTGATGTTGCATTTTGCATTGTAACCGTAATCGGGATGCTATTCTATCAGTCCGAGTTAACTGACACCCAATGAGCCATGACACTCCTTCTATGACCCAAAAAATAAAATAAATAACTAAGTCAGGTCTATTACATTGTTATTGGACATCAGTATATTTTATTGCAAGACTAAGCAGGCATGTCTACTGACAAACTGTACAAGGGCTGTCAAAAACAATGCAATGCACTATTTAAAAGCCATCAAAGGGCTTCACAGCTCAGCAGGTGTAAGACCAACAGTCTATAAGGAGTACAGTAAATAAAAAAACCAAAAGTAAATAGTCTAGAGGTTTGCACAAGGGATAACCATTCCAGGTACAGTATTTCAGAGACTGTAATCCTGAATCCTAAGACTCAGAAAGTGGGATGCAGCAACACACATGATCTTGCACCCCTCCCCACGCCAAAGAAAAAGTAAATAAAAAAAACACACACAGAATCACACATACAGTGCATTCACCATGCTGCGATTTTGTCAGTTCACATTAGGGTTTCATGACTCATTAATTCAGGCAGCAGGTAAACGAACTGAAAGACGACATCCTGGATGAGACATACTGTACAGTATTGTGCTCATGACCCAAATGACATATGATTATGGTACAAATAGAATACTATACTTTTCAGGACCACAAGCAAATAAAGACTGCAGCAGATCCACACAAAGAGGGAATCGCTTGCACGATTTAGGTACAGGATCTATATGCAATTAATGGCATAAAGGAGGGTGTGTGTTTGTATGTGGGGATTTATTGCACCATTTTCTGAGCAGGAATCCACCTACTCAATAACCGCAAGCAGCATCAATTTGTGAGAATAGCTATATCTATATTGTTGGCAGTGCCACACTCTTCAACAGCCTGTCAGATCCAGGTAAAAAAAAATCAGTAACATTTATTCATTTCTCATGCCCGTGACAGTGAGACCAAAACAAACAAGCAAATAATTAATGAAATAACCTACAATGACCAACCCAAGCTAGTTTTATTCTCCCTGACAATGTTTATTTACAGTAGGTATTCACTGACAGACACAGTCCCTCTCACAGTCAGAAGTAGCATACACTTCTGTCAGTTGCATATACTGTACAGTGTTTCACTTTGTGCATGGATTTGTTTAGGAAGCAAGTTTGGCCAAAGTACCCAGTGATGCCTGACTGACACTAATTGTCATTATAGATGTGATATTTTGTTTTCATCATACCCTCATGCTATTTACAGTATGAAGATAGTTTTGGGGATGAAGTCGGCAGCAGTGTGCCCCGTGTCTTTTTTGGGGGACTGTCATCTCTGCGCATCCCATTCTGTTCTGTTACTAACTTCATACATATTGTACCATAACAGATAAACACAGAGACCGTACCTGGGCATATTTACACAGGCTTTGCTAAAAATAGAGTGATACATAAATAATGGCATGATAGAAAAAAAATCACATCTACAGTATAACGACAATTACTATCAGTCAGTAAGCACTGTGTACTTTGGCCAAACTAGACTGCTAAACAAATGAGTGCAGAAAGTAAAATACAACAGTGCCATTCACAAAGCCAACACATTAAATGAAATAATCTGTGCTGTAACAACTAGAAAGAGATTAACTAACGTTTCTAATTATATCTTAACATATATTATACAATGGCAAGAAAATTTCCTGGACACTGATTGGTCAGACTGGGACTGGACCCGTGATGTTATCCCAGTACAACATCACGGGTCTAGTCCCAGCACACAAGAGACCGCATGAAATGTAAAAAAAAAAAAATCCTGAATCACTCCACGACAGCGATTGACTACTCCACTACCCTCCTCGCTAAAGCCATGATTACCTTCATTTTCTGGTCTGCCCCTACAAAATAACATAAAAAACACCATCACACGGACAACATGGTGTTTCACTGAAACTGCCAGAAATGCTACTGCTAACACTACCTCAGCGATCCCTCTCGTTTTCAACCACAGCGGTGAGCAAAGTGCCTATTTTAAACACTCACCGCGGCCGTTTCATAACGGTCACTCAGTCCTCAAGCAGGTTTTCTCACTCCTCAAGCAGGTCTTCTCTGTGTTTCTTACATGTCAGCAAGTGAGCGACCCGACCGGCGACTGACAGCGAGACCGAGGCAACGCGGTGACTCCTCTCACTTCAGAGCTGACATCTCAGGGGTGGACGACCCGACTGAGCAGGCGTCTTCTCCACTACCCTCCTAAGCTAAAGCCACAATTACCTTCATTTCCTGGTCTGCCTACTGTCACCTAACGTCAGTGCCTCAGTCAACACAGCCCCTAGCAACTGCCTTGCCATCTGCCTCTCCATTAAAATTAAAAACAAAATATACAACCAGAAAAAAAAAATAAAGCATATGCAGAAAAAAAAAATAAACCATATTATTACCAATACTCTGTGACCCTATGTCTCCTAACAAAAACAGCACTGTAGCAAGGGTAACCTTAGAGGCAAATACAATGCAGAGCATACACCTAGCACCATCTAGTGGCCAAACTGTGGACTTTTTTCTAAAAACGTATACTTCCACACATGAAAAATACAAAAAACACAGAAAAACATTTTTTTTTCTATTTTTATTATTTTGAAAACAAACGAGCCATTGTATAATAGCAATAATGCACTCCAGGGTGTGTGTTGTGCTGGGATAACGTCACTTCTGGGGTGATTAGTAGCACTCGGCCTGTGGCCTCGTGCCTAATCACCCCAGGCGTGATTTATCCCAGCACACTATCATCTATGTCTAACTAATTAATACTGAAACACAATATTCTTCATTTGCTGTAATGGCCAGTAGAGTCGGGCACTAAAAAGAATAGCCAAACAATGTTTTTGGGGATGGGGTTAAGCGTGGCTGATGGTATGCGAGTCCCAGATCAGCCAGATATTTTCCAGATCCATTTTGTGTTCTATATACATTTTTTTTACTTTTTTTTCTCCTCTTTTTTTGCCCGTCTCCTTTCTCGGCTGGGCACAAAAAGAAGAGAAACTCACTTTCAACAGCAAGTGTTAAGTTATATAATCAAGTGTCAACAGCAAACCCTGACAGGAACTACAGGGATATTGCTCATACAGGGAGAATAAAATATCTTCACAAATGTAAAATGTAACCATGGATCTTGTCACTGGTTTGAAAGCATGCCTTGTTCCCACTGTAAAGGATATTTAATTCTGGATCAAAAAAGGTACCATGGTGGAGCAAAAAACTAAAGAAGCTCTTTGTGTGCATAGCCAGATAACAGGATGCAGAAAAGGGTAGGAAGCACTATAGTTCTAACAACAATTCAAAAGAGACTGCACTCCACTGCAAAATGGCCAGGAAAATGCTGATATTCCAGTTCAAAAGACTGCTTTGTTGATAATAAAATAACGTTCCAGCATTCCAACAACAGTTGGCAACCGACCACTTTCCCGTGTCTAGAAAAATACTCCCCTGCACTTCGACCAACTAATTGGTCTTCATTGGGGGTAAGGAGTGTTTTTCATACTGTAGCTCTCCTTAAATAGTCACAAAATGTATTGCCACTTAGGGAAGCCCCTATTAGATCATGTGCATATGACTTAATATTAGTAAGTGGCTATGAAGGGATCCGAGCTTGCTTGCATCCATTTTAAAAGTTTAAAACAAAACCGAAATTAGTCCTCCACTATTTTTATATTATAGTACCACTATTAAGTGGCTCAGGTGGGATTCAAACCTTACGTCTAAAAATTATATAGACATACATTTCTGCTCACATCTTGATCTGTGCCTTATTGCACGGTCTCTCTAAATTATAATGACTCTACAGTCTTCCTTTTAAGATGTAAAATAAAAAAAAATTAAAAATGTATAATTTTGATGGCTGTACAAAAAAGATGGTTTCTTTACTTTATTGCAAATAGAGTGTACAAGAAGAATAAAGGGTGTGATCACTGCCATTCAAGCATTCACTTGTTATAGTTAAATATAGTCCACCAACTATTAATAGAAGTCTGTATGATGAGTGCTTGATTCAAAGTGGAACCTCTGTAATTTTTTTGATCCATGTACAGTCTATTTACTATAAAGTAAAGAAACAGTCTTTTATGTATAGATGGTACAGCCATCAAAGTTAGAAATTAGCACTTAGTGTACTTAGATCTTTGCTTTCTATTTTTCATTTTTTCTTTACTTTTTTATTTTGCATCTTAAAGGAAGACTGTATAGTATTATGATTTAGAGAGACCATGTAATAAGGTCCAGATCAAGATGAGCAGAAATTTACGCTCTATAATTTTTAGACACAATGTTTGAATCCCACAGAGCCTACTTAATAGTGGTGATATAAAAATAGTGGAGGAACCAATTTCGGTTTTGTTTTAATTTCTTTAATTCATTGAAAATATAAATTATTAAAAACTTAGAGATTCAAAGGTTATAATGTAAGTATTTTTGTGACCTGCAGATAGGAATATAATAGCCACAAATTAAAACATAATGGTTAAAAAATAACATGCAAATAACATAGCAAGACATTGCTTGAATTACTTGTTCTCATAGCAAATTAGATTATAATAATAGAAAATCTAGATTGTGAATTGGAACAATCACAAAACCTTCCATTCCCTTTTGAATTATTTTCCTTCACGTCTTGATCTGTTCTTCATGGCTAATATATGTGTTACACTAATTCTATGTTGAAAAACAGTATCTATTATTGCAATTAAAAGATAATAATTATAATTTGACTTAGTAATGTATTGTGAAATGTATATTTAAAAAAAAAGTCTAAACTTTTAAAATGGATGCGAACAAGCTTGAATCCCTCCATAGCCACTTACTAATATTAAGTTGTATATAATTGATCTAATAGGGGCTTCCTAAGTGGTAATTAATTTTGTGGCTATTTAAGGAGAGCTACAATATGTGAAACACACCTTACCCCTAATGAAGACCGATTCGTTGGTCAAAGTGCAGGGGAGTGTTTTTCTAGACTCGGGAAAGCAGTCGGTAACAAAGTGATTGTGGTAACGCTGTTAAAACATTGTTGGAATGCTGGAATCTTGTTATTTTATTATCAATAAAGCAGTCTTTTGTACTGTAATATCAGAACTTTCTGTGGTCATTTTGCAGTGGAGGGCAGGGTTTCTTTTGAATTTGACCATGGTGGAACAGCTTGCTCTTCATCAATCCCAATGGTTACGAATTAAATAATGATGTGATTCGAGTGACACCTACAGTAGTTGGCTAACAAGCAGTCAATCAGGTTTAATTATAAGAGCACTCATCATTTCATTCATGTCCTTTGTGACGGTGGAAAAAGGTCACCAAATAATTTCAGGATGGTGTATTCTTTACTTACAGTATGGGGGGGTGAGGGAAGTTGGCACTAGGTGAAGTGTTAGAGCAGAGGTGGTTGACTATTAAATTGTTCAGTGCCCCCTTTACAGGATGTGGGAGTGTAACATAATATTTTCTGTACTGCGTTAGAAAAACACACCATGCTAGCAAATATATATGTGTGTGTGTGTGTGTGTGTGTGTGTGTGTGTGTGTGTGTGTGTGTGTGTGCGTATATATATATATATACATACAGTGAAGGTTTGTATTATTAACGCTTTTTAAACTGGTCTCTCGCCTCACTCCCTGAATATCAATTTGGCATGCTGTCTCCTCATTTACACACCTGATACTGCTATGCTGGTGATGCTTTATATGTAGTGGGAAGTGGCAAATGGGGGGGGACTGGGAGAACTATCGGTCAGTTCTTGACATCTCTTGATTTCCACTACAGCATGTACAGTAATAGAGGATTCAAACCCTATTTATTCCATTATACAGCTTCACGGCATTTCCTCAGTTCGCGGTCAAGGATTGAGTCCCGGAACTTTTTTATAATAGCAATGAATAAACTCTGGTTTGCAATGTATGTTCAGAGGTTTCACTGCACTCTATAGGAAACGCCCAGCATCCTAAATATTAAATCTCGAACAAGAAGAGAACACTGCATCTGTGACTGTTGTTAAACCTGTGAATCTAACAAAATAGTTTGAAGTTCCAAAGGCTTTATAGGTCCTGCAACACATTGCTACCGGCCCATTATTTCCTAAGTGCGAAGTCATAGTCTGGCTCTATATAACAACATACTGGATGTTTAAAAACTGTTAATATTGATCTCAGTGTTGTCAAATTCATTCCCTCTAGGATTTTGAACACATGGCAGAATAAGACTGTATGTTTAAACTGTCTTAAGAAGTAATAATTATTTCATCATTAACTGTTTTGGAACATCTTGAACTTCTCACTATACCTAAAACATGGGAACATATTTTCAAACATCTCTCCACAGAAATATAGTCAGTGTTAAGCAATAATATCAGAGTACATTTGCAAAGAAGGCTGAATGTTATTCTTGCAGTGACACGTAACTAATGAAATAACCCTTTTCCTTGTTTAAAAATAAATAAATCCGTAGAAAGAGCATTAAAACAAGACCTGCTTTATATCTGATTTTACCAGTCTGCATAGTTTACTCAAACTTACTAGGCAGGGGCTCTGCTTTTAAAACTGCTGAAAAAAACAAAAACATATTTTCAATTCTGTCTTTTCTTGAACAATGTATGCAGAATAGTGTTTTAGTCTGTAAAAAATTAAGTCTGATGACCTACACAATTATCAATTTTACAATGAATCAAATTGTGATAGTTATTTGAGCCCTATAATTAAGCAATAATGCACGACAGGGTGTGGTATATCGTGGGATATCGTCACGCCTCGGGTGGTTGGGCACGAGGCCGCAGGCCGAGTCATCAACGACCAGTAGCGACATCTACGATACTACTGCCTGAGTCAATATGTATCTTCGGATTAATTGATTTTTATGCCTTTAATGCAAAAAGTAAAGTTTTTAAATATTTTAATATTGCTTTTATATGAGTGTAGGTAGACATTTAAAAAAAAAAAGTTCGTGTATTTCATGTTTTGGCCAGTAGGTGGTGCTGTTGCAGGAGGATTTTGTTACAGGCTTAATTGTTGTGGTATTGCTCCCCCCCCTGGAAGTTTAGTTTACTGACTTACCTTAATATTTGTTTTTTTTTGTTGAGGAAGTGAAGATGAGTCGTGCCCTACTTCTGAGAAATTGAGAAGGTAGGGTCAAGCCTGAGGGAGGCGGGTTGTAGCTTTTGCTGTTTGTGTGAGCAGCATGGCAGTGAGGCGGCGGTAGTTGGTGCTCACGAATGGGCAATTCTTGGTAATGAAAGGAGATTTTTGTGTGTTTGTGGCAGCGTCTGGTTTCGGCGACCTGGGGGGCAATTGTGAGGATGTGTTGTTTTTTTTTTGGCCTGTTAGTTGTAGTGGAGGTCTGACTTGCTTCGCTTGCGGGGAAGTGGAGAAAATTGCGTGGGGAGTGAGCAGGCTGGTGGCTGGAGGTTTTCCGGAGCCGTGATGATGTAGCCCGATATCATCACGGCTTCGAAACCTTCTGGGCCAATCAGGTTGCTCGAATTATGATCGCCGGTTCATAATGTCAGAATATTCAATGCCACTGGTGTTCGGTTTTTACTGGAAAACCTGGTAACATTCTAGTATTTTGACTGCCTGTAGACTGGTTAAAAACAAAGAATTTCACTGATTTAGGCATTTTATACCAGATCAGTCAATCTACAAACTTGTATGTCCTGTTTAAATACCTAACATATATGACATAATCACATCGTTTCCCATGCCTATAATGAAAGTGACCCTCAATATAAATACACAAATTACTTTAAACAGCACAAAACATCTCTAAAACATGGTTTAAATTTCAAAAAGAGGTATAATAGCATATGTTATTTCTAGATTCAAAAGAAATACAGACAGATTGTTTTCCCATACAGTGGTGGGACTCATAGTTAACATATATTGCACCAGTCCATGAACCATTACTGCGATGTGTTCTGGTTTTCCCTTGGAGTCAAGCTTTCTTGAGACTGCTAATTTAGTCAGTTGATTCGGTACCTAAAAATGCACATTCATATATTAGATTGCTATGTCCTTCCAGGGAAACATGTCCAGGAATTTGTCAATGGTCTTGCATCCTTATAGTAGTGCATCTTTTTAACCATGGATGAAGAGGGCTTCAGTTACACATATAAACAAAAAACAGAGACAGTGTGAATATATTATAATTACATACCCATACTGAAATTTATTTACATGATCTACAGATCAACGTATAGAGAATGGCAACGCATTCTAGGGGCATTCGCTATATGACAAATTACTGAAAAAGCAAACCCCATAAAACCAGGGTTCTTACAGGAACAATGCAATCTCAAACCGCTACTTTAACCCCAGATCAATCAGGGTGCCCAAAGCAAACATCCACAATGCTTCTCTTTAGCAAGGAAGCTTTGATATATTTCCCTGGGAGGACATCGCAATCTAATATACTGTATGTATTCGCATGTTAAGGTCCTCAATAGGCTGACTAAAATAGCAGTCTCAATTAAGTTTACATCCAAGGAAAAATGGAACACATCGTAGTAATAGTTCTTGGAGTGATGCAATATATGGAAACAAGGTTTGGGTCCCACTACTGTATGAAAAAAACAAAGATGCCTTTCCCCTCCATTTTGTTGAAAGCAGAATATCAATCATTTTTACACTCCTGGCTTTTTCCTTGGGGTATAGATGCAGGTTTTTGTTTCTGAGGGAGGGGGGCAGGCAGTAAATTCAAACACATTTACAAAAAATCTCAGTCAGTGCCTTTGGTAGCTGGATCTCCCACAGTTAATTAAATTGAAGAATAGCTTTGGAATTCCTTGGTGTAGGGGATGGGTAACAGAAGATTGCCACAGCTCTGCTCTTTAACCCCCGAAGTCCTTGCTGGCTCTGCAGACACAATCAAGGTGTTGGAAAGCCCACCACTTTTAAAGAGCTAAAATCCAATTCAATTTTTAAACATGGCACCTTTTTTCTGCGCCTTGTGGTAGGCTCCTTAATTACCCAAACAATCTCAGTCAGTGCCTCTCTGGTATCCAGACAGCAGGAGCGGGTCTCCTGCAGCTAATTAGATTTAAGAATAGCTTTTAAAGTCCTTGGTGCAGAAGTGGGCGACGGAAGATAGCCACAGCTCAGCCCTTTAACCCCAGTAGTCCTTGTTCATATTTCTTGGTCTCTGTCTCTCAGATTCAGCTAACTATTGTCTTGACTAGATCCGAGTATTGCAAAAGTTTGCTCAGTTCATCAAACTATTTGCACTTTAATACACCCAGGTTTAATACCTTTCTCTGTGTCTGACACCTCTTCCATTGTACTGTATCTCTCTTAGGCAACAAATTCTGCATTGCGTTCCTTCTGTTGTACCTTATCTGTCTTCTTGTTTATATTGTTCTTTCCTAGTCACAATCCCTTATTACTAAATCACCCCATTTACCCCAGCAGTCCTGGACAGTGTGTGATTAGGCTGCCATGGCAAACAGTGCTTAATCTGTGCTCTGTAACAAAAAAGGGAGAACTGCAGTCAGGATTCAAAGTAATAAACAAAAGTGAAAGTTGCTTATACATACACATAATGCGCAATGGTGTCTCCTCTGTGGCCAATAATCCCCATGTGCATTTGAAGCCTCAGCTCCTTCATCTGGGGATGGAGCTTCAGATTCTGTCCAGACTCTTTATAAGGACCAGTGGCCACATCAATATTACATTCCTCAATATTTCAATAAATTAATAATAATGCCAGCGCCTTGGTATTTGAAAGGCGCTGTAGAAATGAAGCATTATTGATTGATTAATTGATTGATTGACAGTACTCCAATTAGGCATGTTCCCCATGGGGGATCGAGTGCACTATAATTATGAAAATGTGTTGAATATGTCTTTACCCTTACCTGGGGCTTACAGTGTTTACAAATGTTGTGTTTAAATAGATTTATGCACATTAAGCACTGTTGGTATAGTGGCACAAACGTTGTATGCGGAAGCTGCATATTTCTTTTTAGATTTCTTGTTTTGTTTTTTATCTCTTGCTACTCAGGTTTCACCGGTCTCTAACATTGTTCAGTTACAAAGGTGCACAGTTGGAGTACTAGCATTATTATAATGTATTCATGAATGTAATCTTAATGTGACTACTGATCCCTATAAAGAGTGTAACCAGAATATAATCAGCACTCCCTGAGGAAAGGGCAGAGCCTCTGAATGTGCACGGGCAGTACTCAACACAGAGGAGGTCCGATTGCACAATACATGTGTATATGTGTGTGTGTGTGTATATAATATATGTATATATATATATATATATATATATATATATATATATTGTACTTCACTCCAGTAAAGAATCCGCTTTTTGTTCTCTGACTCTTCTTAGCCGAGAGCAGAGCTGTGGAAGTGCAGGAAAACCCAGACACAAATAAGCCGATTGCACTGAACGTGGAATTGCTCCAACAAAAAGCTTCACTCACAATTATTATCAAAATATGCCAATGATATTTCTTGACAAATACCTGGAACAAATTAGTTGGAGTTAATTTGAAAGCAAACTAATCAATTTTTTAAAGCTCTGCCTTCCCTTCACTGCTTACCAGTATGTCATTTTTACATTCGCTTGCGCGTATGCGCAAGGAACATTTTGGGAGAGTAGCACACTTAGAGGTGTGCCTCTCCCACCCAATGCACTGCTCCCTTGAGCAGGTGTGGCGGTCCTGCACCAATGGGTGCAGCAGCTCAGTATGACAGCAGTGTTCCTCTGCTTCAAAGAAAAACACTGCTGCCATACTGGCGCCACCACATCCTGGCCGCTACCTCCCCTCGTGCACGTCCTCACGCCACCCTCAAAGCTTTTGTGCTGCAGCTGGGAGCCACCCCAGCGTGGCAAACGTGTTATGAAGCGGGGGTGCCTAACCCCCGTCGGCCCTCAGCACCCCCAGCATAGTTTGCCGATGGGGGTGCCCAACCCGTTGGCTCCTCGGTCCCCAAGCCATCTCGTGCCATGCTGGGAGCCCACCCCAGTGTGGCAAACATCCACGTTGTCTTTTTTTCAAACCTGTAAAACAAAAACTGTCCTAGTAGTCTCCCAACCCCCACTCCACAACCGCACCACCCACTGTGCACCAGCACTCCACTACACCCCCACACCATACTTACCTCCAGACTCCCGGCGTGGCCGATCTTGGTGGACGGGAACACATCTACACTCTTCAAAGGCGACCGCGAATTTAGGAAATGCCAGTAAGCTGTATAATGGACTAGATGGGGGGCGGTTCAACTTTATTGCATATCTCAGTCATTTTTTGGAATGATTGCACTAAATTTTCAACATGGGGTTTTTGGGACCCCTTCTCATGAATGATGTCACTGTCATGGTGTTATTCGGGCCTGAAGGGTGATTTTGCAGGCACTGCACAGTCACTGCATGAAATCACCCTTTGGCCTTGAATAATGCCATGACAGTGACATCATTCATAAAGGCCATGCCACTAAATTGGCAACAATTCCAAAAATGACTGTTTTACGACGTGCATTGAGCAGTTCCTACGCAGGCTCGTAAGTTCGCAATTTTCAATATTTTCCTCCAGATTTTCAACATTGCCATTTTATTACACCTTCTTATGAGTTGTACAGCTGTTATTTTTCATCTCACCCAAAATGTGTTTCCGCCCATGTAGCGCACAATGGCGCTGATCGGTGTCAGCAAAATCAATGTATGGAACACACAAGAAAATCCTGATGACACTGTTCATGAGCAGAGGTCTTAAAATGGCTATGTTGAAAATTTCAGAAAAATTCCTAAAATGACTGGTTTTACGAGCCGCAGCGTTGTGCAGTTCCCACGCACCGTAAGTTTGCGAATTTTCAATATTTGCACTCCAGATTTTCAACATTGCCATTTTACCACACCTCCTCATGAGCAGTACAGCTGTCATTTGTCACATCCTGCCCAAAATGTGTTTCTACCCATGTAGCGCACAATGGGGGTAACAAAAAGGTCATGCTGACAATTTATTGTGCAAATACCAGCAATCGCACAGGGCATTAGGGTAAAGCACCATACATGCAAAACACCACTGCAAACACCTGCAAGCGAACATTCGGCATTGACAAATGCTTGTTTGTTATTTAATGTTAATTAGTGCTTGACTTACTCAAGCCCAGAGGCAGTCTTTGGGCAAAACTGATGATGGCATGTGGGGTGCTTCCTCATTTGGGGTTGTAGTAATTGGAGGGATTGAGGGTGGGGTGAGGGCAGAGGATTGGTATGTAAAACATCATAAACAGCACAAAAGGCTTTGCTGCATAATTACAGGCTCTCAAGTGGAACTGCCCTCACAGGGGATTTTCATGTTTCTTTTCATCTTTGCATATCTTCCCCCTGCCTGCCAATTGGTGCCTTTGGAAGTGTCGGAGAGTTGGATCCAGTGAAGGAGATGGCTGCGTATGCTTGTCTCCTTTCCCTAGTCTGGCATCTTTGTTTTCTTTCCTTTAGGGCTTCCCATCTTCCTTCACAAGAAGAAAATTGTGAAATTCCACACTCAGATACATCTGCAAGACAATGGGTGTTTACTCACTTGGTAAAGGTGATTGTGTTGGTTGGCATCCATGGCACTCCAGACATTACCTCATGGGTTATAGCCCACCTAATAGGCCAGTGATGCACTGACCCAGATCAAATTTCTAGCATATCCAGGTCCCAGAAACCCCTGCTCTCCAGTTTGAATCTTCCATAGCTGAAATTAAGGTCGGTTAGTATAAGAGAAGACAAAATACAATCTAGGCACAGGTAATTTATGACAATAAGAAGAAGATGGTTGGAGCCAAAGAAGAATGTGGACCACTACGTAGTATTAGAGGCCCGTGGGCCAGTTTTTATTCCTTCCTATTATTTACAGTCTAAACTCGGTCCCGAAGGTCCGACTGGTAGAATAACTTTGAGAGCAGTATTAGCTGTTCGTCCTGTCATGGATGAGATCCCCTATTCCAATTCCGGTCACTCTGGGCTCTCTGAGGGCAGGCCTTGGAGTGCCATGGATGCCAACCAACACAATCACCTTTACCAGGTGAGTAAACACCCATTGTGATTGGTTGGCATCCATGGCACTCCAGACATTACCTCATGGGTAGATAAGAAGCAGTGAAGTACCCAAGGGAGGGAACAGAGTGAGCTAAGAGTGAGTGGTAGAGGAAGCTGCCATCAGGACCTGAGTGGCGAAGGTGGGCTAAATAGTCTGCAGCTATTCTAGCCTGTAGCGCCTGGCGAAAGTGTGGAGGGAGCTCCACGTGGCTGCCCTACAAATGTCCTCAGAGGACACGCTAGCTCTTTCCACCCAGTAGGTGGCGATCGCTCTGGTGGAGTGGGCCTTGATCCCCTGGGGAGGGTCATTTGGTTAGCTATGTAGGCGTTCTGGATGACTCTCCTTAACCACCCAGCAATGGTGGTCTTGGAGGCGGCTCTTCCCTGCCTCTGTCCCTTTGAGATGACGAATAGTCTCTCTGTCTTGCGGATGGGATGGGTTCTGGCCAAGTACACAGAGAGGGTGGATCCGACATCAAGATAATGTAGGACCACGCTGGGGCCCTATTGGGACCCCTCTGGGAAGGTGGGGAGTTCGATGGGTTGTTCTCTGTGAAAACCCATGGATACCTTTGGCTGGAAGGCTGGGACCGTTCTCAGGCGGACCCCTAACGGGGTGAAGACCGTATAAGGTTCCCGCGCAGGATAAGGCCCCAAGTTCTCCGATCCTCCTAGCTGAACAGATTGCCACTAAGAAGCATGTCTTGAGGCCAATCCAGAACATGTCCGCCTGGAGGAGGGGTTTGTAAGGGGCAGATTTGAGGGACTCTAGGACTAGCGGTAGGTCCCATGGGGCGACGGTTGGCCGAGTCCTCAGATGGAGGATCTCCACTGCCCTTAGGAAGCTGGTGGCGTCTGGGTGAGCTCCCGGGGTGAATCCCCCGATGAGACCCGTGGCTGCCCCTATGGCTGATAATTGCATCCTGAGGCAGGACAGTGCTAACTCTTTGTCTACTCCCTGTTGGAGGAACAATAGGATGTTGGCCATGTCGGTCTGCTCGGGAACTCGGCCCCGCTCCCGGCACCATCGGGAGAAAATGGGCCATTGTCTCCCATACGTGGAGGTGGTAGATGACCATCTGGACTGGAGTAGGGTGTTGATGACAGAATCATGGTACCCACCCTCCCTCAGTCTCTTCCTTTCAGGAGCCAGGCCGTGAACTTGAGGGTCAGCGGGGTCGGATGGAGCACTGGCTCTTGTGAGAGCATGTCTGCTCGGTACGGTATCCTGAAGCTGGCAAATGCCATCTCTGGGACCGCTGTGAACCACGACCTGCGTGGCCAGTAGGGGGCCACCAGAATAATCGTGTGTTGTGATTCTCTCATCTTGGTCAGGACCTGAGGGATCAGGGGGAGTGGTGGTAAAACATAGGCGTGGCTCCGTCTCCACGGTTGTGATAGGGTGTCTGTTCCCTGGGACAAATTGTCCCTGAACCGCAAATAGTAGTCTCTGACCTGAGCATTCTCCTGTGTTGCCATAAGGTCTATGGTCACTGTTCCCCATGTCGCTTGAATCATCTGGAACAGGTCCAGATGTAACTGCCTTTCCCCCGGATGTACATGTTGCCTGCTGAGCCAATCCGCACGGACGTTCAGCCTTCCTGCTAGGTGAACCGCGGTCAGGTGTCTGAGGTTGGCTTGGGCCCAGTTGAGGACTGCCGTTGCCTCCCTCAGCATAGCTCTGCTCCTGGTCCCGCCTTGCTTCACTATGTAGGCCACTGTGACCCAATTGTCGGACCGGATTAGGACCGATTGTCCGTGTATCAGATGTCTGAATGCTGTTAGGGCATGAAACACGGCTCTCATCTCCAGTATGTTGATGGACAGCTGTGACTCTGCAGGTGACCACAGGCCCTGTGCTGTAGTGTCTCCCAGGCAGGCTCCCCAGCCGGAGAGACTCGCATCTGTTTCTATGGTGATCAAGTGAGGTGCCTCTAGGGGAACTCCCTTGGATAAGTTTTCCTCCACCGTCCACCAAACCAATGACAGTCTTACCGCCTTGGGTAGAGGAACCACCACCTGCAGGTTGAGTTCGCTCGTTGCCCCCAGAGTCAGCGCGTAGGTTTGGAGTGGGCGCATGCGCCACCTGGCCCAGGGTACCAAGTCTATGCATGAGGCCATGCAGCCCAGTAACTGGGCTATCTTCCCCATCGTTGTGCTGCGTCAGGCCTTCATCTGATGGGCTAGGTCCCTCAGGTTGTGAATTCTCGAGGTGGATGGTTTTGCTCACCCCTGGGCCGAGTTGATGAGCGCTCCCAGATGCTCGATCTGCTGGGTGGGGATGAGATGGCTCTTCTCTTGGTTTACCACCCAGCCATGGTCCTTGAGTGCCTGTAGGGCGGATTCCATGTGCATCCGTACCAGGTGTTCGGACCTGGCCCGTATGAGCCAGTCGTCCAGGTATGGGATAATATCCAGTCCCCATTCCCTGAGTCTTGCCACCAAGGTTATGGAGACCTTGGTGAAGACTCTTGGGGCTGAGAAGAGGCCGAACGGTAAGGCCTGGTACTGGAAGTGGTGGCCCTGGATGTGGAAGCGAAGGAATTGTCTGTGCTTCCGAATGATGGGAATATGGAGGTAGGCGTCCTTGAGATCTATGGACATCAGAAAGTCACCTCCCCAAATGCATCGGAGGGTGGACCGGATGGTTTCCATTTTGAAGTGGTGTGTGACCACGTGGTGGTTTAAGTGTTTGAGGTCCAGGATAGGCCGGAGCTCACCCGATTTCTTGGGTACTAGGAAGAAGATTGAGTACACCCCTTGATTCTGTTCCGGCACTGGTACGGGCTGGATGGCCCTGTTCCGAACCAGTTCTGACAGGATTTGCTGGACCTGATGTGGGGAAGCCCTTCTCCTGGTTATGGGGAGGATACGAATCTGTGGGGGATGTGGGCATGGGATAACTCTATAGAGTAGCCCTTGGTTACCACGTCTTGGACCCACCTGTCCGCTGTTGTGCAGAGCCAGCAGTGAGCAAATAGAGTTAGCCTTTGTCCCACAGGTGGGTAGGGGTCCCAGCCTTGGGGTGCCAGGGTGGGGTAGTCACTGTTGCTTACCCCGTAGCCTCTGCCTCATCCTCCGGATCTCTGACCTAGGTTTCTGGGGGAGTGGGACTGATAGTTCTGAGGGTACGGGCTGCAAAAGCTGGAGGAGGTGCCTCTGCCTCGAAAAGGGTGGCCAGATTGCTGTGTGTCCCTGCGTGGTTGAAAGGGCCTATGCCTCCCCTCGAGATCTTAGCCTCGAGGAGGGGAGATAGGAGAACCTAGACTTATTCTTGAGGAGATCTCTGCCCTCCTCCTTCTGTTTCAAGTAATCTTGTAGCCCCTCCCCAAAAACATGTATTCCCTTCAGAGGTAAGTTCTGGAGCAGAGTTTTTGACTCATTGTCTGCAACCCGCAGCTTGAGCCACAGTGCCCTTCGAGCATGGTTGGTGATGGCGGTCGTCCTGGCATGAAGGCGCAGGGTGTCCACTGCCATGTCAGCCAGGTATTTAGCTGCGTCCAAGGTACAATCCAACAGTTCTGCCTCCCTGGAGTTGGGAGTGGCTTGCTCTTGAAGTTCTTCGAGCCAACGGATCTGTGCTCAGGCCGTGTAGATGGCTGTGGTGGTTGCCTTGGCGGCGGTGCCCTCGATTTTGAAGGCCTTCTTAAGCATGTCCTCGACTTTTTTGTCTTTCGGGTCTCTGAGTGCTATTGTACCGCATGGCAACACAGTCTTTTTGCTAAGGGCCGCCACCTGGGGGTCAATGATGGGAGCCTTGCACCAGGCATCCGATTTCTCCCCTTGGACCGGGTACATCCTGTCTAGGTTCTTACGGTTTGACATTCTGCCCGGTTTGGGGGATTGCCACTCCTTACTGAAGATATCTTCTATGGTGGGGCACACCGGGAAGGTCTCAGTGGTTGACTGTCTCAGTTGGATCAGGGGGTCGAGCTTTGATTAGGGTCTGCTTTCCTCGGTGTCGAACCCCATGGTGGCCTTGATAATCTTCATGAGCCCTGGGATCATGTCGAAGGAGCATAACTCCGATGTCAGGGAGGGCGTCGCTTGGAGATCCATGTCCTGCTCGTCCGAATCCAGTTCGTTCTCCTCCCCCGTGTCGTCCTTCTCCCCGTCCTCATGTGCGTTGTCACGAGGGCCGTCTGGTGTGTCCTCCAGGATCGGGAGTTCCTCTGGTTGCCCTCCTACCTTGTCTGGTTCTGGGTTGGGTGGCTTCGCCCTATGTTGGTTGAGGGATTCCAGTTTTTCCATGATCTTGAGCATGAAGTTCTGTTGGCTCTCCATCATGGCGACCGCGGCCTGCTGATTCTGAATTAGGAGGGAGCTTGGGTCCATCCACGTAGGGTTGCTGGGGCCCGGATTGCCGGGGCCTAAGGGTGGAGATTGCTCCAAGGAGGAATCATCATCGTCCAGTAGGCAGGCCACGCAGAGGGGGCCCGGAGTTTGGGGCAGGAGGGTGGTGCTGCATGAGGAGCATTTCTTTGCTTTTACCATCTGGGGAAGAGAGAAAAAGCGTACCTTAGATCACAAACTGTGCGCCACCCAGTGGCGAGCCCTTCTTTACCCCTTCAAGCCCAGAGGAGGGATTTCTTCCTCCGGGTCGAGAAGTGCACAGGTGTGGGGGTGCTGTGTGAGGACCCCCACAACGGGCATGAAGAAGGGGGGGAAGGAGTATAGAGGTCAGGGCCATGGCTCGCTATGGGAGGGAGCCATGGAGACCGGTGGGGCGTTTATCTGCATGGGTCACTGTGGGAGGGACCCGAGAGGTAAAGGCCGAGGAGGGAGCCACCAAAGGGTGGCTGTGGGAGGGACCCTGCAGGCCGAGAGGAGATCGGCCGTCTTGACTGGCCATCCAGAGTGAGTCCCCTTTAAACAAAGAATTCCCTTTTTTTTTTTTTTTTATAAAAACAGATGTAAGTGACTTGCTCAGGGTCACCCAGTATGCAAGAGGAGCGGTGGGATTCAAACCCAGGTCTGATCTGCTGGAAGTAACCAGATTGCAGCTCAGAGCCTTAACCACAGCGCTATACTGCCTCCTGGTTGAAGAGGTTACAGGAGCAAACTGCAGAACACAGGGGGTGAGGTGACTTGCTCAGTCCACAGTATGCAAGAGGGGCTGATTCAAGTCCAAGTCTCCAGATTAACGGCTCAGAGCTTAAAGCCACTGAACTATACTGCCTACCCCTGGTCGCTAACTTCTACGCCATACTGTCCCAAATGATTTGAGTAGGGCCACAAGTATGCAGAGTGCGACCTGGAGCAGTTCCCTCTTTACCCTCCCCCATGAGAGAGACTCTCTCTCTCTCTCTCTGTCTGCACCCCCCCGCCAGAAGGACCGCCCAGTGAGCGCATTCTCGCGAGGCTGTTGCGCCTGGAAGTGGAGGAGGGAGGAGGCGAGAGGGATCTCTCTGGGAAGAGGCCCAAACAGTGGGAGGCGCGCCCGAGGAAGGCACCGCGGCAGTTCCAGTGCTGCATAGTTCTGGTCAGGCCAAGGAGGTCTGTAGATGGGTGGAAGGGGGGAGGAGCAGAAGAAACTGAGGCCTTGAAGGCCACGTGGTCGGGGTAGGCCGCAGGAGGCCTAGCAACGCGCTACCAGGCCGCTTCTGCAAGAAGGGTGCAAACACGCCAGGCCTCGGACCAGGGAGGACTCTCTCTCTTTCTCCCCTGGGAGCTCTCATGAAACGGAGCAAGCGGGAGAGGGGACCGCACAACGCAGTGTTGGGGACAGACCCTGGATACCGGAGCAGTGTGGAGCTGGAAAAAACATCGCGTTAGCTGCCCCAGCCATTCATCAACTTTACAAGACACAGGAACGAAGGTACAGTAATTACTGACTATGCTAGTTGAAAGCTGGGTTTGAACCCATAACGTTTAAACATCTCTGCACCGTGCTTTAACCATTGCACCACAGGAAAGCACTGTAGTGATTGAAAACGGAGTATGATCCCTGTACCCTCATCACCAGAGGGAAGGGCCTAGCTGGCTAACTATTAGGGCTGCATCTATAAACTAGGGCAGAGCCCAGGTTAGTTTAGAACATTTCAGAAACTAGATTTCCTCAGGTTTTATGCTATAGTTTGCACCAACAGGTAATTAGGTATTTTGTGCCAGTAAGAGAAATATTTAAGATGTGGTTCAAGGTCTTATCTTGTAGGAGCAGACAGGGATTCCTGGTGTGCTTCTTGCCTGATCAGATGCACAATTCAAACTGGAGAGCAGGGGTTTCTGGGACCTGGATATACTAGAAATTTGATCTGGGTCAGTGCATCACTAGCCTATCAGGTGGGCTATAACCCATGAGGTAATGTCTGGAGTGCCGTGGATGCCAACCAATCACAATCATCTTACTGGCAACCTTTGTCACTGATGTGATAATTTAAGAGTAGGAGGACAGAGGGAGAGAGTACAGAGAACTGCTGGCGTGAGAATGTTTTAAGACTCTGTCTCAATTTTCTGTGTTGATATGGCATGCTTTGTTGGAATTTATCTGAAAGGAACAACAGATACTGAACAGTACTGACTTGCAGCAGCATTTTCAGTAGAGCTGAGGGCGATCCTGTGTTAAAAAGGGTGTTGAAAGAAGTTTGCGTTTTCTGGATTACCCATCTAGGGCGGCACCCTTGCATTTATTTGCCTAAGGCTGTGGCCACAGGACTCCTTAGTCTTTTTTTTGTTTGTTTGTTTTTGTGACTCAGGCTTCTCCACTGATCACTTATTTATTTATTAGCTTTTGGTAAGCGGGTAAGTTTACTTCTGTTGTTTCTCTTTGTGACATACCTCCTGTGACCTCTAGTTACGGCCACATCCTGGACATGCTGCCGGCCATCTCCATCAGTTCAGAGAACCCAGTCCCAGCTGCCCAGGGCAACTTACTGTACAAGTGATGAATAACTTCTTAGTTAGTCACTTGCTGCATCTGGAGGACACAGGAACATGGTGAGTAGTTTATGTCAAAACATGGTACTCTTGGTGATATACTGCCCAGTGTTGTGTACAAGCTGGGGGGGGTTACTCTCTCAGAAGCTCCCTGTATTGCATCGCTCTCACTCCAACTGCCCCGTTCCTGTAAGTAGTGGCTTTTATTGCTGCTGCAGTCCCTTTATTCTCGCCTGGCATACTTTTGTCCTGGATCAGTCTGATTGCCCTCTCCAGTGGACTTTAAACAAAAGGAAAGGGATGACTTTTGAAAAGCTTAGCTGCAGAGGGAGGACACCAATCCTGAAATCCTTTGTCCTGTCCTCCTTTGAATTCTGGCAGCTCCGTGGTCCTGGTGGCTGGGGGAGGGGGGGAGTTGCTGCCTTGCAAGCCCCCTCAGCTGCCCCTGGCATTCAGGATGTTGGGGACTCTTATTATTGCCATTTAGTTTATTACACAATTTGATTATGAATCTAAGCATACAATCATCACATTTTGCTTTTTTAAGTAAATGCCATTGTGCTTAGATTTGTTTTATCACTGTAGGCAAACAAGTTAAATGTAATAAATGAAATGCTAATTACTGCTGCTGCTGAGCTGCCTTGCCCTTATCAGCCTTCTCTCTCCCCCCCCCCCTTGCACTTATAGTTTAATTTATATATCAGAACCACTGCTTGGTCAGGCCAGATATATTTTTATCTTCTTGGTTTTGTATGGAAGTGGCAATCTGCTGATCATTACAGCTGATGCAGCACTGCGCTGCTGATGTTTCTGTTTGTGAACAACAGTGAAAGCTTAAGACAGAGCTGCAACTGCATGCTTGCTCCCTAATAATGCAATCAATCCCCAGGTGTGAGCAGCGCTGCATGACCTGGGATGGATCGGCAGATCAGCGAGGTTTGGATTTGTACTTTATTTTATCAGCCATTTGAAAGGCATACCAGTTTCTTGAGTTTGCAGTTGGGTTTTGAAGAATGAACATGCATCTGTGGTGTTGCTAAAAGCAAAATGAAGGACTGCTTTTTCAAACCAAGAGGTCTGCAGCCCTTAAAAAGTAGAGCAAGCTGAGTGGACCATGCCAAAGTAACTGCACATGCATGGCAGTCGTGTGTGTGTGTGTATGTGGTATTTTATTTTGGGTGGCAGAGTGGTGTGCTGAGCGCTGAGGGGCAGGTTTGATGCCGTTTTTTTATGAGTGGGTTCTACAGATCAAAGCAGCGGAAGTGGCAGATCGCTCTGCTCCAAGGAGTTAGTTGGGCGATTATTTAGATTAGGGGACACATAGCGGCTAGGCATTTGGTGACTTTCTGGGAAATTAGGTGAAGCAATACATTTAAAAATAAAAAAGGCGTTTGCTTCAGTTCATGGTTACATAACTTTTATCTGTGTAATATTTCATAAATATTTATATGAAATTGCAATACTTTAAGACACAGGGGTTGAGATATCCAAAAGAAAAGAAGGAAATAAAGGAAATTAGTTTTATATACGTGAGTGCATTCCATACACACACTGTTTCCCAGAGAACTTTAGCCCTGAATAAGTTGGCAGCAAGTAAGGCTTACTCGCGGTGTTGAAGACTGAAGGAGGTTAGGAGTTCATAGACCTTAACAGACATAAAGGGGTGGGGAGCAACTTGTCAAGATCACATAGTGTGCAAGGGTAGGGTTGATACTCAGATCTGGGTCAACTTCTCCTATTCATTTCCACGGCAGAAAAGCAACTAAGCTGTAAGAAATCATTTTGAAAATCCTTGCCGTCTCTTAATGTTTGTCAACACTAGTTTCATCCAAGTTCAATGCTTTGCATTTTATAGTAACATTTTGCTATTTCAGCCTCCTCAACTCTTTGTTAGGAAATGTGGGACTCTGACTGCCACTCAGAATGTAGGACATTGACTGTCATAGCATGGGCCACATAAATGTAAAGATATAAGTTGAGCACACTGTGCAGACAAAAGCATCTGTGCAGTTTTGCTTTCTCATCATAGAGTATTGCTATTTTTAGCCTGGTGTTGCTGAATCTTCTCTAAGTGGATAGCATCCTTTCCATGTGGTATTGGCGATTTCTGAGGATGAAATACCCCTTCTAATGTGGGGCAGTTGAGAATTATAGTTCCCCAAATGCATATATGACTTGTCATTTGATGGCATTATCTCTTACTAAATAGGTTACCACTTACGAAATTTTAAGTAATATATAGAACATAAGCGGGCAGTAACCCACGTTGAAATTACAGCAACTACATCTCTAAAAGGTTTACTATTGCCCAAGCAACCTTGTTTGGTTTAGTTCAAGGGCTTCTAGTGACCCCATAGCACTCCACTATTTTCAATTGAGAAAGATGCGTCTTGCATCCCTCACAAACTTGTTCTGCAGTGCAATGTAAATTCCCATAAAGTTCAACTTCATTTAGGGGCCTTTTCGCAAAAAAGTTGTCACCTCCCTCATTTTGGGATGGGTCAATTACAATAGTTGTTCAAGTTGTAATAGTTATTTTTTTCATACAGGCTGGCAGCCTTGTTCAAGCACCCCTTGCTTAATCCATAGCGCATCTAAATTATCTTTCCTCAGTTGCAGTAGTTGTTGTTTATTAATTTTTTGGGGGTTGCAAGTTCCACATGTGTCTACAACTAGACACAAGTAGACTAGGTGGCAAATTAACTCTTTGAAACTTTTATTACATATAATTCCAAATACAGTAAATTGCCATCCCAAGTTAAGCATCAACAGGTATTTTTTAATGTTAATAATAACGTGGATTCAATGTGCAGCCAGATCAAAAGAAGAGACATGCAGTAACAGTCTGAAGCCAAAGACTGAAGTCAATGCAGAACAGCTTCAAAGGTGATGGACAATGGGACTTCATGCTCCCTTCCCTTAATAAGAACAACCATAATACTGAAACAGATGGCTTCTACAAAATGTCAGGGCAGAGCGTCCAAAACACTTTTTTAGGCGCCATATTGTATGTGTTCCTTGTTTTAAATTTGCCATGTATATTTATTGGTAATGGAGTTCTGATTTACACTGTAACTCACAAGCTATTGCTTCACTTAATTTTATTGTTAACCACAGGTGTATGTGACTGTGGTTTAGTACTATTTAAGGATCACTGTCCTAATGGCAGTGCCCTTTGATAAAGCTGAAAGGCAAAACGCTGTCAGGAGGATTTTTCTGCTTTGAAAGCTGTATGTAAGTCCTTATCAGTCTGGCAAAATAAATCTATCAAATTGAATGTTTTGGTTGTTTGTACTTTTGTGGGGGAATGGTGTGCTGTGACTATTGACTCTGAACGTCCAAAACATATTGCTTCCGGGAATCGAGAATTAGGTACAGTAATATGCTCAGATGCAAGCATGAATTTGGAATGGGCTTGAGCCCCGGTTTGACTTAGGCTTGGCAGAGTACATTTCATTACTGAGCATACAGTAATTATAAGAAGTCCTGGTAACAAGGTCATAAAATACACGTCGCAATGCCCTGTTTGTTCAAAGGCAGACGAAATCACATTTCCTAGGTCTACTCTCGTGAGTTCATAAACATATGAGGTTTGAAAATAGCCCCACTTCAAAATGTCATCACTGCACAGAATTCAGTGGATCGATACTGCTGTGCTCTTCAATGCTGGAGGTATATACTTCTCACCACATCACTAACTGTGCATCACCAACACTTAGGACTTATGAAACAACGCAAGCTGTGGTGCAACACTCCAGACTTAATTACCCCTGGGAAATATGAACTCATAACAAAATGACAGACTGTTCATGGTTGTAATTCCCTTGCATGAGTTCAAATAACACCTGAATATACAACTAGACTGGTCCTGATGCCCTCAGCTGCCTTATTGTTTTAACAATTTTAAATGGTTTGTGTTTTTTTTTATAAAACCCTGAGCAGATACTGTGCCGAACTGAAGATCGTATAGGTACTGATTGTCTGTTTTAACTTTGATCAATAGATGGGGAATAGATTCATAGATGGGAAACAAGTTCAAAGGGCTGACGTCCATTACAGAACTTGCCACCATGTCAAGCTGTCATGGTGAAATTGAGCATCTCCTATCCCCCATGAAACTGTCTAACATATTTTTGAAGTTAGTTATATTGTCGCTGCCAACCACATCCATAGGATGCACATTCCAAACACTCACAACTCTCTGTGCATACCATTTACTTCTTTTCTGTGTTCTGTTGGTTTCCCCAAGTAGTTTCTGATTGTGTGACCTAGTGTTATTATACTGCACAGGATTTTTTTGGTAAACCAATTAGTTAAAAAAGCATCATCCCTATTTGCTCTAAAAGCTGAGTTATAAAAAAAAGTTCAGTGGATAGACTCCATACACTAAAATTGAAACACACACACACACACACACACACACACACACACACACACACAATAGTCTCCTACTGCATCTTAAAAATTTGTTTCAGGAACACGTGGAAACATTATGCATGATCCAGTTTAGTCTGCACTTCAATTGTAACACTGATGTAGCGTTATGCGGGGAGATTATGCTTCCTTATAATGTATCTTCCCAGTATAGCCCGGCTAAAATGCAACATCTCATTTGCAGTTGCATCCTGCTCTTCTACCCATTTTCCCAACTGTAATATTATTATTGTACATGAACAGAGTTGCCTGGCATCATTACACAGAAATGCAGAACTACTGCCAATTTGGAAAGGGGCGGGAACTATAGTAGTGTATGTATTTCCCCTGTTCTCCCACAATCTGATGTTTTTTTAATTATTGAATTTCAAAGTCGCAAATATCCAGTACATGGTATTAAAATCCGGGGACCAACAACCAAAATAGAAGACAGAGACACACATGCCGTCTTAAAATGAATAAGATAAGATCAAGAAGCTGTTACCAAAAGCTATTTTGTGTAAAAAAACCAAAACAAACTCTATATCATGGAAAGTTAAACACACCTCTGTCAACCCTTTCTCATTGAAATAAGGGACATGCACACTCAAAATGTGAAACAGTGTGGGGACTCTAGCCTTCAAAATGCGGGGCACATTAGCATATATGGGAATAAAGATCAGAACACTGAGGAAACACGTACATTTATTTTTGCAAAGTTTTAATTGATTTAGTATTTTAAAATATTATGAATGTATGCTGCAAAGTCTAAGTTCGCAGCACCTTCTCTATGTGGGCATCACTTTTTTTCCATGTTGGATGGGTGTAGGACATATCAATTTTGAGGACCAAATTGAGGGACCTCTTTCAAATGAAGGTAGTTGAAAAGTATGTACACACCCATAACTGTAACATATTAGTGTCCGGGAAGTCATTTCAAACCTGAGTCTGGACAAAGGTTGCACAATTAAACCAAGTATATTCTCCCAAGAAGCTCAGAGTTCAGCCATTTATCAAATCTGGATATCAATGCTTGTATTTCTTAGGGTGTAATGCTGCCATTTTAGCCTTTAAGGATGTCTTGCAGGTCGAGGTTTACGTTTTGTAGCCATGATTTGTTTTACGTTGTTTTACATTTAATTGCAATCGACCCTTGCAGAGAGTTTAGTAAGATTTTTTTTGACTCCATGCTCAAATACTTTCTTGGAAGCAGAACTGCACCCTTTATTACTCATTCATGTTTGAATCAGAGTTTTAAAAAATGATTCAGATTCCACCCTCTTCTCACCCTTGATTTAAGAAATAGTGCAGCTGGCATCTCATCCTATTTGGTCTCGGCTTTATCATAAAAGACGCTGACAACTGTGTACTGAAGATACTGTTGTACAGTAAATATTGTTAAAATCCAATCTTCCCACAAGCCGATTTCCTAAATAAATTGTCTTTCCCTTGCCATCTAAGTAGTTTACTAATTTCAATTACCCATTTTTAGTAATGTCAATGACCAATTTTTAATCCCATAAATGCCCTCCCCCCCATAAATTTAGAAGGACTGTTGGTGTATCTCTTTTTTGTGCATCTGACAGTCTATTTGGGTTCCTTGGTTCACCTTTAAAGTTGAGACTTTTATTTTTGTGCCAGTTGAGAGACTCTGGTGTTTTCCTCTGTGGTAATCAGATTGAAAGCGCTCAATATTGACATAGTCTGAAAGAGCTGCTGAAAGGTGGCTAACAACAAACTGCCTGCTCGGCCGCTCTCAGTCCCTTTTTAATCTGTGGTTCACCGAAAGTTCAGATCAACCTCAGCTTTCACATGGTTGTGGTGGCGGTGGTGGTGGTGGTGGTGTGTGTGTGTGTGTGTGTGTGTGTGTGTGTGTGTGTGTGTTGGGGGGTGCTGCAGAAACAATGAAGAGAAGTGTTTTTGTTTCACTGGGGAAGAAACGACAGGCAACAACCAGGGCCACCGGGACCTGCTAAGTCTCCTTATTTTATCTACACTTTGTTTGGATACATAGCTTCCAAATCAATCTACCTCTGACAATAAAAGTCATATAATTGTACCAACTACATCAGGCAGGGACATTTTCGCAGCACTCTAGTGTGGAGATTAGACACATTCCGAATAATTCAAACTCGATATATTCAGTCTCTGATTTTTCCCAGTTTTTGTCATTCCCTTGTTTCATATGACACAACTCAAACTGTCTTTTAAACTTATCTAAAGCAAATAAAAAAAACGGGTTCTCTTGTCTTTTAATTGCCCTAACACTGAATTCCTTTATTAGGCTCATACAAATTAGGGCCCTGACCTAATTTGAAAGGTGTCGACCTTTCTTCTGCAAAAAGCAGTGTTAGGCATATAGAAATGTGAGATCTTGTTGATCCTCATCTGGCGCGACACTATTATTTTGTAAACGTGGAAAGGCACTGTGTGTGTGTGTAGTGAGCATCCAAAATCAAAAAGACTCCACCAAAAAATAGATAATTTTACAACATAGCATGAAAGTAAAGTACCAAAAAATAGTGTGTGTGGGGGGGGGGAGAGGGAGAGAGCGAGAGAGACAGAGAGGGAATGAAAATGAATACAGCCCACTAAGAAAACCTGCAGATACCATCACAATTTATTTTTACATTTCTCTCCTTGTACTTTCACAATTGGCATGATTTTCCTAGGGATTCCTCAGGCGTAATAACACAAAGTGGTCATAGTTGGTTGGGTCGGACAGCACATAACAAAGGGACTTAATCTACCATTGAAAGTCTTGGAGTGATAGAAATAGTTACTGCCAAACTGAAATTGTTGACATCCATGGAAAATATTTTGAATCCAAATGCTGCGCTATTATGCGCAACAAGAGTGGCTGTCATTTTACATTTTGCAGATATAAAACTAATCAATTAAAGGTTTAGCCGAACATTTCAATGTCTGTGCTCTACAGCACCTTGACAGATACTAGAGGCAAACTTCCATTCCCAGCAAAGAGAATTCAGTATTTCATTGTTACTTTTTTTGGGAAACATACTTTGCATGGACTTTGCATCCACTATGCATCTCATTGCTCGGCTGTTGAAGTGTTTGCTTGCATGTGATGGAAGTTTACAGAAATACCTATCATTCAGTTACTAGCCCTTCTCCAGTGGTGACCCATGTTTAATGAAGTGCTTCTTCTGAAAAAGCCCTGTCCCTTGATGTTGAGACCTGATTTACTATTCACTATTATATGATGCAGTTTTAATGCAAACACTCGACAAGCTAAGAGATAATAACCAAAGACTTCAGTGCAATGCAGATTGATGGACTTTTAGCAGTAATGATTCTGCTTTTAAATCGCTACTGGATCTTTTAATTTTCTTGTTTAATATGGCAAGGGAGGGTGCTCAAAATACTACTAAGGGATTTGCCTTATTTCCAGAACACGGTTACATTACTGAACCGACAATCAAGCATTGAAACGAAACATTCTATATACAATTTATTTGTTTATTATTTTAGAAATGATGTATTTAAACCAGAACACATTGCTTGTCTTCATAGTTAATACATTACATTTAACTACACGTATACAGCACATACCCCCTCCTTCCCCTTCCCCTTTTACTGGATAACTTTACTTCCTCTTTACTATATAATTTTGACAAAACTAAGGGTCATTGTAATCACATATACTACAGTAGATAGTATTTGCAACCATGTTACATATCAGTATAATTTTCTACAGTATAATTTTCTACATGGAAACCATTTGGTTTCATATAACTAAGTTAAATAAATATTGAAAACAAATACAACTCAGTATAAACGAGATAACTGCATACTGATTTCTCCTATTGTCACTTGTACAATGCAATCAGTGGGTAACAAACAAACTTCTGATAAAATTAAATAATTACATGAAACTTTGACTGCATAATATGGTAGGATGTCTACCTGTTTCCATAACATTAAATATTCGCACATATTTTGCTTTCAAATATTCTGGAATGCTTCACATTAAAGATATTTCATAAGTCATGCCTCTGCACATTTTAAACTATTTAAACTAGTTTGACAAAGTGCCCTAAACCAACAGATAGATATCAGATTCAATTTTCTGTAACACTTTTATTTAAAAAACAACAAAACATAAAATGATATTCAAGACAGACATTTTATTTAATTAATGCAATATTTTTAAATCATACAATTTTAAATAGAGTTTGATATACGATATGTTGATTCTTACAGAACTCAATGCAACATATGGTTTAAAAATATACATTGACAAACATCTAGAAATAACTAAATTAATTGCAATCGAAATTATATGCCACACCAGTGGTGAATAAACTAGGTAAATAAATCATGTTATTTTGAGACAAATATCTGCACTTATAAAACATGTTATTTCAGTCAGAACCCATATTATTATACTTAGAACCTATTATTTCCACTTAGAATGGCCCAACTGTGGCTTTCCCACTACGGAGTTCTTACTACTCACTAGTGGAGATAAATGTATTATTCCGCTGCAACCGATTTTGTATTCCCTATATATATATATAACACTATAGTTAGTAGAACAAGGTATAATGGAACTAGTACTGACAGGGACATATTTACATCACAAGTAGAAGGTGAATATCTGATCTGCGGTCACACCTCTTTTCCAACAATATGGTGTTTGAATTGAATAATGTATTTTTCGTCCCTCTGTAATCACTAAACACCTTTTATGGAATCCAAAAATCAGTTTTACACCACACTGGCTATACGGTACATGAGACAAGCCAATAAAGAACATAAGTGATAAAGTATTTTCTGGTGTTATGTATTATCAGCAATCCTTTGGTGTGTGTGTGTGCTAGTGGTCGGATAACCGCATATTTGGTTGCTGAATTTTCCATCTCTAGCACAATTACCATTTCTGATTGGTTACTATTTCCCAAATAATGTACTACATCAGCAGATATTAAAAAGGTGGAGGGGGTTATTTCCCAAATAATGTGCTACATCAACAAGTATAACAATTGCTAAAGGAAGCACTTAAAATAATATGCTGCGTACAAACAGCATGCCGCTCCAGACTGCAGTGGCTCTTTCCTTTCAAGTGAAAGCCACTGCAGCCAAGATGCTGTCATCCAGAGCTCACCCATCCATTGGCACAACTGAGACATGCCCGCTCAAGCAAGCACTACATTGGCCCAGGTCACGCACACACCTCCAAGAGTCGCACTGTCCCAAGATGTTTCTTGTGCATGCGCGCAAGCAAACATAAAAATGATGCCAATAGACAGCTGGGGAGGGGGCTGTGGGCAACTTTAAAATAAAACTCCATCATTTGTTCTGGACATGGTAGTGGGGGGGCAATATGTAAAACAGAATGTCTCTTTAGGGGGAGGGGCAACAGAAGATGGAACAGCACATAAAGAGTGACTACTTTTCTAAAAGAGGTTTTTTTCAGTGCTTGTATTTATTTGCAAAGTAATTTCCTCTTTTATTTTATCACTCAATTAAAATTTACACAGATGCCCATTTTCTAAGTGCAATACTACTGCTCCAGGGTGGGTGGTATTGTGCTATACCATACCTTCCAGGGGCTATAAGGCCCTCTGCCTGCAGTGCCAGGCCTCATTACACCCCTGAGTGGTCCGGTATAGTCCAATACCTCCCACCCTGTCATATATTATTGCTTACTTAAAACATTGTAAAACAGGCTACTGTATGTAGCATCTACGGATGCTGGAGTATGTTCAACACCTCAGGTCCTCTTCTTAGGCTGCACCTCCAAGACAGTATGTAAAAGCACAAAAAGTACCTACTACTTGATGCTAAAATTTTCATTAAAAGGTTTTTTATAAGTTTTATATTTTTTCTATGCTTGTACTGTGTGTGTGTGTGTGTGTGTGTGTGTGTGTGTGTGTGTATAAAAACAGCATATAAACAGTACGAACAGGGGAATGGAAACTATACAAGCCTATTTGTGGAAAGAAAGTGCTTGGGGCTTGGACTTCCCAGAAAATATGTCTCTGAATGACAGTTGCTATGAATTCCAAAATTCATGGAAATGGCACACTGCCCACTGGAAGTGTCCAGGCCAAGTATCCAATTGGACCAGGGTGGAATACTGTCCACAGCATCCCTTTGCTGTGTAACCATGTGTATGCCAACTGATGTAACAGTCATAAAACAAAAACTTTGTTCTAACAATTATGATGTGCAGGTTGACCACTGGATGCCACAATTGCCATCAGTTGGTGCCTGTTCCTCTGCCAGAGCTGCTGGACTGCAGACCTCATGGACTTAATCTTCCACATGGCCTCTGATACTGGAACTAGAACTCAGTCAGGATCGTGTGTCTTTTGTCAGAGGCATTACAGAGCATCAAGTTGTCCTCCTCTTCAACCAATGCCATATAGAAAATGTGGCCATGCGACCACAACATACAGACTTTTTCTGATTGCTATGATAATATGGTAACTCCGTACACAAGGTTCCTTGTGAAAGACCTCACTGGGATGCCCAGGAGTCTATTCTAGAGTACCAGTCAAGTGTGAGGATGATAGACAATAGCCCCATCAGGATGCCTCATTACTAGGGCATGGATGAATTGGTGTTCATCATGTCCATGTGGATCACTGCATCCATCTGTAGGATTCTTCCTACCCTCCATGTCTCCAATCTGTCTCTGCAGGTCTGTTTGGCTTTGGCCAGGGCTGCCTCTGTGCCAGGGTAATTGCAGAAGGTGTAATATTATCAGGCATGTTCTATGAGCCTCTGTTTGCTTGGCACTCAGTCTCGCACCAGATTTTCCTCATCAGGTAGGGGTACTTCCCCCTGAGCTTGGCCTCAGGCATTCTGCAGATGAGTAGCTCCTCTTTGCTTGACTTAACGAGCTGTCTCTTTCATGCTCTCACTGGAGGTTACCAGACTTATGCATCCCAAGCATTCTATTCCCAGCCCACCGTCTACTGGGCAACCTCTACCTCCCAACTGTACAGCTCAGACTTTTCAGGCCTGGCAGCATAGAACTAAAAGGAAAGACTAGAATGACAATACATGTGGTTGTCAAGACCTGAAAGGAACCCATTGACATCCACATGGCTTTGGGCAGTGCATTCAGTCTCTCACAGTGTTATCTGCCTAAATAAACAGCTAAACACTTTCCTCCAAACTTTGTGAATGTGCCAGAGTGAGACTGGAGTAGCAGTTAATGGGCAGATTAGCTTGCTGGTGGTGGGGTGTCTTTACTTTAGGCCTTTGTTGCTGTGTATTTGAGTCTGTGAAGCTACCTTTCAGTTACATTTCCCTTCCCCTCACACTGAGAGGCACAACTTCACATTTCATAGACTTAAGATTTCAGTGCTCACAGCAAGCAGTAAGTGTGGCTGAAAATGCAGAGGTAATAAGTAACATTATTGACCCACACTCAATCAAGGAATAAAAAAACAAAGCCGTATGCAGGTGCAAGGCTAGACTTTAATTTCACATAACAGTGGCAGCAAAAGACATCCCATAGTGTTGGGTTATCTTTTGCTGCCACTGCAGGTGAGTTTAAAGTTTGGTCTTGCACTTGCATGTCACCTAGGTTTTTATTTTATTTATTGATTGAGTGCAGTTTAGTGGTGTTTCTTTCCATCTCCACATCTCCACTGCAGATCAATCAGTGGGGGCTAACTGGGGGGGGCAGGGTAGTAACAATTATTCATCCCCAAAACACCCTACTTGTCACTGGCAGAGAAGCAGCAAAATAAAACTGTTACCCGTATATAATTTTTGTGTGTGTAGGTGCAAAGCAGTAAATGACAGGAGAATCAGTAAAGAACTTAACAAGTACCCAAACATTCTCAGTCAAGCAAGGCGTTATTTGATTTGTGTAACATGATGGATGGATTGCTAATGCTCCTTATTTTCTGAGTATTAAGGTTTGCAAATGTTACTATCGTACGTAGCATAATAACTATAACTAGAAGAACTAGAAGGCTATGTTTAAATGTCCTTTTGGTCACATATTTGTAAAACATACAAGCTCTTTATTAAACATAATTTCAAAAACTCTAATGATTATGGGCAACTGTCCAATTTAAGAAAGGTTATTAGCTGTGATATTTTTGACATTATTTTAGTTACAAGTGACAACACATCTGAATTGATTTGTGATATAATGTTGTGATCTGGTAAATCATGATTTGAGTATATCCATAGAAGAGGCCTTTCACCAAACTGTTTAGTACTGACACAGAACTATGAGGTAAGACTTGAATGGCAACGTGTCTTCACAATTCACATAAAGCACGCTGTCCACCATTTTTATTTCTCAGTCAGAGAATACAATCAGGTTGGTCAGACAAGATCTCCTTGCCATGTACCCATGCTGCGTACTGTCCTCAAGCCCAGTACTTTTCAAGTAATCCGCTAGGTCCTCTTTGACTAGTGCCTTTATCAGTTAACCTGCAGTGGCATTATGAATGATTGATGGGCATGTCATTTCCCAGCTCCGCCCTGTCTCTTTCCTTGTGGGAAGGCTCCACATCCACCTTCCTCCATTCTCATGGAATTATCCCTGCCTGTAGTGAGCTTTTGGAAATGATAGAGAAGAGCTTGCAGTTTTCAGGCACACATTTAAATAATCAAAAACCTGTCAGGGGTTCGGCCAATTATTATGCCAATTATCAAAGCATGCTCAGGTACACTTCATCTGACCCTGGAACATTATCTGTTTTCAGAATTGTAAGCCCTGTTTTAACCATTTTCTTTGTTATTACCACATGTCCCATTTCTGGAACCCCCCCCCCCCTCTCAGCAGTCTTTATGCTGCTTTATTGTCAGAGGCCCATGATCCTCCACTGTGAATAATGAGCAGAAGTAATCATTAACAAGCATTTGTCAATGCCGAATGTTGGCTTGCTGGCATTGGCATTGGTAGTGTAGGAGTTACAGAGCTGCATACTAGGAATAGCAGTGAAGTATTGAACTGAAACCAAGCCCATCACCACTCTGCAGAGAGTGACAGGCATTGGGGTGTGCCTTTGGGTCGTCAGGCATAACGGCCACGCCATTTCACCACACCCTACCCTGCAGACACTGACAAGTGTCATGGTGTTCCTTGGAGTCTTTGGCCCTTATGCGCACCCCATTCCATCAGGAAATATGGTGAGATGGGTGCGGTATAGGAGAATGGGGTGAACTTTGGGGCCAAAGAGTCCAAGGCACACCTCAATGCCTCTCACTGGCTGCAGGGTGTTGGTGGGGGTGGAATGTTATGAGTATTGCAGGCAACAATTCCAAGTCACAGCCCTGATGCCTGTCATTCTGTACAGGGTGGGGCGTTATGGTCAGAAACCCTAACGCCTCAAGCATTCATTGGTAATTTCACTCCAAATTTGCAACATGGTTTTTTTGTGACCACCACCTCATGAACAGTGGCGATATCAGTTTGTTAGCCGAAAGTTGCTTTTGCACAGTGACTACGGCATTTGGCACCACAGGTGCAAAAACGCATTCTGAACAGGATGTGAAAAATGACAGCAGTACTGTTCATGGGGAGGTGTAAAAAATGGCAATGTTGAAAATCTGCTGTGAAAATATTAAAAAAACTGGTGAAGTCACGAGCGTGCATCGAAACTGTGCAATGCACACCCATAATGTAATTAGTTTGGGGAATTTTTACAGCAGATTGTTAACACAGGCATTTTGGGACCTCCGATCATGAACAGTGTCGCTGTGATTTTCTTTATCTTTCCTGAACAATGATTTCCCACAGCGACCACACATTTCTGCACTGAAACTGTGAAAACACATTTCAGCCATGTTGTGAAAAATGACAACTGTACTGCTTATAAGGAAGTGTGGAAAAATGCCACTGGTGAAAATCTAGACTGAAAATATTACAAATTCATGAACTTATGAGAGTGCATGGAAACTGCACAATGCTCACTCATAACACAGTCATTTTATGGAGTTTTGTCACCAAATTTTCAACATAGCCATTTTAAGACCTCTGCTCATGTCCACTGTCACTGTAATTTTCTTAGTCTGTCCCAAACATTGTTTTCACACACCGTCTGCACCATTGTGAGCTACATGTGTGGAAACACATTTTGGGTGAGATGTGAAATATGGCAGCTGTACTGCTCATAAAGAAGTGTGGTAAAGTGGCAATGTTGAAAATCTGGCGTGTAACTATTACAAATCCGCAAACTTGCCAGCGTGCTTAGCAGCTGCGCAACATGCCCTCCTAAAATAGTCATTTTTGAGAATTTCTTTCACCAAATTTTCAACATAGCCATTTTAACACCTCTGCTCATGACCAGTGTCACTGTGATTTTCTTAATCTGTCCCAAACATTGATTGCGCACACCGACTACGCCATTGTGCACTACATGCAAGGAAACACATTTTGGGCGAGATGTGAAAAATGACAGCTGTATTGCTCATAAGCAGGTGTGGTAAAATGGCAATGTAGAAAATCTGAAGTGCAAATATTAAAAATTCGTGAACTTACGAGCATGCGTAGGAAGTGCATAACGCATGCTCATAAAACAGTCATTTTTAGGAATGTGTTCACCAAATTTTCAACATAGCCATTTTAAGACCTCTGCTCATGAACACTGTCACTGTGATTTTCTTAATGTGTCCCATACATTGATTTCGCACACGGACTGCGCCATTGTGCGCTACATGCACGGAAACACATTTTGGGCGAGAGTTGAAAAATGACAGCTGTACTGCTCTTAAGGAGATATGTTAAAATGGTAATGTTGAAAATCCAGAGTGCAAATATTAAAAATTTGCGAACTTATGTGCGTGCGTAGGAACTGTGCAGCGCATGCTCATAAAACAGTAATTTTTAGGAATTTTTACCAAATTTTCAACATAGGCTTTTTGAGAGCCCACTTCATGAACACTGGCACTGTCATTCCATTAATCAGTCCTGAAAGGTGATTCTGCGCAGTGACCATGAAATCACCCTTCGGCCCGATTAACGCCATGACAGTGACAGAATTCATGACGAGGATCCCAAAACCCCATGTTGAAAATTTAGTGCAAAATTCCAAAAATGCCTGAGATATGCATCAAAGTTGAAAAAACCCTATCTATTACATTATACAGCTTACCTGCATTTCCTCAGTTCACGGTCGGTTTGAAGAGTGCAGGCGTGTTCCAGGTCCACGAAGATCGTCGTGCTGGAGTCTGGAGGTAAGTATGGGGTGAGGGTGTGGGGAGGCAGGGTGTGCAGTGGGTGGCACGGGTGGGGAGGGCCTATGAGACCACGAGGGACTATTTTTATTTCAGGGACTTTTTGCTGGAGCCAATGGGGATTAGGCACCCCGTCAAGCCATAACAGTGTCGGCCCGCTAGGGCAGGCTCCCAGCATGGCACCTGTAAACATTTTGGGGGCCTGGGGCGATGGAACCGACAAATTTGGCACCCCATCGGCCGTGCGTTGTTTGCCACGCTGGTGGGCTCCCAGCGTGGCACCGGGAACTTGTTTTGGGGGAGGGGCCTGGAGCCGACGGGGATTGGGCACCCCATCAGCCATACAGTGTGTGCATCGGGGGAAGCGCACACGAGCATGAGCACACAAAATGCAGTGCTTGCATGCGTAGGGGGGAGAGCTCTGCACACTGAAGCGGAGCTCTCCCTTTCAACTGTATGCCACTGCATCTGGAATCTCAGATGATGGCACTATGTTTCTTGCACATGCGTGCAAGCAAATATAAAAATGGCTGCCTTCTGCTGATCAGGCTCAAAGTCCGCCATCCTCCATTCTCACTGAACCACCCCTGCCTGTAGTGAGCTACTTAAAATGTCAGAAATGGACTTGTAGTTTTCAGAAAAACATTTAAATAATGTAAAACCTGTCAGGGGTTCAGCTAGTTATGATGCCAATTACCTGAGCACCTTCAGGTACATTCCGTCTGACCCTGGAACATTCTCTGTTTTCACTACTGCAAGCATTTTTCTAACCTTTTCCCTTGTCATTACCCAGATGCATGTATATTTTTTGCATCACCCTACACCCTATGAATTCTGACTACTGTATGTATGCTGTTCTGCTGACACTGGTGAGAATAAAATTAAATCAGTATGAGACTTTCTTTCATTTCCCTGCAATGCTTTGTACTTCGACTGGAAGCAACAAGCAAAATACAATGCCTTAATATCCAAATCTTTGTGTGCACAACATAGTTTGTATGATCTTTTATTCTCTTGTAAATATCATCTGCCCCACTTCTGGAATCCCCTAACAGTCCTTATTCACTTTCTGGCAGAGGCCCATGATCCCACCACTGTGAATACTGAGCAGAAGTAGTCATTAACAAGCATTTGTCAATGCTGAATGTTTGCTTGCTGGGATTAGCATTGGAAATGCAGGAGTTAGACAGATGCAGAGTAGGAGTGGCAGTAAAGTATTGAACTTTATGCCAACCCCACTTCCACCCTGCAGAGGCAGATAGGCATTGGGGCATGCATTTGGGTTGTCACCCATAACGTTCATGCCATTTCACCTCACCCTATCCTGCAGACACTGACAAGTGTTGAGGTGTGCCTTGGGGTTTTCAGCTTTACAGTCACCCCACTCCATAAGGATATATGCAGAAATGGGTGCAATATAGAATGGGGTGAACTGTGGGGCTGAAGAGTCCAAGGCACAGCTCGATGCCTGTCAGTGGCTGCAGAGTGGGGGGTGGTGTTGGAATGCCATGAGCATTACAGTTGACAATCCAAAGGCTCACCCCTGATGCCTGTCAGTCTGTACAGGGTGGGACGTTATGGTTAGAAACCCTAATGCCTTGGGCATGTGTTGTTATTTGCAGTGCAGATTTTCAGCATGGGCTTTTGGTGGCCCCCACCTCATAAATGCATTTGGGACCTCATCTCATGAACAGTGGCACTCTGATTTTGTCAATGTGTCCCAAAATTTGAGTTTCCACAGTGACCATGCCATTGCCCCAGTTAGTCACTAACCCATAATTCTTGGTGTGGCACCAATCCCTCAGTCACTCATTCAACTCCTCAATCCTACCCTTCTTCCCCATGCTTGCACATGGTACCAGGAGTACCTATGAGAATGCCACAGACTCCCCCACCCCCTCACACTGTCTGGCCAAGTACTCTAACCTCCCCCTTACTAAATGCACAGTCTCCCCCGCCAAGTCATTTGTACCCACATGAAACAGTAAATGAGGTTTCCTCCTCCCCCTCACTGCACACTTGAGCAGTGCCTGCCTGCCTCTCTCCTGCAGTAAACTTGGGAATAGCTTCAACCCAAATACAGCTGTGCTTTCCCCCTTCACACCATCTCACCCTTTCAGTATAGAATCCCCTAGGATGAGTACCCCCATCCCTTAGCCCCTTTCCTTCTAATGCCCCTTCCACCACCCCAGTATTCACTCTTCCCTGTCCCTTACCCCCACCAGCTGCGCGCTCTGTGACTTTTGTATCAGTACCCCCTACTTCTGCCTCACCCCTGTTCTCTGCCTTAGTCTTCCCATCCCCCTTGTACCCCTTCCCAGCCTGACTACTTCCTACTGGGCTTCCCATGTTGACCTCCCCCTCCTCCCCTGCTGATTTCCAACCCCTCTCCTATCCCTGCTGTTGATGATTTAGAGCCCCCATTCCCTTCTGCCCCAACAGTGATGCTCCTCCCAGCCTTCCTCCTGCCTGTAACCTTCTGTCCTCCAGTCACCACCCCGTCCTTCCTTACTAGCCACCCTTCTACCCTTTTGTCCTCGCTATCTCTTCCCTGAGCTGTTGCCATCCCTCTCATGCCCTGCTTGTCCTTCCCCCCTTCAGTGTCTTCCTGCTCCCCCATCTCTCTCCCATAGCAGAGGCTCGAATCTATTCCTAGTCGATACCACTCCTACATCTCTTCCCCCTATTGGTTCCCCCCTCCTACTTGTTCCTCTCCATGCCACCACGGGTTCCTCCCTACCCACAGCTATCTGCTCTCTCTCCTGGTACTCCTTGTGGTCTCTTCCTCCCCCAACAGGAGGCCTCCCCCTCACCTAGGGCACCCCCTCCTTTCTCCTCTCTTTTCTGCTAGTGCCTCTGATACTGGGTTCAGTTTCAGTCCCTAGTATTTCGTCCTCCATCCCCCCTTACCATCCTCTATCCCCCCCAGCCAGGATGCCTACCATACCCATCTGCCGTGCTACTTAGACTCCTCCCTATCCTCCACAGTTCCTCCCTCAAACTAGCCAGTCGTCCACAGACCATACACCCCCTTCCTCCAAGCCCAGTCCAGGATCATGGCAGGCCCACACCCTGTACACCCCACTGCCCTTCCAAAGAAGCCCGCCCTATTGACATGTGGCACCTGCCCCATTTTAGCCCCCATCTTATGTTACAGGCTCTTACTCCCAGGTTCTGTACCCTACTACAACTGTTAGGCCCCTATTTACACAAATTCATGCCCCCCCCCACACACTAGTCCCCCTACTGGCCCCTTGCCAACCAGGGTAATTCAATCTCAAATCTCATCTGTTAGATACTGGAGGAGAGAGGAAGCGGGCACTGGCCAGTTCTCCTCCCCTCACAAGTACCTTTCTCCTCCTTCTGTTTGTCTTTTGTCCACTGACCTGGCTTCCCCCAACACCGTTCTTCTTGGCCTGGGCCCCCCCAACTCTGCTTCCCTTTTTCTGACCCTCTCCTCTCCCCTGTTGGCCCAAATTGCCCTCCCTCCCCATCTCCCCTCCTCCCTCCCTCCGGTGTTGGGCTATAACCTTCTCCAGTCTGCCTTACCTGTCTTAGTTCCTCTTGCAGACCCTCCATCTCCTTTCTACGTTTCATTATTTGGTTGCATATTAAACAACCCCCACCCCCCTTGCAATTTTGTTATGATAGTGGCTTTTGAAGGGTCTGCAAGGGGCATGTCAGTGTTACACCAATCATCAGCCATGCTAATCATGACAGTGTTCTGGCTTACTGAGTAGAAACTTCATGTATTTCAAAGGAAAGAGACAACTCAATCATAGGTTGGCTCTTTCCTTTGATGTACGCCACCCAGCAAACACAGCTAGTTTGTCATGATCAGCCTGCTGAGGTTGAATTACACCCTGTAGCAAAGAAAACCATCTGTCAATGTCTGTTGCTGCCCCCGCTATTATTGTTCCCCCCACAAGACCCTCCCTCTCAGCACCCACCCCACCATAAACATAGCACTGACACTGGGATTGCCAATCCCCCAGTGTTGCCACCTGAAATAAAGAAACAAAACTGTCCCTCATAATTTTTTTAACATCCTATAACAAAGAAAACTGTCCATCAATGTCTGTTGCTTCCAGTGCCATTATTATTCCCCCACCCAACCCTTCCTCTCAGCACTTACAACCCCCCACCCCCCACAAACATAACATGGACACTGGGGGTGCCCAATTCCCCAGTGTCACCACTTGAAATGAAGAAAACAGTCCCTGATAGTTGTTTTTTATTATTATTATTATCATTATTAATAAATAGATCCAATAAAACAGAAAAACATCCACCAATGTCTGTTGATGTGGCTGCTCTTAGACTCCCACCTGACCCTCCCACTCAGCATCCACCACCCCGCACACCCACCCACAGCTATAACACTGAAACTGGTGCCCAATCCACCAGTGTCACCACCTGAAGTAAACTAAAGCATTCCTTGTAGTTTTCTTAATAAACCCTGTAAAAAAATGCCAACCAATGTCTGTTTCCCCCACTACTGTGCCTCCATTCCACCCTCACACTCAGCACCTACCATCCCGCATCCCCCCAAGCTCTTACTTACTAATCAGGTCCAACACCATATTCATCTCTGGACCACAGACACATCTTCACTTTTCAATGCCATACCACAAACTGAGAAAATCAGGTACACAGTTAAATATATTTAAATAGGGTGTTGAACTTAGTAGCATAACTTGGTATTTTCTGAATATTTTTGGCCCTTATTTTCAACATGCCTTTTTGTGGATCCAACTCATGAACACTGGCAATGAAATAAGGAAAATCTTTCCCAAAAGTTGATTTCACAGTTACTGTGCAAAATCACCTTTTGGGCTGGAGCTGCAAATTTTCTGCATCTGTGTTCATGAGGTGGAGTCATGAGAAGGGATTCTATGTGATAATAGTGATTGCCAAAAGGCGATCCCTATTACTATGAACTGCATTATCACTGAAAACATTTTCTGCGATATGCACTAAAAGGTGACTGAAATAACTGTGCATGCAGGTGGGGCTGCGCCCCCCCCATCTAAAGATTCTCAGCTACAGGGTGTGCATGTCGGGGAGGGGGACATAGCCCAGTTTTTAAAAAAAATTAAGTCCTGCAGCTGTGGGATGTAACAAAATTGTACCCACCTGCAGTCCCAAACCCAGGACCTGCTCCGTCAGAGCCAACCACCCTACCCACCACATCACACGGTTGGCTCAGCGGAAGCAGGCACACTACAGGATTACAACACTGTTCCCTATCCCTCTATGTCCTGTCTTCCACCCTCCCTTCCTGTTGCCCACCCTACCATTACCATCACAACAGTAGCCATCCCCATACCATCGCCCATGATGATAGTGCTCTAATATGGGTCGCCGTTTTGACGATCACCCATATGCGTTCGCTATCATCACAATATACCGTGAGAAGGCTATGTTGAAAATTTGGGATACAAATATTAAAAGAAAGCAACAAAGTTCTGAGTCTACATTTAAATTTACAAACACAGGCTCATAATTTTGATAATTTCAATACTTTGACCCCAAATTTTCAACATAGCCATTCCTTCACAGGACCTCATGAATGTGGCAGCTGTCATTTTTCAAATCCTGGTCAAAATGTGTTTTCGCACTTCTGGCACAAAATCACCTTTTGGTCAGGATATGAAAATGTTCTCTGTCCTTGTTCATGAGGTGAGCCCATAAGAAGGCTTTGTGGGGTCATAAAAGGCTATGTTGGAAATCTGGGGTACAAATATAAGAAAATAAAGTTATGAGTCTATATTGTAGTTTTCCAAAGCACACTCACAACTGTGATAATTTTCAATATTTTGACACCAACTTTTCAGCATAGTCATTTTTTCAGACCTCCTCATGAAAGTGACAGCCGCTATTTCTCAGATCCTACCCAAAATGTGTTTTAACATTCGTGGCACAAAATGACCTTTCAGCCATGATTTTATAAATTACATTTGTCATGCTCAGAAGGAGTGATCTTAAAAAGATTATTTTGAAACTTTGGGGTAAAAATGTGAAAAAACAAATTGTTCCAGCATTTACTCATAACTTTATTTTTTGCAGACTTTGGACCCCTAATGTTCAACATATCCCTTGTGTTACCCCAATTCCTGAACATTGCAGGTGTCATTTTTCAAATCCCATCAAAACCTGTTTCCCACTGTTGCACAGCAAAATCACCTTCCGGATGGCATTTTAAAAATTCCACCTGTCTTAATCATAATGTCAGGTCATAAAAAGACTGCTGGACATTTGGGGTCAAAATGTAGGAGCCCCCTTAAAAGTAGATAATGCAGGCCTGATGCTCAAAACTCCCAACACACCAAAAGTGACAAGGAATGGCACAAAGTGCACCTTGCGCCAGATGATGCACCAGGAGCGATTCTCAAATGCAGCTTGCATCAACTGCAGGGTGCATGCAACAAAAGAAGCTTACACTGTCTGTACACCTCAAAACAGGACTGCACCATGGCGTTAGGGACTTGCAGCAGCCACATGCTGTCTAATTCCCTAAATCAGAATTGTCAAAACTGTGCAAGAGGCAATATTTTTAAGTACCATTAGACCAGCCAGGACTAATCTAAGGGTACTTTGAAATATGACTTCTGAGAAAGTTCAGCAACCTGCAGCAATGTGCGGTGGCCCCTGTTCCCCAGCCCCCAATATGATTAAAATCCCTGGTGGTCTAGCAGACTCCCTCCCTGATCCCTGAGTTCACCACTATATTGATATAGTAACCAAACTTTTCCCTGGTAATCTAGTGGACCCCCACCCCAATCCCTGATGTATCCAATAAATAGTTCTTACTATAATACTATGGTGGTCTAGTGGCCCCCCCTCTCTGATTCCTGAGTTTGTCTCTATATTTATACAATGAAATGCCCTGGTAGTCTAGTAGACCTCCACCCAGATCCCTGATGTCCCCAATTAATAGTTTTCACTATAATACTGTGGTGGTCTAGTGGACCCCCTCCCTGATTCCTGAGTTCACCTGTATATTTATATAATGAAACACCCCTTCACTGGTGGTCTAGTGGACATCCACCACCTACACCAGCAGGTAGTGCCACACCACGGCACTCCTCCTGCCCCATCCCATCTCCAGTCAGCAACGGGCACAGCCCTGCTTTCCCCACCATGGCCAGCAGCTGACTGAAATGCAAGAAGCGCATACTGTATACAGTATGTTCTCAGTGATTGTCAGCACTGTCAGTCACTGAGTGCATACTGTATACTGTATGTTCTCAGTGATTGTCAGCACTGTCAGTCACTGAGTGCATACTGTATACTGTATGTGCTCCCTGCATTTCAGTCAGCTGCTGGTTGAGATGGGAGTGGACAGCTGTGCCAGTTGCCAGCTAGGGATGGTATGGTGTGGGGGAGCGGGATGGTGGAGCACTGCTCGCAGGGGTAGGGAGTCCACTAGACCACAAGGGAAGGGGCATTTCATTATGAACTGAACATTTATATTGACTCTAGGGTCTGGGAAAGAAGTGCCAGAACAATGCTAGGTTTAACCTCTGAGGGCACCACATAACAGTTCACACTCAAGAAGCATAAAGGCAATGTCCACCACTGAAGATGGGATTGTACGATAATGCTTTATTCTGACAACAAGTTGGAACAGGCAGAATGGGGTGATTCCCCCAGGTTTGTCACTGTATAAACAGGAACAAAAGGCATTCTTTTCCAGAACAACAAAAGGGGCATTTTAGAACAATCTTTTCCTCATACACACACATTCAAACTGTCCTTCCCTCTGTAGTATGAATATCTGGACTTTTGCTTTCCAACAAAGTGTATATCTTGTGGGAGTTACCACACACTTTAAAAACACATTTCACAAACTTTCCTGGCACAATGACATTCACTAACATGCCCAGGTTAACCTGATGCCCATACATGAAACAGTTAGCCCTAACTGAGGATCAAACTGGGGTTATTCCCAATCCTACTCCATGATCAGTTTCTGCCATTCCCTCTGGGTTACACCAAATGGATCCTCCAGTACACCTGGATTGCAAAGGAGTCCCAAACTTTAACTTGAAACCTTCAACACATTTTTGTGGTGAAATAGGGGCCCTGACAGATGCACTCTAGCCTTATTTCTGAGCATATAACCTCAGACCAACCCCCAAGAACAGTCCCATGAACCTGTACTCATGGCTTTGTTTTTCCCTTTGATATAGACATGGAAACAAGAGGAAAGCATCTCTTCCCTTACTGGTAGCTTGTCATAGCTCCCGGCAATGGTGGCCTTGATGGAAGAGGGATGCCTGGATATCATGGCAGTCATAGAAACATGGTACACAGAGAACTATGACTTGGGATGTCAACACACCAGGGTACACAATCTACAGGAGGGACAGGGAGGGAAGAAGAGGAGAAGGAGTAACTCTCTATGTAAAGGAAAGGATCAAAGCATCAGAACTAAAGGGTAAATGGGGAGAAGAGGAGGCACTTTGGGTCATCCTGGAGACTGGAAATGACACCACAATCCGCACAAGGGTTGTATACAGATCCCCATCTCAGGTGAGGAAATGGACAAGAAAATGACAGAAGGCATCCTTAGGATGGCAGAGAAAGGGGAGATATTGCTGATGGGGGACCTGAATATGTCAGATGTTAACTGGAGCACCTTTGCTGCAGCCACATCCAAGAACAGGGCAATTCTCGATTCCCTACAGGAGGCATACCTCAGACAGCTAGTTTTAGGACCCACTTAGGAGAAAGAAATCTTAGACCTGGTACTCTCAAATGGGGATGGAGAGAGGATCTCCATTCTTGAAGTGGGTAGCCATCTGGGAACAAGTGACCACCAAACAGCGTGGTTCATGATAAACTTAGCTGTAGAGTCAAGCCATACAAAAGTGAAGGTACTGGACTTCAGGAGGGCTGATTTTGTCAAAATGGGAGAGTGCCTCAGAAAAGTACTAGCAAACAGGCAAGAAGGTGGGGTGGAGCAACAATGGGGGAAACATCAAAACGGCCATCACAGAGGCAACAAGCCTTTGTGTGAAGCAATAAACAAATCAAAATGAAAGAAAAAAACACTATGGTTCTCAAAAGAAGTGGCGGGGAAAGTTAGGGAGAAAAAGATAGCATTCAGGAAGTATAAGGAAACACAGAAGGAGCAGGACAGAGAACTGTACCAGTTAAAGCTGAAGAACGCAAGGAAGGCAGTCAGAATAGCAAAGGCCCAAACCGAGGAAAAGATAGCCAACTCAGTTAAGAAGGAGGATAAAACCTTTTATAGGTACATTAGGGAGCAAAGAAAAACTAAGGCAGGGATTCTGAGGCTGAATAAAGAGAAAGGTGGTTATGAAGAGAGCGATAGTGAAAAAGCAGGGATACTGAACGAATACTTCTGCTCAGTATTCACAATGGAAAAGAAGGGGGAGATACCTAATCCAGTCAATAGAAGCACTCTGGATAGGGGGGTTGATATTAGTAATTTCACAGAAGAAAGGGTTCTGAAAGAACTCTTAAAACTGAAGGTGGTTAAAGCCATGGGGCCTGATGGGATTCACCCCAAAATTCCAAAAGAACTAAGGGAAGAACTAGTAACACCACTGACTACCCTTTTTAATAAATCATGGGAGGATGGTGTGGTACCTGAGGACTGGAGAAGGGTGGATGTGATTCCCCTTCACAAAAGTGGGAGCAAGACAGAGGCAAGAAACTACAGACCTGTCAATTTGACCTCAGTGGTGGGGAAAATGATGGAATCACTTCTGAAGGAAAGAACTGTTAAGTACCTAGAGGCCAGTGGGCCACAGGACCCAAGGCAGCATGGATTCACAGAAGTAAGGTCATGTCAGACAAATTTAATTGATTTCTTTGACTGGGTGACCAAAGTAGTAGACCAGGGAGGGGCTGTGGACATGGCCTACCTAGAATTTAGCAAGGCATTTGACACAGTCCTGCCCAAAAGATTAATAAACAAATTAGCCAGTCTGGGAGTGGGTCCCAGGGTGGTAGCCTGGGTAAAACACTGGCTGGACAACAGGACATAGAGGGTTATAGTAAATGAAGTCCACAGTGAAGAAAGGGGGGTTACTAGTGTGGTACCATAGGGTTCAGTACTGGGGCCAGTCCTTTTTAATGTCTTTATAAGTGACATTGCAGAGGGACTGGAAGAAAAAGTATGTCTCTTTGCAGATGACACAAAGATATGCAACAGGGTTGATATGCAAGGTGGGGTGGAAAGGATGAAAAGGGACTTGGCAAGGTTGGAGGAATGGTCAAATGTATGGCAGCTTAGATTCAACGCAAAGAAGTGCAAAGTAATGCACCTGGGAAACAAAACCCAAGGGGAAGAGTACACAATAGGGGGTGAGATACTAACAACAACAAAAATGGAAAGGGACCTTGGGTAGTCATATCAGATGACCTAAAAGTGCGCCAGCAATGTGAGAAGGCAGTAAGAAGGGCTGGGGGGATACTGGGATGCATAGGGAGAGGCATCACCGGTAGAAAACAGGAAGCTGTTGGCCCTCTGTACAAACAGTTGGTAAGACCACATCTGGAGTACTGTGTATAGTTCTGGAGACCCCATCTCTGCAAAGACATAGACTGCGTGGAGGCTGTCTAGAGGAGGACAATCAAAATGGCGCAGGGTCTGCACCAGAAGACAAATGAAGAAGACTAAAGGAGCTTAGGATGTATAGCCTCGAGGAAAGGAGGGGAGAGGGGGACATGATAGAAACTTTCAAATACCTCAAAGGAATCAATAAAGTCCAAGAGGGTAGCATCTTTCAGAAAAAGAGATATGCAAGAACAAGAGGGCACAATTTGAAGATAGAGGGGGGACGACTCAGCGGTAATGTGAGGAAGTATTTCTTCACAGAGAGGGTTGTAGATGCATGGAACAGCCTTCCTGAGGAGGTCGTAGAGTCAAAAACAGTGGGGCAATTCAAGAATGCATGGGACAGACATAAGGCAATTCTAGTGGGTGGGTAAGAGGAAGTAGGCTGTTGGTTAACTAGGATCTGCAGCTTATCTGTTAGGTAGGGGAAATGGGCAGACTAGGTGGGCAAAGCGATCCTTATCTGCCATCAGATTCTATGTTTGTATGTTTCTATGTTAACTGCACACTCTTTTCTCTCTGTGCAGCTGACACTCTTCAGGACCTTCAGGGGACTGACCCTTGGATCTGCAGAAACTGAAGTATCTCTCACTTCTCTTTGGAAAATGACCCACTGGGATCCTGCAGATAAACAGTCTCCGCCACTTTTTCTGGTACTGCTGGGTCTCATACACTGGGGTGAGAAACTGCTGGAGGTTCTTCACCCAGTCTCAAAGGAAACTGGCAGACACCTCACCACACTGAGCACTGCTGCTCACTCAGAGCTCCACTTTACACTATTGCTGACTACAAACTCACTGACCCCATCTAAACATTCTAAACCCCCCCCCCGGAGCAGCTGATTCGAAAGTGACTTATGTTGCTGTGAGAATTCTAAATGACATAATCTATTCTCTGCTCAGCCTAGCTGAGTAAACAATGATGTCATTTGCACAGAGCATCTAATAAGCTCTCTACCTGTCTAGGACTAACCTGGTGGGAGTCTAGTAACCCCAGGGTACTGGTGGTAGCACTCACCTCCATCCAGATGAGCTTTGCTCTCTGCATCAAGTGCTATGGTATGCAAAGCAGGCCATCCAACCTCTGTGTACCCTATGGGGTGAGATGGCCAGGCTCACCCCTACCTAGGCTGAAACCTAGGCTGGTTGCTCCAGAGAACAAATGTCTGCTGAAGCAACTTCAACTTCACCTAACACCTATCTCAGGACTCTCAGTGGCTCCAAGAGACTGTCTGAAGCATGCCCTAACAGACATCACCGGTGACCCCTGTCTGGATCAGGACCACCAGCCTGACTATCCCCCTAGCCCTCTAGGGAAAAGCTATCTGACCTATGCTACCTACCAGAGAAACCTATCCCCACACACATTTCACAATTTTAAAGTGTAGACTGCTTTAGGAACATACATATGACATTGCTATTCATTTCCCAAACCCCAGAACTACATACTCTAAACTTGAAAAGCAGAAAAAATGGTGACCGTGTCCTGGATAAATGTTGTTAATACCTTTACTGCACTAAAAGAGGACTCCGATGAGTCCTAAACATCCTCCTCTTGGCTTCTTCAGGAACATCTGCAAAAGAAAACACTCCAAAACATACTCTGCAAGAAAACAGTGACCAAAACTTCCCACCAGCAGGACACTATCCAATCCCAAAAAGATTTTAAAGGGTTTTCTACAAAAAGAGGTATAAAACTATAAAAGAAACACATTTACAATAACATCTGGGGGGGAGGGGGTCACTACAAAGTCTTTACTATAAGGGAAGAATGTCCTGAGTGCACAAGGCACTCCATACAAGAAGATACTCTATAGGCCAAAACCTGCAAAAACTGTTCTTGGCCAAGCTTGAAGCCTGCTGAAGCTCCAATCCCGATACCAGGAGTGTCTCTTTTCAGACTAACAGTTCCAAGGACATCTTCACTAGAGTTGCACATACCATAAACAAACAACAGTCAAAGAGGAAAGTCTACACCTTGCCAGACTCTAGGTATAGGTAGACAATCTGGATCACCTTACTGGATATGGGCTGTTGAAAATCTTCGGATCAGGCTCTTCCACACCACCTGTTTGACCTGACAACTGCTTAACATGACCTGGATCTCCAGTAGAGTTGCACCCTCATGGGTCTCCACCACTTGGCTGAAAACATGCACCATTAGAGCTGCACCCTTGTTAATTTCTGCAGCTTGGGATGGGCAGGAACATGGACCTTTTGCTGCTTCCACATTACTGTAGCTATCTTTTCACACAAGTGACATTACTGGATTAGTTACACTCAGGGATAGTACCACTCTGGAAGGGGGACATAAACTACTGTCTCATCTGGATGAGTCATTAGCATGTTGTGAACTGTCTCTTTTCCAGTTGTGTCCATTACTTTGACAGAATCTATGTAGAGAGTTCTGCCAAGCTTCCAGAACTGTAGCCTTTCACGACACAATTTGATTCTTACAAACTTGTTCACTCTTGGCTTGACATTAGCATTTGCTTCTTTCCACAACCATGTATCTCTGTTTGCTCTATGTCCTCCCATATTCACCTTGGGGGAAAAGGATAGGTCTGTCAATATCCAGCCTCAGCCCTATGTATGACTAAATGTTCCTCCTTGCTGCTATTTGGTAGGTTTAACCAGTGGCCCAACTAGGGGGTGGCCAGAACTGGTCAAGCCAGCTTTGGATGTTCAGTACAGGGAAAAAGTCCATCTATGTTCTTAGTTGCATTTCCCTTGAGCCCTTCACTGTCTCTTGTGGCTCATCTACAGTTAGGGCCACTGGTAGCCCACTTTGGCCACCAGTCACCTTACTAACTCTCTCCAGTTCTGCTTGCTCTACAAGCTGTACCCAGGAGCTGATAGCTGCTTCAGTCCTGCAAACTGTCCATTACTCACTGCCTTCTGAGGTGTTGCCTTCCATTGCAGGGAATCTTCCAACTCATCCACTCCAATGAGGCTCAGACCTGGGCCTGCTTCCCACCGATCGACAGACTCAGTCTATGATTTGTCTCTTTCCAACTTTTCTGGTGTGGAAAGGATCATTTCTTCCTGCTCTTGCAAGTTACTCTGAGCCGCACCCTCGAAAATCTCTTTAACTAGCTCTTCAGGATCTTTCTGCCTGTATTCAGCCTCCTGCTGCTCTGAACAGATTGGGCCCACTACCAGTGTCCATGTAGGGGCTAAACAAATTGCCTTTGCTTTGGCATGTATTTGGCCTCCTTCCACATAAATGCCATATAGCCTTCTGCAGACCTTGTGGTGTGGTATCATTAGGCTGTCCCTTTCTGGCCTCAGGCAAACCCCTATATGTTCACTGGGAAGTCTGGGAGAGCTACATCTGCTGGGGCTGCTTCACAATTATGTATTTGTTCCTATTCTGCAAGTTCTTTTTCTCATTGGTTGACCCACAATCTAACATGGCGGGAATAACCTGAATGTCTGGCTGCCATTTGTATGTTTGCTTGCACGCATGTGAAAGAAACATAGTGCCATCATACGAGTTTTCCAGAGGTGTGTCAGCCTCTTCCAATTCAGTCAGTGTATTTGCAGGCGCAGTCACAGAGCACCAATCACTGCTCCAGCTGTCTATGACAGCTGAAAATGCAGTGGCATACAGATGAAAGGGAGAGCTCCACTTGGCGAGCAGAGCTCTCCCCACACACACACGCGCATACTACGCCACGCACGTGCTCATTACCCTCCCCTCCACTGCCCACATGTGAGTGCCAATCCCTATCGGCTCACGCTCCAAAGCATCCAGGTGCCACGCTGGAACCCACCCTAAGCGTGGCAAAATGATGTAATGGCCAACAGGGTTCCCAATCCCCGTCGGCTCCACTGTCTCTCCTCCCATGCTGTGTCACCGATGGGCGTGCCAATCCCGTCGGCTTCACTGTCCCCCCAGTACAGGGTGCTCGCTGGAGCCCACCCAAGCGTGGCAACAGAATACCATGGCTGTGAGGTGCCCAATCCCCTGTCAGCTCCACACCCCCAGCCATCCTTCTGCCATGCTGGGGCCCACCCCAGTGTGGCAAATGTCCCGACATCTTTTTCAAAAATAAAACTTGTAAAAAAAGGTCCTCCAGTCTCCCTGCCCCACACAACCCGCACTCCACCCACTGCGCACCCTGCCTCCCACACCCCTCACCCAATACTTACCTCTGAGTCTGGTGCGATGATTTTCGTGGACCGGAACACATCTGCACTCTTCAAAGCCGACCATGAACTGAGGAAATGCCGGTAAGCTGTATAATGGGATAGATAAGGGTTTTTCAACTTTGTTGCATATCTCAGGCATTTTTTGGAATTTTTGCAGCAAATTTTCAACATGGGGTTTTTGGGACCCCTCCTCATGAATTCTTGCACTGTCATGGCATTACTCGGGCCCAAAGGGTGATTTCACAGCCACAGTGTGAAATCACCTTTCTGGAATGATTAACAAAACGACACTGCCAATGTTCATAAGGTGGGCTCTCAAAAAGCCTATTTTAAAAATGTGATGGAAAAATTCCTAAAAATGACTGTTTTATGAGCGTGCATTGCGCAGTTCCTACGCACGCTCATAAGTTCGCGAATTTTCAATATTTACACTCCAGATTTTCAACATTGCCATTTTACCACACCTTCTTATGAGCAGTACAGCTGTCATTTTTCACATCTCACCCAAAATGTGTTTCCGCCCATGTAGTGCACAATGGTGCAGTCAGTGTCCAAAATCAATGTACAGGACACATTAAGAAAATCACAATGATACTGTTCATGAGCAGAGGTCTTAAAATGGCTACATTGAAAATTTGGTGAAAAAAATCCCAAAAATGACTGTTTTACGAGCATGCGTTGCGCAGATCCTACGCACACTCGTAAGTTTGCGGAATTTCAATATTTTCACTCCAGATTTTCAACATTGCCATTTTACCACACCTCCTTATGAGCAGTACAGCTGTCATTTTTCACATCTCACCCACAACGTGTTTCTGCCCATGTAGCGCACAATGGCGCAGTCGTTGTGTGAAATCAATGTATGGGACACGTTAAGAAAATCACAGTGACACTGGTCATGAGTAGACATGTTAAAATGGATATGTTGAAAATTTAGTGAAAAAATTCCCAAAAATGACTGTATTAGGAGCGCACGTTGTGCAGTTCCTACACACGCTGGCAAGTTTGCGAATTTGTAATATTTGCAAACCAGATTTTCAACACTGCCATTTTACCACACTTCCTTATGAGCAGTGCAGCTACCATTTTTCACATCTCACCCAAAATGTGTTTCCGCACATGTAGCGCACGATAGTAGAGTCGGTTTGCGAAAACAATGTTTGGGACAGACTAAGAAAATCACAGTGACACTGGTCATGAGCAGAGGTCTTAAAATGGCTATGTTGAAAATTTGGTGACAAAACTCCATAAAATGACTGTGTTACGATTGAGCATTGCGCAGTTTCCATGCACCCTTGTAGGTTGACACCAGGAGAAAGGATTGCTGTGTGACTGAACTTCTCTGCTGGGACTAAAGTAGAAGAACTTTTGTACTTGGACCTTTAACTTACGGTAAAAAAACTAACATAAAAAAAGTGTGTGTTTGGGTTAACTGAACTGAATGGGTATCTGAAGAGTTATCTAGGTGTAAATCTCAGGTGACTGAAAGGACTTAACTGCTGTGAGGTTTAAATTACTTGTAGAAAGATCTGGTAAGTAGGGGGAGTGGCTTAGCTGGAAGGAAGCTACATTTAAAGACTGCCTTAGAAAGATTCTGCTAATAGCTTGGCAGAAGACACCAGGAGAAAGGACTGCTGTGTGACTGAACTTCTCTGCTGGGACTATATTACCCTCTTTCCCTTCCCTCCACCCCCCACCCAAAGCTAGTTATATTTTTATAGGCACAGGATTTGACTGACAACAGGAACTTCCTGTTTAGGGGCAGGAAGTGCATGATCACAGAACCATCAAGGACCCACCATCCTAGAAGGGCAAGAGTAGCTCTCCAGCCCCCTCTAGCTGCTGGAGGTCTGCCTCTGATCAAGTAAGTGGTCTACTGAGAAATATAGGATATTCTTGTTTCAGAACAGGACAATCAGGAGCTTAAAGGGCACACAGGCAGAAAGTAAGGAGAGAGAGAAAAAAAACAGAGGAAAGAGTAAGGATTGCAAACAGTTAAGGGGCCAGAAATTAGACATGATTGGAGTGCTGCAGTGCAGTGGCTGTGGAGCAGCAGTCTTCCGGGAGATGTCCTGGAGGATGCGGTGTTGTCCCATCTGCAGGCACCTCTCTGGGCTGAGGTAGGAGGTTGCTCATCTCCAGGCTGAGTTGGCCAGGATTTGTGGGACCTCCTCTTCCATCCAGGGACCACCAGTGCCACTGCCAGTGCCTCAGAGGTTGCCAAGAAAGAGGAGCGGTTGGACCACAGTGGGCTCAGGGAGGGTGAGGGTGGTGGAACAGAGGCACATCCTCCAGTTGTACCTCTCCACAATTCCTATGCTATTCTGGCAAAGTGTGGTTCCTCTATGGAGGCACCACAGTGAGACCAAGGAGGATGCTGGGAACCTCCACAAAGGAGACCCACAGGAGGGTGGCAGGGGACCCTGCAGGAAAACAACTCTGGTGGGGACTCCATTGTTAGGAAGGTAGAACTGGGGGAGGAAGGGGAGAGGGAGGTAAGGTGCCTGCCTGGCGCCATGGCTTGGAGGGACAGGGAGTGAATCCTCAGGATTGCCGGAGCAGCTGCACAGGGGAGGGAGCTGGATGTCATTGTCCACCTAGGGACAAATGACCAGGCTAAGAAAGGGATTAGAGAAGTGCAGGAAGAGTTTGTGGAATTGGGGAGGGGCCTTAGTCAAGTAGCACGCACGGTAACCTTCTTGAAGGTGCTACCCATCTATGGCATAGGAGAGGCTAGGGTGTTCCACACCATGGGATTCAATCAGTGGTTGAAAAACTGGTGTGGAGCTCGTGGATGTGGCTTCATTGGGGACTGGGGGTCCACTTGGAGTGATGCAAGCCTATACTGGCATGATGGGCTGCCTCTGTCCGGGAGGGGAACCAGGATCCTAGGTGATAGGTTTAAATGCTTCATTGGCAAGCTTTTAAACTAGCCAAGGGGGGAGGCACTGGAAAGGAGCAGGAAAATCCTAGCCCCCCCCAAATAATCACGGTAGTAAGTGCCAAACACCAACATAGAGGTGTCGATAGGGAGAAGGGTAGGGTAAATGGAGAAAGTGACAAAGGCAAGAAGGACAGGGATGGGGCAAAAGGGAGTAAGGTCATCAGGAAATGGAGGGTAATGAGTACCAATGCCTGTAGTCTGGGCAACAAGCTCCCTGAGCTGGTGGCCTTGATGGAAGAGGGATGCCTGGATATCGTAGCAGTCACAGAAACATGGTACACAGAGAACCATGACTGGGATGTTAACATACCAGGGTACATAACCTCAGGAGAGACAGGCAGGGAGAAGGGGGAGGAGTAGCTCTCTATGTAAAGGAAGGGATAAAAGCAACTGAACAAAAGAGCAAACAGGGGAGAGGAGGCACTGGGTCACCTTGGAGACTGGAAAGGCACCACAATCTTCACAGGGGTTGTACAGACCCCCATGTCAGGGGAAGGAATGGACAAGGATATGATAGAAGGCATTCTTAGAATGGCAGAGAAAGGGAGATACTGTTGATGGGAGACCTGAATATGCCGATGTTAACTGGAGCACATTTGCTGCAGCACATACAAAACAGGGCCATTCTTGATGCCCTACAGGTGGCAGGCATTAGACAGCTAGTTTCAGAACCCACTCGTGAGGGAGCAATCTTAGACCTTGTACTCTCAAGCGGGGCAGTGAGAGGATCTCAGATCTAGAAGTGGGTTGCCATCTGGGGACAAGTGACCATCAAACAGTGTGGTTCACGTTAAACTCAGCTACAGAGTCAAGCCATACAAAAGTGAGGGTACTGGACTTTAGGAGGGCTGACTTTGGCAAGATGGGAGAGTGCCTCAGAAAAGCACTAGCAAACAGGCTAGAAGGAGGTGTGGAGCAACAATGGGGAATTATCAAAACTGCCATCACACAGGCAACATGCCTTTGTGTGAAGCAAATAAACAAATCAAAACGAAAGAAAAAGCCACTATGGTTCTCAAAAGAGGTGGCTGTGAAAGTCAGGAAGAAAAAGATAGCATTCCGGAAGTATAAGGAAACACAGAAGGAGCGGACAGAGAGCTGTAGCAGTTAAGGCAGAAGGAAGCAGGGAGGGAAGTCAGAATAGCAAAGGCCCAAACTGAGGAAAAGATAGCCAACTCAGTTAAGAAGGGGGATAAAACCTTTTATAGGTATATCAGCTAGCTTAGAAAGACAAAGGGAGGGATAGTGAGGCTGAATAGAATGAGCAGTGGGTAGGCAGAGGGGGACAGTGAAAAAGCAGGAATACTGAACGAATATTTCTGCTCAGTATTCATAAAAGAAGAGGGGGAAGTGCCTAATCCAATTAACAGAAGCACTCTTGATAGGGGAGTCTATCCCAGTCCTTTCACAGAGAAAGGGTTCTGCAAGAACTCCTAAAACTGAAGGTGGACAAAGCAATGGGTCCTGATGGAATTCACCCCAGAATTCTAAAAAGAATTAAGGAGAAACTAGTGAAACCACTGGCTACTCTTTTAATAAATCATGGAGGATGGTGTGGTACCCGAGGACTGGAGGAAGGCGGATGTGATTCCCCTTCACAAAAGTGGGACCAAGACAGAGGCAGGAAACTATAGACCTGTCAGTCTGACCTCTGTGGTAGGGAAAGTGATGGAGTCACTTCTGAAGGAAAGAATATTTGAGTACCTAGAGGCCAGTGGAGCACAGGACCCAAGGCAGCATGGGTTCACAAGGGGAAGGTCATGTCAGACGAATCTAATAGATTTCTTTGACTGGGTGACCAAAGTAGTAGACCAGGGAGGGGCAGTGGACATGGCCTACCTAGACTTTAGCAAGGCATTTGACACAGTCCCACACAAAGATTAATAGTCAAATTAACCAGCCTGGGAGTGGGACCCAGGGTGGTAGCCTGGGTAAAACATTGGCTGGACAACAGGACACAGAAGGTAATTGTAAATGGAGTCCACTCTGAAGAAAGGGGGGTTACTAGTGGGGTACCGCAGGGTTCAGTATTGGTCCAGTCCTTTTTAATGTCTTCATCAGTGACATTGCAGAGGGACTGGAAGGAAAAGTATGCCTTTTGCAGATGACACAAGATCTGCAACAGGGTTGGTACACAAGGAGGCATGGAAAGGATGAAAAGGGACTTGACAAGGTTGGAGGAATGGTCAGATGATGGCAGCTAGGATTCAATGTAAGTGCAAAATAATGCACCTGGGAAACAAGAACCCAGGGAAGAATACACAATGGTTGGGGAGGTAGTAACAACAACAAAACGGAAAGGGACCTGGGGTAATCATATCAGATGACCTTAAGGTTAGCAAGCAATGTGAGAAGGCAGTAGGGAGGCTGAGGTATACTGGGATGTATAGGAGAGGCATCAGCAGCAGAAAACAGGAAGTTGTTATCCTCTGTACAGACAGTTGGTGAGACCCCATCTGGAGTACTGTGTCCAGTTCTGGAGACCCCATCTCCGCAAGGACATAGACAGGATAGAGGCAGTCCAGAGGAGGGCAACTAAAATGGTGCAGGGTCTGCAAGAGAAGCTGTATGAGGAGAGACTAAAGGAGCTTAATATGTATACCCTAGAGGAAAGAAGGGAGAGGGGGGACATGATAGAAACTTTTAAGTACCTCAGTGGAATCAACAAAGTCCAAGAGGGTAGCATCTTTCAGAAAAAGAGACTTGCAAGAACAAGGGCACACAATTTAAAGATAGAAGGGGGGGCGGTTCAGGGGCAATGTGAGTGAGTATTATTTCACAGAGAGGGTAGTGGATGCATGGAACAGCCTTCCTGAGGAGGTTGTGGGGTCTAAAACTGTGGGAGAATTCAAGAATGCATGGGACAGACATAAGGCAATTCTTGTGGGGGGTAGGAAGAAATAGGCTGTTGGTTAACTAGGATCTGCGGCCTATCCTGTAGGTAGGGAAATGGGCAGACTAGATGGGCCTAGCGGTCCTTATCTGCCATCAAAGTCTATGTTTCTATGTCTCTATGTTTCATGAATTTGTAATATTTTCAGTCCAGATTTTCACCAGTGGCATTTTTCCACACCTCCTTATGAACAGTACAGCTGTCATTTTCCACAACATCGCCGAAATGTGTTTTCACACTTTCAGTGCAGAAATGCGTGGTCGCTGTGGGAAATCATTGTTCGGGACAGATAAAGAAAATCACACTGACACTGTTCATGATCGGAGGTCCCAAAATGCCTGTGTTAACAATCTACTGTAAAAAAAAAATTCCCAAACTAATTACATTACGGGTGTGCGTTGCACAGTTTCTATGCACGCTCGTGACTTCACCAGTTCTTTTAAGATTTTCACAGCAGATTTTCAACATTGCCATTTTTTACACCTCCCCATGAACAGTATTGCTGTCATTTTTCACATCCTGTTCGGAATGTGTTTTTGCACCTGTGGTGCCAAATGCCATAGTCACTGTGCAAAAGCAGTTTTCGGCTAACAAACTGATATTGCCACTGTTCATGAGGTGGGGGTCACAAAAAAAACCATGTTGAAAATTTGGAGTGAAAATACCAATGAATGCCTGAGGCATTAGGGTTTCTGACCATAACGCCCCACCCTGTAGAGTATGACAGGCATCAGGGCTGCGACTTGGGATTCTTGCCTGTCATGCTCATACCATTCCACCCCCACCCACACCCTGCAGCCAGTGAGAAGCATCAAGGTGTGCCTCGGACTCTTCAGGCCCAAACTTCACCCCATTCTCCTATACCGCACCCATCTCACCATATTTCCTGATGGAATGGGGTGCTTATAAGGGCCAAAGACCCCAAGGCACACCGTGACACTTGTCAGTGTCTGCAGGGTAGGGTGTGGTGAAATGGCGTGGTCGTTATGCCTGATGACCCAAAGGCACACCGCAATGCCTACCACTCTCTGTATGGTGGTGGTGGGGTTGGCTTCAGTTCAATACTTCACTGCCATTCCTATTATGTAGCTCTGTAACTTCTACACTACCAATTCCAGTGCCAGCAAGCAAACATTCGGCATTGACAAATGCTTGTTTTATGTAACAACAAAAAAAAAAACACACAAGTCCCAAATAACTGCTCTGCTCTTCTCTTTGCATTTAGTACTGGTTCTCACTTGGTACACCTGCACAATTCAATTTGTTTTCCTGTACTGCTGAAACATGCTGCCTGACTTTGCACTCTGTTTCAACACACACTTCGTTTCTTTGCATCTTTGCTGAAACTGTGGCCTGGCTTTCATTTGGTTTTCCACATTTGCACATATTCCATGAAACTGCTGCATGACTTGCATTTGGTTTCAAACATTGTTTCACACACTTTCTTGTGTATTCTACTGCTGCACACTTTGCCCAACATGGTGCCTGGTGGTTTGTTTACTTCTCTTCAGACTCACCCCAACATGGCTACCAAAAACATTTCTGCATCACACACATTGCTTTAACTGGCAATTGCTTCTCTGACTTAGCGTTTTGCTGTTTCTATGCACAACTTTGCAATTTTCACTTTTGTAAAAAATCAGTAGTCTTTAAATCTCTGACACAATTTCTTGGACCTTGTTAGTACTGCCCATGGTTAAACTATAGCTTGTTTGCTTGCTACCAGCTAGAGCTATTACAACTCAGTCCAGTAGCCCCTAACATTTTGCTTTGCTCAATCCTTGCTGACTTCTAGCATTAGATCTATTGCTTGCACACAGTTGGTTTTGTTGTTTGTAGGTGCTTACAGCAGAAAGTAGCTGGGTCCCTCTGAGGATGGTTGGCTTTCTGCTGCTGAATTTGAGGCTTGCCTGGTGGTTGGATGGGCTGTTGAGCCCACGGCTTGGTACTACACACACCACAATCACTACCGTAGTGGTCAGAAGTCAGGAGAAGCCTGGATTTACTTTAAAAGTTCAGTAAAAAAAGTTTACAAGATTTTCTCCTTCATGATGGTCCTCGGCTGCTGCTCACTGCTCGCGCACTCCATGCTCGCCTCCTCCTCCTCCTCAAACAATCCTCTGGGCTGGAGAGACTCGAGGCTATGGGCTGGACTTGGCTTTCTTGAAAAGCACAGGATGCCATGCAAAGGAGCTCTCTCTTGCTCTTTCCTGTTCACACTACTTCACACTGATCATCAAGCAGGCAAAATACAAGCAGCAAACCGTAACATTTTTCCTTGGGTTGAAATTTCAACTGCAAGAGCGCTTTTCAGGCAATGTGGCACAGTGTTTTGTACATTTCCACTGATGAGTCCTCTAGTTTTCACAACAAACACTTAAAACATCCTGGAGACTTAGGCAATACTATTCTTAAAGTCCACAAATACTTTTAACTTTGAAATTTTGACTTTTAAAAAGTTTTAAGCAGTTTTGTATGACAAGGGCATACATTGCTTCATTCACAGTCTTAAGCACTGTGCATGGCAGGGCACATATTGCTTGGTTCACAGTCTATTTTAAGCACAGTTCCAAGCATACAAACAGCACAGTTTGCCACAGAAAACACAGGCAGCAAAATTCTCTTTCAATGGCACTTTCCTTGGCACAACTTTACTTTGGCATAAATTTACTTGTTCTTGGAAATTATTCCTGTTATGGGGACACCACCACCAGACAGAAAGAACCTAGACATACCCTCAACATTTGCACTGACAAGGCAACCTTTTTGCTCTCCCCTATGATCCTGGATGAGCCCCAATGTTTTATAACCCATGCGAGGTAGAAGAGTGCCATCTTGCAAACCAACATCCCCCAACTTGTGCACAGACAAGGCATCAGGTCACAAGTTGGTATTACTAAGGCATTACCCTGGCACTGGGGCAATTACCTGGCTCAAACATCTAAAGGAGTTGGAGGGTTAGGGTGCAAACTGAACACATATTTACTCCAGGTTCTCGGAGAGAGTTGCCAGTGCTATGCTAGGTCTAACTTTTATGGGGGGCCCCATAACAATTCACACTCAGGAAGCATAAATGCAATGTTCACCACTGAAGATGGTATTGTACAGTATGGCTTTAATTTTGACAAGTAGGAACAGGCAGAATGGGGTGGTCTCCCACGTTTGTCATTGTATACACAGAAGCAAAAGGCTTTCTTTTCCAAAACAACAAACTGAGCATTTTAGAACAATCTTTAACACACACACACACACACACACACACTGTCTCAAACTGCCCATTCCTTTGTACTAGGAATCTCTGGACTTTTAATTTCCAACAAAGTGTGTATCTTGTGGGAATTGCCACGCACTTTAAAAACACATTTCACAAACTCTCCTGGTGCAAAGACATTTATTAACATGCCCAGGTTAACCTGGTGCCCATGCATGAACCAGTTAGCCCTGATTGAGGATCAAACTGGGGATATACCCAATCCTACCCCTTGCCCAGTTTTTGCCATTCCTTCTGGATTACACCAAATGGATCCTACAGTACACCTGGATTGCAAAGGAATCCCAAACTTTAACTTGAGACCTTCAACACATTTTTGTGGCAAAATAGGGGCCCTGACAGGTGTACTCTAGCCTTATCTCTGAGCACATAAATCTCAGACCAACCCCAAGAACAGTTCCATGAACCTGTACTCACGGCTTTGTTTATCCATTTAATACAGACATGGAAACAAGAGGAAAACATCCCTTCCCTTTGCTGGTAGCTTGTCATAGCTTCAACTGCACACTCTTCTCTCTGGGCAGCTGACACTCTTCAGGACCTTCAGGAGATTGCCTCTTGGATCCACAGAAACCATAGTCCCTCCCACTGGGATCCTGCAGACAAACAGTCTCCACTGCATCTTCTGGTACGACTGGGTCTCACATGCTAGGGTGAGAAAGTGCTGGAGGTCCTCCACCCTGTCTCAAAGGAGGCTGGCAGGCACCTCAAAACACTGAGTACTAATGCTCACTCAGAGCTCTACTTTACATTACTGCTGACTACCAACTCACTGACTCCCATCTGAACATTCTAAACCTCCCCTAGAGCAGCTGATTCCAAAGTGGCTTATGCTGCTGCAAGAATTCTAAATGACATAATTCATTTTCTAGCTGAGTAAACAATGATGTTATTTGAAAACAGCTTCTAATAAGCCTTCTATCTTCCTAGGGCTAACCTCAATCAATCAATCAATCAATCAATCAAATGTAATTTTTATAGTGCTTTTCAAAACCAAAGCACTGTACATAAAAATGGATAAAAAAAATATAAATATAAGCTAAAAACAGAAACAATAAAACAGGCTAGCAATAATTAGGGAAGGCTAAACCAAATTAATAAGTTTTTAACTCAATTTTAAATCTATCAATGTCAGGCATTCTCTTAACTGATGAGGTAGAGAATTCCACAGGTTTGGAGCCGAAAAAGAAAAAGCACGGGTACCAGATGTCTTCAATCACACCCTAGGAATCTCTAGCAATCCTTCATAGGTGGATCGGAGGGGACAGTGGGGTCAATAGGGTACCAGGAGATCTTGTAGGTTACCGGGTTCCTGATCATGTAGGGCTTTAAAGGTTAGCAAGCCAACCATAAAGGTGTTATGCCACTGAACAGGCAGCCAGTGTAGATCTTGGAGCACAGGCATAATATGACTGGACCTGGAGGTCCCAGTCAAAAGCCTGGTCGCTGTGTTCTGCACCAGCTGCAAGCAGTGGATATCAACCCATGGTAGACCTAGGTAGAGGGAATTGCAGTAATCAAGGCGGGTAGTGACAAAGGCATGGACCAATGTTGGAAGATCATCAGGAGGAGCTAGGTGTTTCAACCGGGGAATATTCCTCAGATGGTAAAAAGAGGATTTGAAGATGGCTGACCCCTAGGATTTTAGTATCAGACTATCATCAAAAATACTGCCCAGGTTATGCATCTGGTCTGAGGTAGTGAGCAGTATGCCATTAAGAAATAAACCTGAAGGCTGTCCAGCCCCCAAACCCACCCCCGGATGACCAGGGTTCACTACCAACAATTCAGTCTTATCTGGATTCAGTCTCAGCCAGCTAGTACTCATCCAGGTTCTGATATCGGCAAGGCAATTATTTAGCACAGAGAGTGCATCATTCTGTCCGGGTAGAAAGGACATATACAGCTGAGTATCATCTGCATAGCAGTGAAAACTCCGACTGTATCACCTGATGATATCTCCCAATGGCAGCATGTACACTGCAAACAACATGGGGACCAAAATGGAGCCCTGCAGCACCCCACAGGGCAGGGGTAAGTGCCAAAGGAATAAATTCCAGTGGTAACTCTCCAAGACCTGCCTGCGAGGAAAGAGTGAAACCATTTGAGGACTGTACCAGACTGCCCACAAAAAAGCTGCAGGCACTCCAAAAGCACAACATGTTCTACAGTGTCAAATACAGCAGAGAGATGAAGAAGGACCAGAATGGTATGTGCCTTTTGATCTCTAGCCATTAGAAGGTCATTCAGTACCCAGACAAGTGCAGTCTCGGTGCTATGCTTCTTCCTAAAACCAGACTGGAGAGTATCATAGACATTGTGAGTTGTAAGGTGATCATCCAATTGACGCGCAACCACCTTTTCAATAACCTTACCAACAAATGGCAGGTTAGAGATAGGCCAGTAGTTAGCTAGACAATCTGGATCCAAGTAGGATTTCTTAAGGAGTGGTCAAACGACCACCTCTTTGAGGGGATCTGGAAAGACTCCCCTCTCCAAGGACTTCCAGACAATTTCAGCAAGGATCGGGCAGATAACATCTACACATCCCACTAAAAGGGGTGTAGGGCCCAGATCCAAACTACAACTGGTTGGGCACAATGTTTGGATGATCTTCACAATGTCAATGAACTCCAGTCTGCAGATATCTGACCAGACAGACCGAGTGCATGCCACTTCCTGCTAACCTCTACAATCCCTCATAGGAGAGGTCGGCCGATGTCAGATCTGATGCCGGTAACCTTATCTGCGAAGAATAGAGAGAACTCCTCGCATTTCAGCTGAGAGAAGGCTTCTCTGGGCTGGAGACAGACTGTATTGCACAGTCTATCAACAGTCCGGAAAAGCTGATCTGGTCAATCCTGTGCAGCAGAAATCTCCCTGGACAGTAATTCTGTCTTCTTATAGGTGATTTCTGATTGATAGCCATCATAATGTGCCATCAACCTAAGCCTGTTGGCATCAAGGCCAGATCTCTGCCAGGCTGTCTCCATCCTTCAGCTGACTCACCTCAACTCCTTCAAGGAACCTTCAAACCAAGGGCTCCTTGGGCAAAGGGTGAGAGACCAAACATGAACAGGAGCAATCTTGTCCAGGGCATCTCCCACAGCCTTATTATATTCTAATATGAGATTGCCTGGACTCATGCATTCACCCGACAAACCCGATAGGTCCAGCACCGCCGACAGGTGACTGGAGGCAACTCCCCTTAATGGGCAGAATTGCATCATCTCCATAGGGGCAGACCTACTGGGGGGCCCTGAAGCTCAACGTTATGGTGTGATGATCAGACCAGCTGACTGGTTCCACCCCCTAGTCAGCAATCTCCATACCCAAGAGGAAGATCAGATCCAACGAGTGACCCCCTACATGGGTTGAGGAGGAAACTACCTGTGTAAGGCTCAGCATTGTCATCAGCTGGAGAAGATGTTGACCAAAATGTGAGAGTTCATCATCGACCTAGGCATTGAAGTCCCCAGAGCTATCCATCTGGGGGACCTCAATGCCATGTCGATGATGAAGTCTGCTATCTCCTGCAGGAATTCTCCACCATCTCCTGGTGGACAGTAGATGAGGAGTATCCCACAACCTACACCCTCTCCCAGGATATATTTGAAGGATCTGGTGCTTCCCAATGGCGCATTCACAAGGCCCAGCTCAGACTTAAATATAATGGCCACACCCCCGCCCCTATGATCCAACCTTGGGCGGTGTATCACCGAGGATCCAGCTGCAGCTGCAGAGGCCAGTACAGAGACTGCATTTTCATCCAGCCAGGTCTTGGTGATGCAAGCCAGATCAGTTTTTTCAACAAGATAAGCTATAATAGCTGTCTTGTTCTTAATGGATCTAGCATTGCATCATACCACCAGGTAGGATGAGCTGTCGGGGAAGACCTCGGTGGCTGCCCACTAACATCAGAGCCCTTGGGTATGGAGACAAGACATGGAGGGCCTCTGTCCTGACTCCACTTCACCCCAGAGCACCTTCTGCACCCCAGAACTCCAATCCACCCTCACCTTTCCTCTCCCCCACCAGGCCCAGGTGTCCCCCTTCTTGTGCACTTTCCAATTATCCCCAAGGCACAACACCTAAAATAGGTGTCAGATGATAATGGGGGACATTGAAAGGGACACAATTCCCTGAGTCCAGTGGGGGAGTAATGTCTGACCATCACTAAACCTCTCCAACACATACTTATACGAAGTAGTAGAACAAAATCACAGCAATCTAAAATCCCACCCAAGGAAAAAAGTCTGATAAATCTAATATCAATAACAATACTCTTATACCCTAGAAAACAGACTAAATAATAAATGAACTCAATAAAATCAAAATAATCTCAACCCTCACCAAATTAAAATTCATACAACAAATTAAAATGAAAATGGCTACAGCTCTAAGTTAAATAATTTGTCAATGTCCAATTAAATATATTGTCGAATGTCTTTGAATAAGATTACTTAGGCATTTGCCAAGTCCTTTTAAAGTTAGTATACCGAGGGTAGCCCTCACCCAAACCTTGCCAAAAATAAAATGTCTAAGAGAACGTGGCCCTCTCACTGCCACAAAAATTGAATTTTAGGAAGTATTACGTTCCACTGAGGCTTTCTCACTGCCTTCAGAATAGAAGTAATTCTAGTACCTGCCAATGGTATAGTCTGGAGCAAGATAAAAAAATGCAGCAAACCTGTTGAGGGTCAAACCAAAATGAAAAACAACTTAGGTGTAAATATTACTGGCCTCAGCACAGCTTACAGATGGGACCTTCCAAAAAGAGACACCCCACTGAGCCCACTGATGCCACCCAGTAAAACTCGGAGGCAGCAGTGTGGCACAGGGAAGAGAGCTTCCACCTGCTCTCCTGTTGGTACCATCTATCTCCATGGGAAGCTCTAAAGACCAGGCACCCACCTCCGTCGCAGACCAGACCAGTCTACAATCCACTTCTTTCTTTTGGTAATTCAGCCAAAATAGTAAGTTTCACAACAGTCCGCACCACTTTTATCCAGTAAGTTCTCCCAGGCCAAGCTTCAGGCAGCAACACAAATGGCAGGTGACCAGATAGTATTGAAGAGGCTGCCACAATATTCTTAATAGGAGACAAAAATAGAAAAGGGGCTGCAGACTGTCGTCAGAGTCCAAGTACACACCACTATCGTAGCCCAGCAAGAAGTGGTGCTAATAGAGGACCACTGACCGATTCCAAAGCACAACAATAACCCAAAAGCTGCCCCAAATTCAGGTCCCAGTAGTGGCTGAAAATCATTCAGCCCTAAAACAAAGACTCCGCAGACACCGACAGTAAATAATCCAAGCAGGCAGTCACAATTAATCCAGAGGAGGAGCAGTTCATAGAAGAAGGAACGCAGAAAATTTCACAAAGAGTTCACCCAGAGCAAAAATCACTCGGGTAAAATCAGACAGTCAAGCAAGGCATTCATACGCAGTGGTCAAATAGTAAATGGCCATTGCAAAACAAAATGAAGTGAGCTGTAGCTGATCAAAAAACAGACAACAAACCAAAACAAGACTAACAAAGTACAAATGAAGCAACAAAACTCAAAAATTACTTTGCAAAACTCAGACAGAACCAGTTAAAACAGCTATACTTAGGCTAGTATGATGGCAGACCCAGCGTGACCGCCATCTTGATACTGAACCGCACCTGATGGGAATCTAGTAACCCCAGGGGATTGGATAGTTACATATATAGTAAACATGTGCACAAGCAGGACCCAGTACAGCAGCAATACCAGTGGTGAACAGTGAGCATTTAGAAATGTTTGTTTTTACCTGGTAATTAATCCATTAATCCATTCCATTTCCTTCTGTTTCTCCTTGTACGCAATGAAAGTCCTTTTTGGGATCTAACTGCCTCTCTTTTGAGTGCTGGGATTTGGTTATACAATTCTCTGACTCCCCCCCCCCCCAATTAAGCAATAAGGCATGATAGGGTGTGTTTAATGATGGTATACTGCCATGCATTGGTTGTGTTGTAAGCCAATTACTTTCAACTGCTGTAGCTGAGAAGGGACATTAACCAACATAACATTTCCCCTGGAATGCCTTATTTCAGTTATAAAATGTGCCTTCCAGAAATACTTTTTATGAAAGTTATCCATCAGATTAGTTTCTGTTCATAATGGCACACTGAGATTGTTTCATGATTAGAATTTTGTCTATACCAATCAGCTTATAAGATTTTTATAATCAGTATGCTAACATGATTCTAAAGAAGCAGCTGACCTAGCAGCTAGTAAGAGTTCCCCACATACTGTGTCCTGGGAATACTCATGTTCCACCTTTTATTACATCACCCCCATCACATTGGGCACTGGTGACCTTTGTTGCTTTTTTTCCCATTATTCTTTCAGGTACTTGTACTCATGTCAGAGTTCTTCAGCAGCCACTTTTCGTACAGAAGGCAGCAAAGACTTCAGTGAATCTGAGCTGTGCCTTAGATACTCAGTCATGTCCTCTGCAATCCATCAGTGTTTACATCAACTGGCACAGAAAGAAGAGAGATGGGAGTATATCAGCACTTAAGAATCACAAACATTATCCAACTGATGAATATCAGAACCGTGCCAATACCCTATGGGTTGAGCAGAATTCCACCACTATTTTACAGCTCAGCAATCTCAGTGTGGAAGATACAGATGTTTATTGGTGTGAGGTGATTTTAGAATCCTCAAACCAGTTTTACAGTGAAAAAGGAAACGGAACCACTCTAACAGTAACAGGTTTGAATTCTTTATGTTTTGCTTTTCTTCCTTTTTTGTATTCTGAAAAGACCCCCTCCCAAACATGCCCCACCCAAAAAAAAAAATAACATGAAAGAAACATTATATGTAGACACAATTCAGTTTATTTTTAATACACAGTTTTGTCAAAGGGTTTATTTTATCGTTGGTACACTGAGTAAAATAAACAAGCATTTGTCAGTGCTGAATGTTGTCTCACTGGCATTGGCATTGGTAGTGATGGAGTTAGAGACACATAATAGGAATGGCAGTGAAGTATTGAAGTGATGCCAACCCCAACCCCACCCTGTAGAGAGTGACAGGCATTGGGGTGTGCCTTTGGGTCATCGGCTATAATGCTCATGCAATTGTACCTCACCCTACCCTGTAGACGCTGACAAGTGGTGTGGTGTGCTTTGGAGTCTTTGGGCATTATACTCACCCCATTCCATAAGGAAATATGCTGATGTGGGTGCAGTATAGGAGAATGGGGTGAACTTTGTGGCCAAACAGTGCAAGGCAGACCTCGATGCCTGTCACTGACTGCAGGGTGGTGGTGAAATGGCATGAGCATTACAGCTGATAATCCGAAGTCACACCCCCTGATGCCTGTCAGTCTCTACAGGGTGGGGTGCTACAGTTGGAAACCGTAACACCGTAGGCATCTGTTGGCATTTTCACTCCAAATTTTCAACATGGGCTTTTTGTGAGCCCACCTCATGAAAAGTGGCACTATCAGTTTGTTAGCAGAAAGGTGGTTTTGCACAGCGGCTATGCCATTTGGCAACACAGGGATGAAAACACATTTTGGGGAGTATGTGGAAAATGACAACTGTATTGTTTATGAGGAGTTGTAAAAAAATGGCAACGGTGAAAATCCGGAGTGGAAATATAAAAAATTGGTTACGTTATGAGCATGCATAGAAGCTGTGCAACACACGTCCATAACCCATTTATTTTGGGGATTTTTTTAACCACATGTTTAACATAGGCATTTTGGGACCTCCCCTCATGAACAGTGGCACTGTGATTTTATTAATTTGTCTGAAACATTGATTTTGCACAGTGACCATGCCATTGTGTGCCACAGGTGTGAAAACACATGTAGGGCAGGATGCAAAAAATGACAGCTGTACTGTTCACAAGGAGGTGTGAAAAAATGACTGTGCTGAAAATGTGGAATGAAAATATTGCAAATTTGCGGTTACAAGGTTGTGTGGAAACTGCGCAATGCACACTTGTAACACAGTCCTTTTATGGAATTTCATCACCAAATTTTCAACATAGGCATTTTAGGAGTTCTTCTCATGAACAGTGTCACCGTCATTTCCTCAAACTGTCCAGAAAACTGATTTCGCACAGCGACATCGCTATTCAGCACTGGACATGCAAAAACACATTTCAGCAAGGATATGTAAAATGACACCTGTACTGTTCATAAGGAGGTGTGGAAAAATGCCAATGTTGAAAATCTGGAGTGAAAATATTACAAATTCAGGAAGTTACAAGCATGTGGAAATTGCGCAACGCACGCTCATAAAATAGCCATTTTTTTTTCCCCACTGAATTTACAAAATAGGCTTTTTGAGAGCCCCCTCATGAACAGTGGCACTGTCGTTTTGTTAATCAGTCCCAAAAGGTGATTCCATGCAGTGACCGCAAAATCACCTTTCTGGACCAAATAACGCCGTGACAGTGCTGAATTCATGAGGAGGGGTCCCAATAACCCCACGTTTAAAATTTGGTGCCAAAATTACCAAAAATGGCTGAGATATGCACCAAAGTTGAAAAAACCCTATTTATACCATTATATAGCTTACCAGCATTTCTTCAGTTCGCAGTCAGCTTTGAAGAGTGCAGCCGTGTTCCCGGTCCACCGAAGATCATCGCGTCAGACTCCGGAGGTAAGTATGGGGTGAGGGAGGTGTGGGGAGGCAGGGTGTGCAGAGGGTGAGCACAGGTTGTGAGACGGGGCAGGGAGACCATCAGGGACCATTTTCTTTTTTACAGGTTTAAAAAAACATTGTGGGACAGTTTTTAATTTGCAGGGGATTTGGCATGCTGGGGTGGGCTCCCAGTGTGCCACCTAATGTTCTAGGATGCCGTAGCCGATGGGGGATGGGTGGGCACCCAATTGGCACAAACCAGTGGGGACACGAGCCATAGATTAAAAATTTCTGGCACAGAACAAAAATAGGGGGCTATGCTGATGGGGAGGGCTCTCAGAAATAAATGGGACGGGGACAAATGCTGATGGGGATTGGGTACCCATTAGAAAGAAAAACTGTTGAGGGGGCGCATGATGCTGAGGAGGATTGGGCACCCCCACTGCATACATTTTAAATGGGAGGTGGTCATTATGCCGATGGGGGGTGGGCTTCCCTGTTGGCATTGTGACAGGAGGCGGTGTCAGTCACAGCTGCTATGTTGTGTGCTCGTCAGGAGGCGTGTAGTGGTCATGCTGCATGAGAACTTCACTCTCACTGCAGTGGACCTTTTCTTAGATCTGGTGGCCACATTAGGGATTCATGATGTCAGCACCTGCTGTTGGCTGATTGGGGAATGAGGGACGCACCTACTGATGCGTGCCCTGCATTCGCCCAACAGTGACCGTGCCTCCAAATCTGCAACTCCCGCAAGATGTTGGCTGGTGCACAAGCACGGCGAACATAAAAAGAGTGGTGAAGAGTGAACCTGAGATAGATATAAATGCTACTCAGGAATATTAAGGTTGCAATAAGAAAAGAAAAAAGGACTATGGATGTCAGACACTGTATAAACACGTAAATGGTAGATCTAAAATAATGAAATGTAAATATTTGGTACTTACAGCAGCTCTAACATGGGGGTCTAATGGAAGTAAATGACTTAAAGATGTCAAATTAGCTGCATGGTGGAGATTATGAACTTTTTCAAAATTTTATTTATTTATTTATTTATTTGATAATGGGGTAGGTGCACCGGCCCAAGAACCATTTTGAGGCACGACCCGGGCCTTTGAGAATGTCATAGGAATACAGCAAGTATAAAAGTGCATGGTACAAGGAATAAAGAGACATCAGTAGGCATGGAGTGATTACAGGAAATTTATAAGAAGATAAATAAAAATAGCAGCACAATTATACAATAAAAAATAATATGTGACAGGCAAGTTATAATACAAGTAAGGCATGGCAAAGGATGGGTATAGAAAAGTTGTAATATCAGAGAGGCATGGTAGAGGATGCATATAAGGAAAAAGGGTGCATATGGTTGTATAGGTATTGACTAGAAGGGTGGGTGTAAGGAGCACTGAATCAGCCAGGGGAGCAGGAGTATGGGGTAGAGAGGACAGAAGTTGTGACCTAAGAAGAGAGTGGAAAAGCCCTGCTGAATCTGAGGTTCCAAGTGGGAGGGCAGGCTATTCCAGAGGGTCGGGGCTGCAGGACAGAGAGTCTGTTTGCCCATGCAAGTGAAGAAATGGGGACAGTCTGACATGGGGCTAGCCCTGAGGTGGAGTTCTCAGATAAACATTTTAGGCCAGAGACGGGAGGAGAAAAGAGAAATAGCTAGATTTTAGATATCCTTTTTGACTGTACTGGCAAGAAGATAATTACATCTAGCTGGTGGGGGGAGGGGGCAGTCAAGGGCCTGCTAGAGTTAGCAGTGGTAGGTGGTATATGGGGTCACAAGAGCAAACTGGCAGATGTTGTTTATTGTGGTGTTTAGCTGAGCCAGGTTTTTAGAGGAGGAAAGTGTGGACATAGGGGAACAGTACTCAAGTAAATAGAGGAGGTTGCAGTGAGTAATTGTTAGATGAGCTTCAGGGATGAGATACCTAATAAGGTGATAGCTGACCCCCAGTTTCCGGTTTATGTAGCCCATGAAGACAGTATAATGCAGTGATTTAAGACTCTGAGCTGCAAACCTGAAGACCTGGGTTTGAATCCCACAGACCCCACTTGCATACTGTGTGGTCCTGAGCAAGTCGCTTAACTTCCTTGTGCTCCCAGGTCACACCTATAAACAAGCTTTCAGCTTAGTGTGCTTCTCCTGTTAAAAAAAAATTAAAAATAAATAACAAAATGAAGATATCTATATGATTGTAGAAAGTAAGGGCAGGATCATGCCTGATGCCCAGATATTTGAAGAACTGGACTGTCTCAAGGGGTATGCCATTGGGAGATTGAATACTGAGAGCGTTATGGGCTTGTGCAAGTTTGGCTAACCTGGGTGTAAAGGCAAAGAGCACTGATTTAATCTTTTTGGCATTGACAAGCAGCTGGTTAGTAGTGAACTATTCTTTGGCTTGGCGGTAGTTGGAGGTAAGAGATGTTGAGAGATTGAGCAGGGATGTATCACTCATAGAGGATGAAGTTGTCCGCGTACAGAAGGGAATAGCAGGAGAGACCATTCTGGGAAGAGTACTAACATATGTAACTGCCTACAGAAATATAGAAAGGGGAGGGCCCCAAAACCCCCACAGCTTAGCATCTTTAGAGGATATGAAACACAGCCTTAGAAAACTGGCCTGTATGAAGTCTGCATGCCCTTGAGGATAAAGTATTCACTCAGGCATTCTAAAATAGCTATCTGTACACTTAACTCGCTCCATTATGCAATCTGTCCAAAAATCCATGGTTACTACAGGTGATGTTCCAAATGATAGAGGAAAAAAAAACAGCCATGGTCCCAATAAACATGTATAGATGCAAGACTCTGCCAGGGAACTACAGACTAATTCCATAAATTATAAACAAAATACTCAACACTTTCTTTGACAGGACAGTGGTCCAGGTCGCTTTTTGTTGCAACACTCAGTCATGGACCACACAGACACACATTTAACCAATCCAAAATCAGCTTTACTTTGCAAATAAAATCGATTGATTCAACTTTAACACTTTATAACAGAAACAAAAAAAAAATTAGGTGAAGTATTTTTTTTTTACCTTTTTTATGGATTGGGGCAGAGCCTACAGCCATCTTGTTGTCTGTAGCTGGGAAATGGAGTATCGTGGAACACATATTTTGGAGTTTTCAATGTATCTTTCCACATCTACAAATCACTATGCCAATTGAAATAAAATATTCTCTTCTTTCCATTCAGAATGTTGGAGATATAACACCAAGCTGCTTATCAGATGGCCTTAGGAAACTGAAACAGCTTGCTAAATATTGGTTGCCTATTAAACTGGAAAGTTGTTTGCCACCTTCGAAATGCAACAACTTGCACATTTAAATACTTAGCATTTAAACATGTTCTTGCTACAAGCTTCAATTAGGCAGGTATTGTCTTTCAAAAAAAAGATTCATACTCATACCTCATAAATGTCACCCTTTCTCAGCAAATCTGAAATGATTAACAGTTTTTTTTACCCTTATAAGACACTATCTGATAAGACCTGTCTCAAACATATGCCAGGTTTTCTGTGAACTATCCAGGTGAAATACATAGCAATCAGCAGCCATTTTGTACTATGCTTTTTGGGGTAAAAACTAGATTGTGCTACAGAAAACACACACACACACACACACACACACACATACACACACACCATCTTCATGACCACAACATTCAGAATAAACACTGCAATCTAATATGTTATAAAACAATAAAAAAACTGTTTATGTCAGTGAACACAGTGACATTCACTTTACAGTAGACTTCCTTTAAATATTTTTTATCCTATATTTTGTATTCTGGATAGTGCAGGGGATATGCTACATCTCATTGTCATAGGGATCTTCATTTACACATTTTTTGCACTGTATTTACTCAGGATGTCCCAGATTAGATGCAATACCTTGTTTTCAGTGGGGTCATGAATTTATCATTTTTATAATGTATTTATTCAGGGTAGCCTAGTCTAGATGTAATTTATTGTTATCAGTGTGTTCTGATTTTATGCAATGCAGCATCTTTTTTATTTATTTATTAAAATGTTTCACTAGGAAGGCACAGTAAGCAACAAGTCACTCACCTCCCGGTGCAACCGAGGAGGGGGGTATAATAGGAATGAAACATTAAACATTCAAGTTACAAGATCAACATTAACATACAGTTGTAGGCAGGTGTTACAAACTGTGATACAACAGTGTTGCGATAACATGTAGAAAGAGTGGACAATAATAAGCACTGGGTCAATAAGTAAAATATATTTACAGGAAGGAAAAGGGGGAAGAGGAGGGAGGGGTGAAGTGGGGGATGGGGAAGAGTCGTGTTCCTGAAGACCCCCTCAGAATGCAACGCAACCTGCAAGGGGACTGGTCAGATTAGAGAGAAGGGGATAAGGCAGTGTCCCAGAGAGATCCCTTTAGGATGGTGGGGGAAGGGAATAGATCAGAGATAAATGCCCACTCTGGGGGTAGGGGAGGGACCCATAGAGATCATTCAGGGACCTTTACAGTCTGTGAGAGATCAAGGAAGGCCAGTAAGGGGCAGCAATTTGGGGGAAGAAGGGCTAGAGATTTGGGGGTGGTTGTGCACATGCAAAATGAAGGTGAGGGTAGAGAGGTAGGGTTTGTCCAAGGCTTAGAGGAGGGAATTAGGGAGGTACATGCCAGGAACAGCTAGGTGCAAGGTAATTATTGTGGGCACAGCTGATGGATAAGGCAGAGGATGAGTGCCAGATTTGAGGTGGGAGGGAATTCCAAATTTTTGAGAGGCAGTGAGAGTAACTGGATTGACTGATTTGGGTGGATCTGCGGGGTACAAGCAGGGCGTGGGAGTCAGTTGATCTAAGGGGAATGGAAGGGTGGGGGGTGTTATAAAAGAGAAGGTGAGGTAGGACGGAAGCTCACCCAACCAGTGCTTGAAGGTGAATTTAGCACAGTGGGAGAGTCGCCTAGTTGTAAGTGAGGGGAAGGATAGGGCATGATAAGGATTGCAATGATGGGTGTGAGGGGGGGCATCCAGGGCAAAGCGGCAGAAGGAATTGAAGAGGGTGTCCAGTCTGGCCAGGGAGGTCTTAGTGGCAGCACTATAGATTATGTCACAGTAGTCAAAAATGGACATTATCATCTTCTGAACAAGTTCTTGCTTAGCCATAGGAGGGATGCAACTATGGTTCCTGAATAGGGCACCAAGCTTGGGGAGCAGTTTTCTCTGGATGGCATTAATATATCCAGAGAAGTTTAGGTGTTGGTCCAACCAAACACATAAGTACCTGAAGGAGGATATGTTCTCAAGTAAAGTCCCATTAAGGATGTAGAAAGTGGGTAGGGAGGGAATCATTGACAGTCTCTGCCTTGTGCCAAAGGTCATGGAGATAATCTTCTTGGCACTGAGGAAAGGTTGATGGTTACCAAAACAGAGCTGAACCTTGTCGAAGTCTTGCTGTAAGCTGGTTGTAACCTCATCAGGACAGAAGCCACATGCATACAGGACTGTATCATCAACATACATATGTGTAGCAGAGGATGGGGAGCAGAGGGAAGGTCATTTAATAAGATGGAGAATAGGAGGGGTCCTAATACTGAGCCCTGGGGGACTCCTATGCTAATTGGGAGGGGAAGGGAAATGGTATCCACGATCTTAACTGATTGGGTTCTGCCAATAAGGAAGGCCTTGATCCAGTTTGTGGCTGAGAGAGCTAGGCCAGCTGCCAGGAGTTAGTCGAGGAGAAAGGAGTGAGAGATGGTGTTGAAGGCCTTGGCCAGGTCAACAAAAATGGCAGAGGTAATTTGGCCATTGTCCATCCCAGTTAGGATGGAGTCTGTGAGCCATAGGAGAGAGGTGGCGGTTGAGTATTTTTCTTGAAACCAGACTGCAAAGGGGTGAAAAAGGAGGTGTCAGATAGAAAAGAGATGAGTTAGGAGAGGACAATGTGTTCTTGAAGCTTGGCAAGGGTAGGGAGGAGAGAAATGGGGCAAAAGCTGCCAGGGGATCAGGGGTCACCCTCTTGGGTAGAAGAAGGACCACAGCATGTTTCCATGAAGTGGGGACCGAGGCAATAGAGAATGAAAGATTCAAAACCCAGGAAATCATACTGTATTCTGACTTATGCAGTATGACCTCACCATAGGACTGCTCTGGAGCCAAAATGGTTAATAGAACCTAAGCAAATGACGGAATGCTAGGCTAAAGCTTTTTTTATTTTCTTTTTATTTTTTTTATTTAGATCTAGGATTACAATTACCTTTGAGCCAAGGCTGTTTTACAAAGGTTCCATGACAGCTGAGGAATTGCTGCAAATTTTCACCCCCCCTTCCCCCAACTCTTAATTATATGCCCTGTTAAATCTGATTGACAGGAGCTAAACACAGGGTATAGTAAGGGGTGTGAAGTAGGAGGAGCATAAGAGGGAAGAAGCCCACCCTCAGCATGACAAGTGTGTTGACTCATTTATTTATTTATTGGTTTTTTTTTTTTAAAGAAAATTATCTGAGGATCAGTGGCAGGATTTTTAGGACAGTAAATTAATAAAAAGGGAACTAGGAGAGCTTCAGTAGCAGACAAGTAGTGGAATTGCAGTATAATGTGGGGAGTGGTGCAATGCAGTGGCTGTGGGGCAGCCATATTCAGGCAGACCTTCTGGACACTGAGGTGCTGCCCTATCTGCATGCATCTCTCTGGACTGTGGGATGAGGTAGCCAGACTCAGAGCGGAAGAAAACTGGGTCAGGAGTACCATCACCCCTATCCAGAGACCACCCAGTCCAATGCAACTGCCTCAAAGGATGCCGAGAACGAGAAGCACTTGGATGACAGTGGGCTCAGGGGAGGGTTAGAGCGGTCAGGCAGAGGCACATCCCAGATCCTATTCCACTCAAGAACTCATATGCCACACTGGCAAATGAGGACAACCAAATAGAGGTACCCAGAGAAGTGGAAGGAAAGGATGAGGAGGTTAGCCAAGGAGGTGACCTCAGCGGGGAAAGCAGTGGACCCCAGAGGAGGAGGAGGAAGCGAATCCTGGTGGGGCACTCCATCATATGAGGGATCCAGCTAGGAACACAGGAGGGGGGAGCACAGGCAGGTGAGGTGCCTACCAGGTGCCACGGCATGGAGGGATGGAAGGAAGATCCTGGGGATCAATGGGAAGGCAAGATGGGAGGGTGAGCTGGATGTCATTATCCACCTAGGTACTAATGACCTGGCAAATGGGAAGCCAAAGGAAGTTCAGGAAGAGTTTAGGAAATTGGGGAGGGGTCTCAAGCAAGTAGCTACTTCTGTCACTTTCTCAGATGTACTACCTGCGAGAGGCAAGGGAGAGCGTAGGAGTGCATGCACCAGGAACTTTAACTCATGGTTGAAGAACTGGTGCTGTGAGGAAAGGTTTGGATTCATTGGTGACTGGGGACCCACCTGAGGGATGGAGGTTTTTCAAGCCTGACGGCCTGCATCCATCCTGGAGGGAATCCAAGCACTCAATGATAAGTTTAAATGCTACTGATAAGCATTTAAACTAGCAAAGAGGGTGGCAGGCCAGCAAGGAGGGTACCTACTTGCTCACCCCCACAGCTAGCAGTGGAACCAGTGAACCAGAGGAGTGGCTATCTCTGTAAAGCAGTGTGCAAAAGATGGAGATTAGTGCCCAAGGGTGGATAGGCAGAAAAGGGCAAAATTCAGCAGAAGGGCAGACAGCAAGGAGAACCAGGGATAAAGGACAACCAAGGAAGGGGCTGGAGAGAACAGTGAAACAGTCTAGGAGATCAAATCATGGAGAGCCATGTGTGAAATGCCAGAGCCTTAGCAACAAGATGGAAGATCTGAGGCTGTCATGGTGCAGTCAGACCTGGACATTGTGGCCATCACTGAAACCTGGTGTAATGATAACCACGACTGGGAGATGGCCATACCTGGCTACAACATATTCAGAAGAGACAGAGCAGGCAGGAAGGGAGGTGAAGGAGTGGCACTGTATGTGAAAAATGACATAAGGGCCACAGAGATCCAGGAGGAACAAAATGGGGGAGAGATACTGTGGGTTAAGCTGGAAAGGAAAATGGGAACAGCCATCCACACAGGTGTGGTCTATAGACCACCAGCCCAGGAGGAAGAAACAGATAGGAGTTGATGCTAGCCATCCAAAGGATGGCAGACAAGGTGAGGTAGTACTGGTGGAGACTTCAATATTCCAGACGTGGACTGGAGCATCCCAGCAGCAGTACTCAACTAGGAGCAGATTTATCCTGGACTCCCTTCAGGGTGCCTTCCTCAAGCAACTGGTCATGGAACCAGCTCGGCAGAAGGCAATACTGGACCTTGTGCTCACAAACAAGGACAGTGTGATGGGGGTAACAGTGGGGGAGCACCTGGGGAACAGTGACCACCAGTCATTGTGGTTTGAAATCACAGAAAGAGTAGAACCAAACCACACAAAAACACGTATCCTGGATTTTAGGGGGGCAGACTTTGGGAAAATGGGGAGATACTTGAAAGAGGCATTAAGGGGAATGGGACAGGAATCAGGGGTTGAGGAACAGTGGGCAGTATTTAAAATGGGGATTACAAGAACAACAGACTTATGCATTAAGCAGGTTAGCAAAAGAAAAAGGAAGAGGAGACCATTATGGTTTTCCAAAGAGGTAGCAAAGAAAGTGAAAGCCAAAAAGATTGCATTCAGGCAATACAAAAAGACACAGGCAGAAGGGGATAGGGAGAAGTACCAGGAGAAGCAAAGGGAGGCAGGGAGGTCAGTAAGGGAAGCCAAAGCTCAGACAGAAGAACACATTGCAAAATCAGTGGGTAGAGGGACAAAACCTTTACAGGTACATAAGGAAAAAGAAAGACAAAGGAGGGATAGTGAGACTGAAGGGGAGGATGGGGCCATGGAGGATGACAACAGTAAAGCTGACATATTAAACAGGTATTTCTGCTCAGTCTTTACTGAGGAAGAGGAGGGTAATGGGTCTGAAGAAGTACAAGGGGTGAGAATGGTGCAGAAATGGACACAAGTCCCTTTACACGAGAAAGGGTCCTGAAGGAACTGGAAGTAATCAGAGTTGATAAAGCAATGGGCCAGATGGGGTGCACCCCAGGGTCCTTAAAGAACTAAGAGAGGTGGTGGCTGAACCTCTGGCTATCCTGTTTAGCTGATCACTGGAAACAGGGGAGGTACCCAAAGACTGGAGGACAGCAGATGTAGTCCCCTTATACAAAAGCGGGAACAAAGAGGAAGCAGGGAACCACAGACCAGTCAGCCTCACCTCGGTAGTGGGGAAGATCATGGAAGCACTACTGAAGGAGAGATGGTGGAACATCTGGTTGTCAATGGACTACAGGACCCAAGGCAGCATGATTTCACCAGGGGAGGTCATGTCAGACCAACCTCGTTGAATTTTTTGACTGGGTGACTAGGGAGGTGGATCAGGGGAGGGCAGTGGACAGGGCCTATCTGGACTTCAGCAAGGCCTTTGACACTGTGCCACATGGAAGACTATTACACAAATTGGGGAATATGGGTGTGGGCAGGACAGTAGTGTGGTGGGTAGATAACTGGCTGGGTGGCAGGACACAGAGGGTGATGCTAAATGGCTGTCACTCCACAGAGGGAAGAATGACCAGTGGGGTACCACAGGGATCAGTGCTGGGACCGGTCCTATTCAACATCTTCATTAGTGACATTGCACAGGACCTAGAAGGCAGAATTTCACTTTTCGCTGATGACACAAAGCTCTGTAACAGAGTAGACACACCAGAGGGTGTAGACAGAATGAGAAGGGACCTGCAGAAACTTGAAGAATGGTCAGAGGTTTGGCAGTTGAAATTCAATGCAAAGAAGTGCAAGATAATGCATATGGGGCACAAAAACCCTGGCACAATATATCAGTTGAGGGGTGAGGATATAGCATGCACCAACCAGGAAAGGGATCTTGGGGTTATCATCTCTGATGACCTCAAGGTAGGGAAACAGTGTGACAAGGTAGCAGGTAAAGCAAATAGGATGCTGGGATGTATAGGCAGGGCATCACCAGCAGGAAAAGGAGGTCATAATTCTGCTATACAAGACACTAGTGAGGCCCCATCTGGAGTACAGTGTACAGTTCTGGAGACCATACCTACTTAAGACATAGACAGGGTAGAGAAGGTTCAGAGGAGGGCAACAAAGATGGTGCATGGATTGCATCACAAGTCCCATGAAGACAGGTTGAAGGAACTGAACATGTACCCTGGAGGAGAGGAGGGAGAGAGGGATATGATAGAGACATACAAGTATCTCACAGGGAGGAACAGGGTGCAGGAATACACTATTTTTAGCCAAAAGATGTTCCAGAACTAGAGGGCATGGGATGAAGTTGGAGGGAGGACGATTCAGAGGAAACATGAGGAAGAATTTCTTCACAGAACGGGTGGTGGACAAGTGGAACACCCTTCCAGAGGAAGTGGTGGGAGCTGAAACAATCACGGGATTTAAGAATGCATGGGATAGACATAAAGGAATTCTGGAGGTCAGGGGTAAGGGGCTACAGACTTCTAGGAAAACATAAACTGAACTTACAAGCTCAAATGGGCAGACTGGGTGGGCCATAGGCCCTTATCTGCTGACACTGTCTATGTATCTGTGTATCTATGAATGGCACAGAGGATACAAAAGAAATAACACTGCAATAAAAATAACAACATTGCAGGTGATCACAGTACAAATTGGAAACCATAGGAAATAATAGGAATAACAACACTGTGGGTAAATATAGAACAATTGGAACAGTTATTATTTAAAAACACATTTAGAGAGTAAGGTCCAGTGTATGGCCCGGGGCAGCAACCACTAGGAGAGGGCACAGAAACAAGGGGGACAGTCAGGCATGGGGTGGCCATATTAGCATTTGTCAGGCAAATAGGGGAGAAGTGCAGGTAAAGGAGGGAGGGGAAGTAGGAGATGGGGAGAGTGGGGGGGAAGATTCTTTACTCTGCTTGCCTCAGTAAGACGTCTCCAGAGAGCTCTCCTTTGTCACTTGAAAAAACTTTATTTTTTCTGTTATTTTATCAGTAAAACTATTTTATTTGGTATTCTTTTCACTGTCCGTGGTTTTCAGGCAGTAATTGTTTAGATTTTTAGTTTAGAGGAGTAAGCAGTCATTTTCTTCCTGGTTTCTTAACCGAGAGGAAACCAACAGTCTCCCTATTAGTCTTTGTCTTTATATAATATTTTAAAGTTTAAATTTCTGTTCTGAGTCGGTATAGTTGGTTAGTTTTCATTGAATTTTACCAGGATAACTCCTGGTTAGTGGGTCAAATTCAACCAGGGTAACTCCTGGGCTTGTTATTATTTAAAATTCCAGGGTAACTCCTGTTTTTTTGTATCTGGTTTAACAACCGGAAAAAAGAAATAAACAGCAACAAAAAAAAAGGTAATACTTTATTTTGTGTGGTGTCTGGGTTATGTCACAGAAACCAAAAAAGAGAACAGGACCCACTGGTTTCCAGCACTGTACTGAGTGTGGGGTACTGTTTGCAAAAGCAGATCCTCTTCTTGTTTGCTTGTTCTGTCTGGGGTTTGACCACTTACAGACAGACTCTGAGATTTGTGCCAATTTTCCTCAGTCTACTATTGATAGGAGGTTAAAAAGACTGAGGTGAAAAAATGGCTGAAAAGGCTGCTAACCTGGTTATTGTTCAATCGGATAAACCAGAGGAGCTGCCCTATGACAAGGGCGATAGCTCTATCAAAGAACGTACTATGTATAAGGCTGCCGAACCAGCTGTGACAGTTAAAAATAAGAAAAAGGAAAAGCACCAGGAACTATGCAACTGAAGCAAACTGCAGTTCCTTCTGCTGAAGAGATCGCTAATGCAATCAGAATAATTCAATCTCTTCAATCCATGGTTCTGGCTGGGAAGCAACCGGTTACCCAAATTCCTGGTTCACTAGCAATCCTCGGTCTAATAGACCAAGGTGGGGACCTTTTGGCAATAATGAATTTGGAACTGAGCCTGATGATGAAGGTAAGGATGATGATTATGGGGAACCTAATGACCCAGACATTTCCCCTGATCCTCATAGACCAGATTCCCCTGACAGGGGAACAGAGGATTTTACCTCATATTTTGCTTTCATGAAGCAAGTGGCTCAGTCCCTCGACCTCCCATCCCAAGAAGATATAGAGGACGAGGAGGAAGAGAATTATAAAGAAATAATGGATGTTCCACCATTAAAAAAGTTGCTCCTCCCTCTTCACAATTCCTTAAGGAAGCAGACCATGAAGGTGCTGCAAACTCCCACTTCTGTCCCACCTATAGACAGAAAGGTGGACAAAGTACTGGGCAGCCAGGGCTGGGGCTGATTTCCTTTTGAGGCATTCCAGCAATGAAGGAGTGGTACAGGCTGCAGCTTGTGACAAAGCTGACATCCCGCTGTCCTCCTGCCCTTAAGACAAGGATTCTAGGAGGGTGGATTCCATTGCAAAGAAAGTTTATCTAGGATCTTCCCTGGCTATTAGGCAGGCATCGTATATGGCCTATTTAGCCAGGTACCAGAAAAATATGTGGTCCACAGTCCTAGAGATTGCTAAGGCATCCCCTCCTCTCATGTCTGCTAATCTGGAGGAAGCTGCAAAAAGGGGCATTGAAGCTTCAAAAACACAGTTTAGGATGGCAGTGTATGCTAATGACACAGCATCCAGGCAAATGGCATCTTCTGTGTCACTAAGTTTGCCTGGCTGAGAACTACCAACTTGACACAGGGTACTCAGAAAAAAAGCCTTGGATTTTCCTTGTGACCCTGTCTCTGTTTGGGGAACAAACAGAAGCATACATGAAAAAAATGGATGAGTACAAGGCTACCTACTAAAGTGCAGCAGTTAAAGAGAGGGCTACCGAACACAATGAGCACCATGCAAGGGGAGGCAGGGGTAGAACTCCTTACCGGCCTTTTTTCCAGCCACAAGTTTTTCCCCATTACCAGCCTAGGGATACTTCAGAGGCAGGGGCAGGAGAGGCAGTGGCCACACTAGTCCCAGTGTCCAGGCACTAGCACAGTCCAAACATACTCCCTGTAGGGACTGTTCAGATCACCTTCTCAATTCCAGTAGGGGGCAGGTTGGCTCACTACTTCCAGGAGTGGGAAAATATCACCGCAAACAAGTGGGTCCTGGAAGTAGTGGACCAGGGACTTGTCCTCAGCTTCAAGGTTATGCCAGAACTGAGGTTAAGGGCCTTCAAACCTTCTTCCCCATCAGAAACAGCCCTGCTGGAAAAGGAAGTTTCAAGCCTTCTGCCACTGAAGGGAGTGGAACCAGTCCCTTCCACCCAAATAGGAAAGGGACTGTATTCCAGGTACTTCCTCAAAATAAATAAAACAGGGGAGTGGTGACCCATTCTGGATCTCAGATACTTAAACAGGCATCTGGCAAAACCAAAATTCAAGATGGTTGCCCTGGTTACCATACTACCTACCCTACTCTAACCTAAGACAGGGAGACTGGCTAGCATCCTTGGATCTGAAGGACGCCTACTTTCACATCCCAATCAGGTCACACAGAAAGTACCTCAGGTTCCGGTTGCCATCAGGTCATTTCCAATTCAGGGCAATGACTTTTGGACAGACATCTGCTCCAAGGGTGTTCACGAAATGTCTAGCTGTGTTAGTGGCACACCTAAGCTGACAAGAGCTATCAGTGTTCCCCTATCTGTACAACTGGCTCATAGTGGGACAGTCATACCAGCAAGTAATGGAGGCCTTGTCATTAACACAAGACACTGCCCTCTCTCCTCCCTGGGGTTATTAGTGAACCACAAAAAGTTTGTCCTAGAACCAGTTCAGCTGCTCGGGTTGATAAGGGAAGAACTGGGTACAAAAACAGGAGTGGCTTACCAACCTCATGACAGGGTGGACAACCTTATCCAGGTAGCCACTTCCTTCACACTTCACATTTCCAGACCAGCAAGGCACTTCCTACAGTTGTTAGGCCATATGGCAGCCTCCACAGCAACTGTATTTGGAGCCAGGTTCCAGATGAGGGACATCCAGTTTCACTTAAGGGAACATTGGTCCCAAAGAAAAGAATATCTTTCAAAGTTGGTTCCAGTCACAGTCACTCTTCTCCAAGCCCTGCAGTGGTGGCAGGAAAGAAGCAACCACAGATAAGGGGTGCCCTTCCTGCAGCAGGTCCCTTCTCTGGTGCTCAAGACAGATGCATCCCTCCTAGGGTGGGGAGCACATCTGGGGGATCACACTGCACATGGCACTTGGGTAAGCAGAAATCACTCCTGCATATCAACCTGTTAGAAGTCAGAGAAGTTCTTCTGGCTCTTCAGTTATTTGTCAATCAGATAAGAGGAAAAGTGGTTCAGGTCAGAAAAGACAACACAACCACCATGTTCTACATAAACAAGCAAGGAGGCACAAGGTCAACCCCTCTTTGCACAGAAGCAATGAGAATTTAGGCCCTGGCATACTCCCTAAATGTGTCCCTCTCAGATGTCCACTTTCTGGGAAAGGACAATGTCTTGGCGGATGCCCTCAGCAGAATAAATCAGGACCACCACAAGTGGTCACTGAACAAACAAGTCTTGCAGACCATTTTCAGGAAATGGGACACCCCAGAGGTGGATCTGTTTGCAGCCCCAGACAATCACCAGCTCACACAATATTGCTGCAGGCCCCCCATCAAGGGCACAATTCCTCTAGATGCACTTCTGTTGGACTGGAAAGGGAGGTTCCTGTATTCTTTTCCTCCTTTCCCTCTGTTACTGAAAGTTCTAAACAAGCTCAGGCTTCAATTAGTCTCAATGATTCTCATTGCCCCAGATTGGGCCAGACAGCCTTGGTACTCTATGCTCCTATCATTGTCAGTAGACAAGCCAATCAGTCTCCCCAGGAGGTACAACCTACTGTCTTTCTCACAAGGCAGAATCACGTATCCCAGCTTGCTATCCCTCAGACTCAAAGTATGGCTCTAGAGGACCTAGAGTATGCAGACTTGCATCTTTCAGAGGGAGTTATGGATATACTGAGAGTTTGCAGAAAACCTTCTACCAAAAAAAAACTATGCCTCTAAATGGAAAAGATTTTCTTTTTGGTGTCAGCGTAAGGGCTTGGACCATGCCCAGGCTAGCATTTCTATAGTTCTGGACTATATGGCCCATTTGCATTCCACAGGCTTAACTATTTCCACCTTGAGGGTGCACTTGGCAGCTGTTTCAGTTTATTTATCAGCAGGTAAGGCTTCTTCTTCTTTGGCTTTGAAGCCAGTGCTCAAAATATTTTTAAGGGGTTATTACACTTACATCCACCACACAGGTAATCTACCCCACATGGGATCTGAATATTTGCATTGTTCAGCATATGCAGCCCCCATTAGAGCCCATGTTTACAGCAGATCTCAAATATATGACTTGGAAAACAGCATTTCTGGTGGCCATTACCTCTGCCAGAAGATTCAGTGTACTCCAGGCACTGTCCGCAGAGCTTGGTTGTATTGCGGTCCATAAAGACAAGATAGTTCTGATAATGAACAGAAAGTTTTTGCCAAAGGTGATATCAGATTTCCACTTTAACCAGTCTATTACTTTGCCAGATTTCTTCACAGATCATTCTGCTTCAGGTAAGCATAGGTTGCACAGACTGGATGTGAAAAGGGCAGTCAGTTACTATCGTGACCACACAAAGGGTCACAGACGGGATCAAACCCAGCTCTTCCTCACTTAAGGAGAGGTGGAAAAAGGAAAACCTGACACAAAATTATCCATTGCTCGATGGACTGTAGCCTGTATTCAGTTCTGCTATAGCAAGGTGGGTAAGGAACCACCTTCAGGCCTCAGGACCCATTCAATTAGGGGTACTGCAGCCTCTCTAGCAGCTGGTAGAGATATTCCCCTAGTGGACATTTGCAAAGCTGCAACTTGGAAGACAGTCCACACATTCACAAAACATTATTGTTTGGATGTCTAGGCCAGAGGTGATGCCAGATTTGGCACATCATAGAAACATAGACTTTGATGGCAGATAAGGACCACTTGGCCCACCTAGTCTGCCCATTTCCCTACCTAGAGGATAAGCTGCAGATCCTATTTAACCAACAGCCTATTTCTTCCTACCCCCCACAAAAATTGCCTTATGTCTGTCCCATGCATTCTTGAATTCTCCCACAGTTTTAGACCCCACAACCTCCTCAGGAAGGCTGTTCCATGCATCCACCACCCTCTCTGTGAGAAAATACTTCCTCACATTGCCCCACAGCTGTCCTCCCTCTATCTTCAAATTGTGTCCCCTTGTTCTTGCACATCTCTTTTTCTGAAAGATGCTACCCTCTTGGACTTTGTTGATGCCACTGAGGTACTTAAAGTTTCTATCATGTCCCCCCTCTCCCTCCTTTCCTCAAGGGTATACATATTAAGCTTCTTTAGTCTCTCCCTGTATGGCTTCTCTTGCAGACTCTGCACCATTTTAGTTGCCCTCCTCTGAACTGCCTCCATCCTGTCTATGTCCTTGCGGAGATAGGGTCTCCAGAACTGGACGCAGTACTCCAGATGGGGTCTCACCAACTGTTTGTACAGGGGATAACAACTTCCTGTTTTCTGCTAGTGATACCTCTCCTATACATCCCAGTATCCCCCAGCCTTCCCTACTGCCTTCCTCACATTGCTTCCAACCTTAAGGTCATCTGATATGATTACCCTTTGTCTCTTTCCATTTTGTTGTTGTTACTACCTCCCCCCATTGTGTAATCTTCCACTGGGTTTTTGTTTCCGGTGCATTACTTTGCACTTCTTGCATTCAACTAAGCTGCCAAACTTCTGACCATTCCTCCAACATTGCCAAGTCCCTTCTCATCCTTTCCACGCCTCCTTGTGTATCAACCCTGTTGCAGATCTTTGTGTCATCTGCAAAGAGGCATGCTTTTCCTTCCAGTCCCTCTGCAATGTGACTTATAAACACATTAAAAAGGACTGGACCCAGTACTGATCCCTACGGTACCCCACTAGTAACCCCTCTTTCTTCAGAGTGGACTCCATTTACAATTACCTTCTGTGTCCTGTTATTCAGCCAATGTTTTACCCAGGCTACCACCTTGGAACCCACTCCCAGGCTGGTTAATTTGACTACTAATCTTTTGTGTGGGACTGTGTCAAATGTCTTGCTAAAGTCTAGTTAGGCCATGTCCACAGCCCCTCCCTGGTCTACTACTTTGGTCACCCAGTCAAAGAAATCAATTAAATTCATCTGACATGACCATCCCGCTGTGAACCCATGCTGCCTTGGGTCCTGTGCCCCACTGGCCTCTAGGTACTCAACATTTCTTTCCTTCAGAAGTGATTCCATCACTTTCCCTACCACAGAGGTCAAACTGACAGGTCTGTAGTTTTCTGTCTCTGTTTTGGTCCCACTTTTGTGAAGGGCAATCACATCCACCTTCTTCCAGTCCTCAGGTACCACACCATCCTCCCATGATTTGTTAAAAAGCGTAGTCAGTGGTTTCACTAGTTCTCTGCTTAATTCTTTTAGAATTCTGGGGTGAATTTCATCTGGCCCCATTGCTTTGTCCACCTTCAGTTATAGGAGTTCTTTCAGAACCCTTTCTTCTGTGAAAGGACTGGGATCAACCCCCCCCCCTCTCCAGAGTGCTTCTGTTAATTGGATTAGGCACCTCCCCCTTCTCCTCTTTTGTGAATACTGAACAGAAGTATTTATTCAGTATCCCTGCTTTATCACTGTCACTCTCTGCCCACCCACCATCCATTCTATTCAGCCTCACTATCCCTCCCTTTGTCTTTCTACACTCCCTGATATACCTATAAAAGGTTTTATCCCCCTTCTTAACCGAGTTAACTATCTTTTCCTCAGTTTGGCCCTTGCTATTCTGACTACCCTCCCTGCTTCCTTCTGCCTTAACTGGTACAGTTCTCTGTCCTGCTCCTTCTGTGTTTCCTTATACTTCCTAAATGCTATCTTTTTTCTCCTAACCTTCACCGCCACCTCTTTTGAGAACCATAGTGACTTTTTCTTTCATTTTGATTTGTTTATTTGCTTCACGCAAAGGCTTGTTGCCTCTGTGATGGCAGTTTTGATATTTGCCCATTGTTGCTCCACTCCTCCTTCTAGCCTGTTTGCTACTGCTTTTCTAAGGCACTCTCCCATCTTGCCAAAGTCAGCCCCCCAAAGTCCAGAACCCTCACTTTGTATGGCTTGACTCTGTAGCAGAGTTTATTGTGACCCACACTGTTTGGTGGTCACTTGTTCCCAAATGGCTACCCACTTCTAGATCTGAGATCCTCTCACTGTCCCCATTTGAGAGTATGAGGTCTAAGATTGCTCCCTCATGAGTGGGTTCCAAAACTAGCTGCTTGAGGCATGCCACCTGAAGGGCATCAAGAATGGCCCTGCTTTTGGATGTGGCTGCCACAAAGGTGCTCCAGTTAACATCTGGCATGTTAAGGTCCCCCATCAACAGTATCTCCCCTTTCTCTGCCATCCTAAGTATGCCTTCTATCATATCCTTGTCCATTCCATCCCCCGACATGGGGTCTATATACAACCCCTGTGCGGATTGTGGTGCCATTTCCAGTCTCTAAGGTGACCCACAGTGCCTCCTCTCCTCTCTGTTTACTCTTTTGTTCAGTTGCTTTTATCCCTTCCCTTACATGGAGAGATACCCCCCTTTTCTGTCCTTCCTGTCTCTCCTGTAGGTTGTGTACCCTGGTATGTTAACATCCCAGACATGGTTCTCTGTGTACCATGTTTCTGTGACTGCTACAATATCCAGGCATCCCTCTTCCATCAAGGCCACCAGTTCAGGGCACTTGTTGCCCAGACTACGGGCATTGGTACTCATTACCCTCCATTTCTTGATGGCCTTACCCCATTTTGCCCCATCCCTGTCCTTATTGCATTTGTCACTTTCTCCATTTACCCCTGCACTTCTCCCTATTGACATCTCTATGTTGGTGTCTACCTCACTTAGTACCCTGATATTTTTGGGGGCTAGGATTTTCCTGCTCCTTTCCAGTGCCTCCCTCCTTGGCTAGTTTAAATACTTGTCAATGAAGTATTTAAACCTATCACCTAGGATCCTGTTTCCCTCCTGGACAGATGCAGACCATCATGCCAGTATAGGCCACATCCCTCCAGGTGGACCCCTAGTCTCCAATGAAGCCAAATCCCTGAGCTCTGCACCAGTTTTTCAACCACTGATTGAATACCATAGTATGGAGCACCCTAGCCTCACCCGTGCCATAGACAGGCAGCACCTCCGAGAAGGTTACCGTGTGTGCTATTTGTCTAAGGCCCCTCCCCATCTCCACAAATGCTCTTTGCACTGCTCTGATCCCTTTCTTAGCCAGGTCATTTGTCCCTAGATGAACAATGACATCCAGCTCCCTTCCCTGTGCAGCTGCTCCTGCGATCCTGAGGATTCGCTCCCTGTCTCTCCAAGCCATGGCACCAGGTAGGCACCTTACCTCCCTCTCCCCTTCCTCCCCCAGTTCTACCTTCCTAACAATGGAGTCCCCCACCAGGAGTTGTTTCCTTCCCTGTGGGGTCCCATGCCACCCTCCTTTAGGTCTCCTTTGTGGAGGTTCCCATCATCCTCCTTGGTCTCCACTGTGGGTGCCTCCATAGAGGAACCACACTTTTTCAGAATGGCATAGAAACTGTGGAGAGGTACAACTGGAGGGGTGAGCCTCTGTTCCACCACCCTCACCCTCCCTGAGCCCACTGTGGTCCAACCACTCCTCTTTCTTGGCAACCTCTGAGGCAACGGCAGTGACCCTGGTGGTCCCTGGGTGGGAGAGAAGGTCCCACGAATCCTGGCCAACTCAGCCTGGAGATGAGCAACCTCCTCCCTCAGCCCAGAGAGGTGTCTGCAGATGGGACAACATTGCATCCTCCAAAACATCTCCCAGAAGACTACTGCTCCACAGCCACTGCACTGCACAACTCCCATCATGTCTTTTTTTCTGGCCCCCTAACTGTTATTTGGAATAGTTACTCTTTCCTCTGTTTGTTTATTTCTTTTTTTTCTTCTTTCCCTACTTACTTACTGCCTCTGCTCCCTTTTAGCTCCTGATCTTCCTGTTCTGAGACAAGAAGTCCCTATATTTCTCAGTAGTCTCCTTACTTGCTTAGAGTCTGACCTCCAGCAGCTGGGGGAAGGAGAGCTACTCTTGCCCTTCTAGGATGGTGAGTCTTTGGTGGCTCTGTGATCACTCACTTCCTGCTCCCAAACAGGAAGTTCCTGTTGTCAGTTAAATCCTGTGCCTATAAAAGTAGAACTGGTTTAGGGGGTGGAGGGGAGGGAAGGAGGGCAATATAGTCCCAGTAGAGAAGTTTTAGCTATACCAGTAGCTCCTTCCTATTGGAGTTCTGTCTGGCAGAAGCTATCTGGGGCAGTATTTATATCTGATCTTAACCTGGCTCCTTCTAGCTAAGCCACTTCCCCTACTTTGCAAATCTTTCTACACTTAGTTAATTTCACAGATAACAATTCCCTTCTGACACCCGTGACAAGCACCTAGTTCAGTACACAGATAACACAGATAACAATTTACTTCAACTACCTCTGACAAACACACCAGCTCCTTTTTTTTACCCTTACTTGAAGGTTCCAGTACAAGAGATCTAGTTCTTAGTCCCAGTAGAGAAGTTTTATTATACCAGTATCTCCTTCCTCCTGGAGTTATGTCTGTCCTCTGGCAGAAGCTGTCTGGGGCAGTATTTATATCTGGTCTTAACCTGGCTCCTTCTAGCTAAGCCACTCCCCCTACTTTGCAAATCTTTCTACACTTAGTTAATTTCACAGATAAAAATTCCCTTCTGACACCTGTGACAAGCACCTAGATAAGTACACAGATAACAGATAACAATTTACTTCAACTACCTCTGACAAACACACCAACTCCTTTTTTACCCTTATTTGAAGGTCCCAGTACAAGAGATCTAGTTCTTAGTCCCAGTAGAGAAGTTTTAGTTATACCAGTAGCTCCTTCCTCCTGGAGTTCTGTCTGTCCTCTGGCAGAAGCTATCTGGGGCAGTATTTATATCTGGCCTTAACATGGCTCCTTCTAGCTAAGCCACTTCCCCTACTTTGTAAATCTTTCTACACCTAGTTAATTTCACAGATAAAAATTCCCTTCTGACACCTGTGACAATCACCTAGATAAGTACACAGATAACACAGATAACAGATAACAATTTACTTCAACTACCTCTGACAAATACACCAACTCCTTTTTTGTTCTGTTTTGTTTTTTACCCTTAATTGAAGGTCCCAGTACAAGAGATCTAGTTCTTAATCCCAGTAAAGAAGTTTTAGTTATACCAGTAGCTCCTTCCTCCTGGAGTTCTGTCTGTCATCTTGCAGAGTCTGTTTCCTAAATAGGTTATAGGCCCACCTTCAAAGGCACTGCTTGGTAATTTGCATAAGTCAGACTACAGTAAGATTTCCTGGGGTTTGAAGAAAAAATTACTCATCTTAGTAATCTTGTTTCTTCTAAGTGAATCTTACTGTATTCTGAGCTCCCTCCCTTTCTCCCCTGCTGGAAACCTATGGTCACTGCGCTGCAGCTGTGGCAGAGTTGGTGCAAACCTTGGGGTATATACTGTTCTTGTTTTTGAGCATCTGTGACTTGAGTCTTAAGTGATGCCAGTTTTGAAGTTCCTTTGAAAGAAGGGGTAATGCCCTCATTTTTTTCCCTTCATTGATTATTAAGGAAGGTTATTAATATTATTATTATTATTAATATTATTATTGTCATTAGTGTCATTCCATTAGTTGGAAACTGCTTAGTGCATGCTTTGTAAGATTCTAATGGTATTGAGTTGTTTACCAGGGACAGAGATTTGAAAACTGAGCTAGAGCCTAGCATTCCATCATTTGCATAGGTTCTATTAACCATTTCGGCTCCGGGGCAGTCCTATGGTGAGACCATACTGCATAAGTCAGAATACAGTAAGATTCCCTTAGAAGAAACAAGATTCCTAAGGTGAGTAATTTTTTCTTTAAGATTATTGACAGGGGGTAGGAAATGGCTGAAGTGGAGAGGGAGAGGAGTTTTGGGTCAAGGCCATAAGGGGAGGCACCTTTAGAAGGGTTGATGCTGAGGAGGGTACTTAGGGCATCATTTGGGGTTACAGTAGTGAAAGAGAAGGGAAGATGGGAGGGTGTTGGAAGGAGCACACCAGTAGAAGGTGGGGAGGGGGAATTGTAGGGTAAGTATGATATTGTGTAGATGTAGATCCCCTCTGAAAATAAGATGCCATTTCTTCTGTGACCTAGCCAGGCTACATATATAGCAATCAGCAGGCATATTCTAGGAAAACACACTGCAAAAATGTGTAAAAGGAAGAGCACATTGAAAATGCCTCTCAGCAGATGTGCATTTTGCAAAGTCATTAGAAATAATGGGTAAAAGCACCCCTGACCAGAGCTTATATTCACTTGTTGTAGCCAGACTTTAGCTATTCAGCTATCAAGTTCAAGTTTATTACAGGAAAATTCCATTGAGTAAGCTTATTCACAAGGAGGTCCTGGGGCATGGTTACAACAAATACACAATACATACAGGTAATAACATAATGCATTAAGGGCAGACTAGGTCCTACAAGATACATAGGTCAACAATCAGGAGATAAAAATACTTAGTACAAGTTTAACAAGCATTTGTCAATGCCGAATGTTGGCTTGCTGGCATTGGCATTGGTAGTGCAGGAGTTAGACAGATGCATCATAGGAATGCCAGTGAAGTATTGAACTGATGCCAACCCACCCCCACCCTGCAGAGAGTGACAAGCATTAGGGTGTCCCTTTGGGTGTTTGGTAGTGCGGTGTGGGAAAACATGTCGGGCAGGATGTGAGAAATGACAGCTGCACAGTTCATAAGGAGGTGTAAAAAAATGCCAGTGTTGAAAATGTGGCATGTAAATATACCAAATTTGTGAAGATACTAGGGTGTATGGGAAATATGCAATGCACGCTTACAACACTGCCATTTTATGGGCGTTCGGCACCAAATTTTCAACATAGGCATTTTAGCACCTCTGCTCATGTACAGTGTCACTGTTATTTCCTCAAAGTGTCCCAAGAAGTGATTTCGCACAGTGACCACGCTATTCTGCACCGGAAGTGCGAAAACACATTTTGGGCAGGATATGTCAAATGACGGCTGTATCATATCAAGAGGTGTGGAAAAATGGCAATGGTGAAAATCCAGACTGAAAATATCACAATGCATCGACGGTACAAGCATGCGTGCAATCTGCCAACGCATGCTCGTAATCACGTTATTTTTATGGAGTATCATCCAAATTTTCAACATAGGCATTTTAGGTCCTCTGCTCATGTACTGTGTCACTGTCATTTTCATAATCTGGCCAAACACTGATTTCCCACAGTGACTGCGCTATTGCGCCAGAAGTGCGGAAACACATTTTGGGCAGGATGTGAAAATGACAGCTGTACTGTTCACAAGGAGGTGTACAAAAATGACAATGCTGAAAAACCGCAGTAAAATATTGTGAATGTAACGTTGACGAGCCTGTGTAGCAACTGTGCAACGCGACGCCAGAAACAGGCATTTGTTGGATTTTTTCCCACCAAATTGGAACTTAGGCTTTTTAAGAGGGCACCTCATGAACACCGCCACCGTCATTTCAGCATGGGCCTCGAAGATGATTTCGACAGTGACTGCGAAATCACCTTCGAGGCCGATAAATGCCATGACAGTGACAGAATTCATGAGGAGGGCCTCAAAAACCCATGTTGAACATTTGGTGCAAAAATTCCAAAAATGCCTGAGATATGCAACAAAGTTGAAAAACCCTATCTAGCCCATTATACAGCTTACCGCATTTCCTCAGTTCGCGGTCAACTTTGAAGATGCAGACGTGTTCCCGTCCACCGATGATTGTCGCACGGAGTCCGGAGGTGTATGGGGTGAGGGGTGTGGGGAGGCAGGGTGAGCAGTGGGGTGCGGGTTGTGGGAAGGGGCAGGGAGAAGCGCCGTGGGACCGCTTTTAATTTACAGGTAAAAAAAAACGGCACAGGACGCTTTGCCACGCTTGGGGTGGGCTCCAGCATGGCAGAAGGATGGCTGGGTGGAGCTGATGGGGATTGGGCACCCCATCAGCCATGGGATCAGTTGCCACACTGGGGTGAGCTCCCAGCATGGCACCCTGTACTGGGGGGACAGTGGAGCCGATGGGGGATTGGGCATCCCTGTCGGGCATGGCATCAGTTGCCACGCTGGGGTGGGCTCCAGCGCAGCACCCTGTACTGGGGGAATGGCAACGTAGTAAAAGTAGACATATTTTAGAACAAAGTGCTGCTGCATGACGAGCTTGTCTCGACTGCAGCAGCACTTGTTTTGAAGTTTTGTCCACTTTACATAATGTTGGTGCCAGTGCTAGCATGCTGGCTTATTGGGGAATGAGGGACGCACCTACTGATGTGTGCCCTGCATTCACCCAACAGCAGCCGCACCCCTAAAGCTGCACTCTCCCTATATGTTGACTGCCACGCAAGCACGGCACCCAACATAAAAATGGCAGTGTAGTAAGAGGAAGCAAAGGAGATGTGGAGAAGGCTGAAGAAGGAGTTTAAAAACAGTTACAGGTATCCTTTATTTGGAGGCTACTAGCCTCAGAGGCATGCTCAGAAAGGGTTACCACAGACCTGTACTTCAATGTAGGGAGCCTGCAAGCACTTTAAAGGTGAATGGCAGAAGAGACAGGTACCTCTAGGAGTCCAGGAATTAGCATTATGCTTGGTTTATGACTTGGGTAAATCTTCCCAGCAGGTAGTATCATAAGGCTGTCACTGCTGACTTCACTATAAGATATTCCTTTTCCTCTGTGGCATACTGCTGCACCCAGGGAAGAGACAGAAGACAGGGTGAATCCCGTCCTTAAAGTTATGGGCAAGGACAGCCCCCAAACTCAGAGATGTTCAGTTTGTTGAGCCAGGACACAACTTGGGAAGGGTTAGTAATGAAAGCGCTTCCATCAAAGAAGGCAGGGGATTTTCACTAGGAAGATGGGTCAAAAAGGGAATGAATCACCTTCCATAACTTTTCAGGGGCATTAAGGTTATTCTGCTGATTAGTTTGATTTGACTTCCCTGGTAGCCTTTATGCAAGCTTTGCTAAACTGCATGAAGCTCAACAAGTCCGTAAACCAATGATCTAATAAATAAAAAAAATAAATAAACAAGTCATCAGGGGAGATGGATTCCTTTGTTGAGGTACATGACAGAGTTACAAGCTTTACAAGAAACAATGAGCTGTGCACATACCCATAATTGGTGAGATCCTAAGATGTGGGTTCTCATATGAGAGGTGTGTCTACCACAGATGAGATGAATTGTCATAGGAAGAAGGAGAGAACCTCATTAATGTCAGTGGCAATTGAGAGAGGGGACTACTGTTGCAGAGGTCATCAAGGGGGAAATTCTGGTTGAGAGAAGATGTATTTAGGTGGGCAGGAGTGGCAGCTAATTTTCTATATACAGTAGACTATACAGTGGTCACTGAAGGTGTCTGGAAGGCTGCCATCAGTAATGATATATTGGGGATGCTAGGAGAGAACACAGTTAATAAATGAGGGGTTTATAGAGCTCTGATAAAGGTGCATTGGTTCATTGATGAACAGGGTTAGATTAAGGGATATTACTTTTCAGATGGTAAATCTGACTGATATGGCAAGCCCAAATCATGTTGAAATCTACAAGAATCAACAGTTCACCAGAGGATGTTAGAGAGCCATGGGTGGTGATGGTATACTAGGATTCATATTAGGAAAGACAAAGCTGAAAAGGCATGAGTCCATAGTTTACTCATTTTTAAAAATGACTAGTTTTATTGACAAATAGCCTATCATGTTTTGTCTTGAATTCTTATTTATCTTTGCTTTAACTATATCAGATGGTAGTGAAGTCCACATTTTTGCAACATGTTGTGAATGGGAATGTTGCCGCTTGATGCTATTTTCCTTATGCCCTTTAGCTGGAATGGATGTCTTCTACTTCCTGATTTAATTTACTTGAAATTTAAATTTAATTCACACATCAGATAAACATCATAAACAGTACTGAACATTAGTAAAAGTTCTCCTCATGTTTGCTTGTTTTCTAGTGTCAGCAGTTGGAGTTCTGGTAATTTTCTTTGCACTTTTTCTTTTTTTTGCACCTCCCTTGCTCCCTGACCAGCCACTCCTTTGGGTCATCTAGGTGCACCCCATCAGCGCTCCTTCCTTGCCACCATCCACCACCCCACATTGCAGCTCCCTATGGGTAACCTGACATTTCCCTTCATCAGGTGTGCCCCCATGGGAGAAAGCAACAGTGGGGGTGGCCTGCTCAACTACTTGGCCCAGGTGCTGCTGTGGTTGGTCTGGGCTGTCTGGGGCTTCATGGTAGTGGGGGACTGGCAACCATCATCTGGCCAGTCAGGGAGCTTTTTCCTGGTTTTTTCTGGGAGTATGACATGCCAGAATGTCAAGATGTGAGTCAACATCAGTCTTGCACCCATCACAGCATGGTCCAACATGCTGCCATGCCTCCAGCCTCCACTAGAGGTCATCAAACACCAGATTGTGTACCTCCTCCCTCCCTCCCTCCTGGGAGAAGGTGAGCAGTCGTGGGTCACTCAAGCCACATCCCCCCCCTCCCAGCCAGCCCTCCGACATCCTGGTCTATTCCAGAAATCTAACTACTGTGGTGGGGGGGGTGACTTTGCACTTTTTATAATTGGTTAATTTGGGCTCTCTTATAAGGGTAATGGAATTGTGAAGCATAATTAAAGTGTGGCCTAGCATATTCCATATAGAATGGTAAAATGATTTCTCTGTAATAGAATTCGAGGTTCCTTTTCATTGCCCACATTGTATTATTTGCTTTATGTGCCAGGTTCATTCACAGCTTGTTACACTTGTTGCACTAACCACTAAGTTATACTGCTAGCTCACTTATCCTAGCAGAAAACAAGGATTCAGTGATACACAGGCTATCAGACTGAAACTGGGAGACCCGTAGCCTATTCTGAATAGGCAGAGAACGCGAAGAAGAAGGAGCTGCTATTATAACTATACTTCTCCTGGAACTATATTGCCCTACCCCCACCCTAGGCCAGTTCTACTTTTATAGGCACAGGATTTGACTGACAACAGGAACTTCCTGTTTTGGAGCAGGAAATGAGTAACCACAGAGTCACAAAAGACTCACGATCCTAGAAAGAAAAGAGTAGCGCTCCATCCCTCCCTTGCTGCTGGAGGTCTAACTCTGAGCAAGTAAGAAGACTACTGAGAAATATAGGAACTTCTTGTCTCAGAACAGGAAGATCAGTAGCTTAAAGGGCACAGAGGCAGTAAGTAAGTAGGGAGGAAAAAAATAAATAAATAAACAGAGGAAAGAGGAAGTATTCCAAACAACAGTTAAGGGACAAGAAATAAGACATGATGGAAGTGGTGCAGTGTAGTGGCTGTGGAACAGCAGTCTTCTGAGAGACGTTCTGGAGGATATGGTGTTGTTCCTTATGCCGGCACCTCTCTGGGCTGAGGGATGAGGTTGCTCATCTCCAGGCTGAGTTGGCCAGGATCTGGGGTATCTCCTCTCCCACCCAGGGACCACCAGGGCCACTGTTGTTGCCTCAAAGGTTGCCAAGAAAGAGGAGCGGTTGGACCACAGTGGACTTAGGGAGGGTGAGGGTGGTGGAACAAAGGTGCATCCCTCCAGTTGTACCTCTCAACAATCCATATGCCGTTTTGGCAAAGCGTGGTTCCTCTATGGAGGCACCCACAGTGGAGTCCAAGGAGGATGCTGGGAACCTCCAAAAAGAAGATGCACAGGAGGGTGGCATGGGACCCCACATGGGAAGGAAACAACTCCTGATGGGGGGTTACATTGTTAGGGTTGTAGAACTAGGAGAGGAAGGGGAGAAGGAGGTAAGGTGTCTGCCTGGTGCCATGGCTTGGAGGGACAGGGAGCAAATCCTCAGGATCGCTGGAACAGTTGCATGGGGGAGGGAGCTGAATGTCATTGTCCACCTAGGGACAAATGATCTGGCTAAGAAAAGGATCAGAGCAGTGCAGGAAAAGTTTGTGGAGTTGGGGAGGGGCCTTAGACAAGTAGCACTCACAGTAACCTTCTCAGAGGTGCTGCCTGTCTATGGCATGGATGAGGCTAGGGTGCTCCACACCATGGGATTCAATCAGTGGTTGACAAACTGGTGCAGAGCTCAGGGATTTGGCTTCATTGAGGACTGGGGGTCCACCTGGAGTGATGCAGGCCTATACTGGCATGATGGTCTGCATCTGTCCTGGAGGGGAACCAGAATCCTAGGTGATAGGTTTAAATGCTTCATTTGCAAGCATTTAAACCAGCCAAGGGGGGGGGCACTGGAAAAGAGCAGGGAAATCCTACCGCCCCCCCAAAAAAACCAGGGTAGTAAGTGAGGTAAACCACAAGATAGATATGTCGATAGGGAGAAGGGCAGGGATAAATGAAGAGCATGACAAAGGCAATAAGGACAGGGATGGGGCAAAAAAGGGTAAGGACATCAAGAAACAGAGGGTAATGAGTACCAATGCCCATAGTCTGAGCAACAAGCTCCCTGAACTTCTGGCCTTGATGGAAGAAGAATGCTTGAATATCGTAGCAGTCACAGAAACATGGTACACAGAGAACCATGACTGGGATGTTAACATACCAGTGTACACAACCTACAGGAGAGACCGGGAGAGTAGAAGAGGGGGAGGAGTAGTTCTCTATGTAAGGGAAGGGATCAAAGCAATGGAACAAATGCGTAAACAGGGAGGAGAGGAGGCATTGTGGGTCACCTTAGAGACTGGAAATGGCACCACAATCCACAGAGGGGTTGTATACAGACCCCCATGTCAGGGAGAGGGAATGGACAAGGATATGAAAGAAGGCATCCTTAGGATGGCAGAGAAAGGGGAGATACTGTTGATGGGGGACCTGAATATGCCAGATGTTAACTGGAGCACTTTTGCTGAAGCCACATCCAAGAGCAGGGCCATTCTAGATGCCCTACAGGTGGCATGCCTCAGACTGCTAGTTTTGGAACCCACTCATGAGGGAGCAATCTTAGACCTCATACTCTCAAATGGGGACAGTGAGAGTATCTTAGATTTAGAATTGGGTAGCCATCTGGGAACATGTGACCACCAAACAGTGTGGTTCACAATAACCTCAGCTACAGAGTCAAGTCATACAAAAATGAGGGTGCTGGACTTCAGGAGGGCTGACTTTGGCAAGATGGGAGAGTGCCTTAGAAAAGCAGTAGCAAACAGGCTAGAAGGAGGGGTGGAGCAACAATGGGGAAACATCAAAACTGCCATCACAGAGGCAACAAGCCTTTGTGTGAAGCAAATAAACAAATCAAAATGAAAGAAAAAAGCCACTATGGTTCTCAAAAGAGGTGGCGGTGAAGGTTAGGGAGAAAAAGATAGCATTTAGGAAGTATAAGGAAACACAGAAGGAGCAGGACAGAGAACTGTACCAGTTAAGGCAGAAGGAAGCAGGAAGTGAAGTCAAAATAGTGAAGGCCCAAACTGAGGAAAAGATAGCCAACTCGGTTAAGAAGGGGGATAAAACCTTTTATGGGCACATCAGGGAGCATAGAAAGACAAAGGGAGGGATAGTGAAGCTGAACAGAATGGGCAGTGGATGGAGAGAAAGGGACAATGAAAAAGCAGGGATACTGAACGAATATTTCTGCTCAGTATTCACAAAAGAGGAGGAGAGGGAGGTGCCTAATCTGATTAACAGAGGCACTCTGGATAGGGGGGATCAATCCCAGTCCTTTCACAGAAGAAAGGGTTCTGAAAGAACTCCTAAAACTGAAGGTAGACAAAGCAATGGGACCTGATGGAATTCACCCCAGAATTCTAAAAGAATTAAGGGGAGAACCAGTGACACTACTGACTACTGTTTTTAACAAATCACGGAAGGATGGTGTGGTACCTGAGGACTGGGGGAAGGTGGATGTGAGTCCCCTTCACAAAAGTGGGAGCAAGACAGAGGCAGGAAACTACAAACCTGTCAGTTGTACCTCTGTGTTAGGGAAAGTGACAGAATCACTTCTGAAGGAAAGAATCGTTGAGTACCTAGAGGCCAGTGTGGCACAGGACCCAAGGCAGCATGGGTTCACAGCGGGAAGGTCATGTCAAACGAATCTAATTGATTTCTTTGACTGGGTAACAAAAGTTGTAGACCAGGGAGGGACTGTGGACATGAAAATATAAAATCACACATGCCCCCACAATGCAAAGCATCATGGGCTGCATATGCAAATCACCACAGAATGTTATGCTGGTCCAACTTTAAGCAGAATTGCATGGTGCCAAAAGGCCTCCTCACACAGTTTGCAAAGGGTGCTAACAGAAGACATAGACACGTGTTTCGTCTCTACCAGGACTCATCAGTATGCCTCGGCCTGTTTGACACCCCAGTGGAATGGACCAGCTACCCCTAAGGCAGTGTGCCTGGGATATATTGTGGTGAACCCATTAAAATAAAAAACTATTTAAAAGACAAAGAACCTCTGTGCGTAAACACTGAGGCAAGGGTTACCCCAAAGGGCATTTGGCTGGGAAGCCAAGTTTCAAGAAAATACAAAATCTCACATGCCCCCACAATGCAAAGCATCATGGGCTGCATATGCAAATCACCACTGAATGTTATGCTGGTCCAACTTTAAGCAGAATTGCATGGTGCCGAAAGGCCTGTCACACAGTTTGTGGACATGGTCTACCTAGACTTTAGCAAAGCATTTGACACAGTCCACACAAAAGATTAATAATCAAATTAACCAGCCTGGGAGTGGGTCCCTGGGTAGTAGCCTGGGTAAAGCATTGACTGGACAACAGGACACAGAAGGTAATTGTAAATGGAGTCCACTCTGAAGAAAGAGGGGTTACTAGTGGGGTACTGCAGGGTTCAGTACTGGGTCTAGTCTTTTTTAATGTCTTTATAAGTGACATTGCAGAGGGACTGGAAGGAAAAGAATGCCTCTTTGCAGAAGATACAAAGATCTGCAACAGGGTTGATACACAAGTAGATGTGGAAATGATGAGAAGGGACTTGGCAAGGTTGGAGGAATGGTCAGAAGTATGGCAGCTTGGATTCAATATAAAGAAGTGAAAAAATAATGCACCTGAGAAACAAAAACCCAGGGGAAGATTACACAATGGGGGGTAGTAACAACAACAAAAATGGAAAGGTACCTGTGGGTAATCATATCAGGTGACATAAAGGTTAGCAAGCAATGTGAGAGGGCAGTAGGGAGGGCTGGGGGAATACTGGGATATATAGGGAGAGGCATCACCAGCAGAAAGCAGGAAGTTGTTATCCCTCTGTACAGACAGTTGGTGAGACCCCATCTGGAGTACTGCGTCCAGTTCTGGAGACCCCATCTCCGGAAGGACATAGACAGGATGGAGGCAGTCCAGATAAGGGCAACTAAAATGGTGCAGGGTCTGCAAAAGAAGCCATATGAGGAGAGACTAAAAGGAGCTTAATATGTATACCCTTGAGGAAAGGAGGGAGAGGGGGTACATGATAGAAACTTTTAGGTACCTCAGTGGCATCAACAAAGTCCAAGAGGGTGTCATTTTTCAGAAAAAGAGATGTGCAAGAACAAGGGGACACAATTTGAAGATGGGGGACAGCTCAGGGGCAATGTAAGGAAGTATGTTTTCACAGAGAGGGTGGGGGACACATGGAACAGCCTTCCTGAGGTTGTGGGGTCTAAAACTGTGGGAGAATTCAAGAATGCATGGGACAGACATAAGGCAATTCTTCTGGGGTAGGAAGAAATAGGATGTTGGTTTACTAGGATCTGCAGATTATTCTGTAGGTAGGGAACAGGGCAGACAAGGTGGGCCAAGCGGTCCTTATCTGCCATCAAAGTCTATGTTTCTATGTTTCTGGTCAAGCTGAAGTGGAGCACTCCTAGAATTAAAGTGGTAGATAATCAACCCTGTGGTAGTGGTAAGTAGAGATGTGACTGTCTAATTCACTGGCAAAGTTGTATAATGTGGGAAGCTTTGCACTTAACTATGCTCCATAAAGTTCCCCTACCTACACCAACTTTGCCAGCATGATTTTTTAATAACACGTTTTAAAAAACACTTGCTCCCTCTAGGTTATTTTGAGACCTACCCCCTCCCACCATGTCATATACTTTTTAATACTGTATATCCACAACATTTCTCTTATTGTATGTATTGTACTGTATGACTAAATGTTATTGTACAAACTGCTTCGTATTGCAAGGTAATTGCACTTAAAGTCTGTATGTCACATGTTTACGTCTTAAAGAGCCACTGACACCTCAAGAAGAACATTGGAAAACAGTATATTTGAACACAAAACAGCTTATATTTCTAATTAGCTCTGTATTGTTTATCCCCATTTTTAATTATTGAGGTGATATGCATGGAAACAGGATAGCTGTTCCCTGGGGGTTCATAAGCTCCTAGTGCTGCTTCCCAACCTGATGTCATAATACTCTTCTTGCGACATCGACATCATATTCCCATGACATCAGACTGTGATGTCACAACAGAGCATTATGCTTTCAAGTAGGAGTAAGCTATAGAGACAGATGAACTTCAAATGACAAGGATATTGTTTTTGTGGGAACTTCTTTAGTAATAAATAACAGAGAGGAGAAATCTATAGAAAGTATATGAAATAGAAGTTGTAATATGTCCAGTTATTATGTTTTCCAAAGTTTTTCCTAAGGCATCAGCTGCTTTTTAACTTGACTGGCTTAGCCTTTGAATGTATGTATTAGATCAGAGCTGACTGTTGTCCTCTGTTGTACCTGACTCTAAATTCTATGAAAATAGGCACAGCCTAAAGGGTTTTGTGTGGAATAAATTAATGAATGAATGAATGAATTAAAATATCCTCCACCCATCCCCTATGAGGCCTCACATCCCTCTTCCCACGTACCTTGCTGCCCTTTTACTTCCCTGCCCACAAGACAAGGTTCCACCACTTCCCTCTCCCTATCCCAAACAACTGAGCAAAAACAAGACAAAAAAAAACTGCTATGGTTCTCGAAAGATGTGGCTGAAAAGGTAAAAGGAAAAATGGTAGCATTCAAAGCATATAAAGAGATGCAGTGGGAGGAGGATAAAGATGTGTATCAGTAAAAATAGAGAAGCAGGGAAAGTAGTAAGGAACACAAAGGTGCAAAATGAATACAGTATAGACCAGGAAGCAACGAATGGGGACAAGACATTTTTATGTTTGCTTGCACGCATGTGCAAGAAACAAAGTGCCATCATCCGAGTTTTTGGAGGTGTCACCCCCTCTTCCAGTTCAGTCAGTGTGTTGGCAGGCGCGGCCCCAGTCCACCAATGTATGCTGGAGCTGTCTATGACAGTTCCAAAATGCAGTGGCGTACAGTTGAAAGGGGAAGCTATGCTTCAGTGAGCAGTGATAAGATATCGCCTGCTCATCGCAGCTCCCCCACACACACACACACACACACACACACACATACACGCATGCATACTGCGTGCTGCCTCCCCACTGTATAGCCAGCGGGGTGCCCAATCCCCGTCGGCTGGCCTGCACTCCCCAACACAGTTTCATATCACGTATAGCCGGACGGGGTGCCCAATCCCCGTCAGCTCCACTGTGTCCCTCCCAAGTACAGGGTGCCATGCTGGGATCCCACCCCAGCGTGGCAATAGATACTATGGCTGACAGGTGCTCAACCCCGCCAGCTCCACGCCTCCCAGACGCTCCTTGTGCCATGCTGGGAGCCCAGCCCAGAGTAGCAAACATCCCGCCATCGTAATAAAAAAAAAACTGTAAAGAAAAACGGTCCCACACAGTCTCCCTGCCCCACAACCCGCACCCACCCACCCACTGTGCACCCTACCTCCACACACCCCCATACTTACACCGGAGTCCGCGCGATGATCTTCGTGGACCGGGAACACGTCTGCACTCTTCAAAGCCGACCGCGAATCGCGGAAATGCCAAGCTGTATAGTGGATAGATAGGGGTTTTCAAATTTGTTGCATATCTCAGGCATTTTTTGGAATTTTTGCACCAAATTTTCAACATGGGGTTTTGGGACCCCTCCTCATGAATGCTGTCACTGTCATGGAGTTATTCAGGCCCGAAGGGTGATTTCGCAGTCACTGTGCGAAATCACCTTTCGGGACCGATTAACCAAATGACACTGCCAGTGTTCATAAGGTGGGCTCTCAGGAAGCCTATTTTGAAAATTTGGTGGAAAAATTCCAAAAAATGACTGGTTTACGAGCGCAGCGTTGCACAGTTCCCACGCACGCCGTAGCTTCATGAATTTTCAGTATTTTCACTCCAGATTTTCAACATTGCCATTTTACCACACCTTCTTATGAGTAGTACAGCTGTCATTTTCACATCTCACCCAAAATGTGTTTCTGCCATGTAGCGCACAATGGCGCAGTCGACAAAGAAATCAATGTATGGGACACATTAGAAAATCACAGTGACACTTTTCATGAGCAGAGGTCTTAAAATGGCTATGTTGAAAATTTGGTAAAAATTCCTAAAATGACTGTTTTATCAGAGTGTGCGTTGCGCAGTTCCTATGCATGCTTCGTAAGTTTGCGAATTAATATTTTCACTCCAGATTTTCAACATTGCCATTTTACACTTCCTTCTGAACAGTACAGCTGCCATTTTCATATGTCGCCCAAAATGTGTTTGACATGTAGCTTAATAATGGTGCTGTTGGATGCAAAGCAATGTTTGGGACAGATTACGAAAATCACAGTTACACTGTTGATGAGCAGAGGTCTTAAAATGTCTATGTTGAAAATTTGGTGACAAAAGTCCATAAAATGACTGTGTTACGAGTGAGCATTGCGCAGTTTCCACACACCCTTGTAAGTTCATGATTTTGTAATATTTTCAGTCCAGATTTTCACCAGTGACATTTTTCCACACTTCCTTATGAAGAGTACTGCTGTCATTTTTCACAAAATGGCCGGAGTGTGTTTTCACACTTTCAGTGCAGAGATGCGTGGTCACTGTGGGAAATCATTGTTCGGGACAGATAAAGAAAATCACAGTGACACTGTTCATGATCGGAGGCACCAAGATGCCTGAGTTGACAATCTGCTGTAAAAAATCCCCAGCCTAATTATATTACGGGTGTGCGTTGCACAGTTTCTATGTACGCTCGTGACTTCACCATTTTTTTTTAATATTTTTACTGCAGGTTTGCAACATTACCATTTTTTACACCTCCCCATGAACAGTACAGCTGTCATTTTTTACATCCTGTTCGGAATGTGTTTGCACCTTTGGTGCTAAATGCCGTAGTCACTGTGCATAAGCAGCTTTCAGCTAGCAAACTGATATTGCCACTGTTCATGAGGTGGGGTCACAAAAAATCCATGTTGAAAATTTGGAATGAAAATACCAACGAATGCCTGAGGTATTAGGGTTTCCAACCATAACGCCCAACCCTGCAGAGAATGACAGGCATCAGGGGTGTGACTTGGGATTCTTGCCTGTAATGCTCATACCATTTCCACCCTGCAGCCAGTGAGAGGCATCGAGGTATGCCTTGGACTCTTGACCCCAAAGTTCCCCATTCTCCTATCTCGCACCCATCTAACCGTATTTCCTAATGGAATGGATTAGCATAAGGGCCAAAGACCCCAAGGAACACCGTGACACTTGTCAGTGTCTGCAGGGTGGGGTGTGGTGAAATGGTGTGGCCGTTATGCCTGACGACCCAAAGGCACACCCCAATGCCTGTCACTCTCTGCAGGGTGGTGGTGGGGTTGGCTTCAGTTCAATACTTCACTGCCATTCCTATTACACAGCTCTGTAACTTCTACACTACCACAGCCAATGCCAGCAAGCAAACATTCGGCATTGACAAATGCTTGTTAGATATGTAAGTGAAAAGTGGAAGACCAGAGGTAGGACTGTAAGGTTAAAAAGGGAAGGGGGGACTGTGCAGAGGCAGGACCAGAAAAGGTAGACATCCTGAACAAATGCCTGTGTTCAGTGTTCACAGAGGAAGAAGAAAAGGAGGCGCCATAAAAAAGTAACAAAAGCTTTGGAGGAAGGGAGGAGGACACTGGTCCTTTTTTGGAGATAAGAGCCCTCAAGGGACTTGCAAATCTGAAGGTGGACAAAGCATCGGGGCCAGATGGGGTGCATCCAGTGGTATTGAGGGAGCTCAGGAAAATATTAGCTGCATCTCTGATAGTTCTCTTTAACACCTCACAAGAAACAGGAGTGGCTCTGGAGGACTGGAGGACTGAGGTTGTAGTCCCAATAAACAAAAGTGGTAGCAGTGAGGAAGCTGGCAATTATAGGCCAGTCAACCTCACATCAGTGGTGGGAAAGTTAATGGAGTCACTACTGAAGGAAAGGATTGTGGACTATCTTGACACCAGTAGGTTACAAGACCTGTGGCAGCATGGTTCATGGTGGGGGGGGTCATAATGTCTTTATAAGTGACATTGCAGAGGAGTTGAAAGGGAAGGTCTGTCTCTTTGCAGATGGCACCAAAATCTGCAATGGGGTGGATATTCCAGAGGAAAACCTCTTCCGGGAAAACAGGGTGGCACATACAAGAGGGCACTTGCATCTGATGTCATGGGAATATCTGTGATGTCGATGTCACAAGAAGAGTATTATGACATCAGGTTGGGAAGCAGCACTAGGAGCTGATGATCCCCCAGGGAACAGTTATCCTGTTTCCATGCATATCACCTCAATAATTAACAATGGGTATAAACAATGCAGAGCTAATTAGAAATATAAGCTGTTCTGTGTTCAAATATACTGTTTTTCAATGTTCTTCTTGAGGCATCAGTGGCTCTTTAAGACGTAAACATGTGACATACAGACTTTAAGTGCAATTACCTTATAATACGAAGCAGCTGGTACAATAACATTTACTCATACAGTACAATACATACAATAAGAGAAATGTTGTGGATATATAGTATTAAAAAGTATATGACATGGTGGGAGGGGGTAGGTCTCAAAATAATCCAGAGGGAGCAAGCCATTTTAAGACCTCTGCTCATGAACAGTGTCACTGTGATTTTCTTAATTTGTCCCGTACATTGATTTCGCACACCGACTGCGCCATTGTGCGCTATATGGGCGGAACATCGCTTTGATGAGATGAAAATGACATCTCATGAAGGTATAGGAACTGCGAATGCACGTCAGAAACAGTCATTTATTGAATTTTTCCACCAAATTTTCAAAATAGGCTTCTTGAGAGCCCACCTTATAAACACTGGCAGTGTCGTTTGGTTAATCAGTCCCGAAAGATGATTTCGCGCAGTGACTGTGAAATCACCCTTCAGGCCCAAATAACGCCATGACAGTGACAGCAATCATGAGAAGGGGTCCCAAAAACCCCATGTTGAAAATTTGGTGCAAAAATTCCAAAAAATGCCTGAGATATGCAACAAAGTTGATAAAACACTATCTATCCCATTATACAGCTTACCGGCATTTCCTCAGTTCGGAGTCGGCTTTGAAGAGTGCAGGCGTGTTCCCGGTCCACCGAAGATCGTCGCGCCGGACTCGGAGGTAAGTATGGGGGTGTGTGGAGGCAGGGTGCGCAGGGTGGGTGCGCTGTGGGGTGGGCAGGGACTGTGGGACCGTTTTTCTTTACAGGTTTTTTTTTATTACGATGACGCGGATGTTTGCCATGCTGGGGTGGGCTCTCAGCGTGGCACAGAGACAACTGGTTGGGGGCGTGGAGCCGACGGGGGATTATGCACCCGTCGGCCATGCTAACTTTGCCATGCTGGGGTGGCCCCAGCGTGGACACCCTGTACTGGGGAGGACAGTGAACCGACGGGATTGGGCACCCCGTCGGATATACCATGAGTTGCCACACTGGGGTGGGCACCCAGCTTGGCATGTGGAAGGCTTTGGGGGGAGCGCAGCACAGTCGATGGGAGATTGGGCACCCCCGTCGGCTATACAGTGTGTGCGTGGGGGGGCAGCATGCAGTATGTGTGTGTGTGTGTCAGGGGAGCTGCGCATGAGCAGGCGATATCTTATCGCTGCTCACTGAAGCGTAGCTCCCCCTTTCAACTGTATGCCACTGCATTTTGGAGCTGTCATAAACAGGTCCAGCATGCATTGGCGGACTGAGGCCACACCTGCCAACACACTGACTGAATTGGAAGAGGGGGTGACACACCTCCGAAAACTCGGATGATGGCACTATGTTTCTTGCACATGCGTGCAAGCAAACATAAAAAGCCACGGTGACAGTGTTTTACAGAGAATTTACCTCAATCCTTTTTTTAATTAAAGAGTCTTTCAGTCAAGCAAAGGACTGAATATAAAGGGACTGAGGGATTCTGTTACACCTTTTAATGTAGCATTATGCAACATTGTTTAATGCCAATGCCTATTTTGAATGTTTTACAGTTATGAACTTATGAAATGTCAACTGATTTTTAATGATTTTAGAGCACAGAGAATAAAGTACAGTAAATAAGTATTAGATACAGTACCGGGGGGGTATCTGGCAGAAGGAGTCAGTGGGCTGACTGAGGTAGATAAGGCCTAATAGTCACTGTACATCCTTAAGGCAAGTGTGATTGGATAGCAGGTAGGGTATCTGGCAGAAGGGTCAGTAGACTGACTTGTTGGAGGTGAACCCAGTAGTCACTGATATCCTTAGTTCTACAGTGAATAAAGCTCAGGGATTAAGGCCTAGGTTGGCACTTATCCTAGGAAAGTGCGATATATGGAAGTGGTAGGTGACAAGTCCCTGCAGTCTCCAGGGGTGATTTCAAGGTGAATAGTGGGGTGGAGGTGCCCTACTGGGATATAGAATATACAGTAATTCTGATTTAAATTTTGAATTGTCATTTTTGCCTGGATTTAAACTGTGCCATTAGTGACTATGTTTACCAAGATTTCTCTTACAATTTCAGTAAACTTTTACCTTCTTGTTCAACTTCCCAAGTGTCAGACTCCTTGCTTGCAGTACAAGTGTCCCACATTCCTGCAGGTATCCTGGCCAGTCTTGTGCAGTTTTCCCTACTATTGGCAAATCTTAGCTAATCGAATTGAAGAGGTAAGGTACTGCACTCAGGTAGTACACAACTAGGAAAAGGTTGTCACTGAGGAAGGGACAAAGAATCTATTGATACCACCTATCTCTACATATAAAGGTCTCATTTGTGACCAGAGGTTGATACAGTACTGCGGGTGATTCATCTTTATAAACGTGGTGCCCAAATGTGTAACTGCACTGTGAGTATTTTCTATTACTTTGCATAAGGTTAACACAATTGGAACACTGAGCAATTCCAAGTTACCCCACCATGGAAAATTCTAAATTGCTGTTTGTTTTGAATTTGGCAGGAGACCCTAAAATGTTTTCTGTCTCTGGAGCCTCAGTGTTATGCCATACACTAAAGGGGTATATTTTGTTTGTGAAATCACCTATCAGAATAAGGGCTGTAGTGAAGCTGGTTCTACTTTACTAGGCCTTGGCTACTGTAATGTTTACTCTGTCAGTGGGTTAAGAGAAGAAGGTCTGGATTCAGGACTCTAAGGACTGTCGGATGAGTGTAAGGGACTTAGAGATTTAAGGGGAGTACACAGTCTAGATGCAGTTGTAAGAGTTGGAGTGAATTTTCCTTCTGTGGAAGCACCAGAAGTTAATCCAAGAGCCAGTGAATCACCTATAGCCAAGGCCCCTGGAATTCTGCGATTCTGCGGTTGCAGAATTTGCCGCAGAATTTGCATCATGCCGTAGAATATATATAGTGCCACAGAATTCATTGTTTTTGGTGAATTTTCATATAAATATACTGTTTTTTCATAGTGTCAGGCTTTCTTTCCCAGCTAGTTTATCCTGAAGCCCCTCCTCTATGCTCAGCATATGATGTCATCACATCATATTTAGCCAATGACAGGACTGCATTCTGTCAGAGAAATGAATAAATCATGCCGCAGAAATCAGAAAATGCTGCCACAGAAGTCAAGGAGCCCTGCCGTAGAAATTAGAAAATTCTGCCCCAGAACACCAGGGGCCCTGCCTATAGCAGAGGATAATGATACCTCTAGGACTTGGTAGGAATTTTGCCTGAGAAGTGCCTATGAAAACAAGGTTGTTTGATGCTAAAGAGGTGGAGTTGAGAATGAGCTGCAAATTAGAAAGTGCATGGAGCAGAAGCTCAAAATGTTCATGGACATGGTCATGAACAACCTTCAGAATTTTAATGGTATGCAAGAAAGAAGAGAAAGTATGCCTAATGCTAGTGCAACCAGAAGTACCTGAAACTCCAATGAGAAGGAGTGAAGGCCACAAAACTCTTCGAGGAAGACTGCATCTGTCACAAAGCTATGAAAGAGCTATGACACCCATAATTTCCATAGTTGCAACCTGGGTTGGTGGAAATCTTCCAGTGTTCAGAAGAGATAGAAAGGTGGATGTGTATGAATTTCTTAAGAATTTTGAACTTACTTTATGCCAAACTCAAGCACCAGAACAGATGTGGGTACAACATTTTGAAAGGCTTGTTTGAGGTTTCACAAGTAAATGGTGGAGCTACAAGAAGGACCAAATATTGTACAAGAATGGAGACAATATAGAGATCAGTTCTTGGAATATTTTGACAAGGCTCATAGTAGACAGCACCTGAGAAGAGGAGGAGATTGTCCACAGAGGTATGGAGATCAACTAGACATGCTAGTCCTAGACAAGTGGGACATGTACAAGCAACTGCATCCACAAGCTCATAAGAAAGAGATTGTTGAGTTTATTGTCAGAACTCTTCAACCTGACCTCCAAACCTTGTTAATGTGTGCAATGCCAAGAACTGTCAAGTAGCTAATCCAAAAAGGAAGAACATTGCAAGAGAATTTGAGACAGACAAAGCTAGTTGAGAAACATAGTTATGAGAGGAGAGAGAGAGAGAGAGAGAGAGGTTGCAGAAGAGAGGACAGGAAGCTCAAGTGAAGGCAATGCCAGATAGTTCAGTCAAACTGACATAGCAGAGATATCAACTTAGAAGGACTAACCTGACAGAACTGAGATGTTATGAATGTGATGTGTTAGATCACAGAAGGCCTGATTGTCCACAAGGAAAGCCAGATGTGAATGTCAACAAAACAGCAACCACTCTTGTTTGGGATGAGGAGACGTTAAAACCAAATCCAATAGAAGAAACTAAAGAGAAGAGTGTTCCAGAAATAGTAACATCAGTCACAAGTTCGAATTTGCTGTACTTGTCAGTCAAGTTGGGAGACAAGATCACCCAAGGTTTGGTTGATACTGGAGCAATTACAAAAATGTCTTGACCTGTGTTAATGCAAAGTATCATCTCATGGAAGTGGTTCCAGAGGAAACCAGAGATGGAGCTCACATTGGCATCAGAAGAGTCGTAGAGCCCATGGGGACAGGGAGAAGTGAATCTTAGTGTATGAGACATTCTGTGGAAGGTGAGAGTCATAATCTTTGTCACAGACATAGCTGAAGGGATCACTGGAACTGATATCCTTAAAGTTCTACAGATGGCGATTGATATAGCAAACAAGACCATGAAGAGTCCTGAACAAATTGTAGACAAATCACAGGAAGAGACAGGAACTGAAGATGAAACTGATATAGTACAGGGATCTACAAAAGAAAATATGTCTGAGGAGCACCAGATTGCAACTGTAACTGTAATGGAACCTGAAGATATCCTACAAGCTGTAAAGATGTTTGCAGCACCAAGATAGAGATGTCGATAGGGAGAAGGGCAAGGGTAAATGGAGAAAAAGACAAAGGCAGTAAGGACAGGGATGGGGCAAAAAGGGGATAAGGCCATCAAACTATGGAAGGTAATGAGTACCACTGCCCATAGTCTAGGTAACAGGATCCCTGAACTGGTGGCCTTGATGGAAGAGGGATGCCTGGATATCGTAGAAGTTGCAGAAACATGGCACACAGAGAACCATGACTAGGATGTCAACATACCAGGCTACACAACCTACAGGAGGGACAGGGAGGGAAGAAGAGGAGAAGGAGTAGTTCTCTATGTAAGGGAAGGGATCAAAGCAATGGAACTAAAGGGTAAATGGGGAGGAGAGAAGGCACTGTGGGTCACCCTGGAGACTGGAAATGGCACCACAATCCACACAGGGGCTGTATACAGACCCCTGTCTCGGGGGAGGAAATGGACAAGGAAATGATAGAAGGTATTATTAGGATGGCAGAGAAAGGGGAGATGTTGTTGGGGGACCTGAATATGCCAAATGTTAACTGGAGCACTTTGCTGTAGCCGCATCCAAGAGCAGGGCTATTCTCGATGACCTACAGGGGCATGCCTTAGACAGTTAGTGTTGGAACCCACTCAAGAGGGTGCAATCTTAGACCTGGTACTCTCAAATGGGGACATAGAGAGGATCTCAGATCTAGAAGTGGGTAGCCATCTGGGGTGAAGTGACCACAAAACAGTGTGGTTCACTATAAACTCAGCTGCAGAGTCAAGCCATACAAAAGTGAGGTTACTGGACTTCAGGAGGGATGACTTTGTCAAAATGGGAGAGTGCCTCAGAAAAGCACTAGCAAACAAGCAAGAAAGAGGGGTGGAGCAACAATGGGGGAACATCAAAACTGCCATCACAGAGGCAACAAACCTTTGTGTATAGCAATAAACAAATCAAAACGAAACAAAAAACACTATGATTCTCAAAAGAGGTGGCGGGAAAGGTTATGGAAAAAAAGACAGCACCTAGAAAGTGTAAGGATCTCAGATGTAGAAGTGGGTAGCCAGTAGCCATCTGGCTTCTGTAACACCAGTTCGCAAAAGTGGACATGCGGTACTATAGAACTACAGACCGATCTCCATACTCCCACCACTCTCTATACTCCTGGCACTCTCCAAAGCACTTGAACGGATAGTGGTGGATCAACTTGTGGAATACCTAAACATGCACCAACTCCTATGCCCAGAGCAGCATGGGTTCTGAGTGGGACACAGCACAATCACAGCCCTTTTAGAATTCACTGGTTATATCCACCAAGCCCTGGATCAAGGGCAGCTAGTGGGGGCTACCTTCATTGACCTATTGAAAGCTTTTGATATGGTTCACCACACACTCCTCCTTGAACAGCTAGCTGACACCAGTCTCTCTTCTGATACAGTTCTCTGGCTTAACAGCTATCTCAGCAATCACACACAGTGGGTCAAGATTTGGGATATTGTCTTGGATAACAAACCTGTTCACTCAGGGGTCCCCCAGGGATCAATTCTGGGGCTCCTTCTCTTCAGTATCTTCTTAAATAAACTTCCAGGTTCTTGAACCAGTCACATGCTAGTGTATGCTGATGATGCTGTCATTTTAACCTGCAACCGCAACCCCGAGCTACTTCAAAATTACCTCCAACTAGGATTTACTGCTGCTGAAACATGGTTTAAGGATCACAAACTAATCCTTAACTACAAGAAAACTAAGATTATGACCTACTCCAGCACCCACAGCAAACACAAGACCATCCCACTATCCATCCTGAACAACAGTGGTGATATACTGGACCTTGTGAAGTATTTTAAGTACCTGGGCATCACCCTTGACTCCACCCTGTCCTATGCACAGCATGTAGACAACACAGCCAAGGCCATCAGTTCCAGAATCGGGATACTCCGCCACCAGAAGCACAGCCTTACATATGAAGCACTTAACATGGCCATCACCAGGTCAGTTGTTACCCTCATTGAATATGGCCTAGCAGTTTATGGTTCTGCACCAGACACAGCCCTCCATCGCATTTCTCTGGCCCTTAATAGGGCCTGCTGACTCCTCAGAAGTGCTGCAATGCTTACTCACACCTATGAGATCTATTCACAGGCAGGGTGGCTCCAACTAAAGAGCAATGTTAAGTACCATGTGTGTCTACTGGCCCAAAAAAATTGCACTAAATCGGATGCCACCAGGAGTCCAGAATCTGCTGAAGCACCATGTAAGTGCCAGGCTGACCAGAAGTACCGACAGCCAAATTTTCAGTGAACCTAGATGCCGCACTGCACAGGGTCACTGTGCATTCTACTACTGTGCAACACACTGGACCAATGACCTTCCTTCAGACATCTCTGATACCACAACCATTGGTGCTTTCAAGTGAAAGCTCAGGCAGCACCTTACCACAGATTATAATTGTGACTCCATAGGCCATTCATGAAGACCAAAACATCTCTTCTTCATTTAAACCACCATAAATCAGTAGCACTTAGTGTTCCACCTAATCCTAGGGGCACCTACCTTTACATCACCTCATTGTCCCATTCCCCATCAACCCCCTTCCCTCCCAACTGGGCACCCATTCCCCTCTCTGTCTCCGCCTTCATGCTCCCTTGTCTGCTGCTTTCCTAGCACCATTGTCTCCAACCTTCCATAAATCAGTTCTTAACCTCTTACAGGCATATACTTCATTATGCTGCAGTTGTGACTGTTCTCCACTCTGTTTCTCCCCCAACAAGTAGGCTTAACTCTCTGATGCAGGCACCTTCTCACCAATGCTGAAGCAAAGCCTAAATGTTATGCTTTAAGCTAAATGCTATCCCAGTCTTGTAATGCACATCAATTTATTGTCTACCTAGCTCATAATGTATCGTTTTGTACTAATGCAATTTTGCACTTGCTGGTAATGTAATGTCTTGTATGTAATGCTATGTACCTGTTCACTTTCCTCTTGTAACTGACATGGAACCTACAAATGAGTATCCGCTCACAGGTGTTCTTCAAGATATCATTAAATAAATAAAAAATTAAATAAATAGGGAAACACAGAAGGAGAAGGACAGAGAACTGTTCAGTTAAAGCAGGAGGAAGCGGAGAATGCAGTCAGAACAGGAAAGGCCCAAATCGAGGAAAAGATATCCAACTCAGTTAAGAAGGGGGATAAAAACCTTTATAGGTACACTAGGGAGTGAAGAAAGACAAAGGGAGGGATAGTGAGGCTGAATAAAGGGGACAGTGGGTGGGCAGAGAAGGACAGTGAAAAAGCAGGGATACTGAACGAATACTTCTGCTCAGTATTCACAAAACAAGAGGAGGGGGAGGTACCAAATCCAGTCAATAAAAGCACTCTGGATAGGGGGGTCAATCCCAGCTCTTTCACAAAAGAAAGGGTTTTGAAAGAACTTCTAAAACTGAAGGTGGAAAAAGCAATAGGGCCTGATTCACCTCAGAATTCTAAAAGAAGTAAGGGGAGAACTAGCGACACCACTGACTACCATTTTTAACAAATCATGCAAGGATGCTGTGGTACCTGAGGACTGGAGGAGACGGGATGTGATTCCCCTTCACAAAAGTGGGAGAAAGACAGAGGTAGGAAACTACAGACCTGTCAGTTTGACCTCAGTGGTAGGGAAAATGATGGAATCACTGCTGAAGGAAAGAATTGTTGAGTACCTAGAGGACAGTGGGTCACATGACCCAAGGTAGCATGGATTCACAGTGGAAAGGTTGTATCAGATGAATCTAATAGATTTCTTTGACTAGGTGACCAAAGTAGTAGACCGGGGGGGGGCTGTGGACATGGCCTACCTAGACATTAGCAAGGCATTTGACAGTCACACACAGAAGATTAATAAACAAATTAGCCAGCCTGGGAGTGGGTCCCAGGGTGGTAGCCTGGGTAAAACATTGGCTGGACAACAGGACACTGAATGTAATAGTAAACAGAGTCCACTTTGAAGAAAGAGGGGTATTAATGTGGTACCGCAGTGTTCAGTACTGAGTCTGGTCCTTTTTAATGTCTTTATAAGTGATATTATTGAGGGGCTGAAAGGAAAAGTATGCCTCTTTGCAGACTACACAAAGATCTGCAACAAGGTTGATACACAAGGTGGGGTGGAAAGGATGAGAAGGGTCTTGGCAAGGTTGGAGGAATGGTCAGAAATATGGCAGCTTGGATTCAATGCAAAGAAGTGCAAAGTAATGCACCTGGGAAACAAAAACCCAGGGGAAGGGTACATAATGGGGGGTAGTAACAACAACAAAAATGGAAAGGAACCTGTGTGTAATTATGTCAGATGACCTAAAGGTTAGCAAGCAATGTGGAAAGGCAGTAGGGATGGCTGGGGGGACACTGGGATGTATAGGGAGAGGCATCACCAGCAGAAAACAGGAAGTTGTTATCCCTCTTTACAGACAGTTGGTGAGACCCCATCTGGAGTACTGAGTCCAGTTCTGGAGATCCCATCTCTGCAAGGACACAAACAGGATGGAGGCAGTCCAGAGCAGGGCAACTGAAATGGTACAGGGTCTGCAACACAAGCCGTAGGAGGAGAGACTAAAGGAGCTTAATATGTATACCCTTGAAGAAAGGAGGGACGGAGGGACATGATAGAAATGTTTAAGTACCTCAAGGGAATCAACAAAGTCCAAGAGGATAGCATCTTTCAAAAAAAGAGATGTGCAACAATAAGGGGATGCAATTTAAAGATAGAGGGGGAAGGTTCTGGGGCAATGTGAGGAAGTATTTTTTCATAGATAGGGTGGTGGACACATGGAACAGCCTCCCTGAAGAGGTTGTGGGGTTAAAAACAAGGGGGAATTGAAGAATGTGTAGGACAGACATAAGGCAATTATTGTGGTGGGCAGGAAGAAATAGGCTGTTGTTTAACTAGGATCTGCTGCTTATCCAGTAGGTAGGGCAATGGGCAGACTAAGTGGGTCAAGCAGTCCTTATCCGCTGTCAAAGTCTGTTTCTATGTCTAGAGGGGCAGATGAAATCAGACATCAATCGAGACAAGCAGCTCAAGACAGTACTAGGCAAATATCCAGCGATAGATACAGAAAGAATTGGTCACACAGATCAGACTCAGCACACCATGGAAACTGGAAATGCACAGCTGATATGAAGCAGACCATATGCATATTAACATGCCAAGAGAGAGATTATTCAGGAACAGATACAAGAGATGTTGCAGGAAAGAATTATCTAGCTATCTTTTTTGTCCTGGTCATCGCCAGTAGTACTGGTGCCAAAGAAGGATGGGACCACAAGATTCTGTGTTGATTACCATAAAGTGAATGCTATGACAAGAGGATACACAAGTCCTATGAAGAATATGAGGGAGGTGTTCAATACACTTACAGGAGCATAGGTATTCTTGACGCTTCATCTCAGGAGTGGATTTTGGCAGATACCTGTAGAAGTTACAGACTGGTGTAAGACAACCTTTATCACGCATGGACTGTATGAGTTTAATGTATTAACATTCTGACTAAAGAATGCAACTACCACTTTACAGAGGATGATAGACGAAGTGTTGAGAGGAATTCAATACCGAGTCTGCTTCACATACAGTACATGTATAATGTTATTTATACAAGAACAATGGAAAAGCACTGAGAGCATTTGAGAGCGGTACTACAAAGGCTCAAGAGTCACAGACTTGCAAGAAAGAGAGAAAAATTAAAATTTTTACTGTCAGAAATAAAGTTCTGTGGTCACATAGCAACTGATGGAGGAGTATTGCATGAACCCGCTACTGTGCACGTCATCTGAGATTTTTGAAGACCAAAGAAAGTAAAAGGCATTCAGAGATTTCTAAGACCATGTACTTAGTATGGAGTGATCATCTAATAGATGGCAGATATTGCAGAACCTCTGAAGCAGTTGAGAAGGAAAAGAACCAAATGAGAATTGACACCCATACAAGAAAAGTCATTTCAGTCAATCAAAGAATGGATGGAAGAAGCTGAGAAACTGTATTTTCCCAGATTTTGACAAGCATTCAACTTAGCAACAGACACAAGTGACAAGGGACTTAGGGGCTGATTCCAAGATGAATGCCACGACTCACTGGCATATGCAAGTTGCGACATTCACTGCTATGCCAGGGACCTTGAGATGCATTCCAGGAGTGGCAGAGTCCCAGCATTTGCAACATGCAGGATACACCCTGTGGAGGCTAACGTCACAGGCATGGCATGGAAGCCCTGCATGTTGCATGTCACAGCCAGCCACCTGTGGCCTTCCCTAAGGTCTCCCTCCCTGGAACACCACAGCACACACCAGGGGGAATGGGGGGCAGCATAGGTGGCACAGGTGTCCAGGGGGGCATGCTAGAGAACAGACCCCGGGGATCCCCAACATTTGGGGGTGTGGGGGGCAGGGGTAAGCCCGGGGGAGCACAGGAGCACTTCGGTGCCGTTGTCACAGCACCAAGGGATGGGCAGCCAATGGATAGCACTGCTGGATGCCCCTTAGAGCAGCTCCAGCCTGTTTTAACTTAGACCCACCACTGTGGTGCTCAGAATCAAGCTTGTGGGTTACAGCAGCCACCCTCCTGGAATAGGGTGCAGTTGCTGCTGTAACCCGCACTTGCGCTATGTAGCTATGGGCTGCAGTGTAGTGGGCAGTGTAACCCACAATTGTCGTAGCCCGCAGCTGACATGGCACAAGGTGTCTCTTGGAATACCGGCTGGCATATCGCATGGCGTTAAGTCGTGAGATACACAAAGGGGTTTGGCATATCTCAGCTTATGCCGACATACCCGATCCTGGATTTGGGACCCTGGTGCTGTGCAATATCAAAAGAGTGATGGAGAGAAAAAAGGGATTTCATATGCTAGCAAAACGTTAACCACAACTGAAAGAAAATCACACATTGGTGAAAGAATGCTTGGCGATTGTGTGGGCCATATAAAAGTACAGAAGATACTTAGCAAACCATTCACATTGTACACAGGTCATAATGCTTTGACAAGGTTGTTCATCATGAAAGGTACAAATGGAAAGCTGGGGCATTGATCATTGCATTTAAAATTCAACATTGCAAAGAGAGTGTGAATGTGATGGCAGATTACTTATCTCAAAGCACAGACAGTGAGGAGGAAGAAGTCAAAACAGATGTCACTGACATGGAGAGAATACTCCCTGACTTATGCTGTAGTGTCACAAAAACAAGAACTGAGGCCATTGAGGAGGGTGAGCAAACACTACTATTCAACAGAAAGGAAGTCAGAAGAACAGAGGGAAGTGATACTGAGTTAAAAAGACTAATTAAGATTATTCAGAAGGGAGACCTGATGGAAAGTGTTCCTGCTAAATGGAGAGTCCAGTCAATAATACCAATATGTGTTGGTGGTAGACAACATCCTGATGTTACACATTAAAAGTCCAGAGGAATGGAAAGTGATTTTTCCAGAGAAATTATGAGAAAAAGCCATTTGACTAATGCATGATTGCACCATATCAGGTCATACGGGCCGGAAGAAAACACTCAACAGATTGAGAGCATGATTTTACTGGCCAAAAACACATCAAGATGTGATACAGTGGCCCTGATATTCAGAGTTACACCTGGCAAAGGCGCATGTGGTGGCGCAGTTCAACTGAATTGCACTGGTGCAACTCAAGGATACATTCAAAAGAGATTAGCCATGGCACATCTCCTCTGAATACGTGACTTCATTCACATATTTGTGCATGACTATTGCAGTATGCATTGCAAGCACGTCGGTCAACAGTGTCGACTAATGTGCTTACAGCTGATACTGAAAGCTGTCATTCGGCAGGAGCTGCAGAGGTATGTGGGTGGGTTTGCTGCTGTCCACCAATGATGGGGGGAGCTGGGTAGGCAGGGGGCCTGTGTGTGTAGGATGGGTGGTGCCACTGACCACCAAGGGATGTATTTCCATTACTTATATTAGCAATAGGTGTTCTGGGAGGTGGGGTGTTAGACTACCAAAGACTTTAAAACTCTAATTGTTCAGGGATCAGAGCTACAGGAGGGTGGGGGACCACTAGACTACAAGAGACATATAAAACCTTTATTATTCAGAGATCAGAGCTACAGGAGGGTGGGGGACCACTAGAGTACCAGGAACATACAAAAACTTTTATTATTTGGGGATCATAGCTACAGGAGGGGTTGGGGGACCACTAGACTACTAAGGATGTATAAAACATTTTATTATTTTGGGGATTTGGGTTACTGGAGGGTGGGGAGACCAATGGACATGAAGGACATTGTTGGATGCTTGTGCACAGTGTAAGGGGTGTAGCCACCCACAGCTGGTGGCTGCTGTGATGCACCTTGCATTATGGCAGCTCACCTGTGGGTGGCCACCATTTGAGCCTTCAACTTTGTGCACCAGTATGCGGCACATCTTAGGGTTGTGCCAGCATATGCACTGCATACCCTGGGCTGAATATCGGGATGTGCCACATATGCATGGGCACGTCCCCTGGAGATGTGCCACATGCATTATCTTTGCTTCCTAGTGCATCGGGGATTGATCTGTGCAATACCCCCCTTGAATATTGCCCTGGGGCACATTTCTGGAGTTGTGCTGGTGCAACTCAGTTGTGCAAGGTGCAACCCCTTTGAATATCTAGGCCAATATGTACAGTCATGTAGCATGTGCCAAGAGATAAAGGCAAGCAACCAGAAGATGATGAGAAGAATGATTGTAAATCATCCCAGTAGACCATGGTCAACAATTGCCACTTATTTAGTTGGACCATTGCCAAGGAAACATATGGAAATGAGTACCTCATGGTAGTTGTAGATGAATTCACCACACGGGTGGAAACTTCCTTTTTACAGAACCAATACAGATGTGATAGTGTGGAAAATGGAGCTGGAGGTATTTTGCACATGAAGAATTCTGAAGCATATCCTAACAGATTTACAATATAAATTAGGTTGGGGAGGAATCTGCACCACAAGGCAGGAGAAATAAGGGGCTACCAGCCTCCCCCCAGGACAGTGCTAAAATACTGGTCATGAGGGAGAATAGTGAAGGGGGGATGGAGGAGGAACCTGGTGGAAGGGCTAAGCAGCCACCACCAGGAGCTTAGCAAATAAGAAGGTGGACTTGGAGGCCATCATGTGGGGATGTAGGACTGGATGTAACAGCTATAAGGGAGACCTGGTGGACAAAGCTTCACACCTGGGAAACAACCATCCCAGGTTACAGACTGTTTAGAAGGGATGGGGAGGGTAAGGGGGGTTGCTTTATACATCAGGGAAGGCATAAGTGTAATTGAAGGACAAGAGGAGGACAGGGAGACTGAGCTACTGTGGGTAATGCTAGGCAGAGGTGTGGGAGAATCCTTATGACTGGGGGTGGTATACAGGCCACCTATGCAAGGGGAGGAGGGTGAACAGCAGTTAGTTCAGGCAATCACAAGGCTGGCCCTAAAAGGAGAACTACTGCTGGTGGGGGACCTAAACCTTGCAGATGTAGATTGGGAAATCCAGGATGCAGCATCATCAAGGAGCAGGAGATACTAACTGAACTACAGAGGCTATTCCTTCAACTATTCAGGGAGCCAACAAGGGGCAATAACCTGGTGGATGTGGTCCAGACAAACGGGGAGAGTGTGGAGGAGGTGCAGGTGGGACAAGCCTTGGGCAACAGAGACCACAGCACTGTATTGTTCAGGGTCAGGGCAGGGAGGGAGACAAGTAAAATCATTACTACAGTCATGGACTTCTGATGCTTGGACTTTAACAAGATGAGAAGGATAATAAGAGAGACAATGGAGGGTACAGAGAATAAAGGGGCAGTGCAGGAGTTATGGCAAGCTATCAAGAGAGGGGTACTGAAAGCGGCAGAAATGTGAATAAAAAGGTTAGAAACAGCAAAAGGGGGAGGAGACAGCTTTGGTTTGCAGAGGAGGTTGTGGGGACAGTCACGGAAAGGAGGAGGATGAGGAGGAGGGCTTTCAGAAAATTTAAGAGAACACTCAGCAAGGAAGATAAGGGAGAGTATAGGGTAAAGAGGAGTCTGGCAGGGAAGAAGATCAGAAGGGCAAAAGCAGATGCTGAGGAGAAAGTAGATAAAAAAGGCCAAACAGTGGGATTTAACATTCTTCAAATATGTGAGGGAGAGAAGAAAGGTAAGGCAGAGAATTACTAGACTGAGGGGGAGAGAGTAATGAAATTGGAAAGGGGCTATGAAAAAGCAGTTATTAAATAAGTACTTTAGTTTGGTATTCATGGAGGAGAAGTAGGATGGTAGGGAACCTAAGCTGAAGTTGAAGGGGAAGAAGGGCAAATGGGTGAATCTGAGCCCATTCACTGTAGATAAGGCTAGGGCAGAGCTAGATAAATTGAGAGTGGACCAGGCAGTGGGGCCCTGATGGGTTACTTTCCAGGGTGATCAGGGAATTGAAGGAGGAGTTGGTCACACCCTTGACAAGGTGCATCAATTTTTCCCTGGATATGGGGAGAGTGCTGGAGTACTGGAAGTGGGAGGAATTAGTGTTGTTACACATAAGAGGTAGTAAGGAGATGAAGAAAAACTACCGACCTTTTAGCCTTATGTCCATGGTGGGGAAGGTAATGGAGGCATTAATCAAGGAGAGGGTGGTGGATTACCTGGAGGAGAGTGGCTTGCTGGACAGCAGAAAGCATGGTTTCACAAAAGGGAAGTCTTGCCAGACAAACCTAATCAGTTCTTTGATTGGGTGACTCAAGTGATTGACCAGGGGGCAGTGGATGTGGCCTATCTATACTTCAGTAAGGCCTTTGACGCCATCCCCATAAGAGGCTGGGAGCAAGATGGAAAGCCTGAGGTTGAGTGGCAAAATAACAAGCTGGATGGAGGCCTGGCTGGCAGGAAGAACTCAATGCAGGACAACAAGGGTGAAGAACGGAGTGCCACAGGGATCAGTTGTGGGCCTGCTTTTCTTCAACATCTACATCAGCGATATTGCTGAGGGTTTGGGGAGGAGGGTGTACCCATTTGCTGATGATACAGAAATATGCAATAAGGTGGACACCATGGGGGGGGGGACATGAAGGAGGACTTAAAGACGCTCAGAAATTGTCTGGGACATGGCAGCTGAAATTTAAGACAAGAACTGTGCTGTGATGCATTTGGGGAGTAGGAACAGAAGAGCAGGGTACACCCTAGGTGGCAAGGAAATGAAAATAACAGTACAGGAGAGGGTTCTGGGAATTATAGTCTCCTGAAACCTTAAGGTAGGAATCCAGTGTAGCAGGGAGGAGGCAAAGGCCAGTGGAATGCTGGCATACATAGGCAGGGGCATTACTAGCAGGAGGAGGGAGTGGAATAACACTGATGAAGCCATGGTGAGGCCGTACCAGGAGTATGGAATTCCATTCTGAAGGCCACAACTCCACAAGGATATAGATGTGTTGGAGAGGGTTCAGAGAAGGACAACCAAGATGGTGTAGGGTAGGTAGGGAAAGTCATATGAACAGAGGTGTCAAGAGCTGGATCTGTACACACTAGAGACAAGGAGAGAAAGGGGAGACATGATTGAAACTTTTAAATATGTAAAGGGGCTCAAAAAAATTGGAGAAGAGGGTTTACTTAAGAGAAAGGAGAGGGCAGAATTAGAGAGCACAGCCTCAGACTGCAAGGAAAAATATACAGGGGAATTGTGAGAAGGTGTTTCTTCACAGAGAGGCTGGTGAACCTCTGGAACAGACAACCAGATAGAGTGGTGGTGGCTAAATTGGTGGAAGAAATCAAGATGGCATGGGACAAGCATAAGGGACTGAGTATTGGGGGGAGGTGTAATGGGAAAAAAGGGCAGACTAGATGGGCCAGTATGGTCCTCTTCTGCCATAAAGCTTCTATGGTTTTATGATTCCAATAATGGACCACAGTTCAAGACTGAACAGTGGGAGCAGTTTTGCACAGAGTGGGGAGTCAGGCCTATTGACATGACATCTTACCATCTGCAAAGTAACTGAACGTAAAGAACCAATAGAAATATAAAAATCTGTTTACAAGCATATGTGCATGACAATCAGACAAGATGGGATCTGTATTTACCAACAATGTTAATAGCCTCACGGCGTGCAGTGTAACACTCAGCAGGATGTAGTCCAGCCTTACTAATGTATGGAAGAGAAGTAATGCTACCCATTGATAGAGAGTTGTTAGGTGAATGAGAAATTGTCGAAGACATACCTCAATATACAAAGACTTTAACAAACAATATGAAAATATTCTGGAAAATTGCTGAGTGCAATATGGACAATGCCCAGAAGCACCAGAAACAGTACTATGACCAAAACAAGAGTGATGTAGCGATGGACTGTGGAGAGATGGTATTGTTAAAAAGCCATCCACAATCAGAAAAGGATCTGACATTTTCAGTAAAACTAGCAAGAGGATGTGAAGGACCATATGTGGTTGCCAAAAAATGTCCAGAGTTCATGTACCTTCTGAGATACCCATGTGCTGGTCTAGACAGGGGGGTATCCCACATCAGTAACCTTGAGATATTCAGAAGTAGATACAGGACAAACAACACTGGTATGAATTTGGGGGTGCATCAGGTGTGTAAACTTCTTTGGATGAGCCAAAAGGAGAGGGAATTCCCAAAAGCCATAATACATGAGGTTGTAGTTTTAGGCCTGGGAAGTGACTAGACTATAGAATGTTACATTCTGAGGGTACTGAATACTAATGGGTCATACACTCATTAAGGTGCATCACGAACCAGTAAAGTCCATAAATACTGTATGTACAGTCTATAATGTGTATATAGTAAATGTGCTAAAGTCATTTTGTATGTCTAAAATATAAGTTAACAAGTTTTTATGTTGATTGCTCGCATGCACAAGAAACATATTGCAGCAGCTTTCCAGAAGCAGGTTGTGGAGGCGCGGCACTGTTGTGGCCAGTGCCCCCACAGCCTTTAAAGGCTTGGCCGTCTTTCCCCAATGCCGTGGCATGCTACTTCTGACACTAGTTCAGCCAGCGTGCCACAACCTTTTAAGGTTTTAGCCGCTGCAATCAGGGGCCTCCTCGTCATTGCAGCATAAGAAGAAGCGACCCGTCATTGCTGGGCAGAATCTTGATACAGTGATACTGTTTGCAAACATGGTGGTGGCTTGCCACCGTGTTCACAAACAATATTAAGCCCCCCCCGCCAAGGGGGTGCCCAATCCCCCTCATCAGCATGTGACCCCCCCACCATTTTTGTTTGCCGATGGGGGCTCCAATCCCTATTGGCTTCAATGTCCCAAGGTTGATGTTGCTGATGCGGGATCCCACTTCCCGTCAGCATTATGTCAACCTCCCCCTACTTTTGTTGTGTGCCAACGGGGTGCCCAATCCCCATCAGCATAATATCACCCCACAATTGTTGTGTGCCAACAGGGGCGCCTAATCCCTGTCGGCATAAAGTAACCTCTCCCCTTTTATTGTGTGCTGACGGGGGTGCCCAATCCCCCTTCAGCTACAGGTGCCCCCCCAAAAAAGACTCCGTTGGCACACTGGGAGCCTATCCCAGCGTGTCATATGCCCCTGTAAAAACAAAAACGGTCCTTTTTTTTTTTTCCCTCTGGAAAAAGGAAATGGTCCCTTGGTGGTCTCCCTGCCCCCCTCCCACAAACCGCGCCCACCCATTGTGCACCCTGCCTCGCCAAACCCCCCTCACCCCATGCTTACCTCCTGAGTCTGGCGAACCATCTTTGGTGGACTGGGAACACATCTGCACTCTTCAAAGCCAACCGCAAACTGAGGAAATGGCAAAAGCTGTATAATGGAATAAATATTTTTTTTTACTTTGATGCATATCTCAGGCATTTTGGAATTATGGCACCAAATTTTCAACATGGGGTTTTGGGACCTTCCTTGTGAATTCTGGTACTGTCATGGCGTTATTTGGTCTTGATATAGGGGATTTATGTCACCATGTGAATCCCTTTGGGACGGATTAACAAAATGACAGTGCCAGTGTTTATGAGGTGGGCTCTCAAAAAGCCTATGTTGCAAATTTTGAGGGAAAAATCCAAAATATTACTGTTTTACGAGCGTGTGTTGCACAGTTGCTATGCATGCTCATAACTTTGCAAATTTGCAATATTTTCATGCCAAATTTTCAACATTGCCATTTTTTCAGACCTCCTTGTGAATAGTACTGCTGTCATTTTTCACATCCTGGCCAAAATGTGTTTTTGCACTTCCGGTGCAGAATAGCACAGCCGCTGTGAGAAATCAGTGTTTGGGACAGATTAAGAAAATGACAGTGACACTGTTCATGAGCAGAGGTCCTAAAATGCCTACGTTGAAAATTTGGTGATGATACTCCATAAAATAACTGTGTTACGAGTGTGCATTGTGCAGTTTGCACGCACGCTCGTAACTTCACAAACTAATAATATTTTCACTCCAGATTTTCAACATTGCCATTCTTCTGCACCTCCTTATGAACAGTATAGCTGTCATTATTTACATTCTGGCCGGAATATGTTTCCGCGCTTCCAGAGCAGAATACCGCAGTCGCTGTGGGAAATCTGTGTTCTGGACACATTATGAAAATAACAGTGACACTGTTTATTAGCAGAGGTCCTAAAATGCCTATGTTGAAAATTTGTTGATGAAAGTCCATAAAATGAGTGTGTTACAAATATGCATTGAGAATTTTCCACACACGCTCGTACCTTCGCAACTTTGCAATATTTTCACTCCAGATTTTAAACATTGCCATTTTTCCACACCTCCTTATGAACAGTGCAGCTGTCATTTTTTACATCCTGGACTAAATGTGTTTTCACTCTTCCGTGCACAATAGCACGGTCGCTGTGGGAAATCAGTGCTCGGGACACATTAAGAAAATCACACTGCCACTGTTTATGAGCAGAGGTCCTAAAATGCCTATGTTTAAAATTTTATGAAACTCCATAAAATGACTGTATTACAAGCGTGAGTTGTGCAGTTTCCACACACCCTTGTAAGTTTTCAAATTAGTAATATTTTCACGCCAAATTTTAAACACAGGCATTGTTCACACCTCCATATGAACAGTACAGCTGTCATTTTTCACATCCTGACCAAAATGTGTTTCCACGCTTCCAGCGCAGAATACAGCAGTCGCTGTCAGAAATCAGTGTTTGGGACATATTTGGATCAAGCGACTTGGGGGGGAGTGACTGAGCTCAACTGAGCTCCATCGGGACTGCTGCGGATTTCTTTGTGGGCAGGAAAAGGCGCCAACACAGGCAGGAACCCAGTACAAAAGGGCAGCCTGCAGCCCCAGGAGACTCAGAATGAGTGAGTGAGGGAGGGGGAACATGAGTGAGCTCCACAGAACTCTGTTGGGACTGCTGCAGATTTCTTTGTGGGAAGGAAAAGGCAGTAATGCATGCAGGGGCCGAGTACAAAAGGGCAGCCTGCAGCGGTGGGAGAAACAGAATGAGCAACTGAGAGAGGGAGATTGAGTGAGCCCAGTGGAGCTCTATCATGACTGCTGCAGATTTATTTTTAGGCAGAAAAGGGTGGCTACGCAGGCATGAGCCCAGTACAGAAGGGCAGATTGCAGCGCCTGCAGAAACGGAATGAGCGAGTGAGACAGGAGGAGGAGAGAGTGAGGCAAACGGAGCTCTGTCGGGACTGCTGCAGATTTCTTTGTGGGCAGAAAAAGATACCAACAGACGCAGGAGCCTGTACAAAAGGGCAGCCTGCAGCGCTAGGACAAACAGAATGAGCGAGTGAGACAGGGGGAGTGAGCAACCTCAATGGGGCTCTGTCGGGACAGCTGCAGATTTCTTTGTGGGTAGGAAAAGGTGTCAATGCAGGCAAGAGCCCAGTACAAAAGGGCAGCCTGCAGCGCTGGGAGAAACAGAATGAGAGATTGAGAGAGGGGGAGTGAGCAAGCTAAATGGAGGTCTATCGTGACTGCTGCGGAGTTCTTTGTGGGCAGAAAAAGGTGGCAATGCAGGCAGGAGCCCAGTACAAAAGGCCAGCCTGAAGCACTGGCAGAAATGGAACAAGCAAGTGAGAGAGGGGGAGTGAGCGACCCTAACGGAGCTGTGTCAGGACTGCTGCAGATGTCTTTGTGGGCAGAAGAAGCTGCCAACGCAGGCAGGAACCCAATACAAAAGGGCAGCATGCAGCAGCGGGAGACACAGAATGAGTGAGTGAGGGAGGGGGACTGAGTGAGCTCAACGAAGCGCTGTTGGGACTGCTGCAGATTTCTTTGTAGGCAGAAAAAGGCAGCAATGCACGTAGGGGCCCAGTACAAAAGGGTAGCCTACAGCGATGGGAGAAACACAACGAACAAGTGAGAGGGAGGGAGTGAGTGAGCGAGCTCAATGGAGCTCTATTGTGACTGCTGCAGATCTCTTTGTGGCAAGAAGAAGGCAACAATGCAGGCAGGAGCCCAGTACAAAAGGGCAGCCTGCAGCATCTACAGAAACGAAACACACGAGTGAGAGAGGGGGAGTGAGCGAGCTCAATGAAGCTTTGTCTGGACTGCTGCAGATTTCTTTGTGGGCAGAAAAAGGTACCAACACAGGCAGGAGCCCACTACAAAATGGTAGCCTGCAGTGCCAGGAGAAACAGAATGAGCGAGTGAGACAGGCAGAGTGAGTGACCTCAATGGAGCACTGAAGGGACAGCTGTGGATTTCTTTGTGGGCAGAAAAAGGTGCCAACGCAGGCAGAAGCCCAGTACAAAAGGGCAGCCTGCAGCACCGGGAGAAACACAATGAGCGAGTGAGAGAGGAGGAGTGAGCGAGCTCAACGGAGCTCTATCGTGACTGCTGCAGATTTCTTTGTGGGCTGAAAATGGCGGCAATGCAGGCAGGAGCCCAGTACAAAAAGCTAGCCTATAGCACTGGCAGAAACGGAATAAGCGTGTGAGAGAAGGGGAGTGAGCTAACTCAACGGACCTGTGTCAGGACTGCTGCAGATTTCTTTGTGGGCAGAAAAAGCTGCCAACAGAGGCAGGAGCCCAGTACAAAAGGGCAGCCTGCAGCGCTCGGAGAAACAGAATGAGCGAGTGAGAGAGGGTGAGTGACCCACCTCAATGGAACTCTGTCGGGACAACTGCAGATTTCTTTTGTGGGCAGAAAAATGTGCCAACGCAGGTAGGAGCTCAGTACAAAAGAGCAGCCTGCAGCACCGGGAGAAACAGAACAATCGAGTGACACAGGGCCAGTGAGCAAGCTCAACGGACCAACGCAATCAACATTCAGCATTGACAAATGCTTGTTTTAGATGAAGTAGGCTTTGGACAACATTGTCGCCCTTCTGGAGGGAATACTCCCTTACAGAAATAATTATATGAAATGTTTCATGCTGCACACATAAAACTACTGTACTCAAGTGATATGTGTGCTGCAAGCATGATTTAAATGTTAAATTGGAACCGTTTGCATGCATAGGGCATGTGTGCAGCAAGCAAGTGTGGAAACCATGATTTTTATGTTAAATTTGGAAAGACTGCATCCATGTGGCATACACGCAAAAAGCAGGGGTCACTGATAACTGCACATGTAAAACTTAAGTGACTGGCTCATGGTCACACCATACACAAGTGGGGGTTGATGAGATTCAAACCCAGGTCTTCATGCTTCCATGTCTCATGGCTTGTAGTTCAGTGCCTTTAGAAATGTAACCATACTGTCTGTACACAAATGGCTCACTTGTACTTTAATACATACTGTATCGCTTTTCAGTTTTCATCTCTTCTTCATCTAATTTTCACAGTTGAACTGTAGCATACATACCAATGGAAACACGTGTTTCCCACTCCCAGTACACAAACTTACCCACAAAACCACTTCATTACTTCTGTCTGGCCTGTACTCCTACTATTTTCTCTCCATAGTTTTGAATGCTTCCATGCACACAGACTTTAATTAGCAATAACTCACCCCCCCCACATGACCAGTCCCCCCATGCACACACACTGTAGCAGGTATGGCCATCCTGTTACAGACTCCCAACAAGCATAGATGTAAGTAAAAAATATGCATACTTGAGTACTATGAAGCAAGAGACATGAGTCTTTAAGAGATGAAGTCCACGCAACAGATTCCTAGAGTGTACCCCTTGAAATGAATGGAGTTATTTTCTATTACCATTTTATACTTTATGATGGTGAGATGAAGAATAATGAAGGCCACTGTTCTACTAACAAGGCCCTTGTTAGTCGAGCAATGACCTTCATTAATCTCTAACTCTCCAACAGTAATGTATAAAACAGTAGTAAAAAAATACCCCCATTCATTTCAATGATGCACACCACTGCAGTCTCCTTTACCCTTTGTCATAATGTGCCTGAGCATGGGGATGTGGAGGTTAGCTACACTGGGGGGGGGGGCATAATCCTGACTATAGTGGGACTCCAATAATCTGTGAATATCATAACGCTCAACTGTCTGTGAATGCAAGGGACAGGTCTAGAGTGCCCGTAACATCTCTAAAAGGTACAATTTATTTGTTTTGACTGAAAAGTGATCAGGAAAAATTCAGAATAAATGGAGGGTAATGAGTACCAATGCCTGTAGTCTAGGTAAAAAGCTCCCCGAAATGGTGGCCTTGATGGAAGAGGGATGCCTGAATATCATGGCAGTCACAGAAACATGGTACACAGAGAACCATGATTGGGATGTCAACATACTAGGGTACACAATCTACAGGAGGGACAGGGAGGGTAGAAGAGGAGGAGGAGTAGCTCTCTATGTAAGGGAAGAGATCAAAGCAAAAGAACTAAAGGGTAAAAAGGGAGGAGAGGAGGCACTGTGGGTCACCCTGGGGACTGGAAATGACACCACAATCTGTGCAGGGGTTGTATAAAGACCCCCAACTCAGGGGAGGAAATGGACGAGGAAATGATAGATGGCATCCTTAGGATGGCTGAGAAAGGGGAGATATTGCTGATGGGGGACCTGAATATGCCAGATGTTAACTGGAGCACCTTTGCTGCAGCCACATCCAAGAGCAGGCCATTCTCGATACCCTACAGAGGGCATGCCTCAGACAGTTAGTATTGGAACCCACTCGGGAAGGGGCAGTCTTAGACCTGGTACTCTCAAATAGGGACAGAGAGAGGATCTCAGATCTAGAAGTGGGTAGCCATCTGGGAACAAGTGACCACAAAACAGCGTGGTTCATGATAAACTTGACTATAGAGTCAAGCCATACAAAAGTGAAGGTACTGGACTTCAGGAGGGCTGATTTTGTCAAAATGGGAGAGTGCTTCAGAAAAGCACTAGCAAACAGGCAAGAAGGTGGGGTGGAGCAACAATGGGGAAACATCAAAACTGCTATCACAGAGGCAACAAGCCTTTGTGTGAAGCAAATAAACAAATCAAAACGAAAGAAAAAAATCACTACGGTTCTCAAAAGAAGTGGCAGGGAAGGTAAGGGAGAAAAGACAGCATTCAGGAAATATAAGGAAACACAGAAAGAGCAGGACAGAGAACTGTACCAGTTAAAGCAGAAGGAAGATGGGAAGGCAGTCAGAATAGCAAAGGCCCAGACCGAGGAAAGGATAGCCAACTCGGTCAAGAAGGGTGATAAAACCTTTTATAGGTACATTAGGTAGCAGAAAAAGACTAAGGCAGGGATGCTGAGGCTGAATAAAGAGGAGGGTGGTTGGGCAGAGAGCAACAGTGAAAAGGCAGTGATACTGAATGAATACTTCTGCTCAGTATTTACAATGGAAGAGCAGGGGGATATACCTAATCCAGTAAATAGAAGCATTCTGCATAGGGGTTTGACACTAACCCTTTCACAGAAGAAAGGGTTCTTAAAGAACTTCTTAAACTGAAGGTAGTTAAAGCAATGGGGCCTGATGGGATTCACCCCAGAATTCTAAAAGAACTAAGGGAAGAACAAGCAACACCACTGACTACCCTTTTTAATAAATCATGGGAGGATGCTGTGGTACTTGAGGACTGGAGGAGGGCAGATGTCATTCCCCTTCACAAAAGTGAGTGCAAGACAGAGGCAGGAAACTATAGACCTGTCAGTTTTATCTCAGTGGTAGAGAAAATGATGGAATCACTTCTGACGGAAAGAATTGTTGAGTACCTAGAGGCCAGTGGGGAACAGGACCCAAGGCAGCATGGATTCACAGCAGGAAGGTCATGTCAGACAAATCTATTTGATTTCTTTGACTGGGTGACCGAAGTAGTAGACCAAGGAGGGGCTGTGGACATGGCCTACCTAGACTTTAGCAAGGCATTTGACACAGTCTCGCAAAAAAGATTAATAAACACATTAGCCAGCCTAGGAGTGGGTCCCAGGGTAACTCACTCGATACTAACCATTTTTTTTCCTTGCTGAAATTCTGCCCCCCACCCCAAAAAAGAATGTTGTCCTGATTTTTCTCCCCAGCTCTATTCCATTCAATATCCATCCCCTGTCAGTCATGAAGCCACCCAAAGGAGAAAAAATGTGAAAAACACATCAATATTTCAGTCCTTCCTCCTTCCCCAGTCCTCCTGTAAAAAAAATGATTTACTTTTATTTACCAGGCCATGTGGCCAGAACCTGCAGCATGGCACAGTGTGCCACCAGCCCAGTTTTCAGTCTGCTCCCCTTCTCTTCTTCTGCCAGAAGCTGGATGGTGGAACCAACCATCACATGTCCCCATCATGGTCCAGGACCAGGTCATCTCACCAGCTGAACCCACCCAACCTGGGATGCTTTCTTCTTGCTTGATTGCTGCTGCACTGCACTGCTCAAGGCCCATGAAGGACACCCACACCACTATCCCCACTGCTGCTAAACCTAGCTTGCTGCTGTGGGCGTCTGTGCTGTTACTTTTGTTTGCAAGTTGAGCTTAGTAGAGTAAGTAGGTAGCCTAGTCTTGAGTTAGCTTCTAGCTTACCCTTTGCCCTTTCAGTCACCAGGGAAGATGAAGACTCACTAAGAGTAGATCAACAAAAATAAGCTGCCACAACACTGCTATTGAGAGTTCAGTGCTCACTGACTCCTTCAAGCTGTAGTGTGCAGTCTGTTTACTCTGTGGTGGGAAAGACAGTGTCGCACTTGCAAGGTTCATGCACTGTTTCTTGGCTGGAGCTCATCTACATCACATGTGATTGTACAACCACTAGTAGTTGGAGAGAGTGGACAACACAATACAGACACAGTCAAGTCTGGAGAGTACCTCCAACATGAGCACACACAGGCCAGGTGGGCACTTATTGTGCAAAAGGTTAAATCTAAATTTAAAGCCGTTGTTGCAACACCATAAGAACACCCTAGGCACAAATACGGGAGGGTGGGGACAACTGCTCCCCTCTGCCTTACCTAAATGGCACCCCTGCTTAATGGTAGAAATTTATTCTCAGGTGCTAATGCAATGGTTTCCACTGTGTTGTGAGGTACTGTATCTCCATGTTTCACAATGTGTCCCGATTATCATGTGGGTCAGAGACCCTCATTGTCCCTCATTCGGAGTGTTCATGTCCTTCATTTCAGTGGTAAAATGTGAGGCATGGTGCATGCTTCCAAGACCCTACTCAGCACAAGGAGTGCTCAGCATGGCCATATAGTGTATACAATCAATATAGAATGACACAGGGAAAGTGAGTGAGATGAAACAATAATGGAGAAACACATTTGTAGCACTAAATATGCATAAGGGATTTGAATGGTCCAAAATAAAAAGGACAGGCTTCACAACACAGAGGCCCTTCTTAGTATAACTGTATGGGGGATGTTGACTGGCTATATCCTAGGCATTTAATGCAGTAAACGAACAATACAACTTAATGGTGATTTAATGACAAAAATCAAAAACCATTAAACAACTTGCAAAAGGATCAGAATTAATTTGTTTACTTAGTTGTTATGGGAATTCAAATACAAATGTAATTTAATGACTCTAATTGCTAGCAGTAGTATAAGCAATAGAAACAGATGTGATATTTTAAATGAGATTTGCACCCACTTAGCTGCTGCACATATGGCAAGTGTGCAGCATGTGAACCTGATGTGATGTTTAAATGATGTTCACACCAGCTTAACTGCTGTAGTCATGTTAAATGTGCAACACGCAAACCTGATGTAATTTTTAGATGTTCACACCAGTGTACTTGGTGCACACCTGTCAAGCTTGCAGCATGTGAACCTGATTTGCTTTTTAGACCTGGTTCACTTAGGATCACGTTGCATATGTGAACCGCATGCAAACATTGCACAATTAAATATGCGGCATGCATTCTGAATGAACACAGCACACTTTTATTTCTGTAAGGGCTGCAACAGTCTTAATAGACTGCTCCACTATATGAATAGGGACAGCCTAGGAGTTTTATTGAATTTACAAAATAATTAGTCAAGGATGCGGGTTTGAGACCCAGAGTATTCAAAACAATTTGTGTTTCTTGTTCAACCAAGGTAACATTACACAATGGATATTACAATAAGTTACAACACATATTACACAGAATAAAAACAGCACATGTACAAACTTCATGTTTCATACTACAGAATCAGGCATATATACACTAGCATCATAACATTTGTTAAAATAATATTTTCCCATTGCCCACAAGGGAGCACCTTTTATTATTGCACACTCAATGTGTTGGCAGTATTGCATTATCTATTTTCTTCTTATTTTTCCAACACATCATTCTTAATTTTTAAAACTCCTGTTAGAAATGTTGCAGTGTTTTCAGCAGTTTACCTATGCCACAGTGACATCTACAATGGTAACATCCCCGACAGCGACAGACACAATGCCAAGTGTTGGCATTGTACTCTCAAGGATATGTGTGTGTGTGTACTTTCTTTGGGGGGGGCTGTGCCCCTGAACCCTCCATGTGGGGGGCTGTGCCACACACAAAACCTGTTTTTTAGGGATAAAACTCTGAGTCAGAGTTGTCTTGGGGTCGGGGAGGGGGAAAAACACTAGGAGATGCACTGCCAGTGTCAGCTGGGACCATCACCGCGACCTGATGCTTTCAGGCAAATTCTGTCACTGTGATGGTCTTTGGTGTGGCGGTGTCACTCTATGGTAGGCATACTGTTTTCAGAATCCTCAAAAAAAAAATTGGATGTAGAATGATAAATAAAGGATCATAGTCAGCCTCAGAACAGGTTGTTAAGCTATTCATTAAGTTGAAATTTCTAGGTTTAGAATATAATGGGCATATTTTTATGGCATGAACAATAGAATCTGAATAGCCCTTATTGCATTGGCAAAGATAATTAATGTGATCTTTTCTTAGTTCTGTTTTTTGATTAAAGTACATGTATTTAGAGGTAATAACCTCAAATCTAACCCAAGTCAATAATCTCTCGTCTGGATGTAGTGGCATAATTATGTATTCCTCTATAGAATGATTTATTTGATCATTTTTATACCACTGTGCACACTTTTGTTCCCTGATTTTTTTTCATATCGTCAGTCTGTGCCAGGATAAACAGGTTTTGTTTGAGTGTTGAAGGATGTAGAAATTCTGACATTCTTATTGTAATCTGACAAACGGTGTTGCTTTTTAATCTTCATCAGTGTATTGTATAATTTATTTATCCATTGTGAATTTCTCTTTTCTTTAAACCAATTTATCTTTTCAGTTAGACATAGTTTTGGGAGGGTATTGTATTCATTATTAATTATTTTAAACCAGTATATTGCTTGTCTAAGTTATTTTATACTATTAATACTTACCCTTCCTAATTCTGCCCTTACCATGAGCATTAGATGTAGCCATAGAGACCTTCAAATGAGCCTTATGATAATAGGATAAGGGATTTTCCAGATTATTTGTGTCATATGTACCCCAGACTGCAGCTCCATAGAGGAGTATTGGGTTAAATGTGGCTTCTCCAGCCTCTGAAGCTGGTATAAGGGAAATCCCTCTAAACTTATAATTGAACTTAAGTAAAGCCTGGGCTGCTGTTCTAGCCTTTGTTATTTGTTGTTTGATGTGTCTTCCCCAAGTAGTGGAAGAAGCAATTAAAACACCCAAGTAAGTATATTCTTTCACCACCTCCACTTTTTTCTCCCCTAAAAATATTTTAGTTCTGAACTGTTTACACAATTTTTGACCAAAAACAATAACATTACTTTTGTTCAGATTTATTTTAATTTCCAGATAAATACAAGTTTGAAAAAATACACCTTTTTTTGCAGGCACTTGTAACTGGTGATGCTTTGTGAGTTTTGAGTAAAAGACCACTTTATAGTGAAAAGTTTTGTATTAAACAATGCTTGCATTATTAACCCCCTTCTTTCATTTTCTACTGTTAGGGATTTATTTATTGTTTCCCATGTTATTGGAGGAGGTACTTGCAACCCCTGATACTGCTGCCTTGATTGGTTGACCCACATTTTCTAAGCAATTTCCTTTATCTCAACCATAATATAAACTGGGGTTTCCTCATCATTTCTATCTCGATATATCAGTAGAAGTTTATCTTTCTCAGTAGTCACTTCTAGTTCAGCAGATAGGAGATGGTGATTTATTTATTTTGTTACTGACCTGGGTGGAAGTGATTAAGAGTTTTTCTTTCTTTATATCTATATCCATATATATATATATACATATATATATATATATATACACACACACACACACACACACTTCTTTCCTTTTCTAATTTGACATTTTTTTTTATTTTCTACATCTTATTCATAATTTTATGACTTTTAATGTACATGTCCCTATCCTGAACAAGTAATTCTGAAGTCAAAGAACAAGTCAAAGTTAGGTATCTAAGTATAAGCAAATAACCCACAATAATAATAATAACCACTCAATTAAAACTCTTAGGGCCAGCTATTCAAAACTTTGCCCCAGGGCTAAATTAGCATTGCCCGGCAGGCAAATTTAGCCTGGAATAAAACACAAGCTATATTATTTATTTGCTTTTGTTAACCAGGTAAGCACACTAGACAGCCAAGTGCCTATTTTCAGGTGCAACCAGGGAAGATACAAGGTACGTACAAATCATCAAGCCGAGGCAGGGTAACATACAAGATCATCCAGCATAATAAGTAGAAATGTAGATAACAGCATGTGGGACTACAGGCATAACAGGTTAATAGGAAGATAGCAACAGAATACATAACATATAGCTAGGCAGAGCAACAACAATATACTCAAAAGGACTAGCCCAGGGCAAGAGCTTTTGAATATAGCATGGGAATGAGACTGAGCAAACTGGGCTGGGAGTGGAGGGCAAACTTAGCCCTGGAATAAGACAGCTGTGAATATTGCAACCAGTAAGTGCAAAGCCACAACAACAACACAGTGCACAGCAATGTGAAGCTAGGTAGAGGTATACTATGTGGCCAATGTGTGAGCCAGCAAATGCGTGGACCCAGTACAGCTGCAGGCAGCAGCGCACGGGAATGTACAGTATGCAAAACTGTATAAAATTCCCCGAACCGTTAGCACCATGCTAACTTGTTAGCATGGATTTAGAGCACAGCTAAGCTGTTTACCAGGCGCTACACTTTGCCATATTCAAAAGTGACATGCAAATGAGCCTTCTTAGGTAATCCATGGGCAAACAGGCACATTTGCATCTCATTATGTAAACAATAATACCCAACAGCGTGGGCGGTATTGGGAAATACCGGTCCGCCCAGAGGCGTAATGAGGCCCGACGCCGCAGGTGGAGGGCCTTATAGCCCCTGGAAGGTCCAGTATTTCCCAATACCGCCCACCCTGGAGGGTATTATTGCACTTAGAAAATGGCTTGTTTGTGACATTTTAAATAATAAATAAAAAAATTGAAAAATATGCCTGACAAATAAAAAAAATATATATATATTTTTTTTTTCTTGTTAAGTAGTCCCTGCAGTGTGGCATTTTTGCCAGTAGATGGTGCTGATGTTTACTACAGTCTGCATTGCTGCCCCGTGGCTTCCTGGGACTTGTAGTCCAAAGGGACAACCATGGGTAAGGCAGCAACCTTTGTTGTATAAAATGGCCCTAGTTCGTTCCGTTTTTTTTTTGAAGGCAACAACGGAACAACCGTGATTGCAAAGGACCAGAAGTTTAAAAAGTCAGGAGAGCTGTGCGCATCGGTCGGTGAACGCGGTCAGTAAAATTAAACTTCAAGCCCCAGACACTGTCATATGGTAATTATTGTTGGTTAGCAGGGACGCCAGGGCTGAACAAGAAGGAGAGACAGCTGCAGATGACAGAGCGGCTACGTCTGCAGTTACTGTGAGTATCATGTGAAAAAAAAACGAAGAATGGATCCCGAGCGTGAGAATGAACAACCAAGTGGAAGAATGGAGAGCTGAGCGCTGGTGATGGGAAATTTGTTTGAGCTGTCATTGGGAGTAAAAAAATTAAAACGTTTTATGTGATCAGGTTGAAATTGTATAATTCAACTGACAACTGTTTGGGAGGGAGCATCACCTCCTAGATTGCTTACTCACTGTCTCCGGTAGTGGTAGCGGTAAGCACATGAGGTGCTTAATTTACTGGTTTGCTGCTTTTTTTAAAAAAACAGCGCATGAAGGATACAGTGATGCGAGTGACGGCTTCGGGGACAACTACCTTGTGCAAGTACAGTTTGAGAAAGTGCAGTTAGGAAAGTGGTGCCGTTTTAAAACAAGACTGCTGTTTTCATTCTCCTGACCACAAAATCTGGGTTACTTTATTTACTGCTAGCTGCTACTCAGGGAAAGTAAATGGGAGGGCACTAGTCTCTCGCTAAGCGAGAGAAAAACATGGCGGTGATTTTAAATTTCATCAGCAGCCTTCAGCCAATGAGGAAGTAGGCTTGGGAGCAGGGTAGAAGGGTACCTTGTGAAGTGGCACTTTGGCTGGCACTTATTTTTAGCTGGGCATCTATTGAGAAATAAATGCCCAGCTTGGAGGCAGTGTCAGCCAATCAGGGTTGAGAATTATTTCTTGCCATTTTCTAAGTGCTGCTTAGCATACATTACCATGTAGTTTGCCCAGTACTACTGTATGGTGCACACAGCTCCACCTTTTGGTTGGAATGGCAGTACAGGCTGGAAGCTGCAGGCCAAGACATGCTCACAGCGTCCCTTGTTGGTCAGCATGGATTACAGAGCAATCTAGCTCACTCTCTCTCTCTCTATATATATATATATATATATGTATACTGTGTATATATATATATATATATATATGTATATATATATATATATATATATATATATATAAATATATATAGATAGATATATAGATATATATATAAATATGTATATATACTGTATATATATATATATATATAATGGTAGCATGGTAGTGCTACCATAGTTAGGGTTGAGGAGCCATTTCTATGTTAAACCCCAAAAGTTTGCACCATAATAACTTTGCAACCGTTTAACAGATTTGGCTGAAATTTGGAATACACAATCAAGAACCATAGGCCTTGGTATCTGCCAAGTTTTGTACCAGTCGGATACACAGCTGCGGAGTTATTAAGCATGATTTCCGTGTGCGTTTACGCTCTTTCTGCAATTCTACGGTCGCGCGTACAGGTCACATGGTTTGCGCGACCAGCCCAAAATCTTCAGGGAATGTGCGGCCGGGGTCCCCGATGTGCCTTTTGAAGATTTGGTGAAAAAATATTAAACGGTTCAAAAGTTATTCAAAACAATTTCCCATTATAAGTCAATGGGAAAAGTTAACAAAAGTTCAACACTTTCGCAAATGCATTTTACTTTGCAATGGGCCTGTTACTTCACAAATTGGCCATTTTGTTTTCAGTTGGTGATTAGAAAATGCTTGGCATTTAAATTTGGGACCCTCTAGCAACTTAATTCTTTTTGTATTCACTAGTCGGACCCTGAGGATGCTAGTCATGTCTTTATTTTGGGGTAAAACACCCCAGAAATATGTTTTCAGATTTCTGGAAAAGTAGCACCATGAAGTACTTTCGTGCTCACGAAAGTGTCGCTAAATGTTTGTGAAAGCTTTACTAGATTGCGACAGTAATTTTCTAGTCTGTGGGAAAATGACAGCAATTCTTTGGCACTGCACTGCAAAAGAACGGTTGGGAGTTTTGGGCTGAAATTTGGAGGGAACGCAGCAGACATCTCACAGATGTGCCTTACAGTGTTGTATTGAAAAAATATTACATGGCAGCAAAGTTACGGCACTCCAAAGTTGATGTTTTTTCCCATAGGATAACATTACTGCGCCCGATGCATTACAGGAATCCTTTGGCACCCTGCTGCAAAATAACGGTTTGGTCTTTTTTCCTGAAATTTGGAAGGAAGACAGCCAACAGCCCACAGATGTGCATTTCAGTGGTTTGGTGAAAAAATATTACAGGAAGGCAAAGTTATGGTGCTCCGAACTTCTCTTTTTTCCCGTAGGATAACATTACGGCATTTGCCGCGCCTTTCAGGGCCCGAATCTTGGAAACGGTGCGAAATACGGACTTTTCATCGGAAAAAGTGGTATATCTCAGGAACCCTACGACGCAGAAAAAAAATTTAAAAGTCATATGATTTATGACTGTCCTGGCTAGTTTTGTAAACAGTTTTATTATGATAGCAATAAGCCACTCCCAGGTATTATGTTAATGGTCAGTTTATCACTGTCTAGTGACATGTGGCACTCGGCTATGCCTCATTCAATATTAAACCCCTACAGGGTGATTAACAGACCATTTAACATAACTGTTGGTCATGCCTTATTGCTTAATTGTCTTTATGAGTAGATACTCTCCCCTCTGCTAGGCACTGCAGCAGCTTTGCAACACAGTGTCCCACCCAGTTACACCATACACTGTCTAATTACTGGAGAATGGTTGTGAATATGAACTCATGAAGATGAACAGTGTAACTTGATCATTACAGTCATCGAAACCTTAGTGTGATTATAACTGACAGAGTCAGTGATAGAGAATAACCCCTACTGTCCTAGTACACTTACCCCATTGTGAGTTAAATCAATACTAAAAGACATTCTGTTTATATCTACACCATACCTACTTGATTCCTGTTGTACCACAATTAACATAGTTATCACTTTGATAGCATCAGTGACAGAAGTGTGGCAAACCCAAACACTAGGCATACAGCCTGAGTATGAAACAACTGTTAAAAAAATTACACTGTGTCCATAAGTGGCATAGATCACTCATTGCAACAATAGTAAATGTATTACTATTTGAATCAGTTAGTCATCACAGATGCAATGAGATTGTCTTTATCAGGTGCAACATACTCAGTAAGTGCCTACAGGAAAATCTATCCTATATACATCTCCGATACAGGTACGTCATTGTTGACTCAGTAGTGCTATGATATTTAGAAGTTGCTTGGCCTGATCCATGCAATTACATTGTTTCTTACAAAGAATACTTACTGCATCTTTAGTATTGAAACACACTGAAGGTCTATGTATGTACATCAGCAGTACACCTTCATCAGTAAGAATACATCTGATACTGGCGGTACGAATATCACAGCATTGAACAGGCAATGCTTTTCCATACGTTTACATCAGCCTCTCTATCTTGAGTAAACCATTGCAGTAAATGTACTACTATGTAAATCACACACTAAATGTAACACTACTTTTATCTTGAGCATGCTAGTGTCTTGTAGTTAATTTATGTACTTCTCTTAATTAATGTATACTCACTAGTGTTAAAACCTTTCTACAACTGTCATCATGCACCTTCAGCATTTATATTGACTAACGGCACAGTACCAGTTGTGGTGTGGTGTGGGGCATCGGTAGGTAAGGCCATGCAACTACTAAGTGTGGTACGCTGTGTGCAGCTGCAATCAGGGATGTGTACATTTGGTGTACATGGCCTCAGTTTGCTGTTGATCTCCACTGAGCATGCAGTACCTGGTCAGGTGGGTGGGGATGTCTCGTAGTACATTTAGACAATTGTTTGTTATTTCTGTCACCTGCTGCTGGATGTCTGTCATTGGTTGTGTTGACTTGGTCCTCCCCCATACTTGCATGTGTGTGTGTGTGTCTGTGTGTGTGTGGTGCTGGGGGTGAATTCAGAGTTAGGGTTTTCAACCCTAATAGCGAATTTCCTCACTTTTGTCGCTGTGGAACAACCCTAACTAATGCATTAAACTGAGTTTTTTGCCTCTAATACATACATATAGTATATATCAATGCACACTGCCTGATTCCACACATACCCAGGAGGACAGCCACCATGCCTCACAAGTGTCCCTCAGTACGGGGGTCAGCCCTCATTTGGACCCTTAGCACTCCTCTGTCCTTCATCTATCCCTCATGGAAAAGGTGCTGCCCACACAGTGAATGTGCTGTGATATTAGACACACTTAACAGTCTAACCTACTAGATCCAAACTATATTTATGACAGGTGAACACTATGGTTGTCACAGTGTTCTGCCTTGTATCTACATGTCGGAGGACATGTCCCTCATTCTGAGGGTCTGTATACCTCATCATCCCTCAGTTTGAGTGTCCAAATGTATCCATGTCCTCCATTTCAGTAACAAAGCATTGAGAGGTATGACAGACGACCTCCCCCACACGATCCCTGAACCCCAGTAGGCTCCAATATCACTGATATCCCTGGTGTACTAGTGGTCCCTCCACCGCCAGCACAATCCCCGAACCCTGGTAGCCCCAAATATCACAGTAATACCTGGTGGTCTAGTGTTCCCCTCACCCGGAAGTGCACCACCCATTTTCCCGTACACAGAATATGTACTGCACCGGCAACTGGCTCGGCCCTCCTCTCACCACCATGGCTGATCGCCAACTGTGGTATGCATGAGCGCTTCATCAGTAGTGCTCATGCATGCAGCAGTTGGCAGCTGGTTGTGGCGGTGAAAGGAGGGCTGAGCCGGTCTCCAGCACTGTACATCTGCTGTGTATGGGATGACAGGCGGTGCACTTCTGGGTAGGGGGACCACTAGACTGCCAGGTATTACTGTAATATTTGAGGCTACCAGGGGGTCAGGGATCATGCCGGGGTTGGGGGGACCACTAGACTACCAGGGTGAACTTTACATACTGCTGCTACGGGGGTCGGGGATCATTTTGGGGGGTGGAGGGACCACTAGACTAATATGCTGCACAGCCAGCATTCCTGACCACTCCCCTAACTCCTGCCCCTGCATACATTTACTTTTAGTATTAGCGTTATTACACAGTACTGGCACTATTAAGGCTTCTGAATATTGCAGCCTGACACTCATCCAGCGCTATTCCAGCACTACGGCTTTGCACCAGGTGCAATGCTTTGAATATCTAGCCCTTAGTTAATATCCAAAAAGACTGGGTAATAATTAATTAGGAGTTAGGACAGGTATAAGAGTATTGAAATGAAAATATATTAAATTATACTAAAGTCTCAATGGATCTATATAGAGTTAATAAAGACTTGATAACCCTTAAAAATAAAATGTAATAAAGTGTTTTAACTTGATTAACACTTATTAACAATACCTCCAGGTTTAAGGTCAATAAGCCTTATTTAAACCTAAATTAGCTAGCTAACCACTTTGTATCTGTGTGGACACCAACCAGGATTGGAATAGTTCACAAAAGTAAGCTTAACAATATATTACACAAAGTAAGTGTAAAAATATATTATAAAAAATCTGGTTCAAAGTCAAGTTCAAAAGTCCAGTCTTCACCTTTCACCACTCACTCTATGAAATATCTTTTACATAGCTGGCACAGTTAATCCCAAAATAGAATGAGAAGATCTTACATTAAATATTTAAGTGAGTTTTTTCAGCGGATATCAGACGTCAATCAACTAGACTCCAGTTCTTAAAGGCTTCTTATAGGCCCCTAATTTTCTGCTTAGTTCACACTTGATGTACTTTAGCAGAGAGTTCAGAACAAATCTCAGAATTTCTCCACAAATCTCTAGCTTAAAACAAAAGTTCAAAAAAGTGCAGATTGCTTAAATTTAGATATACAAGGTCAAAGTGGCTAAAATGATGATAGCAGGAACACACTTGTTCTCAAAAATAAGAAAAAAAACAGAATGAGCACTCAGATTGCATCTTTATTCATTAATCTGTTCCTCAGAAAGAGGCTTAAAATATATCTTTGTCATGGTTCATATATTTTAGCCACAGCCCAAATTCAGGCTACAGCTACTTGTGTATATAAACGATTTCTATCTTAAATTTGTAGGCATTGAGGTTATCAAATGAATATTAAAAAGTAGATCTTTGTAATATATCAAACCTCAATTGACATCCACTAGCATAATTTATTTATTTAAAAGCATGAGTTTAAAAGGGAGCATATACTACATAACTTGTAAAAAGGTGATCAACTTGTTTTCAAATTTCCCAAAGAGCTCATGAAGCTCCTAAACTTATAAAGCATGCTCCGTGAACCATTCACCCATAGAGGGAGAGTGCCCACTATAAATTTAGCATTAAAAACTCTCATTTTATTTTTACCCTTATTATTGCAGTTATTTATATACTTCACCCTTGCTCCTTCAACTATTTTCTCAGCCACCAAATCACCATAGAGAGCAAAAGACCAGTAGTCAACTATATTGTCTTTCTCAGACAAATTTTTTAAAAGCTCAATCAGAGAATGAAATTTGTGTACAAATAGTTGTTAGAGCAAAAGGGTTCATAAAACCTCAAGTTCTCAGTCTATCCAACTACAAACACTTCCAAATGTCCAGGGATGTAGCCAGATAATGAAAATGTATACACCATGACAATGTTTGTTGGCTCATCTGACACAGTAACCATACCTTTTTGTATACCATTTCACTGTATGTTACCCCAATCTATGTACTAGTAAACAGTAAGTTGTAATACATTGCTACCTCAGAACACCCACATACCACCCCAGTGCTTGTACAATGTTGTTCATGGGGTGCAAAGACAATCACAGTGGCCAACCATTCTAGTTGTGTCTCTTGGGAGTGAAACTGCAAAAAGGATCAGCTGGCTTTGGCCTGCATTGCATTAAGCAATGTGGCAGTGCAGAGCCTTGTTGTTGCCACCCCCACAATAAAATTGTACACCATGGAGTACGTACAGTATGTCTTCCTACACCCATGCAAAAGGCAACTTCCAAACTTCCAGCAAAGCATTTATCACTTAGTTTGGAAGCACAAAATGCTGAGAATTTCAATAATCCACCTCACTCAGTTTCCCAAACGATGTCTGCCAGAGAACACCAGGCATGTGTTTTAGCGAAATCATGCGTTACTTACTGAATTGCTTAATTAGCTAATTACCTAATTTTACTTAATTACTTGATATTGTTTGATTGTTGCCCTTCATTAAATAGTTGGAATCCTAAGGCTGGTGGTCACTGCTTTACATTGCACCCAGTCTCCTACTTAAGAGAGCAATTCCAGTACTATATTGCAGCCGGTGTCTATCAAAAGTTAATATTCCCCCCTGCTGTGCCTTTCAGCCAATCAGAGAACTCCTAGTGTCTAACCCATTTTCTAAACACTGTGCGACCTATGTGTGGATCTTATACTGTATATGCCATCTTGACTTGTCACCTGTTGCTTGCTTTCAAAAATGGGTGCATGCTGCCCATGAGTATAAATTACTATGGCTCAAGGCTTCTCCAGCAGCTGACAGTCTCACTCTGCACCCACAAAGTCTGCATCTTGAGCATGCAAAACTCAGGGCAGAACCTTCTTATCTTGCATCATCAGTGGTTGTTGACCCACCAGTTGCTCCCCTGTGGGAATGTCCTTGCTCAGGGCAGAGCTTTAGCTGTCACTGAGGCTGTTAACCAACCAGTTGCCAGCACCTCTTGATGTAAAATTTAAGACTTCAACTGCTGAGGGGTGGGGCTCTTTAGCCCAAGGGGGCTCATTTATCTGCTGAACAGGTTCAGCAGCACCTTCATAAGCTATTCTCTCTACAACTACTTAAAGTTCAGCTGGCCAGCTCTTAGGCTCATTGTCACTGGTGGCCATTGACCCATTGGTTGCTGTGGGAAGGCTGGCTGGGTGCCTTCAGAGGTTGTTGCTGTCCTCCTCCCACCTTGGGGGAGGGCCTCCTGTGTGGGCCCCCTTGTTCTGCAAGTTTGCTCACAGCCCCTCACAGCATCCTATTAGAGGGATATAGTGAGAGCCTTCGTTCGAACTGGCTCTCCCCTGAATTAGGTTTCTAAATTCCAACAGAGCCATCACTAAATATAACCCAAACCTGAAGGGAAGGCAACCTAGGTGTTGGATCCCCAATGGTTTCCTCTTCAGAGGGTGGTTTTCCTCTCCTCCATGCTGACGGTCATAATACCTAGCTAGTTAATATCATAGTAGATTCTTAGGTTACCTAGGTAGGTTCCGCTGTTGGATAGAGTTGGATGGTGGCTCTCCTTTACCATTTCCTCTCTCCTTAGGAAGTCATGCCCTGCTGCTCAATTTTTATACCTACCAGCTCTCAGTCCGTGTATTTTTCTGCTCATCACCAGTGGCTGTTAACCCAGCAGTTGCTGTCACTTCATGCTCCTCAGCCTTCGTAAATACTGCTTGTTGCTCAGCACTCTTTTTGGACACCTCCTAATGTACCTTTAGCCTAAGGGAATCCTTCTCAAGCACCTCTGTGGTGGAACCCTGCTCCTTGCTTTCAGTGCCCCTACAGGGTGGTATTCCTCTTGGAATAGAGAGGTGAATGATCACAAAGGTCTAGCAACAAGTTTCAGAATCATAACACTAAACTAAGTTGTATAAGGCCATTGAATTGAAAGGCTTTTCCTGTGGTTCAGTGGGCCAAAGCATCCAGCCACACACTCTGTCTGTCATAAGGCAGTTCTTCCAGCATCACTCAGAAGCGTTTTTCTGCTGCCCTACCATCCTCCCCTTCTCCTACTCCTCCTCCTCTAGCAGTTCAGCTCTGTACTCAGAGCTCCTTTGTAAGGTACCTTTAGCCTAATAGACTCCTTCTCGCAGCACCTCAAGGGGTGGAACCCTCCTCTAGGGTTCATTGCCTTTGGTACCCCTACAGGTTGGTATTCCCCATGGAAAAGCAAATAGCCATAAAGATTTATCAACAAGTTGCAAAAGCATAACACTGTACTAAGCCATGTAAGCCCACTGAATTAAGAAAGAAATCTTGAAGGCTCAAGTACACTAAAGCTGCTAGCATGCAGGCTAAGAACACAGAAAGCCAGGGCCCACACATGTAGATTATGCACCATGAAACAGGGCTAAGGGTAAGTAACAGAATAATTTCATACCTATTATGATTCTGTATATCTAGCCAAATAACCCAACTGCAAGAACAGACAGATGTGTATTTACAGCATAAATGCATGGTGTTGTGCCCCGTTACTTGAGATGAAGTTGCTGAGGTACTAACAAGCATTTGTCAATGTCGAATGTTGTCTCGCTGGCATTGGTAGTGCAGGAGTTAGAGATGCATGATAGGAATGGCAGTGAAGTATTGAACTGATGCCAACCTCACCCCCACCCTGAAGAGACACATTTTCAACATAGGCATTTTGGGACCTCCCCTCATGAACAGTGGCACTGTGATTTTGTTAATCTGTTCCAAAAGTTGATTTCCCACAGCGAACACGCCATTCTGTGCCACAGGTGTGAAAACACATTTTGGGCAGGATGTGAAAAATGACAGCTGTACTTTTCATAAGGAAGTGAGAAAAAGAGGCAGTGTTGAAAATCTAGCATGAAAATATTGCAAATTTGCAAAGTTACAAGGTTGCGTGGAAACTGCCCAACGCACGCTTGTAACACAGTCATTTTATGGACTTTCATCACCAAATTTTCAACATACACATTTTAGGACCTCTGCTTATGAACAGTGCCACTGTTATTTTCTTAAACTGTCCCAAAGACTGAGTTCACACAGCGACCTCACTATTCTGCGTCGGACATGCAAAAACACATTTTGGCCAGGATATGTAAAATGACAGATATACTGTTCATAAGGAGGTGTGAAAAAATTTCAGTGTTGAAAATCTGGAGCGAAAATAATACAAATTCACAAAGTTATGAGTGTGTGTGAAAAATGACAGCTGTACTGTTCCTAAGGAAGTGTGAAAAAGAGCCAGTGTTGAAAATCTAGCATGAAAATATTGCAAATTTGCAAAGTTACAAGGGTGCATGGAAACTGCGCAACACATGCTTCTAACACAGACATTTTTTGGAGCTTTCTCACCAAATTTGCAACATACACTTTTTGAGAGCCCACCTCATGAACAGTGGCACTGTCATTTTCTCAAACTGTCCCAAAAAATGATTTGCACAGCGACCGCGCAATTCTGCGCTGGAAGTGCGAAAACACGTTTCAGCCAGGATATGTAAAATGACAGCTACTATACTGTCCTTGAGGAGGTGTGGAAAAATGCCAATGTTGAAAATCTGGAGTGAACAGTGGCACTGTTATTTTGTTAATCGGTCCTGAAAGGTGATTCTGTGTAGTGACCGCAAAAATCACCTGTCGGGACCAAATAACGTCATGACAGTGGCTGAATTCATGAGGAGGGGCCACAACAACCCTGTGTTGAAATTTTGATGCCAAATTCCCAAAAATGCTTGAGATACGCACCAAAGTTGAAAAAACCCTAGTTATGCCATTATACAACTTACCGGCATTTCTTCAGTTGGCGGTTGGTTGAAGAGTGCATCGTGTTCCTGGTCCACCAAGATCGTTGTGCCGGACTCCAGAGGTAGTATGGGGTGGGGGTGGGGAGGCAGGGTGCGCAGAGGGTGGGTGCGGGTTGAGGGAGGGAGCAGGACAGACCGTGAGGGACTGTTTTCTTTACAGATAAAAAAAAAAAACATTGTGGGACTTTTTTTTTTAGAGTATGGCATGCTGAGGTTGTCTCCAGCATGCCACCTGAGTATTTGGAGGGGGCTTAGCCAACAGGGTATTGGGCACCCCCCGTCAGCACATACTGAAGGGGGGGCAAGAGCCGAGGGGTATTGGGCACCCCCCTCAGCACACAACAAATGGGGGGGTGCATTATGCCGACAGGGAGTGGGCTCCCCCGTCAGCATATGAACTGGGTCAGGGCATGCTGACAGGGGGATTGGGCACCACTGAAGTCAGCATTGTGGCAGGCAGTGGTGGTAGTTACTGCTGCCATGTTTAGTACAATGCTTCACCAGGGAAGGCACGTCGGGAGGTGCCGCTGCATGACGAGCTTGGATCTCATTGCAGCAAACCTTTTCTTAGATCTGGTGGCCAAGTTACGTGTTGCTGGTGTCAGCACCTGCAGATGCTGCATTGGGGAATGAGGGACACACCTACTGATGCATGCCCTGCATTCACCCACAGTGGCCGCACCTCCAAATCTGCTACTACTGCAATATGTTGGCTGGCACGGAAGCGCAAGCCAACATAAAAAACAGTAAAACAGGGAAATGCCTGGGATCTGAAGGATTCCTTAGGCATTTTTTTTTTACTTTATTTATTTATTCATTACAAATCGGGCTTACAACCTTTGAGTCAGAGACTCATTTACAAAGGCACCTCGTCACAGGGGGCAGACATCAAGACAGTTATTACAGTGCAGATTAAAACAGAGGATAACATTACAAGTGCAGTAAAAGGAACATTTAACATAGATACACTTGGGTTACATAATGTAGTAGTTTGTATGTTACTTAGGTTACATAATGTTACAAAATTGTGAGTTACACTCATGGATATAGTAAGTCCTCAGAGAAGAGAGTGGGTTACATCCCTGTTTGGACCTAGTAGGGAAGGGGTAGGTCTGAGGGAAGGAGAGGCTGTCCAATGGAAGTTGTCGAGCCAGGGTGCAAGGCGGGCGGGAACCACAGGTTACAACAGGGGGTTAGTTGCACCTATAACAGCGGGTATTAAAGATATGGTTCCGAAGGGCTGTTTTGAAGAAGCCAATTTTTGGCAAGTTGGAGATGCAGCTAGAGAGAGAGTTAAACCAGGTGGGGGCTCGGTAGAGGAAGGATCTCTGGGCAAGAGAGCTCTTGGTTCTGGGCACCTTGAAAGTGGCCTTAACAGAGCTACTGGTGGTGATGGATGAAGATGGCTGCTGTAGGGAGGTGGAGACTCCCGGGGGGGGGAGAGTCCTAGCAGAGATTTCTTACAGAGAAGGCAGGTCTGGTAGAGCAGTCGCTCCTCAAAGTTGAGAAGATTGGTGGTAGTATAGAGAAGGCAGGTATGAGTTTGGCTGGGGGCAGCGGTCAGGATCCTACAGGCCTTATTGATGGAGAGTTGGATTTTGGAGAGGGCAGTGTTGTCAGCTACAGCATAGTTGGGCAAGCCATAGTCCACGAGGGATGAGACGGAGGCAGTGATGGCCAGTCTGAGGGCAACCTGAGGCAGGCAGTCCCTGTGCCAGTATAGCAGGCCAATCCAAGATTCAATGGTGGCTGACAGGGCATTAATGTGGGTGTGGAAGGAGAGGGCAGTATCGAACGTGATGCCTAGGTACTTGTATGTGGTCACTTGTTCTAACGGGTGAAGAGTGTTGGGGATAATCAAGAGGGGGGTATTTTTAACTTTATTTTGGTGGTGGGAGAAGAGCATTGATTTGGTTTTCTTTTGGTTAATGACCAGTCTGCAGTCTCTGAACCATCTTTCGGCTTGGTTATAAGCTTGCTGGAGTGATAATTGGAAGGAGGTGGGATTGGAATGTGAGGCAATGAGGACTGCATCATTGGTGTAGAGGAGCATTTTACCAGTACATGAGTTGGGGAGGGCGTTGAGGTAGAGACTAAAAAGTATTGGACCCAGGATGGAGCCCTGAGGGACCCTGGAGTTAATGGGAAGCGTGCTGGAGAGGGAGCCGCTAATCTTGACATGCTGGGATCTAGCAGAGAGATAGCTAGAGAACTAGGAAATGGGACCACCAGAGAAGCCAAGTTGGTGGAGAGAGTCAAATAGAAGGGGATGACAGACAGTGTGAAAGGCCTTGGAAAGGTCAATGAACACTGCTCTTGCAAGGCTGCCAGAGTCGAGAGCAGCATGCAGGTGTTGGGAGAATTCCAGGAGAGCCGTGGTTGTACTGTGTCCTGGGTGGAAACCGTGCTGCTCTGGGCACATAATGTCATACTTGGTTAGGTATTCAGAGAGCTGGATCAACACCACTTTTTCAAGGGCTTTAGAGAGTGGGGGGAGGATGGAGATGGGCGGTAATTGTTGGGGTGGATCGGTCCCCACTCTTATGTATGGGTGTGATTTCAGCAGTTTTCCAAGCACTTGGGAACTGACCCAGGCATACAGACCGGTTTAGAAGGTCAATCAGGGGGACTAGGACTTTGTCCAAGACCATACAGAGGATCCTGGAGTTGAGGGGGTCACTGCTGGGGTTATTGCTGCCTAAGGCTTTTAGCAGGTGCGGCCTGGCTTCTTGGTGGGATAGGGTGCACAGGTAGAATGGTGGGTGATGCAGGACTGGAGGGAGATTGGTGGGGACTGGGTCAAAGAAGCTGCTGGGGAGGACCGATCTTAGGTCAGAGCAGGCAGTGTTAAGGCAATCGGCTATGAGGAGAGGATCTGTGGTGGGGGTGCCACTGATGGAGAGCTGAGATGGTGGGGGAGAGCGGGACTTCCCATTTAGCTCTTTCATATTATCCCAGAAGGTCCGGGCTGAACCCCAAGTGGAAGTGAGGGTGGTCTGGTAGTGCTGTGCCTTGGCCCGCCTAATGGCCCAAGTGCACTTATTGCGTTCTGCATTGTAGGCCTGTCTGTCAGGCGCCTTTCCAGATTCTACAGCAATGTGCCAGAGATTATCTCTGTTTTTGAGTCTCTGGAGGAGAGGTGGGGAGATACATGGGGCATTGCATTTTTTGGAGCGGATCCTGGTGAGGGGGTGAAAAGGTCACAAGCCTTACAGAAGGCATTTGTGAAGTGGTCAAGAGCTGAGTCAATGTCAGGGGTGTGCTGGATAGGGGACCAGTCTAGCTGGGCTAGGTATTGTTTTAATTTTCTGATATTTTATGGATAATAGTTATACAGTAGACATCATATGAAATATTCAATCAGCATGAGGCTTACATAACTTGAATGTTTACTAAGCAACAGGTACAGCTGAGAATATCTAATCAGCATCAAAATGACAGATATTTTGACAGAGCATTAAAATCCAGGGGGTAAAGATGTAGAGCCTTTACACTCCCACCCACTCCATGATATACCTGCCCCTCACAGGTAATAAGAGGAAATCAGGGGAGCTGATAATCCCATAGAAAAGACACCAAAACTGGAAGACTGCCTGGACCCAATCAAGTTGCATCACCCGCTATCGTCATGGCACTCAAGCTTGTCATGCAGGGAAACAGACCATTGAAAAATATCGTTGTAAAGTGCACAAACTGAGTGGTGCTAAACAAGGCACCAAAATACTGGAATGCCTATCTCTCTGGTACTACTACAGAAAGTAAACAGGTACCGTTAAAATAGCAAAAGCCAGCTGAGCAGCATTACAAGTATAAACTATCATCCTAGAGTCCCATCTAAAGAGCGCTGAGTAAACTTGGTGGGTTTCCACGAATAGAATAAAATAAAACAAAGTCCCTCAATCGAAGTACAATACTGTAAATAGCAGTTTTTTAGAAAATAAACCACCCTCAAGTCCAATATCAGGTGTCCTCAGATAACTGAGTCCTTCTCCATGCTTTAAGAGACCAATTTATTAGTGAAGGCCGTGGCTGCTGTAGGATCTGTAAAAATGTAGAACTTATTTATTTTTGAGCCAGTCATGCAAAGAAGCTGGAAACAACATCTGCATCGCAATACCCTGAACCAGCAGTTCCTTCTTTATTAATAATATAAGCAATAATACCCAACAGGGTGGGCAGTATTGGCCAATATTGGACCGCCAAGGGGTGTAATGAGGCCTGACACCACAGGCAGAGGGCCTTATGGCCTCTGGAAGGTCCAGTTTTGCCCATATCACCCACCCTAGAGGGTATTATTGCACATAGAAAATAGGCACTGTAAAAACAAAAAAGTTTGATACAATTTTGTTAACAAAAAAATGCTTTACATTGAGTTTTGTAATTAAATAGTTCCTCCACCTGTATTGGAATGAAGGACTTATGTCCCCATGCAGACTCCGTAGTTAAAAAAAAAAAAAGCTGTGGAATGCTGTTAATGCCACACAGCAGACTATATTTATTTAGCTGGAACCCCCCTTCCCAACAGCGGTTATGAAATTATTTTGCCCTCACGCTCTGAATTTTATTTTTGTTTGATTTTTACTTGGTGGACTAGTTGTGGTGTCTTCTTGTTTTAATACTGAAGCTATGATCTGTTTTTGGAAGACAGCATGGTTTGGGACAGTGGGTGTGCGAGGCAGGTCTTATTACTTCAAGCTGCAGGTGACATACAGAAAATCGCTCAGCTTAGTACACATTTAACATAAAGCGCTGCAGTGACAATATTTTATACTAGTTTTGGAGGGAGAAAGTGATTGCTCCGCTATCGCTAGTTTTTCTGAGAGGAGCAGCATTTTGTTTGTTTCCCATAGCACTGTTGAACGTCCATTTGCGGTATGGAAAACAAACACAATGCCGCTCGTCTCAAACTCAGTAGGTGTAGCAGAGGTAATGGTCTTTGTCGTACTGTTTGTGATTAAGAAGCCAATTTCTCCTAGAAATGTTTGATATAATTTGTTTTGCCTGAGTTTTACTATGGGAGACAGAGGAAGAGCAGGCTTAAGTCTTGCTTAGCGAGGGGAGTAAAATGGCAGTGTGCCACTTGAAAATTCAGGATGCCCATGAATTCTCTATGTAATGAGACACCCTGATTTTGCCCTTGTTTTTTTTAGTGGGCTCTATCTTAGTTAATGTACCCCCTTAGGAGATAATATAGCACAGTGGGTTAAGGCTCTGAGATGAGATCTGGAGACTTGGGTTTGAACCCCACAGCCACCTAGGTGTATACTGTGTGATTCTGAGCAAGTCACTCAACTTTTTTGTGCTTCCAGGTTGCATCTGGAAACAAGCTTTGGCTTAATGTGCTGCTTCTGGTTAAGCAATGTTCCCATTCCCTTTTCCTTACAATGGCTCTCAGCCAATCAGAGAGCTCATAGTATTTAGGCCATTTTCTAATGATACTCTGAGACTACAACTACTACCCACCTTCAATGCTCCATACTCTGACACTGTCTGAGTATTTGAGCTGGCATGTGAGGCTGACTTCAAAAAAATATGTTCACAAAAAAAAAGATGAAACTTTGTGAACATTACATCGAGTGAGGCAGCAGCCATCAAAGAACTACAAAGTGATCCAACAATTGTAATCAAACCTGCTGACAAAGAGGGAGCTGTGGTCATTATGTCCACAGATATGTATGAGCAGGAAGTGGTGAGAAAACTGGGAGAGTCCTGGCTTTATAGGCAGTTATGAGGGGACCGCACTGATGCATTTAAAACACAAACTGATGACTTCCTCGATGAAGGTTTATTGGATGGCATTATTACATAAAAAGAACTGGAATTTTTTAACTGTACTTAAACCAGTTAATCCTAGTATATACATTCTGCCTAAAATCCACAAAGATTTGGCAAACCCACCTGGGTGCCCAGTAGTGACTGGAATTGGGTCAATTACTGAACCATTGTAATGTTGTGTGGATACCCACTTTAAGAGCTATGTACCAAGATTATACTCGCAGGACTTGAAATTCCCCATTATTTGGTGTTCCACGGGAATACCAGAAATCATGGATGGAATACCAAATTCTGCCTCTTGGTAATCTGAGGTGTATGCCAGTTTAAAGGCAATTAGTTTGAGTGCTGCCACCATTTTGCGAGCAGTGCTGGCAATTCTGACATTTTGTGCAGTACAATTTATGCTTTAGTACCTGTTGGGCAGCACTTAAGAACTTAAACACATTCTTTCTAGTTCTGTGGGACCCTGCACGATGCACAAATGAACTGCATTTTTTGTTTGACAGGAACATTTCAATTTGTTTTATTTGTCTACGTACTGTGCAGCAGTGCCACTGAGCCACCTGCAGCTGCCCATCATTGTTAGAGTAAGAGGTTAAAAGTTCTCTGGTAACAATGCATGCAGTCCAGGAAGCAGAAACTACACTGGCCCCACATGTACCCTAAATAAGATCCTTTAATTAGGTGCCCAGGATTACAACATGTATGGTGAAGTGATATGAGACCTGCAGTGCAGGAAAATGGAAGCTCATCCCCTAACCTGGTAATGCGTTACTGAAAATTAATAGAAAGCAAAACTGAAAAATCCACAAAATCATGGCAAAGGTGGCTGCACAGGGTAAAGGGGGCACCCCTCTAACTACCTGAAGATACAAAAAACACTCCATGCATGCTAATGGAAATAGAAAAGTAGTGTCTGCTTCCATATAAAGATGTTCAGATCTGGTACAGAGCTCTAAGCTGATCTAAATGCAACTGCAACAAGCCCATGTTATATTGTACCAAACAATTTCTATTTAATAAAAAAATAACTATTGAGCATGAAGCAAGTGAAAAAGCTGTTTGGTACACTACCTTAGGCTTACTGCAGCTTCATTTGGAATTGTTTAGTGCTGTGGAGTGAAGCACCTTCATTTTTAAGCAAGTTCTACTTTGTAATTTCCACAGGAGTGCACGGAGTGTTTTTGGTGCTTAACATGTAAATCACTACTGTAGTTTGTCCTCAACATGGTACTTTATTGGAGTGTGGTTTTATTCTTCTTAAACATTTAATGGCCCTTACAATCTATTGATGTACCCTCCTTCTTTCCCACTAAAAGGGATAGGAATTAATAGAGGAAGTGGGTGTACAGTATGGTCCAGACATTCAGAAATGCACCAAAGGCCAATGCAAGTAAGGCACAGCGCAAATCTGATGCGCCATGGCAGAACAGGAGTCTTATTCAGAGGTTGCACTGGCCGCACTGTGCCAGCACAACCTAGCTGAATATGGCACAGTTGCACCATGGTACAATTATGGTTGAATCATGGCACAACCAGAGGTGCACCATGGTGCAAAAACATTTGCGCCATGGTGCAGAAAGATGACCCAGGGCAACTGTGGGAGCAGAGCAACTGAGCAACAGAGGAGGGCACAGCACAGAGAAGTGACCCAGGAACAGAGCCAGAGAAGCACAGTGACAGGCCACAGGAGGCCATGATCAGTTGGGCACAGCAGGGCACACACAGGCACCCAGACCCACACCCCAGAACACAACAGTGACCCAGATAGTAGGCAACAAGAGGTGCCAATGAAGGGCCACCATGGGGCCCCCCCGCAGGCTGCAGGCCATGCCCCCCCTACACACCCAGACCAGAACAGGCCACACCAAGGACCACACAGCCAAGCACACACATGGGCCACACACCCCTGACAGATGCCCCATGGGCACCCCAAGACACAGCCACCGACTGAGGGGAGAGAAACCATCACAGTGGGATGCACTACAGCACACAGCGGTGAACCACAGAAGCACAACACATGCCCTGACACATGCATACCACATGGACAGGCACTGGGCCACTGCAGCATGGCTCCTCACGCCACCTGCAAACCAGACACAGACACAGGCAGGAATGTCAAAAGATAGATGTAATGAAGAACATAACTATGTAAAAATCAAGGGTGTGGGGGAGGGTAGGAAAGCGAGGGAAGGGAATAGGGAACAAGGGCTGTACATTGGGAAGGGGGACTGTAGGGGGAGGTACAGCTGTGGAAACAGGGGAATGCAGGGTCCCATCTAGTGTCCTGCCACCTTTTGCAGTCTTCACTGCCTTCAGTCAGCCAGCAGCCTTCGGTCAGCCAGCAGCATTCTGCGCACCTGCAGCACTGCCTCCATGGTGGTCAAGGCTAACAATATTAGCTGCCGGAGCAGCCAGCAGTAAATGGACATCCTGCACCTCTGCTGGATACCTAGGACAATGGACAGGACAGGTGATCAGTGCAATGTCCCAAGGAACCATGGCAACCCATGGCGCGCAATGGGCAGTGGGATCACATACCCTCAGAGGCCCTGTACCAGCCACCCGTGGGGGGTGGGCCAATGCCTGTCAGCAATGCAGCACACCATGACAGAGCACAGCAGTGGTCCTCACTGCACAGTAGCCACCCGAATGCACAATGGCAGTCACATGGCACACTGCACTGGCAGCACCACAGCAACGTCAGTGGCAGCCAGGTGCACACCCACCACTCCAACAGCTGGCATACATGTCCACTGGATGTGTCACAGTGACAGGCACCATGCACAGTGCAACACACACAGCTGCCACAGCACAGGCTGCCATGCCCACACCCACACCCCTGCCACCCCCCACGTACAGTGCAAAGAACCATGACAGTGCCTACCTGCTCTCTGTGGCCCCACCAGTGCCAGAGCTGCTCCGTACTGACACCCTGGCCCTCTATGGCCTGCAATCCTGATGCTGCCACCACCGCTGCTGATGCTGCTGCCCTCCTCCTATTTTCAGGCCCTGGTAATGTAACATAGACAGGTACACATCAGTAACCAGCCACAGCAGCTGCCCACCACTCCCACCCCTGTGCACAGGGTGAGCCCCTGCCCAACACATCCCACACAGCTGCATCACAACACAAGTGGCAGAGGGCAATGTCACCCCACAATGCTCACAATAGAAACACACCACTCTGCAGGGCATGCCAGGCAGCCTAGCCAACACCACAGTACAGCACCAGGGTACACATGCAATATGGGCCTATTCACCTGGCTGTGGCACAGCTCCACATCTGACTCACACCTCCAGCCTCCTGAGCTGCTCTGGGTCCCTCCTTGCTAGGTCTCAATAGCTGTGGTGACACTGCTCTCCCGTCCTGGCCACCCCTGTGCGCTGCAGCAGTGTGGCAGCAATGCTCTCCCACACCGCTACCCAGAGCTGGTGCAGGGTCACCTGTCTTAAGAGTTGGGGTGTGTGGGGCTGGACGCAGGCAACCAGGTTAACTAGTTCAACCTGTGTCCAGTTTGCTGCCCTTGGTGCCTTTTGCTGCACCTTGCTGCGAGTCATAGCTGGTAAGCAAAATTGCGGAAGTAAGCACACGTGGTCACAGCATGCACCAGATGTGCGATCCAAAGGGACATGCGCTGTGTCCACCCATTGCACAGTCTTGGAGATGCGCAGCATGGGAGTGGCTAGGTGACGGTCACCCAGGGACAGAGGTCACAGCAGGGGTCAGGGTTCAGCCGCCGCACAGTGCACACATGCGCAATAGCAGGCCTGGCACACCATGTGCCATGGCCACCATCATGCAGTCGGTGCACAGTGTGTGATTGGTGATATGCTACCATCCGGTGCATGTGCATTGTGGTCCTGCACATTGTGCATGCATGCATGCGCATTGCAGCACGACTTGCTCCAGAGCAATCTCATTGAACACTGAGCAAAATTGCGCTATTCAGTCGCTACATGCAAATGAGCTCATCAGCCAATGCGTGGCACACCGAGGGAATTAGCATATCATTACCGTTGCACCAAAGCTCATTTGCATGCAATGCACCATATAAGTGCCATGGAACAGCACAGACCATGGACTGGTATTGCATCCTTTGAGGTGGATTGTGCATGATGCTGCAGCTCTCTGGGAGCAGATGGCACAGCAGGGTAGGATGCTACAGGGGGATGCTGCCACTAACACATTGTGCTGCCTGTGTCCACAGGAGGTGACACGTCCAGACGTGAGGAGGGTGAGGACTGTGAGGAGTGTGAGCCTGCTTGCAAGCGCAGGCCCAATTTCACTAAGGATGAGACAGAGGCCCTGTTTGATGTCTACCTAGACAGAGAGCCACTGTTGAGTGGTGCCACAAGCACACCACAGGCCAGGCTGGGGTCTGGGAGGAGGTGGCTGGCTACGTTAACCAGCATGGCATCCACCAGCAGTTGACGCAGGAGTGCCGTAAAAAGGTGGGCACAGACAGGAGGCACATAAAGGAGAAGGTGGCAGCCATCCATGCCTCCTGGAAGGCCACCAGAGGGGGCATCCTGATGCGCCACACTCATGGCACAGGAGGAGTTGGTGGCAGCGCATGGTGGAGGGTGTGCCAGGAGGGGGGATTCCAGACAGGTGGAAGCCCATCACTGCATGGTAAGTATGTCAGCCACGCACAGCTGGTGGCACAGAGAATGCATACATGGGCATGCTGGCATGCATGTCTTATGCATGTGAGTGCAACAATGCCCATGCCATGCTGCTGGACACATGCAGTGGCAGTTTGGGGGGAGCACATGTGGGCACTGCATCATTGACACACCTTTCATCTCTTTCAGCATCAGCATGCCTGTGTGCAGAGGATGGGGCACCGGCAGTGGCCGTGGATGCAGGACTAGCCCAGGAGGACCAGCTTTCCACCTCCACAGGCATCTGGGGGCCTGATAGGCTGCAGCACACCACCGCAGTCCAGGCAGATGTCTTGGGCATGGGGTAGGATGAGGCCCTGGAAGTGTTCCTGCGGGATGCCAGTCTTGGTATCCTCTGCACGGAGACACAGATCGGGCCAGGATCCAACACTGATGATGACATCACCATCTTCCTGGACAGCATAGGTGATGTTGTGGGGGAGACGCCCATGCCAGCAACAAACACAGGCAGCACGCCCAGAGACCTACCGGTGAGGACACAGCTGTCTACCACCATTGCGGGTGTGGCTGTATCTACTGCCATGGCTGTGCCCTGTGGTGGTGGCAATGCGGCCACACAGGTGCTGGGCAGCATTCAGCGGTGGATGAGCAATGACAGTGGGCTGCGGGTGCCACAGGGCAGCCAGACACTGGGTCCACTGCCGGGGCGCCAGCTAGGGACATTCCCCAGGAGGACCCCACTGTGCAGCATCTACCAGAGAGGGGGGCTGTGCAGCCTGGCTGGTCACCACAGAAGGGTCAGCGTCCCACCCGGGAACCCCAGGACACTGACCCGCTTGCTGCAGGCCTTCACACAGCAACAGGTTCTGCTTGCCACCAGGGTGGGTACACTGCACATGGAGGTGTGCCAGTTGGTCGAGCAGCATGAGAGGGGCATTGTGCAGCTCCTGGGGGGGATGTAGCACATGCAGGAGGCTACTACTGCATCCTAGATCACATTGCCAATGTGATCACCGATGGCTTTGTGATGCTGGCTACTACAGGGCATGGCAGGGCACCACTGACCCCACGCAGTGCACTGTCCACCCCACGATCCCAGCATCAGGCGACACCCACACTGTCGACACCAGGCTCTGATATTGGCATCCCAGGCACACCTGGGGCAGGCCTGTTTGGGTGCTTAAGTACCCCCCGCATGGACCCGGTCGTGGTCACATTGTTCAACCCCTGGGGGGCTGTTGCAAACACCCCCTGTGGCTGATGTGCAGCCTATGGCTGCCGATTGGCTGCAGCACAGCCGCCCAATGGCTGCGGTGGTCATGGTTCCCTGCAGCAGCCCTGATGTGTGCACCGCCCTGACCACAGTCCGTAGCTGCTGCCCTGCGAGTGCATGGGTGGTGTGTGTGTGCATACCACTGGCATGGTGCCTGTGTGTAGTGCCGCATGCTGCCTGTGTGCATGCTTGCCCAGCCACTGGACCGTGTGTGTCATGGGTGTGATGAGGGCAGTTCAGCACTAGTTGCAGTTGCAATGCATCTGATCCCTGCCAAATGCCAATGCCTGGGTGTGTGGATGCGTGGGCGTGTGTGTTTGTTGCTGTGTGTGGTTGTGTGCCACTGACTCCCCTACCCCTGCACCACGCCTCTGCGTGTGCATGCCCATTGCCATGCACAGCCCTGCATGTGTGCTGTACCTTTGTGTGTGGCCCATGCATGGGTTTCACGCCACCTACCTGCGTGCACCATAGTGGTCCTCTGCGATGGTGTCCCGATGTTGGCATGCCTGCTGTTGCAGCCGGGGATCCCTCTGCCCAGGAGGGGAGCTGTCCACCACCCTCTTGCTCATTGCCTCTGTCGTTCCCACTACTGTTGCCCTCATCAGCCTCGACAGCTATCCGATGGTCAATGGCCATGTTGTGCAGTATGCAGCAGGCCAGGAATAGGCCACAGGCTTCCTATGGGCTGTACTGTAGGGCACCTCCATACCTGTCTAGGCAATGGAATCAAGCCTTCCGCATGCCAAATACATGTTCAGTGATGTTGTGCGTGCTGGCGTTTGCCCCATTGTAGTGTTCCTCTGCTGGGGATGATGGACGCTGGTAGGGGGTGAGCGGCCAGGGCCTCACTGGATAGGTGCCATCTTCTGTGTGGATAATGACATGGTTAGCCCTCTGCCATCCTTTGCTGTGCCCCTTGCCTGTCCCTGGCAAACACACCAGCATGCCCACCCTGCCCTCCCCATCCCATGGCCTGCTCTGCCCATTATCCCTTGCCCATGCCATATTCACCCACTAAGTGGCCTGTGGGGATGTCCCCATATTCGAACTTGTGGCACAGCAGAGCTGTGCCAGATGAACGCATCATGTGCACTCTCAGAGTGTGTGGCACAGACATTGGTGATGCACCCCGTGGCATTGCATACCACCTGGCAGTTGACACTAGTGCTCCCCTTCCAATTGATGCACACCACACCCTCAGGGCCAGGTGGCATGTGGATGTCCACCTGGGTGCAGTCAATGGTGCCAGTCATTCCAGGTATATGTGCTACCCTGTGGAAGTCCTGCATGGTTGCTGTGGAAATGGATGTATTCCAAAGCAAGTGGCAGCAGATCATTGAGGATCTGTGTGAGGAGGTGGGACATGGCTGACTTGGTTATGCCTGTGGTGTCCCCTGTTGGTCTCTGGAAGGTGCCCATGGTGAGCAGGCAGATGACGGCTGTCACCTTCATCTCCACGGACATGGTGTGGCTCCATCTGGTGGGTACCTGCATCTCCTCACTGCACAGCTCACAGATCTGCCTCAGAATGGTGGTTCAGGTGGTACTGGCCCACTATCTCCATGTCATTGTAGTTGTCAAAGGTGATGTGGGCATGGTACAACCCCAGTCGGGCATACCGGCAACGGGCCCATCCTCGGCCACGTCGCTGTTCCTCCTGCCCTCTCACACCCCTCATTATGGCCTCCATCATGAAGGGAGCATTATCCATGGTCCTTGCTGTCCAATATCCCCCTGGGTGGTTGGCTACTGTGGGCTGTGTGCCACCCTGGTGCACTGCCTGGCAGTGTGTCTGCCTGTGTCTCTCACTCTCTTTGCCCCTGTCTTCCTCTCCACTGCTACCTCTGCCCCTCTCCCTCTGCGTCTGCCTCGGTCTGTCTGTCTGTCTGTCTGTCTGTCTGTCTGTCTGTCTCTCACTCTGTCTTTCTGTCTGTCTTTTTTACTTTCTTTCTTTCTTCCTCTCTCTCTCTCCTCTCTCTCTCTCTCTCTCTCTCTCATATTCCTTCTCACCTGGCGCAAATGCTTTCTGTGTGCTTGCACCCTATATTTATATGAACAAGTCTGCTCAGTGCATCTCTGATTTGCTCCACACTTGCGCCATAGTTACAAGGTTGAATATCACACTGCTCTAGATATTCATAGGCACGCCCCCTGCACTTGCACCTGCATTCATTATAGTTGCACATTGGCGCACTGAGATTTGCACTGCGTACTGGCCATATGCAACTGCTTTAAATATCCAGGCCTATGTGTTTTTAAATTGCCAGCATCTTAAAAGAGAAATTCAGAGGTTTACAGTGAATGTCAAACACTGGCTGCTCTTCTATGCCTTTTAACTTTGGGTTTTGTTACTTCGGTTAGTGCTAGTCATAATAACATGACCAGATATATTTTAAATGGTCAGGTGTTTTCTTATTTTTTTATTTTGTACCACTTCAGTATGTTACAGCCCCTGAAATGGACAGTCTAGCACAGCAGATGTATTTTAAGCTACTTAGCTAAAAGTTATTCTTCACTTATAACTATTACTTTGGAGAGGAAAGTAACTGTAAACTGGAAGCATTCTGTTTACTTGTATAGCAAGCATGCTTTCCAATATTTATAATAACCAAGTCTCCTATAAATGCAGTTCATTGTCAGCAAGGTTGCACCACTGGCAACAGAAAAAGAGTGCAAAAAGCAATCTGTCACAAAGATGTGTTCACTCTTCCCAAAAGCAACCCCTACAACTATGAAAGTTGTAGGGGTTGCTTTTGGAGGCGAACAAATTCCTGTGACAGACTGCTTTTTGCTGATCTCTTTTCTGTTGCCAGTGGTGTGACCTTGCTGTCAATGAACTACATTTAGTTATTAATTTACTGAATTTTGTTGACTGGGTTGACCCACCAAGACTACAGAGGACTTGTTTGTTATAAGTACTGGAAGTCATGCGTACCATACAAGTAAATAAAATTCTTCCAGTTTACAGTTTTTCCTCTTCAAAGCAATAGTTACAAGTGAAGAATAGCTTTTTAGCTATGTGGCTTAATAAATATCTGCTGTGCTAGGCTGTCCAATTCTCCAGATCAATTGGGGTGGGACTTTAAACACTGGTAACAAAAAAAAAGCATTTGTTAATGCTGAATATTGTCTTGCTGGCAGGCATTAGTACTGATAGTGCAGGAGTTAGAGATGCACAATAATAATGGCAGTGAAGTATTGAACTGACGCTAACCTCACCCCTACCCTGCAGAGAGTGACAGGTGTTGGGGTGTGCCTTTGGGTTGTCAGCTATAATGCTCATGCCATTTCACCTGATCCTACCCTGTAGACACTGACAAGTGTCATGGTGTGCCTTGGGGCCTTTGGGCATTATACTTACCCCATTCCATAAGGGAATACGTTAAGATGGGTACAGTATAGGAGAATGGGGTGAGCATTGGGGCTGAAAACTACAAGGCACTCCTCGATGTCTGTCACTGGCTGCAGGTTGGGGGTTGGGGTGGAATGGCGTGAGCATTACAGTCGATGTTTCCAAGTCACACCCCTGACGCCTGTCAGTTTGTACAGGGTAGGGTGTTACAGTTGGAAGCCCTAACGCCATAGGTGTTTGTTGGTATTTTCACTCCAAATTTTCAACATGGGCTTTTTGTGACCCCACCTCATGAAGAGCGGCACTATCAGTTTGTTAGCCATAAGGTGATTTTGCACAGCAACTGCGCCATTTGGCACCACAGGTATGAAAACACATTTTGGGCAGGATGTGAAAAATTACAACTATATTGTTCATGAGGAGGTGTAAAAAAATTGCAATGCTGAAAATCTGGAGTGAAAATATGAAAAATTGGTGAAGTCATAAGCATGCATAGAAAATGCGCAACACACATCCGCAACCCAATTATTTTTTGGATTTTTTTTACCACATTTTCGAAATAGGCATTTTGGAACCTGCACTCATGAACAGTGGCACTATGATTTTGTTAATCTGTCCCAAAAGTTGATTTCCCACAGCGACCATGCCATTGTGCGCCACAGGTGCGAAAACTAATTTGGGGCAGGATGTGAAAAACGACAGCTGTACTGTTCATAAGGAGGTATGTCAAAATGCCAGTGTTGAAAATCTGGCATGAAAATACTGCAAATTTGTGAAGTTACAATGGTGCGTGGAAACTGCACAATCCACACTCGTAACAGTCATTTGTGAAGTTACAACGGTGCGTGGAAACTGCACAATCCACACCAGACTTTCATCACCAAATTTTCAACATAGGCATTTTAGGACCCCTGCTAATGAACAGTGTTACCATCATTTTCTCAACCTGTCATGAAAACTGATTTCACACAATGGCCTCGGTATTCTGCGTGGGACGTGTGAAAACACATTTTGGCCTGGATATGTAAAATGCCAGCTGTACTGTTCATAAGGAAGTGTGGTAAAATGGCAATTTTGAAAATCTGGAGTGAAAATATTACAAATGTTCACAAAGTTATGAGCGTGCATGGAAACTACACAACGCACGCTCATAAAACAGCCATTTTTCAGATTTTTTTCACCAGATTTGCAACATAGGCTTTTGAGAGCCCCCCTCATGAACAGTGGCACTGTCATTTCATTAATCAGTCCCAAAATGTGACTCTGTGCAGTGACCTTGAAATCACCTTTCAGGACAGAATAACGCCATGACAGTGACTGAATTCATGAGGTGGGGTCCCAATAACCCCATGTTGAAAATTTGGTGCCAAAATTCCCAAAATGCCCGAGATATGCACCAAAGTTGAAAAAACCCTATTTATGCCATTATACAGCTTACCGGCATTTCTTCAGTTTGCAGTCAGCTTTGAAGAGTGCAGACATGTTCCTGGTCCACCAAAGATCATGCGATGTGCTCTGGAGGTAAGTATGGTGTGAGGGGTGGTGTGGGGAGGCTGGGTGCACAGAGGGTGGGCGCGGATTGGGGGAGGGCCACTGAACTCAATGAAGGACCGTTTTCTGGTTTGCAGGTGTAAAAAAAAACAGGGGCATTTGGCACGCTGGGGTGGGCTCCCAGTATGCCACCTAACTGTTTGGGGGTGCTGTTGTTGATGGGGGATTGGGCACCCCCATTGGCACATACCGAGTAGTTGGGGGCAAGAGCCGAGGGGGATTGGGCACCCTCATCGGCACACAACAAATGGGGGACATTATGTCGACGGGGAGTGGGCTCCCCCATCAGCAGATTGAACCGGGAACTGAGGAACTGAAGCCGACGGGGATTTGGGCCCCCTTGTCAACAAAGAAAGACTGTTGGGGGGTGCATGATGCCGAGGGGGATTGGGCACCCCCCCTCGGCACAGAATTGAAATGGGAGGGGGGCCATTATGCCAATGGGGAGTGGGCTGCCCTGTCAGCACATGAACTGGGACTGGGCATGCCGACAGGGGGATTGGGCACCCCCAAAGTCGGCACGGTGGTAGGTGGTGACGACAGTCACTGCCGCCATATTTATTGGACTGCTTCACCAGGAAGAGGATGTCAGGAGGCGTGTTCTGGTGCTGCTGCATGAGGAGCTTGCCTCTCATTTCAGATGCACTTTTCTTAGATCTGATGGCCACTTTACGTATTGCTGGTGTGGCACCTTCATGCTGGCTGATTGGGGAATGGGGGACACACCTATTGATGCATGCCCTGCATTCGCCACCATGACCACACCTCCAAATCTGCTACTGCTGCAATATGTTGGCTGGTGTGCAAGCATGAGCCAACATAAAAATACCATGAAGGACAGTTTAAGTTGTACTTTGCCTTTTATTACTGAAACAGTTATGTACATCATGGTACTGACATTGTAATAGCAGTATACAAAAAAGGGCATTGTATACAAGTTTTCAAGACAGAATACCAAATCTTGGGAAATGGTGTTCCCTGTGGAACATCATTTTTTTATATATATATTTATTTTATTTTTTCCCTGGCTGGTCCACCATCGCACATCTGCCCTGGTCACGGTCCTCGGGGCTTCCGCCACCATTTATTTCTGCCATCACCCCCCAGTAACCCCCGGCTTACCCCCGGAGGGTGGGGCTGTGGCAACGGTCCCCTATATGCACCTCGGAACTGGTATCTGGTCAGGGAGCTGCAGTGATGGCGGTTGATCGAAGCCTTAAGGAGGGCTTCACTTAGATGTGGACTCTGCCTGACTGCTCTTTTTCCTGTTTTTCTTTCAGAGGCAGGGACGTGCAATGATGCCAGTGTCCGCCCCTCCTCCCTGAGAAATGAGCGCCGGTAGTGTGAGTGTCTTCTGGCCTCTGCCAGAAGTCCTCAGTGCTCCGGACACTTCCCCACCACCCCCGGAGAAGGAGAGATGACCATGGGATGCTCAATCCTTCTCCCTCGGCTGGCCCTCTGGTGACCCAGGTCCATTTCTGAACCCAGGTTGCTGGCGCTGCAAGTTGAAATCCAACCGCTGCGCCGGTGGTTCAGCAGGAACATTACTTTTTAAAATTACTTTCTATCCTTGGCTCGTATGTCAGAGACACCACTGATAAGTTTCATGTGTTAGGGGAGATACAACTGGAACCAGGATGATTACTGTTGTGCATGGACATCACATCATTATATACAAACATCCATCTTGAGGAGGGGTTGCATACTCTGAGCTATTGGTTAGACCAGGATGATACCTTAAATCAGAAACAAGCATTTGTCAATGCCGAATGTTGTCTCACTGGCATTGGCATTGGTAGTGCAGGAGTTAAAGATGCATAATAGTAATGGCAGTGAAGTATTGAACTGATGCCAACCTCACCCCCACCCTGAAGAGGCACATTTTCAACATAGGACCTCCCCTCATGAGCAGTGGCACTGTGATTTTGTTAATCTGTCCCAAATGTTGATTTCCCACAGCGACCACGCCATTCTGTGCCACAGGTGTGAAAGCACATTTTGGGCAGGAAGTAAAAAATGACAGCTGTACTGTTCATAAGAAGGTGTGAAAAAATGCCAGTGTTGAAAATCGATCATGAAAATATTGCAATTTTGCGAAGTTACAAGGGTGTGTGGAAATGGCACAACGCATGCTTGTAACACAGTCATTTTATGAACTGTCATCACCAAATTTTCAACATACACGGTTTTGGACCTCTGCTCATGAACAGTGTCACTGTCATTTTCTCAAACAGTCCCAAAAACTGATTTCGCGCAGTGACCGTGCTATTCTGCGCAAGAAGTGTGAAAACAAATTTTGGCCAGGATATGTAAAATGACAACTGTACTGTTCATAAGGAGGTGTGAAAAAATGCCAATGTTGAAAATCTGGAGTGAGAATATTACAAATTTGCAAAGTTACGAGCGTGCATGGAAGCTGTGCAATGCACGCTCATAAAACAGTCATTTTTGGGATTTTTTTCACCAAATTTGCAATATAGGCTTTTTGAGAGCCCACCTCATGAACTGTGGCACTGTCATTTCATTAATCAGTTCTGAAAGGTGATTCCGCACACACTGACTGCGAAACCACCTTTTGGGACAGAATAATGCCATGACAGTGGCTGAATTCATGAGGAGGGGCCCGAATAACCCCATGTTGAAAATTTGGTGCAAAAATTCCAAACAATTCCTGAGATATGCACCAATGTTGAAAAACCCTATCTATCCCATTATACAGCTTACTGGCATTTCCTCAGTTCGTGGTCGGCTTTGAAGAGTGCAGACATGTTCCCGGTCCACCGAAGATCATTGCGCCCAACTCCAGAGGTAAGTATGGGGTATGGGGTGGGAGGCAGAGGCGCAATGGGTGGTGCGGTTGTGGAGGGGCACTGAGATCGAGAGGGACCATTTTCTTTTTACAGGTCTAAAAAAATTGCAGGATTTTTTTTTTTTTTACAGGGGCATTTGGCATGCTGAGGTGGGCTCCCAGTATGCCACCTGACAGTTTGGGGGGGCTAGCCAACAGGGGATTGTGCACCCCCATCGGCACATACGGAAGGGGGGGCTAGAGCAGAGAGGGATTGGGCACCCCCTCAGCACACAGCACATTGTGGGGGGGTATTATGCTGATGGGGAGTGGGCTCCCCTGTTGGCACATACACTGGGGCAGGGCATGACAACAGGGAGATTGGACACCCCCGAAGTTGGCACTGTAGCAGATGTGGTGGCAGTCACTGCTGCCATGTTTGCTACAAAGCTACACCAGCAAAGGCACTTTGCAAGGTGCCACTGCATGAGAACTTGACTCTCATTGCAGCGGACCTTTCCTTAGATGTGCTGGCCACATTATGTATTCCTGGTGTGGCGCCTGCATGCTGGCTGATTGGGCCATGAGGGACGCACCCACTGATGCATGCCCTGCATTCTCCCAACAGTTACCGCACCTCAAAAGCTGCTAATAGTGCAGTATGTTGGCCGTGCAAGTGCAAGTGCGAGTCAGCATTAAAAAACAGTTTCTCCTGGATTGTGCAGAAATTGTGTGAACAACAAAAAATCCTTTCTATTTAAAGAAGATTACTATCTCCAGTTTATAGGGCTGACGATGGGTGCAACCTTTGCACCCAACTATGCCAGTCTCTGTTTGGGACACTAGGAAAAAGAAGCAGTCTATGACAAACAGGTCAATCCTCTTTATTATATGACTGACCTGTGACATCGATTTATAAACATTTATCTGATCTGGAGGGGTAGTCGAAGGGAACTGGGGGAGTTTGTTTGGTATTTAGAACATGGCAACCCAAATTAAAAATGTTCCAGACAACATGATGAAAATAAAGTTATGCTGCTTGATTTGGAAATAATGAGAAATTCTGAGAATGACATACACACTATCCTGTTTAGAAAAGGGGCTGATTGTAACTTCATACTGCAAGCCTTGAGTTGCCACCTCAGACATTTGCTGCAAAACATTCCCAAGGCACAACTTCTGAGAGCTAGAAGGAACTGCAGTACTGATGTGGAATTTGTGGTACAGGAGCCAGACGTGCGAGAGGTTCACCCAGAGGGGTTATTCAGTACCAGTGATTAGAAATGCCATGGCACATGCATTAAACAACAATAGGACAGACTCACTGGTCACGCAGCAGAGGGAGGTGATACAACAAAGACTTTATTTTGTCAGTATATATACCAGGAGTCTCACGAAATTGAAAAAAAAAAGCATTAAAGAAACACTGGAACATCTGATAAACAGATCCTCTGTTAAAAGAAGTAATGGCATTACCACCATGCATGGCCTATAAGAGTGGGGCCAATCTAAGAGATAAAGTAGTGCATAGTCTGAACAGACAATCTATTCCTACACCTAAACCAAGAAACTGGCTACTGAACAGACCAACAGGAACATACCCCTGAGGAAACTGCAAGTTCTATACATCCATGTTAAAAAGTATCACATTCACTTTCATTAATACACCAAAACAACTATAACACACTCTTTTTTTATGTTTGCTTGCACGCATGTGCAAGAAACATAGTGCCATCATCCGAGTTTTTGGAGGTGTGGCAGCCCTCTTCCAATTCAGTCAGTGTGTTTGCAGGCGTGGCCGCAGTTCTTCAATGCCTGCTGGAGCTGTCTATGACAGCTCCAAATTGCACGGGGAGCTATGCTTCAGTGAGCAGCGATAAGATATCGCCTGCTCATGCCTCCACACCACACACACACACACACACACACACACACAGACACACAGACACACAGCACACCATGCACGCACACTGTGTAGCCGACGGGGTGCCCAATCCCCTGCCGGCTGTGCTGCACCTCCCCAAGCAGAGTTAAATATGCCACGCCAGTGCCCACCCCAGCGTGGCTGCTGATATGTAGCTGATGGGGTGCCCAATCCGTCGGCTCCACTGTCCCCCCAGTACAGGGTGCCACGCTGGGAGCCCACCCACAGCGTGGCAACAGATGCTATGCCGACAGGGATGCCCAATCCCTGTTGGCTCCACACCCCTGCCCCCACCAGCCATCCTTGTGCCACGCTGGGAGCCCACCCAGCGTGGCAAACGCCCCGGCATCAATGAAAGAAAAGAAAAAATGAAACTTAAAACAGTCCTCGGAGTCTCTGCCCCACCCGCACACACCCACTGCGCACCCTGCCTCCCCACACACCCCCCTCACCCCATACTTACCTCCGGACTCCAGCGTGACGATCTTCGGTGGACCGGGAACACGTCTGCACTCTTCAAAGCCGACCGCGAACTGAGGAAATGCCGGTAAGCTGTATAATGTAATGAATAGGGTTTTTTCAACTTTGCTGCATATCTCAGCCATTTTTTGGAATTTTTGCACCAAATTTTCAACATGGGGTTTTTGGGACCACTTCTCATGAATGCTCTCATTATCATGGCATTCATCGGGCCCAAAGGGTGATTTTGCAGTCACTGCATGAAATCATCTTTTGGGACTGAGTAATGAAATGACACTGCCACTGTTCATAAGGTGGGCTCTCAAAAAGCCTATGTTGAAAATTTGGTGGAAAAATTCCTAAAAGTGACTGTTTTACGAGCATGCGTTGCGCAGTTCCTACGCACGCTCATAAGTTCACGAATTTTCAATATTTTCACTCCAGATTTTCAACATTGCCATTTTACCATACCTCCTTATGAGCAGTACAGCTGTCATTTTTCACATCTTGCCCAAAACGTGTTCCCGTCCATGTAGCACACAATGGCACAGTCGGTGTGCAAAATCAATGTATGGGACACAGTAAGAAAATCACAGTGACACTGTTCATGAGCAGAGGTCTTAAAATGGCTATGTTGAAAATTTGGTGAAAAAATTCCTAAAAATGACTGTTTTACGAGCGCGCGTTGCGCAGTTCCTACGCACACTCTTAAGTTTGCGAATTTTCAATATTTTCACTCCAGATTTTCAACATTGCCATTTTATTACACTTCCTTATGAGCAGTACAGCTGTCATTTTTCACATCTTGCCCAAAATGTGTTTCCGCCCATGTAGCATACAATGGCACAGTCGGTGTGCGAAATCAATGTATGGGACACATTAAGAAAATCACAGTGACACTGTTCATGAGCAGAGGTCTTAAAATGGCTATGTTGAAAATTTGGTTAAAAAATTCCTAAAAATGACTGTTTCTGGCGTGCGTTGCGCAGTTCCTTGCGGCTAAATGGTTCAAATTTTCTATATTTTCACTCCAGATTTTCCACATTGCCATTTTATTACACTTCCTTATGAACAGTACAGCTGCCATTTTTCACATGTCGCCCCAAATGTGTTTCCGCACATGTAGCACACAATGGTGCAGTTGGTGTGCGAAAGCAATGTTTGGGACAGATTAAGGAAATCAGTTACACTGTTCATAAGCAGAGGTCTTAGAATGGCTATGTTGAAAATTTAGTGACAAAAGTCCATAAAATGACTGTGTTACGAGTGAGCATTGTGCAGTTTCCACGCACCCTCGTAAGTTCATGACTTTGTAATATTTTCAGTCCAGATTTTCACTAGTGGCATTTTTCCACACTTCATTATGAACAGTACAGCTGTCATTTTTCACAACATGGCCAAAATGTGTTTTCACACTTTCAGCGCAGAGATGCGTGGTCGCTGTGGGAAATCATTTTTCGCGACAGATAAAGAAAATCACAGTGACACTGTTCATGATCGGAGGTCCCAAAATGCCTGTGTTGACAATCTGCTGTAAAAAATCCCCAACCTAATTACATTACGGGTGTGCGTTGCACAGTTTCTATGCATGCTTGTGACTTCACCAGTTTTTTTAATATTTTGCCTGCAGATTTGCAACATTGCCATTTTTTACACCTCCCCATGAACAGTACAGCTGTCATTTTTCACATCCTGTTCAGAATGTTTTTGCACCTGTGGTGCTAAATGCCGTAGTCGCTGTGCATAAGCAGCTTTCCGCTAACAAACTGATATTCCCACTGTTCATGAGGTGGAGGTCACCAAAAAACCATGTTGAAAATTTGGAAAGAAAATACCAATGAATGCCTGAGGTGTTAGGGTTTCCAACCATAATGCCCCACCCTGTAGAGAATGACAGGCATCAGGGTGTGACTTGGGATTCTTGCCTGTAATGCTCATACCATTCCACATCCTGCAGCCAGTGAGAGGCATTGGTATGCCTTGGACTCTTGACCCCAAGTTCACCCATTCTCCTATACCGCACCCATCTCACCCGTGTTCCGATGGAGGGTGCGAAGGGCCAAAGACCCCAGCAGCCAGGACACTTGTCAGTGTCTGCAGGGTAGGGTGAGGTGAAATGGCGTGGCCGTTATGCCTGACGACCCAAAGGCACACCCCAATGCCTGTCACTCTCTGTAGGGTGGTGGTGGGGTTGGCTTCAGTTCAATACTTCGCTGCCATTTCTATTATGCAGCTCTGTAACTTCTACACTACCAATGCCAATGCCAGCAAGCAAACATTCGTCATTGACAAATGCTTGTTTCAGTTGTGTTAAGGACAATTTGGTATGTTTAGTTACATGTGGGTGTGTCCCCTTCTGTATGGGAAAAAATATGAGCCTTCAATGTAAGAATAGGGGAGCATTTAAGACATATGGCTGGGGAAGCTAAGACAAATGCATTAGCCACACACTGTTTAAAAAACAAAGGTGGTGTGAAACTCCACAAGTTCAAATTTTGTGGTATTGAGCTAGTCAGACTGGGCCAAAAAGGTGGCAGTCTAGATGATAAACTATTAGAAAGAGAGGCTTATTGAATCTATATGATGGGGGATTCAAACCTCCAGGTTTAAATGATAAAATAAATATTATGTCATTGATTAGAAGGAAAAAGTAATAAGTATGCAGTACATTCTATGAAACTGCTGAACTTGTTGCCACTGTTAAGTGTGTGATGTGTAAATATGAAGCAATCTTAACACTGATCTCCTCTTATTTCTTTTTAGGTGTCGAAGGAGTGAATAAAGTCTTGGAATTCACATCTGGAAGCTCTGAGGAAAACAGTATTATTTTTAAATTTTATTTGAATCTAAGTGAGAGAAAATATAACCATTATACCTTTCTTTTGCTAATGTACTTATGTGTGGTATTGCTTATGTAATAATATATGCTGTTTGAAAGTATTGTTAGATTTGCTTTTAAGTCACTGTCACTTTAAACCATATTCTTTTTATTGTGTTCGTTTCTGAGCATGTGCAAGAAACATGCTATGACAGCTTGCTGGAGTAGCGGATTGTGGATCTGCAGTCGTGTTGTGGCCATTGCCGCCACTGCTTTTGGGGCAACAATAAATGAGCACGCTCTCTATGACAGCTGCTCAGAAGCGTGCCACCAACTTGAAACAATTTTTAATTCTGCAATGAGGGAGCGCCCCCTCATTGCAGGGTGTGCCTTGTCTTGTGTATCATTTCACTAAACATGGTGGCAGCTGTCTCTGTCCACCTCTCACAGTTCTGCTGAAGCAATGTCAGGGGTGCCCAATCCTCCCGTTGGCATGCCCCTCCCCAGTTAATTTGCTGATGGGAGAGCCCAATCCCCATCTGCATAATGTTCTCCCTCCTGTTATTTGTCTGCTGAGGGGGTACCCAATCCCCCTTGGCATTATGCTCCCCAAACACAGACATGCTTTCTTTGCTGACAGGGTGGCCCAATCCTCATAGACTTCAGTCCCCCTCCCCAAAAATACAGGTGGCACACTGGGATCCCACTCCAGCATGCTACATGTACCTGTAAAAAAGAAAACCTTCTCACAAAGTTTTTTTTTAACCTGTAAACAAGAAAATGCTCCCTTGTTGTCTGTGGTGCCCCCCCTCCTCCAACCTGCATCCACCATCTGTGCACCCCACCTGCCTACATCCCCCTCACCCCATACTTAGCTCCAGAGCCTGGTGCAACGATCTCCGGTGGACCGGGAACACGTTTGCACTTTTTAAGCCGACCACAAACTGAAGAAATGCCAGTAGGCTGTATAATGGCATAAATGGGGGGGGGGGTCAACTTAGATGGCTCTCTCAGCCATTTTTGCAACTTCTGGCACCAAATTTTCAACATGGTGTTCTTGGGACCCCACCTAATATATTTAGTCACTGTCATTTCGTTATTCAGTCCCGAAAGGTGATTTTTGTGGTCACTGTGTGTAATCACCTTCCCTGACTGATTAATAAAATGACAGTGTCACTGTTCATGAGGTAAGCTCCCAAAAAGCCTATGTTGCAAATTTGGTGAAAACATTCCAAAATAAGCATTTGTCAATGCCGAATGTTGTCTTGCTGACATTGCCATTGGTAGTGCAGGAGTTAGAGAGATGCATAATAGGAATGGCAGTGAAGTATGGAAGTGACGCCAACCCCACACCACCCTAAAGAGACTGACAAGCATTGAGGTGTGCCTTTGGGTGTAGGCCATGATGCTCATGCCATTTCACCTCACCCTACCCTGCAGAGTCCGACAAGTATCGCATTCTGCCTTGTGGTCCTTGGGCCTTACACTCACCCCAATCCATATGGAAATATGTTGAGATGGGTACAGTATAGGAGAATGGGGTGAACTTTGGGGCCAAAGCATGCAAGGCACACTTTGATGCCTGTCAGTGGCTGCAGGGTGGGGGTAGAATGGCATGAGCATTAGAACTGACTATCCAAAGTCACCCCCTTGACACCAGTCTGTCTCTACAGGGTGGGATGATATGGTTAGAAACCCTAATGCTCCAGGCGTTTGTTGGTTTTTGCACTCCAAATTTTCAACATGGTCTTCTTGTCACCCTACTTCATGAAAGCATTTGGGATCTCTGCTCATGAACAGTGGCACTGTGATTTTGTTAATCTGTCCCTAAAGTTGATGTCCCACAATGATCGCGCCATTCTGCGCCAGTAGTACGAAACCACATTTCAGACAGTATGTGAGAAATGACAGCTGTACTGTTCATAAGGAGATGTGAAAAATATAGCACTGTTGAAAATCTGGAGTGAAAATATTAAAAATTCTTGAACTTACAAGTGTGCTTGGAAATTGCACAATGCATGCTTGTAACATAAGCATTTTGTCGAATTTTGTCACCAAATTTTCAACATAAACATTTTGGGACATCTGCTCATCAACAGTGTCACTGTGATTTTCTTAATCTGTCCCAAACATTGATTTCCCACGATGACCATGCCATTGTGTGCTGGATGTGCACATTTTGGGAAGGATGTGAACAATGACAGCTCTACTGTTCATAAGGAGGTGTGAAAAAATGGCAATGTTGAAAATCTGGAGTGAAAATTTAAACAATTCTTGAAGTTACGAGCGTGTGTGGAAACTGAACAATGCATGCTCATAACATGGGTATTTTTTGGAATTTCTTCACCACATTTGCAACATAGGCTTTTTGAGAACCCCCCTCATGAACACAGACACTGATGTTTTGTTAATCAGTCCCAAAAGGTGATTCAGCACAGTGACCGGGAAATCACTTTTCAAAACCACATAATGAAATTACAGTTACTGAATTCATGAAGTGGGATCCTAAGAACCCCATGTTGACAATTTGGAACTACAATTCATGAAAATGGCCAAGCTATCCATTTAAGTTGACCCCCCATTGATGCCATTATACAGCTTACTGGCATTTCTTCAGTTCACAGTTGTCTTTGAAGAGTGCAGACACATTCCCAGTCCAATGAAGATTGTTGTGTTGGACTCTGGAGATAAATGTAGGGTGAGGGGGGTGTGGCGATGCAGGGTGCATAGAGGGTAGGTGTGGGCTGGGGGCAGGGGACCCAACAGCAAGGGACTGTTTCCTTTGTTTCAGGCAACAAAAATTAAAAATTCACCATGGATGGTTTTCTGGTTTTTAACATGTTTTGGCCACACTGGGGTGGGCTCCCAGTGTGGCACATTTTTTGTGGGGATCATGTTATCCACACTGTAGTGGGCTCCCAGTGTGGTGCACACAATTGGGGTGGAGTGGCACCAGGAAAATGCTGACGCAATGGGGGGGTTAACATGCCAACAGAGGGATTGGGCACCCCCATCGACTAACATGTCTGTGTTTGGGGGCATGATGCTCAGGGAGATTGGACACCCCCTTGGCAGACTGCAACAGTAAAGTGGGCACATATGCTGACAGGGGGATTGGGCACCCCTGAAGTTGGCTTCCTAGGGGCTGTGGGAGGAGGGCAGCAAGCCGCCGCCCAACATGTTTATTGAAATGTTACACCAGGCAAGGCACGCCCTGCAATGACGGGTCGCTCCCTCATTGCAGTGGTGAAATTGTTTCAAGTCGGTGGCACACTTTTCAACTGCTGTCATAGCATGCGACTTATTTGTGCCACACAACCCAGTCTGAAAAAGCAGTGGCATCACTGGCCACAACACAACCACACCTCCAAAACCTGCTATTCCAAGCTGCCACAATATGTTGCTTGTGCATGCACAAGACAACATGAAAATGATTGTTTCACAAGCATGTGTTGGCAGTTTCTATGCACACTCATAACTTTGAAAATTTTTAATAGTTTCACTCCAGATTTTCAACACTGCCATTTTTCCACACCTCCTTATAAAAAGTGCAGCTGTCATTTTTCACATCCTGCCCAAAATGTGTTTCCGCACATTTGGCGCACAATGCCGTGGTCGCTGTGTGAAATCAATGTTTGGGACAGGGTAAGAAAATCACAGTGACAGTATTCATAAGGAGATGTCCCAAAAATACCATGTCACAAATTTGGTGAACAAATTCCAAAAAGTTACTGCGTTACCAGCGTGAGTTTCGCAGTTTCTATGTATGCTCATAACTTCACCAACTATTTATATTTTTACTCCAGATTTTCAACATTGTCATTTTTGCACACCACCTTATGACCAGAACAGCTGTAATTTTTGACATCCTGCTCTAAGTATGTTTTTGCATCTGTGGCACACAATGGACGCAGTCACTGTGCGAAATCAACGTTCAGGACAGATTAAGAAAATCACACTGTCACTGTTCATGAGCGGAGGTCCCAAAATGCCTATGTTGAAAATCTGGTGTAAAAAATCCCCCCAAATAATTGTATTATGGGTGTGTATTGTGCAGTTTCTAAGCATGCTCATGACTTCACCAATTGTTGTATATTTTCACTCCAGATTTTCAACATTACCATTTTATTACACCTCTTCATGAACAGTACCACTGTCATTTTTCACATCCTGTTTGAAATGTGTTTACACACCTGTGGTGCCAAATGGCACAGTCACTGTGCAAAAACACCTTTCAGCTAACAAACTGATAGTGTCACTGTTCATGTGGTGGGGTCACAAAAAGCATATGTTGAAAACTTGGAGTGAAAATACCAAGAAATGCCCTGAGCATTAGGGTTTCCTACCATAACGCCCTACCCTGTAGGGACTGACAGGCATCAGGGGTGTGACTTGGGATTGTCAACAGTAATGGTCATGACATTCCACCCCCAACCCCACCCTGCAGTCAGTGACAGGCATTGATGTGTGCCTTTGACTCTTAGGCCCCAAAGTTCACCCCATTCTCCTATACTGCACCCATTTCAGCATATTTCCCTATGGAATGGGGTGAGTGTAAAGGCCAAACACCCCAAGGTGCACCTCAACAAGTGCCGGTGTCTGCAGGGTAGGGTGAGGCAAAATGGTGTGAGCGTTATGGGCAATGACCCAAAGGCACACCCCAATGCCTGTCCATCTCTGCAAGATGGGGGTGGGGTTGGTGTCCCTTCAATACTTCAATGCCATTCCTATTCTGCTTCTAACTCCTGCACTTCCAATGTTAATGCCTGCAAGCAAAAATTCGGCATTGATAAATGCTTATGGCAATAGACACTGGGGGTGTATCTTCTTGATGACACACTAGGAAGTGCAAAACCAGTAGAGGTTACAGGCCTGAGCTGTGGTGGTTTGCTGTTTTGCTATTGAGCACCATTAAAGCCTTTTTTCACATATTAGAGTGGTGTGGTTGTTTGCTATTCATTCACCTTAAGATTAATACCAGAGTCCACTGTCAGAAGTTACAGGTCAGTAAACACCAGTCGTTCTATGGTATTTAAAAGTTCAGTTTTGTTTGCAAATCATGGATGGACCACATAATTCTGACATTCATCTGCCATCGTAAAATTTCCAGATTTTTGAACTTCATCTTTAAGTATTGTAGAGCTCTCACAAACGTGACATTCATGTCACTTCATTGTTCTGCTTCTCATAATAGGTTCAAAATGGCAGAGGAATTATCTTAAATCCATTTCTCAAAATCACTGAGCTTTGACTCAACAGCAGCAAAATGATTTATCTCCTCACAAATGGTCTGTAATTCCATGAGCACTGCAAGAAGTGGTGTGGTGGGGAGGTCCGCAACAGATGGTCCACTTGGCTGTATAGGCCCAAGTACCTTTGTGTGTGCCTTCACTGAAGGATAGCATCCAGATCCTGTGCCATATGTTTTTGATCTTTTTTCGGACCCATTCTGTTCTTGGCTGCTATCAACAGTAGTTCAACTAGAGAAGCAGCAGAACTAGCAGCTCAGAACAGATAAATTACATTAAAAGGATGCACAGTGATCAGGGCTCTAAGGGAAAGCTCCCCACCATGTCGGTTGTTCCTGGGCACCCACCAGGAGAGTTATATAAATGATTTAGAGAACGGATGAGCCCCCAATTAAAGTATGCCTATATGGAAGTCATGGCATAAGGTGAGTCACTTTCCCAGTGCTGGCACTATGCACATACATCAGTCATACCCATCCTCAATAACGACCTGCTCTGTGCCCCACTTATAGACCCATATAAATTGTAAACATGGAATATAAATTCCTGTCAGCAACCCTAATTAAAAAATGTGAAGCCTTGATTGCATTGCTGGTTAACCTGGATGAGATAGGCTTTGTAGCAGGAAGACAACCCCCAGATAAAATCCATAAAGCACTACACATCATAGACCATATAAATTCTGAAACGATTCCCATGGTCATCACAAGTGTGAATACTGAAAAAGTACTTGACCAGGTAGACTGGAAATACTTATACAGTGTTCTTGCCTGGTTTGGCTTCTCTCCTGATTTCATTAACTGCATAGAGAAGCTATATCAGAAATGGGAAGAGGGACATGACAGGGTTGGCCCTTATCCCTGATGTGATTCGCCATCTATGTAAAACCCCCTTGCCCAAAGAATACATCTAGAACAGGGAGCTAGTTGTGTAGAGATAGGACCCACAGAGCACAAGATAGCACATAAGCAATAATACCCAATAGGGTGGGTGGTATTAGTCAATACCAGACTGCCCATGGGGTGTAATGAGACCCGTCATAGGTGTAGTGCCTTATAGCTCCTGGAAGGTCCAGTATAGCCCATGCTGCCCACCCTGGAGGGCAGTACTGCACTTAGAAAGTGGGCTACATGTGGCATTTACCTGTGAAATTGAGAAATATATATATATATATATATGACTACAGATGAACTGAAAATGTTTTTTCTTGGTGAAGTAGTCCCTCTACTGGTATATTTGCCAGTAGAGGGCAGTGCAGTGTTATATACATGACTTTAGTGTGATTTGTTTTGTCACTTACTTGTTTCTTTATTGCTGTCCACCTTTTCGCAGTACTCAGTCCCGTCTTTTCCATGCTCATAGTCCTCCAATTTACATTTATTTTGTATGTTTGTTTGTTTGCTGGTGTATTTTACTTGGTATTCGTGGTCTTGAACAAATGGGAATGAACTACAGCATGCATCACAGAAAACAAATGGAGCAGGAGCAGGAGCAGGTGAGGGACATGGTTGTAACATTTCCCACAAGATCAAGTGAGGGACCAAAAAGATGGGTGGTTTTTGAAATAATGGAGTGAAGTGGACAGGATTTGAAGGTTGTGACCAGGATGGTATCAAGGTGCAGGCTTGTGCTTCAATGCACCCCCCCCCACCACCAACCCTGCCACTGCTACATCAGTGACTTCCCTATTGGGAAGTGTACCATATTTTTTTTTTTTTACAGATTTGTAGGTACTGCAACAATTTTTTTGTCATTGTGGTCAGGAATACTGTGATCGCGGACAGGTCGGGGGACAGGAGAGGGATCACAAAGTCAGTGTGGTTGCAGTGGAGTGTAATACATGCAACAAAACAGCTTTGTCTAAATAAACAGATTTCTTCACAAAATGGATAGAGAGAATTGTTTTTTTGAATTCTAAGTGCACAACACTATGCAAATGAAATGAGGTACACAGAGACTGGGACTCATTATTTCCCAGTCTCTGTTGCCTCATACCAACTCAGCCGATTGGTTGTTTCAACCAATCAGCATCAACATTTCTCTGTGTCCATTTTCTAATTTATGCTAATGTTGTGCTGCTGTACTTAACTGATCCTCAAACTTCCTTGGATGCAGTGATAGGCTTAACGAGAGAATTTTCAATCGACTTTGGCTACACCCTAAATGAGGCAAAGACAGACATCCTTATCTTGAATTATTCCCCTCAGAAAAGCTACAACAAAGACACCCAATGATAATGGGTCTCTCAAAAGTGAAATACTTTCAATATGCAAATGCTATGCTATACCAGGATAATTGCATGCACTTGACTCAAATCTTAAAAGAAAACATTAGGAAATTGCTGTCATTCCTACTCTTTCCCCTGTACTCTCAGATACAGACACTCAGAATGAATGCCTTACTAATATATCTATACATCTTTCAGTGTGCTCCAGTATGTCTAACCCAACAAGCATTTGTCAATGCCGAATGTTTGCTTGCTGGCATTGGCAGTGGTAGTGTAGAAGTTACAGAGCTGCGTAATAGGAATGGCAGTGAAGTATTGAACTGAAGCCAACCCCACCACCACCCTGCAGAGAGTGACAGGCATTGGGGTGTGCCTTTGGGTTGTCAGGCATAACGGCCATGCCATTTCACCACAGCCCACCCTGCAGACACTGACAAGTGTCACAGTGTTCCTTGGGGTCTTTGGCCCTTATGCACACCCCATTCCATTAGGAAATATGGTGAGATGGGTGCAATATAGGAGAATGGGGTGAACTTTGGGGCCAAAGAGTCCAAGGCATACCTCGATGCCTCTCACTGGCTGCAGGATGTGGAATGGTATAAGCATTACAGGCAAGAATCCCAAGTCACACCCCTGATGCCTGTCATTCTCTACAGGGTTGGGCGTTATGGTTGGAAACCCTAATACCTCAGGCATTCGTTGGTAATTTCACTCCAAATTTTCGACATGTTTTTTTTGTGACCCCACCTCATGAACAGGGGGAATATCAGTTTGTTAGCTGAAAGCTGCTTATGCCCAGCGACTACGGCATTTAGCACCACAGGTGCAAAAACATTCTGAACAGGATGTAAAAAATGACAGCTGTACTGTTCATGGGGAGGTGTAAAAAATGGCAATGTTGCAAATCTGCAGTAAAAATATTTAAAAAAAATGGTGAAGTGACGAGCGTACATAGAAACTGCAACGCACACCCATAATATAATTAGGTTGGGGATTTTTTACAGCAGATTGTCAACTCAGGCATTTTGGTGCCTCCGATCATGAACAGTGTCACTGTGATTTTCTTTATCTGTCCCGAACAATGATTTCCCACAGCGACCATGCATCTCTGCGCTGAAAGTGTGAAAACACACTTCGGCCATGTTGTGAAAAATGACAGCTGTACTGTTCATGAAGAAGTGTGGAAAAATGCCACTGGTGAAAATCTGGACTGAAAATATTGCAAAGTCATGAACTTACGAGGGTGTGTGGAAAATGCGCAATGCTCACTCATAACACAGTCATTTTATGGACTTTTGTCACCAAATTTTCAACATAGCCATTTTAAGACCTCTGCTCATGAACAGTGTAACTGTAATTTTCTTAATCTGTTCCAAACATTGCTTTCGCACACCAACAGCACCATTGTGCGCTACATGTGCGAAAACACATTTTGGGTGACATATGAAAAATGGCAGCTGTACTGTTCATAAGGAAGTGTAATAAAATGGCAATGTTGAAAATCTGGAGTGAAAATATTAAATCCGCAAACTTACGAGCATGCATAGGAACTGCGCAATGCACGCTCGTAAAACAGTCACTTTTAGGAATTTTTTCACCAAATTTTCAACATAGCCATTTTAAGACCTCTGCTCATGGACAGTGTCTTTGTGATTTTCTTAATGTGTCCCATACATTGATTTCGCACATCGACTGCGCCATTGTGCGCTACATGGGCGGAAACACATTTTGGCCAAGATGTGAAAAATGGCTGCTATACTGCTCATAAGGAGGTGTGGTAAAATGGCAATGTTGAAAATCTGGAGTGAAAATATTGAAAATTCACGAACTTACACGCGTGCGTAGGAACTGCGCAACGCACGCTCGTAAAACAGTCATTTTTAGGAATTCTTTCACCAAATTTTCAACATAGCCATTTTAAGACCTCTGCTCATGAACAGTGTCACTGTGATTTTCTTAATTTGTCCCGTACATTGATTTTGCACACTGACTGCGCCATTGTGAGCTACATGGGCGGAAACACATTTTGGGTGAGATGTGAAAAATGACAGCTATACTGCTCATAAAGAAGGTGCGGTAAAATGGTAATGTTGAAAATCTGGAGTGAAAATATTGAAAATTCGCAAACTTACAAGCTTGCATAGGAACTGTAAAGCGCACGCTCGTAAAACAGTCATTTTTTGGAATTTTTTCACCAAATTTTCAACATAGCCATTTTAAGACCTCTGCTCATGAACAGTGTCACTGTGATTTTCTTAATGTGTCCCATACATTGATTTCGCACACTGACTGCGCCACTGTGCGCTACATGGGCAGAAACATGTTTTGGGTGAGATTTGAAAAATGACAGCTGTACTGCTCATAAGAAGGTGTGGTAAAATGGCAATATTGAAAATCTGGAGTGAAAATATTGAAAATTCGCGAACTTACGAGCATGCGTAGGAACTGTGCAACGCACGCTCATAAAACAGTCATTTTTAGGAATTTTTTCACCAAATTTTCAACATAGCCATTTTAAGACCTCTGCTCATGGACAGTGTCTTTGTGATTTTCTTAATTGTCCCATACTTTGATTTCACACATCAACTGCGCCATTGTGCGCTACATGGGCGGAAACACATTTTGGCCAAGATGTGAAAAATGACAGCTGTACTGCTCATAAGGAGGTGTGGTAAAATGGCAATGTTGAAAATCTGGAGTGAGAATATTGAAAATTCACAAACTTACAAGCGTGCGTAGGAACTGCGCAACGCACGCTCGTAAAACAGTCATTTTTAGGAATTTCTTCACCAAATTTTCAACATAGCCATTTTAAGACCTCTGCTCATGAACAGTGTCACCGTGATTTTCTTAATTTGTCCCGTACATTGATTTTGCACACTGACTGCGCCATTGTGCGCTACATGGGCGGAAACATGTTTTGGGTGAGATGTGAAAAATGACAGCTATACTGCTCATAAGAAGGTGTGGTAAAATGGCAATGTTGAAAATCTGGAGTGAAAATATTGAAAAATTGCAAATTTACAAGCTTGCATAGGAACTGGAAGCATCAGAAACAGTCATTTTTGGAATTTTTCACCAAATTTTCAACATAGCCATTTTAAGACCTCTGCTCATGAACTGTGTCACTGTGATTTTCTTAATGTGTCCCATACATTGATTTTGCACACCGACTGCACCATTGTAGCGCTACATGGGGCGGAAACACGTTTTGGTGAGATTTGAAAATGACAGCTGTACTGCTCATAAGAAGGTGTGGTAAAATGACAATGCTGAAAATCTGGAGAGAAAATATTAAAATTCATGAACTTACGTGCGCGTAGAGAACGCTCGCAATGCATCATAAAACAGTCATTTTTAGGAATTTTTCCCACTAAATTTTCAAAATAGTCTTTTTGAGAGCCCACCTTATGAACATTGGCAGTGTCGTTTCATTAATCATTCCAGAAAGGTGATTTCACGCAGTGGCTGTGAAATCACCCTTCGGGCCCGAGTAACACCATGACAGTACAAGAATTCATGAGGAGGGGTCCCAAAAACCCCATGTTGAAAATTTGGTGCAAAAATTCCCAAAAATGCCTGAGATATGCAATAAAGTTGAAAACCCCTATCCCATTATACAGCTACGGCATTTCCTCAGTTCGCGTTGGCTTTGAAGAGTGCAGGCGTGTTCCCGTCCACCAAAGATCATCGCGCCGGACTCCAGAGAGTAGTATGGGGTGGGGGTGGGGAGGCAGGGTGCAGTGGGTGGAGTGCGGGTTGTGGGGGGCAGGGAGACTGCGTGGGACCCTTTTGCTTTTCAGGGTTTTATTTTAAAAGACGATGTGGGATGTTTGCCATGCTTAGTGGGCCCTCAGCGTGGGCACAAGGACGGCTGGGGCGTGAAGTCGACGGGGATTGGGCACCTCTCACAGCCATAGCATCAGTTGCCACGCTGGGGTGGGCTCCCAGCATGGCACCCAGTACTTGGGGAAACAGTGGAGCTGACGGGGATTGGGCACCCCATTGGCTATATGATAACTTGCCATGCTGGGAGGGGCACCCAGCGTGGCATTTGGAAAGGCTTTGGGGGGCGCAGCACAGCTGGCCAAGGGGATTGGGCACCCCCCGTGTCCCGGCTATAGGAGTGTGTCTTGATGGGGGGCAGCATGCAGTATGAGTGCGTGTGTTGTGTGTGTGTAGGGGAGCTGCACATGAGCAGGAATATCTTATCACTGCTCACTGAGCGCAGCTCCCCTTTCAACTGTACGCCACTGCATTTTGGAGCTTGTCATAGACAGCTCCAGCATGCATTGGCGGACAGGGGCTGCGCCTGCCAACACACTGACTGAATTGGAAGAGGGGGTGACACACCTCCAAAAACTCTGATGATGGCACTATGTTTCTTGCACATGCGTGCAAGCAAACATAAAAATGGTTCGTAGAGAACCAGAAGAATCTCTATAATCCTGTTTAGATGGGCAATAATCCCTTAGTAGGGAGTTTCCTGATTCTGGCTAAAAAAAGAATAAGGAGCATGGCCTCTCCCATCCTTAGAGAACTTCTGGCTTGCAATAGAGATGGAGCTTGCACTACAGTGGGAGGACTCTCACTATATCAGTAGGAGGCAGTATAGCGCAGTGGTCTAAGGATCTGAGCTGCAAATCTGGTGACATCCAGCAGACCAGACCTGGGTTTGAATCCCACATCTTCCACTTGCATACTGTGTGACCCTGAGCAAGTCACTTAACTTCCTTGTGCTCCCAGGTCGCACCTGGAAACAAGCTCCGGCTTAGTGTGCCTTTCCTGGTTAAACAATTTCCCCTTCCCCACCCTATACTGTAAATTGAAATTCCATAGAACAGTCCTTTTCAGAGGAAATCCCCCTAATAGCCATGGTCTATAATGATGCCTTTTGGAAAACCAGAAGGAAATCTCATTTAGACATCCTAGAAATGTCACTGCAAGCATGGGACAAGGTATCTAAAAAGCCCTGGATACATACACAACAACAGAATTACAGAGGGATGGCCTGGGATGCCTTGTTCCAGCCTGGTAAGATAGACCACTGGTATAAAAGACAAGCTAGGACTGGATTCTGGACACCCTTCCAGATGCTAAATGGAAAGGCTGTCAAAACATTTAGGGAATGGAAATCTGAATTGGGCTAGCACAATTTGGATAGATTCCACTACTTTCAACATTGGGACGTCACAACACAGTATCTAAGGCAAGAGACTGTAAGAAGGGAGGAACTTAACACAACAGGCTTTATGTCACTAATCACCTTGATCACAGCCTTCCGGCAGAAAGGGGCTATTTCCCTAATACACCAATTTCTAATTCAGGGAGAATCACATTAGGCCTCCAACATGATAAATAAATGGGAGACAGAAGCCAGCTTACAAAAAAAAAAGACTGGGAGCAGGTATGGAAGGACTCTTTCAGTACTGCTTCTTTGCTCAGATGGTCCAAATTTGCATGAAAGCAAAAATCTGGTACTTCCTAGCAGCAGTCACTAACGCCAAATGGACACCTGAAAATAGTGGAAGATGCTAGAGGGAATGTGAGGAATCCACGGCCACATATTCAGGGTCATGAGGCTCTGACGACCTACAGGGAAGAAGTTGCACAGAGGATTAAGAACGTATTTTCACTCCCTGAAACACCGACGATGACACACCTGATACTAGGCAAAAAAAAACCATCAGTAAAGGGGAAGGAAGTGGTATATTTGTGTGGCTACAGCTACTAAAGCCACCAAAAGGAAATTACTTCAGAAAAAAACATCTACAGAACAGAACTGGGCAGGGATAGTTGGACAGATAGCAGAAATGGAGGAGCTAACATTTCAAATAACAAGATAGATGGAAGCCCACTTAAATAGGAGGACACGATGGGAGTTTGCACCGGGTAAGTGAGTGGGAAGGATTACAGTACCAGAGTCTTCAGTTGTAGTCAAATTATAAGTTTGCTGTTTCCAGGAAGTGTGTCTCTGTAACATAGCCTGTTTATAATGTACTCACTACTGACCAAGACTTCTATGCAATTGTATTCCTATTAAATAATTACTGTAATTAATTCTGGGTTGCCCCTGAAAAGGGATTCTCAGAGGCCCAGTGGGTTTACCTGGTCAACAAAATGCATTCACTCAATCAGTCAATCTGTCAATAAATTAATAAGTCTGCTAGATACCATTGAAGCCTCTAGGGGTGAGGAATCAAAACAATTAGACAGGTGTATAAAAGAGGAACTTCTTTCTGCATTAGTGCTAAAAGAGAATTTTAAATGAATAGTAGCACAGTGAAATGGGATTTACCACTTTTGTTTTGGAATGTATGTTTTTGAAGGTAGAAAATTAGTATTCTTTGGGTGGGATATTCAAAGGGGTTGCGCATGGCGCAACAGTGTTGCATCATGCACAACCCAGTGATGCGCCCCGGCACGATATTCAAAGGTGGAAGTTGTGCTGCGCAAATCCCGATGCACCGGGGCGCACCAGCAATGTATGCAGCACAAGTTCGGGGGCATGCCCATGCATATTCAGCACATCCCGATATTCAGCCCAGGATGTGCGGCGTATGTGCAGGCACACACCCACCTTGAGCCGCACTAGGGGCACAAAGATCCACCCATAAAAAAGAAGGAGCAAGGCCTGGCCACCCACAGGTGAGCTGCTGTATTGCAGGGTGCAACATGGCAGCTGCCAGATATGAGTGGCCACCCGACCTCCAGAGACGTAGCCCAGGTGCCGTTGCCCCCCCACCCAATCATGGGCATTATCAATAGATAATTTCCCTGGTGGTCCAGTGGACCTGTTCCCCAGCCTGATTGTGGGTTTTATAAGTAAAAATAAACCCTGGTGGTCCAGTGGACCCACTCCCCAGCCCGATCGCGGGCTTTATAAGTAAAATTAAACCCTGTGGTCTAGTGGACCCGCTCCCCAGCCCAATTGGGGGCTTAAGTATGCTAAATTAATCCCTGGTGATCCAGTGGCCCCACTCCCCAGCCCGACTGTGGGTCTTAGCAAACATAACATGCCTTATGGTCCAGCGGTACCCCCCTCCCCACCTGCCCACTTAGACCCACTACCCCGCTCCCCCCGGTCAGCAGCGGGTGGCAACTCCCCACCAGCAAGCAACCCGGCCGTCCGCCCACCACTGTTCACCCATTGGCCCACGCACCGTACTGTACTACATGTCCAGAATTGTGAATGGAACCATTCACATTTCAGGACTGTAATAGTGCAATGTATGGTCTCATTGGCCCACGATGGCCTAGACGGGTCGACAGCCGTACTGTATGCTGTCAGTTGGCGGGTGACAGGGCGGCTTGCGGGTGGGGAGCTGCCACCTGCCACTGACTGGGGGGAGAATGGGGTGGTGGGTCTGAGTGGGCAGGAGGGGAGGGGAGGGGAGTACCGCTGGACCACCAGGGATGTTACGTTTGCTAAAGCCCACGATCAGGCTGGGGAGCGGGTCCACTGGACCACCAGGGAATACTTTATTTTACATAAGCCCATGATCGGGCTGGGGAGTGGGTCCACTGGACCACCAGGGACATTTAATGTCACAAAAGCCCATGATTGGGCATGGGTGCAAGTCCACTGAACCACCAGGGAGGTTTCATTAATCTAAAGCCCGTAACTGGGCAGTGAGGTAGGGTCCACTGGACCACCAGGGATATTACATTAACTACAGCCCACGATCAGGCATTGGGGCATGTTGTCCACTGAGGGGCAGGGGCATCGGTCTCCGATGGCTGCAGCCTGGCAGGGTGCCAGGCACAAGTCACTGGGGATCTGCGCACCTGCATGCAAATGGGGCCATAATGACATGCAAATGGCCCCATTTGTACCTTACATTCATAATGGCCTCATTTGCATGCTCACATCTGAATATCACTCTTGCTGCATCTAGCGCAGCTGCACTTGCACTGCAACAGCCCCTGCTCCTCAACTGCCACTTGCGCTGGCTCAGTGCCACTGCGCCATGCACATTGCAGGCACCCCCAGTGCCATATTCAATGGTGCTGCGTCATGGCGCAGCAACGTTGTATATTGCCTGGTCCATACCCTGACATAGCCCAGTTACGCTGCAACCAGGCTTGTGCCCCTGCCTGGAGCATTCTGAATATCCCACCCTGTGAGTTTTTAAACCAAAAACTTGCTCCAAAAGTAGCTAAGTGAATGCTTTTCACTTGTGTAAAGCAAGTCACCTGTGATTAGTCTCTGTGTAAGTAAAACTGTACCAGCTGTGCATTTCTGTACCATGGTGAATGTCAATAAACTGAAAAAGAGAAAATCCTAAAAGTGGCAAGGGAAAACATTTTAATGTGGTCAGGAAGTATATTGTTTTCAAGACTATTCTGCTGCCATAATAGAAAAGCAAAGCCAACAACCACCCAGGTGTGGGTTAATTCCCCACATTACCCACTCTCTGGAGTGGATTAATTCACTTATAACGTGGCTAGGGAATATGGAGATTGTGCATTTTTTTCCCTGGCCATGTTCTACTTAAACTTGCAACTAGAACAACTGCATGAGACTGTGGTGCACAGTGCAACCTCTCTGAAAAGGAGTTGGTGATTCCTCAAAGAGCAGCACACAACAGGGGACTGTTGACTGCTTGCACTAGGGACAACTAAAGGAGTCTGCGAAGCATAGCACAACCATTCTGAGAAGGAGTTGGTGATTCCACAAGAAGCAACACACAACAGGAGACTGCGGACTGCTGGGAATTCTACAGTGATGGGGACCTGCCTCTATGTGCCTTGCCCATTTCCCCTCTCCACTACACTGAAGGCAGTGCTTGAGTTTGCAGACAGAAGAAGAGCAGGAGCTTTATTGAAGGATAGTAAGGAGGTAGGGGTACCAGGATGCTGGGACAGATAACTTGAGGTGGGGAGGAAAGACTGACAAGGAAAGACTGCCACCCATGACACCAGATACAGACAGGATTTCAGAGCCCAGAAGCAGAGGAGGAGGAGCAGTGAAGAACAGGAAGGATTGAGAGTTAGCAGGAGTCAGGCACAGAGAAGCGAGCTTATCAGTAGTCAGGCACAGAGAAGGAGTGATGTTACTAGGAGTCGGCCACATAGAACTGCAGTGGTAAGTTATGACTGTGGAGGGAGGGAGGAGGGTAGAATGACCTGGGGGTTAGGGAACAGGAGCGAGGTCAACCATTGCATGCTGCAGTACATTCTGAGAGGGAAGTCAACAAGAATACCATATATAACCGGTCCAGGGCAAATAGTCACCGCTCATAGGGAATTATGCCAATTGTGGACAACTGTGACTACATAGCTGTGTTCAAGGGGGTGTCCAGTGATCGCCAACACTCTCGTTTAGCTGTGCAAGACTAGCCATGGATTAATTAAGGATTAATCCATGGTCAAGTGATGATCTTGATGAATGAGCACTGGCAATTTTACCTGGTCACGTTATAAAAGTCTTTAATTAAGTCAAAATCCAGAACAAATGGTTTGATACCTTTTATTGGACCAACAAGAATGTTACAAAAAGAACAAAGAGGTTTAACTTTCAGACCAGCAAGTCCTTCTTCAGAAGTTTAATGAAGTCAGGCATTTTAAGTTTCAAATGGAATACCTACTATCTTATAAATACATAGGGATGGGAGATTGCATGATTATGAGACAGCGGATGAGGCCTGCTACCATTTACACATTTTGGCCTAACTTTCATGGTGACTTTCAGACACAGCATTCAAAATCTGCACAACATTCAAAACAGAATTCTACAGTCTCTAGTAGCAATGTGGCTCATGATTTAGAGCCTGAGTCTGGAACTAGTACGCAGAAAGTACCCTTGGGAACTCAAAGAATGATATTACTAAACAAGTTCATCTATAAAACCCTGGTACCAGAAATAAATATCCTGCGTACAAATCCTGGTACACAGTAACCAGAAAATATAAGCCCCCTCCAAAAAGTGCAAAAAGCAGTTCCTTCTGATTCACTTAGCCCAGCAATGACAGAAATTGTGGAAACGGCACTAAAAGGTCAGTCACTGACTCACCAAGTTCCTCACCCAGATCTCCAGATCAAAGAGAAAATAATAAGAAACTAACTGTTGATGAAATGCAAGAGCAAATGGAGGAAGAGCTCCCCTCTCCTCCCTCTGCAGTCACTGAAGCTCAGGTCATACTTACCTGATCTCTTGCTATTAGTGTTCTAATAGATGGCTCCACATTGGCACTGTTAGCCCTACAGCTTTTTAAAAATTGCTCAGATCATTTTGAATAAAAAAATGAATAAACAATAGCTTGTTTAAAACACTCCACTGGCTTGTCACGTGCCTTGCAGCAGTAACTCTCCATTGTGTGAATGAACCATGATCAGACCATCAAAATGATGCAAGCAAGTGATTCTAATTAGCTGAAAATGAGTGGTGTGAAACATCCAGGGCTAGATTTTCAAAGAGCCCTTACTCAATGCAAGTTGTATTGCTCTAGGGTTGCAGCAAACTCAGAATATGTCGGGGACCATGTGTCCAATTTTATAGAAGGGGTTTCCCTGCATTAAAAAAAACAGGAGATGCAGTAGCCACAGGCTAGCACCAAACATTTGGCACACCTGCTGCAAATGATGCAGGGATCCCCCCAACTGGTGCAACAATAGAGATGCTAGGATGGCTGAGGGGGTGATGAGTCTGTATGCCAGAAGGGGTCCAGGAGCAGAAGGGGCATGGGGTTCCATAGGGGGCATTGGAGAGACAGCAGGCATAGCAGGTTGTGATGTGGCACCGAGCAAGGGTGCTGTTTGTTGAGTCATACTATCAATAGGATGGGACCTCTTGGGGGTTCCAGGGACAGACACTGACAAGGTGGCCACAGCCTTGATAGCATTCCCATAGGTGGCTACTTCCCACAAGCCTGTATGTGGGAGGCAGCCTGCCACAATGTGGGAGGGTGGATATGAGGGGACTCAGGTGGTACCCAGAGAACATTACCCCCACTACTGGCATCCATGAACCTGCAGCTGCAGCTTACCACCTAATGAGTATGTGAGGTGGCCAGGGATTTGCCCACCTGGGGCAATGTCAGTGTCTGTCCCTGTATCCCCTAGACAATGCCATCCCATGAACAATATAGCCCAGCAAATGGCACCCCCACTGGATGTTGTGATGGATAGCATCTGTTTGTTATTATATTGAATTATATTTGTGTTATATGTTTATTTGAATGTCTGCTTAGGGAAAAGGCAGCCAACAGCTTTTAAAGGGGCCTGGCATTTTGACCCCAAAGGTCCAGGCTTGCTAAAAACAATTGACGGAGGAACCCTGACCCAAGGAAATAATTAATTCAGAGTCTTCCTTTTGACATCTCCTGTAATGTTTGTGTTAGCTGTTATATAACACATTGTAAACTATCCCTCTACTTTGAAGTCCAGGAACCAGGATGCATTTTTGGTCCTCTGAGGAAAAGGCCATTTTTAACTGACTTCTGTTGGCTTGCAAAACATCAATTACTTTGAAGTCCAGAAAGCATCTGACAACATCAAAGGGATAAGTTTGTCTGCCATAAAGCCTCACTAATTAAGAAGAAGATACATTTTTTTATTGGAATGTTTGAACAGTGGGCTGAGACATGTGACTGATAAATTAACTTGGTTCTCAGGTTTGAGTGACCTCACAGTCAGCATCTGTGAGCTGCGTCATCAGGGAGGAGGAGTTTTGAAACAGACATATTACTAGCCAGCTGGGAGAAAAGCATTGCATTTGCTTTTTGGCTTTGTGGCATTTTTCCTCCGATTTTGGCCTTGTACTCCTAACAAACTCTCACAGCACTTTAGGTAAATTCAACCACCTATTTATTACTTGAAACCTAGGGTAGTAGAAATTCAGTAATAATGCTTTGTTTTTGTATAATTGTCCATTTAATTTCAAAAGACTGTTAACCCAAATGTATATTTTCTGCATTTCATATGTTATCTATTTTTAATTTTAGTAAACATTAATTCTCTTGAAATTCTGCCTATGCCTTCACTCATTTATTTTTTTTTTTTGCATGTGGATGCTGAAACAGTATCTGATAATTCTGACAAAAAACTTTAAGGGCTTAAAAGTGTGTTGCTGTCTTGCTAAGGTAAGAAATTACTTAGGTCTCAAATTGAGTCAAAAGGGTAGAACTGTGAACAAGTCTGGGTGCCCACTGGGTGAAGTATTGTACTACATCTTCCCAAACAGGGTGTGATATTTGATCCTGCTAACTGGGTGTGCTAGCGAAAAAGAGTTCATATCTGACCACAGGACTCGAGGCTAGTAGGTAATTTGGACCCAAAACAGACAGGAGGTTTACCCTGTTTGTCTCCTGTTCACATATTGCACTTTGAGGTTTGACACTGTGGGAGCAGAGGGCCTAACCTGTGGGGTGCATTTGTGACTGATCTGGTTGGCAGCGGTGCAATTAAAAAGTATTTGGTAAAATACGAGCATTAACAGTCCAGTGCATCAGATTAACAACGGTAACAGCTCACATGCAAAATAAGGCAGTGATTTAAAAAGTAAAGAACTGGGGGGCGCTAATGAGCACTTGAAGAGTACAGACGTGCTTAAACATCGCTCCGCCTTGCCTAGGTAAAAATTGTTATTAAAACTTAAAAAGTGCCTACAACGACAGTTTATTTGGTGACAAGACAAGACCGTCTGAGAGGTTGATATGGAGGAATTTCTTATATCGGGAACGGGTAAAAGTCAGAGGGCAGTTAATAAATCTATGAAGAAGAATGCGGCCTGCTCTCAAGCTGAAAGCCATCAGGTAGTCTCCTTATCTGCTATGGAAGTGAGCACATTGGGCCGGGAGGTGATGGGCCAAGTTTTGGCAGCTCTGGAGCCTCGACTTTGCAAACTGGAAACTAGAATTGATGATCGACTGCAGGACATGTTGATCCAGCAGGCAGCTCAGGGATCCAAAATAACAGAGACAGAGGACCGAATCTCATGGCTGGAAGATGAGTTGCAGGGGCTGCCAGCCCAGGTCTTAGCACTCCAATGAGAATTGCAGGATATGAAAGAAGCAGCAGATTATCAAGAGAACTATCATAGAAGATTAAATCTTTGTTTGCGAGGTTTGCCTGAGGGGATGGAGGGGGGTGACCTCTGAGTTTCTGTTCAGAGACCCTGCCTAAATTGTTAGGCCTAACGCCTAAGAATGGGAAGATAAAGTTGGAACGAGCGCACAGGATGGTCATGCCCAGGCCCCCTGCAAGACAACCACCCCGTAAAATCATTATGCGATTTCATCATTTGCAGGACTGAGAGATGGTGTTGCGTGCTTACAGAGCTAAAGGGCAGCTTATACTGGAAGATCGTCGTCTGTATGTGTCCCAGGATTACTTAGCGTGACTCCTGAACTGGCGTAAGAAATTCGATGAATCAATGTCTAGCCTGCGTTTGCTTAAGATAGAGAACTATCTAATATACCCAGCCACACTTAAAGTGAAACACAAAGGAGTCACACATTCATTTTTGGATGCTGAGAAAGCAAATGAAGTTTGTGGAGGATTTACGCCAACAGGCGAGATGAGCTGTGAGACTGGATTCTGGGGAAGAGAGGACTGATACTGGATCAGACACTCAATATGGAGGACTTTCATGGATATAGTTAAGTGAGCATCTCGGGACGAAGATGTGTGTGCTCAATTTCACCTTGGTGAGAGGACTAAGATGGACACCTCTCCCGCTCTCCTGTATATGGATGTGCAGGGCGTGCAAGATGGGGCTGCCAGGAAATATCATCAAGGCCATATAAGGACACCTCTGAAAATCAGCTGTTTAATCTTTTACCTCCCTGTTGGAGGGGCTAGTGTGTTGCATAATAAGTATGAAAGGATAAATGGGGTAAGCTCTGGTGGGGAGGGGGGCTGATGTATCAGAGGGGAAGGGATGGGGATTGAGGGGAAGGAAGAGGAAGAAGGGGTATGGTGGATCATATGGGAGTACGTTATCTCTCCTTATCTTGTTTAAGGATGGATTAAGGGGGATTATTTGGGTAGGGGAGCATGCTGTTTGGTAGTGATGGAACAATACAATATGGGGGAGCTCACTCTACGTATGTTAAAATATCAAGTTAGTGGGGCATGGCTGGAAGGTGTGAACATGCATGGGAGGTGAATCACTCTGTAGCAGGTGAATGGCGGGTCTGGATTGGAGGTGGGTGGGCGCTTAAGTACATACCTCGGCAGGGGGGGCGGGGGACTGGGCACAGCAGCATAGAGGGAGGGTATTGACACTTATGCAGAGTTGGCAGTTAGTGTCAGCAATAGGGTCATGGGGAATGTCCTTTGACTCGGGGAACTGGTGCAGAGGAAATAAGGGAGTTGGGGATTGGGATATTTTGTTTATGTTTAAAGTTGGGGAGGACATGTTTGCCTATATGGCTAGTAGCTGGGCTTTTTTTACAGTCCAGTTAGTTCTGCTGTTTCAATATTGTTGCACACAAGGTCATGGATGCTGTTCTGAGGTGCTTAGGTCATTTCTGAGGGGCGATTTCTGTTATCAGAAACCACCAGATTTGTGGGTTATGGAGGGAAGGGGAAATCTAAGGAGTCCTGTGGGGAGTTACTTGAACGTAACTTATCTTTTTAATAATGGCTAATATACAAGATCTGAATATATGTTCTTGGATGTCAGAGGGACAGTGACCCCAGTTTAGCGGACCAGTCTCCTCACCACGCTGCAGAGACAGGGAATCCATGCAGCTTTGCTACAGGAAACACATCTCACTGCAAAAGAACATGGGAAACTAATAAGGGGATGGGTGGGGAAATGTTCTGCAGTGTCATTTAAGGTGCATAAAAGAGGGGTCGCTGTCCTTCTGCACAGACATCTTCCTTTTCAAGTGAAATGTGTGGTTAAAGACCAGATGGAAGGGTGATATATATTTGTGGTGGGTGAGTTATGGGGGGAGCAGGTCACCTTCGGCTCAATTTATGCCAAAGCAGTGTTTGAAGCCTCCTTCTATGTGACTCTGCTCTCGCTTATGGTTAAGGAACAATTTCTGGGTCTACTACTAGAGGGTGACCTAAGCTGCACAATGGATCCTGTGATGGACCACTCCCAGAGAAAAGATCGACAGCATGAGACAATTTGTCAGTGGTGAAGGGGGATGGTAGATCTTGGGATGGCACATGGTCTCGGATTGATTATGTTTTCCTCCCGCAGGCATGGCACGGAAGGGTGAGGGAGGTCAAACATGGCCCTATTCACATTTCAGACCATGCCATGGTGATTCTCTCACTGTTAATGAATAGGCAGAGAGAGGGTCTGAGCCCGTGAAAGTTTCCGGTTTATCTGCTGGGGGACAAGAATTTTAAGGAGTACCTTCGGGAGCAGTGGGAGCATTATATCGTGGCAAATATTAATACCTCGACTAGTAAGGCAATAATTTGGGAAGCCAGGAAAGCGTATATGAGAGGGATGATCATACAATATGCAGCTAGGGATAAAAAAACAGAAGCAACAACAGAGAAAGGAACTGGAAACTAGAGTGAGAGACTTGGAGAGGAGGGCTATAAATGGGGAGGAAGATGTGGTCCGGGAGGAATCGAGAGCTACTAGGGAAGTGTTGAATACATTGCTTAGTGGAGAGGCTAGAAATGCATGGGCACTTGGTAAAAGGAAATTGTATGAATGGGGAAATAGATCAGGACCGATGATGGTTAGATTGATTAAGGGAGGGAAAACGGCAATCCATATTGCAGCTATTAAAAATAGAGGGGGAGTGTTGTGTAAATCCCCCCAGCAGATAAGGGATTGCTTCAAGGCCTTTTATGAAACCCTATACAAAAAGGAGGCAGGAGGTGGAAACGGGGAAGTATTTCTACAGAAGTTGAATTTATCCAAACTGATGAGGGAGCAAAGAGACTTACTAAATGCCCCTATAATCAGGTCGGAGGTTCTTGGGGTGATGCAGAAACTTAAAAATGGGAAAGCTAGTGGACCAGATGGATATCCAGTAGAATATTATAAATGTTTAGCGGGGCAGCTGGTTGGACCACTGTGTGATGTCTTTCAGTGGGGGTTTTGAGGCTGCCAGACACGTTTCCGAGGCAGTGATCTGTTTGATCTCCAAGATAGGGAAGGATCTACAAGAATGTGCATCTTTCCGCCCCATCTTGCTTTTAAATTGCAATGCTAAAATATTTGCAAAGGTGTTGGCAGGATGTTTAGAGATGGTCCTCCCTGATATGGTTCACCAAGACCAGACCATGTTTATTAAGGGCCATCTCTCCTGTCATAATATGCGGAGACTTCTGAATGTGCTATGAGGGGCAGAAAGTCAGAAGGAGGATACCTGTATTATTTCAATGAATGCTGAAAAAGCATTTGATGGGGTGGAGTGGGATTATTTATTAGCGGTGTTGGCCCGGTTTGGTCTTGGTGATACTTTTGTGGGATGGGTACGGGCGTTATATAGATCTCCACGTGCAAAAGTATTGGTGAATTGGGTCCTCTCAGGGGGCTTTCAGCTAAGTAGAGGTACACAGCAGGGATGCCCTCTATCCTCGTTATTGTTCGCATTAGCGGTAGAGCCCTTGGCAATTGCCATTAGGGAAAATGGAGAGAGTCAGGGAGTAAGGGGCTTTTCAGGAGAGCAACATAAGCTTGTAATGTATGCAGATGATATGCTGCTATTTATCACAGAACCTGAGAGATCTATGCCCCCCTTTTGTGGCTGGTAGGGACCTTTGTACTTTTCTCTGGCTACAAATTAAATGTACAGTAGATAAGTTTGAGATTATGAGGATCCCCAAATTGGTAGGATCAAATCAGGATTGGGGTTTTAAAAAGGTGGCGGGGTCTTTCACATATTTGGGGATCGGGGTAAGAAGGTCCCTGGGGTCTTTATACAGTCTAAACTATGGTAAAGTTCTGAAGATGATAGAAATGGGCCTGAGAAGATGGTCTGCACTACCAATCTCATGGTTGGGAAGAATAAACTTAATTAAGATGAATATACGCCCCAGGTTGGTGTATTTATTACAGATGTTACATGTGGGAAGGACCAGGAAGGATATTAAAAGCCTGGAAGGAATGTTTTCTACTTTTATTTGGAGGGGGAGGTGACATAGAGTTGGCCTGTAATGGCTTAAAATGGCAATGGAGAAAGGTGGTTTAAGTTTCCCAGATATTGAGTTGTATTTCCTGGCTGCTCAGTTGAAGTATATAAGTGAATGGGTACATGAGCCCCCAGCAGCACGGTGGGTGGATCTAGAACATAAGGAATGTGAGACTAGATTATCAGCCTATCTAGAAAGTAGGGGGAGGGTGGCTTATGGAAGGAGGGAAGTTTGAAATCCATTGGTGAAATCTACTTTGAATAGCTGGAGTAGAATTAAGAAACGTAGGGGTGTGAAGGGAGTAGACACATACTTGGTTCTGGTAGCTAGGAACCCATATTTTCTTCCTGGATGGGAGGACCCTGGTTTTAGGAGGTGGTAAGTAGGAGGGATAAGGAGTCTGGAGGATCTTAACAGTGGGAGGGGGCTTTGTACCTTTGTCAGATTTACAGAACAGGCTAAACTTGGGAAAAGGACATAGATTTAGATATTTCCAGGTAAGAGCATATGTAACAAAACTAAAGAGAGAGAGGGACCGGGGATAGGGGAGTTGAGAAGGATGGAGATAATGATTCAAGTCTGCTAGGTTGGACTCTAAGGGCTTTATTGGGAGAATGGTGCAGGATACTAGACAGGGGCTGCCAGACCTGACTATTAAAACTCGGAGACTGTGGGAACGGGATATGAACGTGCAGATAGGGGACCAGAACTGGCGCGAACTATTGACTATGCATGGGGTAGCCTCATCTGTAATAGACTCCAGGAAGCATTCTTTAAATTTTTGCATAGAATATATAGACCTCTGGCTGTGGTTCATAAATTTCACCCAACTATTTTGCCTTATTGTGGGAGATGTGGGAGGGAGATTGGCACCTACTTACATTGTATTGGGCATGTAATATATCACAGAACTTCTGGAAATCAGTGGTGCTGGAAATAGGTAGGATGTGGGTTAGGACAGTCACATTCACACATGTGGTATGTTTGTTTGGGGTGGAGATTGATGAGGAGGGTGACTGGCAATCCTCTCCTGAGATGGGTCAGAGTGCTATTGATTTTAGCCAGGCATTGTATACAGAATACCTGGGTCTCTTGTCTGGTCCTCACAGTAAGAGGATGGTGAATACTCGCACTGCATACTCTGGGGTTAGAGCGACTCTCCCTTCTGGTGAAAGACAGGTTGGACCTGTTTGTCGGGGAATGGACCCCCTTTCTGGTGGATCTGTCCCAACAGGAGAATATGGCTCTGTGGGGTGGTATAGATATATAGATATATAAAATATGTGGAATGGTTTGAAGGACCTTGGAGCTAGCACCTCTTCTTTACTAGATAAGGGATTGATTTTGGAGTTTTTTTGGATTTGCTTGATATATAGTATGGGGGTACGTGCTAATATGTATGTGGGGTATGGATATAGAATTCAAGACTGTAACTGACTTTGGAAGAATTGTGGAATACAGTTGCTGTACCTGATTATAAATGAACCTCTGTATGAAACTGACTATGTGTGCATAAAAGTTGAATAAAATTATTTTTTGTGCAAAAAAATTTAAAGAACTATATCTTTGTGCTTACAGTCTATGTTCCCTATCTGTTTATTTTTTACTTTTTTTGGGGGGGGGTAAGCTAGTATAGCCATAGCTTAGGGAAGAAGATAGCTTACAACTACATTAAGTACACTGCAGACTGCCTGAGGCAGTTGTGCCAAGAGAGAGGAGTCCAGCAAAAGGGGTGAGTCAAAAAGCATCTCATGGAGGCTCTTTTGGCAGCCGATGCCCAAGACCTCAAGTCACCATCAGTGACTGGAAAGGACCAAACCTTGGTAATGGAAGGGCCAGGGTCCAATGTAGTGTCCATGGTTTTACCATGCCGTGTAAAAAGCGGCTATGGAGACATCCCCAACAGTGACAGCTGCATTGCCGAGTGTTGGCAATGCAGTGTCAGGGATGCCTCCTGTTTTTATCGGGGGGCTGCACCCCATGAACACCCTCCCGGTCTCTAGGATTCCAACTCCAAATCAGAGTTGGACTAGGGGCGAGAACACCCTGCATGAGGGTAACTGTGGAGACATCACAGCCACAGAAGGATTTTGGCTGAATCCTGTCGCTGTGGTGGTCTTCCCGTCAGGGTTTCAATGCGGCAATGGTATACCAGTGTCCAGACCCTGGGAGAAGGAGGACAGCAAGATCAGTGCAAGCCAAAAGCCACAGCAGGAGAAGAATGTCACCAACATTCAGGAGCCAGAATGTATCATGCATCAGATGGAGTTGAGGAGGATGGCGATGGAGTTTGAACAGAAAAGGTTCAAAGCCCAGCAGTGAAGGGAGCTTGAAAAGAGAAAAATGTAGATGGAGAGAGAGAGAGAGAGAGAGAGAGAGAGAGAGAGGAAAGTGAGAGCAGCGTCCAGCCGACGAAGAAGACTGACAACGTCAGAGAGAGAGGCCGAGTGAGAGAAATGAGAACACCAGAGACAATTTGAATTGGAGAAGCTACAGCTCCAAAGACCAGCCCCAGAGCAGGTAAGTGGCATGGAACCTAGAACTCCAGGACTGGGTTACAAATTAAATTCTAAATTAATAGCTGAATTTAAAGAGGTGGAAGATATGGTTGCATTTTTGAATTCATTTGAAAAAGTATGCATTCAGGCAAAAATTCCCAGAGAGTTCTGGAACTTCCAGCTATCCCTGCTGCTTACCGGGAAACCTTGTGATGCATTGGGTCAAATGGACAATCAAGACAGTAATGATTATGGCAATCTAAAAGCTGCTGTGTTAAAGAAATATGATTTAACATCAGAGGCATACAGAGTTAAATTCCGTAAGCTCAGGAGAAGCTCTGACATGAGCTACGAGAAGCTAGCCACTAAACAACATCAGTTTTTAAAACATTGGTGGGAAGAGATTTAAGCAGACTCTTGAAAAACCTGAAAATGATGTACTGTTAGAGCAGATTTTTGGGGTGTGTCCAGCACAGCTGAAAATTTGGCTAGAGGATTGAGATGCAAAAACAGTGCAGGAGGCTGCTGAACTTTCAGACTGCTATGCCAGGATTAGACCTGTTCTGAGAGGGAATGGGTAGGGCATGGCAGCACAGAAAGAGAACAGCATGCCTTCAGGGTAGCTAAAACCTTCCCTGCCTCCACTAAAACCAGGCAGCCACAGGTCAAAAAGAAAAGATTTGCTTGACAAAAGAAATGAATGTTGAGTTTGCAAGGAACCTGGACATCTTGCAAGACAGTGTCCAACAAGCATTTGTCAATGCCGAATGTTTGCTTGCTGGCATTGGCAGTGGTACTGTAGAAGTTACAGAGCTGCGTAATAGGAATGACAGTGAAGTATTGAACTGAAGCCAACCCCACCACCACCCTGCAGAGAGTGACAGGCATTGGGGTGTGCGTTTGGGTCGTCAGGCATAACGGCCACGCCATTTCACCATTCCCCACCTTGCAGACACTGACAAGTGTCACGGTGTTCCTTGGGGTCTTTGGCCCTTATGTGCACCCCATTTCATTAGGAATTACAGTGAGATGGGTGCGATATAGGAGAAACGGGTGAACTTTGGGGCCGAAGAGTCCAAGGCATACCTCGATACCTCTCACTGACTGCAGGGTGTGGAATGGTATGAGCATTACAGGCAAGAATCCCAAGTCACACCCCTGATGCCTGTCATTCTCTACAGGGTTGGGCGTTATGGTTGGAAACCCTAATACCTCAGGCATTTGTTGGTATTTTCACTCCAAATTTTCAACATGTCTTTTTGTGACCCCACCTCATGAACAGGGGGAATATCAGTTTGTTAGCTGAAAGCTGCTTATGCACAGTGACTACGGCATTTAGCACCACAGGTGCAAAAACATTCCGGACAGGATGTAAAAAATGACAGCTGTACTGTTCATGGGGAGGTGTAAAAAATGGCAATGTTGCAAATCTGTAGTAAAAATATTTAAAAAAATGGTGAAGTGACGTACATAGAAACTGTGCAACACACCCATAATATAATTAGGTTGGGAAATTTTACAGCAGATTGTCAACTCAGGCATTTGGTGTCTCCGATCATGAACAGTGTCACTGTGATTTTCTTTATCTGTGCCAAACAATGATTTCCCACAGCGACCATGCATCTCTACGCTGAAAGTGTGAAAACACACTTCAGCCATGTTGTGAAAAATGACAGCTGTACTGTTCATAAGGAAGTGTGGAAAATGCCACTGGTGAAAATCTGGACTGAAAATATTACAAAGTTATGAACTTATGGGGTGCATAAACTGTGCAATGCTCACTCAATAACACAGTCATTTTATGGACTTTTGTCACAAATTTTCAACATAGCCATTTAAGACCTCTGCTCATGAACAGTGTCACTGTGATTTTCTTAATTTGTCCCATATTGATTTCGCGGCATTACCAACTGTAAAGCATGGTGTGCTATGAAGGAAACACATTTTGGGTGATGTGAAAAATGAGCTGTACTACTCATAAGGAGGTGTGGTAAAATGGCAATGTTGAAAATCCTGGAGTGAAAATATTGAAAATTCACCAACTTACGGCGTGCATAGGAACTGTACAGCATACGCTGGTAAAACGATAATTTTTGAATTTTTTCACCAAATTTTCAATGTAGCCATTTAAGACCTTTGCTCATGAACAGTGTCACTGTGATTTTCTTAATTATTCTATTTCATTGATTTACATACCGACAGACGCATTGTACGCTACATGGGCGGAAACACGTTTTGGGTGAGATGTGAAAAATGATAGCTGTACTACTCATAAGAAGGTGTGGTAAAATGGCAATGTTGAAAATCTGGAGTGAAAATATTGAAAATCAGTGAACTTCACGAAGCGTATGAGAACTGCTAAACGCACTGTGAATAAAACAATCATTTTAGAATTTTTTCACCAGATTTTCAACATAGTCATTTTAAGACCTCTGCTCATGAACAGTGTCACTGTGATTTTCTTAGTTGTCCTGTACATTGATTTTGCACACTGACTGCGCCATTGTACTGTAACATGAGCAGAAACACATTTTGGGTGAGATGTGAAAAATGACAGCTGTACTACTCATAAGAAGGTGTGGTAAAATGGCAATGTTGAAAATCTGGAGTGAAAATATTGAAAATTCGTGAACTTACCAGCGTGCGTAGGAACTGCGCAATGCACGCTCATAAAACAGTCATTTTTTGGAATTTTTGCACCAAATTTTCAACATGGGGTTTTTGGGACCCCTCCTCATAAATGATGTCACTGTCATGGCATTATTCAGGCCCAAAGGGTGATTTCATGCAGTGACTGCGCAGTGACTGTGAAATCACCCTTCGGGCCCAAATAATGCCATGACAGTGACATCAATCATGAGAAGGGGTCCCAAAAATCCCATGTTGAAAATTTGGTGCAAAAATTCCAAAAAATGCCTGAGATATGCAATAGAGTTGAAAACCCCCTAGCTAGCTCATTATACAGCTTACCGGCATTTCCTCAGTTCGCGGTCGGCTTTGAAGAGTGCAGACGTGTTCCCGGTACACCGAAGATCGTCGCGCCAATCTCCGGAGTAAGTATGGGGTGAGGGTGTGGGGAGGCAGGGTGCACAGTGGGTGGGTGCAGGTTTTGGGAGGGGGGCCAGGGAGGCTACGTGGGACCGTTTTTTCTTTACAGGTCTTTTTTTTTTCAATGACTACGCGGGACGTTTGCCACGCTGGGGTGAGCTCCCAGCATGGCACAAGGACGGTTGGGGGGCGTTCAGCTGACGGGGGATTGGGCACCCCCGTCGGCCAAACCATCACTTGCCATGCTGGGGTGGGCTCCAGCATGGCACCTTGTACTGGGGGAGAGTGAAGCTGACGGAGATTGGGCACCCCCATCGGCGATACCATGGAGGAGGGAGAGACAGTGAAGCCGACGAGAGATTGGGCACCCCGTCGGCTATACGCTCAGTTGCTCACGCTGGGGTGGGCACCAGCGGTGGCATTTGGGAGGCTTTTGGGGGGAAGCACAGCACAGCCGACGGGGGATTGGGCACCCCCATCGGCTATAGATTGTGTGCGTGGGGGGGAAGCATGCAGCGTGTGTGCACGCGTGTGTGTGTGTGTGTGTGTGTGTGTGTAAGGGGAGCTGCGCATGAGCAGGCAATATCTTATCGCTGCTCACTCAAGCATAGCTCCCCCTTTCAACTGTATGCCACTGAATTTTGGAACTTGTCATAGACAGCTCCAGCATGCATTGGCTTACAGGGGCCATGCCTGCCAACACACTGACTGAATTGGAGGAGGAGGTGACACACCTCCGAAATCTCGGATGATGGCACTATGTTTCTTGCACATGCATGCAAGCAAACATAAAAAGGGCAGACAGTGCACAAAGTGATGATAGAAAAGAAGTGGGTTGTTTGTGTACCACTGAAAGCATGCCAGTAAACATGAGGGAGCACATACACCCAGTCACTGTGAATGGGGTATAGACCCATGGATTAAGAGACACGGGGGTGTCCCTGACTTTGGTAAAAGGGGATTTGGTAGTGCCTGAACAGCTTATACCCAATCAATTTGTGACTGTACAGAGATTCACTGGGGAAGAGAAAACTCTGCCACTTGCTAGTGTTCTCCTGGACTGGGGTGAGACAGGAGAGACTGTGCAAAAAGTTGCAGTAGCAGAGAATCTTGCTTTAGAAGTAATAATCGGGTAAAATCTCCAACAGGGGATTGTGTATGCAGTTACCTGCAGCCAAGCAGCAAAAGTAAATTGTAGTTCCCTGGACCCCATAGAAGCCCCTGTGGAAACCACTGGGAGGCTGATTCCCCAGCCCGTGTCTCCTGATATGTAGGATAGTAAAAGGGGGGTAGAAATTCCCCAGGTAGCAGTTAACAGAACAGCTACAGAGGGTTACTCTGAGGAAGGAGGAGTAACCCATTCTCAGAGGGTTAGGGATGGCAGTGACCCTGAATGCCCTGATGTTAGACCTAGGGATCCTAGTTTAGAAACTGGAGGGGACCAGACCCATGCCTTGAGAATGTGTAAAGATTTTGCTGCTGCTCAGAAATGTTACCATAGTTTAGAGAAGCTGAGGGCTTGGGCAGCCTCTGACAGAGCACAGGGAGGTGATGGGAAACATAAAGTTTATTGGGACAATGGACTACTATATACATAGGATGCAAAGACAGAGGGAGGGGAGATGGGCAGACAGCTTGTCATTCCCCAGGGGTACCATGAGTAGTTGCTCAAGAGTGCTCATGATATTCCCATGTCTGGTCATTTGAGAATCACAAGCACTATGCAGCAGTTGGCCCAGAATTTCTAATGGCCCAACTTCATCCAGCAGGTGAAGGAGTATTGCAGGTCTTGTCACCAGTGCCAAGAAATAGAAAAGGCTGGTAGGAAAACTCAAGCCACCCTAGTTCTCTTGCCCATAGTAGAGAAGCCATTTCATAGAGTAGGAATGGATATAGTGGGGCCATCGAATACCCCCAGCTCCTTTGGGAAAAGTTTTATCCTTACAGTGGTGGATTATGCCACCTGGTATCCAGAGGCAGTCACCCTATCCTCACTGAGGACAGAAAAAGTGGCAGATGCTGTGCTAGGGATTTTCTCCTGTGATGGGTTTATGCAGGAGATTATCACCAATCGAGGGGGTTCCTTTATATCGGACCTGATGAAATGTTTGTGGGAGAAGTGTGGGGTGGTGCTGAGATGTACAACACCTTATCACCCATAAGCCAATGGGCTTGTGGAAAGATTCAGTGGTACCCTTAAACCAATGCTCCAAGCATTTGCTGAACAGCATGGGACAGACTGTGAGAAATGCCTTCCCCCCATTGTTCGCATACAGGGAGGTGCCCCAAGAGTCGACAGGGTTTTCCCCCTTCGAGCTCTTATATAGACAAAGGATACATGGCCCCCTAGACTTGATCCAGGAGGACTGGGAAGGCAAGCACGCCACCCAGGAACTCCCATAGTGGGTTATGTCTGTCAGTTTAGGGAAAAGCTGAAAGAGCTCATGGGAATAGCCCAGAGCAACCTGGCAGCTGCCCAACAAAAACAAAAGGTATGGTACAACCTCAGAGCCAGAGCTCATTTGTACACTGTGAGTCAGGAGACCATGATCCTAATCCCAGTCCGGAAAGATAAACTGCAGCCCAAGTGGGCAGAACTGTACAAAGTAGTCAGATAGGTGAATGATGTAAACTACATTATAGAACTACCTGACAGGAGACATACCCAAAGAATGTACCATGTCAACATGATGGAGCCATGTGCAAATAGGGCTGACATGGCCTTTGCAGTGTGTAGTTCTGGGGAGGGGACAGTAGAAGGAGTCCCCTTTCTGGACTTTCTGGAAGAAATGAAGTGGGAGTCCTCTGTGGAGGCAATTAAAATGTTGCCCCAGTTGACCCCAGACCAGATCCAAGAAGTAAGGGAGGCTTTAGTAGATTTTGTCCATTGTTTAGCACCAAGCCTGGACTAACCCCTTTAGCGATGCATGACGTGGAGACATGGATGCAAATGCCAATATGGTAAACTGCATATCGAGCATCAGAGGCTGTCCAAAAGGACATTAGGATGGAGGTGGAGGAAATGCTGACTTGATGAGTAATCCAGAAATCCCGCAGGCCCTGGGCCTCACCTGTAGTCCTTGTGCCCAAGCCAGATGGCTCTACTCATTTTTTTGTGGACTATCATGGACTCAATGCAGTCACAAAGTCAGATGCTCACCCAATGCTGCAGATGGACAAACTCCTAGATAAATTGGGAGGAGCAACATACCTTACCACTATTAACCTGACAAAAGAGTATGAGCAGGTAGATTTAACTGCCAGAGCTAGGGAGAGGTCAGCCTTCATCACTCCAATAGGGTTATTTGACTTTAAAGTAACACCTTTTGGAATGAAGAATGCCTCTGCCACCTTCCAGAGGTTGGTGAACCAGATGTTAAATGGTGCTGAAGAGTACACCATGGCATACCTGGATGACATTGCCATCTTCAGTGCCAGCTGGGGAGAACACCTGTCCCACCTTAGGGAAGTGCTGGGCAGGATACAGAGGTCTGGGACTACTGTAAAAGCTGAAAAGTGCCAAGTGGCCATGAGTGAGGTGGCATACCTCAGGCATGAAGTAGGCTGGGGACAGCTCTGTCCTAACCAAGCAAAAATTGAGGCAATCAAGGCATGGCCCAGACCTGAAATACAAAAGCAAGTTTAGAGTTTTCTAGGGACTGCAGGGTACTATAGAAAATTTGTACCAAACTACAGTGCCCTGGCTGCTCCTCTATCTGGCCTGTTAAAGAAAAGGATTCCAAAAATAATTATTGGGTACCAGCCTGTAAACAAGCCTTTACACGGCACTGTGCAGTGCTCCTGTATTAGCCAGTCCAGACTGTAGTAAAACCTTTGTAGTCCAGACTGATGCCACAGATGTGGGTGTTGGGGCAATGCTTAGTCAAACATCTAACCAAGGGAAAGATCACCCAGTAGTGTACCTCAGTAAGAAGTTCCTTCCCAGGAAGCAGGCTTACTCTGCAGTGGAAAAAGAATGTCTTACCACGGTGTGGGCACTAAAGAAGCTAGAGCCATATAAGGGTAGCATTTTGAAGTACAAACAAATCACAGCCCCCTGGTTTGGCTGGCACAAATGGGTAAAACAAATGGTAGGCTGTTATAATGGAGACTTGCCTTGCAGGCTTACAACATGACTGTCTCATACAGGGCAGGGTCAGCAAACAAAAACGTAGATGGGCTATCGCGTCAGTTTGAGCAGTGAACTGAATTTGGAGAACTCATCCCCCCAAATTCAGTCTATGAGGGAAGGGTGTGACCGATAGCATCTGCTTGTTATTGTATTGAATTATGTTTGTGATACAAATATATGTTTATTTGAATGACTGCTTAGGGAAATGGCAGGCAACAGCTTTTACAGGGGCCTGACTTTTGACCCCAAAGGTCCTGGCTTGCTAGAAACAATTGACATAGGAACACTGCGTGAAGAGGTTGCGGAATAACAGATGGACCAGTCACTGAACGTCAGGTTCAACATACAATTTGTGTGCGATGTTTATTCAAAATACAGGAAATAAGCTTCTGCAATGCCATATTCCTTCTTCAGTACATCAGTTTGCAGCAACAGGCTATGTATGACCTTTCTCTGCACTTAGCAATAACCTACTGACACTGATCGCTGATCTAATAATTTTTTGTGAAAACCCTTCATCCTTATGTGGGCCCCATTTGCTTGGGTAGTGGGGTCTCAAAAAGAAAAGAAAAAGAAAATAAGCTATAGACAAAGAACCTCAATGCAGAATCACTGAAAGATGGGTTACACCAAAGGGCACTGACAACAAATCAAGTTTCAAAGAAATACAACATCATACATACTTTCATTGTGCAAAGCATCATGGGATATATGCAAATACCCATGACATTTTAGACTTGTTCAGTTTACAGCAATGTACATGCATTTTAAATAGCACAACTAACTTAATTTTTATAATAGTCACCTAGTACTTTTTACCTTTATCAAAAACACCTAGTGCCATTGTATGTTCAACATATACAGGTTTCATAGACAAAAAGTATATAGATCACAGTATTGTATGACATAGTGCTATTACATACTAAATCCAACAATTATAAACACAACCTGTTTTACATACATCTGGAGGTCACCACAATAACCTCCCTGTACAAGGACCTGAGAGGGAAAAGGAAGATTAAAGAAGACAATATAGTATCATCAAGAAAGGGAAGGGGGTGCCCATAGGTGACCAACCTTATGGACTGGAAATAGCAAAGGATAGATTAGGCTTAACTTCTGATGACATCAAAGGGATAATTTTGTCTATCATAAGGCCTCGCTAATTAAGAAGAAGATCAATTTTTTTATTGAAATGTTTAAACAGTGGGCTGAGACATGTGACTGATAAAGTAACTCAGTTCTCAGGTTTGAGTGACCTCACAGCCAGCATCTGTGAGCTGTGTCATCAGGGAGGAGAAGGTTTGAAACAGACATATTACTAGCCAGCTGGGAGAAAAGCATTGCATTCGCTTTTCAGCTTTTTGGCATTTTGTCTCTTATTTTGACCTGGGACTCCTGACAAACTCTCACAGCACTTTAGGTAAATTCAACCACCTATTTATTACTTGAAACCTAGGGTAGTAGAAATTCAGTAATAAGGCTTTGTTTTTGTATAATTATCCATTTAATTTCAAAAGACTGTAAACCCAATTTTATATGTTCTGTGTGTTGTGTGTTATCTATTTTTAATTTCAGTAAACATTATTTCTCTCGAAATTCTGCCTGTGCCTTGACTCATTTTCTTTTGCATGTAAATGCTGAAACAGTATCTGATACATTTGACAAAAATGGTTAAGGGCTTAAAAGTGTGTTACTAACTTACTAAGGTAAGAAATTACCTATGTCTCGAATTGAGTCAAAAGGGTCAGACTGTGAACCAGGCTGGGTGCCCATTGGGTGATGTATTGCGCTGCATTTTCACAAAGAGGGTGTGATATCTGATCCCATTAAGTGGGTGTGCTAGTGAAAAAGGGTTCATATTTGACCCCAGGATTCAATTCTAGTAGGTGATTCAGACCCAAAACAGACAGGATGGTTACCCTGTTTGTCTCCTGTTCACATATTGCACTTTGAGGTTTGGCACTGTGGGAGCATTGTGTGTTTGTGATAGGTGCCACATCACCACCTGATATGTCCTCTTTCTCTCTGATTCCCCCATGGCACCCTCTGCTCCTTCTGCCCCTAGCAGCCCACTTTTAGACCTGCTCCTCTTTTTTCACACTGAATGGCACTAGCTCAGGTCCCTTAGACCACCTCCTGGCTGGTCTAAGTGCAGCCTCTTGTTGCATACATGTCAGAGTTTCCAAAATTCTTATAAAAGGGGATGCTGCAGCTCTGTTGTGGTGCAAGCCCCCTTGCATCCTGGTACACCCCAATTTCAGTTGCAAGACTTTCACAGTGCCTCTTTGGTGCAACATTTCCATTTTCGATGCAGACCGCATTCAAAAATAGGGTTTGCCACATCTTTTGACATAAGGTGCCACTTGTGTCAATTATGTTTGATGCAGGTGCCTTGCCTCATAAACGAGGCTTTAAAAATCGAGCCCCCAGTGTCAGAGAATATATGCAAATTAGATGATCTGAATGATGTTTCAGCTTGCTGCTGCAGACTATGTAGCTGCTTGACTGTGAAGAAATACAGTTCCCAGGTCAGCATGACAGGCCTGCAATAAATCTTTCTATAGGCTTATTTTCCAACTCATTTTTAAAAGCACACTTCTCCTTTAATAGTCAGCCCTGTAAAAAACATTTTCTAACACAAGAGTGAAACTCTCCGCAAGGAACCTATTATGATTCCTGTCCAGCATTCATAGAAAAAAAGAAACAGAGAATTTGATGGCAGATAAAGACAGCTTGGGCCACCCAGTCTTCCCATTTTTTTCCACGCTATATTGTCTCAGCAGACACTAATTGTTCTGTGGTTTCCTCCCCCTAGCTTCCCACTAAGATTTCCTTGTGCCTATCCCATGCATGATTGAAGCCCAGCACTGTTTCCATCCGCACCACCGCCACTGGAAGATTGTTCCCGGCATCCCCTACTCTTTCAGTAAAGGAGTATTTCCTCACATCTGTTTTGAATATAATCCCTTCCAGCTTCATTGCATGTACCCTTGTTCTTGTGCATCTTTTCCTCTGAAAATATGTCCCTCCTGTACCTTATATATTAAAGGAATAATGCATGACAGGGTGTGTGTTGTGCTGAGATAACACCACGCCTGGGGGGGTTGGGCACAAGGCCACAGGCTGAGTGCATCCAATGCCCCAGGTGTGGCATTATCCCAGCATGACACACACCCTGGAGTGCATTGTTCCTATTATACAATGACTTGTTGTTATATATAAAATAAAACATTTTTTTTAAATGTAACCCCCTGTTACCCGGGGTTACAAGAATCCCACTTAGATTTAGTGGTAGGCAGGGAAGGCAGCTTGTGAAACATCAGTTAAATGGATTTCACACAGGCTGAGTGCATCTTAAATGTAATCCCCTGTTACCGGGGTTACAAGAATCCCACTAGATTTAGTGGTAGGCAGAGAAGGCAGCTTGTGAAATACCAGTTAAATAGATTTAGTGGTAGGCAGGGAAGGCAGCTTGTGAAACACCAGTTAAATGGATTTCACACTGTCTCACTCTGTCCTCAGTCTCAGCTGAGCTGGAGGGATGACATCATATAAGTATTTCCTCACATCTGTTTTGAATATATATAATATATAAGGTACAGGAGGGACATATTTTCAGAGGAAAAGATGCACAAGAACAAGGGTACATGCAATGAAGCTGGAAGGGGTTATATTCATAGTTGGCGGGATAGTGTCATCCCCAAAGAGGGATTCTTGTAACCCCGGGTAACTGGGGGTTACATTTAAGATAAGCTGGGAGAAATGGGGGTTGGGAACCAGATGATCAGATGGATAGCCAATTGGCTCCAGGACTGGACCTAGAGGGTCGTAGTTGGCGGGATAGTCTCATCCCCAAAGAGGGTCATTAGTGGGGTCCCACAGGGATCAGTCCTTGGGGCCCCTCCTGTTCAACACCTACGTCTCTGACATAAGGACAGGAATCAGGAGTGAGATGAGTCTCTTTCGGATGACTCAAAACTGGGGGCGGTGGTGGATGGGGAGGGGAGGGTGGCCCAGGGGACCTGGAGGCTCTGGAAAGATGGTCTAGAAAGTGGAAGCTGAGGTTCAATGCAGGAAAATGCAAGGTACTCCACCTGGGGCTCAGAAACCGGGCCAAGTGTACACCCGGCGGGAAATACAAGTCTCGATGGCTGAGAGGGACCTGGGGGTGGTGGTGGATGTCAAATGAACAACTCGGAGACTTGTAGGAGGGCAGCAGCCAAGGCCAACAGGATGCTGGGATGCATCGCTGGGGATCACCTCCAGAAGGAGGAAGTGATGCTCCTCTGTATAACTGCTTGGTGAGGCCACACCTTGAGTACTGAGTGCAGTTTTGAGGCCACACTTAAGAGGGACATTAAACTCCTGGAGAGGGTCCAGAGGAGGCAACAAAATGATTTGGGGCTTGGGGACAGGACCTATGAGGAGAGGCTCGAAGAGCTAAATATGTACACATTGGAAGAGAGAAGGACTGGGGACATGATAGAGGTCTTCAAGTACATGAAGAGGGTAAATAGGGGAGGAACAGTCAGGGTGCTTCGAAGGAAGGAGGAAGGGGCCACTAGAGGGCATGGGTGGAAGCTGGAGGGGGGAAGATTCAGGGGAGAAAGGAGGAGGTGCTACTTCACTGAGAGGGCGGTGGAGCCATTGAATGCACTGCCTAGGGGGCTGGTGGAGGCAGAGACGGTGGAGGGGTTCAAGAGGGGCTGGGACAGGTACAGGGGAAGGGTTCTGGAAGCAAAATCCAATGCAGCAAGAATATCCAGAACTGGGCAGGGAGAAGCCAGAGAAGGCGAGAGGGGCAGCAAGGTCAGCACCCAGGGTGGGGGCTGACCAATCGAGCAGACTCGAAAGACCGTTAGGCCTATTTGCTGGCATTTTAGTATGTTAGTATATAGACTTTTCCCAACAGCATAAGCCACTTTGGAATGTTGCAGCAGGGAGTTAGTTAGAATGTTGGGAGGTTTTAAATTGAGTCAGTCTTGTGCAGTCTGTAGTGGAGGGAGGAGGTGCACTGCAGTGTGCAGTCCCTCAGAGCCCTCTGCTCTGATCAGAGCTACCAATTGTGTTGGGTGTGTGTTCTCGCCCCAGAGAATGACACAGAAGAACACTTATAAAGTGGTTGAGACTGTCTCCCAGTGGTTCCAGGGCCCCATCCCTGAGAGGGATGGGGGGGAACCAGATCAGCTCTTTAGGGGCAATCTCCTGGCCTTGCTGAAAAAAAAGAAGCTGCCTAAGAAGACTTGTACTGAGGCACTGAGAGGTATGTTTGTGTTTCCTGTGAGAAGCCTGTGGGCACCTGCAAACCAGGGTAAGTCAGCTCTGCCAGAGAGCCTATGTTTCACCAAGACTGTTGTGTTAAGTATCTGCTACTGTGGGTCAGGAAAGGACAGCCAAGTACAGTACTTAAGTTGTGTATGGCTTGAAATGCCTCTAATCTGTGGGGGTCTATAGGGATGGACATAGCCACTTAAAGAACATTACAAGTCAGGACACTATTTTCCAGAGGCCATCGATTGTTAAGTGTGATATACATTTCAAGATAGCAATCTATAACCAGAGAGGTTCAAATGGAAAGGTGTTGATTCCAAATGAATGTCCGGGTATAGATTTGGGAGCAAGAAGTGGGAGACCCCCCTATCTGGAGTAACCAGATTTACCTGTACGGGTTCAGTTTGGGCACTTTTAGCTTTTTCCCGGGCACTTGGCCAGTGTTCGCAGAAGGTACCCAGATGTGGGATTAGATGGAAGATTTTCCTTTTATGGAGCCAGTATGTGATCATGAGTGGTAGAAGGAGCCACCTATAAATATCCATGCCTGCCATATGGAAAGTAGTCCAAGTGCTGGCCAGATATGCCACGCCAGGAAAATCCAGAGAAGAGTGCAAGTTCGGGCTGAGAGCCCAATGTGTTTCAGAACCTGAGGGTTACAGTGTGTAAGAAGATGTGTTCTGGTCTCCATTTGTCTGCATTACCAGGGAGTGTAGCCCCATGGGGGTCCATCCATGCTTTATTATTCTGCTGTTGTTGTGAATAAAAGCCACACTCTAGAATCCCACTCCTGGTTTGGACATTACAGTTATTGCTTCCTGTGTCCGGAATCACTTGGGTGTCCCTGTGCAGAGGTTTCAAACCTAGCCAAAATGTCAAGCAACAGTTTTCTCCCTGAACCCAGACAGCCAGGTAGTGGGTTACATAATGGAGGCACCGCACTAATAAAACAAAAAATAACATCAACCCTGTGCCTGGCTGGTTACATAAAGAATGTTTTTATTAGTGTGGAAAAATGTTTTTATTTCTTAAGAGCAATTACAGACATGAACAGTGAGCTTATGGAGGAGGAGAGAAAGGGAGTGACGGGATTGTGCAGAGCAAACTTTTAGTGGAAGGGAGTTCCAGATATTGGGAAACTTGTATGAGAAGGCTGAGTGACCTGATGAGGTGTGCCAGGGAAAGAGGGTGAGGGTTCTGTGAGTGGACCTTATTTACCCTTGTAAGGTATCTATAAATCTCTATCCTATCTCCCATCTCCCTTCTCTTCTCCAGGGTGTACATGTTTCACAATTTCAGATGTTGTACACCAGGACTTAATTCTAGGCCCCCTTTTGTTTTCCCTATTTATCAATGATCTGGGCAACAACTGTGGAGCAGTCATCTCTTATTGTATGTAAATGATGTTGTCCTTTACAAGAGCTCTCATAACATCTTGGCGCTCAATACCCAACTGCAAAATTACTTTGGAAGCCTAGGGAGTTGGATCCTATCAAATAAATCGGTATTAAATGTCAAAAAGGCAAAGGCAGTCCTATTTGGATCCAAACAACTAGGCCCAATAAGAAGACAACTGATCTCCCCTCACAATCTCCTCAGGTATTACAACTGAGGTTGTAGATATGATCAAATATCTTGGTCTACTGCTTGATCAAGGCTTCACCTTTAAGGCACAGGTGGATCTGATTACCGTCATCATCCACCAAAAATGTGGTCTTCTATATAGAAAGCGAACAGAGAACCTGCACCTGCTCTAAAACATCAAACAGTGTTTGTGCTCCAAAAGAATTATACCAGCCAGGAAAGCTCATATATACAAAAGACAAGCTTTATTCTATACAAACAGTATCAAAAAAAGACTCACTTAATAAATAAAGTCCCCGAATTCAGATTCATAATGCAGCAAAGTCCATAGAGTCCATTGAGTCCATAAGAAGCAGGATAACAATAAAAATGGCTGGTTAGTCCATGTAGACTAAATTGCCACCTCACCTTAGACTCTAGACCGTCTACAGTGAATAGTATCCTGCTTCCAAAACTCATATATACTGCCCCTGTCTTGTAGTCCCTAAGTAGATCTGAAGCCAACAGGTTCGAGATACTGTATAATAAAACTGAGCACTCTGAAACTATGTTCCCTCTCACTATTGTGATGTTCTGGCCTCCATAAATTGGCCTTCGCTTGCTAGTCGGACCCAGTCCCCCCTTTTATCCATGAAGTACAAACTGATATATAAACCTGTTCCCCCTAGTCTCCCAGGTCTCCTTGTCCCTAAGTGCTCATGCAGGTTGCTCAGTACCTCTACCATTCTAACCCAGAATCAGAACTGCTATGCAGAACAAGTCCTTTGCATACACAGACCCATATCTCTGGAATGCCCTACCAGAGGCTTGCAAATGTCCAGCTCCTTAGACAACTTTAGAAAAGGCCTAAAAACACCTTCTTGAATGGTGCTTATGCTCCTGCCTTCGCTGACCTTCCTACCTAAAGTTAATTGAGGTCCCACCGTGGATGCATTTTGGTCATTGAGAGGCAGTATGGAGCAGTAGTTTAAGGCTCTGAGCTGCAAACCTGGAGACCCGGGTTTGAATCCCACAGCCCCCACTTGCATACTGCGTGACCATGACCAAGTCACTTATAGATCAAATGCCAGTGTGTTTTACAGATTTACAAAAAACACAGGAATTCAAGTCCCTGTGCCATGATTAGTGTTTCCTGAAACTATCATGCTGTTTGGTTTTGTGGTTTTCTTTAAATCCAGTCTGTTAATGTGCTCTGCAGTAACTGAAAAGGGTGAAGAACAGTGAAGATTTTCCTGTCCATATTAGTGAGTGATGACATCACTCCTGCCCAGCTTGCTGCTGAAGCAATGAAGTCCTTAATTGCCTGTAGTAGCTGGTGCACTTCCCAGTCAGGGTACTCTATAGGGCTAATTGTCTTTACGCCAATTGTTCTATTCCTACTAATCTACCTAGTTTGTGTTTAGGTTGTCAATCTGACATAACAATATTGTTCTCACATGAACATACATAAGGAGGCTACATCACGGACACATTACTTCTATGGCTTAAACTTTAGATTTATTTTATATCCACTAAACAATCCTGGATTATTTAAATAGGCAAATAATAATGCAGAGTTTTTATGTGACAGAACTCAGCTGTGATACAGACAGGAGATTTCTCATAAAAACATTCATTAATACCACTTCAGTTACCCACTGAAACACAAACAACCAACTCTTTATGAGGACAGAATGATAGATTGTAACCTAGTCTATCTAAAGACAAATCAGGTGGGTTAGTAGCACACTTGAAGTAAAGACAATTGTAACATGGCAAAAATATTATGAGTGTAGGGAACAATGCTGATAGGTCCAAGAGCGTCAGCTGGTATAAGAGCAACACGGCATTATGAGACGATAATGCCGTGTTGCTTCTGTAATACATGTAGTAGCCATGGGAGGAAAAGAAGCAGTGCATGAGAAAGGGAAATGTAAGAAGTGTGGCAGAGCGAGACCTGAAACAGCAAGAACGAACGCTACAGCAGGGGTAGGACAAATCTCACAGAGACACCGTGAAAAATATAGGAGGAGGGAAGGGGAAGGAGGTAGAGTTGGACTGATGTCTGGTTTAGCTAGATCCATGACTAATAATCAGGTGCATGCTAGAACAATGTTAGTAGTATGGGAGAAATAGTAGGAGTGCAGGGAGAAAGGTGATAGGTGTAGGAACGAACCTGGTGCATTAAGTAGTGAGCGAGACGGAATGCAGCCGAGCAGAACATAGAGGGGGCACATCCGCAAATGCTGTCAAGGTTAACAGACTTACCGTCCACGGCACCGTGAACTGTAGCTTTGGTAGAGGAATCACACAGGGAGAGTACACAACACCCACGGCATAAGTGCAGAAAGGTAGGAAAAGCAGTAGTGTTGAAGACAGAGCGAGTTGCAGAGAACTACAGAATGGAGTCAGCGAATGGCACTACCTGTATGCAAATGAGACAGGGACCCACTCAGCACACATTGAAACCGACACAATCAGAGTCATCCCAAGTACTGTAGTAATCAAACAGCCACACAGAAATCGTTAAAATGTAGAGCAGTGGTTAAGAAAGAAAGAAGACTTCACTGTATTAAAAAACAATCATAACGACATCTGTATGTAAAAGACTATTGTTGTGAAATGTGAAAGTGACATTAAAAATTACAGTACATCATATCACTCGCGTTGAGTTTTTTCTTCTATCAGTAGCAAGATGTGTACTCCATACTAACAATGGTTTTTGCCATGTTACAAGCGCATTAATTACCGATGAAGGTGGCATCTAATGGAGAGTTAATGCATGGTTGGACCGTTGTACGCCCTCTGCCTCCAGCCTCGTGCCGCAACGGTCCCAACCATGCATTAACTCCCCATTAGATGCCACCTTCATCGGTGATTAATGCTTACTTAGGCCTGTGGATTACTCTGACTGGGAAGTGCACCAGCTACTACAGGCAATTGAGAACTTTATTGCTCCAGCAACAGGCTGGGCGGGAGTGATGTTATCACTCATTAATAAAGACAGGGAAATCTTCACTGTTCTTCACTGTTATCAGTTACTGCAGAGCACATTAACAGACTCAGATTTAAAGAAAAACCACAAAACCGAACAGCATGATATTTTCAGGAAACACTAATCATGGCACAGGGACTTGAATTCCTGCGTTTATTTTAAATCTGTAAAACACTGGCATTTGATCTTTAACTTTCTTATGCTCCCAGGTCGCACCTGGACACAAGTTTTGGCTTAGTATGCCTTTCCTGGTTAAACAATTTTCCCTTTCCCTTTTCTTTTGAAGTTTCTGGTCTGGTGCTATGACCCACCAGTGTAAAGGAAGGATAGTGGAGTACCTGGGGACCATCAGTACCCAGAATCCGAGGCAGCATGGATTCACAGCAGGAAGGTTGTGTCAGACAAATCTGATATTTTTTTTTGATTGTGTTACAACAGAAGTAAATCGGGGGGGGGGAGCTGGATGTCACTTGCCTCAATTTCAGCAAAGCTTTTGACACCATCCCACACAAAAGGCTGCTCAATAAAATGTGTAGTCTGGGCATGGGGCACACTGTGGTAAACTGGGTTAGGAACTGGCTTACAGACAGGAAGCGGAAGGTGATGGTAAAAGGGATCCAATCAGGGGAAAAGGAGGTGACCAGCAGGGTACCTCAGGGATAAGTCTTTGGACAAGTCCTGTTTAATGTCTTCATTAGCGACATTGCAGTAGGACTGGAGAGAAAGTTCTGTCTATTTGCAGATGACACCAAGATCTGCAACAGGGTGGATACTCCAGACGGAGTAGAGAGAATGAGAAGGGACATGGAGAAGCTTGAAAAATGGTCTGAAGTGTGGCAATTCAGATTAAATTCCAAGAAGTGCAAAATAATGCTCCTGGGAAGAGGGACCCTGGTGAGTGCTGCAGGATGGGAGGAGAGTAACTATCACAAAAGAAGAGAGGGACCTGGGGGCTATCATTTCTGATGATCTAATGGTGTCTAAGCAGAGTACAAAGGCTGCAGGGAGGGCCAGTGACATGCTGGGATGCAGAGGTAGAGTTATCACAAGCAGAAGGCGAGAGATGGTTATGCCATTGTACAAAACAGTAAGGCGTCACCTAGAGTACGGTGTACAGTTTTTGAGGCTGCAGCTTCAAAAGGACATTGACAGGGTGGAGGCAGTCCAGAGAAGGGCAACTAAGATGGTACAAGGATTGCACCAGAAAGTATATGAGGAGAGACTAAAGGACCTCAATATATACTCACTGGAGGAGAGGAGGGATCAGGGGACATGATAGAAACATTCAAGTACATTAAGGACATAAATAAGGTGCAGGAGGGAGACATCTTACTTACTAGCTATGCTCCTCCATGAATAAGTAGCACTTGCTGCCACTCCATATATCCGTCCCTCCTTCCTCACCTCTGTCCTTCCCTTGCTTGCCACTACTGCGTTGAATCATGAACCTTTGTAATTGTACAAAATCACACATGCCCACACAATGCAAAGCATCATGGTCTGCATATGCAAATCACCACAGAATGTTATGCTGGTCTAACTTTAAACAAAATTGCATGGTGCCGAAAGGCCTCTCACACAGCCTCTCTTTCGGCACCATGCAATTTTGCTTAAAGTTGGACCAGCATAACATTCTGTGGTGATTTGCATATGCAGACCATGATGCTTTGCATTGTGTGGGCATGTGTGATTTTGTATTTTCTTGAAACTTGGCTTCCCAGCCAAATGCCCTTTGGGGTAACCCTTGCCTCAGTGTTTGCGCACAGAGGTTCTTTGTCTTTGTAATTGTATACTATTATTGTGTGTAAGCTGTACTACTGCAATTGCATACTGTTATTATGTGACCTAACCATCTGTTTTATTGCATGTTCATTGCTGTTTACATTGTCCTTATATATCAAGTTAACCTTTTGTATACCTTTCCCACCACCTCAAGCGGGGTGTGCATTTTACTGCATCTTGTACATACTGTTTGTATATGTGCTGTTTTTGCCACTGTGTGGCCCGGGTCATGACTGAAGACAGTTCTCTGGATCAGCACACCTACCCAGTTGCCCAACATAAATAAATAAATCTTCCATTATAAGAAATGTACTGGAACAAGGGGGAATGGCATGAAATTGGAGGGTGGCTGGCAGAGGTGAAATATGAGAAAGTTTTTCTTCACAGAGAGGGTGGTGGACACATGCAATAAACTGTCACAGGAGGTGGTGGAAGAGAACATAATGGAGGGTTATAAACATGCAAGGGACAGGTATAGGGGTGTATTGGTAGTTGGAAGGAGGGAGGAAATGCCATTCACTAGGTAGGGTAAGTGGAAACAAACCAGTGTAGTACTTTTGGGCAGACTGCATGGGCCTGGTGATCCGTATCTCCCTACAATTTATATGTTTCTATGTATCTGCACACTGTATATATACTATTTTTATTCTGTTTATTGTCACTTCCAGATGCTGTACACCTAAAGGGGACCTGTTTGATCTAAAATGTTCACCTTTAATTATTCCACATGCTAAATGTTCCTCATGTCCAGGACAATACAGGGTTCTGTCTCCCAAGACCTGCATTTATTGTTCAATGTAGTGTAATTAATCCAATCATTACTTGGTTCCTTCAAACAGTGTATTCAAAGTATCATTCCTTCTACCTGTAAATGATGCACTGTCCATTCAATTGTTATGTATGTAACTAATCCCGAGTCACCCCTGAAAAAGGGACCCCTGGTGCCAGTGGGCTTCCCCAGTTATCAAAATGAAATAAATAAATATTGATGTCCATAAGTCATTCCTCCTAGGGCTTTTGATGCAGACGCTGCACCATTTTAGTTGCCCACCCCTGGACTGCCTCCACTCTGCTTATGTCCTTCCTTAGATGTGGTCTCTAAATCCGGACACACTACTCTTGGAGGGGTTTCAGAAGCAATCTACACAGTGACACCACTGCCGTTCTCCTTCTGCTGGTGAAACTCCTCCCTATACACCCCTAACACCCCACTGGCTTTACCCGCTGCCAAACTGATGCCAAATGACAAATTTGTAGGATTACTGTTGCAGGTGGATAGGGGTAAAGAGTAACATATGCTTATATTTTCAAATGTGCTTTATTCCTAATAAATGAGGTTTAACAAGTTTATTATAGGAATACTAATGTGATTGTGATGAAGAACTATCTATTTCAACTAACTCACATTTTGGATTAAAGGGGCACTGTCAGCTTTTGGTTGACATTTTTTTGCCCCACATTAAACTGATGCCTCTTGTCATCTATTTGCCAAGTGATGACAGGACCCTGGTTACACATTGTATTTCTTTTTTCAGTAAAAAATATTTTCAGTTCATCTCAAGCTTATGCTCGTGGCCCACTGATGTAGCACATCCACAACTGGAAATGGCACCAATGTGCTTCTAAACCCACGCATGAGCAAGTCTGTGATTCCCCACCCCCATAAAGTTTAATGTGAAATGTGAAAGTATCCCTCTCACTGAGCTTTGTAAAGCATGTCCTTTTCTCCTTTTCCATTCCATTTTCCAACTGGAGGCCCTAAGTGGGTGCTCCTAGCCAAAAGAGGACTTGCCCTTCTCCAGGACACAGTTTCCACCACCTGCCATCCCCTCTTGCACCAGGCTCTGCCTGTGATGTAAGTTGGAGGCCCTGAGTGGGCACTGTTAGTCAGAAGAGGACCTACCCTCCTCAGGGATGTGGTTTCCACCACTGGCCATCTCCTCTTGCACCTGTCTCTGCCTGTGAACTGTAAGCTGGAGTCCCTGAGTGGGTGCTCCTAACCACAAGAGGACCTGCCTTCCCTGAGACACAGTTTCCACTACACACCATCCCGTCTTGTACCTGTCTTTGCCTGCAAACTGCAAACTGGAGGCCTTGAGCAGGTGCTCCTAGCCAGAAGAGGACCTGCCCTCCCTGGGATGTGGTTTCCACTGCCTGCCATCCCCTCTTGCACCTGTCTCCACCTGTGAACTGCAAGTTATGCCTCATTCTCTTGTCCTGGCACCAGGCTGAACTCTGCTGATCAGCTCCTGTTCCAATTGGCTAGCCAGGGATAAACTCCGTTTTCCATTAGTCAGCTATCATGAAAGGGTCCCTACCATTGGCTGAATTCAGGAACTCTGAATCACACTCAAACTCAAAACCTGCAACATGGGGGCAAGCTCCAGGGCTCCTCTGCTTCTTACCTAGGCTGTTTAACTACATTTTAGACTACTAAAATGTTACAGTTTTGACTGTTATTGTTAAACAATTCTGTTTCCACTGAAATTGCCAAATGCATTATATGCAGTTTAAGATATCTCCTTAGTAATGTAAATGTTTACAGCTCTTTCCTGCAATTTGTTAAGTATTTTCAGTAAGGCTTTAGAGTTGTAGAATAGTATATGATTACAGCTCTTTCCTGCATTTGTTAAGTATTTTCATCAAGACTTTACAGTTACAGTATCTTAAGCCCTATCCCTCTTGGACATTTTTGCCCTCCCTCCCCCTACCAAAACACTCTAATTTTTCCTAAGGTTTGTGACTCAGCTCTGACCCTGTTGGACTTTTTGCCCTCATCCCCACCTGCCTTGCTTCCTGGTACCCTCCCATACACTTTAAGTCTTTTTGTCTCCTTTGCACCCCTGCTGCTCTAGTGCCTCCACACCCAGTCTGCCCCCGCCCACTGATTTCTGATACTCGATTAATTTTCTAACCTCTCTTCTCTCTTTGTTCTGTTTTCTAGCTGGAGGCCCTGAGCAGGCGTTCCAAGCCAGAAAAGACCTGCCCTTCCCAGGACATGATTTCCACCGGCTGCTGTCACCTCCTGTGCTTGTCTCCACCTGTGAACTACAAGGTATGCCTCATTCTCTCATCTTGTCACTGGTCTGAACTCTGGCACCCAACCCCTGCTCTGATTGGCTAGCCAGGGGAAACATTGTTTTCCATTGGTTAGCTATTGGGAAAGGGTCCCAGCCATTGGCTGAAATCAGGAACTCTGAATCACACTCTAGCTCGAAATCTACGGTGCGGGTCCAATCTCCACAGCTCCACTGCTCCTTAGCAAGACTGTTTAGCTGCATTTTAAACTACAAACATTTTCTCCCACCCATCCATTCTGGCCCCGACCTTTATTAAATATCCTTAAGCTCCTCCTCTCATTTTATTCCTTCCCCCTATCAGACTAGGCAAGTCTACAATTAATTGGTTGTCAGTCAAAGCAACTCTCTTGTAGCCAAGAGTCTTCATCCTTCTCTCCATCCACATCAAAACCCCTAGCCTTTTTTTAACAATACATAGTTTTATAACCAATCTTCCCAATTTAATTGCTGTTTCTACCTTCCCCAACTGCACCACTAATCTATAACCAAAGTACTGCCCACCTTTATTGAATAAATACCTTTAGGCTACCCTTAGGCTTGTCTTCCTATTCTCTCCCATACTCATCTCTCTGCTCTGTCAGAAGGCCTCAGTAGCCTGGCCCACAAACTTCCCCTATTTTTGGGCACCTGATACCCGGACCATGCACACAGCTTGTATCACTCTTCACTTCTTTACCTTCATTAATTAAAAATGATAACAGATCCCTCCAATTTCTCTTCTAAAGGAAATGCATATAAATTTCAAACCTAACTAGAAAGCAAGCTCAGACTCTCCCCTTAATCTCAGACTTCCTCTATGATCCTCATCCCCTCACAGTGATAATTATGAACCTACTATGGACTGGTAGAATAGTAATTTTGTGGCTAGTGCTTGCAACTATCCCTCTGAGAAACTCCACCCAAACTGATCCCACAATAAGTCAAGAATTGGCACTATATTGGCAGAGCCCCAAAACTACCTCTACCCCATGACTTCAACTACCAGAGATAAGTCTCAGACACATATGGTTGCGATGAATCTGCCTCATCCCAAGTATCTCCTCCCACCCCCAATTATTACTATGATCCCTATAAATGTAAATACTGTACTAAGTTTAATAAATCTAGAATCCACAACCCCTCAAATGTAATCATGTATTTAAAGTGACAGGCTTTCAGGTTGGCCTGGCTACTTTTTCTACTGTTGAGGAACATCCTCCCTAACCCTAGTCCCATGCCACAGACAACGAATCTATACAGAAATTGTAGCAGTCTAACTATGGGAGCCATTAATGTATGCAGCATCCTGGCTAAATTTGACTTTTTATAAGTCTGAGTTGCCCAGCACCAACCTGACATACTCTTGGTTGTTGAAACCTGGTTTACCCTGAGGATCCCTGAGGCAGCCATACAACTACCTAGTTACACCTCCTTCAAACTTGACAAATTTGGCAGGAGAGGTAGTAGCTGTGTTGTCCGCATAAAAGAACACATCCAGGGAATTATGCTTCCCTCCAAAACCATGAATGGCTATACCCAGCTGCTGGCACTAAAATTACTGCTAGGCACAAATGGTAAAGCAGTAACTCTAGTTATCTGTCTATATCCCTCCAAAGGAACTATCCAGCAGTTTCAAGGAGATCCTCGACTACATTACTGACTTTTGCCATACATCAGAGCTTATTCTGGTTGGTGATTTTAATATCAGCTGGTTATCTCTTGAAGTCGCACCATACAGGGATGTTTTAACTTACCTTAACATAGCACAATTAGTGAACTCTCCCACATGTGTAAATTACCGAACTGGCACAAGTACACTGATGGACAGGCTACTCAGTCACTAACCATCCTGAGAGAATCACCCGGACAACTGTTCTCTCCGACTCAATTAGTGACCACTCCCCAATCTTCTTTAGCTGGTCAAACAATTTACCAAAGGTCCTTGCTTAATAATCACGACTACGATTCTACAAAAAAAGGGAAACTAGGTGCACTTAAACTGTACCTTAACTTACCAAGAATGGAGTTTCTATACATTGCAACTGATGTAGATTTAGCTCTCGAGCACTTCATCAACAAGTTCAATGATGCCTTCAATATCTACGCATCTTACATCAAACGCAAGATCCAGGGTTCAAACAGCACCTGGATCTCTCCATAATTTATCAAACAGATGAAGGACAGGGACAACCTGTGGACTAAAGCTAAGAGCACAGACCCTCCAGCTGATCTACAGAACTATAAAGCTGCATGCAGCAAATGCACCTGAGCAATTCAACAACTCAAAACTCAACACTACAAAAATGAACTGGCAAACTCCTGGGGCAACAGTCACAGGTTTTGGGACAACATAAAGTCACTCTCTGGCAACCCAATAAGACACCCCCTACCATGATAAATGTGGAAGGTATTCCTACACAGGACCGAGTTAATATCGCCAAAACATTCAATAAGGCATTCACAGACCTCAGTGGTGTTCTCTTGCTGAGTTTCCTCCTCTCCTCTAACAGCTGTAGTCACTCACCCAGCTCAGTTACCCAATCAGTTTCGCATCCCTCTTCTACCTTAAAATTATTACACAAGACGAGGCCAAAAAGTATGTTTTGCAAGTGCTCCAAAAATCAATAACCAGCAGTGAAATGCTTGACCTCAAGCTCATTGCACTCATCCTTGAAATCATTCTCCCTCATCTTACCAAAATCCTGACCTTATCCCTAATATTAGTTAACTTTAAAAAGCTGTGGCAGTAACACCAGTACTTAAAACTGGTGCTAGAAATAATCACTCAAATTATTGATCTATCTCGGTTCTACTCCCTCTGTCTAAAGTGGTGGAACACATTGTTTCAAACCAAATAACAGACTACATAAACAAATATCAGCTGCAGTGCCCACAGTAGCATGGGTTCCTCAAGCAACATAGCACCAGTGCAGCTCTTGTAGAATTTACAGGGTTCATTCATGATGCACTTGACAGAAGCCTATTGGTGAGGGCAACATTCATCAACCTCATCAAGGCCTTTGACACTGTTAACCATGAATTACTTTGGAACCAACTCTCCATCACAGGACAATCCCCTGATTCTGTGTCCTGGTTCCGGGGTTATCTTACTGAGAGGGTTCAAAGCGTAAAGATTCAGTGTGTTACATCTGAAAATTGCAGTGTTACCACTGGAGTACCCCAAGGCTCCATTCTGGGTCCTCTGCTCTTTAGTTTGTTCCTAAACAACCTCCTGCTAGCTGTTTCAGACAATGCCCTACTGTACACTGATGATGTAGTTCTTTACTCTCGTCACTCTGACCCTCTAGCTTTCGAAAGTCTAATGCAGTCCAGTTTCTCAGCAGTTGAACAATGGTTTCTAAACTCTAAACTACTACTTAACTATAAAAAGAGTAAAACCATGGTATTTGTTTCAAATCACAATAGACGTAGGGCCTACCACATAAAAATTCTAAAACAAATTTAACAAACCCCTTGAAATGGTACAAAACTTTACTTTGGGGTAACACTAGACAGCTCCCTCTCATATACTCTTCACTTTGATCTTGTAGATAGATCTGCAAATGCCAAACTGGGACTACTGTACAGCAACAAACCATGCCTAACAGATAAAGCCCTAAAATGTGCGGTCACTAGTTCTGTACTGTCTGTTGTAGACTATGGTACTATGGTCCACGGTGCTGCCATGGACTCAGCCCTCGAATCAGAACTACACTGAATAAAGCCTGTAAATTTTTTGGGGGGCCCACCGTCAACCTCACACATGTGAGCTGTGTGCTCAGTCAGGATGGCTTAATCTAGACGGTCGTATCCAATATCAAACCTGCCTCCTCGCAAAGAAATCCATCCTAAGCCTAACTCCCCAAGGAGTGTGTAATCTCCTAAATATGCCCAATATAACTAGATGTTCTTGGGGGTCCCACAAATTGCCTCTAAAAGTGCCATTCCAATGTAACACCAAGGCCAACTGTGTTACGAGTACCAAGTGCCTCTCTGGCTGATCTCACTTGTGAAGATTTATTAGAGGAAACCAAACTTACTAACATACTATTTGCCAGCAGATTAGGCCTTACGGTATATTGAGTCTGCTCGAACCTCAGATCCCTAGTTGGGTGCCGAGGCCCTCCCCTCCTTGTATTCCAGAAACCCCTATCATCCATCCCCACCCCCCTGGGACAGGCCATCATCTGATACATCCACTTTCTGTGTCTGTCCCACCCTCTCTTGAAGCCCTCTACTGTGGATCTCTGAACCAGCTCACTAGGCAGTGCATTCCAAGGGTCCACCACCCTCTCAGTGAAAAACCTCCTCCTCTTTTCCTCCCTCACCCTTCCTCCTTCCAACTTCAAACCATGCCCTCTGGTGATACCTCCCTGCTTTAGTCTAAAGATCCCCTCCATGTTTACCCTATTTATTCCCTTGAGGTACTTGAAGACCTCAATCATGTCCCCCCCCCCCGTCTCTCCTCTCCTCCAGTGAAAACAAGCAGAGATCCTCAAGTCTGTCCTCATAGGTCAAATCCCCTACCCCTCGTATCATCTTAGTTGTCTTCCTCTGTACCCTCTCCAGGAGCTGTATGTCCCTCTTCAAGTGTGGTCTCCAGTACTGTATACAGTACTCAAGGTGTGGTCTAACCAGTCCATTGTACAGTGGCAGAATCACTTCCTTGCTCCCAGAGGTGAGCCCCCTTACGATGCATCCCGACATCCTGTTTGCCTTGCTAGCCGCTCTCCTGCACTGCTCAGAGTTATTCATACATGCATCCACCATGACCCCTAGGTCTTTTTCCCCATTGAGGCCTCCAGCGCCTCCCCTCCCAGGGTGTACCTGTGCTTAGGGTTTCCCCACCCAAGATGTACAGTAATACCTTGTACTTGGTGATATTGAAATTTAATTTCCATGTGTGAGCCCAGCTTTCCAGGGTGTCCAGGTCCCCTTGCAGGGCCAACCTCCCCTCTTCTCCCTCAACTACTGCTCCCATCTTGGAGTCATCAGCGAAGAGACTCATTTCACACCTATACCCTACCTGATGTCCGATATGTATGCATTAAACAGGATGGGACCGAGGACCGAGTCCTCTGGGTGCCCACTACCAACCTCTAGGGTTCGAGAGTTCCCACAGACCACTACTCTCTGTGTGCATCCAGCTAGCCAGTTTTCACTCCATCTGACTATCAAAGGGCCTACTCCTAACCCCATCAGTTTCTCCACCAGAGCATTGTGGGGGACAGAGTCAAACGCCTTGCTGAAGTCCAAGAATAATATATCCACAGGCTTTCCCCTGTCCAGTTCTGATGTTACCCATTTGTAGAACTCCACAAGATTGGTTTGACATGATCTACCTAGCACAAACCCGTGTTGCCGACTATCCAGACCTCCCACCTCCTCCAAGTACACCCCCAATCGTTCCTTTAGTATACTCTCCATTAATTTTCCCACCACCGAGGTCAAACTGATGGGTCTATAGTTACCTGATACTTCCCTCGACCCCCCCTTTATGGATTGGCACCACATGTGCCTCTCGCCAATCCCTAGGTACCCTCCCTGTCTCAAGTGACCTGTTGAAGAGCTCCACCAGGGGTGCAGCCAGTATGTCCACCAATTCCCATAGTACTCTCAGATGAATGCCATCCGGCCCAGGAGATTTGTCTTTCTTTAGGGCCTTGAGGGCTAACCACACCCTTTTGGCAGAGATAGCATCATCCGTCCCCTCCACCTTACTGGCCTTTTTATCCTTATCCAGATGTGACAACCCTGGGGTACCTCTCCCTCCCTCCTGCTCCATTTCTGTTGCTCCCCTGATCCCACTCACTGCCGCTTCTATCCCCATCGTGCCTTGCTTTGTAGATATCCCATTCCCCTCCCTAGTGAACACAGAGGCAAAGTACTCGTTAAATACCTCTGCCTGGTCCCTGGCCTCTTCCACCCACCCTCCTTCTGATCTCAATCTGCTAAGATGGCCCTTAGTTTTTCTCCACTCCCCAATGTACCAGAAGAACCCCTTTTCCCCTCCATGTATCCCCTGTGCCAGCCGTTGCTTTTTACTGGACTTTGCCCCCTCACCATCCGGGTGACATTTCTAGATGCAAGATGGTACATTTCCTTATCCCTATCCCCTCTTGTTGTTTTATATTTTTTGTAGGCCGCCTTCTTTTCTCTGACCGCTACCTGTACCTCACTGGACCACCAGCATGGTTTATGTGACCTTGCTCCTTTACGCTTCAATTTAGCGCAGATCCTGACTGCCTCATGAAGTCCCGCTTTATGATCTCCCATCTCCTTTCCACACTTGTCATTGATGTAACCCCTTCAAGTGATCCTTGAGAATATTTCCATGCCCACAAAGTCTGCCCCCTGAAGTCCACTGCCAGTGTCCTAGATCTCACCCGCCTCCCCATGCTTATTTGAAACCAGACAGTATTGTGGTCGCTCCCAGTCAGGGGTCCTCTACAACCAGGTCCCTTACCAGATCCCCATCTGCCAGAACCACGTCCAGGACATGCCCTCCCTAGGGCCCCATCACATGCTGTGTTAAGAACACATCCTGGAAGCTGTCCAGCAGCCTCTGCTCCTTGGCCACCTTAGAGGACATGGTTCCCCAGTTTGTACCTGGCATATTAAGGTCCCCCATCAACACCACTCCTTCCCCTTTTGGTCCACACTGGGCAATGATGTTGTCCAGCAAACCATCCTCTAGAATATCACTCATCCCGGGGGACCTATATACTACACCCAGATTGATCTTATCACCTGTTGGGGATCGTAAGGTGACCCATAAGGCCTCCACATTTCCGTCTGCCTCTTCTACCCTACCCTCTTCTACCCTAGCAATTTCTATGTCATCTCTAATGAACTTAGCCATTTCACCCCCTCTGCCCTCCTTTCTATCCTTCCTAAGCATAGTGTACCCCCTGCACGTTTAGGTCCCAGTCATGGTTTTTGTTGGCCCACGTCTCCGTGACCGCCGCCATATCCACCCCCCCCCCCCGAACAGCATGGCCTGGAACTCTGGCAACTTGTTTCCCAAGCTCCTGGCATTTACTAACACCAACCCCCACCCCTTATCCCTGATCCCCTTTGTCGAACCCCACCCAGGTTCCTTATAGTTCCATCCTCCCTCTGCTCCTCCTGAAACCTCCACCCCCAGTCTGTTCCCCTCCCTCCCTTGGGTTTGAAGGCTACTCCCCTCATCTGGAGGAGAGGGCTTCTGGTCAGCCCCTCCCTTATCCGTTCCCCTCACTAGTTTAAACCTCACCTTTCTTAAATGTAGTCAGTCATCCCCTGTTTAAGGACTTCCTTCCCTTATGGGGCAAGATGAAGCCTGTCCTTGCATACAGTCCCTTATCCTCCCAAACTCCTTTCCAGTTCCCAACACCCCAACCCTCCTCTTTTACCCACTTCCTGAGCCAGTCATTAACCTCTGTGATCTTCATTTTTCTCCACTGAGGCCTTTGGTAGTGCAATATCTCTGAAAAGGAAATGTTGCATCCATTATCCTGACAGACTCTGGCAAGTTCTTGGAACCTTGCTTGGATTTCAAAACACTATTTCCTCTAGATCGTTGGTTCCCAAATGCACCAGAAACGGTTCCCTCTACAATCCCTAACCAGTTCATACACCATGAACTTTGCTCTGTGCACTGTCAGCCCAGAGATACTCACTACCTTCACCTGGCTATGGCATCCATCCCCGTCCCTCCCACTGGATACCCCTAATCATCGAGTCTCCCAATAACAGAACCTTAACACCGCCATCATCCTTATGGTTATCTCCACTATGCCCTCTCAGCCCCGATCCCTCCCTTTATTCGAGATCTCAATTCCATGGGAGTCTTCCTGCCTTATTTGAGACCCCCTTGTCACCCTCCCCCTTCTGCCTCCCTCGTTATTTTGCCCACTTAACTCAGACCCCCTCTGAATAGGTGTCCCCTTTAACCCTCTCTTATCCGAACCATTTATCCTGGCCCTGATGGTTTCCCCTTCCCCCACACCGCCATCCTCCCCCCTTGTAATAGTACCCCTACCTCCAGAGGCTCTCTGTGGATCCCCTTTAGCTAGTGCCCCATCCTTGGTACTGACCCCCCTGCTGAAGGGGGGCTCCTCTCCCACCTCCTTGTCTCCCAGTTTCTCTCCCATCACGCTCTTCTCCCTCATGTCTGCTATATGTTGCATCTCCCCCATTTGCTTAACATTTATGTTTCCCCTTCTCCCTCTGAGACTATTTCTATCCTTTCCATTGCCGGTCTGTGATGCCCTATGGGTATCCGACTCCCTCCCCCGGCCTCTGTATCAGTTTCCTCATTTCCACCAACCCCTTCCTCCCCCTCTAGGTTGCTTAGTAGCTCAAATTTATGTCAGCCTCCATCAAGTAACCCGAGTTTCCCCTGACCGCACCTCTAAACTGCCCCTCTTCTTCCCCTCTTGCTCTGTTCTTCTTAGGAGCTCCCTTCCCACAGTCTGCTGTTTTAGTCTTCCCCACAACAGCCCCTCCCTTCTCAATGTCTGCTCTACTAGGCTTCCCCACAACAGCCCCTCCTGACTCTTCCCTCTCCACTCTCTTTGTATTCGGAATGTTCACCCTGTACGCTTTCCCCTTAGCATCAACATCCCTATCTAAGGGTCCTCTGTCCCTAATATCCCCCCTCCTGCTTGCTGTAACATAACGTCCTGTAATTTCAGAGCGTTGCTCCTGCCTCCCCTCAGCCCCACCCTTCTGCTGCCCACATCCACACCCCTTATCCTTGGACACCCCCCCCAGCTCCCCAGCTTACTGCTTAACCAATATACTTCACTCCTGATACAAGATAGCTGTCTACAGAGTGGGCAGCCTCCCTCTCTCCAGGCCCAATTGAGAATTATTGCCATCCCACAGCCTGTGCAGCCTACAAGCCTTCCGAAGATGCCTGCCATAGTGAATATGGCCACCCTGTTTGTCCCCCTCTGTATATAATGGCACACCCCCTTTTCTCAGTCCCTTCCCCCTGGAATACAGTTTCTCTCTATATTGACTGCAGTTATTTACAAACCCAATTTCAACCCCACCAATAAAGTTCCCAAGTCTCACAAACACATACAGTCCAGTGTGTGTCCAGTCCCACTAACAGTGTGTGTATGCAGACATCAGGTACCGTATGATGTCACAGGCCCACCAGTTCCTGTTGCTTCAAATTTCAGTCCCAAACAGAAATACACAGCCCTTCAATCCCAACCCCCAGTGGCTTTTCAGTATTTAAGAAAGCCTACAAAGAAGGGTGGGTGGCAGGGCTCTTACCAACACCAGGCAAAAGTCACATTTAAATTTCACTCTAATTATCATTGCCAAACAAGTGTTCCCAAGCCTCTAGAGTTACAATATCACAGCCCAAGTAACAGTTCTAACTCAAAGTAGTAATTTTTAACACACAGAACTAATTTCACGTACAAGATTATTCAAATATTTCAGTTAAAACAGAATATAAACCCAGACCTCTGTCCTTACCAGCCTCCTGCTTATGTTCCCAAGTGAACAATGAAAGACAAGGTGATTCCTGTTAATTTCCCCTCCACCTAACACCAGGCAAACATCACATTTAAATTTCACTCTAATTATCACTGCCAAACAAGTGTTCCCAAGCCTCAAAAGTTACAATATCACAGCCCAAGTAACAGTTCTAACTCAAAGTAGTAATTTTTAAAACACAGAACTAATTTCACGTACAAAACTATTCAAATATTTCAGTTAAAACAGAATATAAACCCAGACCTCTGTCCTTACCAGCCTCCTGCTTATATTCCCAAGTGAACAAAGCTTGGCCCATTCAAATCTACCAGTAACTGGCTTTTGCATTTACCTCATGCCATCCTTTTTCACTCCCTATCTAACGCCTCCCCCTTGATTAATCTCACTTCCCCTCATTCTTTCACCCTCCCTCTCCTTCCCCCTGTGCTCCCATGCCCCCTTCTCCACCATGCTTCCCTTCTATCTAATACCCCCCAGCCCTACCTTATTTCTACCTTGCCACACCTAGGCCTTTACATTGTCCTCATTTTTGCCTTTATCACCCTCCTTCCCTTCTCCTCCCCTCTTGACCCGCCCCTGTTTAAGTTTCCTTTCTTTTTTCTATTTTTTTCCCTTTTCCCCTCTCTAGGTCTTAATACCCTGGATCATACACAGATTACACACAGAAATTTGACACCAGGAAAAGACCACAATACCCCATCTAGTCTGCCCTTTACATCCTATCTTGTTCCCCCCTTTTTATACTTCCACCCTGTTTACCAACCCCTTGTGTCTGTCCCATGCTCTCTTGAATACCTCTACTGTTTCAGCTCCCACTACCTCTTCCAGCAGCCTGTTTCAGGTCTCCACCACCCTGTCTGTGAAAAACTGCCCTCTGATTTTACCTCTGTATTTCCCACCTTCGAGTTTGAGGCTATGTCCTCTTGTGTTCATTCCCTTCTTCATTTTGAACAAGCTTCCTTCCTTCACCCTTTTGATTCCCTTCTAGTACTAAAAAGTTTCAGTCATGACCCCCCTCTCCCTCCTAGATTCAACTCCCTCCATCACTGCTCATATAGTATATCCTGCATCTCACATACTGTCTTGGTTGCTCTTCTCTGAAACCTTTCCATCATCTCAATATCCCTGAGTAAGTTCGGCCTCCAGAACTGCACCCCATACTCCAGATACAGTCTCACCATAGTTCAAATAAAATAAAATCATTCTTTATTTATATAGCACCTTTCAGTAACAAGGCAATGCATACATTTTAACAGCATATTAAAAACTGAGCAATATACATATTAAAAATCAATCAGTCTGGGAAAGCCTGTGCAAATAAATAAGTTTTCAACAAAGATTTAAAACTACTGATGGTCAGGCATTCTCTTAACTGACAAGGTAGAGAATTCCTCAGGGTCAGTACTGCAAATGAAAATGCACGAGCTCCAGATGCTTTAAGAATAACCCTGGGAATCTCTAGCAATCCCTCATCGGTGGATCAGATAGGGCAATTACGGGTGCAGAGAGTCAGGAGATCTTTCAGGTAATCAAGTCCCTGTTTGTGTAGGGCTTTAAAGGTAAGCAAGCCTACCTTATAGGTGATCTGCCTCTGAACCAGCAGCCAGTCCAGTCTGCGCAGCACAGGTGTTATATGACTGGACCTGGAGGTACCTGTCAGTAGCCTGGCTGCAGCATTCTGCATCAGCTACAAGCAGCAGATAGCAACCCCAGACAGCCCTAGGTAGAGGGCATTACAGTAGTTAAGATGGCTAGTGATGAAGGCATGCACCAATGTTGGAAAGTCACCCAGTGGAACCAGGTGTTTTACCCAGGAGATATTCCTCAGATGGTAAAATGAGGATTTGACAATGGCTGACACCTGAGATTTTAGGGTCAAGCCGTCATCCAAAATAATGCCCAGGTTCCACACCCGATCTGAGACCATGAGTTGGACACCGTCAAGCCACAGGCCAGACATATGTCCAACCCCCAGACCTGCACTGGGTGATCCAGGTCCACAACCAACACCTCAGTCTTATCCAGATTCAGTCTCAGCCTGCTGGATCCCATCTTCTATACTATGACATTAGCACTTCCCTCCTGCTAGTAAAGCCCCTAGCAATGCAGACCAACATACTATTTGGCTTGCCCACTGCCTTGCTACACTGGTTCCTCATCTTAAGATTCCTTGATACCGTAATCCCTAGGTCCCTTTCCTGTTCCTTTTCCTTTTCCTTGCTTCCCCCCCCAAGGAAGTAAGTTTACGTCTTATTTTTCCACCCCAGGTGCATCACTGAACACTTTTGTGCATTAAATTTTAGTTGCCAGATTTCTGACCACTTCTCCAGCTTCTCCAGGTCCCGCCTCATGGCTTCCACTCCCCCTTGTGAATCCACCCTATTGCAGACCTTTGTTTTGTCCATGAATATGCACACCCATCCCTCCAAATCCTCTGCTAGGTCACTAATATAGATGCTAAAGAGTAGTGGTCCCAGCACTGACCTCTGCGGCACCCCACTGATCACTGCCTGTTCCCTTGAATGTGTCCCATTTACCACCACTATTTGACACCTTCCTGTCAGCCAGTTCTCTACCCTCCTAGTGATCCTATGGCCCACCCCAGACTGTCCAGCTTATTCACCAGCCTTTTATGTGAAACGGTGTCGAAGGCCTTACTGAAATCCAGATAGGGCACGTCTACCGCTCTTCCCTAGTCCACTATCTGTGTCACCCAATCGAAAAAATCTATCAGGTTCGTCTGACAGGACATTCCCTTGGTGAAGCCATGCTGCCTTTCATCCTGCATGCCATTTATCTCCAGGAATTCCACCAACCTTATCTTTAGTAATTTTTCCATTACCTTCCCTGCCACTGAGGTGAGACTAACAGGGTGGTAGTTTTTGACCTTGTCCTTTCTTCCTCCCTTGTGTATTGCAACCACCTCCACCCTTTTCCATTCCTCTGGCACCATGCCTATGTCCAAGGACAAGTTATACAGTCTCACCAGATGTGGTGCCAGCTCCTCCCTCAGCTCTTTGAGTACCCTTGGGTGTAGGCCATCAGGCCCCATTGCTTTATTTACCCTAAGTCTATCCAGTTATTCACTTACTCTGTCAGCTGTGAAATTTATAGAATTCATCTGCCTGTGGTTATCTCCTTTCCCTTTTCCCACCGGCCCTCTGCCTTGCCTCTCCTCTGTGAAAATTGAACTGAAGTAGTGGTTTAAAGCCTCCGCTTTTTCAAAATCTCCCTCCAGCATAGCTCCGCCTTCCCCCCCCTTAACCTCCCAATTCCTTTCTATGCCCTCCTTCTTTCTCCAACACACCTAAAAAAGATTTTACCCCCTCCTTGCCTTCTTTGCTATCCTCTCCTTATCCTTTGCCCTACCTCCCTCCTCTTTTCCCTATAGGCCTCCCTATCATCATGTTGTAACTCTGAATAAACTGCAATGGCAGCTGCACTTATGACAAGAACTGATTTCTTCAAACATCTTTGCTTCTCATCCCAACAAACCTTGTAAACTGTGTTGACCAATCATTGTACGTACTCTGATGCAGACTCTTTGTGAATGAGCCTTCGACTCAAAGGTACCATCAGTCTGAGAATTGAACTGAATTTTTTGAAAACAAGTGTTATATCCAGCATCAGTGCTCAAGTATGAGTTTAATCACGTCATCAACATGTTCAGCTGTGGAAGTGTAACAGCAGCAGGCAATCAGCATAAACTTGGGACAAATTTGAAGCATTATTTGTTAACAAAAGCGCATAATGTGCAAACTGTGGTCCAGACATGCCATTACTTGCAATATAAATGGCAAGAGGTACCAATTGAATGTAGGATAAAAAGTCAGCCAAATGCTGACAATGTCCCTTTATGTCCACTAATATGCTCCAAAACTTTCTCTCTTCCCTTTTTTGTTTGCCTTCACCTCCCTCTCCTGTCTGTCTGTCCTTACCTCCTTTTGATAACCATCTGCACTGCCTTACCATTTCCCACCCTCCTTTTCGCCAGTCTCCCAGCTTTACCTCTCTCTCTCCCTGGCATCCTGGTTGCAGTCTTCTCGCATCTCCTTGCATTCATCTTGAAATCCTCAGGTCCCTCCTACCCTCCTTCCTTTCTAACTCTTACACATTGTATTTCCCTCTCTCCTCTTACAATAAAAGCCTCATGATGTTCTCTTAAAGGAGACAGGAAATTATTTCCTAAAATTTGTAACAGTTAAATAAATCACAAACCTCAAACAATGGCCTCCGTATATGTTTTTTATAGAATAATTGGTTAAAATGCTGGTTTGTGGGCCACTTTCAATTGTTGAACACAGCATTGGCTTGACAGTCTGTTTTTGAATTGGGAGTCAGCGTGTGTCAAGCTTGGAAATACCCACGTTATAGACTCCTGATTCAAAATAAAGCATGTGGCTGCAGGACACACTAGTGATACCACCTTCACATCTAATTATTCCCGTGTGAAAAACTTGCCACTCCTTTCTTTGGCTACATGCTCAGCGGCATCCCCCTTCACTCTGCTGCCAGTTGTCTTACAGAACAAGTACACAAGTAATTTATGTCAAGAAATATTTTAAAATACTGGGGGGGATGATGCTAGTGGTACATTTCTCTGTCATTTTTATAACAAGTGAAGTGAGCAAGTACACAGAGTAGGGAGTCAGGCAACGCTTTGCAGAACAGATAGTATCAGCAGAGATCTTACTTCGAGAGGGCTCTTGCAGTAAGTAATTACATATAGGACTGACGCCGGCAGGTGGCAGGACCCCATAGAAAAATTCCTAGCTAGCAGTCCCTGGCGAGGGACCGCCCACACATCAGGTGACCAGCATCAGGAGATGTCGGTATAAAGGGGCGGTCCCTGATGCCCGCCTTCCAGTTCTTTTCTGCCGTTAGCTCGTGCAGCACCTCGCAGAAAAGTTTGTTCTTCGTCAGCCCAATCTTCATCGGTTTTACCAAAATCATTTGTTTTTTCGACTAACGTCAGGTACCATCATCGATGTATGTCGTCCCCTACACCCTCCGAGCACAAAAATAAGTGCGATTAAACTAGCACAGCGTAACTACCGCACAAGGCGGCCATTCCTGCCCGTTCTGCCTAGGCCACGATCACCCTGTTGAGAAGTGCTAGCACTGCCTCAGCTTCAACGAAGCAACCCGGAAAAGGCGGCAGGAATCCCTTGAAGCCCATATTTTGAAGAAAAAGATGAGTTCAATCGAGAAGGAGCTCAAAAAACTGAGGCAGGTGTCTACTTCCCCCGAAGGCCATCAGAAGAAGGAGGATAAGGAGAGGCACCGGGACAAGAGCTCCTCTACCGTGTCTCCCTCAGGAGTCACCGGGACACAGGTAACGTCCCCTCCAGGGGACCGCTCCTCGGCAGCCACCTCCCGGAGGTCTCGAGGGGCATTAACCCTCCCGTCTGGCTCGGCGCTCGGGCCTTGCGGTGCCTCTGGAGCAGTGAGGCCTCCGCCCTGGTTCGGCCCCAGGCTCATGGCCTACTGGCATTGGCGACTCCTGGTAAGTGGTGCGGTTCACTCCAGCGTCCCAGCTGAGAGGCGATGAACACCACGACCGCCGGGCGGTGCCTCCCTCCACTGGACCAGGCGATCCTTCTCCTCGGCCTGCCTCCGGTGATAGCTGCCATAAGCCAGATGTCGGGTCCTCCGGCGCCTGCTGGGGCTTCGCCCTCAAGCCCATGCGTTGGCTAATTCGACATCCGTCCGGCCGAAGGCACCGACGACGGACTCCCCCCCGTCCATCGTACTCCGGTTCCCCGCAGCCTTCTCTGCCATCTTCGGACCCAGAGTCCCCCAGCCCAACCCTGGGATTTTCCCCCATCCCTGGGTGACACTAGATTTTCCTCCTCGTCGAACCGTCCTCCGGTTGGTGCGCCCGGATCTGGCGTTTGCTCCCCTGGCGCCCGGCTCTGACACGGTTCCTCTGATGCGGTACCTCCGATGCCAGGGTCTCCGGCGCCGACGCGGCGGTTCTACCGACTCCGGGAGACAACCCACTTCTGGATGTCCCCCCTCCACCGGGCCCTCTGCCCTCCGGGCCCTCCAATGCGGACCTGCCCATGAGACCGCCGGCCGGGCCGTCTGCTCTGGCAGCTCCCCCAGATCCCGGGTACCCTCCATCTTATCCAACACCGATGTACCCGTGACCACAGTATCCAGCGCCACTGTACCCAACACCATTTTTTTCCAACGCCTTAGTACCCGACGCCAGGCTTTCCGCAGCCGGGTTTTGGATACTGTCCATACGGGTACAACCTGTATCCTTATCCCCCACCTCCTCCTCCTCCACCGCCCCCACAGCTGCCGGTGGACCTGCAGGAGACTCTGGCCTCCTGATGGGCTGAGGCCAAGGCTCAGCTCACAAAAGAGGTCAAGAGCTGCCTTCCGATGATGGTGCCATCTCAGGTTCCCGTACGTCCGAGGCGGCACACTCCCTCACCACCTCCGGACTCCAGGGCTCTTCCATCTGGGTCCAGAGAGGGGCAGGACACACTTCCTCGGGGGCTTCCCAAGGGGTCCGTTCCTCCCCCGGGTTGGGAAAGGGAGTCTTTTTCCTCTTCCTCCTCCTCTTCACCCTCAGACTCCTCGGATTCTTCTGACAGTTGCTCCGAGAGAGACAATGAGCCACGCTCTTCGTCGAAGCCCAGGTCAAGGACTCCTCCGAAGTCTCCTCTGGAAGATCCTTCTTTTACGGAGTTGCTAAGGAAAATCCAGGAGGTTCATCAGTGGCACTCCTTGGAACCAGATCCTCAGCATCTGAAACTCGCTGAACATCTGGATCTGCCCGTGACAGCTCCTACCTTGGTGCCACCCTGGATAGAGCCTTATGCCAACCTCATTGCCACCATATGGAAACAGCTGTCGGCTTTAGCCCCACTTTCTAGGAAGTCAAACAGGCTATGTCAGGCTCCAGAGGGTGTTGATTTCCTGGATTCTCACCCTCGTGCCGACTCGGTTGTGATTAGCGCCACTCACAGACGGTCGGCCAACCCAAAACTCCTCAGCTTGTCGCCACCTGATAAGGAATCCTACCTTCAGGACCAGTAAGGGAGGAAGATCTACGCTTCCTCCACACTGGGGATCAGGGCCCTGAATTATGTCGGCCATATGGGGGACTACCAGAAGGCCATTCTGTCCCAGGTGGAAGCCAACTTGGACTCCCTGTCTGACTCCCAAGTCAAGCAGAAGTTGGCTGATCTTGTCCGTTCGGCTCGTTCGGCCAGTCGACACATGCTTCATGTGACATACGATGCAGTGGACACTGCTGGACACATCATGCTTGGCTCTGCATGTCAGGGTTGGTCCCAGAGGTGCAATCTGCTATTCAGGAAGCACCATTCCAGGGGTTGGTGCTTTTTGGGGGTGATGTCAAGGACATCATCACCGATTTGCAAGAGAAGGGGACGGCACTGAAGTCAGTTCATTCCGTGTACCATCCCCATCAGCAGCAGCGCCATCCCTTTCGCAGATGGAATCAGCCCAAGGTGAAACCCCAGGGAAGGAGGGCCACAAAACGCCGGGCCCCCACAGCTGTTAAGCCCCCCACCCAAAAAAGCAGTGGGTGCTTCAGCTGCGGCGCTGCCCCACACCACCTGACTCCTCCCCTCTCCCACAACCTCCAGACTCCTCGGAGGAACCGGTAGGAGAGAGGGTTTTCCCTCCACCTTCCAGGCTGGGAGAGGATAACAACAGATTCTTGGGTGCTCCAGCTCAGCGCAGAAGGACACTCGATAGAGTTTCTTCAGAAACCACCTCACCACCCTGCTCTGAAGTAGTTATAGTCAAGGAAACATCTTCTCTTGGTCCAGGAGGAAATTTCAGCTCTACTGCTGAAACAAGCAATAGAACCCGTCCCCCTTCATCTGCAAGGGACGGGTTACTATTCCCATTTCTTCCTGGTCCCAAAGAAGACAGGAGATCTCAGACCAATTTTGTATCTCAGTCCCCTGAATCTTTCTGTAGAATACAAAAGGTTCAGGATGCTTTCTTTGCAGAGCCTTCTACCCCTCCTCTGGCCGGGTCAATGGCTGTGTGTTCCGGATATTCAGGATGCTTACCTGCACATTTCCATTCACCTGTCCCACCACAAATACCTTCATTTTGTGTTCCAGGGGGACCACTACCAATTCAAGGCACTCCCGTTTGGTCTATCCTCGGCTCCCCTAGTATTTAGCAAATGCCTGGCAGTGGTGGTGGTGGCTCACCTACATACCAGGGGATTGCAGGTTTTCCTGTACCTGGATGATTGGCTCCTGGCGGCCTCATCCAGGGAGGAACTCCTGCACTGCCTATCCCTTACCCAGCAGGTTTTTGCATGTCTGGGTATTACCATCAACCATTCCAAGTCTCATCTGGTCCCATCCCAGAGACTACAGTTCATTGGGGTGATTCTCGATATGACCACTGGCAAGGCCTTCCTGCCTCCGGACAGGGCGTCCACCCTCCAGACCCAAATAAGTCTGCTGTCCGACCACAGGAGGGTCTCTGCAAGGTTGATCCTTCACCTTCTTGGGCTTATGGCGGCTGCTATCCTGACAGTTCCTCGCACTCGACTCCACATGAGAATTTCTCAGTGGACTCTACGCTCACAATGGGATCAGTTAGCGGATGACCTAGATCACCCAGTTCTGGTCTCCTCACCGATGCTTCGAGACTTGCAATAATGGATGGTTCAAGAGAACCTGTTTCGGGTAGTTTCTTTCTTTCATCCTCCCAGACTTTAACCACAGACACCTCGGGTGAAGGTTGGAGAGCCCATCTAGGCCCTCATTGGACCCAGGGCTCCTGGTCCAAGCTAGAATAAGCTCTCCATATCAATGTGCTCGAGCTTCAGGTAGTGTTGTATGCTCTCCAAGCCCTTCTCCAATACATCTTCCTTGGCCACCTAGCCGTCCAGATGGACAACATGTGCGTGGTTTGGTACATCAGCAAACAAGGATGGACTCCGTCCTACCCTCTTTGCAGGGAGGCAATGAGGGTTTGGGATTGGGCAACACAACACGACCTTCACCTCACAGCAATTCATGTTCCGGGAGTCAACAACACCCTGGCGGACAAACTAAGCTGCTCTTCTGCTCTGACTCATGAGTGGGAACTGGACCATGGGGTCCTAGACAATATCTTCTGACTTTGGGGAACATCACAGGTCGACCTGTTCGCATCCCCTCTAAATGCAAAACTTCCCATCTTCTGCTTGCTCATTCCAGAGTGAGGCACTTTTTGGAGCCACGCTCTGTCTCTAGACTGGAAGGACAGATTCGTCTATGCCTTTCCCCCAATTCCTCTTATCCCATGAGTCTTGCAGAAACTAGCTTCAGAAGGAGCACGAATGATTCTGATTGTTCCTTTCTGGTCCAGGCAAATTTGGTTCTCTCTTCTACAACAATACTCAGAGGATCCTCCTCTTCCTCTTCCTCTATCTTGAGGTTTACTGACCCAGGATCAGGGGACCCTGGTCCATCCAGGTCTCAGATCCCTTCAGCTGCATGCATGGCTCCTGCAGACTTAGCTCAATCCCATTTTGGGGTGTCTCCCCAAGTGGTGGAGATTTTGGTGGAGGCCAGAAAACCCTCCACCAGATCCACTTACGCCATGAAGTGTAAAAGATTCACTATCTGGGCCACTTCCAAGAATATGGAACCCTTTTCCTGCTCAGTGGGGCTTCTGCTGGAGTATCTACGTCATCTTTTTGACCTGGATCTCAGTCTTTCTTCTCTGAAGGTACACATGATGACCATCTCAGCCTATCATGTTCCCTTTGCAGACAAATCTTTCACTCAATTGGAGGTCTCTAAGACCTTTCTCGGAGGGGTCCTCCATCTGAGGCCTCCCATCCGTAATCCTGCTCCCCCTTGGGACTTGAACTTTGTTCTCGAGGAACTTACTCTCCCTCCCTTCGAACCTGCAGCTTCTGCGGATTTGAAGTTCCTTTCATGGAAGACTCTCTTCCTGGTGGCCATTACTTCTGCTCAGAGAATTTCCAAGCTCCAGGCCCTGATGTGTAAAATCCCATACTTGATTTTTCACAAGGAACGTGTTGCTCTTCGCACGAATCCTAAGTTTCTTCCTAAAGTAGTAGCAGAGTCTACTCTAAATCAGTCCATAGAGTTACCTCCCTTTTTCATGCAGTACTCTAATCAAGGGGAGTATTTACTCCATACTATGGATGGTCACCAGATTCTGAGATACTACACCAACAGGATGAAGGATCTCAGAAAGACTGATCAATTGTTCATCTCTTTTGCTCATAAAAGGGAAGGCAATGCTGTTTACAAGCAATGCCTATCTAAGTGGTTGGCTCATTGCATCACTTTCTGTTATGACAAATACAACAAGACCCTCCGGGTCAAATAAGAGACCACTCCACAAGTGAAGTAGCTGCCTCAGCAGCTTGTTTCAAGAATGTGTCTGTGGCAGACATTTGTGTTGCCACCACCTGGACTTCTATCCATACCTTTACTAAACACTACAGTTTGGATGTTGCCTCTCGCCGTAGAGCAGGCTTCGGGCTGGCTGTTCTGCAAGGCCTCTTATCTTGAGGCTTGCACAGCTAGAACTGCATTTTGGAGTAGTTTTCCTCCTCCCGGTGCCTTTCTTTGTTCCAGACTGCTTGGAATTCAGTCCTATATGTAATTACCGACTGCAAGAGCCCTCTTGGAGTAAGATAGTACAGTTACATAAGAACGTACCGTAACAGTAGATCTTCGAGAGAGGCTCTTGCACTAGGTAATACCTTCCCGCCCTCCATCCCCCTAGGATTTTTCAGCTCCTTTTCCAGTGAGGAAAATATCCACTCCTCTCTCGTCTGGCCTTTCTGGCCCACGGCGGGAAAGAACTGAAAGGCGGGCATCAGGCACCACCCCTTTATACCGACGTCTCCTCACGCAGGTCACCTGACATGGCGGTGGTCCCTCACCAGGGACTGCTAGCTAGAAATTTTTCCGTGGGGTCCTGCTGCCTGCCTGCATCAGTCCTATATGTAATTACCTTCTGCAAGAGCCTCTCTCGAAGATCTACTGTTACAGTAAGTTCTTACGTAACTGTGCATTATGTCTCCTTTCCCTCCAGAATCTCCCTTAGCATCTGTGACAGTACTTACTGTTTAGGGTAAGAGTCCTAAGAAACAGAGATCAGGGGGTAAGGTCTCAACAGATCCATAGGTGATCATTTGGGCTCGACTGCAGCTGCTCTGATTATTTGAAAGGAATGTAAGATTAGATGGGTCAGGTCAGCTCTATCATCCCCGATGATCTAAGGAGGTTGGTGACTGAGGAAACCTGGGATTGAGATCATGACTCTTGGTGAACTGCAGCTCTATTGGAGGATCCTGACATAATTTTCAAGCATGGAGGTTTCTGGAGTTGTGAAAGTTGTTCTGATTCCTGTTACTTGTCCTTAGCAGGTTACTTCCCAGGCAAATTGCAGGAGATCTCACTCATTTGTCGGGGGGGTATTTGAACTCCAAGCTCTTCCAGGTAAGCTGTCCCCTCCAACAGGTCCATCTGGAGTCAGATGTGGATCTCTAAGTGTAGTTTAGTTTGGTACAAAATATGCACCTTAGTTTTCCCTGACTGAACTGTTTGAGAACTTGCCACAGTATGCTTCAATGCTCTTGGACTACAGATGTGAGGTAAATTTACTTGTAGTAAGTAAGCTTAGAGACCCACATGGGACCCCAGACATTCATCATCCTCCTCCATGAGACCTTTCCCCAGATCTCTGTTTCTTCCGACTCTCACCCTAAACAGTAAGTACTGTAGCAGATTCTAAGGGAGATTCTGGAAGGAAAGGAGACATAACTCTGCTGATACGAACTGTTGTGCAGAGCGTTTTGCTCATGCTCCTCCATGGTGCCTGTCATACTCAAACTTCTCTCTCTCTACCACCATTTTGGACATAAAGACAAGTAACTTATCTCAAGAAATACATTAAAATGTTATTAAGTTTATTCCCTGGTGTACAGTGGGTCCCAACTCCCTACTCATACTTATGTACTTCACTTGTTATAAAAATTACTGAGAAAGGTACCACCAGCATCATCAACCACCCAGGGTTTTTAAATATTCCTTGACATAAATTACTTGTGTACTTGTGCTGTAAGGCAACTGGCAGCAGAGTGAAGGGAGATGCTGCTGAACATGTAGCCAAAGAAAAGACCAGCGATTCTTTCACATGGGAACAATTAAGATGTGAGGTTGGCACCACTAGTGTGTCCAACAGCCACATGCTTCATTTTGAATCAGGAGTCTATAACATGGGTATTTCCAAGCTTGACACATGCCAACTCCTGATTCAAAAACAGACTGTCAAGCCAATGTTGTGTTCAACAATTGAAAGTGGCATACAAACCAGCATTTTAATCAAATATTCAATAAAAAGACAAACACAGAGGCCATAGTGTGAGGTTTGTTATTTATTTAACTGATAAAAATGTTTGGAAATCATTTCCTGTCTCCTTTAAGTTCCTTATCTCTTTGCTGCTTTTAGTTGCTGGAGACACTGAGCTCAAGTCTGGCCCTTCCCTGACAACCCCTCTCCCCAAAGGTTTGTGAGGTGTGCCATGTGAAGATCTGTATCTTTCTTCCTAAGATCAACTTGTTGCAACCACTCATGTTTAGCCTCAAACTTGATGTTTTAGTGGTTCTGAACTCTTGGTTGTCCCCCAGGATTCCCGATGCCTCTGTTGCTATCCCCAGTTTCACCATTATTCAGCAGGATCAATCAAGGAGGGGTGGTGGTGTGACCAGTTACTTCTACTCAAATATCAAGTTTGTCTGTGCTCTCTGTTTCTGTTCCTTCTACCTACGAGATGCTTCTTTCCAAACTCACCCTCCCCCTCTCTACCCCCATATTTATTGCCAGTTTTGCAGTCCTGGCATGTCCCCACCTTCAGTAACTGAGTTACTCACATCACCTCCACCCAGGCATCCTCTGGAGAGCTACTCATACTAGGTAATTTAAATTTAAATTTTCTCTCCCCCCTCTCTTCATAAATTGTGCCTTAATGTAATGTTCCTTGTTTTAACCCAACTCATCTCTCGCTCTCGTCACTTTTTTAATTTTAAATCTGTAAATCACTTCCTCTTGGAGCGGATCCTCTCCTCCCATCCCTATCATATGGTGAATGTTACTGCGCTCCTTGATGTCTTCAGTGATCACCATATGCTCTACTGTGTGCATAAGTTGTATTGTCCAAAAGCCCCTCTCAATTCATCTGAGTCTGCTTTTTCACAATGGCAGGATTTGTCCCACACTCATGCTGATCTAATAGCCACCGACTGGTCCTCTATTTCTAGAGCTGGCAACATTGACAATGCCCTTAAATTCTTCACCTCCAAATTCATATCTGTCTTGGATCATCATGTCCCTGTAGAAGAGCAATGGTCCATTGATTTCATTTCCCATATATCTAAGCAAATTTGCTGACTTGTTACTATAAACCTGACCTTGCCTGGAGGACATACGAGTCTTCTGGTTCCACTTCTGAACCTGTCGCATCTACATTCCAGAATAACCTAAATCACACCTCTAAGTTCTGGAAGGTAATAAATGCCCTTTTCTCTCCTCTGATTTAGTCTTCTCTCCCTGTTCTGAATATACTGTAGGTGATACTCCTATCTCTGACCCCATTGTAGTTGCTTCATTTTTCAGTTTCTTTTTCACCTACTGTGCCCCATCCCTTCTTTCTTTCTCCACTACCTTTCCCTTCTCTCTTCTTCTTCTTCTCCACCCTAACACTCATCTTCTTTTTTTTCTTTCTCACCCATTGCACCTTCTGCTACTCTTAGAGCCCTCACAGCTCTAAACCCATTTAAAGGTGGGAGCCCTGGTGGTCTTGTCCTCAGACTCCTGTATTTCTCTGGGGTAAAGAGAGCCACACAGGGACAACGGGTGCTCAATGGCAGCTACAGCAAACATGAAGGAACCAGTCGTGGCAGACCTAGGTCGTGCACACTGAAATTAAAGCCATAAACTAAGTTGTTTAACCATTTTCAGTTCATTTATTTACCACACAAATGAATACAGTGGCCTAAAAAGGCCCATGCCAGAAGAAGCAACAGTTACAGACACCTCTAATGTTTGAACCCCAAGGTCTTTGTCAAAGACAGTGCACCCTAGTGCTCACTTTGTATTTATAGAATTTCAACATATTAAAATCTCCAACACCTGCATCTATTTTAAAGTGCAAGAAGTGCAAATAACTTACTTAAGAAACCAATAGCTTAATTAATATATAGTCATAAATAAATAAATACATTTTGCACTACCCAGAAACCTTTATATTACAAAGTGAAAAAACTTTCTTTTTTGTTTTTATAAAGAAGTATAACATTAAAAAACAACTAGGAAACATAGAAACATAGAAACATAGACTTTGATGGCAGATAAGGACTGCTAGGCCCATCTAGTCTGCCCATTTCCCTACCTACAGGATAGGCCGCACTTCCTAGTTAACCAACAGCCTATTTCTTCCTACCCCCCACAAGAATTGCCTTATGTCTGTCCCATGCATTCTTGAATTCTCCCACAGTTTTAGACCCCACAACCTCCTCAGAGAGGCTGTTCCATGCATCCACTACCCTCTCTGTGAAATAATACTTCCTCACATTGCCCTAGAACACGCCTCCTTCTATCTTTAAATTGTGTCCCCTTGTCCTTGCAAGTCTCTTTTTCTGAAAGATACTCCCTCTTGGACTTTGTTGATTCCTTGAGGTACTTGAAAGTTTCTATCATGTCCCCTCTCCCTTCTTTCCTCAAGGGTATACATATTAAGCTCCTTTAGTCTCTCCTCATACGGCTTCTCTTGCAGACCCTGCACCATTTTAGTTGCCCTCCTCTGGACTACTCTATCTTGTCTATGTCCTTGGAGATGGGGTCCCAGAACTGGACACAGTACTCCAAATGGGGTCTCACCAACTGTCTGTACAGAGGATAACAACTTCCTGTTTTCTGCTGCTGATGCCTCTCCTATACATCCCAGTATACCCCCAGCCCTCCCTACTGCCTTCTCACATTGCTTGCTAACCTTAAGGTCATCTGATATGATTACCCCCAGGTTCCTTTCCTTTCTTGTTGTTATTACTACCTCCCCACCCATTGTGTATTCTTTCCCTGGGTTCTTGTTTCCCAGGTGCATTATTTTGCACTTCTTTGCATTGAATCCTAGCTGCCATACTTCTGACCATTCCTCCAACCATGCCAAGTCCCTTTTCATCCTTTCTATGCCTCCTTGTGTATCAGCCCTGTTGCAGATCTTTGTGTCATCTGCAAAAAGGCATACTTTTCCTTCAGTCCTCTGCAATGTCTGCTGATGAAGACATTAAAGGACTGGACCCAATACTGAACCCTACGGTGCCCACTAGTAACCCCCTTTCTTCAGAGTGGACTCCATTTACAATTACCTTCTGTGTCCTGTTGTCCAGTCAATGTTTTACCCAGGCTACCACCCTGGGACCCACTCCCAGGCTGGTTAATTTGACTATTAATCTTTTGTGTGGGACTGTGTCAAATGCCTTACTAAAGTCTAGGTAGGCCATGTCCACAGCCCTCCTGGTCTACTACTTGGTCACCCAGTCAAAGAAATCTATTAGATCTGATCTGACATGACCTTCCGCTGTGAACCCATGCTGCCTTGGGTCCTGTGCTCCACTGGCCTCTAGGTACTCAACTATTCTTTCCTTCAAGTGACTCCATCACTTTCCCTACCACAGAGGTCAGACTGACAGGTCTGTAGTTTCCTGCCTCTGTCTTGGTCCCACTTTTGAAGGGAATCATATCCACCTTCCTCCAGTCCTCGGGTACCACACCATCCTCCCATGATTTATTAAAAGAGTAGCCAGTGGTTTCACTAGTTCCTCCTTAATTCTTTTAGAATTCTGGGTGAATTCCATCAGGACCCATTGCTTTGTCCACCTTCAGTTTGGGAGTTCTTGCAGAACCCTTTCTTCTGTGAAAGGACTGGGATGACCCCCTATCAAGAGTGCTTCTGCTAATTGGATTAGGCACTTCCCTCCTCTTTTTGTACACTGAGCAGAAATATTCGTTCAGTATTCCTGCTTTTCACTGTCCCCTCTGCCCACCACCGTTCATTCTATTCAGCCTCACTATCCCTCCCTTTGTCTCTCTCGCTCTCTGATGTACCTATAAAAGGTTTATCCCCTTCTTAACTGGGTTGGCTATCTTTTCCTCAGTTTGGGCCTTTGCTATTCTGACTTTCCTCCCTGCTTCTGCCTTAACTGGTACAGCTCTCTGTCCTGCTCCTTCTGTGTTTCCTTATACTTCCAGAATGCTATCTTTTCTTCCTGACTTTCACAGCCACCTCTTTTGAGAACCATAGTGGCTTTTTCTTTCATTTTGATTTGTTTTTGCTTCACACGAGCTTGTTGCCTCTGTGATGGCAGTTTGATAATTCCCATTGTTGCTCCACACCTCCTTCTAGCCTGTTTGCTAGTGCTTTTCTGAGGCACTCTTCCATCTTGCCAAAGTCAGTCGTCCTAATGTCCAGTACCCTTACTTTTGTGGCTTGACTCTGTAGCTGAGTTTAACGTGAACCACACTGTTTGATGGTCACTTGTCCCCAGATGGCAACCCACTTCTAGAGCTGAGATCCTCTCACTGCCCCCATTTGAGAGATCTGAGGTCCAGATTGTTCCTCACCAGTGGGTTCCGAACCAGCTGTCTAATGCCTGCCACCTGTAGGGCATCAAGAATGGCCCTGCTCTTGGATGTGGCTGCAGCAAATGTGCTCAGTTAACATCTGGCATATTCAGGTCTCCCATCAACAGTATCTCCCTTTCTCTGCCATTCTAGAATGCCTTCTATCATATCCTTGTCCATTCCTTCCCCTGACATGGGGGTCTGTACCTAACCCTGTGCGGTTGGCGGTGCCCTTTCAGTCTCAAGGTGACCCACAGTGCCTCCTCTCCCCTGTTTACTTTTTGTTCAGTTGCTTTTATCCCTTCCTTTACATGAGCTTCTCCTCCTCTTCTCCCTGCCTGTCTCTCCTGTAGGTTATGTACCTGGTATGTTAACATCCCAGTCATGGTTCTCTGTGTACCATGTTTCTGTGACTGCTATGATATCCAGGCATCCCTCTTCCATTAAGGCCGCCAGCTCAGGGAGCTTGTTGCCCAGACTACGGGCATTGGTACTCATTACCCTCCATTTCCTGGTGGCCTTACTCCCTTTTGCCCCATCCCTCTCCTTCTTACCTTTGTCACTTTCTCCATTTACCCCTGCCCTTCTCCCTATCAACACCTCTATGTTGGTGTTTGCCACACAGGAAGCACAATTCATACATTCTCCACTTTACATACTAACATTTTATTTACAGAAATAGTCTGTTCTTAACCACATTTCTCTTTCTATTTCAACATTCATGTTAGTCAATTATGGATCATATTTATATTTCAACATTGCTGTTTGGACTACTTTTTAATAGGATCCTATTTCCCAAAAGGAACATTTATTATAATGCATTTCTTTTTTTTTACATGCTATGTTTATCGCCTCTCCCGTGCCACACTGGCCCCCACTCCTTCGGGCTCCACAAGCTCCTCGACCCCACTGGTCTTTATCCAGCCCCCCTCAGGTCCTCATATCGTGGCCGATTCCCCGGGACATCCCGGTGTATCCCTATCACCGGGCAGGTCCCCCCCTCCGAGGGGGAAGGGCACCGGAAGGGAAGACCCCTGGCACACACTTATACTAGGGTCTGGGAAATGCCGCTGAGTAGCAGGAGGCCCTGGACAGATACTGAAGGTGCTCGAGCGAGCGGGGAGCCATCATCTAGGCAGCCAGTGGGCGATTTTCCGATTTTCTGTGGGGGAGGCAGCGTGGTGATGACAAGGCATACGCTGGTGTCTGCTCCTCCCCCCAAGTAACTGGGCCATAGTTGTCTGCCCTACTCCCAGCCTCCGCTAGGATCCAGCAAGACACGGACCTGTTTCCTGCCTCCCCCCAGAGAAGGTGAGCTGTCGCGGGGCGCTCGAAACTTCCCACCCCAAGCCGGCCCTCCAGTGACCGGGTCCATTCCCGAACCCGGATTGCTGGCGTCGCAAGCAGGAATCCAACCGCTGCGCTGATGGGCCGGCTATTATAATGCATTTCTAATGCTAATCATATATTTTTATCACAAGCATCATGAGACTACAACTCCTATGTGTGTAGTACCAAGTTTATATATAAAGTGAATAGAAACTGATATAAAAGTGGAGAAAGAGGAGGGCAGGACTCAAGTATGCATATTTAAATGTCCTTTTCTTTTCTCCCCCTCTTCCCTTCCCCTCAACATACATACACATTCCATACACCCCAAGTCAGCTGTGGACATGTGCAATAATTCTTGAATAGCCTTTCTTTTGAGCTGTGTTTTAATTAAATGAGAAATAAGTGATTTACTCCTAAAAGGGCTTTTGTGAATCCAATGGATTAAATATACAGTAGTACAACAAGTTTAAAGGTGGCTAACAGGACCAGTCCGTGCTAATGCGAATCCATGTAGTCAAAATATTTATTAAGTGGAGCACAAGAACAGCCAAAATAAAAGACCTAAAACCAGGTCTCAAGTAAAAAATGTACTTTATTGCACATACAAAAAAGTTAAAACATACAATAGGCGATAGTAGCCCCCCACTCCACCCAGGTTTTAGGTCTTTTGTTTTGACTGGTCTTGTGCAAAAAGTTTTTCTGTGGCTTTCTGAGGTGTGCCCTTCAGAACTGGACACAGTACTCCTGCTGGGGGGCATACCAGCTACACACAAAAGATTGAATAAAATGTGTCCCTTATACAATATACTGTATAGGAAAAAATCAAAAACTATGGAAACTCAATTCACCTACATTTTAAGAAATATTTCTAGCAACATTTCCTTGGCAGCAAAGTGGCTATGCATTATGGTATGTGCCATGCTGTATAATACTGTATGTTATCCTTCCCCACTAGTACTGGAAGTCACCACAGAGAACCCAGCACAATATGGAAATGACATCACAGTCACAATTGTTGAGCAAATAAATAGCTTTTACTTAACAGAAAGTGCACTGAGCATTTACAGGATATATATTTACAACACAAGAGAATAACACTCATACAGGAAAAGTAAACAAATGTTTTTTAAATAACAGATGGAAAAAGAAGAAGGCTATAACTGAAATATGCTGTCACTAAACTTACCCTTCCCTGTCCTTACAAGAGACACTGGACCCTGTTCTAACTGCCAGCTCCCACGGACATAGCTACAGGGTAGGCTCCAAACTTATGTTTCCCCTCCCAGCTTCCAAAGCACAAGAGAGCATTCTCTGCCTTTCAGAAGGTTATATACTCTATGGAGAATAGATCATTCCTATTCTCCCTTTAAATGCACCAACCAACTAACATGTACAGTATGTATTTAATTGTCCCAATCAGAGTGAACACCTATCAGTGACCAATTATATTCCCTTTTCACCTTAAGTTTATATTTGAATGATTCAATCCATTTAAACTGCCCTGTGTCCATGTCTGCAGGTCTGTGTGTGTCTGGAGATGTCCACTCAGGATTTATGACCCAGTTCTTATCTAGCAGCTAGGAATTCCACAAGCTGGATGCTGCTGGACAGAGGATTTCAGCCTGACTGTATTTTTTCCAAACTGCTAAAAAAATAAGGCACCTACAGAATCCAAGCCATTAACTATTTTCTGCCCATTTCTGTCACATCTCCCCCCCCCCAGATAATGAAGGCGTGTCCCTTGGGCCACCCAAAGTGACACAGCCGTTCATGCAATTATTGAGAAGTGCCCAAAAGTATCAAGCCAGGCCATTAGCCCTGTCTAGATAGCCCATCCGCATTTGCATTTTGTTTGCCACTGCGATGCTGGATGGTCATGGCCTGCAGTACCAAACTCCAACGTAGTAGTTTACCATTTTGCCCACTGGACCTATGAAGCCAAATCAGGGCATTATGATCTGTGACCACAGTAAATTCTCTCCCATATAGGTAAGGCTGCAGCTTCTGAAGGGCCCACACTATTCCCAAGCATTCCTTCTCAATTGTGGTGTATGCTTTCTCTCTGGGCAAAAGCCTCTGGCTGAGGTACACAACTGGGTGCTCCTCCCCCTGCTGGGTAACTTGGCTCAGCACAGCCCCCAGCCCATGATCTGAGGCATCCACATGGACCATAAACTTTAAACTATAATTAGGGCTGGCCAATACAGCTGGGCCACTTAAGGCCTTTTTAAGCTCCTGAAAAGCAACCTCACAACCTTCTGACCACTTCACTGTATCTGGCATTCCCTTCTTGGTTAAGTCTGTCAGGGGCTTAACCAGATCGCTATAGCGGGGAACAAACCTTCAGTAGTACCCTGCTGTCCCTAGAAATGCCCTGACCTGTTTCTTTGTGGTAGGAGTAGGCCAGGCCAGGATGGCATCAACCTTGACAGGCTCCGGATGGATGTGTCCACTACCCACCCAGTGCCCAAGGTAGGATACTTCTGCCCTACCTAACCTGGCACTTCTCTGCCTTGACTGTCAGACCTGCTTTCTTTAACCTGTGGAACACATACCACACATTCTTGATGTGCTCATCCCAGGTCTGGCTGTATATGATTATATCATCCATATAAGCCAACGCAAACTCACCTACCCCAGACAGAATGTGATCTACAAGCCGTTGAAGGGTTGCAGGTGCATTCTTCATTCCAAATGCATTACCTTAAATGCATATAAACCAAATGGAGTAACAAAAGCTGATCTTTCCCTGGCCACAGGGGTCAGAGGTACCTGCCAATAGCCCTTTGTTAGGTCTGTTGTGGTCATATACTTGGCTCCCCCCAGTCACTCCAGGGTCTCATCTGTTCTGGGCATGGGATAGGCTTCAGACTCCTGTGGCTATTAAGCCTTCGGTAGTCCACGCAGAATCATGTGGTGTCATCTCTTTTGGGGATCAGTACCATGGGTGAGGCCCAGGGGCTACTGGATTCCTGGATTACCCCCAGTTCCAGCATCTCTTTGTACTCCTCTTTCACAGTCTGCTTAACATGCTCAGGTACCCTGTAGGGGGACTGTTTCAGGGGAATCTGGGTCCCTGTATCGACATGGTGCTCTGTCATCATAGTGTACCTGGTTTACCTGTGAACATGTCCTCAAATTCTCTCAGCACATCCCTAATTTCTTTCACCTGGGCTGGTGTCAGCTGTCCCGAGAGAGTAAGGTTGTCCACAGAGGATGCAACCCTGGCCTCCCCAAGTAGATCCACCAGTGGATCTACCTCAGATTCCTCCTCTGGGGAACTGCATACAGCGAGGACCAGTTCCTCCCTGTCATGGTAGGGCTTTAGCATGTTGACATGATTCACCTTTCACTTGCATCTCTGTCCAGTAGCTCTATCATGTAATTGACATCACTAACCTTTTGGACAATGGAGAATAGCCTCTCCCATGCTGCCTGTAATTTATTCTGTTGGACAGGGATGAGTGCCATCACTTGCTGTCCCAACTCATATTCTCTGGCTCGGGCCCCACGGTCATACCAGACTTTCTGCCGCTGTTGTGCAGTGGCCAGGTGCTCCTGTGCAAACCCCATGAGCTCCCTAAGGTGGGTCCTGAAGTTCAGGACATACTCCACAACAGACTCCTCTTGGGAGGCACAGTCACCCTCCCATTCATTCCGAATCAAATCTAGGGGCCCCCGCACCCTATGACCAAACAGGAGCTTGAAAGGTGAGAACCCTGTGGACTCCTGTGAGACTTCCCTGTATGCAAATAGGAGATGAGGCAAATATTTGTCCCAGTCCCTCTTATGCTGGTCAGTAAAAGTCCTTAGCATGGTCTTAAGGGTTAAATTAAATCGCTCCACTAGACCATTTGCTTGGGGATGGTATGGTGATGTTTTGAGTTGCTTCACCCCACACTTCTCCCACAACTACTCATTAACCCTGACATAAAATTGGCACCCCAGTCTGACAGTATCTCCTGGGGAAAGCCCACCCGGCTAAATATTCCCAACAGTGCATCTGCCACTGGTTCTGCCTCAGAAGATGTTAGGGCCACTGCATCTGGGTATCTGGTGGCATAGTCTACAACTACCAGATATACCGTTTGCCAGTGTGACTTGGGGTGCTCAATAGCCCCACTATGTCCACCGCTACCCTCTTTAAAGGTTCATCAATAATGGGCAGGGGCACCAAAGCTGCCTTTTGCCTTGTCCCCTATTTTCCCCAACCGCTGGTACTGTGGACAAGTCCTGCAATAATTTGCCACATCCTTGCCAATACCAGGCCAGAAGAAATTGTTGGTTAGACGCTTTTTCATGTGCCTCACCCCCAAGTGCCCTGAAAAAGGGATATCATGGGCAAGGGCCAAAAGCTACTGATGGTGAACCTTAGGGACTACCAGCTGCTGGAGTACCTCACCATCTAGCCCTTTCTCTTTTGTACATTCTGTGTACAACAGCCCATTGTCCCAGTAAATGGACTCTTTACCCCTCTGAGAACGCTCAGCCCTATGGGCTATTTCCCTCAGTTTTTCCAGGGTAGGGTCAGTTCACTGTGCAGCACTCAGCTGCCCTCATCTGACCCTTCCCAGTGCCCCTTCTGAAGGAAGTCCTGTGGGCTCCTTGATATGTGACTGGGGTTCTGGACTGCTGCTTCTAGCCAGCCCCTTCCCTGTGCTAGACACTTCCTCAGCTGCTGAGGTGTGGCTGTACCACCAGAGTCAACCCCTCTTCACCCTCAGAAGCTTGCCCTTGTGCCTGACTATGAGTTACAACACACCAGTTTTTTACTGGGGTCCAAATCCTTCCCCACAATCATACTTACAGGTAGGTCTTCTACAACTCCCACTCCTTTTCTTAATGGCCCCCTTCCCAGCTCAGGAAGACTCTAACCATTGGTAATGGGACTGGTGGCCCTGTGAATGCCTGGACCTTGGAGTATTTCCCAGGCACCATCTGCTTTGCCCGAATGAGATCCTGCCTTACCAGAGAGATATTAGTGCCTGTGCCCCACAGTCCCTGTGTTACTATTCCATTAACTGTAATGGGACGCAGATTTTCATCAGAGGAGAGTGGTTCTTCAGACTGGACACACCCTACAAACACACCAATGCTCTTTTGATCACCCCCGCCCCGTTATCTCTGCCCCTTAACCAGTTTCTGAGGGCAGTTATATCTCAAGTGTCCCACTTGATTGCAAATATGACATTTCTTGGGACCTATTTCTTGAGTCCCCTTAGAACCAGAGGGCTCTACTTTGGGCTCAGGTGCAGGCTGATTTTCTTTGGGCTGCCCCCATGGGATCCCTTATAACCACGTGCTGCCCCCCACCATAAGACTTACATTGTGTGTATGGCTGGCAAGACAGATACTCATCAGCACTTCCTGCGACCTCTGTGGAAGAGGCGCCTGTCCTGTCTATGAGCCATACACGCATGTCCTCAGGTACAATTTTAAGGAATTGTTCTCTCACCAATACATCTTTAATCAGTTCCACAGTAGTTGCTTTAGCCCCCTCCATTCACCTATCAAGGTAAGTATACAGTTTAACCTGCAGTTCTGCATTACTGTCTTCTGGGCTTTTTTAACTCCCTAAATTTCCTTCTATAAGCCTCAGGAGTTAATTCAAAATGTTTCAACAGCACTGTTTTCACTTTATCATAATCAGCATAGTCTTCATTACTTATTTTAGCAAATGCATGCAACGCTCTCCCTGTCAGCAAGGGTGTGAGATAAGTTGACCAGGAAGCCTTAGTCAATTTTAATTGGTAGCATACGCTCTCAAATGACCTTAAAAATAGATCATGGTCATCTCCCTCTTTAAACTGAGGGAACAATTTATAATTCATTTTGGCTTCATGAGGTAAACTCACTCCACCATTACTCATGGTTTGCTGACTGCAGAGGGTCATCATCTCCTTCTCGTGCTGTTGTCTCTGGAGTTCATACTGTCATTCTTTCTCTCTGTCTTTGCATTCCTTCTCTTTGTCTTGGTGTTCTTTCTCTCTGTCTGCCAGTCTCTTTTCTTCAAGTTCTTTCTCTGCTTCCTGTCTTCTTGTCTCTTCTTCCAACCTTCTTGCTTCTGCTTCAGCATCCAGTCTTTTCGCCTCAGTATCTAGTCTTTTTGCCTCCAACACCTTGTCTTGCAGCAACAGCTGCAGTTGCAGTGCCTCAAGCTGGTTTTGGGGGTCTGCTGCCTCAGTTCCTGACTCACCCCCAGCGACTGTCTGCTCCAGATCATGTGCCAAGAGAGTAGATATGAGGACTGCCTTTTTCTTCTGCTTTAAACCTTCAGGCTTAATCCCCTTTTCCTGGCACCTTTCAAAAAGCTGTGGTACAGTAGGTGAGTCATACTCCGTGGAGCTCATTCTCTACTGCTACACTTTACTGTGCTATCTAGAAACAAATAAAACTGTTGTACAAATGAATCCTCTTGTATATCCTGTTTTGAAATGCTAAGGTAACAGTTCCACTGGCAAACTCTGTATCTCAGTGTGCTATGCAGTCCACTATCATCACCCCACCACTGCCAACCAATATGTGACAACCCACCTCTCCCTCTGAGCTGAAACAGCTTTTAGAGAGGTGTCTGTCCTCGGGTATTCGCTGCCACCAGCCGGACTTTCCTTCCGGCACCTCTTTCAAGTGTACAAACTTGAATAATCAAACATGCAATTGCACAAGTTAAAGTCTGGTAGTGTGTCTCTCTTGGGTGGAGAATGCTACACAGAGTTTACCTCAGCCAATGGAAATCCAAATCTTACCTTAGAAAAATGACATCACAGTCACAACTGTTGAGCAAATAAATAGCTTTTACTTAACAGAAAGTGCACTGAGCAGTTACAGGATATATATTTACAATACAAGAGAATAACAATCATACAGGAAAAGTAAACAAATGTTTTTAAATAACAGATGGCAAAAGAAGAAGGCTATTACTGAAATATGCTATCACTAAACTTACCCTTTCCTGTCCTTACAAGAGACATTGGACCCTGTTCTAACTGTCAGCTCCCACGGACATAGCAACAAGGTAGGCTCCAAACTTATGTTTCCCCTCCCAGCTTCCAAAGCACAAGAGAGCATTCTCTGCCTTTCAGAAGGTTATATACTCTATGGAGAATACTGTAGGTCATTCCTATTCTCCCTTTCAATGCACCAACCAACTAACATGTATGTATTTAATTGTCCCAATCAGAGTGAACACCTATCAGTGACCAATTATATTCCCTTTTCACCTTAAGTTTATATTTTAACAATCCAATCCATTCAAACTGCCCTGTGTCCGTGTCTGCAGGTCTGTGTGTGTCTGGAGATGTCCACTCGAGATTTATGACCCAGCTCTTATCTACAAGCTAGGAATTCCACAAGCTGGATGCTGCTGTACAGAGGATTTCAGCCTGACTGTATTTTTTCCAAACTGCTAAAAAAATAAGACATCTACCAAATCCAAGCCATTAACTCTTTCCTGCCCGTTTCTGTCACAATTTAATTCACCTATATTTTAAGAAATATTTCTAGCAACATTTCCTTGGCAGCAAAGCAGCTATACATTATGGTATGTGCCATGTTGTATAATACTGTATGGTTATCCTTCCCCACTAGAACTGGAAGTCACCACAGAGAACCCAGCACAATATGGCATATTAACAGTGAGTGGCTCAGCAGACTGCACACCTGCCTCAGAATCTAGAAGATTGGAAGGTTGTTAATTCCATCCCCCACAGCAGGAACCAGGATAAAATCCTGAGACTAATGCTGTTGTGCAGCATGGGGGAGGGGGTGCTGCACTCCTGTGGTGGCATCTTTCAGATGAGATGTTAAAACTGAAATCTGATCCCACCTGCCTGCTCTGGTTGTTGTTCGGGTGGACATTAAAGATTTCATGGAACTTCTCTTGTCCTGGCCACATTTCTCCTATCCACTAAAAATACCACCAGCTGATTAATCTGGTTCAGTATCAGCTGGTATCCATCTGTACCCTACTACCCCCTGAAAATAGTCTGAAAATAAGCAGAATTGCCTAGTCCTCCTTTCCTGGTCAACAAAAATTTACTAAATAAATACATATATATATATATATATCGTGCTCTATAATATGTTGTCTTTCATTCCCAGCACTGGAAGTCACCACCGAAAACTCCAACTCAACTATGAACTTAACCATTCAAGCAATACCTCACAGATTTTTGGAACTTCGACTTTACATTGGAATCCCCGCTGTGGTTGCAATGACAGCTGTTGTGGTTTATTTTCATATAAAGGAGTGAGGTAAGAATCAAGGATGTTACATTGATGCTGTGTTAACTGCATGAGTTCTTACAGTGCACAAAAAAATGAGATGCTGCATCTCATCTGGCAATGCAGAGAGAACACACTGTAATATTCATGGGAAAGGAAACTTATTTATGTACAGGCTTTGAGTAGTGAGGGTACCCAGCTTATGTATTTATTTTAACATTGGTAACCAGGAAAGGTACACTGAGCTGAGGCTAGTTTCCAGGTGCGACCCAGGGAGAGCTATAGCAGCTTGTTTCCAAGTGCATCCTGAGGAGAGGGGATTTGACCCAGGGGGAGTAGCACAATACAGTAAAAAATTAATCCATAGATATAAAAAATAATATTAAGCTTTACTTATGAAGTGCTTTACACAATTTCAGAGCACGTTCCACTATGCACATGGAACAGTATAAATCAGGTCATATATGCTAAACAATATGTCAATATTTTAAGCATGCTTTTACAGGAAATTATGGAAGGTTTGATACCTTTTATTGGACCAACAAGTGTCTTGTACAAAGATGGAATTATACACAAGCTTTCAGGGTCTCATAGTTCCCTTCTTCAGGTGAATAGCATACTCACCTGGAAAGGTTCAAGCTTGTACCATCTTCTTACAAAACACTTGTTGGTCCAATAAAAGGTATCAAACCTTCCATCACCTCCTGTTGTCTAAGGACCAATACAGCTGGAATCTCTTTTTTCACAAAGTTTGCTTTTAAAAATGCCAATATCAGTGCAGAGTTGAAGTCTGGCAGGTAGTTGGTACCAAAGCAGTGAACAAAAAACATAATGCGGAAGCACAATTACAAGACATGTAGCTGTGTCGGGGTTCTCTATTGTAACTTCTAGTGCTAGGGAGGAACGACAACATGTATTTATTTATTTATTTTTTGTTGTAGGTGTGCTAGTTATAGAGATGACTATTTTCAGGCACGACCCGGGAGGTCACAGGGTAACATTACAGAGAATACAACAGGGTAATAATACAGAGATAACAACAGAAGGTAGATACAGCAAGGTAAACACAGTGATATTCTACAGCAGATTAAGCAGCATAAATAAGATACAAGGTATTGAGAACAGGTAACAGGACATATATACAGTTATAGCATTGGGATGAGGCATATTGTCAATAGAGTAAAAACAGTATTGTTGCAATATGCAAGGGATAACTCAGAGAATACATGGTCAACAAATTCAAGAGAAAAATGGACATACAGCAGCTATGACCCTGAAGGAAAAACAATTTTATACAGACAAAGAAAATATGGGAATCAAAACAAATAAGTGTTAAGGGGGTTAGATGCAGGGGATAGGAAAATGGAGGTTATTCATGTTTGAAGTAGGGTAAGTTTCAGAGATAGGAGCCAAGGCAAGTAGTGGGTGCAGCAGGGGAACAAGGCGGGAGAGGAAATACCTCGCAGGGGTAAGTAGGCAAAATTGTTCTGATGCAAAGGGCAGGGGAACTGAACAAATAAGTGCAAGAGGGGTTAGGTGCAGGGGATAGGCAAGCTGAGATAGGTTAGGTTAGGTACAGGGTGGCATTAGAGGTGCAGGCCTGTCAAGTAGGGGATACATTTGGGGAGAGGCGTAAGAAAAGACATTGAAATGGTATTTGGCAGGAGCAGGTTAAGAACTGCAGTCAGGGATGGGAACAGGGAGCTACGGAGGTTTAAAGCAGGAGCATTGGTTAGATGAGATGAGGTAGTGATGGAGAGCTTTTTTAAAAGTGTCATGAGTGGGTGCTAGGCAGACATCTAGAGGGAAGGAGTTCCACAGACAAGGAGCATAGTGGGCAAAAGCATTAGAGGCTTTGGTGGTTGAGAATTTTGGCACACTTAAGAAGAATTTATCAATTTGGCACAGACCATAGTTGGAGGTCTGTGGCCCTAGCAGTACCACCAGCGATTTAGGGGTTTGAGACCTCATAATACTGTCTATAGTGGAGCCAAGGGAGTAGAGCCTGGTGGCATTAGGAGATAGCCAGTTAAGATCTGAGTAGAGGAGGTAGTGGTGTTTCTATCTATGGTACCAGGCAGCATACTGACATACATTATTGTAGGTGAAATCCCATCTATGGAGATTTGTTTTAGTATAGTGGCATAAGAAGATACCCCATAGGTCAGGATTGGTAGGAGTATGCCTTGGGCAATAGATAGTCTCGCTGAGGGGGTTAAAACATAGCTAGTATGATATACTACACCTAGCTTGGAGTTAACAGACTTACACATGTTCAAAATGTGATGTTCAAAGTTTAAAGACTGATCCAAGGTGACACCTAGTTACTTAAAAGAGGTAACTAAGCTAGTGGATGAGCCATCTAGGCAGGAGACCCTGAAGTTGTTTTGGCATGATTTGAGTTTTGAGGGGGTTCCACATAGCATTGACTGGGTTTTGGTCTTGTTAAGAACAAGTTTGTGATCTGAGAGCCAGGTTTGTATGCATTGGAAGTCAGCAGAGAGCCGTAGGTTGATGTTGGATACATTTTTTGCACTGGTATAGAGGACAATGTCATCCGCATAGAGTATGGTGGAGGAGGCAGAGAGATGTGAGGTGATGTCTTTAATGAAAATTGAAAAGAGAAGTGGTCCCAGGATAGAGCCTTGGGACACCCCAATATTCATTGTAGCTTTATTTGAGTAGGATGAGCTGAACTTAACAACTTGAACCCTTGACAGATAGCTGCTGAACCAGATGACTACATTAGATGCAAAGCCCATAGATTGCAGGGTGGTGAGGAGAAGGGAGTGGTTCACCAGGTCAAAAGCCTTCGTCATGTCAATGAAGACTGCCCCTTTTAGAAGACCTGAGTCCATAGCATTAAGGGTGTCTGTGGTGAATTTAAGCAGGGCAGTAGAGGTGCTGTGATCTTTGTGAAAGCCATGCTGGGCAGTTGTTAGAAGGTCATGTTTGAAGAGAAATTCTGTGGTTTGAGTGGGGACTAGTTTTTCTAGGATTTTGCTTAGCATCAACAGGATGGCTATAGGCCTATAGTTTGAGTGGTCATTTGGGTCACCCTTTTTATGTTGTCTTGTGCGCATGTGCAAGAAACATCTTGCGCTAGTACGGGTTTTGGTGGCGTGGCTGCTGTTGGGCAAATGCAGGGCACGCATCAGTAGGTGCGTCCCTCATTCCCCAATCAGCCTGCATGCCAGCGCCACACCATGCATTCATAATGGGGTGAGCACATCTAAGCAAAGGTCCTCTGCAATCCGAGCAAAGCTTGTCATATACAGCGGTCCTTTACTTGCCATGCTTTCGCTGCCATTATGACCATGATCGGCGATCGAGGCGGCGCTCCCAGCTTGACCGACTTGAAGTGCCAATCCCCTGTTGGCAACCCTCCCCATGTTTGTGTGTGACGGGGGAGCCCACTCCCCGTCGGCATCACCCCCAACTGTTGAATGCTGAGGTGCCCAATCCCCCGCTCGCGCTCCCCGCTTTCTTTGTTTGCGGCCCGAGGGGGTGCCCAATCCCCGTCAGCATTACCCCTCCGTGTTGTGTGCCGATGAGGGTGCCCAATCCCTCATCGGCTACTGACACCAAAAACCCACTTAGGTGGCACACTGGGAGCCCACCCCAGTGTGCCAAATGCCTAAGCACGAAAACTGTCCCTTGGTTTTTTTTTTTTTCCTGCAAAAGCGAAAACTGTCCCTACGTAGTCTAGATGCCCTCCTCCCCCACCTGCACCCACCACTGTACCCTGCCTCCCCTCACCCCCTCACCCCATGCTTACCTCCGGACTCGTCGCGACGATCTTCTGTGGACCGGGAACATGTCTGCACTCTTCAAAGCCGACCGCAAACTGAGGAAATGCCAGTAAGCTGTATAATGCAATGAATTGGGTTTTTTCAACTTTGCTGCATATCGCAGGCATTTCTCGGAATTTTGGCACCAAATTTTCAACATGGGGTTTTTGGGGCCCCTCCTCCTGAATTCTATCACTTTCATGGCATTAATCGGCCTCAAAAGGTGATTTCACAATCACTGTGTGAAATCACCTTTCAGGACCCATTAATGAAATTACAGTGCCAGTGTTCATGAGGTGGCCTCTCAAAAAGCCTAAGTTCCAAATTTGGTGGAAAAAATCAAACAAATGCCTGTGTTACGAGAGTGCGTTGCACAGTTCCTATGCAGGCTCATACCTTTGCGCATTCGCAATATTTTAACACCAGATTTTCAGCATTGGCATTTATGTGCACCTCCTTGTGAACAGTACAGCTGCCATTTTCCACATCCTGCCCGAAATGTGTTTCCGTACTTCCGGCGCACAACAGCGCAGTCGCTGTGGGAAATCAGTGTTTGAGCCAGATTATGAAAATGACAGTAACACAGTTCATGAGCAGAGCTCCTAGAATGCCTATATTGAAAATTTGGAGCTGATACTCCATAAAATGACTGTGTTATGAGCATGCGTTGGCAGATTGCATGCACGCTCGTACCGTCGTGCATTTGTGATATTTTCACTCTGGATTTTCACTATTGCCATTTTTCCACACCTCTTGATGAACAGTACAGCTGTCACTTCACATATCCTGCCCAAAATGTGTTTCCGCACTTCAGGCACAGAATAGCGTGGTCGCTGTGCGAAATCACTTCTTGGGACACTTTGAGGAAATGACAGTGACACTGTACATGAGCAGAGGTGCTAAAACGCCTATGTTGAAAATTTGGTGCCGAACACCCATAAACTGGCAGTGCTGCAAGTGTGCCTTGCATATTTCCCATGCACCCTTGCAACTCTGCAAATTCCGTATATTTGTATGCCACATTTTCAGCACTGGCATTTTATTACACCTCCTTATGAACTGATGAACTGTGCAGCTGTCATTTTTCACATTCTGTCCAGCATGTTTTCCTGCACTGCACTAACAAACACCCAAAGGGACACCCTAATGCCTCTCACTCTCTGCAGGGTGGGGGTGGGTTGGCATCAGTTCAGTACTTGACTGCCACTCCTATGCTGCATCTCTCTAACTCCTGCACTGCCAATGGCAGCAAGACAACATTCGGCATTGACAAATGCTCATTAAGGATGGGGTGACTCTCGCTATCTTCCAAATGTCAGGAAGGCTACTTTGACATACTGTATTATATAGCATGGCATATACCATAATATTGTAGCCCATTAGCTGCTAAGGAAATTATGCTAGAAATACTTCTTAAAATATGGGTTTTAATTTTCCACAATTCTCAATTTCTTTCTATGCATTGTATTGGGGACCTGTTTCATTCCATATTTTGCAGTGCCATCTTGTGGCTGTATTTGGGATGGCCCAAGTAGTGTGTCCTGTTTTGGAGGCCACCATTCAGTAAAGATATAGACAGGGTGGAGGCAGTCCAGAGGAGGATTACTAAAATGGTGCAGGAGTTGCAAGCGAAGCCCTAGGAGAACAAACTGAGAGATCTCAGGATGTACACTTTCTAGAAAAAGGAGCAGGGGTGACAAGGCCAAAACCCACAAGTAACTCACTGGGATGAACAAGGAGCAGGAAGGGAACATTTCCTAATGAGGATGAACTCCAGGACTAGGGGTTGTGTGATGAAGCTTGGGGGGAGATGCATGGAACCAACTGCTTGTTGAAGCAGGGGAGACCAGAACAATGGAGGCTATACAAATGCATGGGATAAGAACAGGGGTATATTAGAACAGAAGCAGTGAGGAAGAGAGTCTCTGGACACCAGATAGGGTCTGCTGAGGCAGAATAGACTAAAAACAAGCATTTGTCAATGCCGAATGTTTGCTTGCTGGCATTGGCATTGGTAGTGTAGAAGTTACAGAGCTGCATAATAGGAATGGCAGTGAAGTATTGAACTGAAGCCAACCCCACCACCACCCTGCAGAGAGTGACAGGCATTGGGGTGTGCCTTTGGGTCGTCAGGCATAACGACCACACCATTTCACTACACCCTACCCTGCAGACACTGACAAGTGTCACAATGTGCCTTGGGGTCTTTGGCCCTTATGCACACCCCATTCCATCAGGAAATATGGTGAGATGGGTGCAGTATAGGAGAATGCGGTTAAGTTTGGGCCTGAAGAGTCCGAGGCACACCTTGATGCCTCTCACTGGCTGCAGGGTGTGGGTGGGGGTGGAATGGTATGAGCATGACAGGCAAGAATCCCAAGTCACACCCGATGCCTGTCATTCTCTACAGGGTGGGGCGTTATGGTCGGAAACCCTAACACCTCAGGCATTCGTTGATATTTTCACTCCAAATTTTCAACATGTTTTTTTTGTGACCCCCACCTCATGAACAGTGGCAATATCAGTTTGTTAGCCAAAAACTGCTTTTGCACAGTGACTATGGTATTTGGCACCACAGGTGCAAAAACACATTCCAAACAGGATGTGAAAAATGACAGCGGTACTGTTCATGGGAGGTGTAAAAAATGGCAATGTTGAAAATCTGCTGTGAAAATCTTAAAAAAACTGGTGAAGTCACGAGCGTGCATAGAAACTGTGCAACGCACACCCGTAATGTAACTAGTTTGGGGATTTTTTTACAGCAGATTGTTAACACAGGCATTTTGGGACCTCTGATCATGAACAGTGTCAGTGTGTTTTTCTTTATCTGTCCCGAACAATGATTTCCCACAGCGACCACGCATTTCTGTGCTGAAAGTGTGAAAACACATTTCGGCCATGTTGTGGAAAATGACAGCTGTACTGTTCATAAGGAGGTGTGTAAAATGCCACTGGTGAAAATCTGGACTGAAAATATTACAAATTCATGAACTTACGAGGTTGCGAGGAAACTGTGAAATGCTCACTCGTAACACATCCATTTTATGGAGTTTTGTCACCAAATTTTCAACATAGCCATTTTAAGACCTCTGCTCATGACCAGTGTCACTGTGATTTTCTTAATCTGTCCCAAACATTGTTTTCGCACACCGACTGTACCATTGTGCGCTACATGTGCGGAAACACATTTTGGGCGAGATGTGAAAAATGGTAGCTGTGCTGCTCATAAGGAAGTGTGGTAAAATGGCACTGTTGAAAATCTGGTGTGCAAATATTACAAATTCACAAACTTGCCAGCGTGTGGAGGAACTGCGCAACATGCACTACTAAAACAGTCATTTTTGGGAATTTTTTCACCAAATTTTCAACATAGCCATTTTAAGACGTCTACTCATGAACAGTGTCACTGTGATTTTCTTAATGTGTCCCATACATTGATTTCGCACACCGACTGCTCCATTGTGCGCTACATGGGCAGAAACACGTTGAGGGTGAGATGTGAAAAATGACAACTGTACTGCTCATAAGGAGGTGTGTTAAAATGGCAATGTTGAAAATCTGGAGTGAAAATATTGAAAATTTGCGAACTTACGAGCGTGCGTAGGAACTCTTCAACGCACGCTCGTAAAACAGTCATTTTTAGGAATTTTTTCACCAAACTTTCAACATAGCCATTTTAAGACCTCTGCTCATGAACAGTGTCACTGTGATTTTTTTAATGTGTCCCGTACATTGATTTCGCCCACCAACTGCGCCATTGTGTGCTACATGGGCAGAAACACATTTTGGGTGAGATGTGAAAAATGACAGCTGTACTGCTCATAAGGAAGTGTGGTAAAATGGCAATGTTGAAAATCTGGAGTGAAAATATTGAAAATTCGCGAACTTGAGAGCATGCATAGGAACTGCGCAACACACGATCGTAAAACAGGCATTTTTAGGAATTTTTCCACCAAATTTTCAAAATAGGCTTTTTGAGAGCCCACCTTATAAACACTGGCAGTGTTGTTTTGTTAATCATTCCGAAAAGGTGATTTCATGCAGTGGCTGCGAAATCACCCTTCGGGCCTGAGTAACGCCATGACAGTGACAGCATTCATGAGAAGGGGTCCCAAAGCCCCACGTTGAAAATTTGGTGCAAAATTTCCAAAAAATGCCTGAATGCAATAAAGTTGAAAAAACCCTATCGATCTCATTATACAGCTTACCGGCATTTCCTCAGTTCGCGGTCGGCTTTGAAGAGTGCAGATGTGTTCCCCGGTCATGAAGATCGTCAGCGAACTCCGGAGGTAAGTATGATGGGGGTGTGGGGAGGCAGGGTGCGCAGTGGTGGGCGCGGGTGGGGGCAGACACAGCGAAGGACCGATTTGATTTGGTGGGGTTTTTTTTATTACAACGGTTGGACGCTTACCACGCTGGGGTGGGCTCCCAGCATGGCAGAAGGATGGCTGGGGCGTGGAGCTGACGGGGATTGGGCACCCCATTGGCCATGGCATCTGTTGCCACACTGGGGTGGGCTCCCAGTGTGGGGGACACTGATGGAGCCGACGGGATTGGGCACCCTGGTCAAGCACGACGTAGCCATGCTGGGATGGGCACTCCAGCATGGCACCCTGTACCGGCGGGGACACAGTGGAGCCGACGGGGATTGGGCACCCCGTCGGCTATACGACATGTAGCCACGCTGGGGTGGGCACCCAGCGTGGCATATGAAACTGTGTTTCGGGGGGGGCACAGCACAATGTCGGCTATACAGTCTGTGCATTGGGGGCAGCACGCAGCATATGTGTGTGTGTGTGTGTATGTGTAGAGGGAGCACGCATGAGCGGGCGATATCTGATCGCTGCTCACTTAAGCGTAGCTCCCCCTTTCAACTGTACTCCACTGCATTTTGGAGCTGTCATAGACAGCTCCAGCAGGCATTGGAGAACTGCAGCTGCACCTGCCAACACTCTGACTGAATTGGAAGAGGGGGTGACACACCTCCGAAAACTCCGATGATGGCACTATGTTTCTTGCACATGCGTGCAAGCAAACATAAAAATGAATAAAATACTGATTGACTTACTTCACTTGAGCCACCGGCCTATTGCCTGCTGCTGCTGTGCCTGGCTTGCTGTCTGGCTGAGATTGTACCCCTCCCCATGAGTGCCTGCTGGGTCCTGGTCTGGGAATGTTGGGTGTGTACTTGTGGTGACCATTCAAGGTCTATGAGTTGGAATGAGACAGTGACATGATAATCCCACTGAACATCAAGCATGACTGAGGCAATGGCCAACGTACTTGATTGTGTGCACCTCCATTCTTTCAATGCAAGGGTGAAGTGATGAAGTGCATGTTCATGGAGTGCTTTCCCCCAGTCCTCCTATTGCTTGTGCTACAGCACCTGAAGAATGACAAGAAGACCAGTCCACTTCTCACTAGTTGGGGGGGTAGGGCTGGGAGAAAAACACTTGCGTGCCTGAGTCAGTACTACCAAGTAATATAGCCCACACAGCCGCTCTGCCACCAGCTCCAACTTTTTTTTTTTGCCACGGGTCATACCTGTAAAAGGGACTGTATCTCAGTGTGCTAACCCATATACAAATCAATTCAAATTTTAAATATAACACCTACTACTGTCGGAGGGGACAGAGCCCCACTTCATTTCAAAGTGGGAGAATAGCATAACTGCATCCCCACAGTTTGTGCTTATGAACCAGTAAGCAAATCACTGTTGACCCAAGCAGATCCCAATTACACAACATTCTCAAATCAAATTGAAATCTCAAGCCATTTTGTTCTTTAAAACTATGGATAATGGTAATAAAAGATGATCTCTGCCCTTTAAAGTTCTGTTTGCCCTGATACTAGTAAGAAGAGAAGATCACAATATTCTGGTTGTGAATCACAATCAGCCTCATAGCAATGGATTATTATGACACAAAGAGAGGATTATGATCTCAGCTGTTTTTTTTTTATTTTTTTTATTTAAATTTCTTTATTGAGGTATATGCATATCATGACATGACTGGTGGTCATACAATAAATGATTTAACAATTTAAAATGGGTCATGTAGGTTAGATAAGACATCCTTTTTAACAGTGGTTATCCAAAAAGAAAAGAAAATTATTTTGCTCCTATCTCACCCAAATTTCACCCCCTCGCTTGTCAAATGGCTCAAATCATTAAGCCAAAAAATCATCCAGTGTCAAATCCTATATTTCCTTGTTGTAAAAGGCCCATAGTTTATAAAAAACTTAATAAATGACCGTTATTAAACAGAGCTGACAAAAAAGTTGTTTCCATTCATATCTAGGAAATGGTACTTTGTCTTCATCTAATTTCCAATTCTTTAAAATCAATCTTTTGGTCGCCATTATATTGGCTCTGAAAATGTGATTTTACCATTCTGACAAAGTTCTGACATTGTACATTTCTAAGAGAATGATTCTGGGGTCAGACCAATGTGGGAAAGAGGCCTTTATCCGATTAATAATTGCAAAAGATTTGACCCACCAAGCTCTTATCAGAGGGCAACCCCAAAATACATGTAGCATATCAGCCTTTTTGGCTTTACAGTGCCAACAAGAGCTTTCCCTTACTTACTTAATCTTCCATAGCCTATAAGATGAGAAGTAAGCTCGATTTAATATTTTATACTGAATAGCACAATCTCTTTTTAGCTTATGGTGAGTTACCACATGCCCTGCTAGCCTCCACTGCATCTCTGTACAGGCTTGTTTTGATTCCTCCTCCCATTTTTGGAAGGTTGGGCCATAAATCTGAAGATATGATTTTTGCAGATTTCCAATTAGCCAAGCAAATAATTTCTTTAAATTATTTTTTCTTATTTTCCATAATGATTCTTTCAAATTTTTGTTACAAGGGTCTCTTTCCCATCGATTGTAGTCTTTGTTATACTTACTTATCATTTGATTAAAACATAAACATTGATTATTCCCCAGTTGATATTTGTTCCTAAATTCCTCCCAGATTAATGCAGATCCTTTAAAAAAAAACAACAAAAAAAAAAAATTTTATTCCCTTCTCCTCCCACATTTTATTTTGCAGCACCTTGCCCAGATTATGACCTCAGATGTTGAATAGCATCAGTGCAAACAGAACTGTAAAAGACAAGGTATTATGTTTGAATACATAGGCCTGGATATTCAAAAGGGTTGCGCCATGCGCAACAGGGTTGCGCATGCGCAAGTCCAAAATGCGCCATTCTGCGATATTCAGCAGGAGGCAGTTGCTCCACTGGCAACAGGTTGCGCAAAAGAGCAATGCAAATGAATGCATGCTCAACAGGAGGGGGAGGAACCATGCATAACCTCGCGCAGCCGTATTCAGTCGGGTTGTGCAGAGGCAGTACGCGCAACCCCAACCCGCGCCTGCACAACCTTGAGCCAAAAAAGGAACAGTTGAGGCCACCCACAGGTGACAAGCTGGTATTGCAGGGCGCAACACAGCAGCTGCCACCCCTGGCTGGCCCCCAACCTCGGTCCCTGTGCCCCCACCAGCCCGATCGCGGGCAGAACACGCATGAACCCCCCACACACATCTCCCACAGCCCGATCGCGGGCAGAACACGTACATGAACCCCCCACACACATCTCCCACAGCCCGGTCGCGGGCAGAACCTGATGAACCCCCCAGTGCCCGATCGCGGGCAGACTGTAACCCTCCCCCAACCCGAATAACTCCTGGTGGTCCAGTGGACCGTAAAGCCCGATCGCGGGCAGAATGTCACAGCACAACCCCCAAACATCTCCCTGGTGTCTAGTGTCCCCCACCACCCACTGACCCCTCCACCCGCTCTCCTCGCAGCGGGCGGGCGACAGCATCCCACCCGCCTGCCGCCGCCGCCCACCTACTGACTGTCTCGTAGGGTTGCATGCCCATTGGCAGAGCTACAGCCAATGGGCGGCAGCCCATACCGTATATGACAGTCCAGATTTCTGAATGATGGAGTTATTCGGTGGGGGGAGGAGTTACAGTCTGCCCGCGATCGGGCACTGTGGGAGGTTCATACAGGTTCTGAGGTGAAGGACAAGAACAGAAAAGGTGGGGCCATGACATCAGGACCCAAAGAAAGTGACAAGATGTTGTGAGCCTGGTCAAGCTTTGCATTGATGTTGATCTGGGGCTGTGACATCAAGACCCAAGGGGAAAAATGCAGCGAGCCTATTTACTACCTTAACTTTCTGATGGTCATGCCAGGGTGAGGTGGCAAAAATAGTTAGGAGGGTACATCCATGACTTTGTTGTTAGGGAGCCAAACATAAATATGTTATGTGCTTTCTGTGCTGCTTGAGGTGTGGGTACATTTATTTATTTATTTACAATGTGGTAAGGCACACTGAGATGGGGTTCCTTCTCAGGTGTGACGGGGGGGTACAGTAAGGAATAGCATGTACAAGTAACAAAATAGAGAATGATAAAATACAATAGCAAAAATAGAGAGAGACCAAATACATGCAGTGCTGTGTTTGCTAAGAACACTGCAATTCTGGTGGTGATAATAGAGCAAACGATATCAGCTAGTGACCTTTGGTAGGTTGCAGTTATACAATGGATATTAAACTAACACCAGTAGGATCTACAGACAGGTACTTTCATGCATGTTGAGCAGGTTTGATAGCATGGGTCAGGGAAAGAGAATAGCAGGTAGAGACTTCCCAGGGTAGGTGAAAGGATAAGACATATAGGGAGAGGATGAAGGATGAGCAAGCAGGTGGAAAGTGGAAGGTGGGATGGTGAGAATGTAGGAAGGAGGAGGTGTTGGAGAGTGAGAGGTCTGGGGGAGGAGGGGCATGAGCATGAGGGTTGGAAGGTGAGCTTGTATCTGGCCCCTTAAAAGCATTTGTGACCCCAACATTGGCCTCCATTAGCCATTGAGATGACTGATCTTAGCTTTATGGCAAGAGAAGTGCTTGACCACATTTTATTTTTATTATTAGGCTGAGAATGATCGGGTACCCATTACAAGTTCCCACAAGCCTCACCTACAGTACCCCCCCAAAAAAAATAAACACAGTCACACACACGAAACAGATACTTGATTTGTGCACGAATCTGGTATGTAGATTTAAAAAGTGAGTAAACAAAATCTACAGTGCTCCCAAGTGATCTGAGTTTTTCCTGTAACTCCAGCATGATTCTCACATGTTCTGTTGACTGCATTAATTCCTATGAAAGCTAAATAGCTCTATTTTCGTGTATAACCTATGCAAGTCTATGGGAAGAGTTTCCCTGTAGATGGCTCTAAATCCATGTAAAATGCAGGAATCCCTGTGGATCTGGGAGCCCTGAATTTGATTTTTACAAAAACCAAACCTGCAGCAGTACACATTTTGGCACCCATGTAGTATTAACTATCTTTCTATTGGAAAAGAACGTCTCTACAGTATGAAACAAAACGATAGTCTAGTGGAGTTCGGTTGCAAGGATCCAACTCGGGCAGCAGCTTGAAACTTACATTGTATGGGGAGTAGTACGATGGCCTATTGCCTGTCATTCTTTTAACAGGACAATATTTTGTACCCTAAACTCACAACCTCCATCACTTTCAGAAACCACCCCTCCTCTGCCCGATGCGACCAGTGCTCACTTTGCACCACAGCTGTCTCTTCGGGCCAGTAATGCAGCGCGACAGAATGTCAGGGTATAAAATGACAGTCCTGTGAGACGCTGTCCAATCCTAGGTGGCTCCACAAACTCAGGCAGTGGAAATTCAATTGCATTAGCTTCTGAAGAAGGACTGGTTGGTTCGAAAGCTAGAGCACTTTGTTCTTGTTGTTACATCTATGTTGGTCCATTAAAAGGTATCAAATCATTTGCTTCTGGATCGGATCGTGGACACGCAGCCAAATTCCACTTCAGGGACAAAGATGTAGCCTTATTTATGTATATGTATAGTACAAAAAGAATGTCAGATACTGAAAGTGAATAAACCATTCCAGAATCCAGAGAAAAAAAGAATGCAATTGCTCCTCACAACTCTCAGTTGCTCCTGATTTTCAGGGATAGAAACATAGAAACATAGAATTTGATGGCAGATAAGGACCGCTTGGCCCACCCAGTCTGCCCATTTCCCTACCTACTGGATAAGCTGCAGATCCTAGTTAACCAGCAGCCTACTTCTTCCTACCCCCACCCCCCAGAACTGCCTTATGACTATCCCATGCATGCTTGAATTCCACCACTGATTTTGACTCCACAACCTCCTCCGGAAGGCCATTCCATGCATCCACAACCCTCTCTGTAAAAAAATACTTCCTTAAATTACCTCTGATTTTGCATTACAGATTTCCTCTGTAGTTCCTAAAGTTGGCAATTTGCACTGAAGAGTGAAGATTTGCATCATAAAATCATACCCGACAATAGGTTTGCAGTTTGCAGTCTGGTTCTCAGCCAGAACATGCTTTTATCACATGCTTTTATCATGAACCGATAATACTCTTTTTTTTAAGATGTGCCCCCGATTTTGCCCATGTGTCCCTGATTTTTGAGGCAGGGGGGTTTCAGAGGTATGCCGCTGCCCTCCCCTCCTAACTAATCTACCCTTATGCTTTTCATTTTTGACTTTAGCCCTTCCTCAGCTGGACAGTGCACTGGATCCTGTCCATGCCTGCTGTCTGTCTGCCCTCACCCCACCCCACCCCACCCCATTGCTGGTGCTGGCTCTCAGCATCCCCTCGATCCCTTCCCTCCCTTGAAGTTCCGATTGTGGCTCGGTTTGGTTCTGCCTCCTCCATCCTGTCCTTCTCTGCCACTCAGTGCCAATCACTCTTCCTTCTTCTCCACTGGGTTTCCATGTCCCTTTTATCCAGTCAGCCAGCCATCTGTATTCCAACCCTAAGCTTTGTTGTCTCTCTCAGTCATTTAATAGCATAACGTTTCCCCTCCTTTTCATCTCTGCATTTCTCCATCTCTCTCACTATCTTGTTTGCTTTTTCTCTTCATTTGAAACCTCACCTCCTGTCCCCGAGGATAGAAAAGCTGCCCCCTCCCCTTCCCACTTCTCTGCTTTGGCTTCATTTTATTAAAGGCAGTCACCATGGCAACAAGCTGGGTTCCAGGAAAAAGCTTGTTGCAGAAGCTTCTAATCAAAAAGCTATTCACCCCCACCCGTCTTTCTCAGGTTCATTGTGGTAGGTGCCGCAGGAGATGGGGGACACCCCATTATAAAACCCATTTCAGTATTCAGTGGTAACCCACGTCATGCCTATGACTAGCAGTGAAATAAAGCTCAGGGGTCCTTACAAAGCAACACCACACTCTGCAGTCTTTGGGAACTGGACTGAGAGGCTGGTTAACAGCTCGAGAGAGTTTTTTTTGTTCATTTTAGAGGAGGAGGAGGGATGAGATATAGTTGCACTGGCTGAAGACAGAGTCTGGCAGTGCTGCTCTGGGACACTGTAAATTGATCACTTAACATGTGGCGGTGATTTAATGTGTCTAAAGCCAAGAATCCAAATGCTATATGGCCCCTCACTCCCTATACCAGGTAGAAATATAATCGTAAAAACAGGTAAACTATCTGGTAATAGCTTTCCCTGATGTGTGCATGTACTACAATCAAGGCCACTGATTTACGATGAGTAAAACAATTAAATTCCATTTTCAAGACTTCAGATTCCGGAATTGCACCGGTGACTGTTACTCTAATTTCCGGATTTTACCGGTATTCTGCTATCATTCTTTTAGCATGTACATAAATAATCAGAATTAAAGAAGACTTAATATACAGAGCATTAAATAAAGCAAATTGAAAATAGTATAAGAAGGAATTAAAAGAAAAAAAAACATTTTGTAGATTTACTGATCTGATCTAAAATGCCAGATTCCATGAAATCTTTGTTTTTACTGGTTTTCAGGCAGCCCTAATTCCGGAATTTTACCGGATTTTCCGGTAAAAACCGAAAAACAGTGGCCTTGACTACAATACACCATCCTCCTCCCTCTAGTAAATCTGGAAAGTGTGTTATGAACACTAAGCAGAAAAATCATCATGCTTTTCCATGTCCAACCCACATCAAGCAAACACATTACTAACACAATCTGGGGGACTGCAATAAAGCTGGAAAATTAACCCAGTGTGGTTACCAGGGGATGCAATGTTCCTTCTTGGGGTTTGCTAGTGTAACGAACCCCTAAAATACTACGTGCTGTTATTCACATCATCTCCTCCCATTTAATTCCGCCTACAACTCCAAAAGGCTTCTTGAATCAGTTTGCCATAGCTGTGTCAAAACCACCATCGAGATATAATGCATCCCTTCAGTTATTGCACTTTCTGTAAAATACCCACAAACCAAAACCAATTCCACGTTTGTTCAACTTAAGGATGGGCAACGTTTTTAACATGGAAATGCTGCATCGGAACTCCAATTTTGCTTAACTCTCTCTCCTTCATAACTTCTAACAGATGTCTTGTAGCTCTGGAGAAGGGTTGTGTGCAACTGCCTGTTATCCAAGGGATATGTCTTTTAAAAACAGCTTAGAAAATCCTAGAGATTATTAACCTCAGCCCTTGTATTGTGTACAAAAATAACAATTCTCCAGTCCGTCTAACATATATGTCTGTGTGTTTGTGATGGGGAGCAGGAGGACTCCAAACAGTCACAATCTATAAATTAATTGATAACCACTAATTTAAATGTACATTATGCTACACATAAATTACTTCAGTTCATTAAACAAACAAAAACACACCAGATCATTAATCAGGACAGTTCCACATAAACAGGAAAGTCAAGCTAGAATCGCGGGGATTTTGTTTGATAAATCGCGCAATACACAACCCTAGAGACCTCACAAAAAAATGATTTGTTTTCTAAAAAATAAGCATTTAAGCAGATAAAGACTGTAAACAGCATATATAAAGTGTTGGTTGCAAACTCAAAGAGCACAACACTGGTGAAGGGGGATGGAACGGTAACCAACTCTACTGCTCTCCTCCAGCTCAAAGACAAGCAGGATTGCCGGCATTATGCTAATCAACACTATCTTATCGCTGCTAACTGAAGCGGAGCTCTCCCTTTCAACTGTAGGGCACTGCATTTTCAACTGCTGTCATAGACAGCTGCAACATTCATTGGCAAACTGTGGCCACACCTGCAAACACACTGACTGCATTGGAAGAGAGGGTGCCACACCTGCAAAAACTCCTATGATGGCACTGTTTCTTGCACATGCCTGCAAGCAAACATAAAAATGAGCAGACTGGGTGGGCCAAGTGGGCCTTTTTTACCAACAGATTCTATGTTTCTGTGTTTCTATAGGAAGTAAAAGTCAACAGACACTAGCCAGGCAGTAAGTTAGCTATTGTTACAGCCATAACACCATAGTGGTTTGGGTTTATGAGGTAATAACTGTACCAATGGCAATAAACATCAAGTCTGAAGGCCAATGTGTCTGTTAACCCCCAGTCCAGTTATTACCAAAGAAACCCAGACCACTATTTGTATTATTGCTGTTATATTGGAAAAAAATGTAAACATCATTTTAAAAACAGACAAGATGTGTTTGTTGCACTGAAGCATGCCCGTGAGACAGCAGGAACTGTTTCTCACAGATGTGTTGTAACATTGCAAGGCATCTCTGACTGGTTGCTGCATGTTGAAGTGAGATGGCAAACTGGGCTTGCTCTGATTGGCTAAGTATAAAAACAACAGCCAGTCAGAATGCAGAACCACTTTCCATTTAGTGTTCTTGCCTAATCAGAATGCAGAACCACTGTAGTCCAGGTCATGCCTGAAAACAGTCATTTCATGGCTAGTGCACCTACCCGGTTAACAAAAACTAAATAAATAAATCAATATTATTCAGTCTACTGTCTGGTCATCATAGAACTTTCAGGCAGTAACTGTATTCTTATTGGCTAAGAACAATTTCTTTCAGGGGTGTACCTAGGAATTTTAAACTTGTACTTGAGATGAGAGATGATGGAACTGTTGCCCCTCCCCCCCATAAACACAAAACATACATGTTGCCCCACTACACGGACATTGTTCCACCTTCATTTCATTTAATAATAAGGCACAACAAGGTGTGTGTTATTTGCTGAGAGCTTCCACCACCCCAGGAGTGACGTTATTACACAATAACACACACCTTGGAGTGCCTTATTGCAATTATACAATAGCTCGATGTTATACAAAATAAACAAAACATTAAAAATATTTCTAGTAGATTTTTTGTGTTTTTGAAGAGAAAAAAAGTGCTGAGTGAAGTGCTCCATATGCTCAAGTGAATTCATACAGTGATGTTATTGTGTGATAACATCACTGTCTCAGGCACCCACTGACCAATCAGAATACAGGAAATTTCCTTGCCATTGTATAACCAACAATATGTAATATATGCTAATGATCCTAATAGAATAACAACATTTTATTTTATCTAACACACACACTCCCAATCAGACAGAAGTTGGTTGGCATTTAGTTGCAGTGGTTAGGATACATTGTGAGAAGTCTCTGCACCACATCAAGGTAGCCAGCCTTATGGAAGTCCATTCACACCACCACTCATGCATACCTACTTGATTGGTTTACTCTTACAAGCATGACCTCTAACTTTAGAACTCACACATCTTCCAAAGACCATTCACAGACTCCCACTAAAGCGTCTAAGAGGGGAAAAAACAGCTCTTCAGGTATATCAGGCTCTGTTATATTTGTTGCCCTGGCCTGAGGCTCATGCTGTCCCTGGATCTTTCATATTTTACTGTACTCAGCAGAGTACACAGAGTATGCCTGCCAACACCCATGATTTGTTTCAGTATAAACAAAGATAAATACAAAGTGAATTTATACCTCTCACAAATGGTACCCACCCCTATCAGGTGCAACTATAAAACTGGGTCCCAGACACTACTACACTGGATACTGACAAATCGACCTGAGCGAATCTCTAAGGTCACAGTTCTCCCTGACACTATAAGTGACCGCTCTCCCGTAATCTGTACCTGGAATAACAAATTCATCAAGCCCCCCTCTTAAAACAGTCTACCCCAGGGTACTAAAGCAGGGGCAACTTGAAACGCTCAAAGCACATCTGCGCAGCCTGGACTGGTCTGCACTTGACTCAGCCAATGATACTGACCAAGCTCTGGACATTTTCATCAACCGCTTTTCTGTAGCCTGTGATATCTATGCACCAGTGAAAAAGATGAAGGCAAAAGGAAAGGCCAACACTTGGATAACCACTGAGCTAACTACTCATCTCAGACAAAGGGATCATCTTTGGCGCTGTGCTCGAGCCACTGCTAAGCCAGAAGATATTCAAAAATTAAAAGCAGCTAGGAATGACTGCACTCTACTTCACTGAAGCATTCACCAATAGCTGGGGGGAAAAAATTCTGGAATAACATAAAAAACCTCACTGGAAAGGACCCCAAGAAACTGCCCACAATGCTCAATAGCAACAGTACACCAGTGACCAACCTTGCTACAATTTCCAACGCCTTTAACAAAGCATTCTCTAATCTGGGCATTGTCCTCCCACCAGACTTCTTCGACACCACTTCTGCAAGTGACCATGCTGACAAGGCACCACACCATCACACAGCACCGAAATTCTACTTCAAGGAGATCCCAGTGCATCTTGCCAGAAAATACATTCTGAAAGTTATCAGCAGTACTGGTTACAACTGTGACTCCCTCAACATGAAACTGTGTGCACTGGTCTTAGAAGAAATCTTAGAACCCTTGACTAAGATATTCAACCTATCACTCAGGACTGCCCAATTCCCAACCATATGGAAACAGCCTACAATTACACTGGTTCACAAAAGCAGAGACAGGGCACTGCACACAAACTACAGGCCTATCTCCATTCTCCCACCCTTATCCAAAGCTCTGGAGTGAATAGTCTTGAATCAGCTAGTCGAGTACCTTATAAATATGAAATCCAATGCCCTGAACAACATGGCTTTAGAAAAGGGCACAGCACCACCACTGCACTGCTGAAATTTATGGGCTTCATCCACGCCACCTTGGACCAAGGGAATTGAGTGGGGGCTGTGTTCATTGATCTAACTAAAGCCTTTGACACCATAAACCACCCACTCCTAATTAGGCAACTCTCAAATATCAGTCTCTCCAAAGATGCTTGACCCTGGTTTGCAAGTTACCTTGGAGGTAGGGGGCCAATGTGTTAATATCACCGATGCCATCTCCAGTGAAAACCCAATCCTCTCAGGAGTCCCCCAGGGGTCCATTCTGGGTCCATTGCTCTTCAAGTCTCTTCCTGAACAGCCTCCCTAGTGTCTGCCACCAGAACATACTGCTCTACACAGATGATGCTGTCATATACACAGATCACCATGATATTAATCTACTGGAGGAGCAACTACAGCGTGACTTCAAGAGCATGGAGAACTGGGTCAGCTCTCACAAACTGGTCCTGAACTATAGCAAAACAAAAGTAATGTCTTTCTGCAATACACAAAGCAAGCATAACTCTCAACCCCCACACTATAAGGAACCGAGCAGGGATTACACTCAGACTAGTTCCAGAGTGTAAGTACCTTGGCATCACCCTGGACAGATCCCTCTCCTTTGCATTGACAGTATTGCAAAGGCCACAAATATATGAATAGGCCTTCTCCACAGGCACAAACATTGCATGACAGCTGATGCTCTTAGGCTGGCAATTAACAGCTCTGTCACCTCAGTCATTGATATCGACTAGTTATCTATGGCTCAGCTTCCCCCACTGCCCTCCGCAGGATATCAATGGCACTTAACAAGTCTTCCTGGCTCCTAACGGGCGCTGCCTGTTTAACACACACCTACGATCTGTATGCCCAGATGGGGTGGCTACCACTCCTCAGCAAGATCCGATACCAGACCTGCCTGGTAACCAACAAGGTTCTCCTCGGGCTCTTACCACCAGGTGTTGAAAAGCTTCTTACTATAAAAAACAGCACCCAGCATACCAGAAATGCACAACACCATATCTACCAAGTCCCCAGATGCTGGTCCACTATGGATCAGAGATCTTTCACCTACAGAGCCCTGCTATGGTACAACTCACACAGTAAAGAAACACTTACTGCTACTACGCTTGGCACCTTCCAAAAGAAACTCCATCAGCACCTCATGTCAACCAGTCAGTGTGACTGTTTCTACTAAGAGGATCACCTCTTCTCCCTTGCTGGCCGAAGCTGACCTGTAACCTCCCTAGGGTTGCAATACTCTGGCCGCTGCTCCCTCCTCTTATATCCCTCCCACCTCCCTTCATCCCTCCCTCCCTGTGCCTCCTCTTCATGTCAACCCCCCTCTTCCTCTGGCACTTTTTGGACATGGACACCCTCCTACTACTATCAGGCTCACATCCATCCTACCCCCCTTCCCTTAGACAATGGCTCCTCAGCCTGCCTACTACTTTTGGTACTCCACTTACCCTACCCTCTCTAACTCCACTCCACAGGTTATTTCACCTATTACTGACATTTTCTTGCTGATATTGTCTCACTCCAAGTAGGAATGTATCCTTAAGGCTAGTCTTTGCCAGTTTTAAAGTATGTTATCCTTGTCCACCTTTGTACGTAAGCTTACCCTTCATCCTCTGACGTGGAACCTTTGTAAATGAGCAGTTCCTGCTCAAAGCTATTTGTAATCCTAGAGTTTAATAAATAAATAAATAAATAAATATCATCACTAATGAGCAGGCTAGGAGTGGAATTTTACATGTGCAAAAGAACAATGTGTAGATGACAAGGTTACCAGACCAGATTAAAGAGGAATAATCAGCACAAAGAGCCTGTTACTCAAGTGTGGGGTTGGTCCCAATGTGCAGTTTGTGCGCAAAAACATTTTAGTTTAATTGCTGTTTACTGTAGTATAGTAGATTTTATCAGACTAATATTGTTTACTTCTAGGCAAACATCTACTGTAACTACAAATCCCAGAATCCCATACAGCTGATATCAGAGCAGCAGGCAGCAGTAGAAGATTCAATTGCATGCAGTGCACATCAAAGTTTATATAAGCTCTGATCCTTTTTTTGCTCATCTCGCTGCCTTCCCTACCCTAAGTACAGTCACAGAAGAAAATCAGATCTGGAAAACCTCTGATTGGAGATTATAACATTTCTATCATGTACTGAAGACTATAAAATGTCCCAGTGTTGCCTACTACTCTGATGTCAGCATCAGGGGATCCTGGGATTTGTACTAACAGATGACGACAGCCTAGAACTAAGCAAAATTAGTTTGATGCAATCTGCTATACAAATGTAAATAGTAAGTGCACTGAACTATTTCTTCACACAATGTATGCAATGGAACCATCTGCACACTTGAGTGTGGGGCCCTGCTGTGTTGACTGTTCTGGTTCAATTGGGTACATAGATATGACAGAGTTGGCATTTTATTACAGTAAATGTAACACACCTCCTGCTGCCTTGACGCCTTGGCAGAACTGATGAACTTTGGCCATAAAGGAGTTTGTTACCAGTCATTCCTAATGTCTGGTATGTCTTATTAACCAAATAAAATGGTTGTTGTTTTTTAATATAAATTAATCAGTACTTCATGGCACTGTTAGTAGGTGTGTTAGTGTGTATTAGTGCCCCATCGGTTCCATGTTATGATAGCAATCGAAAAAACAGCAATCGCTATCATAGCAAATGTATATCGTCAAAAAGCATTTTGGTGTTATACAATCCAAAATGACCTGACTTCTGGCCACTATAAGCATTTATGCAGGAGGGACTGTGCCCCCCATGCCCCCTGCACCCCCTGAATTAGGATTGTTAACTCCAGGGGGGTGCATGTTGAGGAGGGGGCCAAACATGGTCCCCCCAAAAAATAGAGTGCTACAAGCAGTAGCAAACACGAGCACCCCAAGCAAGACACGAACTCAGTGCCTGCTACACCATAGCCAGCCATCCTCACCACCACACCACAGGGCTGGCTCAGATGCAACAGGTTCCTCCTACTCCTTCAAACCCTCCCTCCTATCCCTCCCCTCCACCTTCCTATCCCTCTCCTGCCAGTCGCTGTCATCACTGTGGGATCGTTACCCTAGCAGGGTGGCTATTGATGGTAGCTATATAGTTTCTACAGTCACTCATTTATTATCGCTATCATCATGGGCTATCTGCCCCTTCAAGACTGATGTTCCAAGATTGCTGATCTAATTCATAAATCATTGTTTTTAGTTGGATTTCATGCTGATTTTTTTTTCAACCAGAGTCATGGGAGGGCATTGGTCTTTATTATGTTAGGCAGGTCAAACTGTGACTTCAGAATTTTGCTGACTGCTTTTGTATATGCACAGTAATTGCCCCACTTCATTGCCAACCAAGATGTGAGCGTGGAGGCAGCTAGGAGCATGCATGCATGCATGGAAGTAAGTATTTGGTGTCCTCTGGCAGTCCTCTAGGAGATGCACATCAAAGAACAGCAAGTTATTTAGCTAAAAATAACCTTTGTGAGCCCTTTTGAAAAATGTCAGCTTGTCTCCCCTACCATTTATCTATTAACCTGGTCAATTTAAGTAACTTTTCATGGCTGACTACCCCCTAAGTCTAACTGAGCCATTGTTCAGAGCAAAGCAGTTGTGGACTGAAAATGTAGTAAATCCAACAGAGACAGAAATGTGGCAGCAAGTTTACTCAGCCTTTGTCCAAAGGAATGATGAAGAAGACTGACAGTCAGTGAGTCTAGCCAAAAGTTGGGGTGGTATACCTATAGAAGAGCAAACAAACAGTGGTAAGCAAAAGGCATTCACAGCTTACACAAGGCAATTATCTGTTTAATTATTAACAACAAGCATTGCTAACAGGCTGAGCAGACAATATGTCAGAGCTGTAAAAGTGCATGGGGTTACTCAGAAAAAGAATAATGGATGAGCCAGATATTCAAAACTTTGCGCTAGGTGCAAACCATTTGCATCATGTTTGTACTGGGTTTGCATGGGTCCCCAATGTTCAAAAGGCCAAATAGCATGGGCAAACTACATTAGCATTGGGCAAAAGTATAATGTATGCAATGTGCAAAGGGGGGGAATGTACATGAATACAGACACTGAGCTATATTCAGTACGTTAGTGCACACAGTGTGTTTGGGTGACTTTGCGCAACACTTTGCGTAGTGCAAATTACCTCCCAGGTAAAGGTAGTCTTAAATTTAGGCAAACCAAGGATGGCGGGTTTGGACATAGCAATAACAGGCAACAGGGCATAAAAATAAAATATGAGACAAACCTGCACTCTGTACAAAGGTTGGGGTGCTTTATCTACATTAGCAACGGGTGTAGGTCAGGATGCTCAGTCAATGTAAACAGCAGCACACCGAGGCAATAAAATAACAGGTTGATATGTGCAACAATTGCAGTGTATATCCAAAGTATAACATGCAACACTGGCAGCAAGGACAGTGTCAAACCAAGGGTGTACGGGTGGCCAGGCTGAAAGACATAGTAAGGGCTGGCCAAACAGATGGGGCCATCCACACAGTGCCCATGTTCCAATGTCAGGAATGCCCCTGGCATCTGTGTTCCTGTCTGGTGGTACATGTCTGCTCCCCACAGGGGCACATCTGCACAGACAGACAGGCATACATGGCCAGCCATGTGTATGGTACAGAAGGACAACCTCGCCACTGACACAGCTTAGGGGGGCACAGGACAGCATGACAGTGATGTTCATTGTCAGAACACACCTGCCAGTTGGTCCTGTCACTGTGTGGTGTGCAGCAGTCAGTGATGCCTCACACAGCATAGGTATTGCTGTGTCCGTCACTAAACCAGCCACTGTGGTACTGTAACATCTGCTGTGAACTGTGACAGGGACTACAATATGTCCATGGCATGCAGCACAAACACCCATGGCAGTGGTGCTAGTTCCCTGGAGCGCACTTGACTCTACTGCTGTGTACAGACATAGCCTGCAGCTACCAACATGTTTCTCCAGTCTGACATACAGGTGGTGCTGTGGGGAGACACAGCCTGCGGCTCCTGACCTGTAGCTCCAGTCTGACCTACAGGTGGAGCTGTGTGCATCATGGAATAGCATGGGCAATCTTCATGCTAAGGTATGCTAATCAGGCCTTCATGAGATGCTAATATGGCTGTTTGCTCATGGATTGCTTAAGTAAGCTTGTTTGCATAAGAACTTTGAATATAGCAAAACTTTTGCCCTGGGCTAATGTGTTTCTACCAGGCTTATGTGTTTCACTGTGCAATTAGGTTAGCCCCAGGCATACCTCTCACAAGCATAGCACAGTTCTGCAGTGTGAGGTCTGCACTGTTGTTTGCAGTTGTTGTGCAACACTTCATTGCTATCAACACATTTGTTAAGTTCAACTCTACCTTACTCCACCTTTGTGTCCACTGAGCTGCTGTTGCATTTTTTTACACTTCCCTGTTGCTATATTCAGAGCTGTCTTCTTTTCTGGATTCTTTAAGCACTGCACTCCCCATCCTATTTGCACTGCTTCCTTTGCATGCTATATTCAGCAGGTTTAACCCTGGGGCTATTCCTTTGAATATAGCTTGCTACTGAATCAGGGCTCATTCAGCACACTGAGCAATGCTAATTTAGCCCCGGGGCTAAATTTTGAATATCTGGCCCTATGTCTGTAACGTTACGCATTCAGATAGATGGTTGCAGAACACCAGGACAGTAAACTAAAAGCTAAGCCCTTCAATTATTTCAACTCTAGCTTCAGGTAGAACAATTTATTAATTTAATAACTGAAACAAAAACAACTTTTGAAATGAAGGGGAGAAAGGTAACATAGAGGATAATGGCTGGGGATTGGATGATAACCACGCTGTAATCACCTCGAGTGGTTGCTAGGTCAACATGGTAAACCTTGCGAGCGCAGCTCGAGTGGTATACTGTAGCCCTAGCAACCACGAGAGGTGATTACAGTGTGGTTGTCACCCGATCCCCAGCCATCATCTTTTATAGTGTATGGTCAAAAAAACACTGTTTGCATTCTACGTGTGAGAATAATGGAACTCTGGTGCATTCTTTTTACGTTCGCTTGCACGCATGCGCAAGGAACATTTTGGGAGAGTAGCACACTTTGGAGGTGTGCCTCTCCCTTTCAATCCACTGCTCCGCTGAGCAGGCATGGCGGTCCTGCACCAATGGGTGCGGGAGCTGTGTATGACAGCGGTGGTCTTCGCTTCAAAAGAAACCACAGCTGTCATACAGCACGCACCGCCGCCCCGCTATCACGCCGCCCCCCAAAGCTTTGGTGCCTCGCTGGGAGCCCACCCCAGTGTGGAAAGCGTCCAGCGTTGTTTGCCGGCAGGGGTGCCCAATGCCCGTCAGCTCCACAGCCCCCAATCCATCCTTTTGCCAAGCTCGGAGCCCACCCCAGTGTATGCAAACGTCCCCATAGTCTTTTTAATCACCTGTAAAGCAAAACGGTCCCACGGCGCTTCTCCCAGTCCCCTCCCACAACCGCACCACCCACTGCACCCAGACTCCCCACCCCACCCCATACTTACTCTCCAGACCTCGTGCGCACGATCTTGATGGACGGGACTGCGTCTGCACTCTTCACAGCTGACCGTGAACTGAGGAAATGCCGGTAAGCTGTATAATGGGCTAGATGGGGTTTTCAACTTTGTGCATATCTCAGGCATTTTGGAATTTTTGCACCAAATTTTCAACACGGGGTTTTGGGATCCCTTCTCATGAATGATGTCACTGTCATGGCGTTATTCGGGCCCGAAGGGTGATTTATGCATCACTGCACAAATCACCCGCCGGGCCTGAGCTCTCTCATATCATGTGTTCATCATGAAAATATCCCAAAACCCTGATTAATCTGGTGCATAAATTCTAAAATTACTGTTTTTATGAGCTTAGTGTGCAGTTCCTACGCATGCCTCGTAGGTTTGAGAATTTTAATATTTCCACTCCAGATTTTCAACATTGCCATTTTACCACACCTTCTTATGAGTAGTACAGCTGTCATTTTTCACATCTCACCCAAAACATGTTTCCACCCATGTAGCGCACAATGGCGCAGTCGGTGTGCGAAATCAAAGTATGGGACACATTAAGAAAATCACAGTGACACTGTTCATGAGCAGAGGTCTTAAAATGGCTATGTTGAAATTTGGTGAATAAATTCCTAAAAATGACTGTTTTACTAGCGTGTGTTGCGCAGTTCCTACGCACGCTCGTAAGTTTGCGAATTTTCAATATTTTCACTCCAGATATTCAACATTGCCATTTTACCACAGCTCCTCATGAGCAGTACAGCTGTCATTTTTCACATCCTGCCCTAAACATGTTTCCGCCCATGTAGCGCACAATGGCGCAGTCATTGTGCAAACTCAATGTATGGGACACATTAAGAAAATCACAGTGACATTGTTCATGAGCTGAGGTCTTAAAATGGCTGTGTTGAAGATTTGGTGAAAAAATTCCTAAAAATGACTGTTTTACAAGTGTTCATTGCGCAGCTCCTATGCACGCTCTTAGGTTTGCGAATTTTCAATATTTTCACTCCACATTTTCAACATTGCCATTTTACCACACCTCCTTATGAGCAGTACAGCTGTCATTTTTCACATCTTTGCCCAAAATGTGTTTCTGCCCATGTAGTGCACAATGCCACAGTCAGTGTGCGAAATCAATGTATGGGACACAGTAAGAAAATCACAGTGACACTGTTCATTAGCAGAGGTTTTAAAATGGCAATGTTGAAAATTTGGTGAAAACATTCCTTAAAATGACTGTTTTATGAGCGTGCGTTGCACAGTTCCCACGCACGCTCGTAGGTTTGCGAATTTTCAATATTTCCACTCCAGATTATCAACATTGGCATTTTACCACACCTCCTCATGAGCACTATAGCTATCATTTTTCACATCCTGCCCAAAATGTGTTTCCGCCTATGTAGTGTACAATGGCGCAGTCGGTGTGCAAAATCTATGTATGGGACACAGTAAGAAAATCACAGTGATACTGTTCATGAGCAGAGATCTTAAAATGGCTGTGTTGAAAACTTGGTGACAAAATTTCTAAAAATGACTGTTTTACGAGTGTTCATTGCGCAGTTCCTATGCACGCTCGTAAGTTTGAGAATTTTCAATATTTTCACTCCAGATTTTCAACATTGCCATTTTACCACACCTCCTTATGAGCAGTGCAGCTGTCATTTTTCACATCCTGCCTAAAACGTGTTTCCGCCCATGTAGCGCACAATGGCACAGTCGCTCTGCGAACTCAGTGTATGGGACACATTAAGAAAATCACAGTTCATTGTTCATGAGCAGAGATCTTAAAATGGCTATGTTGAAAATTTGGTGAACAAATTCCTAAAAATAACTGTTTTACAAGCGTGCGTTGTGCAGTTCCTACGCACGCTCATAAGTTTGCGAATTTTCAATATTTTCACTCCAGAGTTTCAACATTGCCATTTTACCACACCTCCTTATAAGCAGTACAGCTGTCATTTTTCACATCCTGCCCAAAACGTGTTTCCGCCCATATAGTGCACAATGGCACAGTCGGTGTGCAAAATCAATGTATGGGACACAGTAAGAAAATCACAGTGACACTGTTCATGAGCAGAGGTTTTAAAATGCCAATATTGAAAATTTGGTGAAAAAATTTCTAACAGTGACTGTTTTACGAGCGTGCATTGCACAGTTCCACGCACGCTCGTAGGTTTGGGAATTTTCAATATTTCCACTCCAGATTTTCAACATTGCCATTTTACCACACTTCCTTATGAGCAGTACAGCTGTCATTTTTCACATCCTGCCCAAAACATGTTTCCGCCTATGTAGCACACAATGGGGGTAACAAAAAGGTCATGCTGAAAATTTATTGTGCAAATACCAGCAATTGCACAGGGCATTAGGGTTAAGCACCATACTTGCCAAACACCACTGCAAATACCTGCAAGCGAACATTTGGCATTGACAAATGCTTGTTTGTTATGCCACTGTTTGGAAGTTCCAAAGTGTGGCTAACAACTTTTAAAATTCTAAACAATGCATAACAAAGCTGTGTGACTGCTGATTATGGTGGTTAATAGGCACTTACCATACATTATAAAACAATATGACTGTTTTGGCTCAATGGATTTGAAAGACAAAATTTGAGCTTCTTCATGGCATCAGATTAAATTGTTCAAGGTACTTCCCTGTAAATACTTTCACTACATAGTACTGCATCCTGGAATAAATCAAACAGCTGGTATATGATATATAATTGATCCAAAGTGAAAAAACAGGGTAATTTTACCAAAAAAACAGCATGTGTGTAGAATCCTGGTGAGACACTTCAGTGTGCTTCTCCATTTAGTTTGGCAGGATTGAGGGATTCTAGATAGTAAGTTTGTGACTGTGTGTTTGTAATCCGTTGTGTCTGAACCTTAAGTGCAGGCATCATATTACAGGGATTAGTGTAGTTTGAATTTGAAGTCTTTTCGTAACTGCCATTTCAGTGTGCTTCTCCATTTATTTTGGGCAGAAATTGAGGGATTCTAGCCGGTATGTTTGTGACTGTGTGTTTGTAATTGTCAAGTAACTCCTACACTGTTTTGGAGGAATGGGAAAGCCCCACTTAGGAACCCGAGGCTGGGACCAGGGAGAATGGGCAGGTCCCCCAGGATGGAGCCCTAGGGAAGAGAGGCAGGGGACCACAGAGGAGAAAGCAGCTTCTTCTAGTGTGGGACTCTGTTGTCCAGGGAATGGAGTTAGGGACACCTAGCAGGAGAGAGAGGGACGTCAAGTCCATCCTGGGAAGCACTGCATGGAGGGATGCGGAGCAGATCCATAGGATTGCTGGGGCAATAGCTAGGAGGGAGCAGCTGGATGTCATTGTCCACCTGGAGACCAATGACCTGGCAGGGCGAAGGGTGGAGTAAATCAGAGTCCAGGAGGATTTCAGGAAGCTGGAGAGAAACCTGAAACAGATAACACACTGTGTCTCATTCTCGGATGTGCTACTTCTCCAGGGCACAGGGGAGGATAGGGCATGCCACATCCATACCTTCAACTCCTGGTTAAAGAACTGGTGCGGAAGGGAGGTATTTAACTTCACAGGGGTCTGGGACCTGACCTGGACAGATACAAGCTTATATAAGGAGAATGGCCTCATTTGTCCGAGGAGGGTACCTTGGCCCTTAGAGAAAAGTTTAAATGCTTCAGCTCTGAGCATTTAAACTGGCCAAGGGGGGACAGCCAGAAGGGGAAGAAGGCTTAGTAACACCCCCCCTCCCATGGGAACATTCAGGAACATAAGTTGCCAAAAAGATACAGATGCAGCGGGCAGGGAGGGGCAGATAGGCAAAGAGTGTATAAACTACAAAAATGCTAGCAGAGGCACACCTTACAGTCTAGCAATTCTGCTTAATTGTGCAGCTAGCCCCTCAACTTGCAGCTGCCCCAACAAGCTATACATGGGGAGCACATAGGAAAAGAAATTGGGGTGGAGGGAAGATGCTGGAGAGGAAGGACAGGAGCAGATGAAGAGCAGATTGTAAAACATGGAAGATCATGTTAACAAATTCCTGTAGCCAAGGAAATCAGGTTCCAGACCTGGAAGCCTTGTTGGCGGATGCAGACCTTGACATAGTAGCAATAACAGAAATGTGGTACTCTGCTAATCATGACCGGGAAGTCAATATACCAGGCTATACACTGTTCAGGAAGGACAGGATGGGTAAAAATGGTGGTGGTGGGGTGGCCCTGTACATCAGAGATGGTGTAAAGGCTATAGAAGTTCAGAGAAGACAGGGGAGACCCTAGCAATATGGGTTACCCTGGAACCAGGGAATGGAACACCAATACACACAAGGGTGATCTACAGACCTTTAGAAAATGGGCTTTTTATTTGGAGGCATCTGATTGGCTAGTGCCCCTTCAAGAGGGGTACATTAACTTTCAATAGATGCCCACCAAATAAAAAGCACCAGTCCAAAACTGCCTGATGCCCACTCCGATATCATTGTGCCTAGCCTGCTTCACCATTGGCTGGAGCACTGGGCACTCGGTTTGAAACAACCGCCATTTTTTTCTCTTGCTAAGCGAAAGATACAGGGTTGGTACCAAGGTCCTGTAACAAAAGACCCCCCCCCGACTCGAAAATGTCGGTCAGGAATCAAGAACAAGAAGCATTTTCCCAACTGCGCTTAATTTAAAATGTACTGTTTCCCTCCCCCCCTCTGTTGCTTAGCGAGAAGCTCAGGCCCACGATACGCTGCCTGTGTAAACACATCCATGGCAGTCAGTCACTACAGAGCAGAGAGAGAAAAACAGGACGTCTCCTCCACTACACAAAGCAGTTTCAAGAAAAAATAAATAAACGGTACCTCTCCTGCACTCCGTTGCCCTTCCTGATCCCGTTAGGAACATTAACAAAATAAATAAACGGTACCTCTCCTGCGCTCCATTGCCCTTCCTCATCCCATTAGGAACATTCACAAAATAGAGGACAGCTTGTGAGTATTTCTCTCTCAGTGAGGAAAATAAACAAAAAAAAATGCAACGCATGTCAGCGGGGGTTCAGCTGCCAAAGATGGGACATGTTGTATACAGAAGTCAAATGCTGCCCTGCCCTCTACTGGCAAGTATTGTCAAGTATGCCAGTAGAGGGACTACTTTACTAACTAAGCAACTGTATGATATGCTTTAGTTTAAAAAAAAATAATAATTCTTGAATATTACAAAAAAAAAAAAAATTACAGATAGCCCATTTTCTAAGCATAATAATGCTGACAGGGTGGGCAGTATGGTGTCACGGACAGCCAAGGGCTGGGCCCATGCATGGCGGGTGGGCCTCATTATACTGGCGGTCCGGTGATATCTCCACCCTGTCGGGCATCTATCACTACTGCGTTACAGAGGAGAAAGCGGACGGGAACTAGTGAGACACACACAACATGACAGCTAAAGGCAAAATCCTGCTACTGGGAGATTTCAATATACTGAATGTGGATTGGACCACCCTGGTGGCTGCTTCAGCCAGAAGCACAGCCATCCTAAAATCCCTGCAGGGGTTTGGACTCGGGTAGTTGGTGCATGAACCAACCAGGAACAATCGATTCTGGACCTGGTATGGACCAATGGGAACAGAGTCAAAGAAATACAAAGGCAGCTGGGGTCCAGTGACCACCACATGGTGTGGTTCAACATGGCAACATGAACTCAAGCATGCCATAAAAGGGCAAAAGTATTAGATTTTAGGAGGGTGGGTTTCACTGAAATCAGTAAATGTATACAAGCTGTCCTGTGGAAGGGAACAGTAATGGGGGGGTGGAGGAACAATGGGAGAAACTGAAAGTAGCCATAAGGAGGATAACAAACCAATGCATTAGGATAGTGACCAAAGGGAAAAGAAGAAGGAAATCACTATGGTTCTGTAAGGAGGTGGGGGACAAAGTCAGGGCTAAAAGACTGAGTTTCAGGAAATAAGAGGATCCAAAGGGAGGAGGAAAGGAATGTGTACCTTGAATGTCTATGGGAAGCAGGGAAGGCTGTTAGGAGAGATAAGGCACAGACAGAGGAGGGTTTAGCACTGTCTGTGAAAAAAGTCGACAAGGCATTTTATAGGTACATCAGAAAAAGAAAAAAAGTGGAGCATTGTGAGGTTCAAAGGAAGGAGGAGAGTATAAGGAGGGGGATCTGGGCAAAGCAGAAATACTGAACAAATACTTCTGCTCAGTATTCCTTAAGGAGGGTAAGCATCAAAGACCTCATATGAGTAGCAGAGGCAATGGGGGGAGTGGACACCAGTCCATTCACAGTGGAGAGAGTTGTGGAAGAACTCACAAAGCTGAAGGTGGATAAAGCCATGGGGACAAATGGCATCCACCACAGGATGTTAAAGGTGCTGTGAAGGGAACTGGCAGCACCTCTGGCAGCCCTGTTCATGGAGTTACTTAACACAGGTGTGGTTCCAGAGGACTGGAGGAGGGCACATGTGGTCCCTCTATACAAATCCAGCAGTAGGGAGGAGGAGGAGGGGAACTATAGGCCAGTCAGCCTTACCTCAGTGGTGGGAAAAATCATGGAGACACTGCTGAAAAAAGGATAGTGGCACATCTGGAGTCCAAGGGTGCCCAGGATCTGAGACAATATAGATTCACAACAGGAAGGTTATGTCAAATGAATCTGATAGATGTTTTTGATTGGGTGACTAGGAAAGAATTAAATCAAGAAAAGGCAGTAGATGTTGCCTACCTAGATTTCCTCAAAGCCTTTGACACCATCCTGCATAGAAGGCTGGTTTCCAAGGTGGATAGAGTGAGCCTGGGAAAGAAGTGGTGAACTGGGTTAGCAACTGGTTAACAGACAGGAGACAGAGGGTGGTGGTAAATGGGGTACAATCTGGGAATAGAGGGGTGACCAGCAAGGTACTGCAGGGATCAGGACTGAGATCAGTCCTCAACAGTATCTTAATTAGTGACATTACAGAGGGGCTGGAAGGAAAGGTCTGCTTGTTTGCAGATGACACCAAGATCTGCAACAGGGTGGATACTCCAGAAGGGGTGCAGAAAATGGAAAGGGATCTAGCAAAGGTTGAAAGATGGCTGGAGATGTGGCAACTGAGGTTCAATGTAAAAAGGTGTGTGGGGGGCTGAGTGTCACCAAGGAGGAAAGGGACCTAGGTATTATCTTCTCTGATGACCTTAAGGTATTAACGTGTAACCCCCTTGTTACCCGGGGTTACTAGAATCCCAGTAAGACCTAGTGGTAGGCAGGGAAGGCAGCTAGTGAAACTCCAGTTAAATGGGTTTCACACTGTCTCACTCTGTTCTCAGTCTCAGCTGAGACTGAGGGATGACATCACCAATAGAACTTTCGCAGCTGCATGAGCCACATTGGAATCTGCAGCAAAGGGAGTTAGATAGAACGTTGGGAGTTTTGAAGTCAGTCTGCAGTTTGTCTTCAGTGAGTGTGTGTGAAGTAGGGAGCTTGCTTGTGAAGCAGCTCAGTGAAGGCTCTAGGAGCCTCAGCCCTGACAGAGGGCTACTTTTAAGTAGAAGGGTGTGTGTCTCCACCTTAAAGAGAGATGCAAAAGATTACTGAAGTGGTGGAGACCGCTGTTTTTGGGTCTCAGTGCCCCCTCCCTTTGGGGAGGGGATGGAAAGGATTCCCTGCAGATTCCTGGGGCAACCCCCTAGTTCTGCTTGTGGAGGAAAAGCTGACTATTTGTTCCAGTATTTATTTGGGAGAAAAGAAGGTTTGTGAGTTGCCTGTGGGGCACCTGTAACATGAGGGTGAGTGTCTGCTCTGGCTAAAAGGGCCTATGTTTTTACCCTGGGACTTGTGTGACTATGTGGGGATTGAACTACTAAATATTGGGAAGCCTAGAGTAATGGGCTAAGCAAGTTAAAAGTAGTTTCAAGTCCAGAGTGTGTTGGGATGCAAATAATATGTAGAGGTGATGTGACAGACGTCTACCCTTAATCTACATTTTAAAGTTCAGTACAGGAATTGTTCAGTTTCCAGAGAAATGGCCGGGTATGGGCTGTGGGAGCTGGAGGAGGGTGGCCCCCTCATCTTTAGTGACCAGGTCCACCTCTACGGATTTCTTCTGTGGTTTTCTACTTTGCCTCAGGCACTTGGCCAGTGATGGGGTAAGTACCCAGACATGGGATTGTAAGGAAAATTCTCACTAGGAGTCGCAGACTCTAGTGTAGTTTGGGGAGCCACGACAGAATAATTGGTTCATTCCTCCAATGGACTGTGCAAATGGGATAATTGGTTCATTCTTCCAATGGACCGTGAACGGGATAATTGGTTCATTCTTCCAATGGACCATGAACAGGATAATTGGTTCATTCTTCCAATGGACCGTGAATCAAGTGGCTGGCGGGGGAGCCGGGCCAATGGGAAAAACCCAAGTGTGTACAAGTCGGGCTGTGTACCCAAAGCTGCGTGCAAGTCCGGGCTCTGTGCCTGCTGGGTTTAGAGCCTGAGGGCTGGAAATAGTGATAAAGTGTTCTGTTGTCTCTAATCTGCATTACCAGGAAATGTATCCCCATGGGGGTCCATCTATGCTTTGTTCAGCTAGGATATGAATAAAAGTCACACTGAAGAATCCCATCCCTGGCTCTGGACATTACATTTATTGCTTCCTGGGTTCGGATTTACTTGGGTGCCCTTGTTCAGAGTAGCCAAACCTAGGTCCTCCTGTGCCGAGTAACCTCATCCTCCCTGAACCCAGGTCCCCACCAGGTACTGCTGTCAGCTTCAACAGCATGCCACCTGTCATTTTGCTAAAAAGGCAGGGGTGAGGGGTTACAAAAGCAGTGCCCAAGGGTGGTGGGGAAGGTCAGTGACATGCTGGGGTGCATAGGTAGGAATATCACTAGCAGGAGGTGGGAGGTTGTGATGCCATGATATAAAACATTGGTAAGGCCTCACTTGGAGTACTGTGTGCAGTTCTGAAGGTCACACCTGTGCAAGGACATAAACAAGGTGGAAACTATCCAGCGAAGGGTGACAAAAATTATGCAGGGCTTGTACCACAGAACATATGAGGATAGACTAAGGGACCTCAATACGTACTCATTGGAGGAGAGGGGAGTGAGTGGGGGGACATGACTAAAGCTTTAAAATGCCACAAGCAAGTGTAAGTAGGGGGCCTTTTCCAATGTAGAAAAAGTACTAGAACAAGAGGGCTTGATATGAAATTGGATGGAAGTAGATTAAGATATAATGTGAGGAAGTTTTTCTACACAGAAAGGGTAGATGACGCTTGGAATAGTCCACCACAGAAGATAGTAGGGGAAAGCACAGTGGAGGGATTTAAGCATGCCTAGGACAGGCACAATGGGAACCTTGAGAGGGGATGGAGTGATGAAAAGCCATTGTTCACATAGGGCCAGTGGCCACATACAATGTATAGGGCCTATGAGAAGACTGGATGGGCCTGGCAGTACTTATCTGCTGACAATTTCTGTGTTTCTATGTTTTTAAACATAACTGAAATTCAAGACTATGAACTCTATAAGGGCCAAGAAAAACAAACCAATGCAAAGAATAAAACACATTTTCAAAAGTCACAAGCTAAAAAGAGTATTTTGGAAAGTAACATATGTAAAGAGGAAAAAGACAAAAAAAAAATCTAAAATCAGGAAAAGGGCAAATTCAGTAGTAACCAAAAAAGTGGGAAAGGGGGAAAACACTATGCCTTTGGAATTCCTGAAAAATAAGGAACATTTTTGACTAGAGCTCAGACTGAGGCCCCAAGATCTCAAGGCTGCAGACAAACAAAACAGAAAGATCATAAAAGGTGGTTAATTTTAACACATACATTTAAAACTGGAATCACAGAAATGCCTCTTGAACAAATTTCCAAATCAGAAAATGACCTGCAAAATTCAGACACTTGAAGAGAATAATGAGGACAGGTTAATACCACAAGCTGGTGACAGAACAGAAGATACTATCAATGGGTTGATTAATGGTCCTAGTACATACTGTGGGAACCACAGGAAGGCACAAATAAACCAAAAGGGCAAGAGACTAAAAACTAACAACTACAAGTCACACAGATATACCTTCTCCTTGGGTTCTGACATTAATGGAAAACACAAACAAAATACAAGATTGTAATTAGTTTGCACTGCTCCAAAAAAATGGCCAAAATATAATAAACAGTGAACAATACTGATACAAAAACAGAAGAAAATTCTAACAGAATAAGCAAATTTAAAGCCAGACAATCTACATTACAAGTCAATCTGAATCCCATTCCAGAACAAGTAAAATTATTAAAAAAAGAACAAGTAAATCTTAAAAGCAGGTACGATGAATGAGAAAACAGAGCCAGGTGGAAAAATGTAAGAATATATGACTGGTTGGAGGAATGGGAGCAGCCCACCTCACTGAACTCTGTTTTAAATAACTTTTTGACCAATTTCTGGGACCAGAAATATCTATTCCTGAAGTTGATGGAGCTCATAGAACTGACCCAAATATCTATTTCTGAAATTGACAGAGGTCATAGAACTGACCCCAAAAGCTATGCAGACTGTATGGAGACATAAAAAGAGTCAGAACAACTATGGCAAAATTTCTAAGGACCAAAGACATTTATTTATTTTATTTTATTTAGTTTTTGTTGACCGGGTAAGTGCACTAGACAAATCCTGCCTATTTTCAGGCACGATCCGGGGGAGGGGGATACAGATTAATGCCAACTGCCCTTGAACCAGATTAAGCTGTTGGTGATATGTTTAGTGAATGAGGGAAATTTGGCCGGGACACTGCGGGAATTCCCCATCTCTCCTGCCAGCAGGGGGCTTGACTTCCTGTGAGCAGGGATGGAGGGGCCCAGTTGGGAGCCAGACCGAGGAGGAGGAGGAAGAAGTGCTGATGTGGCAGGGGAAATGGCCTCCTCCCATGACCTCATATTTTGCAGGATGGCCACTCGGGCTGGAGCACCAGAGAGTGCAGACATCGTGGAGGAGAGAGACTTGGCCTCATCTCCTTTCTTGTTTCCACGGAGGCTGAGTAAATGTTGAAAGATTATTTGAAGAAGACGCTACAGATATCTACATTTCTACAGAAGATCTAACCTCACATCCCATTTTGGTAAATGCAACGAATTTCGAGGATAGTTTAAATTCCAAAAAACAAGAACTTGTGGAGTTGCTTGTGGCTACGGAGGAATGTCCACAGGAGGAGAAAGACCACTCAGTTACCCAGCCTGTTTCATTACAACAAGAACTCGCTCCTATCATTTTAGATGCCCAGCCTGTCAAATCAGGGGATGGCGTCACAGCTCCTATCACAGCGCTGAGGTCGGGTAAGCCTGAGTCAGGTTTAAATGATATTTCACAGTTACAGGCTGGCAATTCAAACACGAACACTCGTGTGTGCCTACAGCCTATTGTTAAGCTTTCACCACCACTGCTGCCTGAAACTCATTCCTCTAAAGAACACAATTTAAACTACAATGTGGCAGAGTACTGCTTTCACCTCTCCGTAGCTACTCTTTTCAAATCAACTGGGTTTGTTTTCAAACAGCCATATTGAGGGAGATGCAGCTTTGATTAAATATCAAACCCAACAGAATGACCAAAAGGACTTACAATTTGTCTTCTCTGGAGCAGGGAGTAAAAAGGATGCAGATTGAAGTAAAAACTAAACAGGATACGTTTCTCCTTGCTCACAGGAATCTCAAACCTTGTCTTGAGACAACACATACGACAGCACCATCTGCTGTTCAAACAAAGTTAAAGGCTTCTAATGATCGGTGGTCTCAAAGTATAGCATTAACTAATGCAGGATGGAAACAGGGCCCTGGGGGAATTTTGGTCCCTGATCCAGCTTGGGACTGTCCTTTTCCTTTCTCTCAAGTTTCTCCTGAATGGAAACCAAATAATTCTGTTCCCCTGAAAGATGCGTCACCACAACATCCTGTTGCTTCTGGTCTATCTGAAAACACTTCTTATACAGAGACTGTTGCAGGACAAGATTTACAATCTTTTCCCCTTTGAAATCCCTTCTCATAACAACCTTCACATCCTGCAGCATCTAATACTGCACCTATTTCTGAAAAAAGCCTCTGTTATCTGACTTTTTTAATAAAACAAAAAAAGAAGCAGTTCCTAGAGGAAACGCTGTAAGGATACGATACAAAGGAGGTTTGGCTGATAGGCCAGGCAGATATCATGTGGGAAAAATATTACTTAAAGATTGATTGCATTTCTTCCCTAGGGAGGTGTACGCATTTATAAACATTTCTGGGGAGGACAATTTTGATGTCAGTTTTCGAACTGCATACGCTCTAGACTTATTTTGGGAAAGATATGGACAGGTCAGGTTTTCTCCTACATGGACTCCTTTTGTAGTAATTCCTTTAACTAAACCACTCATCAAGTATGTTACAGTCATGTTTCGTAATGAAGGAGTCCATGTAGAAGACATTACATACTGGCTTTCTCAAAAATGTGAGGTCATGGGAGCACCTAAAGCCATTTTAGACAGTGAGCTTTTTTGGACTGGGGGGTGGAAATATAAGGTTAAACTATGCCAGAATGACTCAGGCATTGAACATATTCCAAATTATTTTTTGCTTGGTAGAGATCGGGGGTGTTTTTATGCAGGGCAGCCAAGAGCATGCTACAAGGGCGGATCCCGAACACATCTATCTAGTACTTGTGATCAACCCAGATGCAATAATTGTGGGGAAGTAGGCCACATTACTTTGCAATGTGCTAATCACACTAGATGTGATTTGTGTGAAGAATTTGGGCATGTCTTTTGGGAATGTCCTTGGGCTGCTCAGAATAAAGCATCCTGTATGAGCCCAGAGCTTCTTATCCAGCAAGCACAAGATTCAGCTAGCACTGTTCCTGTTGATGCTCAAGGCCCTCCTCCAGAACCTGCCCCCCCCTTTTATGGCCCTTTAGTGGTGCCCACTACGGTGCTTCCAGATCTCCCTGTTTCAGGCCCAGACCTTTCTCAAAACCCTGTGAATAAATCTACAATATCTGCATCCTTGGTTCCTGTTTGTTATGAGGATCCAGTTATGGTCCCCAGTGGACGAACCTGACCGGATCCTTACCTCGGAGATCCTCTCGGTTCACCAAACCTGTCATTCCTGATATACCCCCACTAGAGACAAATAATTCTTATGCTGCCCTTTTTCCAGTCTGGGGTGATTCGGAGATGGAGGTTGGGGATTCCGACTCATAAAAATCTTCCCTAGGACGAGGTTCACAGGTTTTGGAACAAGGTACTTATAAAGGAAAGAAAAAGAAAAAGAGGAAAAAACTTTAGTCCTGTTTCTCTTTATGGTTATAAATGGGTCAATTTACTTTAGGTTCATTAAATGTGCATAGTCTATTGAATATAGATAAAAGACATACGAACATACGAAATTTGCCAGCAGATAAAGGCATAGAGGTCTATCAAGTCTGCTCGAATGTGCAGCTAGCACCCCTTATTCTGCAGCTGCCCCTCCCTTCCACCATTCCCCTTCATTAACCCTCCCCCTTGTCCTGTCCCATCCTCATTTGAAGCAGTCCACTGTTCTACTGCATACCCCTTCAGGAGGTAACGCATTCCACCCAGCCACCACACTCTCTGTAAAAAAGTGTCTCCTCATCTCCCTCCTGAACCTTCCTCGCTCCAGTCTCATATCATGGCCCCTGGTGTCCCTCCCCTTCCTTACTTTGAACAGCCCTCTGTACTTGTCTTGTTTATTCCTTTCATGTATTTAAAGGTTTCAGTCATGTCACCCTGTCTCTCCTCTCCTCCAGTGAGTACATGTTCAACTCCTTCAACCTCCTCAGTATAAGTCCCCAGCCCTTGATCATCTTTGTCGCTCTGCTGCACCCCTCCAGTAACTTAATGTCCCTCTTCAGATCACGGACGCCAGTGCTGCCGCAGTACTGCAGGTGTGGTCTAACTAATGACCTATACAGTGGCAGAATCACCTCCTCCCTCCTCGAGGATATACCCCTTGCAATACAACCCAGCATTTTGTTGGTCTTTGCAGCTGCCTTCCTACATTGTGCCGAGTTGTTCATTGGCCCTGTAATGAGCACACCCATATCCTTCTCCTCCTTCTCTGTCTGAGCTAGCTGCACTCCCCCTAGCTGGTAACTCCTCCTTGGGTTCTTCATCCCAAAATGCAGCACCTTGCACTTTTGGCATTAAGCCCAGTTGCCAGGTGTCTGACCAGGTTTCAAGCTTTGCCAGATCATCCTGCAACCCCTGCCATCCCCCTAGGTCATCCACCACCGCGCCTACCTTGGTATCATCAGCAAACAGACTGATCTTGCTCTTGATGTCCCATGATATGTCTGCAATTAATATCCCAAACAACACTGGTCCCAACACCGAGCCCTGTGGAACACCACTCGTCACTGCCCTTGGGTGTGAGAGCTCCCCACCCACCACCACCCTCTGTTGCCTTCCCTGCAGCCAGTTTCCTACCCATCTCACCAGCTTTGCACCCACCTGTGCCTACTAACTTCCTTCCCAGCCTTCCATGTGGCACTGGGTCAGAATGCCTTACTGAAGTCCAGATACAGGACATCCACTGCATGGCCCCTGTCCAGTTGCCTAGTTACCCAGTCATAGAACTCGACCAGGTTGGTTTGGCAGGATCTGCCACGTATGAAGCCATGCTGTCTGCTGTCCTGTAGTCCTTTGGCCTCTAGAGAGCCACCAGCCTCTCCTTCAGGATAGTCTCCATTAGCTTACCCACGATGGATGTGAGGCTCACTGGTCTGTAGTTTTCGGTTCATCCTTGGGGCCACTTTTGTGGAGGGGCACCACATGAGCCATCCTCTAGTCCTAAGGTACACACCCCGAATGTAGTGAGGCATTAAATAGGTCTGCCAAAGGTCCTGCAAGGACCTTTGCCAGCTCCTTCAGTACCCTAGGGTGAATGCCATCTGGGCCTGGTGCCTTGTCCACCCTCAGTGCCTTCAAACCCTCTCGAACTCTGCTCTCCATGATTTCCCCATCTGTCACCACTTCCCACCCTGCTTCTGCCATTTCTCCCACCTTGGGTGTCACCCCTCTCTCTTTAGTAAATACTGAGCAGAGTACTCATTTAGTGCTTCCATGCATGGCACCTGCTTCCACCCACCCCCTCCTTCCTAATCCTTACTATGTGGTCCTTACAGCTCCTTTTCTCCCTGATATGTTAAAGAAGTCCTTCTCCCTTTCTTAATGCCTTGTGCCAGCCTGAGTTCCATAGATGCTTTGGCTCCCTTACTGCCCTTGTCACCTCCTTCAATTCTGTCAAGTACTCCTCCCTGTCCTCCCCCCTCCCTGTTTTCTTGTACTTCCTAAAGGCAGCTCTTTTCCTCCTTACCTTTTCCATGACCTCCTTGCTCAACCAGATCGGTTTCTTAGCCCTAGCCTTCTTGCTCTGGGCTTTATCCTCCCAAAGTCGGCCCTCCTGAAGTCCAGCACTATTGTGCCAGATTCCACTCCTTCCTTGCCCATATCCAATGTGAGCCATACTGAGTGGTGGTCACTCCATGACAGCAGTTCCTCCACTATAAGTTCTCTCACAAAGTCCCCATTTGCCAGCACAAGGTCAAGGGTATTCCCTAACTTGGTTGGTTCACTGACCATTTGCAGCAGGAAGGAAGCTGTCCTGGAAGGCATCCAGCAGTACCTGCTCCCTTCTGTTCCTGGTTGTTGGGGTGCTCCAGTCCACTCCTGGCATGTTGAAGTCCCCCACAATCACCACACTACCCTTTTCGCAGGTCCACCTGATCTGTCCCACTAGTTCCCTGTCTAACTCTTCCATCTGAGATGGTGGCCTGTACACCACTCCCATTCTAAGAATCCTATTCTTGGAATCCTGGATTTGCATCCATAGTGACTCATACTACCTCCTCCCTTTCTCCCTTACACAGTCCTTCCTTCACATATAGTGCCACCCCTCTTTCCCAATCACCCTGTCCCTACAAAATAACCTGTACCTATGTACAGACAGGTCCCAGTCATTGTATTAAGGTGCATGTTTCCGTGGATGGCTGCAATGTCCACCTCCCTCTGCCATGAGAACCTGTAACTCTGCAGTTTTCCTCCCAAGGCTCTTAGCATTAAGGGTAACCACCTTCCACCCTTCCCCCCCTCCCATCCTGCCCTCCTTTCCTAGCATCACCAACAGTACTTGCCATTTGTCCTTTGTCACTGTTTTCCAATATTTTCAGGATTTGGCACTAGATGTTTTTATCATACAGGAAACATGAATGTATTTGGAGTTTTAAAAGAGAATGGACATGGGGCCCTTCATATTGATCCTTTGGTCTTGATAAGGCGGATGGGGTAGGGATTCCTTTTCACTCCTTTTCTTTTTCTCTCCAGAAACTAATTGACTTAGTGCCAGGCCGAGTTTTAATATTAGATGACCTTTGGAAAAGCATGAACAGTAGGTTCATTGCAGTATATAATTCACAGGTGAAAGCAGATAAAGTTCTTCACATGAAGGCTATTCAGCCATTTTTAGTTTCCACCTATAACATTTTTTTATGTGGGGATTTCAACTGTAGCCTTATACAGGATAAAAAAAGGAAGCTGGATGAGGGACGGAAAATTTATTGTGACTCTAATGCACTTAATAACCTTATAACTACAGCGGGCTTAGTTAATAGCCATGTTTATCATACTAAGGGTCCGAATTTCACTTATATGAGAAATTCTTACACTTCCGTTATTGATTATATTTTTCTTTCCCCTAATTTATCCAAAAGTATTTTAGATATTAGACCTGTAGAATTTTCAGACCACTTATTATTAATTCTGTGTCTGGACCAAGAAGTCAAAAGACCTGCATTTCGAGAGAGATGGAAAATGAATACTTCAGTTTTGTCTGATCCAGTTGTAACTCGAGCCATGGGTAATTTTTTTACTGCTAGATCATCTGTAGAATGTTTATATCAGAACAAGGGTGAATGGTGGTCAGATACAAAAAATGATATAAAATGCTGGTTTATGAGATTTGGTAAATCACAGGTTAATAAAAAGTTTTTACGTTATCTAACTTTACGGAAACAGTTGCAAAAAATATTTTCTATAGCAAATCTTTCAACACTGGATTATTCATCACAGATTGATTTAATAAGAGCTGAAATTAAAAAGTTCCAATATGACAGGGCTCAGACTATCCAAGGCATGCTACATGCTGGTACTCATAATACCCTGATAGGGGATCCTTTTGAAGCCTGTAAACAGATAAAAGAAAGTATGACTATGGAATATTTGATTTCTGCTACTGGCCAAAGGGTGAGTTCTCCTGAGGATTTGGATAAACTGATTCAACAGCATTATAATTAATGGTCTCCGTTTTCTCCCATTGCCAAAACCGTGTGTTAAATGCCGTAACACCTGAGTAGGTGTTACGGCATTCATGCGCTCCCTTTGAACAACAAAGCGCTCGAGACTAAACATAGCGCAACGTTAAATTGTATTTTCATTAGAAGGCGGAGCTTCAATTGTCTCGTTTCATGAATATGACGGAAAACATTACCTCTGCATTACCTCCATCCCAACACACTCTTGTGGCTTCTAGCTCACTGGTAAACTGAGGTAATGCAGAAGTAAGTGTTCTAATCGGCTTCCCCTAACGAAACGAAGATAATTGGAAACTCACACCTATTATTTAAGCGGAGCCCTTCAATTATATAAAATAAAATATGGAAAGTGTGTCAAACTCAGATTTAACACACACCCTCTTTGTTGGATGGCACTCATAAACCGGCTTCGCCTCGGGGTTTATGTGCCATCCAACAACTCGGGTGTGTGTTAAATTCTCGTAACACACTTCTCCCCATACTTTATCCTATATTTAAAACACTTTTGGCCACTTCTCTGATTTCTCAAAATGATATTATTACTTTCCTTCAACCAATCATAGTCAACGATTTTCCAGATGATGTGTTAACACTTACAAACCCCTATTACTAAACAGGAGATTTTACAGGCCATTTCAACCCTAAAAAATAATGTTTCACAAGGTTTAGATGGTATCCCTCATCTTTTTTATAAAACTTTTTGTCAACACATAGCAGATAGTTTAGTATCAGTGTATAATTATTGGTTTACTTCTGATACAATACAATCTACTTTTGCAGAAGGATTATTGGTCTTTTTAAAAAAGGGGATAGAAGTCTCATTAGGAATTGGAGACCCATTGTATTGCTCAACACTGACTATAAGATTCTAGCCCATATCCTAAATAACTGATTAAGATCTTATGCTTCATTAATGATTTCACCACAACAATATTGTGGACTTCCTGATAGGAAGATACAACATGCCTTAATAATCATTAGGGATGTGATTGAACACTGTAATATGGCAGGATTATCAGGATGGGTGGTAGCAGCTGACCAAGAAAAAGCATTTGATAGGGTTTATCACCCCTATTTGTTTAAAGTTCTGGAAATTTATAAAGTTCCTTTAGCTTTTATACAACAACTAAAATTGCTGTATTCTTTTTTTTCAGTGCAAACTTTTTTGAATGGATTTATTGGACAGAGTTTTGATATTGGGATAGAGGTTCACCAGGGATGCCCCTTAAGTCCACTTTTGTACATTTTTTCACTCGACCCTTTGTTGAGACACATTGAAATGCATCCTTTTTGGGAAGGGGTGTCATGTATAGGGATCCCACGAGGCATTCGGATACAGGCATATGCAGATGATATTTGTGGGTTCTTTTTAAAACAAGAGCAGATAGAAATTTTTTTATCCGAAATATATAAATACCAATTGGTTTCCAATGCCAAATTAAATGTTGATAAGAGTAAAGGGCTTTTCATAGGCAATATTATGGATTTGTCAAGTGAAATAGGGGGCATTACTATTGATTGTGAGCCATTAAAAATTTTAGGAATTATTTTTGGACCCCAAAACCTTCCTGAGGCTAACTGGGAGTTAACATTAAGAAAGGCAGAATTAAAGGTGTTTAGATGGAAACACTGGAAATTCACAAAATTTAAAAGAATTTTGATTAAAAAAAAATTATTTTGCCACTTTTACATTATGTGGCTATGCTGTACCCAGTTCCGAGTAAATTTGAAACTAGATTATATAGTCTTTGCTTTCAAATGTTGTGGGGTAATAAACTCAACCCAATCAAGCGCTGTTACACATATCTAGGGGTAAAGAAGGGGGGTTTGGGAATGATTGAACCAGTAATTTCTTTGCATGTATTATTTTTTAAACACACAATTGGCAATGCCCTTTCTCAGTTGGAATTGTTGCATAATGTTTGGCTTCGGAACTCTCTAAATAAATATATCACAGTCTGGAGTACTGTGGCTCCTAAATTACACCCTCACATTAATATTCCTTCTTATTTTAAATTGGCTGCACAAAAATTATATAAATGGAGGGTCTTGAAACCTGATGTAGTAACTCAGTCTGCTAAGTCTTTATATCAGACTATTCTTTCTAGAATATATCCGTTGGAATCAAGTTTTAAAAATTGTCCTTCAACAGATAACAGTCTAATCCTCAGACAACTCACCCTTAATAGGATTCCTCACAAGATGTGGGAAAATCTTTGGCTTATTGCATATGGCAGATTGAATGTAAGAGGGAATGCCAAACATAAAGTAGTTGAAGAAAGAAATTGCCCATACATGGTTTGTATTTCATTACTTGAAACTATGGAACATTTTCTGTTGGAATGTTCATATGTTACAGCTCTATGGGTTTTTCTGGCCACAAAATGGTGGATGGATTGGTTAAAATGTTTAGATTATGATATTTTAGTTGTGGGGAAATATGGGGTGGGGTTAGCAAAGTATCACCCTGACACTTTATATATTTTTCTTTGTTGTATTAAATTTTACATTTGGCAGTCAAGATGCCAATGGGTATTGCATCAATGGAAAATGTCTTTTGACAGTCTTAGTAATTTAGTCTCAACTGAAATGATGACTGTTTATAAAAAAGATTGTGCTATGAGTTCTGCACAACAGGTGTCTCATTGGTGGAAGGGTTTCACATATTTCATCAAATTTAAATAATGAAAGTTTGGGTTGGGGATAGGAATTATGTTTAAATTGATTTATTGTTTATTTTTCCTCTTTTTGCCCTGATGTTCTCATTATAAGAGAATCATGTTTTGAGTTTGTTGTCACAAATTGAGTTATATTTCACTATTTGACTCTGTATCTGTACTATTTTTATATATATGTTTTTTTTTTCAATAAAATCTCCCCTACTCTTTGCCTGCAGGGGGCCTTGCTTCCTGTGAGCAGAGGGGACCCTTTTGTCTGCGGTACCAAGATGGCGGATGACAGGGTGGTTGCTGGTGGAATTGCTGGAGATATTTTGGATTCTGACCTGACTGCAGCTTCACCCATGGAGTCAAGAATACCTGACATTACGTCTGAAGAACCTACAAGGCTGCAATCTGCAGAAAGAAATACTGAAGGTACCACTTTAAATGAATTGCCAGACAGTCATCAAGAAGACTTGCCTCAGACACCACTGTACCCAGTTTCAGGAACTCAGAGCACTTCTAATGACACAGAAAATTATCTGCGAAGCATGTATTTTGCACACAAGGACTTTCTTATTGGTCTAATGCACTCTGATTCACAGTTTTCCTCACAGCCTTTTTTGTCAACTTACCCTGCAGCAGCCACTTCTGATATGACCCCTAGCACCAGAAATGCCACAAACTCTGCATCGGGAGCTCCTTTCTCATTGCATCTACGGGACAGCCATCGACCCTAGGACATTGAGAGCATTTGGTCACCCATGGCAGTGCTCCATGCTGCTGGCTGGCAGCAACATTCAGAAGGAGCACCCTGGACCTCCCCAAGGGCTGTTTCAGCCCAGAAAATCATCTCTGAGGCACGCAACGAACTCCAATCTTCAGAAGACACACCATTACCGGTGAAAACAGTTCCAGAACCAGTATCTTTCCCTAGTAATGCTTCAAGCACACCTGCTATCTCCCGAACAACACCTGACGTCACAGATACTGTCACGGGCCCCAACTCAGCCAGATGTGAATCTACTTCATCCTCCTTGACTTCAGAACATAATTTAGCTGGTACATCTGAGCCATTTGGTTCACAGCCTGCAGGTGAGGGCACTAACTCAACCCCATTTAAACTCAGTGATCTGTTCACAAACTTAGGTGAGCCAGCACTCATGAAGGAATGCTGTGTATGAGAGTTCATGAGGGACATTGCTACAAGCCCTGACAGAAGAACTATATTGCATAGTATGTTGCGGGACTCTTTTAGGATAGGGGCAACAGAATTATTTGCCTTCATTCATGTGCATGGGGAATCTGTGTATGACTTAAGTTTTAAAAAATGTGTACACTTTGGAGAAATTCTGGGAGAAATATGAGCATGTAAAACATCTGCCACTCTGGGCTCCCTTTATGGTCATCCCCCTCATGAAACCCACAGTGAAAATTGTTACCTTACTGTTTCATAGCGAGGGGGTGAGCATAGCAGACGTCCAGTACTGGCTCAGGCAGCGCTGTGATATATTAGAGGTCCCTCGACCTATTTTGGACGAGGACCTAGTATGGACTGGGGGATGGAAAGTAAAGGTACAACTTAAAAACATGGATAAAGGCATATCTCATTTACCAGGCAGCTTTCACATAGGCAGGGACCATGGCTTATGTTTTTACCCTGGACAACCACGGACTTGGCATAAGTGTGGTTCTCACACCCACCTGAGCAGCACTTGCAACAAGCCCAGATGTACTTTGTGCTTATCCTATGGACATATGAGTTTTAGGTTGTCCAAACCCTCTATACTGCAATCTGTGTGATGAGCTGGGGCACTCCTATCACCAGTGCCCATGGGCAGATCATAATAGGCTTGACCGCCCTCCCCAGGACCAGATAGTGCTTATAACAGAATCCCAGACTCAGGCCTTACACTGCAGGGAGGCCCCGCCCCCTGCCACTTCTACCCTGGCACAAGAACCTCCTCTCCCACAAGAGCCTGACCTACGGCTGGACAAGGGGCCATTCCCAAGTCCCCTGGCACCCCTATAGCAGCAGTACCCCCTCTGAATCAGTCCCTGCTAGTACCCAGGCTACCATGCCTCCTCCCACCACCAAAGGACTCAGACCACTTTGTGGTAATCCCCCCTTCAAAACAGGGTAAAGGCAAACAAAAAGCAGAAGCTTCCACCCCCAAGAGAACAATTATCATGAGGAATAAATTTCAGGCCTTAGCCAAGAGACGACAATGGGGAGACATGGAAGGGGAAGATGGAGACTCAGATTCTTCTCTAGCCTCTTCCTCCCATATGGACTTCTCCTCTGACTCCCAGCTTGATCCCCCCCTTCAGCAGATGGAGGTAGGACCCATGCTAACATTACCTGACACTAGCTCCTCCAGAATGGCACTGCACTTTCTGGGATGAACCACCACCAAGGACTCAGCTGCTTCACCCTAAATGCATGCAGCATTAAATCCTATAGAAAACAACTCTTTACAATGCAGTACCTTTCTGACTTACACCATGACATCTATTTTCTCCAGGACACCCGTTTGAAATCTCCTCGTGAGCTTCTCAAATTAGAACTCGTTGGCATCAGGCTCTTCCTTCTGGTCATATGGAGAGGATAGGTGTGATGGCCTAGATATTTGTTTGCAAATTTTAATTTCCAAATTTCCCTGTTGGTAGACATAATACCAAGACGAGCCATGCTTGTAGACTGTACATACCAACAACACAAACTCAGGCTCATTAATGTATATGCCCCCCAGAGCATTGCCTCCAGAACAGACTTATTTAACAAAATACACCCATACCTGTATTCCAACTGGCAAATCTATATGGGAGGTGATTTCAACTGTGGTCTTACTCTCTCAAATCGGGGCAGCTCCACCCAAAAACTTTTCACAGATTCTATTACCCTGAACAAAATTATTCAGACTGCGGCCCTCATAGATGGACATAACGCTTTACATGGTCCAGGTGCCAAAACCTATCACAGAGGCCCATACGCTACCAGGATAGATTTTCTTTTTGTCTCACAGAATATTTCAGTCACACAGGCAAGAATCATACCCTGTAAGACTTCAGACCATCTGGGGATCTCTCTGGTTTGCTCCCCCTCAGGGAACTCCTTTCCTGGTCAACCCCACTCTAGGTGGAAATTGAATAGTTCATTGTTGACAGACCCGCCATTTCAATGCATTGCACAGACCTTCTAAGGGCCGCTGTCCATATTGAAGCTATCATTCCCTCTACAATGGTGGAAGACACTTAGAGTGATATCAAGATTTTCTTCCTACATACAGAGAGGAAGAGAACACTGAGTTCATATCTTCGATACCTCACTCTCAGACAAAAACTACAACAGGCCATATCTCTCTCTTTCACATCCCACATGGACTACTCTCACACAATAAAGTTCATTAAGGAAGAAATGGAACAGTTCCAGTATCACCACACACATTCTTTACGGATGGAAGCTCAGGATGGGACACAAGGCTCCGGTCCCTCCTTAGATATCTATAAAAGTTGCACTGACAGGGTAAATGCAACCCACATAGAGGAACTTTTTGATCCTGCTTCCAATACCACGCACAATTCCTTGTTGGACATAAAGTGTATCGCCAGCTCTTATCTAGCTACAATGTTTGGCACCACAACTCCTGTAGATGGTATCATACCTTTCCTTTCAGGTATTTCTATTCCTCCTCCATCCCAAGATACACTGAAACATCTCCTTAAACCTATAACACCAGAAGAAACCCAGCAGGCTATAAAACACCAAAAGAAGCGCACTTCCCCTGGATCCGATGGTCTTACTGCAGAATTATACAGTATATACAGTTTATGTTATTTTTTGCCCTTCCTGAAGTTAATATATAATACCATCATAAGCACTAATTCTACTCCTAAAGGATTTTCTGATGCTATTATGATTTTATTATTCAAGAAAGGGAACAGAACTGATATACGGAACTGGAGACCACTAAGTCTGCTAAATTTAGACTATAAAATATTCATTTCCATCTTGCTCAATAGGATGCTCCCTGTTGCTGCTCAGATTATTTCTGAGGTGCAGACTTGTGCCCTTCCCGGCAGATCTATCCTTTCCAACCTATCCCTCATTCAAGACATTATTTCAAACACTACCCCCTCTTCACTTGCCCTGTTACTCTCATTGGACCAAGAAAAGGCTTTTGACCGGTCAGCTATGTTTATTTGTTCCGTTCTTGACACTACCATGTTCCTCAGAAATTCATCTCTTGGCTTAAACTCTTGTATAGTACTGCTTGGATACAACCCCCTATAAATGGTTCTCCATGCCCCCCCTTTTTTAGGCCTTAGAGGAGTGTGACAGGGCTGCCCCTTAAGTCCTCTTTTATATATTTTCCAACTGGACCCTTTATTACGAACCCTACTGCTGCACCCATCTTTACCTAGAATCTCTTCCCCCATTGGAAGATCTCTACCTCCAGTATGTGCATATGCTGATGATTTGTGCATCTGTACTACCCCCATCTTCAGGAGATAGTACTTCCCCCTATTTTCAAAGTATTTGAGACAGCTTCGGGCTCCCAAATAAATATAGCAAGAAGCACAGCACTAGTGGTGCCAGCTTCAGCCAGCATGGACTTACCAATGCATATTGTAGATATCCCTCTGGCAATCGCTCCAATAAAAATCCTGGGATTACATTACAGCACTTCAGATGATGCCAGCTTTAACTGGAATATAGTATTAAATACAGCAGCACACTCCCTTTCCTTTTGGAAAGGACATAGCATTGCAAAATGGAAAAGAGTGTTTTTATTGAAAACTTTAATAATTCCCCTCTTCTTACACATGGCATCAGTGTTTCCAATCCCTTTTTCTCTGGAGGCAAGAGTTTACAATATTTTTTTTCAAGGCTTCTGGGGCAGCCGTCTAAATCCCATCAAATGGAGGGGATCACATGATGCAGAGTGCTGAGTAGATGCTACTCCGCTAAGTTCCTGCCTTCCAAATACAATATCGTTATTTAACATTGTTAAATTTCTTCTAACTCCTCTGCTCAAGAGTTTTCTCATCTCTGAATAGTGTGCGCTCCTGTACTGGGTTCCTGTGTGGTAAATGGAGGCTTACATGAAGAAAGCCCTGCAGAAACATACCCCCCCACCATCCTCGAGAAGGCCTCGAAGAAATACCATGCCTCGAGTAGCCCAGACAAACCTGAATCTGTGTGTCAAGCTGGGGACCAAGAACCCCTAACACTTAATAGAGTCTTAGAGGAATTCAAACCATTCCAGGAGGAGATGAAAGATATGGCAATCGACCTGAAGTCCCTCTCCAGAAAAATAGAGGAAGTCTCCATGATAGTATCAGACAACACTGCCCGAATATTTTTGATCGAGAGAAAGCTGGAAAGCATGGATCTGAGCTTCTACTAACGAAACTGAGGTTGTCTAGATTAGAAGCAAAACTCGAGGATCTGGAAGGCCGAAGTCGGAGAAATAATGTGGTAATCCTCGGGCTCCCCGAGGGGGAAGAAGGCCAGAATACCGTTGTCTTTATTTAGAAGTTGGCAGAAAAAATCACTGGCCCTTCTCCCTTTGGCCCAAACCACATAATAGAATGGGCCCACTGATCTCTAAGACCAAAACCCTCACCTGATGCACCTCCTCACCCCATCATTTGCCGCTTTCTCAATTATCTGGAAAGGCAGCAATTTTTACAGAAAGCCAAGGCCTTGCAAGAAGTCAGATGGGAGAAGGTGAACCTGAGAATTTCTCAGGATATCCCTGGTTCGGTTCGACTGAAATGGAAAGCCTTCCACCCGATTGTATCCAAGATTATAGCGGCCATATTAAAGTTCAGGATGGGGTACCCAGCGAAATTACAAGCCTCTGTAAATGGCTCATGGCTTAATTTCGAGGATCCTGATGATGCATTACTAAACCTTAAGTCAGCATTGCCAGACCTGTTTCGCACAACCTGAGAGGGCCTCATGATTTTCGGGGCTCACTGCAACTTTAGAACGAACTGTTGTTCAGATCTTTGTGCGGACAGTGTTTTTTCCAGAGATGGATTTCACTCAACTTATGCTTTCTAATAGAACTGGTCTACTAGTAGAGGCTCAACCTTACTTTTAACAGGCCCTGGCCTGTTAATGGGAATAGTGTTACAGGGAGAGTCCCAGGGGGGGCTCCTGTGGGGTTTGTTTTGGACTGCATCCGATATAACATCGCTTACTCAGTATTCAGGGGAGACACACAGGGCTAGGTCTCAGCTTATGCCTCCTGTTTAGTCCTTGTAGGATGGGAACTCAGATTTTTGAGCGATTCTGGGTTATCAGGGTGCCTTTGAATGGTGGGCTGGTTCAGGTTATGTCCACAAGAGGGCGCGGCTCACCCGTTTAATACAACTCTGGTCATCCAGCCTTGAGAGGGATTGCTTTTGTTATTAAGTCATGCTGGTTTCATAGGGGGGCTTCTCTGAGCTAGGGGTACACAACCCCTAGGCAGTTTCTCCCACGGGTTTCCCATCTCTGGATTTTATCTTACTTCTCATTCGGTTTTGTTTTTTCAGGTTTTTATCTCGATGATGGGCTCATCCCTCCACGTTATTTTTCACTCTGGTTCTGATTCAAGAAGTAGTTCCCTGCAGGGAACAAGTTTTTTTTTTCATCTCCCTTTCAAGACTCGAGTGACGTTTTTTCACACTCACATTTTTTCATCTAGTTCTATTTTTCTCTCTCATTCATTCATAGATTCACCAGCAGATGTTTGTAGGCCCTGGAAGCCCGAGACTGCCCGTTGACTCTATGCCCTCAGTAATGCAGCTTATTGACTGCTTTGTATTTTGAACTATAAGGGTAAGCACTTGCAGGGGATACATTCGGGGTGGAGGGGAGGATAAGATCCAGTGCTGTGCGAAGCATTGCTTAGCACAGTCTGGGGGTTGGGAGGGGAGAGGGGTATGTGCTCTTGTTGGGTGGTGGGGTGCACTAGAGGGTTTGAATTAGGTCTTTCTGTGGGGGGCTAGGGTGGTGGGAGGACCTTACAGCAGCAACCGGGGGGTTAGTTTATTCGGGTTACACTCCCCAAGTGCAAGGCTGATTCTAGTACCCTTAGAATCCTTAAGTAGATGGCTAAGGAGATGACTTTTGCAATATGGAACGTCAAGGGGATCAGAAAAAAATCTAAACAATACCAGGTTCTCAAACACTTAAGTCTTTTACGTATCCAGGTTACTTTCCTACAGGAATCACACTTACTAGAAAACAGAAGCCTCACAAGTGAGGAGGCAATAGGTGGGGACGGTGTATGAGGTGCAAGGCTCTTCAAATAGCTGTGGGGTTATGATCACCATTAACAGGGGCATACCATTCATCCCAACTCACACTATCAGGGACCCCGAGGGTAGGTTTGTTTTAGTTATAGGTACTCTCTGGTGAATACCTCTGCTACTGGGCAGTATATATGGTCACAATGCTGATGACCCCGCGTACTTCATGAAACTTACAAATTCAATCCTGCCTTTCCTTCCCATAAGGATTGTCCTGGGGGGGGGACTTTAACCAAGTTGCAGATTCCAATCTTGACAGGTCGGGAGGCATATCGGGGGGATCTCCCCAGGTCAGAGGGCCTTTAGAGAATTACTGGATCAATGCGGGCTCTTTGATGTCTGGCGTGTTTTAAATCCTGATTCCAAGGAGTTCACATTCAGGTCTTTGGTACATGGTTCACAGTCCCGCATTGACTACATACTCATTTCTCAGACTCTTCTGCCCGGGGTTAAGTCCTCGTCGATACAACCTGTCCCTGTCTCCGATCACTCTCTGGTGCTGTGTTATCTCTCAATTCATTATGTGTCAAGGAGAGAAACACGATGGAAGCTCAATGACCAATTGCTGTAATGATTCTAATTATTGCAATACCATAAGGGAGCACATTGAGGCCTTTTTTCTGTCCAACCCTTTAAATAGTGCAAAGCCGGATATTATATGGGGGGCCTTCAAGGCTTACATGAGAGAAGTTCTCATTGGCCTCTCGGTGGCTAGGAAAAGAGTTAGGGAGAGAGAATTACTGTCCTTGCTATCCCAAATTCGGGCCCTGGAATCCAATGATTCAGTTAACTCCTCGGAGGAGGACAAGGTGAGGCTCCTAGGGCTGAGAGATAAGAATTTAGAACTACTCTGAGAAAAGGCAGAGTTAGCTATCATACATACTAAAGCTAGTTATACTGACCAAGGTGAAAAAGCTGGGCGCCTTTTGGCTCTTCGCATCAATCAACAAGAACCAGTAAGATTTATCCCTTCAATTAGGGCTTCTGATGATGGATTCCTGAAAACATCTCCCACAGAGATAGTGCAAGAGTTCGCAGTATACTACAAATCACCTTACGGGGACATGGAGTACCCTCCCAGCCCAGAAAATGTGGAGAAGTACCTGACGGACTCACATCTACCCTCCCTCCCAGTGCATTACATAGCCTCTCTGGTCTCTCCCATAACTCAGGGGGAAATCTCTGAGGTTATTAGTGGTTTACCCTCGGATAAAACTCCTGGCCCTGATGGATTTTCCTCCCTTTTCTATAAAACATTTCAGGATCTTCTATTGCCAACACTTAATAGTTTATTCCAGCATATCTTATCTGGGTCAGAAGTTGATCGCCATCTCTTTGAAGCCTTGATAGTGCTCGTCCCAAAGCCAGATAAAGACCCTGAGCTCGTCCAGTGCTACAGGCCTATATCTCTCCTAAATCAGGATATCAAGATCCTCTCTAAGATTTTAGCTAACAGGTTATCCATGGTACTAGCCGAGTTAATAGGCATGAATCAGGTAGGTTTCATGAAGGGACGCTCTTTGGTGGATCACCTGCGTACGTTATCCCATGTCTTCTCGACCTCCAGAGATGCCGACTTCCCTGCAGGCTTGGTCTCTTTGGATGCCAAGAAGGCGTTCGACCAGGTGAATTGGAGTTTTCTCTTCAAGGTTTTGAGTGCCTTTAACTTTCCCCCGGTTTTCATCTCCTGGGTTGCTGCACTATATAAATTCCCTATAGCAAGAATCTCAGCTAATGGGGCCTTCTCAGACTATTTCTCACTTCATTCAGGCACCAGGCAGGGTTGCCCCCTGTCACCTCTCTTGTTTAACCTATATCTGGAACCCCTCATCCAAAACATTCTCCAAAAACATCTCCATGCAAGGTATCAGAGTTGGGCGTCATGAGATTAAACTCACAGCATACGCAGAGGACTTGTTGATATATCTCTCCCATTCGGTTTCTTCAGTACCACCCCTATTGAACGAAATAGCTAGGTTCAGTGTGTTATCCAACTACAAGTTGAATGCAAGTAAATCTTAATTTTCCCACTAAATCACAAGGTATTTAAGGATGATATTTTCCCCTTAGGTTTAGGTTGGACTCCTAGAGTAATTCAATATCTGGGTATAAAGCTATCCTGTAACCCTTCGAGGTGGGTCAAAGATAATCTGGATTCTCTCTCACAGGTCATTATGCATGACCTTGACAGATGGTCGAAACTTCCTATATTATTATGGGGTAAGATTAACATCATTAAGATGAATGTATTTCCTAGAATTTATTACCCCTTATCTCTTCTCAACTCTTTTATCCTCATACGTTGGTTTAAGAAACTGCACAGTATATTTACCAGATTTATCTGGGTAGATAAGTATCCTAGGTTGGCCTACCATAAACTAGCTGCCCCAAAATCTGGGGGGGGGCTGAGGATTCCCCATATGGCACTATATTACTGGGCCAGTCATCTAGCATATTGTCTGAGATGTATCTCCCCAGGCCCTGAAACGGTACAACCAGTGTGGCTAAAGATTGAGTTAGACGCAATAAAATCTAAATGCCTGGATCCCTCAAACTTATTTTATCTCAAGTTGTCTCATGTAAAGATGGTTAACTGTACCACAGTAAGTACCTCTTTAAAAGTATATACACAGTTATGTTTATTTCTTCATTATTCCCCTCAGACTGACTCATACCTCTCAACCTTTTGTCCCCCAAATGTGGAACATTGCCTGTCAAAATGTGGAACAAATGGGCAAAATGTGGAACACTTAATCAAATCTTTAACTAAGAAGCTCAAAACACTATTAAAATGTTGCATTTATGTTCAGAATGTCTGTTATTAATTGAATAAGTTATTTTTTCCATCATTTACTATGGATTTTGCTTTAAAATGTTGACTTTGAATGTGGAACAAGTCCTCACAATGTGGAACAGGGACCTTTTCTGAAGTAAAATGAGGACTGTTCCTCATAATGTGGTACAGTTGAGAGGTATGGACTGACTTAGCTCAGTCCATTTGGAACTCCCATCTTTCACTCTTAGCGGAAAGTGGATTCCTTCAAACTGGCTGCCTCAACTAGGTGATGGAAAACTGCTTTCCCTGGTAGACAGGAAAGGGCACTGGTTGTCCTCATGTGGAATTATCGACAAGTTCCATATTCCAGGCTCAGCTCATTTTAAAGTTATGCAGTTAAGACACCTTCTCATTGTAGCCCTGGGGAGTTCTCCCCCCTCCCGGAAGGTATCAGCTCCGATTCCTGAATTCTCCCAATTGTCCAGATCCTCCAGCATAATATCCAAGCTATACAAGGTGCTATACTACAAGAAGTATGGGGACACCTTTGGACCTACTAGTTTTTGGAATTCACTCCTCCCTCAATACCAGTTGGACTGGCAATCCCTATGGAGATCCTGTCATAAGTATGTTTCCCAAGATAGGCTGCGTCTCATGCAATACCACATTCTACACAACATGTATTGTACCCCTACCAAATTAAAAAAATGGGGCTTCTCAAATTCTAGTACATGTACTAAGTGCCTGCAAGAAGAGGGTACTCTCTTGCACATGTTCTGGTCCTGTCCCAAAGTTTCTTCTTTATGGAATACAATTAAGATGTTTCTTGATCCCCTACTGGGCCTACAGGAGTACTTCATCCCGGAGGTATGTCTTCTAGGGGACATGTCCCTGGTTAATGCTAGAATTAGGAAATATCACATCTCTATGGTTGCACTCTCTGTTAAGAAACTTATACTACGTCATTGGAAGGAAAAATTGGTTCCTTCCTTCCAGGAATGGTTACATGAAATCACTGCCAACCTTCGAACAGAGAAGGCAATTGCAAGCCTTCATAACAGACTAGAGATATATAGCAAGATCTGGGACCTCCTTCATTCTTTACTTTTGTTACCTCACTGAATTTACATCACACTCTGGTTTTACCCATACGTACCATTGTTCCACACACTGCATGTTAGGGTGACCTAATTGTGTTGCTGCTGTAAAGGGGATGGGGTGGAGGGTGGCTGGGCAGTTTTACTGTTCAAGATTTATGTCTCATCATCTCAATTTGATGTAACTGCCCATTATAATGGAAATGTATTAATAAAGTTTAAATTGCAAAAAAAAAAAATCCCATAAAAAGATCATACACATACATGGATTATTGTCATGGTGGGGTAAGGATGCTGAACCCGATAGTATTTTTCCATAGCCTATTCCTGAAAATCACGATACCCCACTTACTCTGTGATCCACCCCTATTTTGGCATTTAATTATATATTCTTTTACCATTAAGGTACGCCAAATATGGCAATAACTCCCCCATGACATCCCTAGGAACTTCAGAAAACTAGGTATCCCCAGCTTCCTCTTCCCTCCTTTTCTGAAGATCCGGCAATGGAAACTGTACCCTGCACATATATTGACTAAAACCAGGAGACAGCTTTATAACTTTGTTTTGGATACTCATTTTTCTGACTTACCACAGATAGTATCAACACAAGGCTCCCTTCTGGAATTAGAAATGCCATTCTCTCAGTTAACTGACCCCAGGATCCCCACACAATTTTGGGATATCTCCTGGCTAGCTTGTCATGGAAGACTGGGTGTCAAGAACAACCTAAAACATAAATCAGTAGAGGAGCGAATATGCCCCCGATACTCTTATACAGCGGTACTGGAAACCATGCCTCATTTTTTTATTGATTGCCCATATAGTCAAGTTGTTTGGACCCTCCTTTTACATAAATGGAAAGAAAAGGCACTTCAGAATGTAACATATGATATCCTGGTGTACGGGATATACCCTCCCCCCCGGATTACAGAAATATCACACAGGGACCTTACGTTTCATCTTTGCATCCTGCTGCTATTATTTATGGCAGGCCAAGTGTTTTCTGCAATGCAAATAGTTGCACAGATTGTTTCTAGCCTTGTGGTAATCCAAAATGTGGAAAAAAAGTTGTTGACTTCTGCTGTATACAGTTCATATTGGAACAATTGTGCATGGATTGAAACTGCAGTACCCTGAAGATGTTTTTCTTTTTTCCTCTCTGTATTAGTAAGCATTTATTTTGCTCCATTTAAACTGAAATGTTTCTTTTGACTTCTTTTTCCTTTTTTTCCCCCCTCACCCTTGTTTATTCATTTTATTTGTGGGTTGATTTCCTTTTGTCTTTCTTGCAAACCTTATTTACAGTTTCTGTAAAGTTGACATTGTATTTTGTTTATTGAATGTACTGCACTAATTTTTCTTTAAATAAAACATTCCCCTACTCTTTTTGATAAGTGCCATGGGATCTTTGACATCCACCTGAACTACCACCAATCCAGGCAGATGGGACCTCGGTTTAACGTCTCATCCGAAAGACGGATCATGTTCAGGATTATTCAAGTACTCATTGTGAAAAAGGGTTCAAGTTTAGGAATCAAGTTATTTCTATTAAAAAAGATTTTTCTAAGGATTTATGGAGGGAAAGAAAATAATTTTCACCATTACAACAGATGCTGTGGTCTGAGAAAACAAAATCAATGGTTGTGTACCCAATGCATAAATTGTGGCTCAACAATCCAACACTGAAGTACAACACAAAAGAAGAGGCTGACGAGGATTTGAAAATAAGGCTTCAGCAAATGTTTCAGAAAGACTGATCTGGTGTGACTAGACATTTTAATGGGGGGGGATCTATCAAAATATATAGGTTTGAGATTCTTTGGGGAAATGTTTAAACTTTACAAAAATTAGTTGTAAGAGTGAGAGTTGTTAGTTACATAAATGGTACAGATATAGAAGCTAGAGGATGCAGAGGAGAAGTTGTAGCAAGGGCTACTAGTCCCAAGTGATGTGGGGGATGCCTTGCTGGTCTCAATGGCATCAAATGAGGAGGGGGGATGAGGGGAGGAGAAAAACAGGTTTGTCAGTTCATGAAGTGTGTCAGTAGAGTTAGTCGAAATGCTAGGTTAATTGAAGGGCATGTTTTTGAGATCTCCCTAAAACCCAGTAGTAAGGTACTAAAGATTGTTTCTCCGCTATATAATTTTAAAACTCTTAAAAATAAAATGGTTCATAATATAAAACTAATCAGTAGGAATGTGCATGGTATAAATTCCCCAGTAAAAAAAGATATAAAATGCTACATTATTTGATGAAACAAAAAGTAGATTCATATTCTCGCAAATGACGTACTTTTCAGACAAAGAAATGATAAAATTATAAAGGAATTGGGTTAGAATGGTATTTTACTCTTCAGGGGATAGAAATTGTAAAGGATTTGCTATTTTGATTAATAAATATAGTCCCTGCAAATTACTAAAAAGTAATGAGATGCACAAGGTAGGATCATATTATTAAAAATCTTTTTATTCAGTAAGAACATAATGATCATAGAACCTTGCTGGTAGAAAAGAACCATACCAACCCATCTAGTCTGCCCTTTTTTTCCCCTACACACACACACACACACACCCATATATATACAGTATATATATACATATTTTTTTCTTTTCTCAATGTTTTCCAGCTCCCTGAAAGCTTCCTTGACCTGACTACAGCTTCTGCTCTTCAGAATGTGGTTGTTCCCCCCTACTTGCACCCACCCCTCATAAGTTTAGCTCCTCCTTCCCCCGTTCTCAATCCCTCTCCCCAACTCCTATCACTTGGCTCCTGTAGCTTGCCCCCCCGTTACCGCCTACAGTGTAGCATTGCTCTTCACCTATTTATTTTTCTCCACAGTTCCTCCGTCCCTATTCCACAGGGCTTCTGCCCTTCAGCTACGTGGGGTGTCAAGGATCTGCAACAAGGTATGCACACTGTGGAAAACATACAGCTTTGGACAGTTTCTTTCTTTTCAAACCTGGCATCATTTCTGTCTACCCTGCCAGCTTCACTCAGGATCGGGTCTGACATTAATGTAAATCTCCAGCTCTGGAGCCGAATTAGCTCAGTAGTCAGTACTTCCCAAGGCTTTTTGAATTTATTATGAGCAGTGCTTTATTGAGCCATTTGCTGAGCAGTGTATTCAACAGTTAAAGTGCCAACTGCACATACTGGGTCACAGGACAGGACCTAGGTTCGTCCCCGCAGCCTCTACATGGCTGCTTCCTGCCCACTCCCCAATATCCTCCCACCCTTAGCTGGCTTTGTTTATATAGGCTCTGGCTATCACGTGGGCTATACTTTTGTTTGTTTTTTCCATCTGCTCACTTTTGCATTTGCAGAATACAAGTTTCCTCCTCTAGAGGTTGCCTTTCCTGATCATCCAGCCCAGCACTCTCTCGTTGAGTTCTCTGATCTCTGATCTCAGCCTCAAGCTTAGACCCTGTTTCTTTTAGGGCTGTTCCACCTTGCTCCTGCCCTCTTGGATGTGTTGACAGCTGCTTCCCATCCTTAGTTCATTCTGGTCAGACACTGTACTCTATCCTTCCGCTCTCCCCCCCCGCCTCCCCCACTGCTCTGTCTCATTTGCTGTCATTTGGGTATCTTATTATTGCACCCCATCTTTGCCATCCTAACAAAATGCCTAGGGTGGCCTTGTTCTATTTGTTTAGTGCACTCCTTACCCTTCTGGCCCTTGACTCTCTTGCCCTTTCCATTGAGACCCCCTCATATAGGTTTGAGGGGGCTCTTAATAATTTTACATTCTCCAACATGCTAGCTAAAACTTCCTCCTCGCCTATGCCTCAGGGGTACCTTACATACAAACTCTTTGGGTTTCTGCTTAGGCTCCTTGTATATAGTATACCTCAATCCACCCTGTGCCTATTGTGGCCCATTGCAGTTGTCACGCTATGGGATATTGTGCTATCCCTTACCATCACTGGGGATATTGAGCTAAACCCTGGCCCGGCGGTCAATCTCAATCCAACTAATTGTCACTCTGGACATCTCCTACCCCAGGCCATGGGCCTGACATTTGCCCACCTCAATATTAGAAGCCTTATGCCCAGTCTCCCTGAACCTGAAGCCTGGGTTCAGATCAACAACCCTGACATACTTGTCCTTTCAAAAACCTGGCTGAAACCTATGGTATCAGAACTTAGTTGCATTTTACCAGGCTATAATATGTACCTTGCTGACAGACCTTCCTCCAAAAGGGGGTGGGGGATTGGCTCTCTACTACAAATCTCACATGTGCGTCTCTCCAGGGGCCACCAGGGCTAATGTCACTACTTCAGAGGTTGCCAAGAAAGAGGAGAGGCTGGACCAGGGGGGCTCAGGGAGGGAGAGGGTGGTGGAACAGAGTTGCATCCCTCCAGTTGTACCTCTCCACAATTCATTCACTCTTCTGGTGGATAATGGTTCCTCTATGGAGGCACCTGCAGTGGAGACCAAGGAGGACACTGGGAACCTTCACAAAGGAGACCCACAGGAGGGTGGCATGGAACCCCACAGGGGAAGGAAACAACTCCTGGTTTGGGACTCAATCATTAGGGGGTAGAAGTGGGTGAGGAAGGGGAGAGAGAGGTAAGGTGTTTGCCTGGCACCATGGCTTGGAGGGACAGGAAGTGAATCCTCAGGATCGTGGGAGCAGCTGCAAGAGGGAGGTAGCCAGATGTCATTGTCCACCTAGGGACAAATGACCTGGTTAGGAATGGGATCAGAGCAGTGCAAGAGGAGTTTGTAGAGTTGGGGAGGGGCCTTAGACAAGCAGCATGTAACCTTTCTCGGAGGTGTTGCCTGTCTATGGCAAGGGTGATGCTAGGGTACTCCTCAACAAGGAATTCAATGAATGGCTGAAAAACTGGTGTGGAGCTCAGGGCTTTGGCTTCATTGGAGACTGGGGAGCCACCTGGAAGGATGCAGACCTATACTGGTGCGATGGTCTGCATCTATCCAGGGGGGAACAGGATCCTAGGTGAGAGGTTTAAATGCTTCATTGGCAAGCATTTAAACTAGCCAAGGGGGGAGGCACTGAAAAGGAGCAGGGAAATCCCAGCCTCCCCCAACAAAACGTGGTAATTAGTGAGGTAAACACCAAGGTATAGAAGTCATTAGGGAGCAGGACAGAGGTAAATGTAAAAAAAGGCAAAGGCAGTAAGGACAGAGATGGGGCTAAAAGGGGTAAGGCCATCAAAAAGTGGATGGCGATCAGTACCAATGCCCATAGTCTGTGTAACAAGCTCCCTGGACTAGTGGCCTTGATGGAAGAGGGTTGCCTGGATATTGTGGCAGTCACAGAAACATGGTACACAGAGAACCATGACTGGGATGGCAACATAGCAGGATACACAATCTACAGGAGGTAAAGGGAGGATAAAAGAGGAGGAGGAGTAGTAGCTCTCTATGTAAAGGAAGGGATCAAACCAACAGAACTAAAGAGTAAACAGGGAGCAGATGAGGCACTCTGGGTCACCCTGGAGACAGGAAATGGCACCACAATCCACATGGGGGTTGTATACAGACCCCCATCTCAGGGAGAGTGAATGGACAAGGAAATTATAGAAGGCATCCTTAGAATGGCAGAAAAAGGAGAGATATTGTTGATGGGGGACCTGAATATGTCAGATGTTAACTGGAGCACCTTTGCTGCAGGCACATCCAAGAGCAGGGTCATTCTTGATGCCCTACAAGGGGCATGCCTCAGACAGCTAGTATTGGAACTCACTCCAGAGGGACCAATCTTAGACCTGGTACTGTCAAATGGGGATGGAGAAAGAATCTCAGATTTAGAAGTGGGTATCCATCTGGGAACAAGTGACTACCAAACCGTGTGGTTCACGATAAACACAGCCATAGAGTCAAGCCATACAAAAGCAAGAGTATTGGACTTTAGGAGGGCTGACTTTGGGAAAATGAGAGAGTGCCTCAGAAAAGCACTAGCAAACAGGCAAGAAGGAGGGGTGGAGGAACAATGGGGAGTAATTAAAACAGCCATCACAGAAGCAACAAGGCTTTGTGTAAAGCAAATCAACAAAACACAATGAAGGAAAAAAATGCTATGGTTCTCAGAAGAGGTGGCAGGGAAGGTTAAAGAGAAAAGGATAGCATTCAGGAAATATAAGGAAACACAGAAGGAGCAGGACGGATAACTTTATCAGTTAAAGCAGAAAGAGGCAGGGAAGGCAGTCAGAATAGCAAAGGCCCAAACCGAGGAAAGGATAGCTAACTCTGTTAATAAGTGAAATAAGACCTTTTATAGGTACATTTAGGAAGCAAAGAAAGACCAAAGGAGGGATACTGAGGCTTAATAAAGGAGAGGGAACATGGGCAGTGGGTGACAGTGAAAAAGCAGGGATACTGAATGAATATTTCTGCTCAGTATTCACAAAGGAAGAGGAGGGGAGGTACCTAAACCAAACAAGAGAAACACTCTGAAGATGGGGGTTGATACCAGTCCATTTGCAGAAGAAAGGGTTCTGAAAGAACTAGTAAAATTGAAGGTGGACAAAGCGATGGGGCCTGATGGGATTCTAAATGAACTAAGAGTAGAACTAGTGACACCACTGACTACTCTCCTTAACAAATCATGGGAGGATGGGGTGGTACCTGAGGACTGGAGGAGGGCAGATGTGATTTCTCTTCACAAAAGTGGGAGCAGGACAGAGGCAGGAAACTACAGACAAGTTAGTTTGACTCAGTGGTAGGGAAAATGATGGAATCACTTCCGAAGGAAAGAATTGTTTAGTACCTACAGGCCAGTGGGGCACAGGACCCAAGACAGCATGGATTCATGATGGGAAGGTCATGTCAGATGAATCTAATAGATTTCTTTGATTGGGTGACCAAAGTAGTAGACCAGGGAGGGGCCGTGGACATGGCCTACCTAGATTTTAGCAAGGCATTTGATAAAGTCCCACACAAAAGATTAATACACAAGTTAGCCAGCCTTGGAGTGGGTCCCAAGGTGGTAGCCTGGATAAAAAATTGGCTAGACAACAGGACACAAAGGGTAGTAGTAAACAGAGTCCACAGTGAAGAAAGGAGGGTTACTAGCAGGGTACCGCAGGGTTCAGTACTGGGATCGGTCCTTTTTAATGTCTTTATAAGTGACATTGCAGAGGAACTGGAAGGAAAAGTATGTCTCTTTGCAGACAACACAAAGATCTGCAACAGGGTTGATACACAGGATGGAGTGGAAAGGATGAGAAGGGACTTGGCAAGGTTGGAGGAATGGTCACATGTATGGCAGCTCAGATTCAATGCAAAGAAGTGCAAGATAATGCACCTGGGAAACAAAAACCTAGGGGAAGAGTACACAATGGGGGGTGAGATACTGACAACAGTAAAATTGGAAAGGGACCTGTGGGTAATTATATCAGATGACCTAAATGTGGGCAAGCAATGTAAGAAGGCAGTAAGGAAGGCTGGGGGGATACTGGGATGCATAGGAAGAGGCATCAATAGTAGAAAACAGGAAGTTGCTATCCCTCTGTACAGACAGTTGGTGAGACCCCATCTGGAGTACTGTGTGCAGTTCTGGAGACCCCATCTCCACAAAGACATAGACAGAGTGGAAGCTGTCCAGAGGAGGGCAACCAAAATGGTGCAGGGTCTGCAGCAGAAGACATATGAAGACAGACTTAAGGAGCTTAATTTGTATACCCTTGAGTAAAGAATGGAGAGAGGGGACATGATAAAAACTTTCAAGTACCTCAAGGGAATCAACAAAGTCCAAGAGGGTAGCATCATTAGGAAAAAGAGATGTGCTAGAACAAGAGGGCACAATTTGAAGATAGAGGGGTGACAGCTCAGAGGTAATGTGAGGAAGTATTTTTTCACACAAAGAGTTGTGGATGCATGAAGCAGCCTCCCTGAGGAGGTCGTGGAGTCAAGAACAGTGGGGGATTTCAAGAATGCATGGGACAGACATAAGGCAGTCCTAGTGGGGGGTTGGAGGAAGTAAGTTGTTGGTTAACTAAGATCTGCAGCTTATCTGTTAGGTAGGAAAATGGGAGGCTAGGTGAGCCAAGTGGTCCTTATCTGCCATCAAATTCTATGTTTTTATGTTTCTCTTCTACTCACTCCTCCTCTAATCAATGGTGAGGTTTTACACTTTCCTACTCGGGGGTGCAAAAAAGATGCACATCTTTGGGGTTTATATTCCACCTCAGAACAGCAGACTTGGCCTTGAAGAGTTTATTGACCTTCTTCTTAAGTTATCCAAGAAAAATGAGATGATATGTCTGGGGGATTTTAACCTAGACTGGCTTGGGCCAGACTCTTCAGTTCTAGCCTCTACCATCAGCAAATCCAACCTCTGCCAACTCATCTCTTCCTTTACCAGGATTTTGCGGAATGGATCATGCCATACTCTGATTGACTGGGTCCTCACTAACTGGAAAGATTGCTACTCCCCCACTGGGGTTTGCCCTGACTTGATTAGTGATCACTGCCCTGTCTACCATGTAAGGGGTGCCTCCACTCTCTCTTATCCTCCCAAAGTTTTATCCTTTCCAAACTTTTCATACTTTGATCGGACAGTATTCCTTAATGAATTAAAACTTACTGACTGGTCTCCCCTATTTATTACCTCGGATATCAATCTAGCCACTTACTAGATTAATAAAACCCTACTTACCCTGCAAAATAAGCACATACCATTCTGGACGCGTAGTGTCAGTTGAAAAGTGACCAAGTGGCTCAAGAGGCCTTTACTATAACAACTTAAGCACCAGGACAAACTCTGGTCTAAATGGAAATCTTCCTCTCTCCAGGTTGACTTTCAAGAGTATCATATACTGCGTAATACTTGCAAGAAGGAGATACGTCCAGCCAAAAGTGCATACTTCTGAGAGCTCCTGAACTCCTCTGCCTCTAACCCAAAGAAATACTGGAACCAGATTAATGAGATCCTTGAGAATGACAAGCCACAGGCACCAAACGATATGCTTATCAATGATACCCTTTGTAAACCCTTCACTATGCCAACGCCTTTGCACCCCTCTTTTGGGTTCCACATAATGCCCGCCTCGCCTAGCAACCCTTCCCTGCCCTTGTCTCCTCCAGGGGCATCTCCCTCATTGATACTCTCCTTTGTCACTCAGCAGGAGGTACTTAAGTTACTAAGTACCTTTCCCTCTTGTGGACGTGCTGGGCAGGATGGACTTGAACCCAGGATCCTCAGACTTGCTGTACCTGTTTTAGCCACTCCTGTTATGTGGCTGTTTAACTTATCCATCAGCACCTTCTCAGAACCCTCAGCCTGGAAAGCTGTTAGAGCTGTCCCTGTGTTCAAGAAAGGGGAACTCACAATCCTACCTAACTATCGCCCCATCGCTTTACTTCCTGCCCTCAGTAAGTTATTGGAGAAACTTATCCACCGCCAGATCTCAGCTCATTTACTTACCTTCAACCTACTATCCCCTGCTCAACATGGGTTCAGGGCTGGACATCGCACCACCACTGCTCTCATCTTATTCACCAGTGAGGTCAAATCAAACATGGATAAAGGTCAGCTCACTGGTTCTGTGTTTTTTTTTTTGCCATTCATGTACTGGTTCTGTGTTCATTGATCTAACCAAAGCTTTTGATTTAGTCACTCCTTGCTCCTAGATAATTTGCGGTCTCTTGGTGCATCAGAACCTACACTGGCCTGGCTCAACAGCTACCTCAAAAACCATTCCCAATCCATATCCTTTTGAAAAGTTTTCTCACCCCCTGACTCTGTCTCCTCTGGTGTCCCGCAAAGGTCCATACTTGGGCCCTTACTCTTTTCTATATTCGTTAATGATATTCCTACTATCCTATCCCACTGTAACTCCATCATGTAAGCTGACGACATTGTACTCTACTCTGCTTCTCGCTCCATCACTGATTGACCACCTCACCTCAGCATTCCAACAGCTTCAGACCTGGTTCTCCCTCAATTCCCTAATCCTCAACCTTCCTAAAACCCAGGCCATGCTCTTTGGGTCCGCTAGGAAAACTGAGGCCGTTTCCCCCAGGTTTTGTGTTCTACGTCATGATGGATCAAGTGTACTGACCACATGTTCCTTCAAGTACCTTGGTGTGATGCTCTATCTTGCACTGATTTCACCACTCACACCAATGAAATCTGTCACTCCATTAACATGAGGATAGGGGCAACCTACCGCATTCACCAATCCTTAACCCCAGCTGCCAGGATCTCTGTGGCTAGATGTGTCCTGCTCCCAAGGCTCCTCTATGCTCTCCCTGTCCTTTCTCACACTGCTGCTGCAAATCTCTGGAAGTGGGATATCACATAAAATAATATTTGTAGGTTTGCTCTCTCTGCTCCTCTCCTCACTCACCACTGTCTTCTCTACACTGCCCTACAATGGCTGTCACCTAAATCCCGTTGCCTCTACTCGCTAGGCTGGTTCATCGATTCTATGACAAGATCTCCCTGCCCTAATGCTCTTAGATCCATGTTCAGCCCTGTGTTACACTACCACCCACTAAGGTCTTCTATTTCCCCTCTGCTCGCTGTCCTGCGTTGTTCTACTAAAATGGGTGAGTAAGCATTCACACATTTTGCCCCTAAATTCTGAAATACCCAACCCCTATTTAAAGGGCCCCCTAGGAGAGCTTCAGTAGCAGACAAGTAGTGGAATAGCAGTATAATTGCTGTATAATGTGGGGAGTGGTGCAATGCAGTGGCTGTGGGGCAGCCATATTCAGGCAGACCTTCTGGACTCTGAGGTGCTGCCCTATCTGCATGCATCTCTCTGGACTGTGGGATGAGGTAGCCAGACTCAGAACGGAAGTAAACTGGGTCAGGAGTACCATCACCCCTATCCAGAGACCACCCAGTCCAATGCAACTGCCTCAAAGGATGCCGAGAACGAGGAGCACTTGGATGACAGTGGGCTCAGGGAGGGTTAGAGCGGTCAGGCAGAGGCACATCCCAGATCCTATTCCACTCAAGAACTCATATGCCACACTGGCAAATGAGGACAACCAAATAGAGGTACCCAGAGAGGTGGAAGGAAAGGATGTGAGGTTAGCCAAGGAGGTGACCTCAGGGGAAAGCAGTGACCCCAGAGGAGGAGGAGGAAGTGAATCCTGGTGGGGACTCCAATCAAGAGGGATCCAGCTAGGAATACAGGAGGGGAGGACAGAGAGGTGAGGTGCCACCAGGTGCCACGGCATGGAGGGATGGAAGGAAGATCCTGGGGATCACTGGGAAGGCAAGACGGAGGGTGAGCTGAAGTCATTATCCACCTAGGTACTAATGACCTGGCAAATGGGGAGCCAAAGGAAGTTCAGGAAGAGTTTAGGAAATTGGGAGGGTCTCAAGTAGCTACTTCTGTCACTTCTCAGAGGTACCACTCATAGAGGCAAGGGGAGAGACAGAGTGCATGCACCAGGAACTTTAACTCATGGTTGAAGAACTGGTGCTGTGTGAGGAAGGGTTCGATTCATTGGTGACTGGGGACCCACCTGGAGGGATGGAAGTTTGTTCAAGCCTGACGGCCTGCATCCATCCTGGAGGGGAATCCAAGCACTCAATGATAAGTTTAAATGCTACATTGACAAGCATTTAAACTAGCAAAATGGGGTTGCAGGCCAGCAAGGAGGGTACCTACTTGCTCACCCCCACAGCTAGCAGTGGAACCAGTGAACCAGAGGAGTGGCTATCTCTGCAAAGCAGTGTGCAAAAGATGGAGATTAGTGCCCAAGAGGTGGTTAGCAGAAAAGGGCAAAATTCAGCAGAAGGGCAGACAGCAAGGAGAACCAGGGATAAAGGACAACCAAGGAAGGGCTGAGTAGAACAGCAAACAGTCTAGGAGGTCAAATCATGGAAAGCCATGTGTGCAAATGCCAGGAGCCTTAGCAACAAGATGGAAGATCTGGAGGCTGCCATGGTGCAGTCAGACCTGGACATTGTGGCCATCACTGAAACCTGGTGTAATGATAACCACGACTGGGAGATGGCCACACTGGCTACAACATATTCAGAAGAGACAGAGCAGGCAGGAAGGGAGGAGGAGTGGCACTGTATGTGAAAATGACATAAGGCCACAGAGATCCAGGAGGAACAAAATGGGGAGAGATACTGTGGGTTAAGCTGGAAAGGAAAATGGGACAGCCATCCGCACAGGTGTGGTCTATAGAACACCAGCCCAGGAGGAAGAAACAGATAGAGTTGATGCTAGCCATCCAAAGGATGGCAGACAAGGGTGAGGTAGTACTGGTTGAGACTCAATATTCCAGATGTGGACTGGAGCATCCCAGCAACAGCATCAACTAGGAGCAGATTTATCCTGGACTCCTTCAGGGTGCCTTCCTCAAGCAATTGGTCATGGAACCAACTCGGCAGAAGGCAAATACTGGACCTTGTGCTCACAAACAGGGACAGTGTGATGGGGGTAACAGTGGGGAGCACCTGGGAACAGTGACCATCAGTCATTGTGGTTTGAAATCACAGAAAGAGCAGAACCAAACCACATTAAAACACGATCCTGGATTTTAGGGGCAGACTTTGGGAAAATGGTGATACTTGAAAGAGGCATTAAAGGGAATGGGACAGGAATCAGGGGTTGAGGAACAGTGGGCAGTATTTAAAATGGGGATTACAAGAACAACAGAATTATGCATTAAGCAGGTTAGCAAGAGGAAAAGGAAGAGGAGACCATTATGGTTTTCCAAAGAGGTAGCAAAGAAAGTGAAAGCCCAAAAGAATGCATTCAGGCAATACAAAAAGACACAGGCAGAAGGGGATAGGGAGAAGTACCAGGAGAAGCAAAGGGAGGCAGGAGGTCATTAAGAGAAGCCAAAGCTCAGACAGAAGAACACATTGCAAAATCAGTGGGTACAGGGGACAAAACCTTTTACAGGTACATAAGTGAAAAAAGAAAGACAAAGGGAGGGATAGTGAGACTGAAGGTGGAGGATGGGAGCCGCGTGGAGGATGACAACAGTAAAGCTGACATATTGAACAGGTATTTCTGCTCAGTCTTTACTGAGGAAGAGGAGGGTAACGGGTCTGAAGGGAGTACAAGGGGTGAGAATGGTGCAGAAATGGACACAAGTCCCTTTACACGAGAAAGGGTCCTGAAGGAACTGGAAGTAATAAGAGTTGATAAAGCAATGGGGCCAGATGGGGTGCACCCCAGGGTCCTTAAAGAACTAAGAGAGGTGGTGGCTGAACCTCTGGCAATCCTGTTTAGCCGATCACTGGAAACAGGGAGGTACCCAAACACTGGAGGACAGCAGATGTAGTCTCCCTTATGCAAAAGTGGGAACAAAGAGGAAGCAAGGATCTACAGACCAGTCAGCCTCACCTCGGTAGTGGGGAAGATCATGGAAGCACTACTGAAGGAGAGATTGGTGAACATCTGGTTGTCAATGGACTACAGGACCCAAGGCAGCATGGTTTCACCAGGGGAGGTCATGTCAGACCAACCTCATTGAATTTTTTGACTGAGTGACTAGGAGGTGATCAGGGAGGGTAGTGACATGGCCTCATCTGGACTTCAGCAAGGCCTTTGACACTGTGCCACATAGAAGACTATTACACAAACTGGGAATATGGGTGTGGGCAGGACAGTAGTGTGGTGGGTAGGTAACTGGCTGGGTGGTAGGACACAGAGGGTGGTGGTAATGGTCGTCACTCCACAGATTGAAGAGTGACCAGTGGGTACCACAGGGATCAGTGCTGGACCGGTCCTATTCAACATCTTCATCAGTGACATTACGCAGGACCTAGAAGGCAGAATTTCACTGTTCGCTGATGACACAAAGTTCTGTAACAGAGTAGACACACCAGAGGGTGTAGACAGAATGAGAAGGGACCTGCAGAAACTTGAAGAATGGTCAGGGTTTGGCAGTTGAAATTCAATGCAAAGAAGTGCAAGATAATGCATATGGGGCACAAAACCCTGGCACAATATGTCAGTTGGGGGTGAGGATATAGCATGTACCAAGCAGGAAAGGGATATTGGGGTTATCATCTCTGATGACCTCAAGGTAGGGAAACAGTGACAAGGCAGCAGGTAAAGCAAATAGGATGCTGGGATGTATAGGCAGGGCATCACCAGCAGGAAAAGGAGGTCATAATTCCCCATACAAGACACTAGTGAGGCCCCACCTGGAGTACAGTGTACAGTTCTGGAGACCATACCTACGTAAGGACATAGACAGGGTAGAGAAGGTTCAGAGGAGGGCAACAAAGATGGTGCATGGATTGCATCACAAGTCCTATGAAGACAGGTTGAAGGAACTGAACATGTACTCCCTGGAGGAGAGGAGGGAGAGAGGGGATATGATAGAGACATACGATTATCTTACAGGGAGGAACAGGTGCAGGAATACACTATTTTTAAGCAAAAAAGATGTTCCAGGACTAGAGGGCATGGGATGAAGTTGGAGGGAGGACGATTCAGAGGAAACATGAGGAGGAATTTCTTCACAGAATGGGTGGTGGACAAGTGGAACACCCTGCCAGAGGAAGTGGTGGGGGCTGAAACAATCACGGGATTTAAGCATGCATGGGATAGACATAAAGGAATTCTGGAGGTCAGGGGTAAGGGGCAACCGACTTCTAGGAAAACATAAAATGAACTTACAAGCTCAAATGGGCAGACTGGGTGGGCCATAGGCCCTTATCTGCCGACACTGTCTATGTATCTATGTATCTATGTCCCATCTATCTTTCAAATTTATGCAATTTTCTCACCTATTAGCACTTGACACTTGTGTCTGCACCTAATCATAGCCTACCCGAACTGCCTTTACCCCTGTTTTCAACTACTGTGCATACTACCTTTAATGTTTTGACTCACCTTACTCATCCCTGTGTGGATTGTCCTGCCCGATATATAAATCTGCCTATCCCGGCGTGGATATCTGGTGTATATTTTTTATGTTTTTCATAAGACTGTATCTATGTACCTGAGTTCTGTTTCATAATTACTGTATTTCCTGTACTCTCCTGGGTAGTGTCTGAAAATAGACAGGTTTATTGCCTAATGCACATACCCGGTCATCAAAAGCTAATAAATAAATTAAATAAATAATATTCTTCCTGAGGTGCAGGTGCCAAAACTGTATGCAATACTCATACAGTATAGTAATAGTTTCAGTCATGTCTCCCCTTTCCCTCCTTGTCTCCAGCGAGTGCAGATCCAGCTCCTTACACCTCTGCTTGTAAGACTTACCCTGCATACCCTACACCATCTTGGTTGCCTTTCTCTGAACCCTCTCCAATACATATATATTCTTGCAGAGATGTGGCCTCTAGAACTGAACCCTATACTTCAGGTGTGACCTTACTATGGTTTTGTAAAGGGACATTATTACCTCTCTCTGTCTGCTAGTAATGCCCCTACTTATGCATGTCAACATTCAATTGGCCTTTCCCACTGCCCTGCTGCATTGGATTCCTATCTTAAGATTCAGTGGGGCTATGATCCCCAGATCCTTCTCCCTTTTAATTTTCTCGCCATCTAGGTTGTACCCTGCTCTTCTGTTCCTACTCCCCAAGTGCATCACAGCACACCTCTTGGCATTAAAGTTCAGCTGCCACATCCCAGCCCATTTTTCAAGCATCTTTAAATCCTCCCCCACGTCCTCCACCCCCTTGGGGTGTTCACCCTATTGCATATTTTTGAATCATCAGCAAATAGGCACACCCTCCTCCTCAAACCTTCACCAATATCACTGATGTAGATATTGAAGAGAAGAGGACCCAAAACTGACCCCTGTGGCACTCCACTCTTCACCATCGCTGTCCCGGAGTGCACCCCATTTAGCACCACCCTTTGAGTTCTTCCTGACAGCCAGGCCTCCATTCAGCTTGTTATTTTCCTACCCAACCACAGGCTTGCCATCTTGCTTACCCCTTATTTGAAAAGTACAATAGCTCCTTTGCAGATGTAACAGAAAAATTAATCAATGGGGACATAAATATCATAATATTGGGTGGGGACCTATATGCAACTATGGAAACATACTGTACTATGATAGGACAACAGCTCCCTCTGGATGGGATATGTACAGATCCTAAATGCAATAAAAATGCATTAATAGACTTATGGTGCCCAGCCTGATAGCACTGAGAGTTGAGGTGCTGAGTGCCAGTAACCCAGGCCTGGGAATGAGCTCAGGTTGTTGGGGGTCTACAGGGGCAGGAGAGGATTAAGCATCTGGAGGGCTGCTGTCCTCTCCTGGGGTTGAATGGGCTGGAATCCCACTGTCCCCAACTCCCAGTGGAGACCATGGGAATCCCTGCATGCAGGAGCCACATGTAGGAGTATGGAGGTGATGGCGGACATCCTGTGGGTGGGTGTGGGACAGCTGCACACCACATGCCAGACATAATTGCATGTCCGTGCCTCCAGGAACCAAAAAAAAAGAGGAAAAACCCTGGTGCCTAGAAAGGTGAAGATGGGGCCAATGGATGACTACCAAGTCTGGCCTGGCCAGTCTCTGACTTTTTTCACTCCCCAGCAGCCCTTCTAGATTACAGATTGAGTGCTGGAGCAGTTAAAGGCAGTCCTACCCTGGGGGGCTGAGAGACGAGGGATGGGGCAGTCAGTGGAGTTGTGGGAGATGCTGGAAGGTGGAGGTCTGGGTCAGGAAGACCTCAGGCTGGGCAGGATATGGCTGCTCTGAGTGTACATCTGAAGAGACAGTCTAAGGGACCAGTGATAGTGGATAAAGAAAGTTAAAAAAAATAGACTTATGGAGAGAAAGTCACCCTTTTCCCAGACAACACACTTTCTATTCTGAGGATCATAAATCTACTTCAGGTATTGACTTCCTACTGATATCTCAAAACTTAATAAGCCAGGCTGATTTATTCACAGTTAATACTGAACCAGCTTATACTGTATCTCAGATCATAATCCAATTTCACTTGCATTCCAAAAGGCAAATAATATTCAATCACAACGTATATGGAGCATGAATAACAGCTTATGGAAAGCTATTTTTTTTGTACAGAAATTTCAAAAATCTATATTGAGTTATTAGAATGAAAATCCTCAAAATCCAGTCAGGAGTTTTATCAGCTGGGAAGCCTTCAAAACCACACGAAGAGGCAGAGAGATATCAGAATCTGATTGGGAGAAACAGAAAAAAGATGTAGCAATTAAAGAATTAGAAAATCAAATAAAAACATTAGAAATAAATATAAGAACCGATCATGAAAGTTTTAGAGAAGACATTTAGAATATTAAAGATAATAACAGAAAAGGTGGAGGCAAACTGGTTTAAAATAAAGAAAAACTGACATCTAAATAGTGAAGTATCAGGTCATTATTTAGCCAAAAGTGTAAAGCAAGAACAGCAAAAAGGGAAAATAATAACCATATACAGGCACGACAAAAAAGGTGCACTTAAAATAAAGAAGGAAGATATGGAAGGGATTTTCCTAGACTTTTATACTGGTTTATATAAATCAGAAAATAAAGTGTCATTGAGGAGGTGGTAGAATATTGTACAAATACATTAACAACTGATATGGAATAGTTCTACAATATATTCAACAAAGGTATCACCTTGGCTGAGATAGAGAGTGCTCTGGTATCCATGGCAAAAGAGAAGGCACCGGGCCCTAGTGGCTTTACATCTGAATTATTATTTTTTTGTTTTACAATTTAAAAGTGAAATGCTAATATAGCCACATAAATGAATTCAGATAATATGATTAACAGGTAAAATTCCATTGCCTTTTCATGAGGCCTATATGTCGTTGACCTCCAAACCAATTAAAGATGAACACATAGCAGAAAATTGTCATCCAATTTTGATTCTAAATTTGGATTACAAATTGTTCACAAAAAAACACTCAGTAGCCGGCCCATCAGCGCAGTGGTTGGATATCCGCTTGCGACACCGTCGACCCGGGTTCAGGAACGGACCTGGGTCTCTGGAGGGCCAGCCAGGGGGAGAAGGATGGAGCATCCTACGGACTGCTGTCTTTCTCTGGGGGGAGGGTGGGGAAGTGTCTGGTGCATGGAGGACCCCAGGCGGAGGCTGGGAGTCATTCAGCTGCCAGTGCTCACATGCATAAGAGGTGGGGCAGATGCTGGCATTATTGCACATCCCCACCTCCCAAGAAAAACAGAAAAAGGAGGCAGGTGGGTCTTCCGTCTCCATGAAGCCCTTCCTGGAGCTTCAATTAGCCACCATCACCAAGCAATCCCTACTAGTTGCTGGTCCTGGGCTCTGGATAGGGGACCAGTGCCACAGTCCACCCTCGGGGGGGGGTAAGCCATGGGTGACAGGAAGAATGCTGGCAATAACCAGAGGACCTGTCAGGAAAAAGAGTAAAAAAAAAAACTCAGTAATAGATTGTTGCCTTGCATCATCAAAATCATACATTCAGACCAAAATGTCTTCTTGCCTGGCGTATTAAAACATGATGGAATTCATAAAGTAGAACTTATTATGGAACATGCCTTCTCTAAGTTCATGGATGCCGTAGCTATCTCTTTTGATGCAAAAAAATAGCATTTGATATGATCGAGTGGAATTCTATATTGGGGGCACTTTCTTATATTGGATTTCCCAAATCATATATAGGAAGGTTAGCTGCATTGTATGATTTTCCAAAAGAGAAAATCAAAATGATTGGAAATGTAATAAGCATGCTTACTACAGGCAGAGAGGTAAGGCAAGGAGGTCCTCTGTCTCCTTCACTATTTATACTGTGTATCAAGGTTTTTCTGATGAAAGTTGAAACAATAGTAATATAGAATCACAGAAATGTGTCAGCAGAAAACGACCTCTGTGGCCCATAAGGTCTGCCCCATGACTCCTCTCCCCCAACTCCTCGCCTTTGTGTCCGGATCTCCCCTTCCCCATCAACCCTTTATGTGTCCTCCATGCTCTCTTGAGTCCCTCCACCATCACAGCCCCCATAACCTCCTAAGGTAGTTTGTTCAAGGACTCCACCACCCTCTCCATGAAGTAACACCCCCTAACATTACCCCTAAATCTTAATCCTCCTTATTTCAGACTATAACCTCTAGTTTTAGCTCCCACTTTCCTTGTGAATAAGCTCTCCTCCCTCACCTTATTAATCCCCTACATGTACTCAATTTTTTTATCATGTTCTGCTTCTCCCTTCTAGTCTCCAACTGGTACATATCCAGTTCCCTCCACCTCTCCTCAAAGGGCTTCCCATGCAAAGTGATCTATGTACGGAAACAAGAACCAAAATGAAATGCATATGCAGATGATGTTCTGCTAACATTAACAGACCCAATGAATAGTTTAAAGGAAGTACTAGCAGAAACTGAAAAATATTCCAAAATTACAGGTTATCATTTAAACACTGGACACTCAGAATTGTTAGCAACACAGATCTCCACAGCCAAGACTATAATCACTGTTTTCCCACACTAGAATACAAAAGTCAGAAACTGAAATATCTAGGTATACAATTAATTTTACCAGTTACAGATTTATTTAATCATAACACAAAATATCACATACGAGTGTAGAAAATAAATTATGAAGATGGACTAAGATGAAATTGTTATAGCGCCGACCTGATGGCACAGAGGCATGGCTGCCATTTGTGGTGCTGATGACCCACGTTCAGAAATGGATCCGGGTGTTGGAGGGTTGGCCATGAGGAGCAGGAATGAGCATCTGCAGGACTGCTTTCCTGCTCCAGGGGGAGGGGCTTGGTATCTGGTGCAATATGGACCCCCAGCGGAGGCTGGGGGTACCGCAGTGCATTCTGGCACCTGAGCATAAGGAGGGGTGCGGCAGAGGCTGGTTGTCATTGCACATCCCTGCCCCCAGAAAAACCCAAGAAAAAACCTATGCTGGCTACCTGCTAATGAGCCGGCCTCAGCACCGACCCCTCTGTCCATCTAACTCTGCCACTGGCAGCCCCATTTGGGGGGGTCAGGCCCGAGCACATAGGGGTCAGTCGTCAGAGCAGGGTGAACCCCCAAATGGGTTAGGGGAAGCCAGGCAGCAAAAAAAAAAAAAAAGGAAAAAAGGTGGAATTCTCATTGTGGGGGCAAATACAACTGACTAAAATGTCTATTGTACCCTTAAAGATATAAACAAGGTCATTAAAAACTATATCTGGGATGGTGGTAAACCTAGAATATCATGCCTATGGCTATCCTTAACAAAAGAACAAGGAGGTTTGGCATGCCCAGACATAGAAAATCTCTGTCTTGCATTTCTGGTGAAGAAGGTATTAAAGTGGGCATAGGATAATCCTAACACAGAAAATAAATTGGAAGATGCTTTATTGGAGAATTTGATTACAAAGAAGATAACTATACCATTATTGTGGTTTTGACCAAAAATGTTTAGTAAAATTAAAAAAACAATATGATACAAAATATCATGAAAGTCACATTATAATATTAAACAAGCATTTGTCAATGCTGGACGTTCGCTTGCAGGTATTTGCAGTGGTGTTTGGCACGTATGGTGCTTTACCCTAATGCCCTGTGCGATTGCTGGTATTTGCACTACAAATTTTCAGCATGACCTTTTTGTTGCCCCCAACTCATAAAAGCATTTGAGACCTCTGCTTATGAACAGTACCACTGTTATTTTGTTAATCTGTCCTGAGCGTTGATTTCCCACAGCGACCACACCATTCTGCTCCACATGTGCAAAAACACAGTTCAGGCAGGATGTGAAAAATGACAGCTGTAGCATTCATAGGGAGGAGTGAAGGGATGGCAATGTTGAACATCTGGAGTGAAAATGCAACAATTTCATGAACTTACGAGCGTACATGGAAACTGCGCAATGAACACTCATGACACAGTCATTTTGTGGACTTTTGTCACCAAATTTTCAACATAAGCATTTTGGGACCTCTGCTCATGAGCAGTGTCACTGTGATTTTCATAATCTGTCCTGAGCATTGATTTCTCACTGTGACAACACCATTGTGCGCTGGATGTGCAAAAACACATTTCAGCCAGGATGTGAAAAATATCAGCTGTACTGTTCATAAGGAGGTGTGAAAAAATGCCAGTGTTGAAAATCTGGAGTGAAAATATTTCAAATTCTCGAAGTTATGAGTGTGCGTGGAAACTGCGCATAGCAGCTAAATAACCACAATTTATGACATTTTTCACTAAATTTTCAACAGAGGCTTTTGGGAGCCCACCTCATTACCACAGTGACACTGTTGTTTAGTTAATCAATCCCAAAAGGTGATTTTGTGCAGTGACCAAGAAATCACCTTTGGGGACCGAATAATTCACATGACAGTAAATGAATTCATGAGGTGGGGTCCCAAGAACCCCCTGTTGAAAATGTGGTGCCAAAATTTGCAAAAATGCCCTAGATAGCCACCTAAGTTGAAAAAAAAAACATTTATGCCATTATACAGCTTACCGTCATTTCTTCAGGTTTGCGTTCGGCTTTCAAGAGTGCAGACGTGCTTCCACTCCACTGAAGATCATTGCGCCCAGGCCCGGAGGTAAGTATGGGGTGAGGGGAGGGGTATGCAGAGGGTGGGTGTGGGTTCGGGGAAGGGGCACAAGACACAGCGAGGGATGGTTTTCTGTTTTCACAGGTTTTAAAAAAAACAAAAGATGTTGCAGGACAATTTTCCCATTTACAGGGACAATAGGCATGCTGTGGTAGGCTCCCAGCATGCCACCTGGGTGTTTGTTGGGGGGACCTGGAGACAATGGGGACTGGGCACTCCATCTGCACATACAATGTGTTTGGTGAGGGCAATAACAAGGGAGCAGGGTAGACGGCAGCAGAGGGAGGAAGTGGGAGGGATTTTATTAGCAGCCAGAGGGAAAAGGGTGACGTCAATATGTTAAATACACACACGTTACCACTGCTGATTGCAGTGGTGCTTTTCTTTTAACTGAAGACCACAGCAGCCAAACTGCTGTCATATACAGCTCATGCATCCATTGGTGCAGTAGGGTTGCACACGTTACACTGAGCACTGCATTGGATAGGAGGGTCACACACCTTCAAAAAGTCGTACTGTCCCAAAACGTTCCTTGTACATGCATGCATGCAAATGCAAAAATAAACAAGCATTTGTCAATGCCAAATGTTGCTTGCTTCTATGTGCTGTTTAGGTATTTGGAAGTCACTGGAGTGCAAATATTGAAAATTTGCGAACTTACGAGTGTCGTAGGAACTGTATAGCATGCGCTTCGTAAAAAGCAATCATTTAGGAATTTTTCACCAAATTTTCAAAATAAGCTTTTGAGGCCCACCTTATGAATGCTGGCAGTGTCATTTTAGATCGTGGGGTCGAAGGTGATTTCGCATGATCAGAAATCACCTCGGCCCGAATAATGCCATGACAGTGACATCATTCATGAGAAGGGGTCCCAAACCCCATGTTGAAAATTTGGTGCAAAAATTAAAAAATGCCTGAGATATGCAACAAAGTTGAAAAAACCCATCTAGCCCATTATACAGCTTACCAGCATTTCCTCAGTTCGCGGTTGGCTTTGAAGAGTGCAGACGTATTCCCAGTCCAGCGAAGATCGTCACGCCGAGCTCTGGAGGTAAGTATGGGGTGAGGGTGTGGGTGTGGAGAGGCAGGGTGCGCAGTGGGTGGATGCGGGTTGTGGGAGTGGGTGGGGAGACAGCGATGGAGCGTTTTCTTAGTTACAGGTTTTTTTTTGTATTCAGACAACGCGGGACATTTGCCACGCTGGGGTGGGCTCCCAGCGTGGCAGCAGGGAAAGCTGTTTGGGGGCACGTGGAGCCGACAGGGGATTGGGCACCCCTGTCAGCCAAAACAAGGTTTGCTACGCTGGGGTGGGCTCCCAGCATGGCACCAAAGCTTTGGGGGGGTGTGAGGCACTGCCAGCACACAGGGGTGTGATGCAGGACATTTGCCACGCTGGGGTGGGCTCCCAGTATGGCAGCAGGGAAAGCTGTTTGGGGGGACGTGGAGCCGGTGGGGGATTGGGCACCTCGTCAGCCAAAACAAGGTTTTCCACGCTGGAGTGGGCTCCCAGCGTGGCACCAAAGCTTTGTGGGGGTGTGAGGCGCTGCCAGCACACAGCAGGGCGATGTGGAACATTTGCCACACTGGGGTGGGCTCCCAGCGTGGCAGCAGGGAAAGCTGTTTGGGGGGACGTGGAGCCGACGGGGGATTGTGCACCCCCATTGGCCAAAACAAGATTTGCCAGCTGGGGGGTGGGCTAGTGTGGCACCAAAGCTTTGGGGCGGTGAGGTGCTGCTGCAGCACACAGCGGTGGTTTTCTTTGAAGTGAAGACCACCGCTGTCATACACAGCACCTGCATCCATTGGTGCAGGACTGCCACGCCTGCTCAACGGAGCAGTGGATTGCACAGGACAGTCACACCTCCAAACTGTCCTATCCTCCCAAGACGTTCCTTGCACATGTGCGCAGGTGAACGTAAAAAGAATTGAATTTAATCCCAAAAGAGTATATTTAATGTTATTTGGAAGAACCTTTTTTTTTTTAGTTGTTTAGCCAGGAGCAGCACAGTAAGCTGAAAGCTTTTTTACAGGAGCGACCTGGGAACACAGGAAAGTTAAGTGACTTGTTTAGGCTCACACAGTATGCAAGTGAAAGCTGTGGGATTCAAACCCAGGTCTGATTTGCTGGATGTCACCAGATTTGCAGCTCAGAGCCTTAAATCACTGTGCTATACTGCCTCCCTGTATCCCTGTAACCCTATAGTTCTCATTAATAAAACACCTGTTTCTTCCCAAACTGGGCTCATATCCTTTTACTCCAAAATATGGGCTCATGCCACTTGACGAATCAGCATGGGCAGCTGATAGAACTTCAAGATAATGCCCCCCATTATGACTGGTCCCCCACTGACACTGCCACTAATGTGGACCTTGCTTTGAGACACTTCATCTCCCTCTTTAATAAAGCCTGCAATTTATTTGCCCCTTTAAAAAACTTCAAAGCAAAGGGGACAGCAATCACTGGATTGCCCCATCACTCCTTGAACAAATGGCCACACGTGACCACATCTGGCATGTGGCACATGCCCCTAAAAGTACTAGGGACATGCAACACTACAAGGAAGCCAGGAATGCATGCACATATGCAGTATGTATTGCTAAAATCAACACTTTCAAGCCCAGTTCTTCGACTCTTGGGGCAATAGCAAACAGTTCTGGGAAAACATAAAAAAGCTTGCTGGTAAACCCAGCAAATCCCCTCCCTCAATACTCAGTTTTAATGGTGATACCACTAAGTATCCTTAAGAAATCGCTGCCAATTTTTGAAATGCTTTTGCGGATCTTGTGGTATACTCCCTCCTCCGGCTTCTTCACTGACATGCACCATCATGACAGTGCTCAAAACATGGATCCACCCACCCTTCTGTTTCAAGGCTGTAACCACCTGGGCCACAAAAAAATACCCACTAAGAGTACTCACCAACTCAAGATCTAGTTGTGACACACTCAATCTTAAATTGCTCCACCTCATCTTAGATGCAGTCCTGATACCTCTTACCAAGATCCTCAACCTATCCCTTCCACTTGATCAATTCCCTTTGGTTTGGAAAGCTGTGATGGTAACACCTGTTCATAAGAGTGGTGATGGGCCTTACACTCAAGTTACCACCCAATCTCTGTCTTGCCCCCACTTTCCAAAGCACTGGCATGAATAGTTGCTGATCAGTTGACTGAATATCTGGACACCTATAACATCCAATGTGCCAACAGCATGGTTTTAGAAAGGGGTATAATGGGGGGGGCATGGCTAAGCGCTCAACAAAGATGGACACATAGCTGGTAGTGGTGGTCGAAGTGGGTGGAATTCTCTTCGAGGAGCAATCAATGAAATTCCACCCATTTTGCATAGAGGAATGTGAAATTTCGCCTGGTGGAGTGGTGAAATTTCACCTGGCGGAATGGCAAAATTTCACCTTTGCTGCTGAAATTTCACCTTCCATCCATGGGCAAATTCTCATCTTAGGAGAGTACTGTATAAATTAAAATAAGTAGATCCCTGGTGGCTAGCAGTCCCTCCCCCCACCTGTCCCACATGTAATTGTATTAAATAATTAAATTATCCATGGTGGCTAGTGGTCCCTCCCCTCCACCCGGTAATAATCCGCCATGCTGCCCGCTGTGGAAATGTACGATAACCCCCCACCCACATCCCTCCGTATGTCTTCCTTTACTCCACTCACTCCTTATTATCCTGTTAAAAAAAAATCTCTGGTGGTTTAGTTGTTTTTTGTTTTTTTTTTATTTTAAACCTCTTCCCGAATCCGATCCCTCCCCAGTTCCCAATCCCATTCCCTGGTGATTCAGTGACCCCCCCACCCAGCCTCCCTAGCAGCCAGATGTCCCCACCAGCTGCCACAACCCCACTATCACTCCCATCCTAAATCCCGGCATGGCAGCGGCAGACTGGCACAGCCCTCCTCTCTCCTCCATGGTTGGCCTACCGACTGAGCTGTCAATGAAACTCATTCATTGACAGCTCAGTTGGTGGGGCAGTCGTGAAGTAGAGAAGAGGGTTGTGCCAGTATGCCACTGCTGTGCCAGGATTTAGAATGGGGGTGGGAGCGGGGTTGTGGTGGGGACATCTGACTTCTGGGGAGGCTGGGTGCGGAGCCACTGGATCACCAGAGAACGGGAATGGGAACTGGGGAGGTATCAGATTCAGGAGGGGGGTTAAAATAAAAAAAAATAAAAGACACTAGACCACCAGAGATTTTTATTTAACAGGATAATAAGGAGTGAGTGTAGTAAAGGAAGAGATATGGAGGGATGCAGGTGGGGGGGGGGTTGCCATACATTTCTGCAGCGGGTGGCGAGGCAAGTAATTACCGGGTGGAGGGACCACTAGCCACCATGGGTAATTTAATTATTTTTACAATTACATGTGGGACAGGTAGGAGGAAGGACTGCTAGCTACCAGGGTTCAAGTTATTGTGCTTATAAAAACTATCTAACTGATGAAATTTCTCCCATGAAGGGAAGGCGAAATTTCACTGTGGAAGGCGAAATTTTTCACCTTGGTGAAATTCTGACTTCTGCAGGAAAATTTCACAAAGTGCTCCACAATGGCAGTTTGCCCACTTTGCCGGCACTCCATGGGTGAAATTTAAATTTGCTGTATCACTAATAGCTGGAGAGCTCCTCCAGCCGTCTGGAATATATCCATTGGCGGCTTGTTTTAAGTGAAATGAATATCTTGACAGCCACTGCACCAGAATATTTATTCTTCTTCAGCTGGGATATGGTACTTACCGCAGTCGCTGAACCCCCCTCTTGGCTTGCTGGCCTGCACCCCTTCCTAGCATGGTGTCAGTAGAGATGAAGACCATGGACCCTGCTATCATCCAGTCTATGTTCCCACAGCCGGGCATTAAAAAGGGCATGGTTATGGCAACATCAAATAAAACTACGGAAGCTATGCAGCAAATTGAATCTCACCTGTTTCATATAGAGCAGATTGTTCAGGCACATGACATCATGATCAGGGAACTCCACGAGGGGGGCTGTGAACACCAAAGATTAATCCAGCTACTGCTCCATAAAGTTGATGACCTAGAGAACCAGAGTAGGCACAACAACCTCTGGTTCCTGGGATTTCCAAAGGGGGCCAAAAGATCTGATGCAGCCTGTTTACTTCAAGCAGTGCTCCTGAGCTACTCCAATGCCAGGGACAGTTCCTGCTACAGACTGAAAGGGCCCACTGTACTCTAGCACCACAGCCTAAGCCAGGTGAAAGGCTCTGACCATTGTTCACCAGGTTCCTGGACTACCAACAAAAGGACGTAATAGTGACAACCGCTTGATCAGCCAGTCCAATGTACTGGCAGAACAACAGACTCTTAATCTATCAAGATTACTCCAAAGACCTGGCTGATCAGTAGAAGGCATATACTGATAGCTGCAAACACCTTCACAGGCTAGGCCTTTCATTCTCCCTCAGGTACCCAGCTACCATGCGGGTCATGCATAATGGGATCCTGCTTGATTTCGAGCCACCCAAACATCTCATGGATTTCCTCAGAAAGACTTGGCCTCAGGGGATGAGGTTCCCGGGACCACTGACCCCTGGTAGGACTGGCTCTCAGAGTTACTCCCAAGACCCCCTTCTGAATATGGATCCATGGACAGAACTGTCCCATTCAAATGGATCATGGCCTCTGTCTCCAAGGAACCCAAAATGTCAGGTAACCAGACAGCTGCGACAGGGAGACAATCCGTTGGTCTGAGCAGTACCTCACAGCCTGAGAAAAGGCGACTTGCACAGGATAATTGAGGATGCAGAAGAGGAGCTGATAGGAAAAAACAGATATGTATCTTTGAAATCTCCCTCCCTAATACATGCCAACATGTAACGGACAGCATCCAAGGATGTGGCCGACCTTTCTGATCCCAATGATGCATCCAACGGTGGGGAGAGAGAGAGAGAGAGAGAGAGATGCCAGCTTCTCTTGAACAATGAGACAAGCAGGCCCGTGGAGTGGACTGTAAGACTGCTGGACCACTTATACAATAGACCTGCAGCCCAGCTGGAGAGCCATCTCCTTTTTCTCCACCAACTCCCTCTACCCCAGGAGGCTCAAAATTGCTGAGGAGGTGAAAGACTGGCTCCAGATAAGTACATGGGTTCAATATAGTGTGGTGGGGGGAGAGATTTTCTAGCAGGTGGTAGGGTGCAAGACTTGTATCACAGTGTCGCTAAGGTCCTCACTGCGAGCTCTTGGCTTGGGGACATGCAAGGCCCTGTCTCTCCACTCTCTGTCTCTCTCTCTCTCTCTCTCTTCCTCCCTCCTACCCCCCCCATAGCAAGCAGATGGACTACTGAGAGTACAGTATATGTATACAGTGTAAATCGGCAGTGCCCATGCCAGCGCCCTGCACTGCTACCTGTGGGATTAGGAGGGGTCAATACTGAATTGATAAACCTGCCTAAGTATTATGCAGTCCAGCGCAGCCTGGAAACAGGTACTACAGCCATTTTGGCAAGGCTCTCCTATAAGCGGTACAGCAGCATCCATTTTACTCCCCGGACACAGATGGGGAATGACCCTCCCCACACCTTTACTTTTCTCCTGTTAATAATTTCCTTCCTGTTTAACTCCCCCAGATCTCTGATACCCAGTTGCATATATCTGGCAAATTGAAAAGAACAGGGTCTCCCCCACAGAGGAAAGGTCCCCAGCTGCTCTAGGTTAACGTACTTGACTCACCCAAGTGGCAGACAGCAACACTCCTTATAGTCCCCTCCTTCCTTGTCCCTCCCCCCAATGAGGCTGCTAACAACTCAGGCAGTCAGATGTTTTGTTCCCGCCTATATGGCTGGAAGGTTATGGGCTTCTTTTTTCCCTGTATCAACCACCATTCAGATGGGAGTAGGAACCCTCGTGGGAAACGCTTTCCCCCTCACGCATCTCTCTTACCACTGCTCATAGTAGGCACATTATATTACTGAGTATACCATGCAGCAGGCAGTGTGGTAGGTACATAAAAGGGGAGACCCACCCCTGAAGGGGTGAGTCTCCAGGGGGCATGGGCTAAGAATAGGGAGGAAGATTTAGGAAGGAAATGAGGAGACACTATTTCACAGAGAGGGTAGTAGCAAAATGGAACACCCTACCATAATGGGTGGAATCATGTAAATCTGTAAACAGCTTCAAAAGGGCATGGGACAGGGAACAGGGGAGAGTGAGGGTGGGGGAGTTGGGGGTGGCAGTGGGATGACAGAGGGGAGAGAGTTGGGCAGCTGCAAACTAGGGGTGCTGGCTGCATACTCGAGCAGACTTAGATAGACTGGGTGATCTGTTTCTGCTGGCACAGTCATATGTTCATATGTTCGTATGAGATGAAGGGACCTGGGTGGCAAGGGCTACCAGGCCGTGATTCACTCTTCTCCCACGGATGGCAGGCTTTGGCTTCTGTAAATAGTTGGTGCTCGTCAGCAGCAGTTATTAGAGGTTTTTGTTTCATTTTGATGTTTCAGAACTGTAAGTGTTCATGGTGTCGGTTTGTATGTGCATAGCTTACAGGTGGCAAACTCTCAGAAGGGGCTTTTGGTCTGGATCTGTTTCTTAGTGGCACAGGAAGGCTGGATCTGGCTTACACTCCTCTTTTTTTGCTTGCATACTATGTAATTTATTACACCAACAATGGTGTTGGGTGAGCTAATCCTCACCACTTGGAATGTGAGAGGGCTAAATACCTCTGTAAATAGCAAACAAGTGCTCTCTCGCATGAGCAGACTGAAGTCAGATCTGTCCTTTCTGCAGGAGATCAAACTAACCCCTACAGATCACGCACAATTAGCAAGAGAATGGGTAGGACATGTGATACATTCCTTGGCCTGACACAAAAAAAAAGGTGTGGTCATTTTAGTCAGCAAAAAGCTGAAGTGGACTCTGCAGAAATCAGAGGCAGACACACTGGTTGCTGGGTTTTAGCCCTGATGGGGACTCTGCTCGGACCCAGCCTGCTTGGGAATATTTATGCCCTGAATACGGATGACTCCGAGTTTTTCCACTCCCTGGCCCAAAGAATAAATACTCTTGCCCTAACAACTACCCCTATCCTACTGGGGGGGTTAGCCTCATGTTGGACCCCACCCTGGACAGGAGAGGGGGAGGCACAGAGCCACATCATAGAGGAGCAGCTGAGCTTTCCCTGCTGATGAAGGATGTGAATCTAGAAGATATTTGGCAGATATTTGATCCCAGAGACCACAACTACTCCTTTCACTCCCCGGTGCACAGTTCCCATAATTGACTGGACTACAGGCTAACTTTGGCCCCAATCACCCAGGCCTTAGTGGGCTCAGATATAGCCCCCATAGTAATCTCTGACCATACCCCGATCCAGCTTCATCTTCTGTGGGGGCCCCCACCCACCATCTCCCCATCATGGAGACTAGATCCACTATTCCTGAGAGACACAGGCTTTATAGAATGGGCTTGTAAGACAGTATCACTTTTCTTTCAGGAGAATTTCATGGATGACACCTCTCCTGGGAACACCTGGAAAGCATTTAAAGCCACCCTTAGGGGAATAATGAGGTATGCCACTGCCAACAGGCACACAAGGGGAAAATGACTAGTGGACCTGGGGACACAGCTCAAGGCAGCAGAGTGGACTTTCAAGGTCACATCAAGGGTCAGGGCAACATCTATGCTGGGTAGAGAGATAATAAGGACTAAGGATGGAGATTAATGACATTCTTACCCTTAAGACCGAGATCTCAATATTGAGGTTAAGGCACAAGTATTTGGAGGCAGGGGAAAAGGGAAGTAAGATTCTGGCTTACAGATTAAGGAAGCAACATGCTGAAAGGTCTATAGCTGGCCCCCAGGACACCACTAGACTAATCCAGACAAGAGGTCAAGATATTAATAATATAAATAAACAGTTCCATGGTACTCTGTACTCCCCCACCTCCCAGCTCCAGAGGAATAGACACTTTCCTGACCCCTCTTAATATCTCCTCAGCTCACACCCCAACAGGCTGCCCAACTGGATGCCCCCATTGGAGAGCAGGAAGTAGTCACAGCTTTAAAGACCCTCAAGGCAGGGAAATCCCCTTGAGGGGATAGGTTCCCAGTGGAATTATGCAAACATCTATTCCAGAAGATAACCTCCCTGCTGAGTCTAGTCTACAGTGAGGCACTAGAGAAGGATATATTTCCCACCACCCTTCAGGAGGCAGTGATAACCATTCTCCCTAAGAAGGGCAAGGAGCTGATCAACCCAGCTAGTTACAGACCTATCTTACTTATTAACATGGACAGCAAGGTGTTTGCTAAGATCCTTACTCTCAGACTTAGTCCCCTTTTGCCCAGGTTTATCCACCCATCTTAGGTTGTCTTTGTTCCAGGCAGCTATAGCGTTGACCACATTCAGTCGCTGGATAAACATAGCCTCAGTTGCTTGAATATCCCAACTCCCTCTGGAGCACTGGAGGTAGATTTTGAAAAAGCATTTGACTCTTTAGAGTGGGACTATCTGCAGTCAGTACTGCAACATATGGGGTTTGGGGAAAGCTTTTTGAGGTGGATCCAGGCTCTATACGCAAGCCTGACTGCCAGTATTCTTACTAACTCCCTCCTTTCTGGCCCCTTCCAACTGGGTAGGGGCACCAGACAGGGGTGCCCTCTGTCACCTCTTTATTTTTTGTCCTGGCTGTGGAACCTCTTGCAGTGGCTATTAGACAACAACTAATAATTCAAGGGATTACTATAGGGGTGGAACACTACCCCACCCTGATGTACCCTGATGACCTACTGGTCCCCCTTGCAGATATAGGGTCCTCCCTGGGCCCCCTTGTAACACTTCTTGCCCAGTATGACAACCTTTTTGGACTCACTGTAAATCAGAGCAAGACCAAGGTGCTCCCTCTGAATTCCCTCTGCCAGGAATCCATGATTACCCCTTACCATCTGAGATGGGCCCCAGAGGGCATTACATACCTAGGCATACGATTCACAGGTGACATCTCCAGGCTTTGGGACCTAATCCTCACACCTCTCTTATACCAAATCCATGCTAAATTAGAGAGATGGAAGTTGCTCTGCCTAACTCTGGCTGGGTAAATTGGTACCATTAAGATGGTGACCTCCCCTAAATTCCTCTGCATCTTTTCTCACTTAGTGATATATCTCCCCCGAAGATGGTACATTCAGATAGGCAAGCTGATTGGAAACTTAACATGGGAAGGGAAAAAAAACAGATATGGTCACCAGAAGCTGAGAGTGCACTGGAGGAATGGGGGATGGAACCTGCCTTGGTTTGAGGGATACATATTGGCCTACAGGGCAGCACAGACACTCAAATGGTTCTTCCCTCACACTCCTTCCTCCACATAGTGCCTGAAGATAGAGGAGGTGCAGGCTGGAGTACCAGTACTGTTCTATCTGCTGTATGGGGTCCAGCTGAGTAAGATAACGGGACACCCCACTATAGGACCCTCCAGGAAATACTGGAGGCTGGATCATAGCAGGATGGGCGCTAACCCTACCCCTCCAACATTTACCCCCTTTTGGAGGAGTCAGCTACAACAAGTGGGTAAGGAACTGATACTGTGGCCACACCAGGTACAGAGAGGGGTGTCCCATATCCACCAGCTTCTCTACCCTAGAACTACCCAGGTGGCCAAATTTCATGACATCCAAGAGCTATACCAAATTCCTAGAGCTGACTTTTGGAGGTATTTGCAGATCAGAAGTGCAGTGCAAACATACCTATGTCATTGTCCAAAGTTCCCTAAACCTAACCACCTGCAAGGTCGACTGACCATAAAGAAAGGGGTGGCAAGCAAAATATATGCAGCCATCAATCAGAGAGAGCATCTCAGATAAGATGCAGAACTCCAGGGTACAGTGGGAGAAAGTGCTGGGTAGGGACACCTCCAGCCAGAAGTGGAGTGCATGCTGGACAGCAGGATATCCTGACCATAGGAGTTGGATGATACAGAATAAACTCTGCATTTTTGGTACAACCCTCCCAGGGCTTTATTTGTGGCCAAGCTCCTACTGTATGACCACTGCTGGAGATGCTCGGGGTTGCCAGGTGATCTCCTGTATATTATCTGGTTCTGTCCGTACCATAAAATTGCTATGGGCACAAGCCCTGGCACTCACTCAAGCAACTCTGCTCAAGCAGGTCCCACAAATGCTGGACTTCTGGATCTTGTGGATTCCATCCGACTCTCTGCACATCTCCCCACCTGAGAAAAGATGGTTGTCCCTGCTGGGTGTGCAGGTCAAGTGCCTTCTGCTTATCAAATGGCTATCCACAATCATACCCAGCTTTGATGAGCTACTTAACTCTCTTACTGCAATGGCATCCTTGGATAAAACGATGGAGAGGGTAGGGGACACCTTAGCCAACTATCATGAGAGCGGGGCACCATTTATGGCCTATCTGATTGCTAAAGAAGGAGTTGGCTGAACCCCTGAATACTCCCTTTGCTGTACAACCCCCCAGAAGGGTTTTGGCTCCTCGGCTGAGGAAAGACAAGTCATATGTATGGAAAAAGATACCAGTTCAGTAAAGTTTTATAACAAAATGTGTACACCATGCCAACTATGATGCTTTGTGGTCCCCTATATCATTAATGTTTCAGAGCAGAAGAGTAATAGGGGAACATATTCAGATTCCCATTGTGGGCCAAGCTGCCATGAGGCTTCACCACTAGAGATATAGAGAACTTAAATTTCGCTGGTGAAGTGCCCACAAAGTGAACACTTCACATTGTCATTCCACTATATGGAGTGGCCAATATGAAAGGCTCACTGCACCTTGTTTCTTCATGTTGTCATTCCACCTTAATGTGAAGTAAGGTGAAGTGCCAACAATACTGGCAGCCCTCCATACACACAGTCACCAAAATGAATGTGCATCCCCAAAATGTTATTGTCTAATGTCCAAAAAATTCCCCAGTGCTGAGGAAGTGAAATGAGAGCATAACAAGAAATGCAAAGCCTCCCAGATTTAATGGCGTACTTACTCATGCACACAGTGGTCACACACAGTCACCAGAATTAATGTGCATCCCTAAAATGCTACTGTCTTTTGTCCAGAAAATTCATGACTCCAGATGAAGAGAAATGAGAGTGTAAAGTGGAAAGAAGTCTCCATTTAATTCATGCCACACTCAGTCATGCATGCACACACTCCAATAAGAACAACAGTATGTCCCCTGCTGCTGCTTTTGGAATTTCATGTAATGCTCCTTGACCTAACCGAGCTGATGCACAGTGTCTTGCCAAAAGATGTGCTAGAAGGATGACCCAACCATTGAGTTAACCATCCGTGATGATGTGATAATGCTGTTGATTGCCCAAAGTCTGCTGCACTGACCTCCAACAGGAAGGATGCCCTCTACGTGTACACTAATACTACCCTTGGCAAGTTAATGTACCTGGCGCCATCATGGTTTTCCACAGAACCTGAGTCTACCTTAAATGTTCATATCCATTATATATATATATATATATATATATATATATATATATATATATATATATATATATATATATACTGTATATATATATATATATATATATCTGTAGAGAGAGAGAGAGATGTAATCACTATTTTTTTGGTTTTTTGTATCACAGGTCATGTAGTCAAACTCAGATGTACATTTCTTGGCTTGATGGGTAATTTTGACATTGGAATACTGTCAAGCCAGTGAAGGCAAGTATTATTTGGGCAGGGGGAGGGTATCATTTAAAACAAGCATTTGTCAATGCCGAATGTTTGCTTGCTGGCATTGGCAGTGGTAGTGTAGAAGTTACAGAGCTGCGTAATAGGAATGGCAGTGAAGTATTGAACTGAAGCCAACTCCACCACCACCCTGCAGAGAGTGACAGGCATTAGGGTGTGCTTTTGGGTCGTCAGGCATAACGGCCACGCCATTTCACCACACCCCACCCTGCAGACACTGACAAGTGTCACGGTGTTCCTTGGGGTCTTTGGCCCTTATGCGCACCCCATTTCATTAGGAAATACGGTGAGATAGGTGCAATATAGGAGAATGGGGTGAACTTTGGGGCTGAAGAGTCCAAGGCATACCTCGATGCCTCTCACAGACTGCAGGGTGTGGAATGGTATGAGCATCACAGGCAAGAATCCCAAGTCACACCCCTGATGCCTGTCATTCTCTACAGGGTTAGGCGTTATGGTTGGAAACCCTACTCAGGCATTCATTGGTATTTTCACTCCAAATTTTCAACGCTTTTTGTAGACCCCACCCCATGAACAGGGGAATATCAGTTTGTTAGCCGAAAGCTGCTTATGCACAGTGACTACAGCATTTAGCACCACAGGTGCAAAAACATTCCGAACAGGATGTAAAAAATGACAGCTGTACTGTTCATGGGGAGGTGTAAAAAATGGCAATGTTGCAAATCTGTAGTAAAAATATTTAAAAAAATGGTGAAGTCACGAACGTACATAGAAACTGTGCAACGCATACCCGCAATATAATTAGGTTGGGGAATTTTTACAGTAGATTGTCAACTCGCATTTTGGTGCCTCCAATCATGAACAGTGTCACTGTGATTTTCTTTATCTGTGCCGAACAATGATTTCCCACAGCGACCATGCATCTCTGCGCTGAAAGTGTGAAAACACACTTCAGCCATGTTGTGAAAAATGACAGCTGTACTGTTCATAAGGAAGTGTGGAAAATGCCACTGGTGAAAATCTGGACTGAAAATATTACAAAGTCATGAACTTACGAGGGTGCGTGGAAACTGCGCAATGCTCACTCGTAACACAGTCATTTTATGGACTTTTGTCACCAAATTTTCAACATAGCCATTTTAAGACCTCTGCTCATGAACACTGTAACTGTGATTTTCTTAATCTGTCCTAAACATTGCTTTCGCACACCAACAGCACCATTGTGCGCTACATGTGCGAAAACACATTTAGGCGACATATGAAAAATTGCAGCTGTACTGTTCATAAGGAAGTGTAATAAAATGGCAATGTTGAAAATCTGGTGAAAATATTAAATTGCAAACTTACGAAAGCATGCATAGGAACTGCGCAACGCACACCGTGAAACAGTCATTTTTAGGAATTTTTTCACCAAATTTTCAACATAGCCATTTTAAACCTCTGCTCATGAACAGTGTCACTGTGATTTTCTTAATGTGTCCCATACATTGATTTCGAACACCGACTGCGCCATTGTGCTCTACATGGGTGGAAACACATTTTGGGTGAGATGTGAAAAATGACAGCTGTACTGCTCTTAAGAAGATGTGGTAAAATGGCAATGTTGGAAATCTGGAGTGAAAATATTGAAAATTCGAGAACTTACGAGAATGCAGTGAGGAACTGTACAATGCACCGAAAAACAGTAATTTTAGGAATTTTTTCACCAAATTTTCAACATAGCCATTTTAGAACCTCAGCTCATGAACAGTGTCACTGTGATTTTCTTAATTTGTCCTGTACATTGATCTCGCACACTGACTGCGCCATTGTGCGCTACATGGGCGGAAACACGTTTTGGGTGAGATGTGAAAAATGACAGCTGTACTACTCTTAAGAAGATGTGGTAAAATGGCAATGTTGGAAATCTGGAGTGAAAATATTGAAAATTCGTGAACTTACGAGCGCGCGTAGGAACTGTACAATGCATGCTCGAAAAACAGTAATTTTTAGGAATTTTTTCACCAAATTTTCAACATAGCCATTTTAGAACCTCAGCTCATGAACAGTGTCACTGTGATTTTCTTAATTTGTCCTGTACATTGATCTCGCACACTGACTGCGCCATTGTGCGCTACATGGGCGGAAACACATTTTGGGAGAGATGTGAAAAATGACAGCTGTACTACTCATAAGAAGGTGTGGTAAAATGGCAATGTTGAAAATCTGGAGTGAAAATATTGAAAATTTGCGAACTTATGAGCGTGCATAGGAACGGCACAATGTGCGCTCGTAAAACAGTCATTGTTAGGAAATTTTGCACCAAATTTTCAACACGGGGTATTTGGTACCCCTTCTCACGAATTATGACACTGTCATGGTGTTAGTCATGTCCGAGGGGTGATTTCGCACAGTGACTGTGCAGTGACTGCGAAATCACCCTTCGGGCCCGAATAACGCCATGACAGTGACATCATTCATGAGGAGGGGTCCCAAAAACCCCATGTTTAAGATTTGGTGCAAACATTCCAAAAAATGCCTGAGATATGCAATAAAGTTGAAAACCCCTATCTATCCCATTATACAGCTTACCGGCATTTCCTCAGTTCGCGGTTGGCTTTGAAGAGTGCAGACGTGTTTCCGGTCCACCGATGATCGTCGCGGCTCCGGAGGTAAGTATGGGGTGAGGGGGTGGGGAGGCAGGTGCGAGTGGGTGGGTGCGGGTTGTGGGAGGGGGCAGGGAGACTACGTGGGACCGTTTTTTCTTTACAGGTTTTTTTTTTCTATGACTACGTGGGACGTTTGCCACGCTGGGGTGGGCTCCCAGCATGGCACAAGGACGGTTGGGGCGTTCAGCCGACGGGGATTGGGCACCCCTGTCGGCCAAAGCATCACTGCCACGCTGGGTGGGCCTCAGCGAAGCACCTTGTAAATGTGGTGAAGCCGACGGATTGGGCACCCCGGCCAGCGATAGCATGGGGGAGGGAGACAGTGAAGCCGACGGGGATTGGGCACCCCGGCCGGCTATATACCATCGAGTTGCCATGCTGGGGGCACCCAGTGTGGCATTTGGGAGGCTTGGGGAGCGAGCACAGTCGATGGGGGATTGGGCACCCAGTCGGCTATAGAGTGTGTGCATGGGGGCAGCACGCAGTATGCATGCATGTGTGTGTGTGTTTAGGTGTGTAGTGGGAGCTGCATGAGCAGGCGATATCTTATCGCTGCTCACTGCCGTAGCTCCCCTTCAACTGTATGCCACTGCATTTTGGAGCTTGTCATAGACAGCTCCAGCATGCATTGGCTTACAGGGGCCGCGCCTGCCAACACACTGACTGAATTGGAGGAGGAGGTGACACACCTCCGAAATCTCGGATGATGGCACTATGTTTCTTGCACATGCGTGCAAGCAAACATAAAAATGTAAAAAAGATTCATCAATGTTTTGGTCATCTTTACAGGTCTTCAGTGTATCATCAGAACTGAAGAAAAAAATGAACCGATGTGATTCGTGAAGAATGTGCTTTGTCTCATGATGAGTGTCTGGTGTGACATGATGAATGATAATAAACTGTACAGGAATGCGAATACCTGTGGCTGTACTTCTCTGACCTGTACCACACAAAACTACCTGATTTGAAAACTCATATCAATGAGTGCAATGGTGACTGAAGCGGAGACCCTGCTTACTATGAAACAGACTTTCATGGAACTAACTACAAAACAACTTGCAGTTTTTTTATTCAGGAATCATGACTGTGAAGATGAAGAAAGCAATTTGTATTGTGAGTGACTCATGATGATTGCTCTAACTTAAAAACGCACATCAATGAGTACAATGTTCACATAGAGATATGCACCACACCAGTACTCTGAAGGGAAGCCAACCAAACAACTGTGACTTAAGTTACAGACAGAGATTGAGCCCTTAGGAGATGCAAACTCACAGACATATTAAGATTGCGCTGTGTAGTCAAGAGATGAAGACACAAAGGCACAACACCTAACCAGTGCTCACAAATCACAAATCCAAATCTGAAAAAGAATACCTTTTGCCAGTTGGGGGGGGTAGTGCATGGCAGTAACAGTCCACTACAAGTGAAGATACCACAAATCAGTACAAAACATTCATACAGGTGCAGTGGATAGCAGGTTCACACTGCTGCAATTACTCTGTGGCACAGGAAAATAAGTCTGATTTCATGGCACGTGTCACACACGCACACTCACACACACACTACACTACAAGTAATGCATAGCAAATTGAAAACTTCAGTATTTTTATTTTTTATATATTTAGTTTTTGTTGACCGGGTAAGTGCACTAGACAAATTCTGCCTATTTTCAGGCACGACCCGGGGGAAGGTGATACAGATGAATGCCAACTGATCTTGAAGCAGATTAAGCTTTTTGGTGATATTTTTAGCGAATGGGGGGAAATTTGGCCAGGGCACCGGGGAAAGTCCCCTACTGAACTGTAGGGGGAGCTGCTGTTCAATGCTAGGATGGCTACTTAACCTGACCTGTTGACTAAGATGGATGTGGAAGGAGCAGGGGAGAAGGCCTCGTCCCCTGCTTTAAATTTACCAGAGGCTGAAGAGTTTTTTCAGGATGCTGAAAGATTTATTACCATTCCAAAGAGTGAGAATGAGTACCAAAATGGGCTTCATATTTTGGATGAAATAGGCGATCAAAGTGCTGTTGTGATAAATAATGCTGATCCTAAAATACCTACAAATATAGCAAGGGTGCATATGTTGCAGGCCTTATTAGAAAAGGAGGAAACTCAGTTCCAAAGAAAGAAATCAGAATTAAAAGCCGCTATGCATCTACTCGAGGAAGAGAATGCATTGGAGAATCAGATCCCTGCGGTTACTTTACAAGGTACACAAGTCCCAAATGACACTGCATCACCAGACTCAGGTGCAATTTACCATAAATTTCCATTATCATAGACTACTGCCACAGTTTTTTCCTTTACTGCTCCAGGACATTCAAAGCATACAAATGTACATAAGGAATTTGTGCAGACTGTAATAGGGCCTAAAATACAGCCAGGTACTACTGACCAAACTTTAGTTAATAACCTGATACCTCTCAGAGTGACCGGAGATTTCCAGATGCTGGCGAATTATGTGGTACTTTGTACTGCTCCTTGCGCTGAAAAGAATAGCAGTAGTGTGGGGTGACCTATCATAACGAATTCCGAGCTGGATAAGTGGGATGTCACAGAACTGATTCTGGGGACAGCCTTAGAAGCAAAACAGAAGGCCCTGAAGATTATGATGATTTAGGGACTGTCGAATGCTGATGTTAGTAAACCCTATGGGAGGGGCTAAGGGATTAATGGAGGGTACTCCAGGTAACATCCCCAAAAATCTAGAAGGGCATTTATTTTTTATTTAGCTTTTGTTAACTGGGTAAGTGCACTAGCCATAAAATGACTATTTTCAGGCACGACCTGGGAGAGTACAGACATGCAGAAACTTAACAGGATAACAAATTATAAGTGCTTTACATACAATGAGTTAGAGAGGATACAATATATCTTAACATACACAGTAAAGCGTTTTACATACAATGAGGGCATATCCCGGACTGGATGGCAGAATCTGCCTTGGGGGGGCAGGCTGGAAATTGAATCCTGAGGGCCATTGGTACCCAGATCTGGATTGGGACCCCACACCTCTATCGTAAGGTAGCCCAGATTGGAAGCCCCTAGTCAGTACAGGGCACGACCAAATGAATTCTTTGGTTGGTGTTCCACTGGTTGTTCCACAACCTGTAAATGATCATGATGACCTTCAGGGCCCCTCAAAAGAGACTCTGAGTGGGGCTCCACGTCACTCTCAGGAGAAGGATGGGAATAGAAAAAAAATATTCTGACTTCTTTCAGAAAACAGAGGCTGCACCATGAAGGAATATGGTCCATAGCAGATACAAAGGGGGTCTGGACATTCAGCTATATACTATGTATACTTCATATACTATGTTGGGAAGCAGCTACTAAAAGATTCCTTGACATTCACCCCAGCTGAGGTGTTTGCTTTTATTAATATTTCAGGAGAAGATAATTATGTCAGCTTTCGATCTCTCCACCTGTTGGAACTCTTTTGGACTTGCTATAATCAGTGCAAATTTTCCCCACACCTCACAAAATTTGTGACCATAATGTTTTGAAATGAGGGTGTACATGTGGATGATATTACCCTGTGGCTACAGTAATGTTCTGTACTAAGTGCCGCAGAAGTGATTTTAGATGCTGAAGACTTCTGGATGTGGGGGTGGAAATATAAGGTGAAGCTGACACAAAATGAGGATAGCACTGTGCACATCCCTATCTGCTTTTTTCTTGGTAGGGACAGAGGTGTCTCTTTCTATGCTGGGCAACCCAGAGCATGCTGCAAATGCAGCTCAAGAACTCATTTATCTTATGTTTGCGATAAACCCTGTTGTGGCATTTGTGGGGAAGTTGGGCACATCAGCAGGCAATGTTCTAATTACACCAAAATGTTCCTTGTGTGATATGTCAGGTCACCTTTATCATGAATGCCCTTGGGCTTCCAGAAACAAGCCTGACAAAATGGATCCAGATGATCTCATCTGTATGGCTCAACAGGTGGCGAGACCGCCCCCAGTCAAGATTCTGGCCATTAACAACTTGAGTATAAGGCAGAGACTCCAACGGATCCTGACGACCAAGAGGGAGAACCATCTGTAACTCACCTCCCTGATGCAATGCCTGTGGAGAGGGAACAATATCAGGACAAGGTAATTCCTGTAGTACAGCTTCCAGAGCATACCTTTTGACCTGCTTTATCTGACCCCAGTGACCTCCCACTACCCATGACCAAAACTGAAGTTGTGGATGGTTTATTAATACCAGTGTGCTACCCAGAAGTATCAGCTGAGGACCTAGTACAGCAATTTCAGCAACCTGGGAGTCCATCCACCATGAGACGAAAATCTACATGGAGTAGCTCAGCAACCTCTGGAACTTTTAATTTCAGCTCTGAAAATCCTTTTTCAGTGCTTAAAACACAAGATTGGGGTGATATGGACATGGAAGATAAGGACAGTGAGTCCAATCCAGGTTCTACAGACACCTACAAAACTATCTGATATAGATACTCTGGGAAGAAAAAGAAAAGGAAAAAATGATGGTTTGAATCACTGGACTATGTAAATGCACACAGTAGCTTCTCTTAAGGTTTGTAGCTTATTGAACCATAAGAGACGGTTCATTGCATTTCAAACATTCCATGACTATAAATTTGATGTTTTCTTTTTACAAGAAATTTGGATGTGTTCTAATACCCAGCTACAGTTATTTAAGGCTGAATGGCCACGGGGGCCTTCCTATTGGTCCTTTGGGTCAGATAGGATAGGATAGGGATCCTATTTACAGGGTTCAAATTTTCACTAATGAAACTCATTGATCTGATCCCTGGCAGAGTCCGTATTTGTATGGTATTTGGAATTCCCAGCCCAGTAGATTTATTAACGTCTCTGGTCCACAATCCAAGGCAGAGAGGGACAAGATGATTGAACCAATTCAGCCATTTTTAGTGACCACCAAAATTGTTTATTTGGCCAGAGACTTTAATTGTACTTTAGCCACAAGGAACATTTTCTCTCAGGAAAAAAAAGTATTGCGACTCTAATATGCTTTTTAAGTGCATCCCCACTGCAGATTTGATTAACTGTTCAGACTACAAAATAAGAGGTCCCACTTTCACATATCAGAGGGGGCAATGCACCTCTACTGTCGATTATATTTTTACAAGCAAATATCACCACACTAGTACCTTGTCTAATCTCCTGTTAGAATTTTCTGATCATTTATTATTAGTTGGGTCCTTTACAGATTCCTCGACTCCACAGTACCATGCCAATTGATGGAAACCTAATTCTTTAGTGCTCCAGGATCAGGGGATACAAAGTTCCATTAAAGGACTTATAGTAGCCAGTCTGTCTGTGTTGGATCTTTATGATGATTTGGGGGATTATGGTGGGATACTAAACAATATTTTAGAGAATTTTTTCAGAAATTTGGGAAAAGGAAACCAGGAATTCCTTTTTTTCAATACCTCAAACTCCAGGCACAATTACAACGGTTAATGACAATTGCTTCTGGCACAGAATGGAATGTCTCTGATCAAATTAGCAAAGAAAAAATAGATTTACTTAAATTCCAATGTGATAGGGCACAGTCTATTAAGGCAAATTTATTATACGGAACTCAAAAAACCCCACAACTCGACCCCTTTGAAATGTGTAAAAATAAAAGAGAAGCCTCCATGTTTCATGAATTACGTGATGACCAAGGTAATTTCACCACAGATCCTTCTAAACTGTATCACATAGTAGAGAATCATCTATGATCCTTTCAGGATCTAAGTCCACCGGATAACATTGGCATCACAAGGTACCTTTCACAAGTTAGAGTTATTCCAGATTTTCAAAGAGGCCAAGATCTTATTAAGCCAATTTCAATTCTTGAAGTCCAACAAGCCATTAAACTGTCTAAAATTGGATCTTCCCCCAGGCAGGATTGCCTACCTTTTGAACTATATAGACTATTCAACACTGAGCTGGCACCGGGGTTGGTTCAGGTGTAAAACTGTCTCTTACAGAATGGTCCTATCCCTTCATTTTTCAATAAAGCTCTTGTTATTTTTCTTCTTAAAACAGGAAATAGATCTGAGATTAATAATTGGAGGCCAATAACCCTCTTGAACACAGATTTTAAATTATCTAATATTTTGAATTTGCGTTTAAAAAAGTATGCTGCCATAATGATCCATTCCCAGTTTTGTGGCTTGCCTGAGTGGAAAATTCAGCAGGCCCTTATTTTAATAAAAGACGTCATTAACTATTATAATATGCATAGTCATTCTGGGTTTTTGATATCATTAGACCTTAGTAAGGCTTTTGATTGAGTGAACCATGACTTTCTGTTTCACACCTTACATTATTATGGCGTTCCACAGGTCTTTGTGCTGTGGCTACAGAGGCTGTATTCTCAGGTTTTCTTAGTCCCATTGTTTTATATAAGGTTGGGAAGACAATACGCATTACTGAGGGAGTCCATCAGGGCTGCTCCTTAAGCCCACTTCTGTTTTTTCATTGGACCCCCTGATTCGACACATTCTTCAAAATGCTTCTCTAACAGGAGTACACGGTTCTTGGCAGGATGATGAGCTCTGGATTCTGGCATATGCCAATTATATTTGCCTATTTGCAGAATCTAGAGATAGCATTTTAGCAATGCTTTCTGAAATTGGTTTATATTCGGCTGTATCTAGAGCAAAACTAAATCTTAACAAAAGTGTTGGCTTTGGCTTAGGCTTGGAAAAACTAACAGTGGTCCCTATTAATAACATATTATTGGTAACCGCCCCTGTAAAAATTTTGAGATTGTACTTTTCAGGAGTTGATATGGGTTCATATAACTGGGATACAGCCCTGACTACATGTGAATTTAAAGTGCACAGATGGAAGAGGTGGAAATTATCTAAATTAAAACGTGTTTTGATTATAAAGAAATTTCTAATTCCAGGCTTATTATATACAGGGATGGTTTTTCCTTTATCCATTCATATGGAGAATAAAATTTATAGCCTGTTTCAATTACTGTGGGGTAGTTGGTTGAACCCCATTAAAAGAATATACACTTATTTACATAAGGATAAGGGAAGGTTGGGGATGGTCGATCCAGTGGTTTTCTTTCATGCACTTTTTTTGTTCACAAAATTGTAAGTCAGCCCTTCAACTGCCAGAAGCTCTTACCAAAAAATAGTTGCTAAATAGTTATGAAGGTTTTTTTTCAGGTTTGGAAAGAAGAGATTCCCAAACAATCTAAATATCTAATTTTCCCACTTACTATCAGACATACTATTGAAAAACTCAGAAAGCAGCATCTGGATGAGGATACCATTGGTAAATTGTCCTGCTTCCAGTTATATTTTAAGATAATGACAGAACATTTCCTGACTCAACCGGTTTTTAAACACTGTCTTGAATCTGATAATATGAAAGTGCTACATCTTTTAAACACTAGACGTATTCAGGAAAAAATGTGGGACATTGTGTGGTTGAGTGTATATGGCAGACTAAACATTAGGGGGGACAACAAGCATAAGACTCTGGAAGAATTATTTTGCCCCTTTCCTGATCATGTAGCTATGATTGAAGATATAAATAATTTTTAATATCATGTACATACTCCAGTAATTTGTGGATTTATTTAGCTAATACCTGGGGGTTGAAGTGGATGGCTAATTTGTCTTCTGCAAGCATAGCTTTGGGTATGTATCCAATTACCCTAAAGAATTATGATAGCAGTTTGTTACATGTGTTCTTTGCGGTTCTGAAATTTTATCTGTGGCATGCTAGATGCCAGTGGGTTCTACAGCAAAAACTGTTGTTGTATGATACTTTCAGAATTCTATGTGAAAATGGTATACAGGAGATTTATGAATATGAATTACATCATAATCCTAGATCCACAGTGTTTATGTGGTGGAAAAAATGTTCTAAATTTATAAAATTTAAATAATTTATGCTATAGGTTATAAGATGGGAAATGGGGTTTGTATCACTTGTCACCATTGTATGTGTTATGTAATCCTTTTATTTTTTTCTTTAATTCAGTTCAGGTGGTGGGATGAGAAATATTGTCTTTGTTTCAGGAATTGATTGTATGTAGTTAGACTGGATGTTGGGATTATGTGTTATCAATAAAATACTCCCCATCTCATTCATAAGGGGCCGCTTTTGGCCCAAACATGATGGAGACCTCAGAGTTGTCTGACAGCTGCAAGGAGCAGCATGCTGGAAGTTCAACCTCTGTTCCAGTGAAAGTTCTCCAGGAGGATTACAATGTAGCCCAGGAAGGCTTGATGGATATAGAGTCAGAAGACTCATGTGAAGAATAACTGAGTGATGTGGGGCATGAAGCTCTAGCAATGGCTCAGGAGGACATTATACAGGCAAAGAACCAGCACAGGAGAGAGACAGATATGAGGAGAATGATTCTATTCATGCTTCTGGCTGAGGATGAGGAGCGATACATGAAGAGAAAGGTACCAGAGAAACAAGCAGAGAATGGTGCAGATCACAAGGATGAAGATGCACAGGAGGGGTCTAGCAGTTGTGGGAGCCCTGCAAACACAGAGAAAAATGTGAAAGCATCATGGCTTTTGCCTGCTCAAGAAATTATCAGGCAAGTATTTGGATCTGCGGTGGAGCTGGGCGAATTATAACCGCAACAGTGGTCTCATGAGCGTGCGCTACAAGACGCTGGATGGAAGCAGGGAAAAAAGGGTCAGTGGCTACCCAACTCTGACACAGCTTTTTTGGATACAGAATCTTCCCTGGCTTTACATTTTCACCAGAAGGATTTGACTCATGTTACAAGACAGGAGTCTCAGGTACAGTTTGCAGATTCAGGTTTTGATGTTCAGGGTGAGGGCCACCAAATCATGTCACAAAGAGAAAATGCTCATACAGATAGCCCATATCATGGTACAAATACAAAAACTAACTTTAAGAAAAATAATGTGAATGAAGAGGTGAATGTAGTGGATGACACAATAATTAAAGGGGGAGACAGGAGAGATAAGGGAATGGGAAAAAAACAGGCATATGGGACCGGAAAGAAATAAAGAGGGAAAAAACAAAGATAGTTGCGAAAATAAGAATTCTGACAAATCAAAAAATAAAAACCACACAACTCCTCAGGACTCTACTGCTTTTCATGAAGCTCAAGATGAAAATCCTCGTAGGAGTCCCTCCCCTCATCATAGGCCACAAAAACCAAGATTTGCAGATTTGTTCTCATCAACTGCCTCTGCCCCTAGACAAAATGCCATAAGGCTGTGGTATAGAGGGGCTGGATGTCACTTCAGATAGGTACTATGTGGGGAAAACGTTAGTGAAAGAATCCATAAGATTTGTTTCTTCGGAGGTATACACCTTGATCCATATATCTGGGGAAGAATCCTTTGACACTAGTTTCAGGTCCCCTCATGCTCTTGAATGGTTTTGGATGAAATATAACCAACTGAGATTTTCACCACTATGGACCCCCTTTTTTTGCATACCTCTAACAAAACCAACCATAAAATTCATAACTGTCATGTTTAGAAATGAGGGGGTACATGTGAGCAATATAATATATTGGTTGCAACAGTGGTGTGCGGTCCTAAGTGCACCAGTAGCTGTTATAGACAATTAATTATTTTGGACTAGGGTATGCAAATTCTAGATAAAATTGAGGCAAGAGGTTGAAGGTTTGGTACACCTGCCTAACAGTTTTTTCATTGGAAGAGATAGTGGGGTGTTATTTTATGCCGGTCAACTGAAGGCTTGTCATAAATGTGGAAACAGGTCACACCTTGCAAGCATGTGTAACAATGATTCAATGTGGCATCTGTAATGAAATTGGCCAGATAAGTCTCCAATGTAAAAACCAGGCAAGATGTAACCCGTGCAATGAGTACAGACATATCTTTCACAGCTGCCCATGGGCAGCACACAACAAAAATAGAAACATAAATCAGGACGATATTATCAGGAAAGCACAGGAAAAAGCAACTATACCACCATCTCCCTCACATCCTCCTCAGGACAGGTCCCCCCCCATGAAGATTTGGAACCTGAAGAGGGTGTTGAAGTGGGACAAAATACACATAGGTGTTAAGGAAAAATAATGAGCAGATTGGATAGATCCAGAGGATAAGACTTTGGACAAGGACCAGAAGCAGACAAGGCCAAAGCCTACAGAGGAGGGGCCATCACAGCAGGTCAGCCTTCCATCCTGTCCATAGTGGAAAACACCTTACCCCAGAAGAAGTAGTTTAAGAGCACAAAAGTCATCTGTGACATCAATTGATATGGACAATCCATACAATGTCCTAGGGTCCTTGAGTGGAGATTCCACGGATTTGGGAGATCAGGACTCGGATGATTCCTCCATACAATCTAACCCCTCCCCCCGAAAAATCAGAAATGAATAAAAGAAAGCGATAGGGAGAGGCAAGATGAAGAAAAAGAATAAATCCTAAATGGGGTTGATCAGCCTGGATAAAAAAAAAAAAAATAGGATAAATGTATTTGTTTTTGTCTCTGCTTTTCTTCCCACAAACATGGTATTTTCTGTGTTTGCTTTGTTTTGTTCTCCCTTTTAAAAATAATCATGACTGCCTTCACTATATTATTCCTAAATGTACATAGCATTTTAAATATGTACAAGAAAAGAACTGTTTTCATGTATCTGCATGATAAAAATGTAGATGTGACGTTTTTACAGGAGACCTGATTTACTACAGCATGAATAATTGAACAGGTTAGGAAAGAGTGGGTATGGGAATCATCTTACTGGTCTTTTGGGGGAGGACAGTGTGGATGGGGTAGGTATTTTATTTTCAGGCCCGGGATTTATTTTTCAGAAAATTATAGCTCTCATATTGGGGAGGGTGATTATAGTAGATGGGATATGGAAAGTTAGGACAAGCAAGTTCATAGGGGTATGTGCCCTGCAGACAAAGGCTGATAGAGTGCTGCTTCTGTAGAACATGCAACTTGTTTTTGCTACAGCAAAGAATGTATATTTAGTAGGTGATTTCAACTGTACTCTGGATGTGTTTACCAGAAAGGCTCATGGAAAGAAAGTATATTGCAATTCCAAAGCTCTAAACTATTGGGTAGATAAAGCAGAATTATTTAATTGCAGCAGGAAGGCAGTCCCTGAGGTAAAGCATACTTTTTATGAAAGGTATGCTATTTACACAAATAGATGATATTTTTGTCTCAAAGAAGGTAAAAATCAAAAATATGAAAGGGGTACCATTGGAATTTTCAGACCATCTTGCATTGCATACATTGGTTACACTTATGACAGGAAGCCCCCCAAGGTATAACAGGTGGAAAATGAAAATGAATACAGAATTCTTAAAAGGGAAAGAGGGGCAAATAGAGATCTTCGACATCCTTATTGATAAAGCATCTGTGCTATCGCTATATGATGACCTGGGGAAGAGGTGGATCGATATTAAGGTGGATATCAGCGAATGGTGCCAGAAACAAGGGAAGAGGAAAGCAAATAAGGACAGATTAAGATACATAAAACTCAGGACACAGTTATTCAAGCTATTCACCATAGATTATGAACAGAAAATTGATTTAGGGGAGCAGATAAAAGTCAAATAAGAAATGAGGGTTCAATACAATAAAGCAAATTCCTTGCAAGCAGAAATGACTTATGAAACAAAAAGAACCCCACAAAATGAACCATACGATGCTTGTCAGGTAAGTGTGGAGCATGTACATTTCACAGACATAATGGATAATAATGGAGTTAGACAGGACAAACCTCAAGATATATTAGAGATTGTAGAAGAGCAATTGTCAACTTTTTCACAAGCAGATACATTTGGCGAAATAAGGATGAAGGCATATTTAGAAAGATTACGAGGGGTTGGGGGTGATGCACCACCTGCAAAAGATTTGGAGAAAGATATTCAGGACTCAGAGGTACTTACAGCAATTCAAGCTTTAAAACTTAACATAGCCCCAGGTGAAGATGGCATACCAAACTAGTGGTATAAGCTATTTCTTGTGATCATGGCAGACTTTCTAGGAAAGGTATTCAGGTTTTTACTGAAACTCAATACTCTACCAAAAAATAGTGATATATTTATTTAAATCAGGAGATAGGGAGCTTATAGAAAACTGGAGACCAATATGCTTGCTAAATGCTGATTTTAAAATACTGGCATTTATGTTACAAACTTGTTTAAAAAAATTGCAATACAAGTAATACATCCAGTTCAGACATGTGTCCTACCTGGTAGACACATTCAGAGTAATTTAAGTATCATAAGGGATGTGTACCACGATTGTGAAGTTGACAATATTCCAAGCATTTTATTATCGTCAGACCAGCAAAAAGCCTTTAATAATGTGTGTCATGAGTTTTTGTTTACAGTTCTAGCCATATATGGGGTACCAAAGAAAATAATCAAATAGATAAAAATACTGAATAATAATGCATTCATTGTCTCAAATGTGGCAGGACAGCAGGGGAAATGTTTCCAGATAAAGAAAGGGGTGAGACAGGGATGTCCACTCAGCCCTCTGCTGTACTTATTCAGACTGGATCCATTCATTAGCAAAATACTTTTAAAGACAAGCATACAGGGCATAAGAGGGTCACAGGACAAAACTGAAGTAAAGATAATTGCATAAGCAGATGACATTTGTGCATTAATTAAAAATGATGAAGGAGTACGAGGGATTTTGCAGGAAATGGAGGATTATTGGATAGTATCTGAGGCAAAATTATATATACAAAAAAGTAAGATTTTAATTATGGGGGGGGGTCCCAAACTAGAATTTTAGGCTTTAAGGAATCTCACATACCGACAAAAGGGGTCCAGGGATATGGCCATATTAAACTGGGAAAAATCCTTACATGTTGGAGAGAGTAAGGTCAAGAAGTGGAAGGGGTGGAAAATGTCAAAAAAAAGAGGGTTCAGATGGTAAAGGAATTTTTACGGCCAATTTTTTATATATATATATATATTAGCACCATGTATCCCCTTCCAATAAGTTTGGAAACTAGATTTCTTAGAGTCTTCTTTCAACTCCCATGGGGAAGCAGACTAAAATCCAATTAAATGGGAATTTACATATCTACCAAATACCAAAGGAGGAGTGGGTATGATGAACCCAGTAGTTCTTTTTTTCATTGCATTACCTAAGCAGTGAACATTAAACCATTATTTCTAGTAAAAAATCTCTAGTCGGGGTTTGGGTATCTCATACCATCAGGAAAGTATTAAATATATGAGAAAATCTTACGGTACAGATTTTTATTTATTTATTTATTTATTAAATTCTCAGATTACAAATACCTTTGAGCAGAAACTACTCGTTTACAAAGGTTCCACGCCAAAGGATGAGGGTCAACATACATACAGAGGTAGTAAAAGAATGCACAATAAACAACCAAAACAACTAAAAGAAAAAATAAAGATACTCAGTTATAACATACTTTGAGATAATATTCATATAATGAGCAGCTTGAGTAGGCAGCTGGCTGCAGTAACAATAAGAGATAGAGGGCACCATAGACAGTTAGTATTGCAGGTGTGCGACCGGGAGAGGAAGTTGGCAGGCTAATGGGCCACTGTCCGATGGTGGTGGAAAATGTCTTGTACCAGTGGAGATGTGAAGCAGGAAAGGAGTCACAAGGAAGGCCCAGTGCCAGAGGGAATGAGACTGGGAAAGGGCGGGCTGTGAGACATGAGTGAGCTGGGAGGTGTTTAGAGAGATCTCTGTTCAGAGAAGCAGTCACATTGAGTGGTAGAGGTGAGGTAAAGCTTGAGATTCCTTTTGAAGGGTCCAAGTGTAGTAGAGGGAAGTGCTTCTTTATTGAGGAAATTGTACCATTGAGCGGCTCTATAGATAAAGGACCGCTGGCCCATGGAGGTACGACATCTGGGAACCTGAAAGGTTAGAGATTGGGCACCACGTGTTTGTTGAGTGCCACTGTAGGTAGTAAGGAGTGAGCTAACACCAGGTGGCATGAGACCAAGGAGAATCTTTCTGGTAAGTAAGCAGGTCTGGTATTGTATTCTGCTGCGTAGGGATAGCCAGCTGGCCTGTGCACAGAGGTCACAGGTGTGAGTTTGTTGGGCTGCACCCATCAGTAGTCTACAGGCTTTGTTGAGAGCAACTGAGATCCTGGGGAGGGCACTTGTTGGGGAGGCAGAGCCATAGATGGCAAGGCCGTAGTCAATGATAGAGGTGACAGAGCTGTAGATGGCTAGTTTAAGGGCATCCGGAGGCATCAGTGCTTGTGTTTGTGTAGTAGTCCAATCCATATATTGGTGGTCTTGGCAACAGTGTCAATATGCCGAGTGTAGGAGAGGGTACTATCCAGGGTAATACCAAGGTACTTGAACTCCTTGACATGTTCAGTGGGTTCCCAGCATGGTTCTTGATGGTGAGGGACAGAGAGTTGTGCCTGCTCTGCCGGTTACAGAAGGACATGGCTTTAGTCTTGCTGTGGTTCAGGACAAGTTTATAGGAATTGAACCAGTCTTCGATGCGCTTGAAGTCGAGCTGCAGCTGGGATTCAAGGACTGTAATGTCATGGTGGCTGGAAAACAGGACTGCATCGTCTGCGTATAGTAATATTTTTTGGTGGCAGGCACTGGGGAGATTGTTGATGAAGAGGGAGAAGAGTAGAGGGCCCAGAATAGACCCCTGGAGGACTCCGGAGCAGACCGGTTTCTCATCCGAAGAGATCCCTGCAATCCTTACACATTGCATCCGATTATCAAGGTAGCTGGTGAACCATGGAAGGGCATCACTGGAGATCCCAATGGAGGACAGTTGCTTGAGCAGTAGGGGGTGGTTAACTGTGTCAAATGCCTTGGTAAGGTCTATAAATACTGCCCCTCCACAATTCCCTTGGTCAAGCGTGGCATGGATGAAGGTTGTAAATTCCAGTAGTGCAGTGGTGGTGCTGTGCCCTTATCTGAAGCCATGCTGCTCTGGGCACTGTACATTGTACTTATCCAGGAATTCAACTAGTTGGTCCGATACTATTCGCCCAGCACTTTGGATAGTGGGGGGAGAGTGAGATAGGTCTGTAATTGGTGTGCAGTGTCCTATCTCCACTTTTGTGAACCCGGTGTGACGGTGGCTCTTCCAGAGAGGAAATGGCCCAATCTAAGCGAGAGATTAAAGATCTTTGTAACTGGTTCTAAGATTTCACCGAGGACTTGTGCCAGCAGTTTCAGGTCAAGGGAGTCACCACTGTACCCTTGTTTGCCGATGGCCTTTTGAATGTATTTTCTAGCTACTTGTGGTGGGACCTCCTTAAAAAAAAACTTTGGGGTTGTACGTTCTAGTTGGGGGGTAACTTGGGAGGAGCTGGAGGGGAGGTCATTGAAAAAATTTGGTGGAAGGACACTGTCCAGGTTTGCAAATGCATTATTAAAAGTGCTGGTGATGGTACCTAGGTTGAGTGTAGGAGTGCCATGAAGGTTGAGCATAGTGGGTGGTGCTTTAGGATCCTTGCCTGTGAGTTCTTTCATGTTGTTCCAGAATTTGTTTCCCTGGCCCCAATAGTTGGCCAGAGCCTCTTTGTAATAGCTGTGTTTAGCATTCCGTATTTTCTCAAGTGCAATCATTTCTGGCTGCTTTGTATAATTGTATGTTTACTTTATGCTGAGTTGCACCAGCACAATGCCAGAGGTGGTCTCTGTGTTGAGCAGAGTTAAAGGTCAGTAGTAACCCAGGGGTTGGTCTGTCCTTTGACCTTCATCTTTTCACTGGTGCATAGATGTCACAGGCTTCATTGAAATGTTTGATAAATAGGTCCAGAGCTTTGTTGGTGTCATTGAGAGTCAAGTACCCAGTTCAGCCTGGTTAGATGGGATTTTAACAGCTGGAGGTGCCCTTGTTTGATAACCCTGGCATAGATAAGCTTGGGAAGGGGCTTGTGGTATTTGTTTGACCAGGAGCAGATGACAGGCGAGTGGTCACTTATAGTATCCAGGAGTACAGAAATATTGGAGATGCATTCAGGGCGGTTAGATAGAATCCAGTCTAGAAGCGTAAGGGAGCCTGTCCTATAGTTACACCTAGTGGGGGCATTGACCAGTTGAGTTAGGTGATGCGCCATGGCTGCATCCTTATAGGTAGCGGCCTCAGTGGAGAGCCAGTTAATGTTAAAATCACCCATGATTATGGTTTCAGCATTATGTTGCTGGACCCTTAGATATTCCATGATGCTATGGAAGCCAGCAGCCTGGTCTCTTGGGGGTAGGTAAACTGAGATGACAGTGAGTTCCTTGTTATGTGCACCAAGGAGGATTTTGATTGTGAGGACCTGAGAGGAGTTGCTCAGGCTAGGGGATGGGATGATGTGACCCATAAGGGTATCCTTAAGATAGATGGCACAGCCCCCGGCCCGTTTAGCAATCCTGTCTTGCCTGAAAATGCAGTAGACAGGGATAGAGACTGAGGTATCAGGATTTTAGTGTTTAGCCATGTTTCCACAACTGAGAGGACATCAGGGTTGTGCTGTAGGATCCATGTTTGGAGGGAATCAAGTTTGTTGAGGATGCTGCAGGCGTTGATGGATGCCATGGTAAGTGTCCCTGTCCTTCTGCTTAGTGCCACTGCTGGCTGCCCAGGTGGTCCTGGGTTGGGGTGAACATTTCCTGAGAGCAGGAGCAGCATAAGGAGAATTTGTAGGAGAAAGGATTTCAGCATCTTGTAGATACCTGGTGGTTAAGTCATAAGCCAAAAGAAATTATCAACAGCTGAGGTTCAGAGTCACAGAATGTGTTAGAATTCCTGAAGGTGATGAACTGTGCCTGCGCATATGCAGGATGTGAAATCCTTTTGTCTGCATGCTTCTTTGTCATTCAAAGAGGCTGTTGAAAAGCCCACATACAGATCATGGAGCAGGTCAGACGAAAATGTGGATCATCGGTGATATACTGTATGGGTACCACATTACATGAAAAGCTCTTTTCAGAAGCTTTACAAATGGAGGATAACTAAACAGATAATGTTACAACATCCTAGGAAACAGTTATATATAAAAGTTCTAAAAATTTTAGGACCACAAAGAACAGATTTTAAGCATTGCCAAGAAGGATGCCAGGACATTGTATTTAAACAAATGTCTGATGGTAAGATCCCAGCATGAATGTGGGACACGCAGTGGTTGTGTGCTTGTAGGAGGTTGGGGGGGTCAGGGGAAATCATAAACATAAAAGCTTGGAAGCAAGAATGTGTTTATACCCAGAGTGTGCTAACATAGTGGAATCACAGGAACATTTCCTAATCAATTGTTCATATTCTACAGAATTTTGGTCACAACTAGCTGTCATGTGGAAAATGCCATGGATGACTAAGGTGACATACAAAATGCTTGCTTTGGGTGAATTTCCCCGTTACCTGAGAAAGTGTAATCAAAGTACCTTAAGAGTGATGTTTGCTTGCATAAAATATTATCTTTGGCAAAGCCAGTGCCAGTATTTAGTTTAACAAAAACCCATGCCATGCTAGACATTGTGCAATATGTGTGAATCTGCTTTAAGGGAAGTGTATAACAGAGATGTAAAATTGCATCCAAGAGCACGAGTGACAATGTGGTGGAGGGGATTTTCTTTCATTATAAAGTAGGCATGATTTAGAGAATATAGAATGCATAGTTGGTTAGATATCATGGGGATCAAGGGGCATGGAAATGTGTTGGGGTGTTTTTAAATGCACTAGGGGGATGGTGATGGGGTTTCTTTATATTTCAAGTGTTGTTCTCATCATTTTTTCAGTTTGTTAATTGAGTATGTCATGTTGGTATCAAATAAAAATTTCCCCTACTCTTTTTGAGAAGTGCCATGGGATCTTTAACATCCACCTGAACTACCACAAGAACAGATAGATGGGGCATCCGTTTGACGTCTCATCCAAAAGATGGCACCTCAGGAGTGAAGCACCCCACTCATGCTGCACTGCAGTGTCAGTATTGGGATATTAACCCAAGTGCCTGGTGTGGGTATAGAACCCACAACTTTCTGATCTCCTGGCCTCATAGACGAGTGTGCAACCTGCTGAGCCACAGTAATATAACCAAATCTTTTAAACCAATAGTTCTTAGACTTTGTCACAGTGAGCCTCCCCAAATCCATGGAAAAGATTTTGAGCCTCCCCCAAAAACTGAAATAATCTTGGGTCTCCCCAAAGAAAAATAACATACTGTAGTTTGTGCAGTGCACCATGAATAAATGGAAACCCCTTTGAGTACTTTGCTCACATTCAGTTCTGTGTCTTATACTGAGATGGAACCTTTGAAAAAAAGCTCCTGTGCTCAAAGGCGTTATCTGAATAACAAATAAATAAAATAAACAAATATTATTATTTAGCTTATTGTAACCCCCCTCCCTCCACACACACACACACACACACAGGCCAGCTTACTTGCTCCACCATTTTCATTCTTGAACCATTGTTTTCCCTTGTTCAGTTCCTATATGGGTCAGACTACTTTTTCTTGTTTCCTTTCTATATGAAATAACCTTCCTATGTACTTTGCCTCTCCCCCTCCTAAGCAACTTCTCTGGGATTACTTTGCTCCATCCTGCTATTGCTCTTAGCACTTCTATGCTCAGCCCTTGTATTTGGGCTAACCTGCCATCAGTCTACAATTTGATCAATTACCACCACTCATTATTAGTTTATTGTTCATATTGTTTGCACTATTGTTCTTTGTGTATTTCTTGATTGTTTTGCAGTTATCTTTTGAAATGTATTCACTCCCTACTCTTCCCCGGGTACACTTAAAATGAGCCTTGGCTCATTCACCTTCTCTTGTCACCAATTAGTAAATAAATACATAAAATTTACCTACAATTATGCTCTTTAAGTTTGCTTCTTCTCTTCACACAAAATATATACAACTCAAAATTTAAATACAGTACTTTTTCAGACTTGCTTGAGCCTCCCCTGGAATAGGTTGGGCCCCCACCTCCCGGGAGGCTGGCCTCACCATTCGATAACCCCTGTTTTAAACAAACTGAAATCATGCACTACTGCATCACAACAATCAGCAAAAAAAAGTCAAGAATTGCTGAAAATATTACTGAGTGTACATTAACACAGTTGTACAAGGAAAATATAACCAAAACAGAATGGCTGTCATATTCTCCCAGTTTTAACCTACCTCCACCACAGTTACCCCCCCCCCACCAAGCACACTTCAAGTGTTTGTCAGTACACAGACTGATTGTTCTAAATTAACATTCAAAATCCACACACAGACAATAAACACTCGATGATATGAGCACAGGAGGGTTTCCTACAATCGATATACTAAATTCTGAGAAGAAAACAAATGGCTCAAAAAGGCTTTTTCAACAGCTTTTAGAGGATTTAAATTACAGAGCTCTGAAAGGAAACTGTCTGCATCTTCTACTACACACACACTCCACAGAACTGAGGCTGTGCAGAACAATTTTGAGCCCATGTGACCTGCAATCCTATGAATCACTGCAAAATTCAACTTGGAACTCAATAACAAGGCGAAGAGATGCAAAGTACATTGATTTCAATTAACTTTGCCTTAAAATTGATGGAGAGATGGTTTGGGGAAGGCAGAATAATGCAAAGTCATTGGTTTCAATGGACTTTGCATTCCTCATTATGACGGAAAGTAGTCCGCTCTGCATTGTGGAGTACTCCTCGGATTCCACATTACTCCATGAATCACTTCACAGAGTGAATTTTGCCCGCTTCGCCCACCACTATTCACCACTTATGTCTTCAGTACAGAGGTCTCTCTCCCCGGTAGGTATAGCTCTAATATAGAATTTGGTTTAAGACTTGCTTATACTAAAAGTGAAGTTACAAATGCACCTCTACACTACTAGTGTAACAGGTGAGAGGCAGATCAGATAGTCCTTCCATGTCAAAAAGCACAGAAAAGTATGTTTATTCTTTTGTACTGTTTTAAGTTGGAAAAGCAATAAAAAAAAGTTTATAACAAAAAAAAGAGAAAGGGATATTGTACCACCACTGCCCTTCTTGAATACACTGAATTCTTTCACAAGGCTTTAGAGTATGGTCATCTTGTGGGGTCTATTAACATAGACCTCACAAAGGCATTTTATACAGTTAATCAATCACTCTTTTACTCAAGTACCTACCCACCCTTGGTCTCTATCAAGAAGTCACAGGTTGGTTCAAATGTTACCTTGAAGGCAGAACCCAAATGGTATAAATACATGATATACGCTCTCTTAATCACCCTATATGGTGTGGTGTTCACCAAGGCTCTACCCTTGGCCCACTCTTATTCAACTCCTTTCCAAAGGCATATCCCACCAACTGGCTTCTGTATGCAGATGATGCTGTACTCTTCACCTGCCAGTCTAATCCCCTATCCCTCACCTATAGTTTGCAACAGAGTTTTTTCTGCAGTTGAAGCCTGATTCTCTAAACATAAATGTAACCCACCCCCACTGCCCCCCTACTTGTTTAACTAGCAGGGCTGCTCCTCTCACCACATGGCACCAAAGAGAGGGATGGGGGTTGTCACTATAGTTCAGTTTACTAGTACATCTGCTTTTTAGCCTACCATACACAGGCAGACAGACCAAGTGTGGCAACTACCTGGTACACACCTGATGAGATCATTTACCATGGCCACCAACCTAGGTCCCTGGGAGAAAACATGTGCTCACAATTATGCTAGGTTTGTACTTCTGGTCAGGGGCACCCAAGTAAATCCAGATACAGTGGAAGCAATAACAGCGCTGTCCAAACCAGGTTGGGATTCTAGAGTGTGGCTTTTATTCACATACACAGAGAATAATCACAAAGTGAAGATGACCCCCCCCCACAGGACTACTCCTACTGGTAATGCAGATTACTGAGGTACAGACTTCCTGAATTCCCATGTAGCATAGGCATACTGAACACATACACAGCGAACTCTTAGGTTCTGAATTACACAGCAAAATCTCTGGTTCTGAATTAGGAGGTTGATACACATGGCCAGAACTGGTACATTTCCTCTTGCTTAGGCACACATGGCCAGTACTAGTACACTTTCCCATATTTCGTGAGCAATTACTGGTGGCACCGTCGACCACCAAAAGCACACAGGCTGAAAGAGAATCCAACCCATGTCTGGGTAAACTATTTTCTTCAGGCACTGGCCAAATGTACTGAATGAAAACACAGGTGCCCAAACTGAACCCAGAGAGGTAAACTGGTTGCTCGAGATGAGGGGGTCTCCCACCTTTTGCTTCCAAATTTATACTCGGCTATTCATTGGGTTAATAACACCCTCATAGAAAACTTGTAGATGCTATCTTGGAAAGTCTTTCACACTTAACATACTACATTACACATCTCTGAGGTGTCAGAAAGTTAAAAGTTCTGTAATTGGCACTTTCACTAGACCCCAACTTCAGCAGACACTTTTAAACAGAAAACAGTCTAGGTGACAGGATCCCTTTAACAGAGAAAATTCACCACAAGGAATGTAGGTTCCCCAGGGCTTTTCCATACAAAAGTCACAGGTATTCACAAAGTAGTTTAATCTCAGGCAGCTTCAACACAGTCTGGACTGGACCAGAGGATTGCCCCATAATCCTAGAATCCACCCCATCCCTCTTGGGATGGGGCACTGGGAAAGCCACTTGGCTTGGTTTCCACCACTTCACCACTAGGCTGTACTGACTCACACTAAGGTGAGAAACAAACAAAAATACTACTGGTAGCTCTCTAACAGAGCTGAAGAGAGGGGATACACTACCTGCAACCTCCTTCACTGACTCCAACTGCAGACTGCCTGCACTGTAACTGAACATTCCAAAGCTAACTCCCTGCAGCTAGCTTGAATGTGGCTTATGCTGCTGTGACAGTTTCATGATTACATCATCCTCCAGTTCAGCTGAGACTGAAACCAGTGAATGACAGTGTGAAATCCATTTTACTGGCATTTAACTAGCTGCCTCTCCCTGCCTGCCACTAATTCTAATGGGATTCTAGTAACCCCTGGGAACAAGGGCGTTTCATAAACTTATCCTGACCTATAAGAAAACCAGTGTGATGCTTTTCGCCAGCCCACACAACGAGTACCAAAAGGCCCAACTACATATTATAAACAATCTCAGCTCTCCCTTTGAACAAGTCTATAACTTTAAAAGTATCTAGGTATTACCCTTGATAAGCCATCTTTCCTATCAGGAACATATCAATGCAATATCCAAAATGTTTGCATTAGGTTTGGGCTTCTTTATGGACATAGGCATTGCATGACCCAAGAGGTGCTCCAGTTCACCCTCACTATCTCTATCCTTTCTATTATTGATTTTGAGCTTATTATCTATGGAGCTGCCTCCAACTCTTCTTTTAGGAGACTAAGCATTGCTCTTAAGGCATGCTGCCTCAGCACTGGTTCTCATTGCACACACACACACACACACACACACACATATGTGGCCTCTTTACTGCAGCAAACTGGTTGAATCTTCATGGCAGTCTTTTACCAAACTTGCCTATTTGCTAAGAAGATTAGTCTTGGGCTTACTGTCCCATCACTTATACCACTTCTCCATAGGTCCATGAACTTATGCCATACCAGAAGCACCTCCATTTCTATATTCTTAGTCCCTTTCTGCCATACTGCAAAGGCCAGGAGAACAGTTTCTGTACTGAGCTCCCAAATGGTTAAACAACCCCTCACTTGAACTTCTGGCCATCTCTAGGTTGGGACCTATCAAAAATCAATTTTAAACTGTATTCCCTGAAACAGAATGGTTATGATTGCCTCTCCTACATTACCTGACTCTCTCCTTCCTACCTAACACCTATCTCCCTCCTCCCCCTATTTCTTCCTCTACTCTTGCCCTTCCTTTCCTCCCTACTAACTTTCTTTTCCTTTCACCGGTACCTTCTTTCTAGTTATCGCACCTCCACCCTCACTCCTGATACTCCCCCATGGTTTATAACTACCTCACCCAGTCTCCCCTTAGAGTAATGTGCCCCCAACCACCTAGTTCCTTTCCTGTTCTACCCTGTACCCTTCTCCCAGTTTTTTTACATAGGCTTCCTACCCCCTTTATACCACCATTGAAAGTCCTCCTTTTCCTTTCTTTGTTTCCTGCTTCTTAGTAAACGTCCCTCCCTTTCTACTTTGTTCTGTTTCCTTCAACCCTCCTCCTATCCACTCTGCACATAGTTAATTTCTAGGATTTAGGACCTCTCCAGCACAATGCCTCTCTCGAGCTGCTCTAACTCTCCTCACCCCTCACCCCCCAATCTAGTCTCCACATACTCCCTTGCCCCTGCTCCTGGCTCTCCTCTTATATATCCATAACAAGGTAATTCTTCCAGCTGCTAAATCAATGTATGTAAAACTGGCACCAATGTAATTCCTGAATCCTTTGCATCTTGTTCATTTTAATCATGTGCCATGTAATTTACTGGAAACTTGTAATACTTAATTTGCATTTTCTTTTGTCTTCACTATTGTACTCTGTAACCAAATTACATTTGTTTATTGTTTATTTTTATTTATTTATACATTTATTCACAATTCGGATTTACAACCTTTGAGTCAAAGACTCATTTACAAAGGCACCTTGTCAGAGGGAGGGTAGACAACATATTGGTGGAGTAAGACAGTGGAGAACAATACAGGTGAGATACAAAAGAGTATACAAAACAAGGCATTTCGGTGAACAATATAAGTTAGATACAGAAGAGGATACAAAACCTAAGCAATTTCAGTGACACAATGGAGCACGCAGGTTACAGTGCATAGTGAGCAGGCTACAAGAAGCTATTCTAAGTAAACTAGTAGATATGTAATACTATAAGAGACTAGGAGTAGTAGGTGGTGGTTGCCTGGGGGGTCTATGTTTGCAGATTGGGTCAGAAACAGCACTTTCGGTAAGGCCCTTTAATGGGCATTTACAGCTCCGAGTGTCAGTGAGGTGTTTGCGTAGGGTGATTTTGAAGGGTCCGATTTTGGAGATGTTAGTAATGTGCATGGGGAGGGAGTTATACCAGGATGGTGCTCTGTAGTGGAAAGACTTTTGGGTGAGTGAGGTCCTGGCTCTTGGCACCTGGAAGGTGGCTTTTGTTGTGTTTCAGGTGATAACCGAATGGGAGGCCCATTTAAGGGATGTGGCGACTCCTGGGGGGGAGGGCCAAAGTAGAGTCTTTTTTGCTAGTATACATGTGTGGTATTGTAGGCGTTCTTCAAAAGTGAGTAGGTTTGAGGTGGAGAAGAGCTGGAATGTGTGGGTTCTGCTAGGGGCACCAGTCAGGAGCCTGCAGGCTTTGTTGATAGAAGTCTGGACTTTGGTGAGGGCAGTGGGGTCAGCAGCTGCATAGGTAAGGAGTCCATAATCAACCAAAGACAGGATGGAGGAGGTGATAGCCAGCCATAGGGCAAACTCAGGTAGGCAGTCTTTGTGGCAGTAGAGGAGTCCAAACCGGGCATTCATGGCAGTGGCCAGAGAGTTAAGATGGGCATGAAAGGAGAACGCTGAGTCAAAGGTGATGCCCAGGTATTTGTGTGTTGATACCTGTTCAAGGGGATGTAGGATGCTGGGGATGATGCGAAGGGGAGCATTTCTGGAGTTACTTTGGTGGTGCGCAAAAATCATAGATTTTGTCTTCTTGAGGTTCACAACCAGATGAAGGTTGAGGAGCCACTTTTCTGCATGGCTGAAGGTGAGTTGCAAGGAGCTCTGGAGTGTGAGTGGGTTGGGGTGTGAGGCGATGAGGACTGAGTCATAGGCATATAGAAGCATTTTGCCCGAGCAGGATCTGGGGAGGGTATTTAGAAAGAGACTGAATAATGTGGGGCCCAGGATGGAGCCTTGAGGGATCCCAGAGCATACAGGCAGGGCAGTTGATAGAATATAATTTATTTTGACCCTTTGGGATCTGTCACGGAGGTAGCTGGAGAACCAGGCCAGAGGGCCAGTAGTGACACCAAGCTGTCGGAGGGAGTCAAACAATAGTGGTTGACACACAGTGTCAAAGGCCTTGGATATCCTTAACAAGGTCATTCCTCCAACTGCTATTGTTCCTTGATATTGTTCTTTTTTCCATCATTTTGTGACGTGAAGTCTTTGTAAGTGAGCCCCTGGCTCAAAGGCTATAATTCCAAGATTTCAATAAACAAAAAATATTAAGCTGGAAACATTTAATGATACATAACAAAATAAAATCATGGTCAGAGTGTAAGTTACAGTATTCACTAAAGAATCCAAATCCTATAGGTAGGTGCAGTTAAAAATGATTTTCAATGACTTGTATAATCATCGGAAAAGAGCTCCACCTATTTTTCCAAATGAATTTGAGAACAATATGCATTACATTTAAAAAAAAGACAACTTGTTTGCTGAATAGAGATCTTGCAAAATTTTATTTTGCCAGCAAAATTGCTACAAAATTGTCAATTTCACAGAGAGAAATATTTCCCAAAATTGCGGCAAACTTTTTCTCGCATATGCCCCATCATTAATATTTTATTTTTCCTGTCCCTGGTGTCTAGTGGTCCCCCAGCTGATCACCAGATGAATTCAAGATCCCCCCCCCAGTCACCCCGGGTTATCCCAGGGCCCCCTCCCATGTCCCTGGTGTCTAGTGGTTTACCTCACCTAAGTCCAAAGAACCTTCCCCCAGTACCCAAATCAGGCAACTGGTACAGCACTCCCTCACTCCCACAGCTGGCAGCCTGTCTGAGCACTTCATGAATGAGCAAGTATGTGCTGCAGCATGCGCTTGTCCATTAAGTGCTTAGAGGGGCTGCTGTGGAGGTGAGTGGAGGGTAGTACTGGGGACCCAACTGGGGTACTGAGGGTTTGGGGGTTTGACTTAAGATAGGATGGGGGGTCCACTAGACATCAGGGACAGGGGAGGGGATTTTGGTTTTTGAAGACTGGGGCCAGGGTCATGCCTGAGGTGATGTGAAAATAACTGGGGTTGACTGGGGGGGTTCCTTACTTCAATTCAGCTTGTGATTGGCTAGGGGGAGCACTAGAAGCCAGTGACAGGAGAGGCGATTTCTTTTTTTTTTTGAGTATTGGATGCTGGGGGCCTGGGGATTATTCTGGATGACTCAGGGGGTCTGGAATGTGGCCAGTTATTGGCCTTGGGGGGATCACTAGACACCAGGGATGGGAGGGGATTGGGCTTTTTTTAAAGATTGGGGGCTGGTGGTGAAATTGAGAAATTTCACCCACAGATGGTAAAATCTAGATTTTGTAGTTGCTGTATTGGTCCTTGCAAGAATAGATCCAGAAGCAAATGATTTGATACCTTTTAATGGACCAACATAGATGTAACAACAAGAACAAAGTGCTCTAGCTTTTAGACCAAGCAGTGCTTTTTTAGAAGCTAAGTGAAATTTTGCCTGCAGGCAGCACATTTTGCTGGTTCGAGGGTGAAATTTCACCAACTCATAGGTGAAATTTTGCATTTCGCCCGGTGACATAGTTTGTGAAATGCACAAATTCAACAAAATATTTTACTGGACAAAATTTTCCAATTTCGCACAACACTATTGCAAAGATTGTTGGATACCTTACATTAACCATGTTAAACTGTTACAAAAATCTTAAAAACAAATGCCAACAGGACTTAGCAGAGGAAATTAATAACAAGTACTGGGAGAAAATAATATTATTAATAGGTATAAAAGCATGCAGAACAAGTCTACACAGTATAAAATAATAAGTAATAAATGATAAGTTGAATGTTGCTCATTTTGTACATTAGTATATTTCTCCATGTTATCAAATTCTAAGACTGCTGTAACTAGCTGTCTCATTGAATGCCTTACAATGTTATTTATTCTCTTTGTTTACACTTTGTACTACTTTTATGTTTTGTATTGTTCTTCACTCGATGTGGAACCTTTGTAAAAGAACCCCCAGTTCAAAGGTACTTGTAATCCTTGTAATGAATAAATAAATAAATAAATAAAATTTTAAACAGATCACATTTCACTCCTTTACATTTATCAAAAATGGGTGCTTCAGATTTATTGCACTGCTGGCATTGTAAAATAAAGGATGCAGATTTCTATCATACATTTTGGCAATGTACTTTGATTCAAGAAGAATGGAAACAAATTCAAATGATTGTGGGCAGGATTTTGGAAAAAGAAGTCTCTGTTTGGCAGACTGACATTATTCTGAATGTTTTACAATAAGCAAGAAGCTTGGACAAAAAAGAAGTCTCATTATTAATCATAGCGACAATGGTCATGAAGTGGCTTATATTAACATATTGGAAAGAGGATAATGTAGTTAAAAGATTTCTTATAAACAAATTCAGAAAAATATTCTTGGATACACTATATTATGACCATTTTGTTAGAAATAAAGATTTGTCAAGTGGACCATATGTCGTATGATTAACGTGGTACTGTAGATTAGAAGAGAGAGGTTTTTCCAATGAACACAATCATTTAAGTATGTAACTGTATTTTAACCATGTTAGTAAGCTCCATGCAATATAAAAATACACAATAGCTGTTGGTTATTTACTGATACCAGAAGACCCGTGTCTTTTCATCTTTTTAGTGCTATCTCAAAACCAAATGCAATGCAAAAAGTGTGCTTTTGTATATGTTCACGACTGACAACCCATAATAACATTTTTAATCACAAAAACAAATAAGTAATTGCTCAACATGGATCTGCAGCTTCACAGATGCTGGTGTGGGGCAACATGTACTCTGATATTCTCAAACAGCCTCAATAACATCTGACATCCACAGCTGCCCTTCTTTATGCACTGGTTGTCATGGGCACATATCAGAGAATGATCTAAAGTGCATCCTCTCAACTTGAATATCCTGTTCATCTTCAGTATGTTGCCACCAGTTGGACTGGGATCTACTGAACACCCTTGCATGTCACCTCTCCAGGTTCCTTGACATGGTCCAGTGTGAGGCCTAATAAATATACATTGACTCATAAGATATGTAATGCTGCTGTAGGGTGGGCATCATCCCAATTGACATATAGATAATGGTCATTGCTACCTTCGAGTGTCACTAGGTTCCCATTAATGTTTCAGTGGCTCATGAATGTGTTCTCTTTTTCACTAGTGAGGGAGGGTGTTTATATTCAGATAGTGGAATCAGTGTGATGCCTCTACCCAGAAAAAGATTTATGTGGTTCTACTGATATTTCAATACAATGCTCTGGGATGGTGTACCTGCCCACCTCCACACAGTGGCCTCCCCTTCCACAGCCCGCAAACAAATGGCAACCAGTTCCACTCAATTAGCATGCACTGTTACTCTACGCAGGCAATATGTGAAAAAGCTTTCAACCAAACACAGAATTTGTGTAGGGATGCAACACTGAAAAGAGAATAAAGAGTTAACTTTGATAAGGGGTGGATGGATTTCTGCTCCCCAACACAGGCCCAGCTTAAACCAGCATGCTGCACTGTGGCTGCTATTACATGTCCTGAACCATCAGACAAATAACAGTTTTTTCTCTCCTGGCTGCCACTTGAAAGGTTCTGCAATCCATAGCCCTTAGCACTTCATCTGCCCTTCACCACGATGCACAGTACACAGTACACAGAAATGTTGTCCTTCAGTACTGTAGGACACTGCCATCATTCACCTGCTACCAGTAATTCCCATATTAACTCTCTAGGGAGTTCCCCTATAAAGTTGTGGGTATTCAGTAATGAATCAGGGCAGACCCATTCACTGTTGCAGGTAGCAGGCTCGTGGTGATGCACTTTAAATTAAACAGTGACCATCTGCTCAAATGATTCCCAACCCAAAAACCTTGCAATAACTAAAATGGCATATCTCTAAACCTCATGTCTGAGACTGTTGCATATCCCTAGACAAATGGCCTAGGCAGAGAAGAGTGTCCCTACAACAATTCACTTTCCTTTAAGCAGGGTAAGACCTGAACTTATTCATCATTCTGACCTGGAGGAGCCTCCCTCACACTACATGGTCTCTCGATCTCTGTTTCCCAGTCCCACTTGATTAGATGAGCTACCTCTGTTATCCTACTTCACTCACTCTCTGTTCATTACTTCATGGTCTTCACCTGGAGGTTTGGTTGACCGTGAATGATCTGTCCACACTAACCTATATGCCAATACCTCTGTATCCTCAGGGTAGCAGCAGCTTCTTATCTGGCTATGTATGACACCTGCTAGCAAAATCCAAAGCAGTCTTGCTGCAGCTCCTTTTCACTCTTTCTCCCTTCCTACACTGGCATTATTTGCTATTGACCTCCATGCTAGCCAGCATGAGAATGCCACTCTTTCTCCCTCAACAAAAAACTGGGTTTTATTCAGAGTTCATTACACAGAGTCATACAGTGTCTCTCATTGCTAATTATGAACAATCCTAGACAGCAGTCTACCTTCTTGGGATCTTCTATGGAGTTGCCTCAGTGGCATCACAGCACCTGCTCGTCTTCTTAAGAAATGTCCAAATTCCATTGGCCCTTAAAGTTGTTAATCTGACCAGACAGTCCTTGAGGTCTTATTCATGATCAGCCATTGGCTGACAAAAACAGTACCTAAATCAATAAGTCCACCAGCAGTCCCAGAGTCTCTGAGCTCCCCTTTCAGGCTCCAGCAGAACAATTGGTTGGCCTGACTGGATAAAAGAGCACCAACATGGTAGCTGTCATGCTGATCAGGGGGCATGGACTCCAAGTGTTCAATTAAATAGGGCTCCTGCCCTTAACCAGCTCTCTTGCTAGTGAGTTATTTTCCTGTACCCTTAAATCTGAAGATGAATGGCCTATTCTGAATCAGCCCATTGTGTATCCCATGTAGAGCCCTCCCCTTCAAAATAAAAGACGCATTTATCAATGCTGAATGTTTAATTGCATGTATGTGCTGTGCAGGTATTTGATACTGACAGTGCACAGATGCAGATGCCTTGTGCAAAGAGAAGACTCTGCTCAAGGGCCCTGGACTTCTGTGCAGTGACAGATCTAAAGAATTGATTGAGCTGTCTGGTGGGCTGCAGAAGGGCAGGGATCTTTGGTCCCTGCCCTTCCATGTGACCACAAACAAAGACTCACAGGGCAAAGACTGTATCTGTCAGCCAATACACAATGCAATCTGCCACCTATGGGTGGTAAGATGCAGGGCCATATGCAAAGAGAACAGTTGTCTTCAGTATACGGTAAAAAGGCCCACGCAGACAACGCTGCAACTTCCATTTCTTGGCTGGGGCAGTGTTGCATAATAGCACCATTTCCCCCAACCCCACCCCATCCACCTGGGTCACTGAGCTCAACACCGAACTCAGCTCACTGGCATGGGTTCACAAAGCATGTCAAATGGGGTTAAGACTGGCAGTCCACACAATGGTTGTAAATAATTATCTTTTTTTTAATTTTTATTTTGACCCCAACTTTTCAAGATATTCATTTTATGATTTGCCTTATAAACATGACGTACCATTTATAGTACACTGACTGAAATCTCATTTCACACCAGAGATGTGAAAACACAGCTTGTCTCATTTCACATTTATTCGGTGGTGTAGAAAAATTGCTGTGCTAAACGTTTAGAGTCAAAATATTGAAAATTAACAAAGTTATAACTGAACATTGAAGTACTGTAATGCTCCATCATAATCTACACACATACGAACATATGAATCTGCCAGCAGAAACAGGCTTTACAGTCTATCAAGTTAGTCTGCTCAAATGCACAACTAGCACCCTTATACTGCAGCTGCACCACTCTCTTCCCCCCTCACCATTCCCCCATCACACCCTGTCCCATGCCCTTTTAAAACTGACCACTGTGCTACAGGTTACCACCTCCTCCGGTTAGAGTGTTCCATTTCTTCACCATCCTCTCTGTGAAAAATTGCTCCTCATCGCTCTCCGATATCTTCCACCCTCCAGCCTGAGACCATGCTCTCTGGTGTCCCCTTCCACTCCTTACCTTAAATACCCCTTCTGTTCCCATTTTGTTACTCCACTTCAAATATCTGAAGGTCTCAATCATATCCCTCTGATCCCTCCTCTCCTCCAGGGTGTACATATTCAACTCAGTCAGCCTGTCCTCATAGGTTTTGCCCTCCAGCCCCTGGATCATCTTAGTTGCCCTACACTGTACCCGCTCCAGCAATCTGTTATCCTTCTTCAGAAAAGGACAACAGAGCTGCACACTGTACTCCAAATGTGGCCTGACTAGTGACTGTCACAACCCCACTCAGCAGGTCAGGCCCTCTGCTCCCACAGTGCCAACCTCCAAGGGCAGTATTGTGAGCAGGTAACAGAACAGGGTAACCCTCCTGTCCATTTGTGGGTCCGAATCACATTTGGACTCAAGTTCTGGGGGGATTCAAACTGTGAACCTTATGCTAGCATACCCAAATGTACAAGCTCAGGTAATTCTGCTTTTTGGGGAATGCCAGATATCTTTTGCCTAAGGGCACCTAACCAGATATCCAAAATGAACCGTTAAAACTCTATGAAAAGACCTTAGGTATTCTTACCTTTTTCCCATTCAGTAATACCATTAAGCTTATGAGCAGTAGTCAACTTTAGCCATCTATACTTCACATGCAAATGAAAGAACTTTGAAGGCACACCAGACAGTCTCTTTAAAATAAGAGGTTTACTTAGAAAATGGATACAAATATGAAAAATGTAAACCCAGAACAATATATCACAAAACATGCAATCACTTAGAAGAAAACAAGGAAAAAGTACAAACATAAACTCCTACCACAATACAATTAGACTTTCCTATCTAATGTATATCCTTCTTACAGTGCTTATAGTAGATGTTGTTTCTAAGAGCCCACCAAGAAAAGTGTCACTAAAGATCAGACACAGAATAGCTTAAACTGTCTATATCTTCAAATCACCACAGAATGTTATGCTGGTCCAACTTTAAGCAGAATTGCATGGTGCCGAAAGGCTTCTCACCCAGTTTGCAAAGGGTGCTAACAGAAGACATAGACATGTGTTTCGTCCTACCAGGACTCAGCAGTATGCCTCATCTGTTTGACACCCCAGTGGAATGGACCAGCTACCCTATAGGTAGTGTGCCTTGGATATATTGTGGTGAACCCATTAAAATAAAAAATTTAAAGACAAAAGAACCTCTAAGCAAACACTGAGGCAAGGGTTACCCTAAGGCATTCGGCTGGGAAGCCAAGTTTCAAGAAAATACAACATCACACATGCCCCCACAATGCAAAGCATCATGGGCTGCATATGCAAATCACCACAGAATGTTATGCTGGTCCAACTTTAAGCAGAATTGCATGGTGCCGAAGGCCTCTCACACAGTTTGCAAAGGGTGCTAACAGAAGACATAGACACGTGTTTCGTCCTACCAGGACTCATCAGTATGCCTCGTCTGTTTGACACCCTAGTGGAATGGACCAGCTACCCTATAGGCAGTGACCCCAAATTTACAACATAGCTTTCTTATGTCCCCACCTCATGAACAAAGGTAGGGACATTTTTCAAATCCTTCCCAATAAGTGATTTTACAATGCAACCATTAAATCACCTTTTGGTCCGGATTTGCATAATTCTACCATCATTGTTCATAATGTGGGGTCCTAAAAAGGCCATGTTGTCAATTTTGGGCCAAGTTACAGTATGCAAAAATGACAAAGTGCTACATCAATGTCCAAACCCCCACTGAAATACATTGGAGAGCACTTATCTTAGTTTTTCATATTGCAATCAAAGGTTTCAGCAGCAAGATGTGCCTTTGATTAGAGAGTGCATATTCAACTTGGGACATGTTCAGGTCTGTGAGGGGGTGTGATGGGTATAGGGTGGTGGGTACAGAGTGGGTGCTTGGTGTGGAGTGGGTGATGGGTGTGTTGGAGAAGATTGGTGAGGGACTGTTTTCTGTTTTATACTGTGGTAGCCACAGACATTGCCAGCTATTTCCAGATATTTTGTGAAATTTCTGAAGAGTTTCTCTCTGCTTCCCCTACTGTTTAAATGCAAAAAGCATCAGATATTTCTGGAAATATCACAGAAATTTTGGGAAATAGCTGGCAGTGTCTGTGGCTACTACTGTAGGTCTAAAAACACACTGTGGTATGATTTTCTTTATTTCAGGGACATTCTAACACTGGGATTGGGTGCCCCAGTGTTGGGCTTGTATTTAGCAGCACTGGCGGTGGGCACATTGCTGTGGCCACCTACATAAAAGGAATGGGGTAGGTGACCTGGAGGGGATAGACTCTAAGAAGCAGTGCTGGGGATGGGTGCCCTGGTCCCCATATATATTAAAAATCTATACAAAGATTGAGAATGAAGGTGGGTGAGTGAGCTGGAGGAGAGGGGGAGAAAGAAGTGATACTGGGACGGGCATCCCACTTCATTGGTGTACTAGGAAGGTACTAAGACAAATCAATAAGAAAGGGAATGCATATGGACTAATGAAAAAAATGTCAATCTTCAGTAACATTGTACAAGACTGAAGTAAACAAGCATTTGTCAATGCCAAATATTGATTGCGCTGGTGTGTTGAGTTCACTCACTGCCCCTCTGTCACTCGCTCAGTCTGTTTCTCCTGGTGCTGCAGGCTGCTGATTTTTACTGTGCTCCTGTCTGCATTGGCACCTTGTTCTGCCTACTAAGAAATCTGCAGCTGTCCTGACAGAGCTGCGTTGAGGTAGCTCACTCCCCCTCTCTCACTCACTCATTCTGTTTCTCCTGGTGCTGCAGGCTGCCCTTTTGTACTGGGCTCCTGCCTCTGTTGGTGGCTTTTTCTGCCCACAAAGAAATCTTCAGCAGCCCTGACAATGCTCCGTTGAGCTCGCTCATTCCCCTTCTCTGACTGGCTCATTCAGTTTCTGGTGGTGTTGCAGGCTGCCTTTTTCTATTGGGCTCCTGCTTGCGTTGACGCCATTTGCAGCAGTTACAATACAGCTCTGCTGAGCTCGCACACTGCCCCTCTCTCACTCGCTCATTCTGGTTTTCCTGCCACTACAGGCTGCCATTTTGTACTGGGCCCCTGCGTGCATTGCTGCTTTTTTCTGCCCACAAACAAATCTGCAGCAGTCCCAACAGAGCTCCGTTGAACTCCCTTACTCCCCCTCCCTCACTCACTCATTCTGTGTCTCCTGCTGCTGCAGGCTGCCCTTTTGTACTGGGCTCCTGCCTGAATTCCGGCATTTTCTGCCCACAAAGAAATCCGCAGCAGTCACAATAGAGCTCCATTGAGCTTGCTCACTACCGCTCTGTCACTCACTTATCCAGTTTCTCTTGGCACTGCAGGCTGCACTTGTGTATGGGGCTGCTGACTGTGGTGGCACCTTTTTCTGTCCACAAATAAATCCACAGCTGTACTGACAAAGCTCCACTGAGGTCGCTCAGTCTCCCTCTGTCACAGGCTCATTCTGTTTGTCCTGGTGCTGCAAGCGGCCCTTTTGTACGGGGCTCCTGCCTGCATTGGCATCTTTTTCTGCCAACAAAGAAATCTGCAGCAGTCCTGATAGAGTTCCATTGAGCTCACTCAGTCCCCCTGTTTCACTCACTCATACTGTTTCTCCCACTGCTGCAGGCTGGCCTTTTCTACTGGGCTCCTGCCTGCATTGACACCTTTTTCTGCCCACAAAGAAATCTGCAGCAGTCCTGACAGCGCTCCAGTGAGTTCACTCACTCTCTCTCCCTCCCTCACTCACTCACTCACTGTCTCTCTCATTCTGTTTCTCCCAGTGCTGCAGGCTGCCCTTTTGTACTGTCCTCTTGCATTGGGGCCTCTTTCTGCCCACAAACAAATCTGGAGCAGTCCCGACAGAGCTCAGTTGAGCTCGGTCACTCTCACTCATTCCATCTTACTCTATCCTAAACACTGATGTCCCACAGTAACCATGCTATTCTCTGTCAGGAGTGCAAAAACCTATTTTAGCCAGGATGTGAAAAATGACAGTTGTACTGTTCATAAGGAGATGTGATAGAATGCCACTGTTGAAAATATGGCATGAAAATATTACAAATTTGCGAAGTTACAAGGGTGCGTGGAAACAGTTGAATGCACGCTTGTAACACAGTCATGTTATGGAGTTTTGTCACCAAATTTCCAACATAGGGATTTTAGGACCTCTGCACATGAACAGTGCCACTGTCATTTTCTTTATCTGTCCCAAACACTGATTTCCCACAGCGACTGCGTTATTCTGTGCCGCAACTGTGAAACCACATTTCACTCAGGATGTGAAAAATGACAGCTGTACTGCTCATAAGGAGGTGTGAAAAATTGCCATTGTTGAAAATGTGGCATGACAATATTACGAATCTGCAAAGTTACAAGGATGCGTGGAAAGTGTGCAACACAACTCATTTGATGGGCTATCATCACCAAATTTTCAACATAGGCATTTTAGGACCTCTGCTCATGAACAGTATCACTGTCCTTTTATTACTGTGTCCCAGACAGTGATTTCCCACAACGACCACTCTATTCTGCGCCAGAACTACGAAAACACATTCCAGCCAGGATGGGAAAAATGACAGCTGCACTGTTCATAAGTAGGTGTGGGAAAATGGCAATGCTGAAAATCTGGAGTGAAAATATTATACTTTCATAAAGTCACGAGCGTGCGTGCAAACTGCGCAACACATGCTCATAACACAGTCGTTTTATTGAGTATCATTACCAAATTTTCAACATAGCCATTTCAGGACCTCTACTCATGAACAGTGTCACTGTCATTATCTTAACCTGTCCCAAACACTGATTTCTGACAGTGACTGCGCTATTCTGCACTGGAAGTGTGAAAACACATTTCTGCCAGGATGTGAACAATGACAGCTATACTGTTCACAAGGAGGTGTGACAAAATGCCAATGTTGAAAATCTGGCATCAAAATATTGCAAATTCACGAAGTTACGGGCGTGCATAGCAACTGTGCAGCATACACTCGTAAATCAGTCATTTTTGGGATTTTTTCCACCAAATTTGCAACATAGGCTTTTTAAGAGCCCACCTCATGAACACTGGCACTGTCATTTCATTAATTAGCCTCCAAAAGTGATTCCATGCGGTGAACACAAAATCACCTTTTGGGGCCAATTAATGCCATGACAGTTCAAGCACTCATGAGGAGGGGTCCCAAAAACCACATGTTGAAAATTTGGTGAAAAAATTCCCCAAAACTCCTGAGATATGCACTAAAGTTGAAAAAATGCTATTCATTATGTTATACAGCTTACCGGTATTTCTTCAGTTCGCGGTTGGCTTTGAAGAGTGCAGACGTGTTCCTGTTCCACCAAAGATCATCACGCCAGACCAAGGTATGGGGTGAGGGGGTGGGGAGGCAGGTGCGCAGGGTGGTGCGGTGGTGGTGTGCAGCACGGAGACTATGAGGGGATGTTTTCTGCTTTTCAGAAAAAGAAAGGCTTCGCGGGACAGTTTTTTTTTTATAGGGGCATGTGGCACACTGGAATGAGCTCCCAGTGTACAGTCAATGGCTTTCTTTTGGGGGGACAGCAATAGCCAATGGGGAATTGGGCACCCCTGTTGGCACACAAAGGGGGGGCTTCATTATACCGACAGGGATTGGGCACCCCATCAGCAGAAAATGAAAGTGCAGGGTGACAGAATGCCGACGGGAGGGTTTCGCTGGCAAAATGAACAGGATGGCACCGAGGCCGATGGGGATTAGGGCCCCCATTGGCACATAAATACAGTGGGGGGGTTATATTGTTTGTGAACATGGCAGCAACCCACCACCATGTTCATAAACAATATCAGGCTTGCTAGATCTGCCCTGCAATGATGGGTCGCTCCCTCATTGCAGTGGATGGCTTATGCTGCAATGACAAGGCGGCCCCTGATTGCAGCGGCTGATTTGTCACAAGTTGGTGTGAATGTTCCAAACTTGTGTCACCAGCAGCCTGCAACGGCATTGGGGGAAGCGGGAGACACCTTTGCAGGCTGTGTGGGCATTGGCCATAACAGTGCCGTGCCTCCACAGCCTGCTTCTCAGCAAGCTGTGCCAATATGTTTGTTGCGCTGCACGCAATCAACATAAAAAATTAAAGAAACTTATTAGAAGGGAAAAATCAAGAGTAGAATTTAACATTGCACACAAGAAAGATGATGGGAAGAGCTTTTTTGCATATATTAATAGAATAAATTGAGCACAAATGTGGGTCCACTAATAAATAATGGGCAGATTATTATTATTTATTTATTTATTTCTATGAAGTACCTTTGAGCCAAAGGCTCTTTTACAGAGGTTCCATGTCATAGTAATACATAAACATAACATCATTTACAATGGTTACAAGTACATAAGCAGATACAAGGAGGTTCCATGCCTAGAAAGACATGAGTTCATCAGGTTACAGACGTTACATAATTATAATAACAGGGATTACATAAGTAAAAATATACAGACACATCATTTAAAGCAGGCTAGGTTGACAGGTTGTTAAGTGAACAACTTTAGAATCTACAGGATATATAGCAAATCAGGTAGGGAACAGAGGATGATATAGCCTGTGAAATAATAACTAATACTATATGCAAGGAGGCGAGAACTTGATGGGCAGCAGTTCTTGTGCCTTAAGTGCTAAAGAGCGTAGTCATAAAGGAGGGCTAGACTGTCTTGGGGGGAGTGTTGAGGCGGGGACATGGAGCCTACTGGGGAGTGTTAGTTAGCAAGAAGAGAGGAGAGGCAAGGGTGCAGGTTAGAATAAGGGTAGTAGGAAAGAGAAGGGAAGAGTGTGGGGGAGTTTAGGTCTCACAGTAACAGTTCTTGTTTGTGGTGAGGGCCACTCAGAGTTTATCTTTAAAGGGGTCTATTTTGTCCTCCTTTGTGATGCCTAGGTCACACGCATTAAGCCAAAGAGGTGCCTGGTATTCACAGGACCGTTGGCATTGTGTGGTTCTTCTGAAAGGGACACAGAGAGCTGAGTTGTTTGTACCCCTAGTGCATCTGATGGAATTAGGTCAGCTAAGGAGGCTTTGCAGGCCTGGGGTGGAGAAGTCCTAGCATAGACTTCTTGGCAAGCCTGCATACTTGATACTGGAGGCGACTGTCAAGGTTGAGCCATTTTGTTTGAGTGTACAACTCGCAGGTGTGAGTGAGATGGGGTACACCTAGGACTAAGTGACACGCTTTGTTTAGTGTTGTTTTGATATGTTTCAAAGCAGTTTGGGAGGCAGACCCATATGCTGCTAGCCCATAGTCTATCACTGAGAGGACTGAGCTATTTACAGCAGTTCTGAGTGCCTTAGGAGTCAGGCCTTTTCTGTGTCTGCACAGTAATCCTAGTTTTGCATTTGATGACTTTGCAACTGCATCTGTGAGTTGGTTAAACCAGATGGTGTGGTCCAGTGTCAACCCTAGGTATTTAAATGTTTGAACCATCTCCAGGGAAGTGTTCTGATTGTTATGATGCAAAGTTGGTGAGTGTGGTGTTTGTTACGTGATGATGCGAATAACATAGTCTTAGATTTTTTATAATTGAGGGGCAGTTTTAGTTTAAGGAACCAGTGCTTAGCCACAGTGAAATTATCCTGCATTTGCTTTTCTGGAATGTAGGGGTCAGAATTACAAGAATATAGGACTGCATCGTCTGCATACAGCAGTAGCTGGTCATTTACTGATTGAGGGAGGTTGTTTAAGAACAGACTGACCAGTAGAGGGCCAAGGATAGAGCCTTGAGGAAAGGCCTGTGTTAATACTAAGGTTGTCAAAGAAGGTGTCCAGGATTTTCACTTTTTGGACTCTCTCAGACAGGTAGCTTCAGAACTGTGCTGCTGTTGCAGGGGAGAGGCCAGTATTGGAGAGCTGATGGAGGAGCAGATTGTGATTAGCGGTGTTGAAGGCCTTGGTGAAATCAATATATGTTGCCCCCACCAAGAGTCCTCTGTCTAGAGCATTATGGATAAGGCTGGTAAACTCCACTACAGCAGTTGTGATACTGTGTTGTTTTCGAAATCCATGTTGTTGCTGACATTGTAAATGATACTTGTCTAGATAGTCCATCAGTTGGTCACTTACGATTCACTCCAGAGCCTTGGAGAATTGAGGCAAGATAGATATTGGGTGGTAATTTGTAGAGTTGGCCCTGTCACCACTTTTGTAAACAGGGGTAACCACCGCCACCTTCCAGATCTGTGGGAATTCGCCTTATACCAAGGAGAGATATAAGATTTTTGTGAGGGGTTTGTGAGTTATGTCCAGGGTGAGCCTAACTAGTTTTAGATCAAGTTGATCAGAGCTAGTTCTGGAATTACCTAGTGCTTTTAGGATGCCCTTTTTTGCTTCCGTAAAGGTGATAGCTCTGAAGTAGAAAGGCGGATGGGAGTTTGATTGGGCCCCAGGGTTTCATTCGGTGCAAGTATCTGATTGGTGTTGAAGGAAGCTAGGGGGCAACACTCCACTGAGGTCAGTAAAAGCTTTGCTGAAGACATTTGCAATGCAACTGTGATCCTGCATAGGTTGGCCCTCATTGTTCAGGAAGGTGGGAGGACTTTTATTAGGTTTACCGGTTAGGGACTTGATGTTCTCCCAGAACTGTCTACTGTCACCCCATGAGTTTGTCAGCTCATTTTTAAAGTGAGTGTTTTTGGCCTTGCAAATAACACAGGTGCATTTATTCAATGCAGCTCTATAGTTCTGGCAGTCTGTCTGGGTACTGGGGCTTCTTGCTTTGTACCATAAGTCGTCTCTATTTTTCATGAGGGCTAGTAGCTGTGCAGTGATCCAGGGGCTGTCATAGTCACGAATCCTTCTTTTGGTGTGGGGGGGGCATAGACATTGCACGCTTCTTTGAATTTTCTTATAAAGCATTCTAGAGCAGTGTTGACATCTGTTTTGTGGTCAATAGAGCTACAGTCTTGGAGGCTGAGGTGTGCTCCTAGAGCTCCCAACTTGCCTTTCTTTAAAAGTCTAGCAGTAATAGTCCTAGTTGGTGCCTTTAGGGCCTTATTTGACCATTTACAGATTACCAGGGAGTGGTCACTGAAGGAATCGGGGAGAACCATGATGGAGGATATTCTTTCTGGCTGATTTGTGACCACCCAGTCGATTACTGACCCCGTGCCTGTTCTGCTGTTATACCGAGTGGGGGAGTCTACCAATTGCACAATGTTAAGAGTGGCTAATAAGTCCTTGTAGTGTACAGCTTCAGTGGAGGACCAGTTGATATTAAAGTCTCCAACCATTATCAGCTCTGTGTTTGGTCCACCTTCAGAGAGATAGTTGATCACAGAATTGAAACATTTCACTTGTTCCTTGAGAGGGATATAGGCTGAGACTATTGTTAGGGTTTTCCCATTCTTGCCAAGTATTACTTTTATGGCCATCAGTTGAGCCCCACATTTGGTGTCACATGCGTTAAGCAGTTGGCCCTGAATGTGGTCCTTAACATATGTAATACAACCACCTCCTCTTTTACCGAGGCTGTCTAGTCTGAATGCAGCATACCCAGTGAGTTGTATAGTAGAGTTTGGCACCCTAGGTGATGGCCAGGTCTCTACTATCACAAGAATGTCGGGCTGGTGCTGCTGGACCCAGACTTAGAGCGTGTCCATTTTTGCTAGCAGGCTGCAGATATTTATTAATGCTATTGTTAATCCATTCTGTTTCTTATGAACTGTTGCAGTGTAGGTCATCGGGCCTGGGTTGGGATGGATATTACCTGAGATCAGTAGGAGTAGCCATGTGATCCTTATAGCTTACCATTTTAGATATGTTAGGGCCTGCGATTGTGTAATGTGACATGATTTTTTTGGCATGGTACATGGGTAGGTTAGGGGTACATCACTACCAGGTGGAGGGAGGGGATAGCCAGCCTGCCCACTGCTCATATAGACCCATGTAGTAGGGGGTATGATGTGCCGTGTTACTGATAGCTGCGGCATTTGTGGTTTTTGTGTTATCCAGATGGTGATATTGTGGCACTACAGTCTGGAGGTTGTGAATTAATGCCCTCCTCATATTCTGCAATGTGTCCTTGATGGAGTCATATTCGTATTTTGGCAAACGTTTTGTGAGGTCCTGTCCTGTAGAGGGGGCCAGTATCAGAATTGATAGAAATAGAAAGTGGGTTCTAAGGAGGAACATATTGTGAGTTACAGCAGGGAGAGAATTCCCTAGGTGTGTTTACAGATGGTGGGAGAGCATCTGCATTTAATCCCTGTAGGTAGATTGGAGCTAGAAGCACAAGTGGTTAGAGGTGAGAGTGGATGGGGCAGGCTTATCTAGTTTTTAAGGAGGGAGAGAGAGAGAGAAAGAGAGAGGAAAAGGAGAGCCCACTGAGGAAGGAGCATTGTGATGATAAAATTTGGGGAATAGATTGTGAGATGTGCCAGACAGGATAGGAGCTCCTAGTTTCAGCTGCATATAATCTGCTAATAGTGGAGTAGACACAGAAATTATAACGGCTACCAGAGATATAGCCCTCTAGTGGCTAGAGGATATAATCTGCTAATGGAAAAGTCAACAAAAAAAGTATCAAAATTCACTTCTAATATCAACTCAGAACTTAAAATGACTGTAAGGATTAAACAAATTATTAAACCCTGGCACATAAATTCAACTAGAGAGACAGAGGGAGATACAGTAGTTAGAGATGTGTTCAGCAGGAGACAGTGTGGGCCACTTGGAAATCAGCTTTCACTGGTACCAAATCCAAAAGTCAGGGCTAGTACCTTGCAATATCAGCTGAGCTGAAGCTCATGGAGGATTTCTGAACCACTATTTAGGTTCAAGAAATGGAGGGGTCCCTGGTCTAGTCAAGGCTAGTTGGATCCCTGAAATAAAGTGAAAAACAAGCTTTTTAAAGGCTGGAAGAGGAGGCTTGTTACATCAGAACAAAGCGAACAAAAGAAGTGGGCAGGGACAGAGAGCACAGCAGACTGTTTGGGTTGGGTTAGAGACAGAGTGCAGGCCAGAGAGCAGGAGAAGGATTTACACAGTCAAGGCTCAAAATTCACTTCTAATATCAACTCAGAACTTAAAATGACTGAAATGATTAAATACATTATTAAACCCTGGCACAAAAATTCAACTATAGAGATACAGTGAGATATAGTAGTTAGAGATGTGTTCAGCAGCAAGGGTGTAGGCAGGCATACTCACTGTACACACCTGTGTACAGTTTTGTTGAGTGCCTGTCACAAACCATATGCTTTTCTGTTAACATTTTCATTCTAATCTGTAGTATTTAGGTTATTTTAGGCCACTGAAGAGTGTCTATTTTCAAACTTCTTTTGTTTAGGAGACATATACATGTATAACCTCTAGAGATTAGAAGAATCATCGGACAACAATCTGACATGTTTGGAAGGGGGTACCATTTGGAGAGGATGCATACATTTTTTAATTGGGGAGGGTGCAACTGTTGGAGACTGTGTACAAAACAGAAATTTCTGGCTACACCCCTGTTCAGCAGGAGACAGTGTGGACCACTTGGAAATCAGCTTTCACTGATACCAAATCCAAAAGTCAGGGCTAGGATTATAAGTGACTCTGTAGAGATGGCTAATAAGTTTAATTAATTTTTTACCTCAATCTTTTCTTCATCAAAATTGGGGTATAACATTATTAATAGTAACAGTAAAAGTCTGGAGTTGAGAATAACTTATGAAGAATTGTCTGAGATGGTTAATAAATTAAAACCAAATAAACCAGCCAGGCCTGATTTGGTACATCCAAGGATGTTACAAAAAACTATTAAAACTGTTATAGGTCCATTGTCTCACTTACTAAATTCATCATTTACTACAGGACTAGTGCCAGATGACTGGCATCAAGATATCGTTATCCCATTGTTTAAAAAGGGCAACAGATCTGTATGCTCCAATTACAGACCTGTTAGTCTGACCTCGCTTGTATGTAAATTGGCTGAAACGTTTCTCAAGCTTAAACTAGAAGAAAACTTAAAAGCTCTCAATTATTGTGACACTACCCAACAAGGTTTCAGACAGCACAGATCTTGCATTACAAATCAGATTAGTTTCTATAACAAGGTAAATAAAAACATTAGTAATAATATTCAAGCAGATGTAATAATGCTAGGCTTTCAAAAGGCTTTTGATAAGGTACCTCATGATCTGTTGATAAATAAATGAATGAAAAATGATTCCAGATTGGTGGTATGGATTAGAAATTGGTTGTCGAGTAGGAAACAGAGGGTGAGAATAAATGGTTGTTTATCTGATGAATGAGAGGTGGTGAGTGGGGTGCCTCAGGGGTCCATTTTGGGACCCATGTTGTTTTCTGTTTATATTAGTGACTTGTACATGAATGTGGACAGTTGGATAGTGAAGTTTGTTGACAATATGAAATTTGGAGGAACAGTAAATAGTTAGGGGTGCTGATCAATTATAACAAGATCTACTAAAAGTGGAGGAGTGGGCAAGGTTAAATGAAATGCACTTTAGTGTGGATAAATGCTGTTTTACATGTGGGTAAATTAAATAATAAAGGGGATTATTGGCTAAATGGGAAAAAATTAAGAAAGTTGGTACAGAAAGGGATTGTGGTATTAATATTGATAGCTGCTTGAATGATAAAGAGCATCGTTCAAGTATGATTAGGAAAATCAACTTTATGATGAGGAACATTAAAAGATCTTTCATGAATCAATCAGTTACGTTAGTACTTTCGTTATATAAAACATATATTATACCATTGTTGGATTATGGGTCTCAGTTATGGAGTCCCCAGTACAGGGGGAGATGAATAGATTGGAGGGAATCCAGTGAAGAATTACAAAAATGGTAGCGAGCTGGAAGAGATTAAACTATGAAACTAGGTTGCAGAAATCTAAATTATTTAGTTTGGAAACTAGGAGATTAAGGGACGATTTATTGATCTCATACAAGATTATGAAAGATGGGTAATTAATGCAGGAATTAGAAATTACATCTCAGCAGAAACCTAGTGGCTTAAGATTACATAAATAGAAACTAGAAATTAATTATTTAACAAAGAATGGGAGATTTCATTTTTACACACAAAGAACATGAGATTATGGAACAACTTACCTGAAAGTATAATAGAATGTAGTGATATTAACATGTTTAAGAAAAATTTGGATGAATACCTTTTGAACAGGGGGTGTATTTGGACCAGCTAAGGAGGATGGATGGATAATATGGGCAGTCAAGCCTTCTGCCATACATTCCCCAGTATAAACCCAGTATAGTCAGATAGATTGGTAGAGAAAGAGAGAGACAGAGATAGAAAATGAGAGAGAGGGGAAAGTAGGTAGGTAGTTAGACAGACAGACAGACAGACAGATAGATAGATAGATAGATAGATAGATAGATAGATAGATAGATAGATAGATAGACAGACAGACAGACAGACAGACAGACAGATAGAAAGATAGATAGATAGATAGATAGATAGATAGATAGATAGATAGATAGATAGATAGATAGATAGATAGATAGACAGACAGACAGACAGACAGACAGACAGACAGGCTTTTCAAGTTCACAGACCATCAGATGCTTGCTGACTAGCATCATGGAAATTATAGGATAAATGCTCACTCTGGTAGGAGCAGCTTTGGTCCTTTCAGCTATATGATGTTTCCACCCAGCAAGCAGCTAGTGGTGTCACAACCACAGTATGTGGTCTTTGGTCTGGACTGCTGAGCCCCTTCCAGCATAAGCTGCAATGGGGTTGGCAGTGAAACTCCTCTGAGATGCCATTTACTGTAACAAAACATTTCTTGCACAATAGGTTGACTAAAAATACACAATTTATCTTCAAGTGTGAGGGGGCAGGACCATAACTCGTGAGTGACAGAGCCATGAGTGAGTTATTAAAGTACTGCCCAATCACAAGTGATGTTACATTGCCTATTCTGAGTCAGGCTATTGTATAGTTGATATATATAACAGTAATTTACAAGTTACAGCTTTTAAAACTGCAGTTTATTTAAAAATGTTGCAATTTTTCTTTGATTTTAACTGCCTGCTTTATTGCTTCACTAGGCATTATGAGGACATCAGCATTGTAGAAGCTGCTCTCCGATTGGTTCAGTATTCCACTGTGATGACAGTAACTTAAAAGATATGGGTATGTTCATGAAAATAGTGTACCAAAGTGTGACATGAAGGTCACATTTTTAAATTCAGAATATATCAAGTTTTAAATGTATTTTGAGATACCATGATCAAACCAGTAAAAACTGTCCGTGTGGTAAGATAACTGCCTTGATGGTTCCTGTGAACAAGACAGCTCACCATGGTGTATATACAGCAGACACTGTGGTGTATGTATGTGGACACAAAATGGTTATGATGTGTGTACATGGACACCAATCAGCTGTTGTAATTGAAAACAAAAGTTACTAGTAAGAAGCACATCATTACATTTCAATGTGTTTTAAGATATCATGATACAACTGGTTAAAAGTGGGCATGTGGTAAGATAACTGACTTAAAAATGCCTGGTAACAGGATTGCTCACAGTGGTGTATCTACAGCAGACACCATGGTGTATGTACTTGGACACTGTGGTGTACGTACATGGACAACAAACATTTCAAAATAAACATTTCTGAAAAAAAACAAGAGGCAAACAGTACAATCCAGCCTTTGCCACGCCTGGTCCTCCAGTCCAGCAGTATAATTGGGAAACTCCATGAAAAATGTTGTGTTCGTATGGTGGATGCTGGCAGTGGACACCAAGCTCTTTCAGTGCGATAGTCCAGTGACAAGAAGGGCTAAGAACTCTGGAGAGGAACCTTTCAAGCAGTGTTCTGAGCACTCCCTACCACATCACTGTGAGGCTTCCATAGGTTACTAAGGCCAGTTCCCAACTCCTGACTGTGGTGTATGTACATATTCAAGAGCTGGACACCATGGTTGGGGTGTGTCAAAAGTCATTCGGGAGGAGATGGGGGTTAGGATATTAAAGCCACAGGGAGGGTGTTTACACAGTATGGGGTGGGGGAGAAGGAGGGAGTCTATTGAAAACAACTGTAATTTTAGAGCAAACAGCTGCAAACTAAATCAGAACCATGCCTGGCCTTGTGAACACCATCAGTACATTCACCACAGGGAGTTTGGCTGCAAAACATTAATATCCCTGTGAACACCACTGGGCTGTAAACTAAAATAAATAAATAAAACACAAGACACCTTGGATTTCACCACTGATTTATTTACAAACAATGATTATTCACAGGAGTACGTACAGTACAAATGTCATAGGTTTTAATGCCACATTTCAGCCAAAAAATACGTGACACCTTCTGGATATTACATACAAACAACGAAAAAATATGTTGTGCTAGGATTTTCTTTTTATCTTTTTTTATCTCTGCTCAGTATTAGCAACAACCCAATATACAAATGTTTGCTACTAACCACTAGTTGTGCCAGTTATAGGCTGAAGAAGTTCATCTCTAAGTTGGTACTCTGTTTCCATGAACATACCCATATCCATTGTGACAACAGTAACAATTATATTTTTTTTGATATCTTGCTGTTACTGATGTCACTAACATAACTTTTTTTATCTTGTCATTTTCACCCCCCACTACTGTTGTTTGTGTGTGTGAGTGTGTGTATATATATATATATATATATATATATATATATATAGAATAATAGATAGGTTCCAGTGAATTACAAGGCTGTAATTCCATCGAGAGGTTCTGGGGACATAGGTAACCTTGAGAGTGAAGCTCGAGAGGTTCCTATGTCCCTAGAACCTCGAGATGGAATTACAGCTGAGTGATTCACTGGAACCTAACTGTTATTTTTTGTAATATATGGATGTGAGATGCTGACGAGGTCTTATCTCTGGATTCCTTGTGGGACGGTTTGGTGCTGCTTGTTCTCGCTCCTCACTCACATCCCCCCTTCCTGCGTGGAGTCCTGCTTCTCTCTCCGAAGAATAAAAAGAAAAGGAAAAACTATGCTTTGGACACTAGAAAAGTTGGTGATCGCAACGATAGTATTACGAGGATCGGAAATATAGTATTATTGGACCGGAAGTGTAGTATTATTGGACTGGAAGTATAGTGTTACAGGGACCTGAAGTATAGTATTACGGCACTGACTAAGGTATTACAGGGTTTTTTGTATGCTTTTGGGGGTATTATTTTTAAAGTCATATATATATATATATATATATATATATATATATATATATATATATATATATATATATATATATATATGATGGATAAGATGGGATAGGAAAATATTCTCACTCCTGCAGAGTGAGCTGTGTATTCTCACAAGTGCTGAAGGCACAAGTGAAAATATACAGCCTTATGAGGCAGGAGTGAGAATATTTTCCATATGTTATGACAGACTTCATGGCATGTGGAAAAATGCTGCTGATCTTTCATCACACACGTTGATGGATATATCATGGCATATTTTCCATATGCCATGATCTGTCCATCATGCGTGTGATTTATACCACAGGGTGAGAGCTGCAGGAACATTTTTCTGAGTCTGTGTGTTTCCTGCTCATTCTGTGTGTGCTGTTAGAGTGTGTGTGTGTGTGTGTGTGTGTGTGTTCTGAATGGACTGGGAATCAGAAACACAGGTGAGTGTGTTTTGCAAAACTAATTGAGTGAGTCAGAGGCTCAGTGAGAAAGACAAACTGCTGCAGGTAGCAGTGAGAAACTGAACCTGCTTTGTAAAAGACTTTCATTTAGAATTCAGGTTGTTCTGAAGCTGAAATCAGCACAGTAATGGGCTAACAAAGTTAGAAACACAATGGGACATAGGTGAGAGTGTTTTGCAAAGCTAATTGAGTAAGTTGCAGCTTCAGTGAGAAAGAGAAACTTTTTCTGCAGCAGTTTCCTTTAGAATGCAAGCTGCAGTGAATTTATCCTCACTCTGGTGACATCAGCAGAGTATGGATAAATGCCAATATCCTCACTCTGCTGAGGTCATCAGGATTTATCCTCACTGCAGTGGAAATAACACAGGTTATCCTACTGAGAAAGCTCTCACCCCTGTGGTATAAATAAAAACATATATACATATATCAGTGTTTTTAATTCTTAATGAATGGTATTTTTCAAATTAGTCATGGCCCTGCTTTAGCTTTTCATAAAAGTGGTATTTTTTTTTTTAATTTTGAAATATTTCACTTGGAAAATAGTTAAATCAGTGTAACAAGTAACATGATAACTACAGAATCTCATGATATACATTTGGGAAGATATGAGACAGAAAATTCATCCAACATTTTACTACAAAAGCAAAATATCTTGAGGCATGGTCTACTAACTATTTTCTTTATGCTCATCCAAATTCCAGGCTCCTGTTTCTACAGATGATGAGAGGTGATGTACAGTGCACTAACTGTCAGTTTGGCAAGGAGGTAAAATATGAACCCAAATGAAGCAGCTTCCACAGAGACTCTAGCCTATGAAACAGTATATACAGAGATTGGAAAGCGTGACAAGTTACTATGTTAAATAAATAATATTGCCCAATGTTTAATGTGCTCATGTCTATCTTCCATTCCACATGTAAAGTTTCAAATTAAAAAAAAACCTTCACATGTTTTGCAATTCAGCTCTTCTGGTGTCAAGTGTGTTTGTTTGTCTGCATGTTTTGGGACAGGATCACCTCCTTAATTGCTGTCACTAATTAACCATGTTACACTAGCTGAAATATCTCATGTCTGCAGTGTTGCTGTAATTGCTACCACTAATTAATCTTGTTAACACCCACCAAAGTATTTGATGCATAGTGCCATATTTTAAAGGAGCACTGCACTGCCCTGCAGAAGTGGATTTTTAAGTACTAGTTCAAATTCTGACACTGTGCCATCCCTACAGACTGTTTTGTTGTCCTTGTTGGTGTTTCTGATTTACAGCCAGATAGTAAGTGCCATTTTAGAACTGTATGATGCAGTTTATGTCCATTGCTCAGGGCTTCCACTGTTGGAACAATGCAGCCGTGTTCTGGTGCATAATTCTGGTTGTAGAAGGACAAAAACTACTCCATATAAGTCTAAAATGGCAATTAACACCAGAAATAAATCAGAAATAACTGCAGAGGTTACAAATAGGCAAGTATAGATGGAAACATAACATTATATGAGTTAGTTTTTTTTAAAAAGAAAACAGCTTTTACTAGAAAAAAGCACCTTCAGGTTTAACACTGTTCTCCTTTAAAGCAGCAGCATTTGTTATTCAGTATATCATTTTTTCAGCAGTATTGTTTTCCTGGCAAAAATATCAAGATACTCATTTTTTCCTTTATTCTCCCTTCACTCTGGAACTAAGACATGGGATTTTGAAGTTATTAAAATTTCCCGCTTCACTGAAATGCCCACCATAAAGAATTACATGTCTCAGTTCACTGCTATGCTATTTATCATTATAAATATATAGAAACACCATCCTGACACACTGACATTATGAATACAGCATGTATATTCAACAGATAGTCTCAAAAGAAGAGATGTTCTTTTAAATTGCGAGTGGCTGCCATCTGTAATGATGTACATCTTTAATTAAGAAATTAGTATAAAAAGCTGTTTTAAAAATATCCGAGAACATTAAAATACACTGAGGATGAATCTATTGTTGTTAGAAATCATTTGTGTGAAACATCTATATGATTTGTTTTTTGTGGACTAGCAAATACCATTGTTTTAATATTGATATGTTGATCTTGTTGAAGAGGCTGATGTCTGGGACCCCTTTTTAATTGCTCTCACTAATTACTCTTGTTACACCCACTGGAGTATGTGATGACTGGGGCCCCTGTTATTAATCTTGTTACACCCCTTAAAGCATCTGATATCTATGGTTCCTCTTTACTGTAATCAGTGGTTAATGTTGTTATATTCACTGAAGCATTTTTTGTCAGTGGTTCATCGTTATGTGCGATCATTTGTTAATCTTGTTACACCTACAGGAGTATCTGATGTTTTGGACCCCTCTAAGTAATCACTAATAAATCCAGTTACACTTGCTGATATATCTAATTTCTGGGGCCCATCATCAATAGTGATCTATAATTAATCTTTTTTTCCATTGAAAAGTTGTTATTAAGAAATATGAGTTTGACAACCTTTAAATACTTTCAAAAGAGAATGTCCTATTTAACAATAAATTATATGATTCAATAATGATTACAGTCTCATAGTCTGAAAATTATTTGAAAATATTTGCCACTAATTGATGTTTTACAGATTATCAGAGGAAGAATAACAGCTCACAGGCACTACAATAGTTAATATAATACAATAAGCTTTTCATTACTGTCTTTATACCATCACTTGAAAGACACAAATGTAGAACGAGTTAAATTAAACATCCCTGTCTTCTTCGTTGCTGAATAACTCATGTGTTCATTATTTGACATTGCTCTGAGATTTTTAAAGCACTGGTCAAGGGCGGGTACCTCATTTGTTTTCAAGTTTGTTCTGATAGTAACCATGTAAACTGAAGTCTATTAATTCCATGGATCTGTTTGTTGTAGCCAAGCATGTAAATTAGTAATGTAAGGTGGTGAATATGATGGCCGATGATCCTAGTACAAAAATAACTGATTTCCTCCCATTGTTTTTTTAACTTTTAGGCATTCCCATATAACAGATCTGCACGTAGTTGTGAGCACCTTGGACACTGACCTTGGGTCCACAACAAAGAAAAACATGTATTTTAGTCTGTTAGGTGAATAACTGAATCTGTGTAGCAATTTAAACATAATAAAGTTTACCATGTATCTCCTTGCTCCATCTATAAGCATGTCCCACTGTTGCGTCCCATTCATGATCAGAGTTTCATGCATAGGTCTTCTTCCCCTTTCTCTTTAGCCCCTTGTGTAGGTGAAGTATTACAATTAATCAGTCATTAATTTACTGTAAAACCATTTATTTTCATGCAAAGTAATTTTATCGCAAATACAAATGCTACCATAACTGCATAAATTAAATCTAGCACTACATTCACTATAATGGAAAAACTGCCAATTAGCACAAATTAGTGCTTCAGCAAAAACAGTGACATTTATTTGGCAGTGAAAGTTTCAGGTTTATAGTATTTAGTTTTTGTTAACTGGGTAGGTGCACTAGACAATAAATTACTTATTCTGAAGCACAACCTGGAAGGTTACGAGACAGTAGACAATCAAGGCAGCAGAAAAACATTGCAATGTACAGTAAGGATGGGGTAAAGACCATTACAATACTGAACGCAGTCTGACCCTATGATTTGAAAGAACATAGTGATCAATCAAGAGAACACCTAGCCATACACATTGCACAGTCAATTACAGCAAAAATTCCAAGAGAAACTTGAAACAGATATAGTCAATTAAAGAGTACAAACTGAACAAAAGATCACTGGGAGTCAGGTGCAAGAGCAAAAATGTATGGAGCTAAACATCTTGTATAGTGCTTTCTTGAAACCGTAGTGAGACCGGAAGCCTCAGAGGGGAGGTGGTAGGGCATTCCAAGCTCTAGGAGCAAAAATGTCAAATGTCTGCTCACCCATTTTAGATTAACATCTGGTACAGTCAAATCGGACTGGTCACAGGATTGCAAAGGTTAGGACTGGTTCTGTGGTGTCAACATAGCTGCAAGAGCAGCAGGTTTGGAAGATCTGATAATGTTATTAATCATACAACCGAGTGCAAATAAGCAATGAGAGGAAAGGGATAACCAGCTTTGTTTACAATATAGTGTGCAGTGGTGTTTTAACCTTGAGGTGGATAAGGCAAATTGGTAAATGTTATTATAGGAGGCATTCCATTTGGCTAAATTAGAAGCACTGGTTAGACAGAATGAGGTGAGACTGCATATAAGGCTGGGTAACAGGATTCCTTGGGCATTTGCAAACCTGGTAGCAGGAGAGAGAGTACATTTTATTCTATAGACAAACCCTAGCTTAGAATTCCTTGATTTATAGATGTTTGAGATGTGCAGTGCAAAATCAAGTGTAGGATCCAGGGTAAAACCTAAATATTTGAAAGAGTCAGTACAGGAGAGAAGGGAGCCATCTGAGCAGTGAATGGCTATGCCATTGAGACACATCCTTAGTCTAGATGGGGTCCCAAAGATCATGGCCTTGGCCTTGCTAGAATTTAGAACAAGGCAATTTTGTGTAGGCCAGATCTGCATTCTTCAAAAATAACTGTTTGGCTTAGAGTTGATCTCAAACCTTTGGAGCTGATGTAGAGTACCATGAAAGTGGGAGTAAGGGAGAGGCAGGAAATTACAGACCTGTCTAACCTCAGTGGTAGGGAAAATGATGGAGTCACTTCTGGAAAAAAGAATTGTTGAGTACCTCATTTATTTATTTATTTATTGAAATGTTTCACCAAGAAGGCACACTGAGTGGCAAGTCGCTTATCTCCTGTGCAAGCTGGGGGAAAGGGGTACATTAGGAATGAGAAATTAAACATTCCAGTTATAAGTTCACCATTCACATACAGTTGTCGATAAATGTTACAAACAGTGTTACAACAGTGTTGCACATGATAGGTAAAAACAGTGGACAATAATAAGTGCTGGGTTAATAAGTAACACGTGCTTATGTGAAAGAAAAGGGGGAAAAGCTAGGCAGTGGTGAGGTGTGTGGGGATGGGGAAGAATTGTGTCGCTGGAGACCACTTCAGGATGCAAGGATCCTGCGCTGCACTGACCAGAGAGAAGGGGATAAGGGAGTGTCTCAGAGAGATCCTTGACGCTTTCAGGATGATGGGGGAGGGTAGTAGATGAAAGATACAAGCCCCTTTGTGGGGGTTGGGGAGGAGCCCATGGAGACCATTTCAGGCCCCTTATATTCTGTGAGAGATCAAGGGAGACCAGTAAGTGGGAGCAATTTGGGGAAAGAAGAGGAGTGTGCAGAGGCCAGCAGGGCACAGGAACTGAGGCAGCATGGATTCACAGCAAGAAGGTCATGCCAGATGAATCTAATAGAGTTCTCTGATTGGGTGGCCAAAGTCGTAGGCCAGGGAGTGTCTGTAGATATGGCCTACCTAAACTTTAGCAAGGCATTTGACACAGTCCCACCCCACACAAAAGATTAACAAACAAGTTAGCCAGCCTGGGAGTGGGTCTCAGGGTGATAGCCTGGGTAACAAATTGGCTGACCAACAGGACACAAAGGGCAATAGTAAATGGCATACACTCTGAAGAAAGGGTGGTTACTACTGGGGTACAGCAGGGTTCAGTACTGAGACCGGTCCTCTTTAATGTCTTTATAGGAGACATTGCAGAGAGGCTGGAAGGAAAAGTATGCCTCTTTGCAGATGATACAAAAATCTGCCACAGGGTTGATACATGGAGGGGGGGGGGTGGAAAGGATGAAAAGGGACTTGGCAAAGTTGGAAGAATGGTCAAAAATATGGCAGCTTAGATTCAATGCTAAAAAGTTCAAAGTAATGCACCTGGGAAACAAAAACCCAGGGGAAGAGTTCACAATGGGGGGGTACTAACAACAACAAACAAGGAAAGGGACCTCGGGATAGTCATATTAGATCACCTTAAGGTAGGCAGGCAATGTGAGAAGGCAGTAAGGAGTGCTGGAGGGACACTGGGATGCACAAGGAGAGGCATCACCAGTAGAAAACAGAAAGTTGTTGTCCCTCTGTACAGACAGTTGGTGAGACCTCATATGGAGGGTAGCCTGTGATGTTGGCGCCTGAAATAAAGGCACCATCCAAAATGGTTACATTATGGTCAAAAGCCCGAATGACGAAGGGGAGGGGAAGGCGACTGGATGTAGTGGGGTGGGTGAATGCAGTGACAGGATGTCACTATATGTACACACGTGTGTGGGGAGGAGCAAGCTCAGTGCGCATGGGCTGGGAGGAGGTGGAGGGGATGTAGGGGATGGCGCTGCGGTGGGCTGCCGAGCCATGTCATGGTGTCAGGGGTTGGCCTACAGATGTGGTGGAGAACGTACTGGTTCGGGTCCGAGCAATGGTGCAATTTTATTGAGCCTGTTCCGAAACTTACTTTTTTTTGCTTCGCCCCGACAGGCACCCCTCTGGAGTTGAAAATCCTTTAGTAGGGAGGTGCAGGGGGTTGGGTGGCACAGCCCCCCACAGAAAGCAAAAAAACCTAAGTCCCCAGAGCCATTCTTACGTACGCCGAGGATGTCAGAGTGGCGAAAATGTTTTCACTGCTCTGACATCACAATAACGCTGCTCGCAATTTGGCAGTCACTATTACCACATAGTACCATATGGAGTACTACATGCAACTCTGGGGACGCCCACCTCCACAGGGAAATAGTCAGGATGGAGGCGGTCCACATGAGGGCAACTAAAATGTTGCAGGATCAGCACCAGAAGCCATATGAGGAGAGACTTAAAGAACTTAATATGTATACCCTTGAAGAAAGGAGGGAGAGGGAAAACATGATGAAGTACCTCAAGGGAATCAACAAAGTGCAAGATGGCAGCATCTCTGAAAGAAAGGGATGTGCAAGAACAAGAGAGCACTGTTTGAAGATAGAGGAGGGACAGCTCAGGGACAAAGCGAGAAAGTATTTTTTCATAGAGAAGGTGGTGGATGCATGGAACCGCCTTCCTAAGGAGGTTGTGGGGTCCAAAACAGGGGGGGAATTCAAGATTGCATGGGACAGACATAAGGCAATTATAGTGAAGGGTAGGAGGAAGTAGGCTGTTGGTTAACTAGAATCTGCAGCTTGTGTAATACATAGGGAATGGGCAGACTAGGTGGGCCAAGTGGTTCTTATCTGCAAGCAAAGTCTATGTTTCTATGTCATCTGCATAGAGGCGGGTGCTACAGAAGGATGGAACTTTTGGGGCATCATTAATGAAGATGGAAATAAAATAGCAGACCCAGAATAGAGCCTTGACATACACCTACAGTATACTCATTGTCATTAGGACAGATTTAGCCTGATTAAATTTAACAGCTGTTGCCTATTACTTAGCTAGAGAACCACCTGAAGACAGGGGTGGAGATACCTAGTGATGATAGTTTAGATTCAAGAATGGTGTGGTCTACAAGATCAAAAGCACCTTAAGGTGAGATCTACAAAGTTAGAACCTATATACATCCCCTTATCCACACCCTGTTTATTTATTTATTTATTGCAACTATTGGAAATACACCTTTGAGTCAGAGTCCTTTGCAATGGTTCCACAACATAGATTTATAGGTATTTACAGAGGAAAACATAAGTAACATAGTAGTAAAGTTTACAAGTAGTAAAATTAAGATCATAGGGCAGCACGGGCCCATCATCAAAATGTTACATAAACAGATTAAAAAAAACTCTGAGGTATTTGCCATCCCCAGCATTAGATAAGATGCAATTAAGTCCAGTTAGTGAAAATGCAGGAGGGACACTATGGACTAGATGTGGAGAGCGAGTGTAGGGATGAGGAGGCAGTGGAGGGGGACTAGGGACAGTTGCAGTTTGACAGCAAATGGAGAAGGTTTTTGAAGTGGGTCTTGAAAGGGCCAAGTTTTGTTTCATGACTGATGGGTGTGGGGAGCTCACTGAGCCATTTAGGGGCCTGACATAGAAAGGACTATTGGCCAAAGGAGGTCCTACAGTGTGGGACAGTTATGAGAGATTTAGCAGCACTTCTGGTGCACCTCTTTAAGGGGGCAGGTTAGAGCAGAGAGACAAACAGCAGGGGAGCAAGGTTGAGAAGGATTTTCTTGGCTAGGAAACAGGTGTGATATTTAAGTCTCATGTCAAAGTTTAACCACTGGGACTGTCTATATAGGTCACAAGTATGGGTAAATCTGTCACAGCCTGTAATAAGATGACAAGCTTTATTTAAAGTGATTTTGAGGTGGCTTAGGCTGTCTGATGAGCAGAGCCATATATATATATATATATATATTTTTTTAAAACTTTCTTTATCTCCTCTGAAACTCCTGGGCATCCTACAGAGTGCCCTCTTGGATGTGTTTCACTCCCGCCTGAACACCTGCATTCCCCCGGTTTCTCCCCCCCCCAGATGACATCAGCTTGTCTGACCCCCGGATCACCTCTGGGGCTGGGTCCGCCCTTCCTTGTTGGCTCTTTGTGGCTAAGTGTGAAGGACCTACCTTTGTCGCCGGGTTGGCCCTGTGGAGAAACCTGGGTACACTGGGCTGGCGGAGGGATGTGGGCACTCCACCGGGGCCTCCGTCATCTCACCGGGCACCAGAGGGTTTTTCTATTGTTTTCCTTCCCTTGGAGGCGGCTTCTCATGGCAACATCATGCCGCGAATCTACTTACCACGCTCAAGCGCGCCGTGCCATGCTGGGCGCCCCGATTTCCACCAGGAGGTCACTACTGGAGCGGTCACTTCTCCCCACCCTCCCCAGGAAGAGAGAACAGTCCACTGGACACTCAATCTCTTCCCCCCCACTGACCCCCAGCAGCCCGAGCTCGTTCCCGAACCTGGGTCACCGGCGTGGCGTGAGGTGTAGCATCCAGCACCTCAACCCTCAGCGCCACCGGGCCGGCTGAGCAGAGCCATATATAACAATGCCATAATCCATAATGGAAAGTACCGAGGAAGACACAATCACATGGATGGCTTCAGGGGTAGATGATGCTTGAGGCAGTCAGTAGATGAGACCAAGTCAAGTGTTTAGAGAAGCGGATAGGAACTGGATATGTTTATGAAAGGAGAGTGATGTGTCTAAAGTTATGCTCAGGTATTTAAAGCGTTTACCTGTTCTAGCATGTCACCCAGTGAACTGACAATGGAAAAGGTTGATCCAGAGTGACAACTCTGGCGATGAGCAAAAATCACTGGTTTTGCTTTTAGTGGTCAAGTACAAGCCTATGGTCTTGAAATCAGGTTTCAGCTTCCGAGAAGTAATTTTGGAGTGAGTTTTGGAGGGAGAGGGGGTGCTGTTGACTGCTGAAAATGACATCATCAGCAGCATATGAGAGAAGTCTACCTGAGCAGGCCTTAGGTAGTGCATTCAGAAATACACTAAAGAGGAGAGGGCCCAGAATGGAGCCTTGTGGGACATCAGATAGGATAGGAAAGCAATCAGAGAGGGTGGAGTCAATTTTGACATGTTGAGTCCTACCAATTAGGCAGTCTGTGAACCAGAATATGATTTCCTGTGAGAGTCCAAGGGCAGGTAGATAGTGAAGGAGCAAGGCATTATTGACTGTGTCAAAGGTCTTAGTGAGGTCAATATACAGTAAAGAGAGTCTACTATAAGCCCACAGTCAAGGGCTTGATGGATGTTGGATGTGTACTCAACAAGGGCAGTGGTCGTACTATGGCCCCTTCGGAAGCCATGTTGTCCTGGACAGAGGAGATCGTGATCAGATAGGTATTGCATGAGCTGGTCAGTCACAACTTTCTGTAATGCCTTTGAGAGTGGGGGCAGTATGGATATGGGTCCATAGTTATTGGGGGCAGTTTTGTCACCACTCTTTAAGATAAGTGTTATGACAGCTTGCTTCTATGGTGTTAGAAATTGGCTGAGGCAAAAAGATTTATTAAGAATTTTAGTTAGGGGAGGAGGACTTCATCAAGAATAAGATGTAGGAGTTTTAAGTCCAGGGAGTCATTACTATACTGGGACTTGGCCAGAAATTTAGTTAAGTATTTCTGAGCTTGATTGGGTGACAAGGTGTGGAGATGGAAAGGGGGTGTATTTGGCAGGGGAGGGGTGAGCCGGTGAGGGGTCAAAGAAGTTGGGGATTCCGTCGTCAGACAGGTGCCTATGGGGCATCATGTTTATATCGATACACTTTGCCCCCCACCCCCCACCTAAATATAATCAACTATGAGTCAGAGCTGATTGGGGAGGTGCAAGACCCCGAAAGACAGTGCCGGGTTCCTGCACCTACACTACAGCGACCTGGCACTGTAGTCGCTGTAGTGTTGGTTGCTGTAGATGTGTTGCTGCCAGGTGGGTATACAGAAGTTGGGGAGCAGGACTTCACTGAGGTCAGAGAAAGTGGTGTTTAGGATGTTAGCTATCGTCTAGGGGTCCTGGGTGCTAATCACGTCAGTGGATAGTTGACTAGGGGGTGGAGAGATGTTTTTTCTGCCAAGTTCTCTAATGTTTTTCCAAAAATCAGAACCAGAACCAGAGCCCCAGGAGGAAGTAAGGGCTGCTTTGTAGTGGGAAGCCTTTGCCTAGTAAATGGCCCAGGTGCAAGTATTTCTGTCCTCTCTGTAGAGCTGCCTGTCCCTCAGGAGACAAGAGTCAATGGCTTTGTACCAGAGATTGTCATGGTGCCACATCATATGTAAGAAGGTCTGAGAGATCCAGGGGGTGTTTGAACTGGGTGAGCACTGTGGAGGTGCTATGGGTCTTCCTTAACCCATGTTGGGCAGATGACAGCATGTTATATTTGTTGATGTGATCTGTGACCTGGAGGGCCACAATCTTTTTTAGCAGTTTACTGAGGACAGGCAGGATTGCTATTGGTAGGTAATTTTCAAGACTTTTAGGATCACCTGTTAGATGCTGGTACTATAATTGACACTTTTCAGCTCTTATGGACAGTGCCTGAGGATATAGATATATTGTGGAATCTGATAAGTGGAGAGACAAGGAGCAGAGTAGAAATCATAAGTAGTCTAGACTCCAATCCATCGGAGCCAATGCTCACGCAGCTGGAGATAGTGTTTAGGAGCCATGGTACTTCACCTCGAGTAACAGTATGGAGGATGAAAGAGGGGGAGGGAGGGAGGATGCGTATATGGAGGAGTAGTCTCACTGGAGCACATTTGATTTCCAAAATTGGGTAGGTTAGAGAAATGGCTGTTAAAGGCATTGACAATGGTGTCCATGTTATTACAATTGACACCATTTGTCATCATATCAGACAGTGTTTGATTTTTATCTTTACCAGTTCCCATGCGACACCTGATGTGGCTTCAGAAGCTTCTGGAGTCTCTAACAGAGGTCTACAGTACCTCCTTAAAGAAGGTAACTTTAGCCAAATGGATTTCTTTTTTACAAGTATTTTTTTTTTCTATTTATTATACTTTATGTGCTGCACGGGCCATCGGCACCTCTGTCCTGGTCATGGTGTCCCTGCAGCTTCCACCTCCCAGATTGCTGGAGGCTCTCCCAGTCACCCCTAGCTTGCACCCCAGAGGGCAGGGTCACAGCACTGTGGCCCCAACAACCAGTGCCGCAAAACTGACACTAGTCAGGAGAGCCCAGCTAGGAGGCTAATCAAAGCCCGGGGCAGGGCTTCACAAAGTTAGATGGTCAGCATGTTTTTTCCCCTATAGACCAAGGCAGGGATGTGCAATGATGACCAACATTCACCCTACCCCAGAAGTGAAACTGGCACTGGTACCGTGCTATGGACCCGGACTCAGCCAGGTGTTGCTCTTGTACCTGGCGTACACCACCCTTCCCCTGGAGAAGGTGATCAATCCTGAGGATGCTCAATCATTCTCCCTCCGGCCGGCCCTTTGATGTCCAGGGTCCATTCCCAAATCATGGTCACTGGTGTCGCAAGTGGAAATTCAACCACTGCGCTAGTGGGTCAGCTATTTTTACAAGTATTTCTAATGGTCTGTTATTCAAGCCAATCGCTGTGCAGGGATGAGACTTCAAATTTATTCCATCATGTACAGCATTGTTTGCTTTGCAAGCAGATTACTATGCAGCCACCTGGTGGCTTTTCCCTTAATCCCACACTTGGTTATAAGTGTAGCCCCCCCTTCCTGGTGTCTATGGGTATGATGATGGCAAGTCCATGGGGAAGGGGCAACCACACCGGAAACTATAAATGTTGACATAATTTATGTTCTTCTGAACTGGGGCTCAAGCTTCCATCATGGGGTGCTGGGCTACAAGACAATTGAGTTAGAAACATAAACAACATACAGACATTAAAACCCAAACAGCAGTTGAGAACAGTAGAAAACATTTAATCAAGTTAAGTCAATCTTTATTCATACAAACACTTTTCAAATACCAAAGTGCTTGTACACAAGTAAAAACAGGAACATACTGACTTGTTAAAACCATATAAATTAAAACAGCAGATCAGGAAAATTATAAATTAAACAGCATCAGCAAAAGCTAAGTCAAATAAATACGTTTTTTGAGTGGACTTAAAAGTCTCAGTTGATATGTACTCTCCAAACCAACAATGTAGAGAATTCCACATGGTTGAGGCCACAGAAGGAAAAGTTCTGGCCTCTTTGGTCTTTAAATGGACCCTGGGAATCTCTAGCAATCCCTTGTTGGAGGAATGGAATGGGTGGCGGTGGCAGTAGGAACAAAGGAGGTCTTGAAAAATAACACATTCACTGTCTGTGTTGGGCCTTACAGGTCAGCAAAATGACCTTGAAGGTGATCCTCCTCCACACAGGCAGCCAGAGCAGTTTGCAGAGCACAGGCAAGACGTGGCTAGATCTTAGCAAATCAGTCAGCAACCTGGCTGCCATTTTCTGCACCAGCTGTAGGTGGCAGATGTCCATCCCTGGGAGCCCTAGGTATACAGCATTGCAGTAGTCAAGGTGGGAGGTCACAAAGGCATGGACCAATGTTGGAAGATCATCAGGTGAAACAAGTTGCTTACATAGAAACATAGACTTTGATGGCAGATAAGGACCACTTGGCCCACCGAGTCTGCCCATTTGCCTACCTACAGGATAAGCTGCACATCCTAGTTAACCAACAGCCTATTTTTTCCTACCCCCCACCAAAAATTGCCTTATGTCTGTCCCATTTATTCTTGAATTCTCCCACAGTTTTAGACCCCACAACCTCCTCAGGAAGACTGTTCCATGCGTCCACCACCATCTCTGTGAAAAAATACTTCCTCATATTGCCCCCGAGCTGTCCCCCCATATCTTCAAATTGTGTCCCCTTGTTCTTGCACATTTCTTTTTCTGAAAGATGCTACCCTCTTGGACTTTGTTGATTCCACTGAGGTACTTAAAAGTGTTTACCATGTTCCCCATCTCCCTCCTTTCCTTACATATTAAGCTCCTTTAGTCTCTCCTCGTATGGCTTCTCTTGCAGACCCTGCACCATTTTAGTTGCCCTCCTCTGGACTGCCTCCATCCTGTCTATGTCTTTCTGAAGATGGGGTCTCTGGACACAGTACTCCAGATGGGATCTCACTAACTGTCTGTACAGAGGGATAACAACTTCCTGTTTTCTGTTGGTGATGCCTCTCCCCTGTACACTCCAGTATCCCCCCAGCCTTCCCTACTGCCTTCTCACATTGCTTGCCAACCTTAAGGTCATCTGATATGATTATCCCCCAGGTTCCTTTCTATTTTTGTTGTTGTTACTACCCCCCCTCCATTGTGTAATCTTCCCCTGGATTTTTGTTTCACTGGTGCAATATTTTGCACTTCTTTGCATTGAATCCAAGCTGCCGTACTTCTGACCATTCCTCTAACCTTGCAAAGTCCCTTCTCATCCATTCCACACCTCCTTGTGTATTGACCCTGTTGCAGATCTTTGTGTCATCTGTAAAGAGGCCCACCTTTCCTTCCAGTCCCTCTGCAATGTCACTTATAAAAACATTAAAAAGGACTGGACCCAGTACTGAACCCTCTGGTACCCCACTATAACCCCCCTTTCTTCAGAGTGGACTCCCGTTTACTATAACCTTCTGTGTCCTGTTGTTCAGCCAATGTTTTACCCAGGCTACCACTTTGGGACCCTCTCCCAGGCTGGTTAACTTGTTTATTAATCTTTTGTGTGGGACTGTGTCAAATGCCTTGCTAAAGTCTAGGTAGACCATGTCCACAGCCCCTTCCTGGTCTACTACTTTGGTCACCCAGTCAAAGAAATCAATTAGATTCTTATGACATGACCTTCCCACTGTGAACCCATGCTGCCTTGGGTCCTGTGCCTCATTGGCCTCTAATTATTCAACAACTCTTTCCTTCAGAAGTGATTCCATCACTTTCCCTACCACAGAGGTCAAACTGACAGGTTTACAGTTTCCTGCCTCTGTCTTGCTCCCACTTTTGTGAAGGGGAATCACATCCGCCTTCCTCCAGTCCTCAGGTACCACACCATCCTCCCATGATTAGTTAAAAAGGGTAGTCAGTGGTGCCAGTAGTTCTCCACTAAATTCTGTTAGAATTTTAGGAGTTCTTTCAGAACCTTTTCTTCTGTGAAAGGACTGGTATCGACCCCCCTATCCAGAGCGCTTCCATTAAATGGATTAGGTACCTCCCCCCTCCTCTTTTGTGAATACTGAGCAGAAGTATTCATTCAGTATCCCTACTATCTTATTGTTCCTCTCTGCCCATCCACCCACTGTCCATTCTATTGAGCCTCACTATCCCTACCTTTGTTTTTCTATACTCCCTGATGTACCTATAAAAGGTTTTATTCCCCCTTCTAAACCAAGTTGGCTATCTTTTCCTCAGTTTGGGCCTTTGCTAGTCTGACTTCCCTCCCTGCTTCCTTCTGCCTTAACTGGTACAGTTCTCTGTCCTGCTCATTCTGGCCCAGATATTCAAAAGGGTTGTGCATGGCGCAACAGTGTTGCGCCATGCGCAACCCACTGATGTGCCCCGGTGCGATATTCAAAAGGGAAAAGTGTGTGACACAAATCCCGATGCACCAGAGCGCATCAGTAATGTATGCAAGCACAGGTGGGGGGTGTGCCCATACATAACCTGCCAGCCAAATATTCAGCTCGGGATGTTCAGAGCCATGCTTGCGCAACCCCTACCTGCGCCAGCACAAAGTTAAGCCCCCCCCAAAAAGGAACAATTGATGGCCACCCACAGGTTAGCTGCCGCATTGCAGGGCGCATGCAGCTGCCACTGTAATGAGGCCTGTGATTCAGCTGTGCCTGGTGGGTACCCCCCATGCCTGATCGCGGGCATATGTCTTAAAATAAAGTCCCTGTCCTATATCCCTGGTGGTCCAGTGGACCGAATGCTGCCCGATCGTGGACATCTGTGTAAATAAACCCCTCCCTGGCCAATATCCCTGGTGGTCCAGTGGACTGAATGCAGCCCAATCACGGGCATCTGTTTAACAGAAAACATCCTATTACCCTGGTGGTCTAGAGTACCCCCCTTCCCAGCCGCCCACTGAGCCCCACCGCCCGGTCCCCCCCATCAGGTGGTGGGCGGCAGCACCACCACCTGCGCCCGCCCGCCCACCGACTGACACCTCGGTAGGGCTGCCGCCCATTGGTTCTAGCATGAGCCAATGGGTGCAGCTCTTACACTACACATTCAGATATTTGAAGATTCATTCACATATCTGAAATGTGTAGTATGGTAGGGGCAGACACCCATTGGCTCACGCTGTGAACCAGTGGGCATGCAACCCTACCGAGATGTCAGTCGGCGGGTGGCAGGGCAGCAGGTGGGTGGGGCTGCCACCCACTGGCTGACTGGGGAGAGTGGGGCGGTGGGCTCAGTGGGCGGGTGGGAGGGGGTACCTTAGACCACCAGGGTAATAGGACATTTTCTGTTAAACAGATGCCCGCAATCGGGCAGCATTCGGTCCACTGGACCACCAGGGATATTGGCTGGGGGGGGTTATTTACACAGATGCCCGCAATCGTGCAGCATTCAGTCCACTGGACCACCAGGGATATTGGATGGGGGGGTTTATTATAACGGATGCCCATGATCGAGCAGCATTCAGTCCACTGGACCACCAGGGATATAGGACGGGACTTTATTTTTAAACAAATGCCCACGATCGGGCTGCAGGAGGCATCAGTCCCCGACGGCTGCTGCCTGGCAGGGCGCCAGACACAAGTCGTCTGGGATTGGTGCACCTGCATTCAAATGGGATGCAAATGAGGCCATAATGACATGCAACTACGGGCATTGGTACTCATTACCCTCCATTTTTTGATGGCCTTACCCCTTTTTGCCTCATCCCTGCCCTTATTGCCTTTGTCATTTACTCCATTTACCATTTATTCATATACAATGAAAACAACATGGGAGATAGAACAGAGCCCTGCAGCACCCCACAGATCAGGGGGAGATGGGCTGAGGAATAGACCCCTGACACCACTTTTGGAGACCTGCCCATGAGGAAAGAATGGAACCGTCTGAGGACTATACCAGACAGTCTGCAGATCAGTTGCAGGCACTTCAATAATACCACGTGGCAATGGAACTTGATTATTCTATGGAGTATTTTACAATGATAAGGAATCCCCACCAGGAAAATATTATGACACAGGACCAAGAGGTCAATGATTTCAGTGTCCATCAACAGTCCAAAGTCCATCTTGTCATAGTCCTACATCAATAACAATGGTTATCACAGTTTCCTTTAGCTAGATAAAATTCACATGTGAAACTGTTAGCAGCTTCCACTATCTCAAATAGCTGCAGCTCCAAATATCTCCCGCTGGCAGGCTTAAACAATTCTCTTCCACTGGCAGGATCCTACTGTACATCTACAGCTTCACTGGTTTGAATCTTTCTCCCCAACAGGGCACCCCCTTTCTCTCTCTCTGGCAATACCCACTAGCAGTTACAGATCTATTTGTTCGATTCCCATCTCTGGACTGCAGTTCACACTGTCACTCATCTGCAGATCCTTGTGGCACTCACTTCACATCATCTACAAACTCATGGGAGCTACAATACTTCATTCCTCTTAAACATTGGCAGCAAGAAACCCATAGGAGTCTTCCTTTCCGACTCTTCCAAAAGCCTGGATGCCACATGGTGGTGATCCCCACCATGGATATGGTGTCCCCTCTATTTAATTCAGGTTCCAGATTTGCAGTATATCCCTACGGCATCCAAGGGCATGAATGACAGTGGAGATTTCCACCATGGACATGAAATCTCTTTTTTCCTCTTTTCCTCTGAAAAAGTTCTGATGGCAGCCCTTCTCTTCTCTGAAGGTTCAATCCAAAGTGGCAAAAGCTGGATACTACCACCTCCAAATTTGTAAGGTGGCCAGAACTCCCTAAAGGGTCTCATTTACAAACAGCTGCCACCTCATCCTCAACAAGGGTTTTTCTGAGCTTTTTTCCCACTGGAAACTGGGCTACCATCAGAAATGGGTAATCTCCCCACTCACCCTTCCAACACCTTTCCTTGCCTGTACTCTTCAGCATGGCATGCGTAAGCTTTGCCTCCTGGAGTGCTCCCAGCCAATAGCTGACAGCACCCCTAGATGGAAAAAAAAAAACCTTTTTACCCATGATGGGATTTAGCCATGGACTTAAAAGGATACTAACTCACTGTAGGGTCTCTTCTTACAGGGGATTACATAGGGATGTGTTTGCCCTATAGGGATGGAAATGTGGAGGTAAAATAGTTATATGTAAAGCTTGTACATTTTGCAGGGCAGCCAACTTAATTAGATGTTCCCAGTCTTTATTCTCTTTTACCTAAAGTCCTGACTCAGAACAGTCTCAGATGAAGTTTTCCTATTGTAAGTAGTACAAAACTGAAACCTTTGCATTTTCTTTTGTGTTCTTAAGTTTTCAAAAGAGAGAAAGTATCCTGATCTGGGATTTATAATACCTTAAATATGTAAAATAATGAGTTTGCTGCTTCCTGTGTAGTTTAATGGCTTCCTGTCTGTCCTAATGTAACCTCTAGGTGGTGCTATCCCCAGTGTTATACCCTTGCCTTCTACCCTGGACAATAGGCTAAAGGGTTTGGGTTCGCTTACTCATAACAATGCTAAACAATGCACAGTGCCTCCACGCAGAGTGTGCTTTACTTGGGCTAGCTGTTACTAGGTATAACTCCCTGAGATGTCATACCACCCACTATTTCCAGTTACCTTCCCCAGACATGCTCCAATAGATATTTCCACACATTGCAATATTTCACATTTAATGACTCTCTCTAATAATATGCTCACGTGGTTCATGCTTTTCAAAACAGTAACAACAGATTTATGTAGGGGACATAAGAGTTAGGAAACGGACACAAAAGCAATAGAGGTTATTCTGATTGCTATTTACATATGTACAAAGTTTGATTTGCTTTTGCTAGTGAACCCTAAAGCTCGGTGACTGCATTACTAATAGAAAAGGCAATCACATACTCCACTCAACATTGATACCCAGAGCCCTGGCTATCTAACAGTTGACTAAAATCAGGTGTTACATAATAATTATTTTCCCCACACTGGTACCAGTCCCAGTCTCACACTACATACTGGGTACCCAGATACCAAAGTCCTGGATGTTGAAGGCTTGGAGGAAGTTACAGCTGGTTGAGTTGGCTGGCTTTTGATTTGAAGGAATATAATCCTACAAAGGCTGTAGATTCTAAAGGAGAAGGCAGGGATTGCCCTGCATTTGGCAGAAGTAGCAGGGATTGGCCCTGCCGGTCACAGAAAACAGGGATTGCCCCGAGCATCACAGACATTGAATAATTCAGAACAGGCCACTTGGCTAGATCTTGGATTTCACATCCTGAACATTCAGCACAACACAACTTGAAGTCATATCCAGTATAATTAGAAGGCAATACTTTTATCAAGCATCCTTATTCGTCTGAACAAAGTCTCATCTAGTACATTTAAATACCAAACAAGGCATCCTTAGCAAAGTCTCATCCAACACAGCTAGATATTAAACACTTTTATCAAGGATTCTCAGACAAAATCTGTCACAGACCCACATAGGTTATTACCAGCATGAGTCAGACACAATAAGCTCTACGGTCTCCTACCCCATGAAGCAACAACTCAGCCTTGGCTGGCAACTCCACAAGGGCAGAACTAACCCAATAGGGCACAGATGAATATCAGCACATTTATATGATTAACTACAACACATCTTAAGGTGCCTGCAACTGGCCATTTGGGCAGCAGGCAACATGCATTCGAACAATCTCTAAAATGCATTTTTTGGGGCTTGGCAGCCCAGATTGATAAGATTTAAGGTCTCTCAGTAATTCACAGATAATTATCTGATAAATTGCTCCACTTTTTGCACCCACCTACCCTTTCCCACCTCAACACCATTTAAATGCTCTTGCTTTGCCTGTCTCCACCTCTGTTTGAGCTTCTCCTAATTTGTCCTCACCTCTTAAAGTGATATAATCCATATTGAATACATTTCTGCTACTGTACAATTTTCCCTTCTTCCCTCCCCTTAACTCATTTTCCCCACACTAAGTGCTGTAATTTTAAGATCCTTAACCTTGCTGTATGAATATTTCCCCTGATATCACTATGATGATTTAAGTCCCTGCTTCCTAGCTACTGTAATATTTTATCTCCTGGGGCTTGCCTATGCCTACAATCACCTTATTTCTTAAATATCTCATACCACCTTGGGTACTTTGTTACCCAGGACAAGGCGACCATAAACAGTACTCCCTCATCTGCCCTGCTTGCCAGCACTTTAAATCTGCTGCTGCTTGCATGCCTGGCACTTTAAACCAAGATGTCATACCAAGAAACACTTCCTCTTCTGTCACCTCTTGCTAGGATAGTACGAAAATGAATATACTTCTGACTACTGTCTTAATAGCCTCCATGGTTGACCTGCTATTGGTAACTGATACTCTATATTCGCTATCGATCAGCAAAGCCTGTATTACTCCTCTACCACCCTAAATCCCTCCAACACACCACATACAGTGATCAGCCACGTACCTACATTTTTGCTGTCAGTCTTGTCCATTCTAGTGTCTAACTATGAGTGTCATTTGCTTAGCTTATTTGACCACTCCATCTATATCCTATTCCCTTCCTATCCCCACCCCTCCTCCCCTCTCCCCTCCCTCTTTTCCCTCTTGCTCCCTGCTGGTGATGTAGAAACAAACCCTGGGCCCCACAAATATACATATTGACCACTCTGACAACATCTGGGTAAAACAAGCTTTACTCAGGATCGCCCACCTAAATATCTGTAGCTTCCCATCTAAGCTCCCAGAGCTTGATGCTTGAGTGTCCCAGTATCAACCTCATGTTTTAGGCCTCTCCAAGACCTTGTTAAAACCTTACCACACTGATGCTGCCTACAAACTCCCTGGTAACTCTCTCCTTTGACTGGACAGACCAGGAAGAAAGTGAAGTGGAGGAGTTGCACTGTATGTTCAAGAACATATCTCTGCCACCTCCATCGGTTCCTCTACTCCCTCCTCCCCAAGTGAATGGCTCCTGACTGAGATTATCCTGGGTGCATCTAAAAAAATACATCTTGGGTGCTGTTATAACCACCCCCCACCCAGCAGGCATGCCAAGCTTAACTAACTTCTTTGATGGCTTAGGTGATCTCTCTCGTTGCAGAGAAACCATCATTCTCAGTGATTTTAACCTTAACTGGTTAGGTGCTTCTCAACCTGAGAATGTGAACTTACTAAAAACACACCTCTTGGAGCAAGTCATTTCCTCCCCAACAAGGCACATCTCTCACTCCTTAAACTGCACCACAATTGACTGGATTCCCACTAACTGGGTAGACATGATCCTCCAGATGGGCACTATGTTTGACTCTATTAGTGACCATACCACAACGTACATTGTTTTGGGCTCCAAAACAAATCGTCCCCCACCTAAATATCTGTCATTTAGAAATTGCAACTGTCCTGATCTTGCACCCGTCCTCAGGGATGCAGAGGCTATTAACTGGTAAGATCTCAATCTGCACAAAAATGTCTCAGCTGCAGTTTCTTCTCTCTCTCTCTGCTACCCTCCGAAAACTGCAAGACAAACATTTTCCCTTCACAACCAGGAGGATTGGGGGGCAGGAAACATTGGCTATCAAAGAAACCCCTGGCATAAATGAAGTAAAGAGATCATAAATGGAGACTCTTTAAATCATTTCCCCTTCCCAGAACTCTAGAATACATACAGAAAACTGCACAGTTCCCACAAACAGGTGGCAAATTCCCTAAAGTTTACATCTGACTGTGGCCAGCAACAAGCTTCCCTTAGCAATCCTTGTACTTTCTGGGCCTCCTTAGGGTCACTCCTTAACCCCAATTAAAACAAATTTCTCATCTCTCACCCCCCTTGGGCCTTGTCTCTGACCCAGGGCCGGATTAAGGCATAGGTAATAGACTTACTTATCTGTCAACTATCACCCTTCCTCTCTGATTCCTCCTTCTTCACCCCCTTCCAATCTGGTTTTTGGAAGAACCACTCAACAACCACCTCCCCCTCCTCAGACTTACTGACTCCATCCTTTCAGGTATGGATGACGGCCTGATCACCTCAGCCATCTTTGTCGACCTAGCCAGAGTTTTCAACAGTTTCCCATGCCCTGCTTCTTGATTCATTCTTCTCAACTGGCCTTACTCCTTCAGCCACCAACTGGTTTAAATCCTACCTCACTGGCAGGATCCAGTCGGTGAGAATCCTTGATTCCATCTCCCCTCCACTCCCCATCAACACTGGTGTCCCTCAGGGCTCAGTGCTTGGTCCCCTACTCTTCTCTATTTTCCTTAATGATCTTCCCACAGCCTGCTCATCCTCTTCTATCCACATGTATGCTGTCAATACTGTTTTGTACAGTTCCAGCAAAAACCCTGCTACTGTGCAAACCAGCTACAATCAAGTTCAGCTCTGGTTTGCTTCCCACCAGCCAAAAAGATAGTCTCAATGACTTTTGGCACCAGGCAGAGTCTTTCTAGGCTCCCAGCCCTACCCACCTTCAACACCCTTGATGGGACCATCTTGAGGATACCTCCACATTTAGATACTGTATCTGGGGTTTGACTCTACCAGCACCTCAATTTCTCTGTGCCTATTGATGCTATCCTGAGGAAACTGCACCCAAGCTTGGTGCTCTGTACAGGAATCATAGTTGCATCACGATGACTGTGAGGCATGAAATTGTCCAGAAGATGATACCTCCCATCTTTGACTACTGTGACATAGCCTATGGTGCTGCTCCCAAATCTTCCCATATCAAGTTGGGCACTCTCTTTAACTAAGCTATCGACCTCTTAATGCCCACCACTGTGATCTGTATCACTGTCTGACCTTCCTTCTCTATCTCACAGACGATCTCTCACTGTGCCAAACTAACTTCCAAATTCAGGTTTGAGGCTCCCTCCTATTGCTCATCCTCTCTCTCCTCTCCATCTTCCCCCAACCCACTCTTTCAGATCAAATGACACCTGCACCTTGACTCTCCCTCGCCGCTCCATCCAAATTGGTCAAACTGGTTTTGCCCATCGTTTCCCTAAAATCTGGAATTCCCTTCCCCCTGAATATGACACTCTTCCTCCAACTAGTCCCTTACCTTTTCCCTACACAATTACCTTTCCCTCAGCTGTTCCTGCTTTAACACTCCTTAATACCTATCCCCAGTTTCTGTCCTCCAACCATGACCCCCTGGCAGGATTCTCAACATCCTGAAGGGGGGGAATCAGGACATGGCTACCTCTTCTCCTCATATTCAGTTCTTCCTTCTCCCTCCTCTCTTCTCCACCTGCCCTTCTGGGTCACCAGTATGCACAACCTAACTCTTTCCTTTTCACTCAACAGCACTTGCGCACTACCTCAAGTCTGCTCCTGGTACACTTCATGCACTTTAAATGGTTCTATTGAATTATTACTGTTTTGTATGCTCATATGTTCTTTTGTATGATTTTGGACATGTAATTTACCCAGTGTTCCACTACTGTTTATTGTACAATACCTTGTGTTCCAACTGTTGCACAATCTTACTATGTTGTATTGTTTGTACTAACGCATACTATTGTAACGATCATCCTTCACAACCCTATGTAACCTCCCCAGGTCAAACCTTGAGACGAGCAACTTGTTGTTCAGTGTGCCCTCCTGGTGAAACATTTCAATAAACAAATAAAACTTACCAATAACAGGAATTTGTATCAGGGATGGATTAAGTCATAGGAAATATAGACATTGGCCTAGGGCCCCACCCTGCCGGGGGGGCCCAAGCAATTCCCAACATATATTTTACTGTTTTGTAAAGGACTCCACCACTGAACAATTGTAGTAAGACAGGGGATGAACTGTGACATGACTCTCACCCCCTTGGTTAGGTGTTAAGTGCAGATGGTAGTTTAAGGGGCCCTGGCCAGGCTGACCTTTAAGGTGTGAATGGGCCCACTTCCTTTGCTTTGTCTCCCAACTCCACTTACAATCCCCACTTAGAATTAAGTCTTACTATTAAATATAATAGATTGCCTGGCCCGGTGGTGATGAGGGTTAAGGTGCTGGATGCCACACCTCGTGCCATGCCAGTGACCCGGGTTTGGCAGGGGAGGGAGAGGATTGAGCGTCCAGAGGACAGTTCTCTCCCTGGGATGGACAGAGGTCCCTGTTTGGTGCTCTGCTGATCTCTGGCCTAAGCTAAAGATACAGCAGGCATTGAGGAGTAGAGAGAAGGAGTGGGGGAATGACAAACATCAGATTACACCTTGACATCATGGCACCAGCCACTCCCCAGAAAACAGAGAAAATGCCTCTCGGCTCCAGCAGAGCACCGGAGCTTGCCCCTGATTTGTGGCTGCCCTCCTGCATCCTCCCGACTGACATTACTGCAGTGTTGGGGCACTGGGGCCCACTCTGTCCCCATCCGGGGGGCTATAACCGAGGCCACATGGGTGACAGAGGATGGCCAGGTAGGGTGCACGCTGTAGGGGATGACTCCATGTGCTCCCGAGGAAGACTAGAGCTGAGGGTGTATGAGGAGGAATAAATAGTAAAATTACACAAAAAAATATAATAGATTGACAGTACAGTTCAATGGGTGTGCTTTATACTTAATCTCTTTCCTAAATTTAAGAAATCTACAATGCATTTCAGTGCTACAATTAAAAATTGTACTTTTTTCATGTTGCTTGCAGGCATGCGCAAGAAACATGTTGCTGCAGCTTGGTGCAGAAGCAGGTTGTGGAGGTGGAGCACTGTTGTGGCCAATGCCCCCACTGCCTTTTGAGACTTGGCATGCGTTCCCCAATGGGGTGGCACTAGTTCAGCCAGTGTGCCACCACCTTGAAACATTTTAGTCACTGCAATCAGGGGCCACATCATCACTGCACCAGCCATTCTGCTGCAATGAGGGAGTGACCTGTCACAGGGCAGAACCTGCATGCCCCGACCCAGTTTGCTGACAGGGAGCCCAGTTCCCATCGGCATAATGTCTCCACACCTAAGTTTCTGCTGTATGCCAAGGGGTGCCCATTCCCATTCAGCATCATGCCCCCCCACTTTCTTTGCCGACAGGGTGCCCAATCCCCATCTGCTTCAGTTCCCCCTTCCCAGTTGAATTTGCCAATGGGGAGCACACTCCCCATTGGCATAATGTCCCTTCCCCAATTTGTTGTCTGCCAAGGGGTGCTACCCAATCCTCCTCAGCTCTCCCCCCAACTGGTATGTGCCAACAGGGGTGGCCAATCCCCCGTCAGCTATAGGCCCCCAAAAAAATACTCAGGTGGCATGCTGGGAACCCACCCCAGCATGCCAAATGTCCCTGTAAAAAGAAAAAAACATCCTGCAATGTTTTTCTTTTTTTTAAAAAACCCTGTAAAACAGAAGACGGTCCCTCTTTGAGTCCATGGCCTGACCCCTAACCCGCACCCACACCCTGCCTCCCCCACCCCCCACCCCATACTTACCTCCGAGCCCAGTGCGACAATCTTCGGTGGATCGGGAACACATCTGCACCCTTCAAAGCTGACCATGAACTGAAGAAATGCTGGTAAGCTATATAATGGCACAAATAGGGTTTTTTCAACTTTGGTGCATATCTCAGGCATTTTTGGGAATTTTGGCACTAAATTTTCAATATGGGGTTCTTGGGACCCCTCCTCATGAATTCAGTCACTGTCATTGAATTATTCAGTCCTCAAATGTGATTTCTCAGTCACTATGCGAAATCACCTTTTGGGACCAATTAATGAAACGACAGTACTACTGTTCATGACATGGGCTCTCAAAGGGCCTATGTGGCATATTCGGTGAAACAAATCCAAAAAATTACTGTTTCACGAACGTGTATTGTGCAGTTTCCACGCACGCTCGTAATCTCGGGCATCTGTAATATTTTCATACCAGATTTTCAACACGTGTTTTTTCACACCTCATTATGAACAGTACAGCTGTCATTTTTCACATCCTGGCCAAAATGTGTTTTCTCACTGCCAGCACAGAATAGCACAGCTGCTGTGGGAAATCGGTCTTTGGGACAGATTAAGAAAATGACAGTGACACTGTTCATGAGCAGAGGTCCTAAAATGCCTATGTTGAAAATTTGGTGACGAAAGTCCATAAAATTACTGTGTTACAAGTGTGCCTTGCGCAGTTTCCACGCGCCCATGTAACTTCACAGATTTGTAATATTTTCATGTCAGATTTTTAATGCTGGCATTTTTCCACACCTCCTTATGAACAGTACAGCTGTCATTTTTCACAGCCTGGCCAAAATATGTTTTTGCACTTCTGGCACAGAATAGCGCAGTCGTTGTGGGAAATCAGTGTTTGGGACAGATTAATATTGAGTGAGAGGGGGGAGTGAACAAGCTCAATTGAGCTCTGTGAGGACTGCTGTGGATTTCTTTGTGGGCAGAAAAAGGCTCCAATGCAGGCAGGAGCCTAGTACAAAAGAGCAGCATGCAGCGCGGGAAGAAACAGAATGAGCGAGGCGGAGTTAGTGAGCTCAATGGAGCTCTGTCGGGACTGCTGAGGATTTCTTTGTGGGCAGAAAAAGATGCCAACACAGGCAGGATCCCAGTACAAAAGGGCAGCCAGCAGCACCGGAAGAGATAGAATGAGTGAGTGAAAGACAGGGAGTGAGTGAGCTCAACAGAGCTCTGTCAGGGCAGCTGTGATCTTCTTTATGGGCAGAAAAAGGTGCCAACACAGGCAGGAACCCAGTACAAAAGAGCAGCCAGCAGCACCAGGAGAAACAGAATGAATAAGTGAGAGAGGGGGAGTGAGCAAACTCAATGGAACTGTGTTGGGACTGCTGCAGATTTCTTTGTGGGCAGAAAAAGGTGCCAATGCAGGCAGGAGCCCAGTACAAAAGGGCAGCCTGCAATGCTGGGAGAAATAGAAGGATTGAGTGAGAGAGGGGGAGTGAGCGAGCTCAACGGAGCTGTGTCGGGACTGCTGCAGATTTCTTTGTGGGCAGAAAAAGGTGCCAACACAGGCAGGAGCCCAGTACAAAAGGGCAGCCTGCAGCGCTGGGAGAAATAGAAGTAGTGAGTGAGAGAGGGGGAGTGAGCGAGCTCAACGGAGCTCTGTCTGGACAGTTGTGAACTTCTTTGTGGGCAGAAAAAGGCACCAATGCAAGCAGAAGCCCAGTACAAAAGGGCAGCCTGCAGTGTCGGGAGAAATAGGATGAGCAAGTGAGAGAGGGGAGTGAGCTAGCTCAATGGAGCTCTGCCAGGACTTTAGAGTTGCCTACCCTCCCACCCAGCATCCTCTGTGGTCCTAAATCACAGCAGGGTCTCTGGAGGAGACAAAGCAATGATTGGATACTTTTAGGATTGCTGTAAAAATACAGATTTAATTGTTCTGTTTATTTCTCTGACTGAGTTAAGCACTGAGCTATACTGTTATGATTGCTGTAATAATACATATTTATTTGTTCTGTTTATTTTTCTAACTAAGCTGAGTAATACTTGGAGTGCAATAGGATTTCTAACTGGGCTAAGTGAAACTATATGAGAGCTGAGAACAGAAAGTATGGTAGATGAGGGGTGAAAAACGGACATGGATGCTTTAGGATTTCTACAGTAATACGGTATCTAATGGATGAGATTTGATACTGAGTTAACCCAGTCGGGAGGGTGCCCAATCCCCATCTGCTTCAGTTCCCCCCTTCCCAGTTGAATTTGCCAATGGGGAGCCCACTCCACATTGGCATAATGTCCCTCCCCCAATTTGTTTGTTGTAGCTCTGTAGCGGCCCCTGGTGATGACTGGAGGCACTACTAGAGCAGTGTAGTAAAGAGAGCAGAGTGTGGCAGATGTTGGCATGCTGTGCTTAAGCATGATTGCTCACCTGCACTCCGCAAAGGGCAGAAAGGTGGAAAATGGCCCAGACAGAAGTGGAGTGTCACTTCCATCCTGAGTCTCATTTCAGTGTTATTTCAGCCCAGACTGACAAAGCACTGCTTTTCATCAGTGCACTGTTAATACACTGCATTGGCTTTCTGCTACACTGTTGTACCACTGCTCAATCTTTCTTATTTTTTGATGCAGACTGTAAGAGCACTGCAAATTAATTATTAGATTTTCATGCACACTTCTTTAGCACTGTATTTCCTTCACTAATTTTTGCTGCACACTGCAGTAGTACTGCTCAATTTTTCTTATTTTTTGATGCAGACTGTAAGAACACTGCAAATAATTATTAGATTTGCATGCACACTTCTTTAGCACTGTATTTTCTTCACTAATTTTTGCTGCACACTGTAGTAGTACTGGCAACACTTTATAATTTTTATCACACTTCTTTAGCACTGCATTGTCTCAGCAATCTGGTTACCCTTACTGAATTTGTCACAATGGCATTACAGTGGTATAGCAATGGCAATACTGTGGTCAGCTGAAAAATCCGCAATGATACTACCCAGTGGTACTCTGGTATCACAGTGGTAGGTGATATATAGCTTTTCCTCTGTGCATTGGTAGTGCACTGGCAGAATGGTATCCCTATGGTATTTTTTACCATTCTCTCTGTCTCTCACACATACACTGGTAATACAATGGTATCACGAAATTTTGAGATTTTTGTCGGCTCCCACAAATACTGGTACGCTGGTAGCACAATGGTACTGCGTTATTTTGACATTTCAGTATTTGGTACCTCTCACAGCAACCCTAGACTCATGTGGTAGCACAGTGGTACCAGTATTAATCTCATTATACTCTGTACTCTAACACATTGTTAAAATAAATTACATTATCAACCTCATGGAGAACAGCTCTCAATTCCATATTTCTATTTGTTCACTTGTCTTTATCTTTCTGGTAATGGACTGTTATTGTTCACATAGACCAGAACATTCAAGGAGCATTTGCGATCGCTAAATGGGTAAGTAACTCTCAAACAACTCTTTGCCACCAAAATCAGGCTAGGATCACAAAATGATATCTTGAATAGCATAATTAGTGAGTCTCTGACCAGTTGGTGAATGGCTCTGAAAGATGTTGCCTCCCTAAACCAGGTATTATCACCTCTGCCTCCTACCACTGCCCCTTTGAGCTCCCACCATCAGTAATATCACACTTCCCCTGGTGTTCAGTGGTGCTGCTGTCCATTCCGTACATCGGAAACTGCCAATACCTACCTGCCACCCAGTCCCACTGCTCCCACCATTCATGGCCCCCACCATATGTTTACATACTCTTCCCACAGTGGCAATTGGCAGAGACACTCTGCTAACCTCTGTGACCAACCTGAGGACAGAATGTCAGTTTTGCGCTCATGTTCCTACTGTATAAACAGCTGTGTACAGTTAGCACATGATTGTGAACTATCATCCATTTTGTGCCTGATCAAGGAGCTGAGAGGATAGTCTGTGCTAAATGTGGAAGGGTGTCAAATATGTAGTAAGCCTGGGGACCAGGGGGTAGTATTTGCTGTAAGAACTAACTGGGTCATGGTGGGGACTTTGGATATACAGGAGGCAAGGGCTTTCACTCAACACACCACTGCTCACTATATCAGGCCCTGGGCTGGCTTCCCCCATTAGCCCAACGGACCTATCTTCTGGCCAGCATAGTCAATAAGGCCATCTAAAACCGAGTTACCACTCCTCAATCCCACCTCTTTGGCCAAAAGTGTTTATTTGAGAGCTCTGCCTCACTGTTGGCCCCATGCTTGAGTGCCTCCTAGTCTCCACCTGTATGGGTAAACATGCATTCTCATCTGTAGCCCCTTTCCTTTGAACAACCTGCCCACTCCACTTAGCACCACTGACTCTCCAGGACTCTTCCACTCTCCTTGGTTCTCACCTTCTGTCCTCCACTCCTTGCCCTGCCCAACCAACTTATTACCATGCCTCTACTTCCCTACTTCTCCTTCTTGGTCCATACCTACTTAGCTATGATGCACTTTTTCCTTTACTCATCTCAGATCATGCCTAATTTGTATTACAACTTGGCTACTACTGTATCTGCTATTGTCATAAATGTTATTTATCCATTGTGCTGCAAGTTTATATATATCTTCATATAAATACCCTGTATATTTTTATTACTGTTTATTGTATGCCTTGTATCAGCCTCCTTTGTACTTGCTTGTATTCTTGTGCCATCCTCAATGGCCCAGGTCATGCCTGAAAATGGTTCTCAGACCGGTGCGCCTACTCGGTAAACAAATGAATGAATAAATAAATAAATTGGAACCACTGGACATCAGGGATAGTAACAATCTACTGTATACCTGCGGGGTAATTGTAAGATGGGGTAGGACTGGAGAACAGGTAAATTAAGAACCTGGAGCTGTGGCATAATTAGGGGAAGGGGCCCAATGGAGACAATTTCCCAGGAGGGTGCTTTGGTGGTGTAACTCCCAGGATATGTTATCCCTGATGCTGTAATGTGGCCTGTGCAGTAATCGGCATCAGCAACATGGCTGTCACACCAGCATGGGTGAACCCTTTCTCCACACCCTCCTGAGTGTCCACCCTATAACAGGTTTTGGTGGCATCTGCAAAAAGACTTACCTTCCCCTTCAGTTCTTCTGCAATTTCACTTATGAAGACATTGAAGTGGCTCACTCCTAGTACTGAGCCTCACCCCACACCATGTCTTTAACCAACTGCTGAAAGCCAGTGTGGGGAGTACTATCTTCTCCCCAGATGTATATAGGCAACCTTTTGGCAAAAGCCACCATGCATGCTTGAGGACCCTCCCCCATCCATGAAATTTCCCTGCACTACCCCTACCCTGTCCCTTGCTAGGTCATTTGTCCCCAGGTGGACAATGACATCTAGGTCCCTCTCACCTCCTGCTGCCTAATGATCCACTGTATCTGCTCTCATCCCTCCAAGCCAAAGTACCTCTCAGGTATTTCACCTCCCTCTCCTTTACCCCACCCTGCTCGCAAGTCTATCCCCCTAATTAAGTGCCCCACCAGCAGTTGCTTCCTACTCAGCTGGGGGCCTCTTCCTCCCTCCTTGTAACTGTGAAATGGTCCATGGACAGTGCTTTCCTTGGGGAAGGTTTCTCCAGGGGCCAAAAGGGTGGTTCAGCTGCAGGGAGAGTGGTTGGCTGGGCAGGGCCCATTTCAGATGCAGGGAGAGTGGTTAGTAAACAAAGCAGGTGAACTGAAACTCTGTCAAACAAACCAGCACAGGGGCAGAAAATGCAAGCCCCATAGGAAAGAACACAGTGAGGGCTACAATAGATCATTTACCGGAGAAGTCACAGGTCAGGGAACTACAGCTGAAGAGAACATGGAGAACAGGCAGGCATAGGAAAAATGATGCATGGGGGCAGCGAATGGACGTGCACTCATGACAGCATGCATGGGAACTATGGATGCTGGGATGCCAATGCTGGGGGGTGCAAAGGCCAGCTTAGGTAGGTGGACAATGACCAATAGGTAGAGTGCACAACACACAGGGAACCCTGCATGCTGGACAGCAGGGAAGTGTACCATGCAGCATAACCCCGCTGCAGCACAGTAGCTGATGGGGGCCCAGGACACTGTGGACACAGCACTTGAATATGACCATGGTGCACAGCACAGCCATGAAGCACTGGGACTGTGGGCAGACAGTGGCACTACAGTACTGGTACAAATCACCCACAGACAAGTAGCAGCTGCCACAGGTGTGGCCTATGGAGTGTGGTGTGCAAACGAAGTGCAATCACACCCGCATGCCTGAGCTGGAACCAAAGCTGGTCAGTGTTGCACAGTCCTCTGGCACAATGGAGGACAGCGTGGAAGCCATGGAGGGGCCAGAGTGCTCAACTGCAACTCCAACAACAGAGACAATCTGTGAGGTGGTACCATCCAGGAAGGGATAGTCCAAGCTGAATGTGAATGGCTACCTCCTGGTCCATGAATGGACATGCAATGAGACAGTGTACTGTTTTTTATCATATCATATTTTTCACCTGCTGTGGCACACACTCCGGCTTGGGGCATCCAACTGCCAGCTCCACCCACCTGGAGAGCTGGGTAGCTCAAGCTGCACCCAGGACGATCAGGGACGGCCATCATGCCATCCTGCTGGAGGGCTCTCCCTCTGCCTCTACCAGCCAGGACAGCCCCGGACTCTCCTCAACAGGACTTCACCAAAGTCCTCTGGGTGGCTTGAAGCACAGCCATCAAGCTGCAAGGTCATGCCCAGCCATTTTCCTTCAATTGGCCCCAGTAGCACGGACATGCAATGACATCCAGGTGCAATGTGCTGACATCTGCTGTGATCCCCATCAAGTGTCACTGACACTAGTAGTGCTCCTGGGCATTCCCATGGGGCCACTATGGCACAATGAAATTACCCAGCTTACCCCAGGACTGGGAGAGCAGTCTATGGATGTTTGATCCCAGTCCTCCCCTGCTGACCCCCGATAGCCCGGGCTCAATCCTGAACCCAGGTCACTGGCATGGCACAGGTGTGGCATCCAGTGCCTCAACCCTCAACACCACTGGGCTGGCCTGAAACAGTGTAATGGTGCTGCCAGCATCATAAGTCCAAGTCCTGCCTTGGCCAGGCTATCACACTGCTCCAGGATGGCCAGCACCACCTAAAGAAAAAGAATGAGCACAATCATGCTCTGGAGGTGACAGATGCTCTACCAGCACAGGCGCTGGCTGGCATCAAGTAGAAGGCACACAGCACCATGGCTAGCCCCGCATTGCTTCTGCAGAGTGAGGCAACTGTGATGACCACTGAGCTGTGGCAACAGTTGCCAAGCAAGAGGGCCCTGCTGCAGATTGTGAACAGAACCCACCACAAGGACCTCTCACCAGAGCCAGTGACACTGGCTGATCTCACTATCCCCAGGCAGCGACAGATGGTGACTGGATGGCCATGGTACAGCAGGATCACCGGCCGCACTACCCACCAGGTCCTTCTACTCACCACAGAGGATGACATCAGGGACCTGGAACAGGCACCCTTCTGGGTGATGGATGGCATGTTCAAGACTGTGCCACATCTGTTCACTCATTGTATACCATCCATGCACCCATGGTGATGGGCCGTAACAACCTCATTATGTCATTGATGTATACACTGATGACGACAAACAGCTTGCAATGTTACTGCACCTTGTTCCAGGAGCTGAATTAATATTCCAGTATACAGTCCTGCACCCTCACACCACTTACGATCATCACTGACTTTGAGCAGGCTGCGATCAATGCCTGTAAGATGGAATTTCCGCAAGCCATAAACAAGGGATGCCTGTTCCACTTTGGGCAGATTGTGTGGCGGAAGGCCTAGAGCTTTGGCCTTTCACCACAATACGGAAGTGACCCAGACTTCAGCCTGAAGATCCATGAACTCGTGGCCCTCACCTATCTCCTGGCACAGGACATTCCAGCAGCATTCAGCCTCCTGAAGCTAACCATTCCACCCAATGCCACCACACTTCTCTATTGTTTCGAGCAGACACATATGCTCGGCAGGATATGGCTGTACAGTAGAGTGGCCAAGTTGCCCACAAGATACAACCCCATGTTCCCACCTCAGCTGTGGTTGGTTGCAGATCTCAACAAGCGAGGTATACTGTGGACCCAAAGCAATGTGGAGACCTGGCACTGCCATCTCCATGCCCTGCTCAGTAAGGTGCATGTAGGGGTCATGACAGTGCTAGCAGAGCTCCAAAGGGAACAACAATGGACCTATGTCACCAGGGAAGGCATTTGTTGTGGACTGCCATGGACACCACCCCAGAAGAGCTATGAGGATTGGATAAGGATGGTACTGGCATTCAAGGACAAGGGCAAGCTGCTGAAGTTCCTCTGTGGCATGGCACACAACTCCACCCTGTATGGTTTCCATGGTGACATGGCACCTGACAGTTGTACACTCACAGTACACATCATGCACAGCCACCAGGTTGCCACTGTGGCCCCCTACTGTTGAATAAAGTTTCATCCCCACATTTCACATGCACCCCAACCTGGTGGTGATGTCTCATCACAACACTGCTGGGTATTGTCAAGCAGCCCACTTCACACCTCCACGCCTGCACTGCATGTCGCATGTTGCACACACCTGACTCTGTATGAGTCCCCCCAAAATCCTTTCAGCTGTTCATGTGTGCCACACGTTGCACAGGTCTGAAGCTGTGTGAGAGCCCCTTAATCCTTCCAGCTGTGCAACTATGTGGTAACAGCATTCCCATAATGGGCCCTTGTGGAACCCGCACATGACACACCTGGCAGCCTTCATACCACAATGGGCTCCTGTGGCACAGCCCCCCCAAAACACCTCCAGACTTTTTTCTGTGTGGTTACTGCAAGCCCATAGTGGGATAGTATGACATGGCCACATGCACATATTGTACAGTTGGTGCAATGGCATGCTGCTCTGTGTCCTGACATCCACATGTGGTGTTGCTGTGGACCATTTCCTGGTGCAGCTATCCATACCCTCACTGTGCCACTCTGCTGTGTGCTTGCAGTGTCATGCATGCACCAACCAACAGGCATGATACTCCAATTCCTTCATGCATGTGCAGCTGGCTGGCTGTCAGCTGACATCATCATGCATGCAGGGATGCATGGACAGTCTACCATGCTGCTTGGGATGGCTGGTCAACACATTGGGGCATGCATGGCTATTTGTTTCATCCCTGTCCATGTGATCAGGTCAGTGTATCCTCAGAGGATGCACCACCTAGGGGGTGGGTGTTTTCACATCGTCTGTGCTGTTCAGTAGTGGCTCATGTCCTGGGATCTGTGGCTTAGGTCGGATCGGGTATTTCATGTGTTTGTGGAAAATCCACTCAACAGCTGCACAGCATCCCAACTCTCTGGCCTGACAGTGTGTCAGGTGCTGTCCTGGGTCAGGCTACTGTGTGTTGGGCTGCTGGGTCTGTTGGGTTGTCATGTGTGGGATGCAGCATGTCAGACTAGTAAGCTGTTGGGATTATAAAAGGCTACCTAGCAGGGCAGGGTTTTCTATGTGCAAGGAGAGTGGTCAGTGGTGGGATGGGCAACTGGTATGTGGGCAAGATGGGTAGTCTGGGTGGGTACAGCTGTAGAAAGAGTTATTATCTAGGGGGTGCTGGTCTGGCTCTAAGGAGGGTGCTTTTTTGGTGAGGTTGGGAGGTTGGTCCAGCTGCATGGAAGGTGGTCTACTGAGGTGAGGAGCCAGGTCTGGGGGGGGTTCCATCTGCAGGGGGATCTTGTCTGAGGGTAGGAAGGATGGCCTGGAGCAGCCAGCTACAGGGAGGGTGATAGTTGATCGGGAGAGGCTGGTTTGGGGCTTATAGGGTGGACTAGATTCAGGCAAGGTACACAGTTTGGGAGACGTCTATTGGGATGTTGATATGGTTGTCCAGCTGGGTGGTCATCTGAGCAGGGGGTGTTCAAGATGTGAGTGGTCATGGGGGGTGCAGACCCAAAGGGCTGTACTTGGGAACCCTCACTGAAGTCAAATACTAAATTTAGTATTAAAACATTCATTAATTTGCCTTCAAAGACTAATTTTAGTTATTTTTAATAATCTTTAATCATCATTCAAAAATACAACTGTCAAAAATACTAAATTCTAAAAAGTATTTCAGCAGACTAGTTGTTCAAAAGTAAGTTATTGCTAAATGAGGATTAGAAATAGATCTACAATGCTCTTAAAAGTATTTTTTTTTTTTTAATATAACTGAATCACAAATGAAGATTACAGTCAGTGGAGTAGTTTTAGGATTTAAATTAGCCAATCAAGGCTGGGTACATTACCATGCAATTCACTTCTACTAAGCAAGGAGACAGATAAAACAACCAGCTACACCAATGAATTTTAGAGAAGGTAAGCAATCATAAAATGTGGGTTTTTACCTTGAAATAATATGGTGCAAAAAAAGTTGGCAGTGTCCCTTTAAAAGTCTATTCTAAACTACATTTTCCATAAGTCTACTCAGTCAGAGACCTACGTTTTCCAGCTCACTTCCTGTCTGTGTTCAGCCTGATGAAAGTGCATGAGCACTCTGTGGTCTCCATTTTTGAACAACTGGGGTTTCCTACAGCTAAGGTTTACATGTTAAGGTAAGAGCTTATGTTTAAAAAGTACATCTTTGACCCCATTATATCACCAGAGCTATACCTTTCAAACCACTGGCCTCCTGGGAAAACTCAAGACTGCTGAACCACCAGTGTCCCCTTTTTAAATAATATAGGGGCCACTAGCCCAAATGCATTCCCACCTGCCCATCTGGACTACTTCTTAAATTTATTGGCTACCTGCAGGTCACCTAGGGGCGCTAAGGTATTTTTTTTTGCTGAGTCCCAAATACTACTTTATTCTCTGTTTTTAGCTGTCTGCATTTTTTATTCCATCTCTAGTTTCCTTACTTTGACCTAGTTTGTCTTTTCCTCTAAAACTCCTCTTCCTTTACTCCTGTGCCATATACCCTTTTTATATCTCTCTAGTCTTGCTACTATAACTTCCCCATACTGATCTATTTTTCCTTTTATTTCTACAGGTCTGGCCAAACATACCAATCAGATAAGTATCTTTGTTTAATTCTAACACTCTAATTTCTCCTCTAGCACCTCCGACCCTTTGTGTCCCTTCAACCTTTTAGAGAAGTGCCATGGGATCTTTAACATCCACCTGAACTACCACCAGAACAGGCAGATGGGACCTCGGTTTAATGTCTCATCTGAAAGACAGTGCCACAGAAATGCAGCCATCCCCCACATGCTGCACTACAGTGTCAGTATTGGGATATTAACTTAAGTGCCTGGTATGGTAATAGAACCCACTGCCTCCTGATCTCCCAGCCTTGGAGGTGAGTGTGCTACCTGCTGAGCTACTGACACTGCAAATGCAATATGCAATATGTTAGTGTCACGTATTTATTTTTTAAATACTATGTTGAGAAATATGGGGTCCATGGTTGAGAAAGGGTGATTGGGAAGGTCTAGGTGTAGGGAGGTTCTGCTCTGGACAGAGGGTGTGTCCAGCTTTTGGAAAGGGTGTCCAGCTCTGGGGAGGTTACTCAACCTGCAGAGGGGAGTGGAGCTTCTGTGGGTGGGAATGAACACGGGGTCCAGCTTCAGGAGGATTGTGTGCTGGGGAGGCTAGTCCAAGGCATGAAAGAGTGAGCCAACAGCAGGGAGGTGGCTGGTGGTGGGACTAGTTCAAGATTGGAAGTGAGATCCAGCTGCAGGGTGGGTGGTTGGATGGTGAGGGCTGGTATGGGGCTTCTGGTGGATCTAGCTGTAGGTTGAGGTTGGGTGGGGACTGCTGGTCCAGTGACTTGAATCGATAGCTTCAGATATGTGATCTGTTAGAGTGGAGGTTTGGGGTGGTGCTCCATCTACATGGAGGTTGTATAGAATGTAGTTGGGCTGGTCCAAATGTAGGGATGGTGGCTGGCTGGGTGGCGGTTGGCCCAGAGCCTGTGTAGTGCTCTAGTTTCAGTGATCATTATGTGAAAGGCTGGGGCTAGAAGGGTTATCCAGCTGCATGGAGGATAGTCTGGTGCCTGAAAGGGTGATCAAGCAGAGAGGAGGGTGTTTGGCTATTTGGGGCGTGAGACTAAAGAGATTGATCAGCCTAGGAGGGATCCAAAGTGATGAAACTAATTAGAAACTGGTTAACATGTGTGCCCTTCAGCTTAATAGTAGCGCAATGACTTGCGGCAGAGGTGACCTTAGTGAACATACTAACATTCTAATTGCCAGCAGATTAGAGCCTTATGGTCTATCGAGGTCTGCTCAAACCTCAGATCCTAGTTGGGTGCCGTTGCCCTCCCCACCTTGTGTTCCTGAAACCCTATCATTCATCCCACCACCTGGGGGAAGCCATCATCTGATGCATCCACTTTCTGTGTCTGTCCCCCCCTCTCTTGAAGCCCTCCACTGTGGATCTCTGAACCAGCTCACCAGGCAGTGCATTCCAATGGTCCACCACTCTCCCAGCAAAGACCTCCTCCTCTTCCCCCCTCACCCTTCTGCTTTCCAACTTCAAACCATGCCTTCTGGTGATACCTCCCTGCTTTAGTCTAACAATCCCCTCCATATTTACCCTATTTATTCCCTTGAGGTACTTGAAGACCTCAATCATGTCCCCCTGTCTCTCCTCTCCTCCAATGAAAACAGGCAGAGCTCCCCAAGTCTGTCCTCATACATCAAATCCCCTAGTCCTCATATCATCTTAGTTGCCCTTCCCTGTACCCTCTCCAGGAGCTGTATGTCCCTCTTCCAGTGTGGTCTCCAGTACTGTACACAGTACTCAAGGTGTGATCTAACCAGTCCATTGTACAGCGGCAGAATCACTTCCCTGCTCCTAGACGTGATCCCCCTCACAATGCATCCCAACATCCTGTTTGCCTTGCTAGCCATTCTCCTGCACTGCTCAGAGTTATTCATACATGCATCCACCATGACCCCTAGGTCTTTTTCCCCTATTGAGGCCTCCAGCCCCTCCCCTCCCAGGGTGTACCTGTGTTTAGGGTTTCCCCACCCAAGATGTAACACTTTGCGCTTGGTGATATTGAAATTTAATTTCCATGTGTGAGTCCAGCTTTCCAGGGTGTCCAGGTCCCCTTGCAGGGCCAACCTCCCCTGTTCCCCCTCAACTACGGCTCTCATCTTGGAGTCATCAGTGAAGAGACTCATTTCACACCCTATACCCTCCCTGATGTATGCATTAAACAGGATCGGATCCAGGACCGAGCCCTACCGACCTCTCAAGGGTTAGAGAGCTCCCCACTGACCACTAATCTCTGGGTGCATCCAGCTAGCCAGTTTTCAATCCATCTGACCATCAAAGGGCCTACTCCCAATCCCATCAGTTTCTCCACTAGACCATTGAGGAGGACAGAGTCAAACGCCTTGCTGAAGTCCAAGCATAATACATCCACAGGCTTTCCCCTGTCCAGTTCTGATGTTACCCATTTGTAGAACTCCACAAGATTGGTTTGACATGATCTACCTGGCACAAACGCACGTCGCTGACTATCCAGACCTCCCACCTCCTCCAAGTACACCCCATATCATTCCTTTAGTATACTCACCATTAATTTTCCCACCACTGAGGTCAAACTGATGGGTCTATAGTTACCTAGTACTTCCCTTGACCCCACTTTATGGATTGGCACCACATGTGCCTCTTGTCAATCCTAGGTACCCTCCCTGTCTCAAGCGACCTGTTAAAGAGCTCCTCCAGGGGTGCAGCCAGATGTCCACCAACTCCCATAGTACTCTCGGATGAATGCCATCCGCCCAGGAGGTCTGTCTTCTTTAGGGCCTTGAGGGCTAACCACACCCTTTCAGTGGAGATAGCATCATCTGTTCCTCCACCTTACTGGCCTCTTTATCCTTATGTGACATCCCTTGGGTACCCTCTCCTCCCTCTTGCTCCATTTCTGTTGCTCCCTGATCCCACTCACTGCTGCTTCTATCCCCATTGTGCCTTGCTTTGTAGCTATCCTATCCTCCTCCCTAGTGAACACAGAGGCGAAATACTCATTTAATATCTCTGCCTGGTCCCTCGCCTCTTCCACCCACCCTCCTTCTGATCTCAATCTGCTGAGTTTGCCCTTAGTTTTTCTCCACTCCCCAATGTACTAGAAGAACCCCTTTTCCTCTCCATGTATCCCCTGTGCCAGCTGTCGCTCTTTACTGGACTTTGCCCTCCCACCATCTGGGTGACTTTTCTAGATGCAAGATGTTACATTTCCTTATCCCTATCCCCTCTTGTTTTATATTTTTTGTAGGCCACCTTCTTATCTCTGACCACTACCTGAACCTCACTGGACCACGGCATGGTTTATGTGACCTTGCTCCTTACATTTCACCTTAGCGCAGTTCCTGACTGCTTCATGAAGTCCCCGTTTTATGACCTCCCATCTCTTTTCCACATTTGTCATTGATGTAATCCCCTTCAAGTGATCCTTGAGAATATTTCCCATGCCCACAAAGTCTGCCCCCTGAAGTTCACTGCCAGTGTCCTAGATCTCACCCCCTCTCCTCCCACGCTTATTTGAAACCAGACAGTATTGTGGTCGCTCCCAGTCAGGGTATCCTCTACAACAGGTCCCTTACCAGATACCCATCTGCCAGAACCACATCCAAGACATGCCCCTCCCTTGTGGGCTGCATCACATGCTGTGTTAAGAACACATCCTGGAAGCCATCCGCAGACTCTGCTCCTTGGCCACCTTAGAGGACATGGTTCCCCAGTTTGTACCTGGCATATTAGGTCCCCATCAACACCCTCCTTCCCCTTTGGTCCACACTGGGCAATGATGTTGTTCAGAAACCATCCTCCAGAACATCACCCACCGGGGGCCTATATACACACCCAGCTTGACCTTACCTCCTGCTGGGGTTTGTAAGTGACCCATAAGGCCTCCATGTTTCCCTCTTCTACCCATTCGTAGGCCTCTTCTACTATAGCAATTTCTATGTCATCTCTAATGAACATAGCCACTCCACCCCCTCTGCCCTCTTTTCTATCCTTCCTAAGTATAGTGTACCCCTGCATGTTTAGGTCCCAGTCATGGTTTTTGTTGGCCCATGTTTCCGTGACCGCTGCCACATCCACCCCCCCCCGAACAGCATGACCTGGAACTCTGGCAACTTGTTTCCCAAGCTCCTGGAATTTACTAACACAACCCCCAACCCTTATCCCCTTTGTCAAACCCCACCCAGGTTCCTTATACTTCCATCCTCCCTCTGCTCCTCCTGAAACCTCCACCCCCAGTCTGTTTCCCTCCCCTTGGGTTTGAAGGCTACTCCTCTCATCCAGAGGAGAGGGCTTCTGGTCAGCCCTCCTTTATCCCTCCCCCTCACAAGTTTAAACCCACCTTTCTTGAATGTAGTCAGCCATCCCCTGTTTAAGGAATTCCTTCCCTAATGGGGCAAGATGAAGCCTGTCCTTGGAATACAATCCCTTATCCTCCTAAACTCCTTTCCAGTTCCCTAACACCCCAACCCACTCTCTTCACCCCACTTCCTGAGCCAGTTATTAATCTATGTGATCTTCATTTTTTTCTCCACTGAGGCCTTTGGTACTGGCAATATCTCCAAAAAGGCAATGTTGCATCCATTATCCCGACAGACTCTGGCAAGTTCTTGGAACCTTGTTTTGATTTCCAAAATGCTATTTCCCTCTAGATCGTTAGTTCCCAAATGCACCAGGAAATCTGGTTTCCCTCCACAATCTCTAACCAGTTCGTACACCATGAACTTTGTTCTGTACAATGTCAGCCCAGAGATACTCACTACCTTCACCTGGCTATGGCATCCACCCCCCCGTCCCTTCCACAGGATACCCCTAATCATCGAGTCTCCCAATAACAGAACCTTAACATCACCATCATCCTTATGGTTACCTCCTCTATGCACTCTCAACCCCCAGGAATGAGTTCAGGAATGAGCTCACATCAGGGGACCTCTGGGGAGAGGAGGAGGAGGAGGATCAACTGTTATACAAGAGGCTCTCTTCTGGGAAGGAGGACAGCAAGCTCAGCTGTAGTACTGCCAACTGAGTGACCACAAGTGGCAGTGCAGGTGGGAGCAGCCCATAGGTGGGAAGACATTGACTGGTGCTGTGCCACACATGTTTGTGCACGCTTGCCGTGTATGTCCTAGGGGATGGAAGAACATGCAAATGTATCCTGACTATCTAGGCAGCTGCTCCACATATTGGATTCATTCTATGGTGGAACAAGTCCTGGCAGATGCTAGAGTGATAGTGTTGTGGTAGCGGAACAGAAGGGGGCAACCAGAGATACACATTGGAAAAGAGTGGTAGCTGGGGGTGGGGGTTAATGTTTCAGAAGGTGATGGTTAATGGCACTCATTACAGTGATGGGACAGTGAGCAGCTCAGCTCAGTACCGGCGTAGATCCTCTTCAGTGTCTTCATAAGTGACATTGCAGAAAAACTGGCAAAGAAGGGAATGCCTTTTTGCAGACAATACCAACATTTGTAAGGTGAGCACTAAGAAGGGAGCAGAGAGCATACACAAGCCTCTTGGAGAAACTCAAAGTGGTCAAGATTGGGGCAGTTGGGGTTCAATGACAAAGCGCAGAATCGTCCACCTAGGGCATAGGAAACCAGGAGCTGCTTTATAGGGTTGGTACTGATGATCACTAAGCGGGGGGACCTTGGAGTTATTATGATCTTAAAGAGACTCACCACGATACCGCCTTGCACCATACCCATCAGTGTCTTGCTGCCAGAAGACTCCAAGGAAGTTAATATGTCCCTAAATTTATAAAAAAGTTCTGTCCCTCATAAAAATATACAAACCAGGTCCCAAAGGCTTCCTGTTTTTTCTGCTACACCAGCTCCACCCCCATGCTCACTAGCAGGATGACGAGATGCCAGTAAGGGCGTGGGGGTGCACTCCATTATATAATGTAATGGCGGCACTTTCTATTGTATTTTAAATGATATAGTGGCTACATGGCAATAAAGGTGGGCACCAGTTAACTAACAAGGGCCTTGTTACTTGACCGATGCTTACGTTTCATTGCCAGGTGGCCACTAGACATTTAAAATCAATGAAAGCTGCCACCCATTACAGATAAAGAAAGAACCCCCAAGCTCTCACTGGCATATCATCATCCTGCTAGTAAGAGTGTGGGAGCAGAGCTGAGTGGCAGCAAGCAACTGGGAAGTCCTTGGGACCTGGTTTTGTATATTTTATGAGGGAAGAACTTTTAATGGCTTGAAATTTGGGGACATATTAACTCTTTGGGGTCCTCTGGCAAGGGCACCCATGGGTATGGTGCAGGGGCTGACTCCAGTTACCTTGGTGAATCTCTTTTAAAGTTGTTGGCTGTGTGACAAAGCAGTGGGTAGGGCTCACGAGGATGCTGGGCTGCATAGGGAGGGTATCTTCAGCAGGAGGAGGAGGTGGTCATGTTGCAAGTAATCCCTTATTAGTGAGATCTGACTTAGAGTACTGTGTCCAGGTTTGGAGGCTGCACCTTAGAAAGGCCATAGGGTGGAGGCAGTATAAAGGGCAACTAAAATTGTACATGGGCTGTGGCAAAAGCCCTGTGAGGAGACTGGGATCTCAACATATAAACCCTGTAAAAAAGGGGACATGATGGAGACCCACAAGTATCTTACAAGGATGAACAGGGTGCTGGGGAGGCTCCTTCAAATAGGAAAAAGGACCATGGGGCATGTGATGAAGCTTATGGTGGGGGTAAGATGGATGTGAGGAATTATTACTTCACTGAAAGGGTAGTAGACACCTGGAACAGACTGACAGCATTATAGTGTTGGTAGTCAGGAGTGAAGTGTGATGGGGGGGCTTAAAACGTGTGGTAGACATAGGGAAATATCAGTAAATAAGCAGAGAAGAGGGAGGGCCATAAGGGTCACAAGAGACCATTTAGAGTTTGCAGAGAAGGACTTCACAGGAGCCTGTGGTTGCAGTTGTAGTGAGGTCTGGAAACCACAGCAGAAGTGTGACCTAGAGTGAGGGCTCATCAGCAGTGGGGTTTGCGAGCAAGCAGTTTAAGGAAAAAAATCTGACAGTTTCTATATGCTGGGGGAGCTCTGGTGGAGGTTGTAGTGAGGTTGGGAAACCAGAGTGGAAGAGTAAGAGTGAAGGCTTATCAGTTTTTGAGGAAGCAGTAAAAAAAAGTCTGTTTTGTGTATCGAGAGGTATAGCGAGGACACAGCAGCAGCATACAGAGGAGTGTGACAGCTGGAGTGCAGATTGAGCAGCCAGTTGAAAAAGGTTTGGTAAAAGGCAAAAACTAAAACTGTTAACGAAACAAATTATCACTGTATGATAGTGGGAAGAATGGGGTGAAGTATGACTAAATGGCAGGTGGTGTGACTGAGGACGGTCAACCTGGAAGAAACAAAACTAAAAGCAAGATACCAGTAAGCAGTGCCACTTAAGCTAGGGGGGTGAGGATGGGGCGTGTGGCGCAGTCCACTATGTACATAAATTGAGGATGACATAATAACTATATGTACAGTATAAATGTAAGATTCTGCATGTATATACGTACATGCTCAGATAAAATGGATTTATCACACACCATTTATGTCCACTCCATTGCATAAATTTGCTTAATATTTATAACCCATCAGGGCTCTTTCTCTTTAGTGCTCTGTGTTTTTTAATTGTGAGCTGTCCTGGACCTTATGCTGTTCTTTTCCTCCCCCAAATCCTTTTGTTAACCCTGGTACTTTGACATTTGCTACTGTGCAACTCTATTGTATGCAGTGCTTGCTGCTTTCATGGTCCCCTCAGAGCCCACTGATTTCCCCTGTTTGTCTCCGTCCACAGCTACTTTTAAGTCAATTTCAGGCATTACCCTTCAGCTGCACTGTGGATTTTCCTTTTGGCCCCTATCTTGTGCATTTTCTCTCCCAGTCCCTTTCTACCAGGCCTCAGGGCACCTACAGTCTGCCCCATGCGGCTTAGCTAAGGGTTACCTAAAGGTTCCCTGCCACCTACTGCTGGCTGCCCCACCCTCCAGACCCTCTTAACCTGCCCCGTGGGGGCTCTTCACATGCTACTTTGTGGCTGATGGGTGAGAGAGAGGCATATTTGCTCTAGCCTCCTCCCCCTTCCCCTCCCAAAAATATCCCATCTTCATTCCCACACACATGGAGCAGGCCAGAGCCTGAGCTCTGTGGGCTGAATCATAGACACATAGACCTTGATGGCAGATAAGGACTGCTTGGCCCACTCAGTCGGCCTATTTCCCTACCTAGTGGATAAGCTGCAGATCCTAGTTATCCAACAGCTGACTTCCTCCTACTCACCAATAGAATTGGTTCATGTCTGTCCCATGTATTCTTGAAGTTCCCCACTATTTTTGACCCCACAACCTCCTCAGGAAGGCCATTCCATGTGTTCACCACCCTCTCTGTGAAAAAATACTTCCTCATGTTGCCCCTGAGCCGTCCCCTCTATCTTCAAATTCTGCCCCTTGTTCTTGCGCATCTCTTTTTCTGAAAGATGCTACTCTCTTGGACTTTGTTGATTCCCTTGAGGTGCTTGAAATTTTCTATCCTGTCCCCCCGCCCCTTTTCCTCAAGGGGATACATATTCAGCTAGTCTCTCTTTGTATGGCTTCTGGTGCAGACCCTACGCTATTTTAGTTGCCCTCCTCTGGGCTGGCAGTTGAAAGTGCCTGCCATTACTGTCACTGTAGTTCAGCAGCACTAAACTGGCTGCCTAGCAACAGCCGCAGCATTCTGGTCAGAAGTTTTCTGAACAGCCTCCTCTGCTACATACAGTCTGGACTCAAGGACATCCCCCACACTAGGGTTCCAGGGAAGATAATATTAAAAAAAAAATTGCCACTGTCCATGAGGGAGTGACCATTATATCACCAGAGCTATACCTTTCAAACCACTGGCCTCCTGGGAAAACTCAAGACTGTTGAACCACCAGTGTCCCTTTTTAAATAATATGGGGCCACTAGCCCAAATGCATTCCCACCTGCCCATCTGGACTACTTCTTAAATTTATTGGCTACCTGCAGGTCACCTAGGGGCGCTAAGGGTTATTTTTTTTTGCCGAGTCCCAAATACTACTTTATTCTCTGTTCTTAGCTGTCTGCATTTTTTATTCCATCTCTAGTTTCCTTACTTTGACCTAGTTTGTCTTTTCCTCTAAAGCTCCTCTTCCTTTACTCCTGTGCCATATACCCTTTTTATATCTCTCTAGTCTTGCTACTATAACTTCCCCATACTGATCTATTTTTCCCTTTATTTCTACAGGTCTGGCCAAACATACCAATCAGATAAGTGTCTTTGTTTAATTCTAACACTCTAATTTCTCCTCTAGCACCTCCGACCCTTTGTGTCCCTTCAATCTTCTCTGTTCTTCCCTTTCAGGTCCTACCAGAAAACCCCAAACCAAGGACACCCCAATTCTGGACTCCCCAACTCTGATGGAGCAGGTAAGTCCTAATTACTTAACAGCCTTAGAATCATAGAAATCTGGTGACAGAAAAGGATCATTTTGGCCTATCGAGTCTGCCCATTACCCCCCCAATCATCATCTTTGTTAAGAGACACCCCACTCTGCCCGCTGGTCAGCTCCTGGTGTCCATCCCATGCCCCCTTGAATCCTTTCACCATTTTTGCACACATCACCTCTTCCAGTAGTCAGTTCCAGGACTCCACCACCTTCTCAGTGATGTTATGCCCCCTCATATTGCCCCTAAACCTTTCTTCTTTATTGTACTTACGGTTTGCAACAGAGGTTGATCTGCCTAAATAAATACAGCATGAAGGTAAAAATATCCATCCTGCCTTTTTGGGTGTACAATTTTTGCAACTCACAGGACTTAGCCACGGAGACCCTGCCCCTTCTAGAATAGGGCACAGGGTCCATGTCACAATGGCATTTGGCATAAGTCGCCTTTGGTGGTGACTTGCGTAAGCTTCCAGAATCATGGAGCTTTATATTTTAATCAACCTGATCTTTGGAAAACTACTTTTCAGTAATGTGGTTTAGAGGAACATGGGCTAGTCTTCCAGTCCAGCATTTGCACCGAGACTTGATTTAAGTGGGGTCCCAAAGTGCATTGTTTTTATAGCACGTACTGCTAGTTAGAGGAATGCACCAATTATACTGACTTCATTGAGATGCAGATGTATTAAAGTAGAAGGATACTGAATTAGTTTTAAGTGTATTAAACACTGTGGATCCTGGAAGAAAGTTACATTTTGGGTTAACAGCAGCTCTAGAATCATCAGGTGAAGAATGAATTTGTCAGTTTTCCTCAACTCTCGTTTATCCAGAACTGATCAATTAGCTCCTTGCTATTAGCCATCCAGTTTCTAAATGTGCTTCCTAGAACTATTTAGTTATTTATTTTGTTTTCTTTGCTGCTTACATGAAAATAGGTTGTGGCTATGTATTTTACTTAAGTCAGGAGCCAAGGCAGAGAGACAGAGAGGGAGAGAGAGAAAGGGAGGGAGGGAGGAAGGGAGAGAGAGCGAAAGAGAGAGATCGCTTCATTTTGTAAAGTTACTGCATTGTACAAAGCCAAGATGCATATATGTGTCTAGTTTTATTCTAAGTGGCACCACATCATAAACCTGGCTAAACTGTTAACTGCATCTAATCAATCAGTACAATATGCAACTGGGGCACAGATAACAAAGAATGAGTAGCTGTGGCCTGCAAACACTGTGTGAAGGCTTTGTGGGATAGGAGGACACCTACGCCAAACATCAGGATCCAAGAATTTATTTACAGTGGAAACAAAATATAGATGGACTGAATGTGACAAAATAATGACCTCAAATGCAGTAACAAATAAAACACCTTATCTGAACTCTAGAATATGAACTAGAGGACAAGTGTCCATACTTGCTGCTCAGCACACACTGACTTCTCTAACGCAGTTCTCATTTTATACAGTTACAGAACCCATGTGATCCTGGTACCTCCCCCTTAATGTCTATTTCATAGAAACATAGACTTTGACTGCAGATAAGGACCACTTGGTCCACCTAGTCTGCCCATTTCTCTACCTACAGGATAAGCTGCAGATCCTAGTTAACCAGCAGCCTATTTCTTCCTACCTCCCCCCACAAAAATTGCCTTATGTCTGTCCCATGCATTCTTGAATTCTCCCACAGTTTTAGACCCCACAACCTCCTCAGGAAGGCTGTTCCATGCATCCACCACCCTCTCTGTGAAAAAATACTTCCTCACATTGCACCTGAACCACCCCCATCTTCAAATTGTGTCCCCTTTTCTTGCACATCTCTTTTCTGAAAGATGCTACCTCTTGGACTTTGTTGATTCCACTGAGGTACTTAAACATTTCTATCATGTCCCCCTTTCCTCAAGGGTATACATATTAAGCTCTTTAGTCTCTCCTTGTATGGCTTCTCTTGCAGACCGTGCACCATTTTAGTTGCCCTCTTCTGGACTACCTCTATCCTGTCTGTGTCCTTGGAGATGGGGTCTCCAGAACTGGACACAGTACTCCAGATGGGGTCTCACCAACTGTCTGTACAGAGGGATAACAACTTCCTGTTTTCTGCTGCTAATGCCTCTCCTATACATTCCAGTATCCCCAGCCTTCCTACTGTCTTCTCACATTGCTTCTAACCTTAAGGTCATCTGATATGATTACCCCAGGTCCCTTTACATTTTGTTGCTGTTACTACCTCCTCCACCCCCATTGTGTAATCTTCCCTGGGTTTTGTTTCCCAGGTGCATTATTTTGCACTGAATCCAAGCCACCATACTTATAACCATTCCTCCAACCTTGCCAAGTCCCTTCTCATCCTTTCTACACCTCCTTGTGTATCAACTGTGTTGCAGATCTTTGTGTCATCTGCAGAGACATACTTTTTCTTCCAGTCCCTCTGCAATGTCACTTGTAAGACATTAAAAAGTACCAGACCCAGTACTGAACCCTGCAGTACCCCACTAGTAGCCCTCTTTCTTCAAGTGGACTTCATTTACAATTACCTTCTGTGTCCTGTTGTTCAGCCAATGTTTCACCTAGGCTACCACCCTGGGACCTCCCAGGCTGGTTAATTTGGCTATTAATCTGTTGTGTGGGACTGTGTCAAATGTCAAATTTCAATACAATACTATTTATAAATATTTTATTTTAACAATACAATACATTTTTGCACCATGTCAGAATCCGTCACACATTTAGCAACTGATTTTAAATACTTTTTGAAGTCTGCAGGTTTCTCTTCATTCAGCCTAATAAAATATCAACTATACCAATGTTAAGAACCTACTTCATAACTCGGACATGCAATATATGAGACTTTTCATATATTAAACTTACAGTGCCTTGTCTGAATTTTGTATAAGCAGCTTTCTTTGACCCATGGCTACTGTTTTTTTTTTATTTTCAGTCTCCCATCTCTTGAATCCTCAACTCAGGTTTGAAGGGAGATATGAGTTAGTTTGGCCAGCCCACATTTTTCCAAATATTAAAACAGGTAGACTGCAGACTGCCCCTACCCAAACAGTTCCCTGACCGCTTCCAGGGTGGAGTGCAACGGCAGAAAAAGAAACAAGCTGCAAACCCTGCATAGCTCATTTATGAGGACACCTATCAGATCGTGTGTCTTGTTTTCTTTCTGCTAGAAGCCTCTGCATAAGACCTACCATAAAGAAATAAACGAGAGGTTCTCTACTTATATTTTATCAGCTGCTCTTCGGGGTGGTTACCTTGCCATGTGAGAAGGTTTTCAGAGCCACCAGGAGGACAGCATAGAGAGAAAACAAGTAAAATAGCTCTTGGCCAGCCCATTACAATCGTAAAATACAGTAACAAGTGAAAACAAAAGAAACACAATAGATAAGGAAAACAGTTTTCATAGCACAGAGGATACTGTTGCACAACAGTCTGCATAGAAATAAATAGGAGAGGTAGAAAGAAATGACTTGTTGGCTCCTAAGCATACTGTGTCCTGTGACATTCCTCCCCAAAGTTAAAATCAGTAGTGATTTTTCATTACAACAACTGATTTTCTACTATCTCTTTAAATATGGATTTTCTCACAAGATGTGACACAATTCAGATCTTTCAAAGGGAGATGAAGCTTTAGCCACTCACTCCAAAGCTCCACCTCGAGGGTCCCTAAATAGAATCAAAACAATTACTAGGCAGAAATACTATCCAGTTTTTGACTGCTTTACCCCAAGGTCTGACTGTGTTATTTAAATTTTTTTTACTCCAGCTCCATACCAGGACATAAAGTCTGCATTCATGTGGGCTACACCAGGCTTGTGTTTAATCATAAATTGATGGGATTGCAAGGTCAGATACCACTTCATAATTTAAGAGTTTTTATCTTTCATGACCTGCAGTCGACATAGCGGGTTGTGGTCAGTAATTAATTCAAATTCAGAACCCCACAATTAGAATTTTAATGCTTCAATGGCCCACTTTACTGCAAGACATCCTTTCTCGATAGCTGAATATCTAGTTTCACGTTCATGCAATTTGCGGCTTACATATATAATCAGTTGCTCTTCACCCTCAATCAGTTGGGACAGCACTGCTCCCATATTAAAAGCTGAGGCATCAGTTTGAACTATGAAAGGCAGGTTGAAATCTGGACTTCTTAATACAGGGGAGGAACACAAATGTGACTTGATAGCAAAGAATGCTTCCTCACACTGAGGGGTCCATATTACTTTCATAGGGTTCTTTTTCTTGGTTAAGTCTGTTAAAGGACTAGCTAGGGTCACAAAATTGGGTGCAAAATGTCTATAGTACCCGGCTAAACCAAGAAAAGAACAAACATGCTGTTTTGTTATAGGTCTAGGGCTATTAGCTACAGCATCTACCTTCCCACCTCTGGTCGATTGACTTTTTCCTATAATGAAGCCCAGGTACCTCATTTCCTGCATTGCAAAAGAACATTTTAATGGATTGACAGTTAGGCCAGCAAGAGCAAGCACTTGTAATAGTGCTGTTAGATGTGTTATATGGTGTGACAGGTTGGGGCTATAGATAATAACATCATCTAAATATGCAGCACTATAAGTTGCATGTGGTTGTAAGATTGAGTCCATTAGCCTTTGAAAAATAGTGGGTGCCCCATGCAACCCAAACGGCATGGTGACAAATTGAAACAAACCCACAGGGGAGCAGAAGGCTGTTTTGTCCCTTGATGACTTATGAAGAGGGAACTGCCAATAACCTTTCATGAGGTCCAGGGTGGTGATATACTGTGCTTTACCAAGTCGATCCATGATATCATCTATACAGGGTATGGGATGACTACCGAATTTGGAGATGGCATTTAATTTCCTGAATTCAAAGGCACAGCCATAATCCTCCTCCTTTTTCCCAACTATGACTACGGAAAAAGTCCATTCCCTTTTTGATGGCTCAATAACACCTAGCCATTGCATCTTATGTATTTCTGCCACTACCTCATCCCGTACCTTTTCAGGTAGACGGTAGGGTTTCTGACATATAGGGGTGTTGTGTATAGTCTCTATGCGATGTTTTAAGATGGACAATCTCTCTGGGAAGTTAGTAAACAGGGCTTTATACTGAGTTAACATCTGGTTTAATTCCTTTTTCTGTTGTTCTCCTCCCAGGTTTGAATTAACACTTACCTCCTGTATACTACCTGGGGTTTCTAACCTCTGATATACTACTTCCAATTCACTGTCCATTTGATCAGAGCAAACAAAACACCCAGGCATGGATCTCTCTACCCATTTCTTCAATGGATTTACATGATAGATCTTCCTTTTATGCCTTCTATCAGGTAGTTCCACTTCATAGTTACTGGGTCCAGTATGATGTTTGACTACATAACACCCCTGCCACTTCATCATCAGTTTATTGTCATTAGAAGGCAGTAGGAGAATAACTCTATCTCCTGGACTAAATACTTTCTGTCCTATGCCCTTATGGTGGAAGATGGATGACTAAGGAATAAATATAGATTGCTACCAGGTATTTAGATGTGATAAAGAGGGTAGACAAGGAGGAGTTGTGGCACTCTATGTACAAAATGGTATTATGGCTCATGAAATTACATCACCATTGGACTCTGAATTTGAACATCTTGTCATGCAGATTGTGCCCCCAGAGGGCAACAAATACTGGTGGGAGTATACTATAAGCCACCTCCTCAGTGAGTTTAATTTCAATGGAATTAATTGGGAATCCTGGACCCCTTCCTCTTCTGGGGAGTAAGCTTTTTTGAAAGCTATCAATACCTAGCATTACAAAATTATGTGCAGGAAGGGTCAAGGGCCAGATACTCAAAGGGTTGCGCCATGCTCAATAGGTTGCCAGCGCAAGTCAATGCGCCATTCTGCTATGTTCATGGGGAGGCAGTTGCACCACTGAAAACATGCTGAGCAACAGCGCAATGCAAATGAAGCATGCACAACCGAAGGGTGGATCCATGCATAAAGTGTGCAATACGATGTTATTCAAAGGCTTACTTAATGTAACAGTGAATCAGCCAGAAGTTGTGCCACGGCGGAAATGAGCCAAAATAAAAAGGCTCAAGGAAGAGGTGCAAGAACACGACAGGGAATGCTTATGAGGCAGCCACACAGAGCAAGCCACAGCAGCAGCCAGTGCAGGCCAGGGAGTAGGCAGGACAGAATAGGGGCAGCTGAACTTGTGTGGGGCCACAGAGTTCAGAGGCTAGTAGGTGTACCTGGTGCAGTGGAGGTAGCAGTCAGGACAGCTGGGGGAACAGAACAACAACAGCCAGAGGGGACACAAGCCAGGGAGATGGACAGTGCCAGCTTCCACATGGAAGCTGTAATGAGGGGGGGTGAGAAGGTATGCTGCAGGGGGAAGTGGCCGTGGAAGGGCAGTACCGTGCCCGCATCAGCTTTGAGCTGTATTCAGATGTCGAGATTGTGGGCCGGTACCACCTGAACTGGGCAATACTGAGGCGGCTCTGTGAGCTGTGCAGTGATGTGATGCAGGCATCCTAATGACGGAGTCACGCTCTGTTAGTGGAGACAAAGGTAACAGCCGGCATGTGCTTGCTCACCACGGGTACCTTCCAGAGGCCAATAGGGGACACCACAGGTATAACACAGTCAGCCATGTCACACATCCTCACCCAATTCCTCAGCGCACTGCTGCCACATGCTGCAGAGTACATCCATTTCCCCAGCACCGCAGCAGAACATACAGCAAATATACAGGAGTTCCACAGGGTTGCACGTATGCCTGGCATGCTAGGGGTGATAGACTGCACCCATGTGGCCATTCTCACACCACCTGGCCCTGATGGGGCCGCATATCACAATCGGAAGGGGTTCTCCAGTGTCAACTGCCAGGTGGTGTGTGATGCCAGTGGGTGCATCTTCAATGTCTGTGCCACGCACCCTGGCGGAGCACATGATTCATTCATATGGTACCAGTCTGCACTGTGCCATTGATTCGAGAGTGGGGACATCCCCACAGGACATCTAGTGGGTGAGTATGAATGCAGGATTGGCAACGTTGGGGCAAGGGTGGGTAAGCCACAGGTGCCATGGGAGTGGCACACAGGGCTAGGGGTAATATGGTCCTGAACATGACACTAACCTCCACTATCTCCACACAGGTGACAGTGGATACCCACTCCGTCCCTGGCTGCTCACACCCTAGCGGTGCCCCATGACCCCATTGCAGCAACACTTCAATGAGGCACATGCCGCCACATGCAACATCATCGAGCGGGTGTTTGGGATGCTGAAGGTATGTTTCCATTGCCTAGACACCTCTGGCAGTGCCCTACAGTACAGCCCCACAAAGGCCTGTGGGATATTCCTGACCTGTTGTATCCTGCACAACATGGCCAAAGACTGTGGGATAGCCGTACAGGTCAAAGAGGGGGACAGCGATGGGGACGACGGTGATGCCGGTGATGATGGGGATGAGCAGCCCCACCCTTGGATGGCGTGACCCCGACTGATCCTTGCTGGCCCAGCTGCACTGGGACACCATCACAGAGGAGCACTTTGCACAACACAGGTAAGTCACTGGGACAACCAACACTGTCTAGGCGCACCACACACACACAGGGTAACACACCAGGAGTGCATGACGCGGGGAGTGGAAGGGTACAGGGCACAAACACACAACCAGGGAGGGGTGAACAGTCACACGCCACATGGACAGACACACACACACACACCAGGCACAAAGTGCACAGGGGCAGGTGCACAGCAGAGCAGGAACAGACATGTGAAACACACACATCCACAGGCCACCTCCACCACCTGTACTGTCCATGTACATGTGTCAGATGCTGGGCACCCTTGCACCTTGGTGTACAGTGCAATGCAGGCATCATCATGCACACGCACCTGTGGACAGCAGTCGGGAGGGTGTGCAGGTGGTCTGTGTGTCGGCGTGTTGGGCAGGGCACCCACTGGTGCACTGCCCACCATAACACACATTGCACAGGGCAGCACCAGACAGGGCCCGCACTGGGAGACAGGTCAGTCATGTGGCACTGTGCCACGGCCACCTCGGATGCGTGGGCGGCCCCACCGAGACCTAGCAGCACTGGCAGGCTGAGCATGGGCCACTTGGGGTGGCACCGATGGACCACCAGGGGTCCCACTGCATGAGCGTGACCTTGTCCGCACAGGGGTCTGCAGCATGCCGAACATACCTGCACCAGGGGTGCTTGGAATGCCCACAGCAGAACCCGGCATCGACAGGCTGGGTGTCGCATGACACCGGGAATGGGAGTGGATAGCGTACTGCACAGTGTGCGTGACACAGGGCACCTGACTGTGTGCTCAATTTGGCCACGACAGCGACCAATGCCTGAGTCTGCCTGTCAATGGCGGCGGTCACATCCATCTGCATTTGGACAATCCCTGAAGGATCATCGTTGTCCCTGCTGTGCCACTCCACAGCCACACACAGTGCCTCCACAGACATTGCAACCCGCATCTGCTGCTGTACTGATGCCCACAGCAGGTGGGTGTGCTCATCAAATGGGTCATCTGCCACATCGGCAACCTGTCCCTCAGGGTATGGAAGGGCCTGATGATCAACACCCCTTGAGGGTGGGCACTGCTCACCAGGACCAGGTATGGGCATATCAACAGGCGGTGTACATATGCCACCGCTGAACCCTGACCCGTGGGTGACTGCTGCTGCTGCCCCTCTGCCTGCTGTGTCCAAGGGACCAGTCGTTCCACTGCTGTGTCCGTAACAGTGCCAGTGACCTGCACAGCCACCGGTGCTGCCCCACCGGTGCTGACAGGCACAGCCTGGGACTGTGCTGACGTGCTGGCACACACGTTGGAACCAGCTAGGTCCACAGGTGCGAGCTGTCCTGCTGTGTGTCCATTATGTGACACACATGTGTCAATGTCCATAGTGGTTGTTGCATCATCAATGGTGCAGGTTCGTGCCACAGCCACAGCATGCTGGCATGCTTGCGTGCCAGACTGCTGAGTAACAGGAAGGGCACCCACCACACCTGTCTCACCGACATCGGAGATGGCAGCCAGGCATGCACACTGGTGCAATGCATGCCGGCTACCAGCAGAGGTGGATGGACCCTCCTCCAACTCTGGCTGGATGTCCACAGAGGATGGGCCCTCTACCACTGTCTCCCACAGATGCACAGGATCTGTAACATAAAGTGAGAACATGTTAGTGCATGGGATCCACCTTTCCCTTCCCCCACTGACCATGTCATACCATGCAGTGATGGGCTACCACCTGTCTGGAAGCCACCTCCGGAACGTCTCGATGGCACTGCGCTGCATGGATGCAGCAAGACGGTCCTCCACCGGGGTCAGCTGCACCACCTCTGGCTGGCCCCTGCCTGTGGCAGCACGTGCCACCCTGAGGGCTGCCACCTTCTCCTTCACCCTCCTCCTGTCAGTCCCCATCTTCTTTTTACATTCCTGCACGGAGCACTGGTGGCTTCTGTACAGGTTTACAGCGTGAGCCACCCCCTCCCATGAAGCAGCACGGGCCTGAGGGGTGCCCCACTGTCCACTGAGTAGTGGCTCTTCCTCCAGGTAGGCCTCAAGAGTGCCTCTGTTTGGCTTTCATGAAGTTGGGCCTCCTCTTCCGCCCACCATCATTCTCCTCACCCATTCCTGGCTCGGCCATGTCACAGTAATATGGGTGGAAGTGGACACTGTGACTGTGCAGTATACAGCAATACCCTAAGACCATAGTCCAGAACATCACACAGCGTGCAACCCACCTATCACCTGCAGTAACCGATCATGGCCACTGCAGATCAATGTCGCACATTTATAGCACAATGCATGCAAATTAGGAGTGGAGCAACTTTAATGAGATGCAAATCGTGCCGCTGAGCCATTGAATGACTGATCAGATGATTTGCATATGACGGCTGAATATCACGCTGTTGCATTTTATGCAATACGGTTGAGCCGGCTGAGCCAATGGCGCAGTTCTGTGACTGCGTAGTACACCACACTGTGCATGCCCAGGTAGCTTACGCAGGCGTCTGCCATGCTGCTGACATGCTGTGCGCAATTGGCAATTCAGGACATGGCCACCATTGTGCCAGTGGTGCTACAGCACTGGTCACCACATGGCACTGTGGCACAACTGCGCAATAGTCCACTGTGGCACTGGCACACAGGTGACCGATCACGCTGGACATGTAGATGTCAGATGGTGCTGTGCATGGCCTTGCGCTAGAGACCCATGACCTTGTGCCTGACCCTTTCCCCCTTGGCGCTGTACATATGGCAGGTCTGCAGCTCTATCGTGCTGTTTGGTAACAGCACGCTAGGGACCGACGGCGCTGTACAAACAGCGTGATAGGGACTGATGGAGTTGTATTGCGCAACATTTCCACGTGGGGTTGCCGTGCTGCAGAGTGCCATATTGCCTACTATAAACCTGCAGAGATGGCATGCAGGAGAGCTCCCCGGTGGAGTACATTGGAGGTGGCCAACCTGATGGCTGTGGTGGAGCCTCACCATGGCCACAGTTTGGGGAGGAACCCCTAAACATGGCCCGCACCCATGTGTGGCAGCAGGTCGCCACCGATCTGGAGCAGGCCACTGGGCAGCGGAGGACACCGGAGCAGTGCAGGCACCAGTACAGTGACCTGTGCAGGAGGGAGCGGGCACTGCTGGTGCACCTCAGGTCATGTGCCAGGAGGGGCGTTGTGCCTAGGCCAGGTGGGTGAGTCTATACACCTGTATTGTCCGCATGGGTAACACTGTGTAATGTGACCAAAGCATGGAGGAGGGTTGGTCCATGGTTGGCTGTGACAGTGTTTGCAGGTGTGTGATGTATGGGTCTGGCTGTGTGGGCAGGCACACTCATTGGGGCAGGGAGCTGTCTGCTTTGGGATCTCACTGATGTGTTTCTCAACTTTTGTTTCCCACAGGTGTGGAGGAGCAGAGGTGGGCCCGGGATGAGGCTCAGAGAGGCATTGCGGAGGTGGCTGGCCAAGGTGGCGGCGGGGTTGGCCCACAACAGCAGCAGCCACAGCAGCAGCAGCAGTGGCTTGATGAGGGTGTGTCATTACATCATGGATGCTATTGCATGCTATGGGGGGAAGGGCATGGCCACCATCCATGGACAACACTGCCATGCACGCGACGTGTGACAGTCAGCACTGTCCAGTGGCACTGCATGTCTGTGAGTGCATCACTGGTGGTCCATGCATGCACTGGGCTGTGGCACTAACTACCCACCACTTAGCCACGTCACTGGACAGCCTTGGTTGTGCTGTGCTGGGCATGTGTGGGGTGTGTGTGCAGTGGCACACATGGCTGTTGCTGCCTGGTTGTGCTTGTCTTGTGCACGGTCACTGTGAGTGGGTGCAGTCCATCACAGGGGTGGGGCACTTGGCTGTATGCCATGCATGTTGGGTGGGCTTCAGGGTTGTGGACAGTCACAGCCATTGATTCTGTTCCCTTGCCCTAGGTGTCCGGGTTCTGCACAGGATTGAGCAGACCATCCACCGCCTGCTGGAGGTGTCCACAGAGTCCCTATCCATTCTGCGGGAGATGCACTGGAGGGGTGTGAGACAACGGAGGAGGCAATGGGACCAGAGGCAGCATGACGCTGTGCAGCCTTGAGGGCAGTTGCTGCCCCACACCTACCCCCTTTACCCTTCCCTCACACCCTGCCTTCCCTCACCAAGTTCTTCACCCCTGCCCCTTACCCATCTCTACCTTGTACCCATACCCCCCTTTCTTGTATATATCTCTCTGTACATAGTTTATTGTTGTGTGTTCATGTTGATATTCTTTTATAAATCTATTTTGATATGAATACTGTGGTGGTCTCTGATTTGCAGCTGGCTATGAGTGCTCAGTTGCAGTGGTGTGCATGGCATCTGGGGTGGTATTGTCCTGGGAATGTGTGTGTGTGTGTGTGTGTGTGTGTGCGCGCGCGTGGGGGTCTCCCTGGTGTGGTGGTGGCTTTCAGCTGGTCTGGACATGTGCTGCCACACACCGCTGGGTGCTCCTGGTGGGTCTGGCTTGTGTGGTTCTGTGGTACACTCAGTTGCATTGTGCCGGGGGAGGCATGGGGATTCCTGCAGTGACGGTTTCAGTCACTGCTCATGGGTGGTGTCTTGGGGTTCCAGTGCAGGATGTGCTGTGCACAGGGGGGGCTGTTGTACACTTGGGTTGTCCGGCCGCTTTGTGTGGCAATCTCAGCTTGCCAGTGGGTGTGCTGGGGCACCATGGCCCAGCTGTGCTTTGTTGGCTTGTCCCCATGGGCCGGTGGATATTCCGCCCTCCACCAGTGATGCTGTGCTTCGGTGTGGGATGTATTGTTAGTTCTGCAGTGTGTTCCTGTACCCATCTGTGGCATGGGTGGTGGCCCCTGCCTACCTCCCTGGTTGTGCAGTTCCTTTGCTCTGCTGCTGGGGGCTCTCTGCTTGCTTTATGGCAACTCTGGACTGCTCAGCTGGGCTGGCCTTGTTGCGCTATGGCGCATCATATGTGCTCAGCTTCCCCTTCCAGGTTGCGCTATGGTGCAGGTTATGTGATATTCAGACGTTGGCTGGTTTCGCAATTTGACTTGCTCCATGTTTGAATATCGTGTATGTTGCATGTGTTAATTGACTTGTGCTTGCTCCTGCTATTAGCATATTTGGGTGCAGTTTGAATATCTGGCCCTAGAGGTTCAAATATCCTGGATCTAGCCATTAGCAATATGAGGGACCAAATAATAGGCTGTAGAGTCAGAGAGTCTTTGTTGGGTAGTGACCATAACATGGTTGAGCTAGAAATTGAAATTAAAGAAAGAATTCAGGTAGAGTCTACTGAGATTAAAAATTATAATAATGTAGATTATGACAAACTATGGATGATAGCTGGCAACTGGGATTGGAAATCAAAGTTTACAGATCATGGAACTGAGGATATGTGGAGAGAATTTAAAGCATTTTTGCATGAGTTAATAGAAACTGAAATTCCCACCAAGGTTAAATATAACCTAAAAGGGAAAATTCCACTTTGGTATTCCAATAAAATTGATAGACTTATTAAAGGGAAAAATAGGGCCTACAAACAGTTAAAAAGGTATAATGATTTGCGGTCCAAAATTAAATATAAAAAAAGATTGAGGGAGTTCAAAAGAGAAATAGTTAGTGCTAAGAAGAACTTAGAAAAAAATGTAGTTTCCCGAGTAGCTGACAATCAGAAGGCATTCTATGGTTATATTGCTTCCTTAAAACAAAAAGATAACAAAGTGGGACCACTATTGGCGAATGAAAACAGAGTTTCTGATAAGGAAATGGCTATGGAATTCAATAAATATTTTAACAGTGTCTATATAACTGAGCCCACATCTGATAGGGTGTTTTCTATTGAAGCTACTGATACTTTGAAAATATCTACTATAACAATCTATGAAAAACTGACAAATTTGAAAGAAACAACCTCTCCTGGACCAGATGAGTTGCACCCTAGATTACTAAGGGAATAAGCTCTGATGGTATGTGAACCTCTCCAGGTCATTTTCCAGTCCTCTCTAAATAATGGAACGGTATCAGAGGACTGGAAGATGGCTAATGTGATTCCAATACGTAAGAAAGGGCTGAAAAAAGACTGTACAAATTATTGTCCCATAAGTCTTACTAGTATAATTAGTAAAGTACTGGAATCTATTATTAAAGAGCATATCGAAAGTGAAGTAAGGGAAGAGGGATCTGTGGATTTGAGGCAGCATGGATTTATGGGGGCAGGTCAGTTGTGACCAATATATTGTCCTTTTTTGACACAGTGAGTTTGGCGTTGGATAATAACTTATCAGTGGATGTATTATACATAAACTTTGAAAAGGTATTTGATATGGTATCACATAAAGAATTGCTTGATACATTGGGAGAACTGGGAATAGATCACTATGTTTTGAGATGGATTTCTGCCTGGTTGGACAATATCAATCAATCAATCAATCAAAATCTTTATTTATCCAGGCGAACATCCTTGAGCAGAGGTCTTTTACAAGATGGACCCGATTAGAACAGGGTCAGGTAACATCCATCATAAAAAAACATATAAATACATGTAAATAAGCATATAAACACAAACACAATGGTGCAGTAATAGGGGAGTCAAATGATAAAAGGAAGACAAGGCAAACCATAACAGAGGAGGATTTAAATACAAGGAGGCAGGTCCAAAACTGAACTATGCAACTGTATGTAAACCATGTTCTCTGTATAGAAGTACCAGTTAGTTCATTTACCAGGGGCAGTCACTAGTACTAGCCATGAAAATGGCTTGGAGAACCACCAACTAATGGCAGATGGGGTACCAGGAGGGGTATGTAATATGTAGGCGAAGGATAAACATTGTGAGAAGTGAAGTCCCAAGGATAGGTCAGTCGAACTGATGCGGTGGTGGGGGCCTACAGGGAGTGGGAAAGGGGAGATAGGACTTTTATGGTATGATTGTATGTAGATTGTGGATGAGTGCAGTGTAGAGTTGTGAAAAGAAGGCTGGAGAAAGAGGAAGATAGACCAGTATCAAAGGGAGGACAGAGGCATCAAGGTGTTACATGAAAGCATGATGACAGACCAGGGCCAGAGGAGACAAGCACTAGAAGTAATTTGTTCATGGTTAAATGGTACAGGTTAGCATGATGACAATTCATGGTCATGGGACACTCTGCACTGATCATTTCTGAGACATGAATATAACAGCTTGAAAGATGAGATGCCGATGGGTGACGTCAGTTTCAGGTTTTTTTGCAATGTATTCCACAAGGAGGACAGCGTAAAACTTACAGCAGCCCTGCCAAAGTAAGAGTTAACCTTGGGAACCATCAGTAGGAGAGATTTGCAACTTCTCAGGGCATAATTGCCTATCGGTTTTATAGGAAGACAGTCTGTAATGTACTGGGGCAGTGTTTTGGAGATGGCTCGCAGGGTCCATAAGGCTGCATTTTTATCACACCTGATTTGAAGAGAACTCCACCCCATTGATTGATATAGGGAGCAGTGGTGAGTGGAATAAGGCAGGCCTGTGATGGACCTCAAAGCTCTATGATATAATGTGTCAAGTTTGGTGCTGTAGGAAATGGGACAGTGACTGTAGAGGATGTCAGCATAATCTATCAAGGATAGAAAGGATGATTGTACCAGCTGTAGTTTGGCATCTCTAGTTAAGAAGCAGGCTATCCTAAAGAACAGACCAAGTCTCTGTCGTAATTTTTTGAGTAATTCTTCAACGTGCTCCATAAAGGAAAGCCTATGGTCCAGCCATACTCCAGGTATTTGAATTTAGGGACAGATTCAAACTTCTCATCAAGAATTGTGGTAATCTGTGGCACAGGATCTGATAGGGCTGAATTTACTATTTGGGCAGAGGAGAAAAGAGCATTGCTTTGTTTTCTTGGCTATAATACTTTTTGTTTAGGAGTTGGTGTTGCAGCAGGTTGAACTCAGATTGAAGGTCATTACATGCAGATTGTAATGACGGGTGGCTTACGTAAAGAACTGTGTCATCTGCAAACAGATGAATGTTAGCTAGTTATGCTTTCATCAATATTGTTGATGTATATTGCAAATAAGATCGGTCCTAAGATAGAACCCTAGGAACACCTCTTAGGTGAGGTTTGAGACTTGAGAGATCTCCTTCCACTTTCACATGCTGGAAATGGTCGAGAGGTAATTGTTGAACCAATGTAAACATAATGGGTCAGCACCTAGTGAGATCAGGGAAGAGAGTAGCAGAGAATGGTTGACAGTGTCGAAGGCCTTCTCAGGTCCAAGAATACGTGCAGGTGTAATTCCTGTTGTCTAGCTCCTTTGACAGTCATTAATCACTTTGGCAAATGCTGTGATAGTGCTATGTTTAGCTCTAAACCCTGATTGGACAGGATTAAGCAGGTTATTAGCTTCTAGATACTGCCTCAGCTGGTTACTTACAACTTTTTCCAGTAATTTTGACAAGACCAGGAGAATCAAAATTGGTCTGCAATTATTTAGATCACAGGGATTTCCAGACTTGAAAAGGGGTATGATGTGCGCTGTTTTCCATATTGAAGGAATGGATCATTGAATTAATGATAAGTTAAATAAATGGGTTATGGACATGGCTAACACATAGATGGCCACCTTCAAAAAATATGGGTCAAGGGTATCTGCACCAGCACTTTTTTTTACATCCAGTTTTAGCAATAGGTCTTCAACTTCTTTCAGAGTAGTAGGACGCAAGGAGAAGACTGAATCAGTGATGCTAGTATCTGCACCTTGATTATCCACCGGAGAGCATATCAGATTCACAGGGGAATTGTCGAAGGCTAAGCCTGCAGTCACAAAGTGATTATTGAAGGCATCCAGAACTTCCAGTCTGTAACTAATGGTGTTATTATTTAAGGAGATTTCATCAGGTAGTTAGCCACCAGATGTGTGACCAGACAAGTCCTTGATGGTTTTCCAAAATTTTGTAGGATTTTTGGAGGCAGAGAGAAATTCAGAATGATAGTATGCAGTTTTTGTATCTCTAACCATTCTAGTACATGAGTTTTGTGCCCTTTTGAACTTGCACCAGTCCACAGCAGACTGGGTTTTGCGTGCTTTTTTCCATAGGGTATCTCTTTCAGTCAATGCAGATTTTAATAATGGTGTGAACCATCTACATGCATTTCTTGCTATTCGCATCTTAACTATAGGGGCATATTTATTTAGGGCATCTAGGATAATTTTGCTGAATATGTCGAATGCTGATTGCATGCTTTTTGCCAAATAGAACTCTTGCCAATACAAGGTGTGTTTCAGTTTGTTTAGGTAGGCAGTGAGATCAAAGTTCCATCTAGCTGTCTTGGCAGCAAACTTCAGTGAAGTAGTAGGTTTGTTGCTTGATCTTATGCAAGCAATAAATGAGTGATCACTGATATCACTGAAGAAGGTGCCAGCAAAGGAGAAGAGATGTGGTTATTCACTAGGATAACATCTAGCAGAGAGCTGTTATCCACTTATTTTTATTTACCGTGTTGGCTCGACAATGAGTTGTGATAATCCATGGGTGTCACAGAAAGCTACAAGAGGAGTGGCGTTTCAGATAGCCAGTCTAAATTAAGAGCCCCAAGAATAATTATTTCTGAGGATTGTTGTTCGATGATATTACTCAGATGAGGTAACAATTGTAGATTGGCAGAAGGAGGTCTATAGCACCCTATGATACATAATGTTGAAGTGTGCGAGATGGTGACTTGAAGAGACAGACATTCATAAGCTTTTGCAACAGATAAAGCACTCAGACAGGATGCCGTATACCTATCCTTGACATAGATGGCAACCCCTCCACCCTGGAGTGTCTGTCTGCTCTAAATAGTAAATAGTTAGGGATATTGACTTCCCTATCGGAGGTGGCCAGTCTAAGCCAGGTTTCTGAAACCACTAGGATGTCTGGTTGAGTATGGAGGACCCAGTCCTGGATCATGGAGAACTTTTTTAACAAACTGCATACATTAATGTGGAGGAAACTCATGCCTTTCAGTGTGGCAAGGTCAGAGGGCAATGTGATTGCAGCTGGTGGCCCCAGATTGAGATCCACAGTCCTGAGCCCAAGAGAAGGAGTAAAAGTTTTCTTAGAGTGGCAATAGTAAGCTTCATACTGGTAACCCCTTTTGTGTCGTTGTGGGCCATCATCCTGGGGGGTGCACACAAACATTTTTTGCCCTACCCACTAAGGGTGGCAGAGACGAGGAAACAGCAAGTTTGTATAAAGGGTCATATGTCAGTCTGGTCCTCAGTGCCCAGCAGATTCCCTTTAGGGATCTGTTCTGGGGCCGGTTCTGTTTATAGAACTGGTTTCCTCCTTAGGTTGTGATGTAAATGCATGGCGTGTTAAGTTTGCAGATGATATGAAATGTGATGCAGTAGTCACTAACAAATTGGATGCTAAGCGATTTCAGGAAAATATTGATCTTTTGTATAAATCAGTCCTGGGGAAAAGATTAAAATTCAGTTTACTGAAGTGTAAGATTATGCACTTGGGAAGAAATAATCAAGAATTCGAATATTCCTTAGATGGGGTTTGTCTATCATCAACAGATGTAGAAAAGGATTTAGGAATATGGATCAATAAAGAATTAGAATTTTCTCACCATTGTACTGTGACTGTTAAATAAGCCTATGGGATCCTAGCATCTGTTATGAGGAACATAAAAAGTAGGGAAAGGGATGTGATTATGCCCCTCTACCAGTCTCATGTTAGACCCCTCTTGGAGTATGCTGGTTGTGCATGGCAACCTAGATTAAAACAGGATATGAGACATCTGGAGGGAGTTCAGAGATGGGTAACAAGGATGATCAAGGGTTTGGAGAATCTCTCCTATGAGGATAGATTGAAAGAACTCGAATTGTACTCAGTTAAGTACAGGAGATATTGAGTGGATATGTGTCTGATTTATAGGGTATGTAGGGCACCTGACATATGAGAATGTATAGGTTTAAAAGGTCAGCCCAATATAGTTACTAACCGGGGACACCAGTATCAACTTACAGGAGAAAGGTATAACACAAATAAGAGAGAAGCCTGGTTTTCACAACGTATAGTTACCCAGTGGAATACTTTACCTATTTCAGTGGTTTCTAGTGAAACTATGAATCAGTTTAAGACAGTTCTTGACAAATATAAGAATAATTATCTTTACCAAATTATGTAATTGGATTGTGCAGGACAAAAATGGCCTAACACCTAAAGTTCCTGATTTCTTCCTATAATTATTATAATGTGCTTTGTGTGTCATCTGTTTGGCTATTCCTATCTGATGTGCTGTTTTAACATACTTTATTAATCTTTGCCTTAGATTATTAAAGTATTCCACAGTAGTAGTGGTCCCAATTTCCTGACCTTCCTCCAATGTCTCTTTCACGATATCGAAAGGACCCCTGGAGTTTCTTCCATATAATAATTTGAATGGTGAAAATCCTGTAGATGCCTGTAGTACCTCCTGATACGCAAACAGAAATGGCAGATGAACATCCCAATGCCTTCCCTCATCCTGGATGAACTTGCGAAGCATCTGTTTTAACGTCCAATTAAAACGCTCCACTTGTCCATCTGTCTGCGGATGGTAGAGGGATGTATGTATGGCACTGATACCTAGATTGCGATATAAGGCTTTCAGCAGTTGTGAACAAAAAGTACTGCCTCTATCCATTAAGATCTCCCTAGGGCCTAGGTATACCCATCCTATTGAATACCTTCACCAATTCCTCAGCAATTTCAGTAGCTTTTGTTGTTCTTAAAGGAATAACTTCCAGGTATTTTGTACCATAATCACAAATAACTAGGACAAAATGGTTTCCTTTTGAGCTGTTCTGTAGGGGTCCCACTATGTCCATTGCTATTCGGTCAAAAGGTGTTGTAATCAGGGGAAGGGGCTGTAGGGGCACCCTGTCTTTCTTTGTAATCTTTACCACCTTCTGGCACTCTGGACAGCTAAGACAGTATTCTTCCACCTGTTGATGTATACCTGGCCAGTAGAGTCTAAAAAGTAATCTACTTAATTTATGATCCTTCCCCAGATGACCAGCCATGGAAACGTCATGTGCCAATTTCAACAACTGGATTCTATGTCATTCAGGTACCAATAATTGCTCCACTACCTCCCCAGTTACTGGGTTAGTACATTTTTTATACCATAAATGCCATTTTAGTATACATTGTGGTTCCTGCTGTTCAGGTGCCCCCTTCTGTAAAAGAAAATCCTCTAAAGAAACATCATTAGACGGCTGCCCTGTAAAATCACATAACTTCACAACATTTTGTAATATAATGTCAGAGTCCAAACATTGTTGGGTCCACTTTAGTTTCTCAGACCTTTTTTGTTGCTTTGTTTTTCTTGATTTACCAGGCCTGCTTAACACATCTTCATCAAAAGGAAATAAAGTGTTCACAGTTTGTTCTTTTTGGACCTGGGCTCTCGTGGTGACTGCACCTAAAGAACTACTGTACAATAATATGTAAAATTCTGGATGATCATGTCCCAGAACAACAGGGACAGGCAGGTGTGGGACAAGTCCAACCTCCAACTGGTGTGACATACCATTCGTTTGCATATTTACTGTGGTCATAGGGTAGAAATGTTGTCTCCATGAATGCACAAGACCCCAATCTTAATATCTTTAATACTACACTTCAGAAGGAGACTTGCCTTGAACAGAAAAGTTATGTCTCATTTCTGAAAGGTTTACACATAATACACACTAGATAACAGGCTAGACAGTTAAAATCTATTCAGTGATAATGCTTGCTCTGCATCTGGCATGCTCTATTTTTATTTGCTTACTTTTTAAACTTAAAAAGTACTCAAACTCATTGGGAATAAAAACAACAAATCATGTCTGACTCAGAGCAGCAGTTTTCACTGAACGGAAGATGTGACTCTTCCTGGAAGCAAGGGCACCACACACAAGCATACATACACACACACACACACACACACACACACACACACACACACACGCACACACACACACACCCATGAAGATAGTCTGCTCTTCTCCACACAGTGTTGGAGCAGGAAGCCATGTAATTCTGAACCTACAAATGATTAACATAATCACACTTTGTTCATACGCACATCCTTCAACACTAAATGAATGACACTCCCTTTTTCATTTATTATCCTTTATCAGAAATCTCATTTTGGCGTTAACAAAGTGCTTGGAAAAACTACCCTGCTATGGCTCAAGTGTTAATATGTGCAAAACATTTAACTTCTTAAAATGACAAAAATGAATGACTATAGAATGAATTAATATGAAGGTCGAGCAGCAGAGAACCCCTTGGGAGATCACATTCCCAGATTCCCAGACCCTCAGACAAAGAAAAGGGAGCAATATTAATTTCAGTTTCATGTATGGTGATCTCCCCTTGTAAATTCACATTATGATGCTGTTACAGTGACAGGTGGAGGCCAGCCATTGGGTGTTGCATAATATCCCTCAAGAGATAGGGATTTTTAGTTTTTCTCTGAGGCCATGATTATTTACCCAGTCTGCTAAACAAACGAAGAGAAGTGAAGTAGGCTAGAATTCCCTGGCATCATTTTATGATATAATTATGGAGCCAGAACATTGTATACTTGAAAACATTTGTTTTACAGCTGGATTCTGGTATGCAGCTATTGTCCCTGCTAATTGTAAAATGACTTAGACAATGAAATGTTTATTCCTAGCATGTCTGAGAATTTACGCCAAATTCTCTTCTCTTACTTTGTTTGCTAAGCTTGGTAATTAGTCATGGTCTAACAGAAAGAATAAAAGTTTGCATTACTTTCTTTCTTGAGCTAATCTTGGGACCTTTTAATGAATAATATATTTCCTTCATTTCTGTGTTAAAAAGCAATTTTTCCCAGTTTTTTAAGATGGTTCTTACCTTGCATCAGATAAAAGGTTAAAAGAATTAGGTTAACTCAGAAGCAAACTTTGTGTTTTATAAATTCATGCCATGCAGAGTTTTCAGTTTTAAAAAATGCAAGACCATACTTTTATGAATACTTGAAAGCTGAATTTTGATGTCTGCATTCTTTAATTTTAACTTGTTTGATGTGCTTTAAATATGACATTTGGAGAGCTGTTATATATGCTCTACTAAGAGGCCTCTGTTGTTTAAGGCAATCAACAATTAGCTGTTACAAAGTATACAAATGCTGAAATTGGGAACATCCTTCAGTCTCTTTGGGAGTCACCTGATTCCTTCTGCCATGGGACCGAAAGGAGCATGCATTGTGCAGTTTCCACGCACTCTCCTAACTTTGACAATTTAAAATATTTCCACTCCACATTTTAAACATTGCCATTTTTTCACACCTTCTTATGAACATTGCAGCTGTCATTTTTCACATCATGGTCAAAATGTGTTTCTGCACATCTGATGCACAATGGTGCAGTTGCTATGGGAAATCAACGTTCAGGACCATTACGAAAATCGTACTGCCACTGTGCATGAGCAGAGGTCACAAAATGCAGATGTTGAAAATCTAATGAAAGAAGTCCATGAAATGATTGTGTTACGAGAGTGTTTTAAGCAGTTTCCACCTAGGCTCGAAAGTTTGAGAATTTGTAATATTTTCACTCCAGATTTTCAACATTGCCATCTTTTCACACTTCCCTATGAACTGTATAGCTGTCATTTTTCACATCCTGCCCAAACTGTGTTTTCACACATGTGGCACAGAATGGTGCAGTCACTGTGGGAAATCAACATTCAGAACAGATTAACAATATCACAGTGCCAATGTTCATGCATAGATGTCCAAAATGTGGAGGGGGTCTCCCAAAAAGGCTATGTTGAAAATTTGTACTGCAAATACCAGTAAATTCCCAGGGCATTAGGGTTTATAACCATAATATCCCACCCTGTACAGACTGACAAGCTTTGGAGTGTACCTTTGGATTGCTGGCTGTAATGCTCAAGCCATTCCACCCCCATCCCCACCCTACAGCCAGTGATAGGCATAAAGGTGTGCCTTGGACTCTTCGCCCCCAGAGTTCACCCCATTCTCCTGTACTGCACCCATTTCAGTGTATCTCCTTATGGAATGGGGTGACTATAAAGCAAAACACCCCAATGCACACCTCAACACGTGTCAGTGTCTGCAGGACAAGATGAGGAGAAATGGCATGAGCATTATGGTCGATGATCCAAAGACACACCCCAGTGGCTTTCCATCTCTGGTGGGTGGGGGTGCGGTTGCCGTCACTTCAGTATTTCATTGCCATTCCTACTCTATTTTATTTATTTATTTAGCTTTTTTGTTGACCGGGTAAGTGCACTAGAGAAATTCTTCATCTGTCTAACTCATGCACTTCCAATAGTAATATCAGCAAGCAAACATTCGGCATTGACAAATGCTTGTTTCCCCTTGATTTTGGTTGCTACCTTTCTGGAGAAAAAAAAGAGGGTTCCTCCTTCTTTTAAAATTGATTATCTGTTTTGAGCATTGTTTTGTAATTGTAGCTAAACCACTCTTCAATGCCTCCCAGCAGACCTCACAGAAACATAGAACACAGAAATGTCACAGCAGAGAATGGCACCACGGCCCAGATAGTCTGCCCCATACCCTACCTCCCCTCTTCTGTTATGCTTCCACCCTCTTTTCCCAACCCCTTAAATCTATCCCAAGCCCTCTTGAACCCCTCTATCATTTCAGCTGCCACTACCTCCTCTGGCAGCTTGTTCCAGGCCTCTACCACCCTCTCCATGAAAAACTGCCCCCTGATATTACCTCTGTATTGCCCACGTTCCAGTTTGAGGCTATGTCCCCTCGTGTTCACTCCCTTCTTCAATTTGAGCAAGCTGTTACCCTCTATCTTATTTATTCCCTTCAGATACTTAAATGTCTCAATCATGTCCCCCCTCCCTCCTAGTATCCAGAAGGTACAAATTCAGCCCTCTCAATCTTCTCTCATAGGGCACATCCTGCATCCCTCATACCATTTTGGTTGCCCTTCTCTGCACCCTCTCCATCAGCTCAACATCTCTTCATAGGTGAGTCCTCCAGAACTGCACCCCATACTCCAGATGCAGCCTGACCATGGTTCTGTATAATGGCATTAGCACCTCCCTCTTCCTGCTATTAAAACCCCTCGCAATGCAGGCCAACATTCCATTTGCCTTTCCCACCGCCCTGCTACACTGGCTGCCCACCTTGAGGTCATGCGATACCATAATCCCCAGGTCCCTTTCTGTTTCCTTCTCCTTAATCACTAACCCCCCAAGGGAGTAAGTTTCCCTTCTATTCCTCCTCCCCAGGTGCATCAGTGAGCACTTTTGTGTATTAAACTTCAATTTCCAGGTATCAGACCACCTCTTCAGCCTCTCCAGGTCCTGCCACATGGTTTGTACCCCACTAGATGAATCCACCCTATTGCAGATCTTTGTATCATCTGCAAACAGGCACACCCATCCCTCCAGACCCTCTGCTAGGTCACTAACATAGATATTAAAGAGTATTGGTCCTAGAACTGACCCTTGTGGCACCCAACTGGTCACCGCCCATTCCCTGGAGTGTGTTCCATTTACCACTACCATTTGACTCCTTCCCATCAACCAGTTTTCCACCCACCTGGTGATCCCATTGTCCACCCCAGTCTATCCAGCTTAGGTACCATTCCACCATGCAGAATGGTATCAAAGGCCTTATTGAAATCCAGATAGGCCATGTCCACCACTCCTTCCTGGTCCACTACCTGTGTCACCCCATCGAAAACTATATCAGGTTAGTCTGACAGGACCTTCCCTTGATAAAGCCATGCTGCCTGTCATCCTGCATGACATTCATCTTCAAGTATTCTATCAACCTGATCTTAAGTAGTGTTTCCATTACCCTCCCCACCACCGAGGTAAGACTAACAGAATGATAGTTTTTGACCTCGTCCTTCTGGCCCCCTCTTATGTAGTGCGACCATCTCTGCCTTCTTCCAGTCCATTGGCACCACCCCTGTGACCAAGAACAAGTTAAACAGCCTCGCTAGATGCGGCACCAGTTCATCCTTCACCTCCTTGAGAACCCTTGGGTGTATTCCATCAGGCCCCATTGCCTTGTCCACCCCAAGTCTACCCAGCTCATCCCTTGCTCCTTCAGCAGTGAAATCTGCCACACCCACATGCCTGTGGCTGTCACCCTCCCACCCTGTCCTGGTCCCCTACCCTCCCTTTCCTCTGTGAAGACTGAGGCACAATAGCTGTTTAATGCTTTCTGCTTTTTTGAAGTCCCCTTCCAGTATTATTCCACTTTCTCCCCTTATCCTTCCAATCCCATGCTGTGCCCTCCTCCTTTCTCCAATGTACCTAAAGAAGGTTTTGTTCCCCCCCTCCTTGCCTGCTTTGATATCCTCTCCTCAGTGGCCTCCTTAGTCCTCCTTATCTTTTGCCCAGCCTCCTTTCTTTTTACCCTGAAGGTTTCCCTTTCCTCATCCTTTTGTGTCCTCCTGTACCTCTTGAGTGCTCTAGTCTTCTCCCTGACTCCTGACACCACCTCTCTAGTGAACCATAGAGGTCTTTTCTGTCTTCTGCTCTTTCTTACCCTTCTTATACATGAGTCCATGGCTTTAAATACCCCTCTCTTGATGGCTGCCCACAATTCCTCCACCTCCTGCACATCCTCTATCCTAAACATTTCTTCCCTAACTACCTTGTCCATTCCTTGAAAGTCAGCCTTTCTGAAGTCCATTACCTTGGTTCTTGTCCTAACCCTTTCCCTGCCCACTCTCACCCTGAACCAGACAGCCCTGTGGTCACTGGTGCCAAGCTCTTCCACCTCCTCCACACTGTCCCCATTTGTGAGGACCACATCCAACAGGTTTACATCCCTAGTGGGCTCACTGACCCTTTGCTGCAGAATTATGCTCGGAATAGCCTCTAAGATGCCCCTGCTCCTTAAGGAGATTGCAGTCTGGGGCTCCCAGTTGATGTCTGAAAGGTTTAAGTTCCCAATTAGCACAATTTCCCCTTTCCGTGCCATCCTCTCTACTGATTCTACAAGGTGTCTATCCTCTTCCTCCCCCTGCATAGGAAGCCTATAGACTACCCCAACACACAGGTTTTCCCCCTGTCCCCTGTCTAGGGTGACCTACATTATCTCTGTTTCCCCCTCCTCATCCTGCCCTTCCATGGCCCCAATCCCTTCCCTGTCATATAATGCCACCCCTCCACCTTCCTCTCCTGATCTTTCCTAAACAAACAATACCCTGTGATCACCGTCTCCCAGGCGTGGCACTCATTTCAAGGGGAAGGGTGGAAGGGAAGGGCAGCTGCAGAATAAGGGGTGCTAGCTGCACATTCAAGCAGACTTGATAGACCACTAGGCCTTTATCTGCTGGCAAATTTCATATGTTCGTACATATGTTCGTAAGTCTCACTCACTGCTACAATGTCTAGGTTCTCCTCCATCATGGTGGCCTCCAGTTCTCCCATTTTGTTCCACAGGCTCCTGGCATTTGCAACCAGAGCTCTCCAACATGTAGCCCCATCCTGTCCTTCCCTGCTGCTAACTGTTCCCTTGATGAGTGTTGTGACTTGTGGGGGGAGGCTGATAGCCTCTCTGCTCTGCCTCACTAAAGGCTGGCCCTGTCCTTAGCCACCTCCCCCATTTAATTTAAATTGAACTTCTTTGCCATGAAGTCCCCAGTTTATGTTTTAGTGCAGCTGCCCCTGAAGAGCTCAGGTGCAGCCTGTCTTGGGCATACAGCCACTCCTGCTCCTCCCATGTAGAGCCCCAGTCACCTATCCAGCTGAACCCCATCCAACTGCACCAACCTTGTATCCAATTGTTGAATGCCCTTATCTTCTCCATTCTGGGTGTGCTCGTTCTTGATGTTGGCAACACCTCAGAGAAGGAAATGGAAGGAAAAATAGTGTTGGTCCTACTGAACCTAATGAGTTCCTTGAACCTTGCCTGTACCTCCATCAGACTGTTCTCTTCCAAGTCATTTGTGCCCAGGTGAAACACAAGATGTGTCCTTTCATCCTGCTGCTTACCCCAGGAAGGAATATGATGCCACATCTCCAGCACCATCAAACCTAGCATGCATTGTACCCATACTGCATTGTTTTTGGCTCCCTTCCTTCCCCATTTTAGCCCCTTAATTATTGAGTCCCCCAATAGTGCCACCAGGGGTCAACCTTAACTTTTTTTTGCACTAGCCAGCCAGACAAGTTGATTAAAAATTGCACTAGCCCACAGTAATAATGATAAATGTTGGTAGGTTATACAGGAAAAATGCAAGCCAAGAAATTCTCTGATTAGTCATATTTATCCTGCTCCCGCATTGCTTCCTGCCCCAGCAAAAGAAAAGGCTGCAATCCCATCACATGCAGTGTGTACCCCCCACTGTTTTTTACCATGTGCCTCTTGCTTTCTCTTTCTTCACCCCCCCTCACCAAATCAGACGATACCATAATAGCAAATGTTCAGTCAAGAAGTTCTAGTTCTGCACACAAAATAGCCAACATGATCATGCACCTCACAACAGTCCCACCCTGACCTGCAGAGCAATGTATGGAGTCATGCAGAGAAAGACACTCTCATCCCCCACCCTCCCAGTGATTAACCAGACCTACACTTCTGGAAGTTTTCTCACACTGCGAAGTGAGCCGGGGCAGTTCTGGGATTTCATACTAACATACTAAAAGCCAGCAGAGTATGCCTAATGGTCTGTCATGACTGCTCAGTAGCCAGCCACCTAATGGGTGCTTGCTTTCCTGCCCCCCCAGCCCCAGAGAGGATCTTCTTTGGCTTCAGTTTCCCCTTGTATATGTCCTACCCCTTCTTGCAGCCCTCCACTGTGCCCTCCTCCACCAGACTCCCAGGCAGCACATTCCATGGCTCTACCACCCTCTCAGTGAAATAGTGTCTCCTACGCCCGCCCCTGTAATTCCTCCTCCAACTTCCACTCATGCCCCCTGGTTGCCCCCCCTCCTTTCTTTGGAGAGAGTTAAACAAACACAAGGGGCTTGGAATGTAAGAAACTTTGACTATCTGTCTATATATATACCAAACAAAAGTATTGATTCAACATGCTCTGCCCTAACAACAACAGATTTTTCATAACAGTGTCCTTTCATCAGCCAAAGGGAAAGCAGTATACAGGCATGATGCTGTACTACCTTTCTTTCTATATAGAATGATCTGTGCACACCAGGAATATCTATTTTAACCTTTCAAATTACATATTTTACTAAGGTTTCATTTTGTACCAAACATGCTTCAAAGCATTGTTTTTAGGATGAAATGACATGCTGAGTGGTATAAGGATGGAACTGCATGGATGGCACTGACTGGTGTGATCCACTAAGAGGAGCCATGGACTCCTACACTGGTCAGTTATGGCAGTTTGGGATCTATGGATGCCCCTTCAGAGTCTAGTCTACAGCGGTGTCAAAGGAAATTACAGAGTTGACAAAACACCTGACTGGGTAGGCCTTGCATACATCATAGCATTCTGTCCCTGCAGTGTTGGATACAGACACTCAAAAGGTTGGGAAATGAGGCATACTGGTCTTAATATTGTGGGACAAATCAAGGACAAATTCAGAAAACTGGAAGACAGTGACTTAACACTATACCCTTGGTCACAGCATGCACACTAGCTGAATGTCCTAACAGCTGAGTGATAATGACTCACATTGAGTCTTTTGTTGCCCCCCCCATCGAACTGCCAGATAATTGCAGCTGTTAATGAGCTGTGAATCACACCAAGCCACATGGAACACTGAGTGAGATTAGTAAAAGGACTACAGCCTGCTAAAGTAGGGACTTTTTCAACCTCATTAGCAGTCATGAAAAACCTGCACTTGTCAAGACAGACAAGTAGAGGGTTAGCTGCACTAACCCTGTCAATCTGCACTAGGTTTAGAGCTAGTGAAACAATGTTAAGGTCGAACCATGAGTGCCACTATACTGCCCCCTGCTTCTTGGGTGTCCTTTTGGCCTCTAGCTTTGTGTCGAGGGGTTTGGCTCCCTTTGAACTCCTCCTCATGTTCCATCTTGACTTGGTTTCTGCTCCTGCTCATCTTTTGTTTCCCATCACCTAATCTATCCTGATTTTTACCCACACCCAGCATATATCCCTCTTAACCCTCTCACTTTAGCCTTTCATCAGACTGCCCCCTCCTGTACCGCTTCATCCCTTGTACTTCCACCCGGCTTTCTTCATCCCTGCAGACCCCTCCTGTATCACTGCTTGAGCATGATCCAACTTCATCTGACCCGCTCTAACTAATCCTGGCCTTCCCTCATCTGCATAACTGTGCGAGATTATGCCAACTGCGCTTGATCCCCCTCTAACTGTTTCTGTCCTGCCCATCTTTGCCGAAGGTTTTGAGCACTGCACCCCACTTGGGGAAGTCTTCCTCCTTACCACCTACCCTGTCTGCATATTTCCCTTCTCCTGCACACTACCTGGTGCATGCCCCAGCCTTCTACTGCAGCTTCTGCCCTGAAGGGTTTCCTCCTGTTCATTTTCAGCCTCCCAGGAGCTCAACTCCAGCTCTTCCAGTGCTTCCTTCCTGCTCTTTTTCTTATGCCACAGTTTCCCTAGTGCCACCCTCTGGTGGGTCCCTAATGTGCCCTTCCCCTCCTCCACATCTTCCCCTGCATGCAATGTGTCTGCCCCTCCTCCTCCCCCTTCCACTGCACCTGAGATCTTTCCACCCATGACCCCCAGCTGCTCTGCACCCCCCCTTCTCTGATGGCCCCTGCCGGACCCCTTTCTCTCCAATGTCCTCAACTAGAATACCTAGGAGGACAAAACTATTTGTTACTTCCACCCTCTGGCCCATTTCACCTATGCCTGCATTGTTCTTCATACTGGGCATCCGTCTGCCTTTTCCTGAGCCTACTGTCTTCCACTCCCCTGATCCCTGACTGACCCTTTTTCTCTAGCTACAGGCACCATTTTTGTGCCTCTAGACTTCCTGCTGTCAGTTACCACTGACCCCTTTCCTCCTGTCTTGGGCATTCCTGTCCCAGATCTGGACTTGCTGCTGTCTGTTACCACCTCTGGTCTATCCCCTCTGGATCAACTTCCATCCTCTCTCTCCCAAGCCCTTGACTTCTGAAACAGTGTATCTGATCCTCCAGTGAATCCACTTAGCCCTTTTCACTCCTTCCTTAGCTTATACCATCCCTGTCTCTCTACCCCCATTTCCCAGCTTCCCCCCATTTAACCCCCACCTTAGCCTTGCCACTTCCTCACCTGAGTGAGCCTGCTTGCACATGATACAACTTCTCATCCTCCAAGCCCAATTTAGGATCATAGTCATTCCACAGCCACTGCACCCCCCACTCTGCCAAAGATCCCCCTTCCTTGGTCGCTCCTCCCTCTGTATTGCCCTACTATTTCTTCTGTGATACTTAGATACAGTCCTAAAATCACCCTTATGTATTTTTGGGCCCCCGACCCTCAGCCTTAACCCACAGTCAAGACTTTTTAGAAATAATAAAGCATGTGCAAACCATAGGCATCAAGAATTTATAAACATAGCCACCACGTTCAAGCTCAAGTCACCAAGTTCAAGTCCAAATCCCCAGCCCCTCCAGCGTCAGTAGTCCAAGATCAAGTTCTCAGCACCTCCAGTGTCAGTAGTCTCGACCCAGTTCATTTCACCTCAAATCAAGTCCAATATCCCCAGCATCTCCAGTGTCAACAGTCCAAGATCAAGTTCCCAACACCTCCAATGTCAGTAGTCTCAACCCAGTTCATTTCACCTCAATTTCAGCTCTTTTGTAAAGGATTTCATAGTGTCTGTGTTAATTTCCCATATCCACCAAGGCTGAAGTCCAAGTCCCCTGTAGTGAAATGCAGGATCCAGTTCCTTTGTTGTAAACTAGCTCCTTGCAGTGATTTTCTTAGCTCAGGACCCTCCTTGCTCCCACTTTCAGTCCTTGTATTGGTCTGTCTGGCTATTTCTAAAGCCCACCACCTTGGCGCCTCTCTCCCTGATTGGCCCAATCCTACACTGTGGTCTGCAGTTGGCCAGCTGTCCCTGCTTTGGTTGCTGGGCTGCAACCTGTGTCCCTTGCTAGTTCAGCTCAGTTCTCCTTTTTCTGGTCACCAACTTCAACCCCTCTGCCGACTGCAGCCACAGCTCCACGCAGCTCTCCACTCTTCTTTCCCTGGTTGCCAACAGCGACCCACTCCACCGCTGCTGACACAGCTAACACACACAGAAATGCACAGTCCAATTTCCTTCTGTGCCACCTGGGCAATTGGTACAACTCATGACAGAGGTCACCCAGGGTCACAGCTGGGCAGGGATTAACAAGAAGCTATGGCTATGCAAGACGTTGCAGGCATGAAGTCCCCAGCCCCATTACATTGATAGCCTGGGGCACACTTACTCAAGTACAAGTGCAGGATGTGAAATCCTTTTGTTCTTGTGCTTCCTTTGTTATTTTAAGAGGTTGTTTAAAAGGTCACAAATAGAACTCTTAGGAGCAAGCCAGATTTAAATGTGGATTCGAGCAGGACCCAGAGTCACTGGAGTTTGTCAAACTTAGTTGCTTGATTTCTGTTTTGCTTGGGATAGTTTCCAAAAAGTTGATTTTAAACTGAAAATGCAAATACCTTGTGGTGATGTTTTGCAGAAATCCTGTCCAGGAGACATTCACAGATGTAGTGAGCAAGAATGGTGTAGTTACTCCAAGCAGGAAATCTTGTAAATCTCCTAAAACTAAGCTATGGACACAGACAAATTCAGACAGCCACCCACACAGACCCAGGAGGCAGAGCATGCCTCCACTTCCTCTGTTTTATGGATCTCCAACATCAATTTGGTTCTGGATTTCATTTTGGGAAAGTCTGCTTTCTGGAAATAAAGTATCTTGATTTTTATATGACTCATATCTTCTGCTTTGTTTATTGAGAACCAGATTGCCCTGTGGTCACTGGCCCCCCAGATTGGTCCCCATGTGAATGTTTGAGATTCTGCTACTGCTTGTGAGTACCAGGTTTAGGATCACTTTTTCTCTGAGTGGTGAGTCCACCAAGTGGTTCAGCCCTGCTCCCCACAGTGCAAATAGGATGTCTTTGCTTTGCTCTGAGGCTGCCATGTATGAGTACCAATCTACATCAATCTGGCAGACTGAAGTCCCCAATCAGTAGTAACTTGCCTTTGTCTGCCATCATCAAGATGGTTTCTATGAGTTCTTTATCTATTTCTGATTCCTGTGATGGGGGTCTGTATATTACTACCACCTGGATGACAGTCTTGTCCTCAGCTCACAAGGTGACTCATAGGGCCTCTGTCTGACTGTGCATTCCCTGGATCCCAGCTGCAGAGATCCTCCCACTTACATACAAAGCCACCCCCCTTCTTTCCCTTATGGTCTCTCCTATAAAGTGTGTACCTTGGGATAGCAACATTCTGGGTGTGGTATATGGTGAACCACGTTTCCATAACTGTGATCCAGTCCAGTTGTGCTTCTGTCATTATTGCTGTGAGCTCAGGGATTTTGTATAGTAAATTACATGCACTGATGCACATTGCATTCCATCTCTGATTGCTACATCCTGTTGTAAGATTTCCCAGTTCTGCTTTGCATTGTTTGTATCTCATATGTTTGGTGTATCTCCCAAGTGAATTAGACTGGGCTGTGTCTTTATTGCCACATCTGTTGAGTTCACTATGGTATCTAGTTGATGACCTAGTTGATGGTGGTGGAGGGGTATTTGACAACCCTTGTGTTGTGATAGGTGCTTGCACCTCCTCCCCACCACTAGTTTGACTGATGTGGATGTTGAACTTCTGGAGGAGTGCTCAAATCCCCTCCTTTGTGAGGTGCAGGCTGTTAAATCTAAAGAACTGCCATTCCCAGAAGTTCTGCCAGTTACCCACAAAGCAATGACCTTTTTCTTGGCACCAGAATTTCAGCCAGTCATTAAGTTTAGAGATGTCTTTCTCCCTGATCTTCTGCCTGCTGTCACCTCTTTCCATACACAGACAGAATCTCTGAGAAAAAGACACTGCATGAAATAGAAGCTAGTTTGTCATCCAGTCTGGTAAGATTTTGCTTAGATTCATCTATAGACCAACTGGCTAGGTCAGTTGTAACTATGTGGAGGAAGACCTGTGTGTCATGTTCCATGCTGCACACAATTTTCTCAATGTGGTCCATATCCCTTCATGCTAATGTCCCAGGGAAGGCACTGGTCCACAACTCTAATCTATTCATTTTTCTGGAGGTGAGACTCTACTCCCTTAATCATAGAGTCTCCAACTATTTTTTTACTGTCCCTTTTAGTGGTTTTTGAGGTGGAGTGCACCTCCCTGTGCTGCATTGGGTTACCCTGTATCTCAGTGCTTGCCATGTCAGTAGTCCTGGACAATAGTGGTGCATATTCATTGACATGCATGTAGGCCTGATTCTGTTATGGGTTTCGGATTGGTCCTTCAATATGTAGCCATTTGTCAATCCCCAAGTCAGTTTGTCCTTTGAGGTAGGGGTGCCTGAATGGGGGTTTTGTAGAATGCTAGTGTTGGACTGATGCCCTGTGAGGCATGAAGGAGTGCATGGTGCAGGTAGTGTGTCTCAGCCCATGCAGCTTGGAGCTAAGATCTCAAGTCCCTGAGAGCAAAGCATGTTGGACAGTGCCCCAACCATAGGATAAAAGCCCTAGTGAAGATGTCCCCACAGTTGTTACAGTCCACACAGTCCATTGCCAGTAGATGAGTTGTTGTTTATTGTGAGCAATGTGTGGAAAAAAATGTCAATAACTCATAAAAAGAGCTGGCTGGACAAAACAAATATATTTTGTGTTTTGTTTTGCTCCTCCTACAGTTTTAAGAGTCTGCCCCTTCCTGTGCATGACAGGAATCTATAGACATAAATGTGGTTCACAGATAAGCAGGGTGTGAATAAACTAACTATACCACACTGATGACAGTGAGGTAGTAAATATACAAGGTTCATGGTTAGTGGTCCCTGGTAATCCAATAAAACCACCTTACACCAGATGTTGTTTTAAATTAGTTGCAATTTATTAATACCCAAATAAGTCCTATCAGAATTACCACTAACATGATTAAGTCTAAACAGCTGATGGCTTTCCAACACCAGGGCTACAGATGTACAGAGAAAATAAAGCAATATTGCCCTCTTTTCTCTGGGTGTCTCCAAGCATCTATGGCAGCCATCTCTGGCTATTTTCTCGTGGACACACAGGACCTTCAGTTTAAGTCTTATTTATACACTGGTTGTTTATATAAAAATGCAGAGAAGGGGGATTCCAATGTTATTAAAACCTTTTAGCCAAAAAGGCAAAAGCAACAAGTCATCAAATAAGCCATGAGATAGAGGCCCAGGATACACTTATCACAAGATACATCTGTCAGCAGTTGCTACATAAAAGGTTTCATTTGACATTTGATTTAGGCAGAAAACATCATTTGTCACAGGTCATAAGGGGAACTTACATTATTAAAAATAACCTAGGAAGGTAGAAAAGCCAGCGTCCCAAGATAAGAACATAATGGATAGTCACTGACTCTTGCTTTATGTTATATATTTTAGATATAAACAACATAAAATAGGGAAGTGGCCCAGAGCTGACTTTGCATGTACCCTCTTATTCTGCTTGCACAACTGTCCAGGCTGGCTAAATTTAAGTTTAGCCATGACCTTTTATTTTCCACCAAAAGAATAATGTGCTTTATACAAACTATTCCTTTCAAGCAAAGCAAATTTGCCTTGATTAGAACATCTGCTTTGGATGCAACACATGCTCCTTCACCTCGTTCTGCTTTTAATACACCATTTTACCTTGCCTTAACATTTTATTTAAAATTAATTTTATACTTATAACACTTTTGTAGCATTCCAACACTTTTGTAGCATTCAGGCCATAATACCACAAGGGGGATGGTGGGGCATGAGGAGGGAGGGTTAATCCTTTGCTTCCCCTGTTACTGAGTAAAAACAATCAGCTGACTGATGAAATTAAAGAAAGAAGTTACAGTAGCCTTACCCAACAGATGTCTGCCTTGACTGAACAGACCAATTCCCCTGCTCTGCAAAAGGTTAGCAGAGGTGTGAGACACTATTTTCATTTGGTAGCAGTCCCTTGTTTCAAAAAAGAGCCCCTGTAAATTGTATGTTCCTTTGTGAGCCAACCGTCTGTTTCTAAAAAAAAAAACCAAAAAATGGCAGCTGTGAGGAACAGAGAAGCTGTAGTGCTCTCTAGCCCTTAACTGCTTGCAGGGTCCATTCTGGGATCTGAGTCATCTCTGTGTGCAAGATGCAGTGGGGTTACTTTTTTAGTCAGTCGCTGTGGGTAAGACCGTAATGCTAACAGAGTTCTGAACAGGTGACTGCAAGTCAGCAGCCGCAGGTATGGCTGAAGAGTTGGCAATAGAGCAGTTAGATATAACTACAAACAGGGAGAGACCCTTTGCATTCCCAAAGTGTCCACAAATTAGGAAACCCATCTGTAGCAATTTAAAGTATCAGCCCCTTTGTTTGTCTTTGGTGTTATTTTGGTTTAATCACTGATTGACTGCTAAGCAGTGTGACATCACCATGTGCCAGTAGTAGCTCAACTGCCCCTCATTGCTTCCCCTGTCACTGAGTAAAAACAATCAGGTGAAAGATGAAGCTAAAGAAAGCATTTAACCAACAGATGTCTGCCTCGATTGAACAGACCACTTCTCCTGCGCTGCAAAAGGTAAGTGGTACACTGTGGTAGTTTTAGTTGGCAGCAGTATGTTGTTTCAAACAAACTCTGGCAAAGAAACTATGGCTGCAAATGCATTAACTAGATAAGGGTGTTTCATGGGCTTAAACATAAACATGAATTGTATTTAGTAAGACCTACAAGACCATTCCACATATGACTTATGAACAAGCTAGGCAGCCTGACAGTGGGTCACAAGGTGATAAACTGGGTTAGGAACTTGGTGAATGATAGAAGATAGACAGTCATGGTAAATGGTACTCAGTCTAAGGAAATGAGTGTGACCAGCAGGGTGCCACAGAGATCAGTCCAGGGGCCCAGTCCTGTTTAATGTCTTTATAAGTGAAACTACCCGGTTAACAACATTTCAATAAATAAATAAATTGCAGAGGGTCTGGAGTGGAAAGCGTGGCTCTTTGCAAAAGACACTAAGATTTGCAACAGGATGGACACTCTGGGAAGGGTTGAAAAAATGAGGAAAGGACTAGGTAAACTGGATGAATGGTTTGAAGTGTGGCAGCTGAGATTTAAAGCAAAAAAGTGCAAATCAAGCATTTGGGTTGCAAGAACCCAGGGGAGGATTATGGGAGGGGGGAACTGATGGTCGCCAAACAGGAAAGGGAATTGGGGGTAATCATACTAGATAACCTAAAGGTGGCTAAACAATGCACCAAGGCTGTCAGAAAATCCAGTGGGAAGCTGGGGTGCATAGGGAAAAGAATCACCAGCAGAAGAAAGAAGGTGGTGATACCACTGTTCAGAGGACTGGTGAGGCCTCATTTTGAATACGGTGTCCAGTTCTGGAGGCTTTATATCCATGAGGATATATACAGAGTGGAGGCTATAAAGAAGGGCAACAAAGATGGTGCAGGTCCTGCACTAAAAGACATATGAGGAGAGACTGGAAGACCTCAATATATATATATACCCTGCAGAAGAGAAGAGACGGAGTGAAATGAAAGAAACCTTCAAATATCTAAAAGGCATAAATAGGGTGTTGGAGGTCAACATCGTTCAGAAAAGATGTCCAGAAATGAGGGGTATGAAATGAGGATGAAAGGGGGCAGACTAAGGGGTACTACAAGGAAGTATTTCTTCATAGAAAAGGTGGTAAAACCTCTAAAGACTTCACAAGTCAGTTTCATTATGAAAGAGAGAAAAAAGCACAACTGACGCATTTCACATACTACTATACACCATAAAAAATATAAGATGAGTAACTTGATGCATAACTAATGTGTTCTGTCACCTAGGAGTTCCAATTCCCATCGACCTCTTGAGCTTCACTGTCCTGGTCAAAGGGAATCAGAACCCCTCTTTGGCAGAAGACACTGGTTTTTCATAGTCGCCCATCCAGTATTCTCTATATTTAGAGCTGCATTGAGGATTTCAAGGTAATAAACCTATGTCATACAATTGCTTTAAATTAGACCAAGATTGTGGTCCATTCATTTCAGATTTGTGAAGATGAGCAGCAAAGTTTTGGAAGAAACCAAAGGAATAACAACCCTATAAGTCAGGAGGTAATGTCTTATAAATTATTTTCTACATATATGTGAAGGTGTAGACCAGTTGTGAGCTGTCCAGCAATAATATTAATTCACACATCTCTGCAATAAAGCAGCAAAGACAGGTAGAAGACATTTCACAAAAGCTTGAGATGGAAATTGATGCAAGAGTTTAGCTAGCTATATGCTGGCCAACACAGCTTTATCAATTGCAGAATCAGTTTTAGTCTCCTGGTTCTATGAAATGGCTACTGCTTTGGTTTAAGATAAGACTGGCTTAAACAGGGATATGCCTGGACTGCTGACATCTACAGGTAAACCCAATACCTCAACCCCTTTGCAACTACAGTACTCCACTCTAGAAATTAAGTATTTTAATAACTTTTTTTAATTCTTTACTTCCTACTAGTAGTACGTTCAAAAAAATCCACTGCACAGTGTGGAGTGCACTGAGACTTATGCACACCTGGTGTTTTTGGACACTTGCCAAGTGTGGGTAAATCCCAACCCATACCTTGTTGTGGATTGTTAATGATGTTCTTGTCAATGAACAAAAACATCTATATTCTTCTATGTACATGAATCACAAACTAATCTGAGCTAACATTCAAAGCACTGGCATGTACAGTTTGGAAACCCTGTATACCTGTAAGATGTTTTAAGGACAGTGTAAAAGAACTGCACATATGGGACACCATTGGAATATACAATGATTGTAATTGCAGATGAGCCCCTACAGGAATTCTGACTAGTCACTGTCCAGTCAGTGTGACAGGAGAGCTGTCAGCCATATAGGGGAGTGCAGCTGCTGGTGTTGAGGGATGGTGTGGGTTTTGGTGTTCTTGGAAAGGGTGATGGAGGAGTCACTGTGCTGAGACAGTGTAGTTCCAGTAGAATAGTCTCTGCAGCAGTTGCCCCTGTGACAGTGCAGATGCCTGAGGTGCTAAGTTCACCCTTGGTGCTGCTGTCACCTCTGACCCTGTGAGTCCCATTTCTCCACCTGCTGTAGCTATTGCACCTGTTGGTGCCACTTCTCTTGACTCATAGGCCAGAATGAAACCCACCACTGGGATAAGCCTAGGTTAAATTAAGCACATGGTGGAACCAGATGAGGGTTTCTGAAATCTGGTATGAAGAAAACAGAAGTTCATAACCCCACTGAAATACATTGAGCTGCATACCTGTAGCTTCATTTCTCAGTTTTGCATTGAGGAGTCTGTGTGTCTGCACTCCAGAGAGGATGACAGTGTTGGACCCCCCCATGGGTATACAAGGGCTGGTGGGAGGGTACGGGGTGGTGGATGCTGTGTGGGAGAGCCTGGTGGGGGTAATGAACAGCCGTGAAATACATTGGTGGACCACTTTTTTGTTGTTGCTTACAGGTGCAAAAAAAAAAAAAGACACTGCTGATCCCCAATTATGACACTAGGGGAACTGGCCTCCCAAGTGTAATTAAGTGGAAGACAACATTAATTGAGTTTATTTTTTTTTTACAGTTGAAAAAGAAATGAAAAAGACCAACAGCAACAATCCCCCATCATGACTCTGGGGGACTGGGCATCCCCCAGCATCATAAAACAAGATGGACTGATCCCTGATCCTGACACTGGGGCACTGTGTGCCCCCAGTGTCATAAGAAAAGACAGACTAATTCCTAAACCTAATTCTGGGGGATTGGACACCCCCTGTTCCATAGAAAAAGACAGACTGATCTCTGATCTTGACACTGTGGATTTGGCGCCCCCAGTATCACAGTTACTTTTCTGGGGGCCAGTCTCCGCTGCTTCCTTATGACTGGAGTACACCACTGCAATTAAACAAGCATTTGTCAATGCAGAATGTTGGCTTGCTGGCATTGACATTGGTAGTGCAGGAGTTAGAGAGATGCACAATAGGAATGGCAGTGAAGTGTGGAAGGAGTGTACGTCAATGAGCATAGAGCTAAATAGCTGAGTAGTACTGAAGGTTGAAAACATATGTCTGAAGAACATCAGAGAGATGTGAGAAGGAGGTAATGATACCATTAAAAAAGTACTCAGAAGGAAAACTCCAGGGGTAGATGGCTTTTCAAGCAACTGTTATTTTGCTTTTGTTGTTATATTCAATGATCCTTTTAATGTAACTATGATTTTTTTTTTTATTCAGAATATTTTTACAGTATGTTGTCTGTTCATTCCTGGTAATGCACATGGGCAGGGGAATGAGTTGGGATTGTGTGTTTGAGTAATGAACACAAATATTCATTAAATTGGCTTGCTATCTCCACTGGATTTTTTACTGTTTCCATTTTAATATTAATATTACCTATATTGTTTTTTTTTGGGGGGGTGGGGGGATCAGGCTATTGATGTAACTGCACAATTGCTTGCTGTTGCTTTTGTCTGCATCTGTTGCAAGTCTGAGTTCCATTTTCTTTTTGAAATGGTTACTTTTGCTTTTATGTTTATTGTAAAATGTTTTATATTCTGACCATGTGGTTATGTCATGGCTTTTGTTTTTAGATATTTCATTGCATGTTAAGTTTTTTTTTGTTGAGCAACTTTCTTCATATCCTCATTTAGCCATCTTGCTTGTTATCATTTGTTGTTATATTCCTCGATCCCTTTAATGTAAACTACTGCAAATGATAATATGTTGCTCTTTATAATCTATCAAATGTCATTCAATGTTTTAAATGTTATACCAGTCAGTTTCTTTGATTTTTTAGGTTGTTTTTTTTTTCCTACTGCATCTAGGACCCTTTCCCTTCCCTTTTGTCCTTTTCAACTGTTTTCTGTATTTAGGGCCTATATTTTGCTTGAGCTTTCATAAGCATAACGAAAATGCATTGCATGGCTGCCCACTTGCTTTATACCTATTATCCCCACTCCCTCACTTTGGCTTATTTTATGCACACTTTTTCTTCTGTGTTTGTTTCCTTTTTTCTCTATTTTTTTTATGGTCCTAACTTCCATAGAGATACACATTTTTTTTTTATTTTTTATTTAAAGTGACAATAGGTTGAGTCCGTGGATTTTGAATATTTGAACAACACTTGTTGATGGCATTGTGTTACAGGTACCATGGGCTTGATATTTAAAATCTTATAATTGATGACAACATGAATGTATAATACCAGCTATTTACTAATGTAGAAACATATAAGTTGTTGGCAGAAAAGAACCTCCTGGCCCATCTAGTCTGCCCTAAGTTCTCTACCTACTGTATTGCCATGGACCTTAACTGATCTCCAGTCGTAATACCCCCCTTGCACTCCAGCCCTGTTACCAAGGTCCCCTTATGTGTATCCCATGCATGTTTGAAACTCTAGTGTAGGCCATGCATCATTTTGGTTGCCTTTCTCTGTGTTGATTTCACCCATCTATATCTTTTCTGAGATGGCTGGGACCTCCTGAACAAATGTTTGCAAGAGCAATAACAAATAGGGATCATAGTAATATCAAAAGAGAAGCAAAAAGAATATAATGTCAATTAGTTTAACGTTGAATCAGTTCATGAAAACTTTGCGTTGTGGTCTGCATTTGTAGCCAAATGCAGTTGTAACCATTAAAGTGTTGTAATCTCTTCTCTCTATAGATAACTTGCACATTTGTTATACAATAATCTCTATTTTTTTTCTTTTCCATAGTGCACATGGCTCCCATCCCTGACAGAAGAAATGTTTTCCTGTGGCTTGCCCAGGCACTTAAAACAAGCAAGGAAAAAAATCCTTCTACTTTTTAAGAAAAAAAAAATAGCTTTGTCTGTTTAGATAGCTGTGTTGTCCAGCAGTAGATATCACAGAAAGAGATAAGGGATTGGTTGTGTATAGTTGTGGAATTAGGGAAGTGAAATGGTAGTTTACTCACCTGGTAAAGGTGATTGTGGGGGAATATATCTCTGAGGCACTCCACATTCATGACATCATGGGTTGTGTACACCTGATAGGTAGTTTGATGCACATGTGACTTGGAGAAAGTCCATCCCCCACCTGAGGGGGGCCTGCTCTCCTACGGTCAGCTTGATATATTCCAAAGCTGTATCTGTAACAATAATCTGTTAATACCTTTTACTGTTAATGTGTGTAGATATGCAGTGATCACTTAGTGGTAGGCAATTGTTGTGTAACTTTATTTTGTTTTTACACTATACATATAGATGTCGGTGATGTTCGAACCAACTAATTTATAATAGTGAGTATCATACATTCATACAGTGTATGAAAACTTGTTGAGTCCTGGTTTGCTGGCCAAGGCCAAGACTTGGCTTGCTGGCCAAGGTACCTAGCTTCACCTGAGCTCTTTCCTTCTAAGACTGCTTGAAAGGCAGAGTAGAGAAACTTACCAGAGCAAGGGAAAAGAATTAAGACTTATTTTGGCTAAGCAGATTTACTGTGTGGTGTTGTTTTTATTTTTTACTCACAGGGATTGCTACTGTTTGTTGCTAACATTTCATTGTTTTATTTTTCTCTGTAGCAAAGTGTTTCTTACAGCATATATATTCTCTGAAATTATTGCAGGCAGTGCTTTACAGGTTTTACAGTTTTATCTAACATTAGGATAAGCTTTCAGGGTTACTGCATTTGTTGTTGACTGATTGTTTTTGCTCTTACCTCCTTGTTCTTTCATCTGTGGTTCTTCTTTTTTGGCAGGGGAAGGGCCCAGCTACCCACCCCATCCCCAACCACCCCACCTACACTCCTTTTATAGGGTACCACAATTGTGACATTTCCTGTGGCAGAGCAGGAAGGGTGGATCAGTGGGGCCTCCACAAGGTGAGCTCATTTACAGGGGCACTAGTAATTTAACTTGTTATAACAAGTTAAACAAAACACAATCAAACCATTACTTGCATTTTTTTCCTTTTTTTCCTTCTAATTAGTCTGACTAGGTTATAAACCCAGCAACTTATCTGGAATGGATATCATTAACTGCAGGTACTGTGGAACAATTTTCAGAAAGACAGTCTTACAGGATTTAGGACACTGTCCTACATGCTGGGCCTCTGGAGATCTTCGGGGTCAGCTCCGGGCAGCATGGGCAGAGATTGCATGCCTCAAATTTCATATTCAAGAGGAAATACATTATAAGAACCGCCTGCCATTTCCCCAGCATCCAACAGAAAAACCTCGACTGCAGAGGGTAGTTGGTCCAGGAGGTTGGCAGGTGGCTAGGACGGGCAAATCGGGTGCCCCATCACTCTCTGCTCTCCAACATATTATGTCCAATAACCATATAAACACTACAAACAGGTATCTGCCTCTATCTCTGAAATCAAACAAAGAGGCAGAAGACACTGCAGAGCAGGACACTGCAGCACAGGAGCTAGCACAACAAAACTCACCCAAATCAGAAACCAAAACAAAAAAGCGAAAAGGAAATCCAAAAAACTTCTGATCATAGGAGACTCCATGATTCGGGGAGTTGATACTCATCTTCAGCCAGGGGTAATGGTCAGATGTCTCCCAGGTACATCAGCATGAAGAGACACTGACCACATTGCTAAAATTGTTCAAAAAGCAGGAGAAAACATTGATGTCCTAGTACACATAGGGACTAATGATCTCACCAGCCGGTCAGTTGTGGAGACCAAGGAACACCTGACCAGGCTGGGTGACAAACTATCATCTATTTCATCCGGCATCTCCTTCTCTGAGATTCTGCCAGTCTGGGAGAGGGGAGCAGATGGACGGAAGGTCAGAGAAGGGGAGATAGGGGAGCTAAACACATGGCTCAAGGGCTGGTGCCAGGAAAAAGGACACAGTTTTGTAGGGAACTGGCAACAGTTCTAGGAGCGAAAGTTCTTTAAATTTGATGGACTGCATCTGACTAAAGAGGGAGTCAGTGCATTGGGGCAGAAGTTTGACGTCTTTGTAGAATATTTAAACTAGCAAATGGGGAGAGGGGTGCAGCACTCCATACGTCGAATGGGAAGAACACCCCTCCCCCCTCAGCTAGTGGTCAAACAGGGATTCAGCATGTTTGCAGTTCATTTGCATCACCAGGTAAGAAAAAAGGTTTGTCTCCCCATACGATGCACAGGGGTAATGCCAAACCTCACCCAACAACTAACACACCAAAATCTGGCCAATGGAAAATCATGTACACAAATGCTCACAGCCTGGGAAATAAGATCCCAGACCTGCAGGCAATAATGTCAGAGGCTAAACTGGACATAGTAGCAATTAGTGAGACGTGGTTTACCAGTAACCACACTTGGGAGACTTCAGTACCTGGCTATGTATTGTTCAGAAGAGACCGAGGTACAAAAATGGGGAGGAGTGGCCCTGTATGTCAATGAAAATATCAAAGCTACAGAAATTCAGAATACACATAAGGAGCCAGAAGAACTGTGGGTCACCCTGGAAACAGGAAATGGGACAGCCATAAGAACTGGGGTTGTCTACAGGCCCCCAGACCAGGGGGAGGACATAGACACATTACTGTTAGAAGATATACAAAAATGACAGCTAAAGTTAGGTGTTAGGGAACTGGAATGGAGTTTGGGAGGATAAGGGACTATATGCCAAGGACAGGTTTCATCTTGCCCCATTAGGGAAGGAAGTCCTTAAACAGGGGATGGCTGACTACATACAAGAAAGGTGGGGTTTAAACTTGTAAGGGGGGGAAGGGATAAGGGAGGGGCTGACCAGAAGCCCTCCCCTCCAGATGAGGGGAGTAGCCTTCAAGCCCAAGGGGGGGAGGGGGGAAACAGACTGGAGGTGGAGGTTTCAGGAGGAGCAGGGGGAGGATGGAAGTATAAGGAATCTGGGTGGGGTTCGACAAAAAGGATCAGGGATAAGGGGTGGGGGTTAGTGTTAGTAAATGCCAGGAGTTTGGGAAACAAGTTGCCAGAGTTCCAGGCCATGCTGTTGAGGGAGGGGTGGATGTGGCGGCAGTCACGGAAACGTGGGCCAACAAAAATCATGACTGGGACCTAAATATGCAGGGGTACACTATGCTTAGGAAGGATAGAAAGGAGGGCAGAGGGGTGGAGTGGCTATGTTCATTAGAGATGACATAGAAATTGCTATGGTAGAAGAGGCGAGGAAACGTGGAGGCCTTATGGGTCACTCCCGATCCCAGCAGGAGATAAGGTCAAGCTGGGTGTAGCATATAGGCCCCGGGATGAGTGATGTTCTAGAGGATGGTTTGCTGGACAAACATCATTGCCCAGTGTGGTCCAAAAGGAAGAGTGGTGTTGATGGGGGACCTTAATATGCCAGGTACTAACTGGGGAACCATGTCCTCTAAGGTGGCCAAGGAGCAGAGGCTGCTGGATGGCTTCAGGATGTGTTCTTAACACAGCATGTGATGGAGCCCACAAGGAGGGGCATGTCCTGGATGTGGTTCTGGCAGATGGGGATCTGGTAAGGGACATGGTTGTACAGGACCCCTGACTGGGAGTGACCACAATACTGTCTGGTTTCAAATAAGCATTGGGGAGTGGGGTGAGATCTAGGACACTGGCAGTGGACTTCAGGGGCAGACTTTATGGGCATGGGAAATATTCTTAAGGATCACTTGAAGGGATTACCTCAACAACAAGTGTGGAAAGGAGATGGGAGGTCATAAGCAGGGGACTTCATGAGGCAGTCAGGATCTGCGCTAAGTTGAAGCACGTAAGGGAGCAAGGTCACATAAACCATGCTGGTGGTCCAGGAGGTCCAGGTAGCAGTCAGAGAAAAAAAGGCGACTTACAAAAATATAAAACAACAAGAGGGATAGGGATAGGAAATGTACCAGCTTGCATCTAGAAAAGTCACCCGTATGGTGAGGAGCAAAGTCCAGTAAAGAGCATCGGCTGGCACAGGGATACATGGAGGAAAAGGGTTCTTCGGTACATTGGGGAGCGGAGAAAAACTGAGGCCATCTCAGCAGATTGAGATCAGAAGGAGGTGGGTGGAAGAGGCGAGGACCAGGCAGAGGTATTTAACGAGTACTTTGCCTCTGTGTTCACTAGGGAGGGGATGGGATATCTACAAAGCAAGGCACAAAGGGGATAGAAGCGGCAGGGGTGGGATCAGGGGAGCAGCAGGAAATGGAGCAAGGAGGAAAGAGTACCCCAGGGGTGTCGCATCTGGATAAGGATAAAAGACCAGTAAGGTGGAGGGGACGGATGATGCCATCCCACCAAAGGGTGTGGTTTGCCCTCAAGGCCCTAAAGAAGACAAATCTCCTGGGCGGATGGCATTCATCCGAGGTACTATGGGAATTGGCGGACATACTGGCTGCACCCTGGCGGAGCTTTTCAACAGGTCACTTGAGACAGGGAGGGTACCTAGGGATTGGCGAGAGGCATGTGGTACCAATCCATAAAGGGGGTCGAAGGAAGTACCAGGAAACTATAGACCCATCAGTTTAACCTCGGTGGTGGGAAAATTAATGGAGAGTATACTAAAGGAACGATTGAGGTTTACTTGGAGGAGGTGGGAGGTCTGGATAGTCGGCAGCATGGGTTTGTGCAGGTAGATCATGTCAAACCAACCTTGTAGAGTTCTATGAATGGGTAACATCAGAACTGGATAGAGGTAAGCCTGTGGATGTATTCTTGGACTTCAGCAAGGCGTTTGACTCTGTCCCCACAATGGTCTGGTGGAGAAACTGATGGGGTTAGGAGTAGGCCTTTGATGGTCAGATGGATTGAAAACTGGATAGCTGGACGCACTCAGAGTAGTGGTCTGTGGGGAGCTCTCGAACCCTACAGAGGTTGGTAGTGGGGTACCACAGGGCTTGGTCCTGGGTCCAATCCTGTTTAATGCATACATATCAGACATCAGGGATGGTATAGGTGTGAAATGAGTCTCTTGCGGATGACTCCAAGATGGGAGCAGTAGTTGAGGGAGAAGAGGGGAGGTTGGCCTGCAGGGACCTGGACACCCTGGAAGCTGGGCTCACACATGGAAATTAATTTCAATATCACCAAGTGCAGGTGTTGCATCTTGGTCGGGAAACCTAAACACAGGTACACCCTGGGAGGAGGTGCTGGAAGCCTCAACAGGGAAAAAGACCTAGGGGTCATGGTGGATACATGTATGAATAACACTGAGCAGTGCAGGAGCAGCTAGCAAGGCAAACAGGATGTTGGGATGCATGCAAGGGATCACCTCTAGGAGCAAGGAAGTGATTCTGCCACTGTACAATGGACTGGTTAGACCACACCTTGAGTACTGTGTACAGTACTGGAGACCCACACTTGAAGAGGGACATACAGCTCCTGGAGAGGGTACAGAGGAGGGCAACAAAGATGATACGAGGGCTTAGGATTTGACTGACGGACAGACTTGAGGAGCTCTGCCTGTTTTCATTGGAGGAGAGGAGACAGGGGGACATGATTGAGGTCTTCAAGTACCTCAAGGGAATAAATAGGGTAAACATGGAGGATCTTTAGACTAAAGCAGGAGGCATCACCAGAGGGCATGGTTTGAAGTTGGAAGGTGGAAGGGTGAGGGGAAAGGAGGAGGTTTTCACTGAGAGGGTGGTGGACCCTTGGAATGCTCTGCCTGGTGAGCTGGTTCAGAGATCCACAGTGGAAGCTTTAAGAAAGGGTGGGACAGACACAGAAAGTGGATGTATCAGATGATAGCCTGTCCGGGGGTGGGGATGGATGATAGGGGTTTCTGGAGCACAAGGGATGGGAGGGTCTCGGCCAACTAAGGATCTAGGTTCGAGCAGACTTGATAGACCATAAGGCCTAATCTGCTGGCAAATAGTATGTTAGTATGTTAGTAAAGGGAGGTTCTGATAATGGAGACTTCAACATGCGGATACAGATTGGTCAATACCAGCAGGAACATCTGCCAGAACTAGACACATAGTGGATTCCCTGCAGGAGGGCCTCAAACAACTGGTACAGCAACCCACAAGAGACAGGGCTATCCTAGATCTAGTACTGACTAACAATGAAGGGATCACAGATCTCCAGGTAGAAGGTCACATGGGGCCAGTGACCATCACATGGTATGGTTCAATTTGGCTACTTCATCTAAATCATCCCATTCCAAGGCAAAAATATGGGACTTCAGAGGATCTGACTTTGATAAGATGGCCAAAAGAGTTAAGCTAGCCCTGGCAAAAAGAAACACAGGTGAGGGGTACAGGCAAAGTGGGCAAGCATTAAGGATGCAATACTTGAAGCAACATCCCATTGTGTTAGACAGAAAAGGAAGTACAAAGAAAAAGGAACCACTTTGGTTCTCAAATACAGTAGCAGAAAAGGTCAAAGCCAAAAGGCTGGCCTTCAGGAAATATAAGGGAACACAGCAGGATGAAGATAGGGAGGCATACCAAACTGCCCTAAGGGAAGCAGGGAAGGCAGTAAGGCAGGCAAAGTCCCAAGCTGAGGAAACACTAGCACGAACAGTAAAAGAAGGTGACAAGACTTTCTATTGATGCATTAGTGAAAGGAGAAAGTCCAGAGGGGGTATTGCTAAGCTTAATGGAGAAAAGGGAGCATGTGAGGAGGAGGACCCTGTAAAGGCATCTATCCTAAATAGATACTTTGCTCAGTATTTACTGAAGAGAAGGTGAGGCAGGCCCACAGCTCCAGCATCATGGACACGGGGGAGGGAGGTGAGCACTACTCCTTCACAAAAGAAAGGATCCTACAAGAGCTTGCTAAGCTCAGGGTGGATAAGGCAGTGGGACCTGATGGCATACATCCCAGGGTACTAAGGAGCTAAAGGTGGAACTAGCAGAGCCATTAGCAGAACTGTTTAGTGAGTCTCTGAGCACAGGAGAGGTCCCAGAAGACTGGAGAAGGGCTCATGTGATCCTGCTCCACAAGAGTGGTAGCAGGAAGGAGGCAGGGAACTACAGACCAGTCAGTCTTACCTCAGTAGTGGGCAAGATTATGGAGACACTCCTTAAGGAAAGGATAGTGCAACACCTGAAATCCATAGGCACAGGATCCAAGACAGCATGGGTTTACAAAAGGAAGGTCCTGTCAAACTAATCTCATAGATTTCTTTGACTGGGTAACCAGAGTGGTGGACCAAGGAGGAGCAGTTGATGTCGCCTACCTTGACTTCAGCAAAGCTTTTGACACTGTTCCACATAGAAGATTGATAAATAAGCTGGGTAGGCTCGGGTGGGTCAGAAGTTAGTCAACTGGGTGGCAAACTGGTTGATGGGCAGAAAAGGTGGTAAATGGTATACAGTCAGAAGAGATGCAAGTCACAAGTGGGGTACCTCAGGGATCAGTTCTGGGGCCAGTCCTCTTCAACATCTTCATTAGTGACCTTGCAGATGGACTAGAGGGTAAGGCTTGTCTGTTTGCAGATGACACCAAGATCTGCAACAGAGTAGATGATCCAGATGGGGTGGACAGAATGAGAAGAGATCTGGATAAACTAGCAAAATGGTCAGAAGAGTGGCAACTGGGATTTAATGCAAAAGTGCAAAATCATGCACATAGGAAGAGAAACCCTGAAGCCACTTATAGGCTGGGAGGAGTTGCTAGCAGTCTAAGGAAGAAAGAGACTTGGACATCATCATCACTGATGACCTGAAATCATCAAGCAGACCTCTAAAACAGTAGGTAAGGCTAGGGGGTGTTAGGGTGTATTAGTAGGGGTATCACCAGTCATAAGAGGTAATAATCCCTCTTTTGACTAGTTAGGCCCCATCTGGAGTACTGGTGCAGTATTGGAGCCACACCTTCACAAGGACATTAACCAAATTGAGACAGTCCAGAAGGGCAACCAAAATGGTGCAGGGACTGCATCAGAAGACATATGAGGACAGATTAACAGAGCTCAATATGTATACCCTTGAGCAAAGGAGGAGAGAGGTGATATGATCGAGGCATTCAAACACCTTAAGGGCATTAACAAGGTAAAGAGTCTAACATGTTAAATATAAGAAAAATAGCAGGACAAGAGGACACAGCATGAGATTAGAGGGGGCTGATTAAGGGGAATGTGAGGAAATTCTTTCACAGAAAGGGTGGTGGATACATGGAATAGCTACCACAAGAAGTGGTGGCTATGAATACAGTGCAGGGCTTCAAACAGGCATGGGATAGGCATAAGGGAGCAATACAAATGACTATGAATAGATAGGCCACTGACCGAGCAAAGGCCGATGGCACATTTATAAGGTAGAAAAAGAAATGGGCAGACTGGATGGGCCTTGCGGTCCTTATCTGCCATCAACTTCTATGTTTCTATGAGTCTTTCACATGTCTGTTGGATGGGATGTGGAGATGTGGAGTGCCTTAGAGATATAGTGCCCCGGAATCACCTTTACCAGGTGAGTAAACTACCATTGTGGGGGATAATCTTTGAGGTACTCCACATTCATGACATCATGGGTCATTAAAAAGCAGTAATCATCTCCAAGGGTGGGTCAGATGTGTTTTCTTGTACCTTGTGCTTGTGTGCTGCTAAAGGAGATTTCCTCTGCAATAGTCATATTTTTCTCTGCCCAGAAAGTTGTGATTGCTCTGGTAGAGTGAGCCTTCAGATCTCTTGGTGCAGTAGAGTTATTCACTTTGTATGGTTCTGTGATTGCTGTTTTAAGGTACATGGCAATCAATGATTCTGAAGCTGGTTTTCCTTTTCTTTTTCCATGCAGTATAACAAACAGTCTCTATGTTTTGTGTAGTTCCTCTGTCCTTGATAGATATGTGGTAAGTACCCTTTTCATACCCAGCATTTTAAGCTGAGGATAGTTTTGTATTTCCCCCCTGAGGGGATTCTGAAGGTATTTCTATAGCTTGGTTGGTGTGGACTGTCAATGATACTATTGGTCAGAATGACATTATAGGTCTAAGGGATGTTATGTCATTGTAGAATGTTAGGAATGGAGATCTGCATGAGTGTGCCTATAGTTCTTCTCCATGTCTGGCAGATGCTAGTGCCATCAGGAAGGGTGAAAGTGTTAATGTCTTTGCCAAGCTTATTTGTGCACTGGGCCTTGTTTGCTCAAGGAGGGTATGAGAGGTCTCATGTTGCACTTGGCCCATGGCACTATGCCTATTGATTATGACATTACTCCCAGTACTTGTGAAACTCTTTGAAGTTATGGATTTCTGTGTTTCTGTAATTGTGTAGTCTACGCAATAATTGAGCAGGCTTGGGCATTTACTGGGTTGCCAAGACCCAGATTTTGTCGAACAGTGAACCTAGATAATCTATAGTCTGGCTAGGGATGAGAGGTAGCTTTTTGATAGATTATTACCTTGTTGCAATTTTGTAGGCAGTGTACTACCATGTTTGTTCTTGAATGGACTGTTGTATTGATCTGGTTTTGATCAGCTGGTCGTTCAAAAAGGCATTACTTGTATGCCCTCAACTGCCATTTGTTTGCTGCAAATGCTATTGTTACCATCAAGAACACCTTTGGGGTTGATGCTAGGTTGAATGGTAACACTTGTATTTGTATTATTTTCCCAATATGTCAAATCGACGGAATTTGTAGTGTGATGTAGGCGTCCTACAAATGTAGTGAAGTTAGGTAATCTCCTGTGCTTATAACTGTGAGGATGGACCTGATCCAATATGTGAAATTAACAGAACTTGGAGTGTGATGCAGGTGTCCTATAAATGTAGTGAAGTTAGGTATTCTCCTGTGCTTATAACCTTGAGGGTGAACGGGATTGTTTCCATTTGAAGGGCTTGAACAGTACAGAATTGTTTAGGTGCTTTAAGTCTGGAACTGGGTGTAGCCCGCTGGTCCCTTTTTGGGTACCTTGACTAATATGGAGTATCCTCCTTTCCCCTTTTTCATAACGTGTTACCCTGTCTATGGTCTTGTTGTGCAGTAAGTCTGTCAGTACTGTCTGAACTTGTGCCAGGGCAACTTTGTTTTTTTGGCACAGGGAATATGACTAGAAGGTTCTGTGTTGGTATGCGAGAAAGTTGTATCGCATATCCTAGTCTTATTACTTGTAGGACCCACCTGTCTTGTGTGGTTTGCTCCTTTGCTTGTGTGAAGTGTAGTAGTCGGTCACGGACTGGAATGTTTTGGTATTGCTTGTAGCAATAGTACAGTTGTTTCAGCTAGGTTCTGTGGGGGGAGAAGTAGTTTCCTCTACATTGGTTGGGAACCCTCCTATCTTGATATCTGATGTAATGGTTTGTTTTTTGGTGGGTATGGCTGGCTGTAGTAGTGTGGCCTGTAGTCGTAACTGTCCCTGACTTGTCTCAAAAGGAATGAGAACAGTATGTTTGTCTAGCTGGCAGATAAGTGGATCTGTTTGACTGGTCTTTGGTATCTTGTCATCCTATTTCCCCTTGAGACATTTTTCTGGACCCTAACCAAACAGTAGGTTGCCTTTGGAAAGTAATTTATGTAGTATCACTTTACAGTTGTCCGCATTTCCTTAGATTTGTCCACAGAGACCTCTGTGCACTGTTATTAGGAATGTGGTGTGTGGCATAATCTCTAAGAAAATCACTGACATGTCACCAAGGTATTTGGTAAATAGTATAGTGTTTTGAAAGAGTTAGGATTCCCACATTTGTTTTTCTCTTTTCATTATGACCTCTTGTAACTAGGTGAGTTGCGCTCTTGTAGCATAGATGGCTGTTGTGGCAGCTCTTTCTCCTACGCCAGCTAGGTATGCTTATTTCTTTAAGCTACCCTCTAATTTTATGTCTATGGGGTTTTGGGACCTGAGGCCATTTTGGTTGATAGCATAGCCTTTGTATTAGCAAAACAATATGTGGGTCTGGTGTCAGTGGCATATACCCTAATGCAAGTTGTCTACTTGAAGTGAGTACATTTTGTCCCAAGATCTGCATTCTGTACTCACTCTGGTTTGACAGACTCCCATTCTTTAATCACCACCTCATCAATAGACTTGCATACTGGGAATACATCTGCCTGTTTTTATCAACCATTAAGATGTGGGGATTAGCTTGGATAGTGGGTAGGAGTTAGTGTGTCAAACCCCACCTTAGCCATTGTGTTTCACACTAATGCCTGTATCTGATCAGGCAAATGCCATTTGTACGTTAGTGTTTGTGTAACCACCTCCATCTCTGTTTCTAGATTGGAGTGGGTTTCTGAGTCTGACTGAGGTGAGTGGGGTTCTCGCCCTGCCTGTACAAGACTTTATTTGGCATGGTGTTTTACACTACATGTTATGCCTGCATTGGTTGATTATTTTGGTGGGGAATTGCTGCTGTGTCTAAATCCTGCCCAGAAGAGGATTTGGGATTGCAGGTGGCATATTTGTTTGTGCCTTATCTATTGTGTTTTCATTGGTGTCTTCCTCAGTGTCCTCCTGGTCATATGGCATGGATGCATCTTCTGCATATGATGCACCCAGTATGCTTAGTTGTTTTGGGGTTAGCAGCCTTTTGTGTTGGCTGCAGCTCTTTGTTTTGGCTATTGCAGTAAGTTGAGAAAGGGTACATAGAGAGGGTGGTATGGGGGAGTACTTTTGTTGTTTTATTTATTATTTCCCTTAATTCATACCCTGCATAGTAATCAATAATGTTCTGCACTGTACAGGCTATTGCTGTGCCTGTGCATTAAAGTGTGCACTGTCCCTGTAAATGTGGTTAGAGTGAGTGAGAGACTCAGTGTTATGCTGCCTTGCCCACAGCTGTGGTAATAGTGCTACCCTCAATGTATTTTCCCTATTGTTAATTAATTTTCAAATTGCTGCCTTTATATTTAACTATTCTTATTGCAGTATGCTGTTGCAGATCGGTTGGTGCTTTTAACAAACGCCCTCTGTGCTGGTTGGACATTTGTGAGAGTAGATGCACTCTTCACAAGATGGCAGCAGTGACTCTCAGTCAATCTACACTGTCTGGCGGCTGCCTACACCCTTAATCCCGCATAGATAAGGGGTGAGTGGAGAACCTTTCTGAGATCACAGCAGCAAGTCTTGTGATGTTATTTCTCATGGCTTTTGATCTGGATAGACAAGTTAGGTTAGTATCTCAATGCTTCTCCTCCTCCTCCTCCTGAGACTTACTTTGTTTATGGTGTTTCAGTCAGATAGATGATAGAGGTATTTCCTCTACCTTTTGATAGAGGAAGGTGGTGCATTTAAAAGATATAATGTGCCATAAAAAAACTCTAGAGAGCACGTCATTTTGAGGTGAGACACAGAGGGACTGAAGAAATGCTTCAGAGACTGTTGTGTAGTGATGTCTTGAGTGAGGGCTTCAGGTGCTACTATGCTTGTAATGGGGAACTTTGGCACATTACTTTGTTATTTTAGAAGTCCGGGATGCTGGCAGGGTATTCTGGATGTTCTAAGGTAGCCACTTGCTCATTTAATAGTGGATAGACTCCTTAGCTGCTGGCAGGGGCTCCAGGTCATCAGGCACCTTAGTAAGGTGGTATGCTTGTTCTGAGCAGCATGTAGGGGAACTCAGAGTATATGCCCAATTAAGGAATGAGGGCCTTTAATTATTTAGTGGCCCCTGATGTACTGAGCTTCTAGGACCACTGGTAGGGGCTTACAGGTAACTGTGGCTGTGGAATCTGTTTGGTCATCTGTGAATGATCTCAGACAATACATGGCTCTGTTAGCATCCTTTAAATTTCATAAATGTGATAAACTATCTTGTACAAGCCCTTTTTTTATTAAATTAATAGGTCTAAGTGATGCATTCACATCAGTATGCATTAATTTTGTTGCACACAGTATATAGTAGTGGCTCCTTAATTAATATGTGACTGTTCCTTTAAGAGAGGAAAACAACAGTGAATATCAGTGAAAGAAATGACTCTATTAAAGTTCACTATTTCCCAAATAGTTATTTTAATCAAACCTCCTTGTATGATGACCCAATATAGTACAGTGCTGTGTATTATTTTTGGCCCCTTTTGAATGCCCTGGTTATCTCTGGGATAATGTAGGCATATGCCTTTAAGAGGGGGGGAGGTGGGCAGGATGCCTTAGCTAGTCCTTTGCTTTGCTGTGGTAAGCTGAGTGTTCATCTGTATTGCTGCTTGTGTAATAGGACACAGTTTGGAGCAGAATGATTTTTGTTCTATAAACATGTTTCTTCAATTCTCCCTCATGTTAAAAGTTAGGGGATTTAGGCTTGAAGAGCTGTAGTAATTGCTAGCTCCATTCTCCATTAAAAGATATGTTGGATTTAGCCAAATCTTGTTTGTTTATCCTCCTCTAAGATGGTGGCTGAAATCTCACGACAACTGAGAGCCAGTCAACTTGCAGCTCTCATGTAGCAGGAGTTTTGGAAACTAGAAAGAAGCAGGGAGGATTGCCATGCTGCTAGGATTTGTTTGAGAAGCTGGGGCCATAAAATAACATTTGGGTGGTTCCATTTTGGTCTGTAAAGCTTCTTTTTCTCTGTGGGAGTGTTTTTCAGTAGAAAATATGACAAAATGTTTGAGGGTACTTTTATTGGGTACCACTGATTTCCAGGAATGTCTAAATCCAGCACGGGCATTTTAAGTACTTTTCAGTCCAAGGAAACTTTTCTGGATGAGTTTGTGAGTACCTTTTTACAAGTTAATGATGCTAGCAGGGTCACCAGATTCTTGTTGGTGATTAATACAACTCAGAAACCGCTGTCAGGGGAACCAGGTTGATTATTATATTACCTCCTGTAAATTGTTGCATAGATTCTGTGTTCATTTATGTGGGTCAGACATTGTTTTAGCTCCTGGCACCACTAGCAGGGGTGTTCAAGTAGTTAATATAATCTTTATGCTTGTACAATGTGATAATGCTCATAATCTGAATACTGTAATGGCAATTTCTCAGCTAGTATTTTTCTAGACAACCAACACTAGTAGAAGCCACAGTGCTAACATCTCTAAGGCTATCAGTTTTGCAATTTTAAACAGTTGCATATCTGCAGAAACATACTCTTGTGGTCTTATTGTTTGATCTTTGTTGTGGGATATTAGTAAATGGCTTAGCCAGGTGCTCTGTTACCTTAGTAATGAAGTTGTTCTTTATACATTAATAAACATTGTTTATTCTTTACAATAAACACACGGGAGCTCTAGGGTGTGCTGCAACCTGTTTAAATGCACATTAAGAACTGACCATAGGACAGCAGACCCTCCTTAGGTGGAGGATGGACTTTCTTCAATGTGCATCAAGCAACCTATCAGGTGTGCACAACCAATGATACCATGAATGTGGAGTGCCTCAGAGATTATCCCCCACAATTAACATGTTCTTCAGGAAATGCAGTTTGATTTCATATATCACCTTACATGCATGATGTATCATACAGCTGAGGTCTTAAGAGTTGGTGGCAAGTGAATTACTCCATACAGGTAAAGGAATACAGCTTCATCCCAAGAGATGCAAAATGGACATATCACATTACATTAACAATCATTTAAAATAACACAAGTTTAGTTTCACATTCTTACTATGATGGACAGGTACAAGCAGGCTGCCTGGTTCAAGCTACCAAAGAAAGTCCCAGCACAGCAGCTGTTAATATGGATTTGGGTCCAGTGATTTTTTTCTTATTTAAATATTTTTTTAGTTTTTAACTCCTACCTTCTCCTTGAAAGTTGAGAAAGCAAAGTCAATTTTTTTTTCTTCTAAAGCCAAGGGCAGTTTTACAGTACGTACTTTCGCAATGTCAGTTTTTTTTTTCCAGTTAAAAGCACTGAACTAGTGCCCTGAGGCTTTTATAATGTGAGAGAACCAGTCAAGTAAAATCAACTATCATGGTCTGTAAACAAAGAAATTTGCACCTCTGGATGAAGACTGAATTTTTTATTTTTTTTACATTGTTTAACCAGGAGTGGCACACTAAGCTGAAAGCTTGTTTACAGGTGTGACCTGGGACCACAGGGAAGTTACGTGACTTGCTCAGGGTCATACAGTATGCAAATGGGGCTGTGGGATTCAAACCCAGGTCTCCAGATTTGCATCTCAGAACTTAAAACCTTTGCACTATACTGCTGCCCTAATGTGTCTTGCCTTCTTTCAACTGGCTGCACCCCATCCCTGCCTGACACACAAAAAACAAAAGTAGAGTGGTAATTTTCTTATTGCCTTGCTGCCTCTACTCCCATTGAAGAGGTGTCAAGTGGTGCATGAGCAGGGCAGCCACTGGAAGGGGGGTTGTTAAGAGTAAAACTATAAGGGTAAAATACATTTTGTTTAAAGAACAAAGGTTTCCAGTACCCATTCTTCAGATCTTGAAGGGGCTACTACAGATGGGTGGAGAGAATGACAAAGGGGGCCAAAATATTAATTTTATATATTGTTTTGTTGTCCTGTGCACAAGCCCAAACAACATATTGTTGTAGCTTGGAGTAGCAGGTTTTGGAGGTGCGGTTATGCTGTGGCCAATAGCACCACTGCTTTTCTGGGCTGGGCTCTGTGGCACCAATGAAATAGCATACTGTCTGTGACAGTGCTGCAAAAGCATGCCATCAACTTGAAACAATTTTGCCACTGCAATGAGGGAGTGACCCATCATTGCAGGACATGCCTTGCCTGGTGTAAAATTTCAATAAAGATGGTGGCAGCTGTCACTGTCCACCTCTCACTGTCCTGCCAGAAAGCCAACATCGGGGTGCTCAATTACCCCTGTCAGCATGCCCCCTCACCAGTTCATTTGTCATCAGGGGAGCCCAATCCCTGTCAACATAATGTCCTCCTATTTTAATTTGTCTACAGAGAGAGGTCCTTGGTATCATGCACCCCCAAACACAGACAAGTTTTCTGTGCTGAAGGGGGGCTCAATCCCCATCAGCTTCAGTCCCCCTCCCAAAAAACACAGGTGGTACACTGGGAGCCCACCCCAGTATGCCAAGACAAACCTGCAAAAAAAAAAAAAAAACTTCCTGCGATGTCTTTTTTTTTTTTAACCTGTAAAAGAGAAAACGGTCCCTCATTGTCTACGGTGCTCCCTCCCCCAACCTGCACCCACCCTCTGTGCATCCCACCTCCCCCTCACCCCAGCCTACCTCTGGAGTCTGGCGCGATGATTTTTGGTGGAGCGGGAGCACGTCTGTATACTTCAAAGCCGAACGCCAACTGTAGAAATGCCAGTAAGCTGTATAATGGCATCAGTGGGTGGCAGGGTCATCTGAGATGGATATCGTGGTCATTTTTCTGACTTTTTGGCTTTAGATGTTCAATATGGGGTTTTTGGGACCCTGCCTCATGAACTCAGTCACTGTCATGTCATTATTCGGTCCTGAAAGGTGATTTCACAGTCACTGCATGGAATCACCTTTTATGACTGATTAATGAAATGACAGTGTCATTATTCATGAGGTGGGCTTCCAAAAATAATATATTGTAAATCTAGTGAAAAAGTTCCCAAAATGATGACTGTGTTACAAGCGTGCATTGCGCAGTTTCCATGCAGGCTCATATGTTCGATTATTTTTAATATTGTCACTCCAGATTTTCAACATTGCTATTTTTTCACACCTCCTTGTGAAGAACTGTTATTTTTTCTCATCCTGCCTGAAATACAGTATGTTGTTGCACATCTGGTGCACAATGGCATGGTTGCTGTGGGAATTCAATGTTTGGGACAGAGTAAGAAAATCACAGTGACACTGTTCATGAGTGGAGGTTCCAAAACATTTGGCATGCTGGGGTGGGCTCCCAGCATGCCACCTGGATGTTTTGGGGGGACTGGAGCTGATGCGGAATGAACACCCCATATGCAAAAAAGAAAAAAAGGGTCTGTATTTGGGGGGCATGATGCCGAAGGGGATTGGGCATTCCCTTGACAGACAAATTATTTTATGGGGGACATTATGCAGACAGGGATTGGGCTCACCCATTGGCAAATGAATTGGGGAGGGAGCATGCTGATAGGGGGATTGGGCACCCCTGACATTAGCTTTCATGGGGACTGTGAGAGGTAGATGGCGACAGTCACCACCATGTTTATTGAAATGTTACATCAGGCAAGGCATGCCGTGCACTGAGGGGGAGCTCCCTCACTGCAGTGGCAAAATCATTTCAAGGTGGTGGCATGCTCTGCACTGCCGTCATAGACAGTGTGCTATTTCATTTGTGCTAGAGCCCAGCCCAAAAAAGCAGTGGCACCGTTGGCCACAACATGACCACACCTCCAAAACCTACTATTCCAAGCTACCACAATATGTTGTTTGTTCTTGAGCACAAGACAACATAAAAAGGTAAGTATGGGAGAATCCAGGGGTGCACTCCATGGACTGTAACTGGGATTACTGGAAACTATAAAAGTGCTATTTGTATACTCTAGAAATCTACTTTTCTGTATTATGCCCAGGTCCACCTTGCAAGTGAGTTATCCTCAATGGTGTTTCACCTGGTAAAATAAAGATTGATTAAAAAGCAAGGCCACAGCTCAAATAACAAGACACTTGTCAGTCAAAAGAAGACTAGGATTGTCATGTGTCAGTTTTTTTAACCTGGTGATCAGGTTTTCAGACTCTTTATCAGTTAATCTGCTTTTGATCAGTGATAGGTATGCGAGTCATTTTAAGTGCACACTAGGTCTGGTCCTGATGCAGCTTTCTGCTGGGTGGGCTGAACAGTTATGCAATTCAAAGGACCAAAGATGCTCCAATCTGAGAGGGCTTTAGCTCTTTGATTTACATAACCATTCAGCCCACCCAGGGTGCCCAATCCCCATGTCAGCAATCTTCCCTCCCCAGTAGTGTCCAACATTGGGATACCCAATTCCCATGTTGGTGACCCCCCGACCACAGTACTGTCCAACATTGGGGTGTCCAATCCCCATGTTGGCCATCCCCCAGCACTGTCTTACATTGGGGTGCCCAGTCCCCCTGTCAGTGATCCCTTCAGCACTGTCCAACATTGGGGTGTCCAATCCCCATGTCAGCAATTCCCCCCAGCACTGTCTGACATTGGGGTGCCCAATCCCCGTGTCAATGATCCCCTGTCCTTTAGTTATATTACTCCCCTGCCACCATCACCACTGCGGAACACTGGGGAGCCCATCCCCAGCATCTCAAAACATTTGTAATTCCTGAAAAAAGAAAATCATCCCCGTTGTCTTTTTTTTTTAATTAAACATGTAAAGAAAAAAATGGTCTCTTTTTCTCCCCATCCCATCTCCAGCCTGACCCTCCCTCTGCACACCCACCTCCCCTTAGCTCACTTATCCCATACTTACCTCTGGAGGTCAACAGCTGCTGTCTTCTGTGTACCAGGACATGTTTGCACTCTTACATACTAATATATTAACATACTAACATACTAAAATGCCAGCAGAATAGGCCTAATGGTCTCTTGAGTCTGCTAGATTTTCAGCACCCGCACTGAGGGCCAATTTTTGTGTCTCCCTTGGGTTCTACCCTCCCCAGTCATTCGATCTGTATTGGGCCTGGTCAGATTTACCCTTCCCTGTACCTGTCCCATCCCCTCTTAAACTTGTCCCCAGTCTCCACCTCTACCAGCTCCCTGGGCAGCGCATTCCATGGCTTCACCACCCTTTCAGTGAAATAACATCTCCTCATCTCCCCTCTGAGCCTGCCCCTTCCAGCTTACACCCATGACCTCTTGTTGCCCCACCCTCTTTCCTTTGGAGCACCCTGACTGGGCCTCCTTTATTGAGCCCTTTCATGTACTTAAAGACCTCTATCATGTCCCCCTGTCCCTCCTCTCCTCTACGGTGTACATGTTGAGCTCCTTGAGCCTTTTCACATAGATCCTCTTCCCCAGGCCCCAGATCATTTTGGCTACCCTCCTTTGACCCTCTCTAGGAGTGTTATGTCCCTCTTTAAATGTGGTCTCCAAAACTGTACACAATACTCGAGGTGTGGCCTAACCAAGTAGTTGCACAGTGGAAGGATCACTTCCACTTTTCTGGAGGTAATCCCCCTGGTGATACATCCCAGCATCCTATTTGCTCTTGCCGCTGCCCTCCTACAGGTCTCTGAGTTGTTCATTTTGATATCTATCACTACCCCTGGGTCCCTCTCGCCCTCTGTAACTTGAATCATGTCTTCTCCCAGGGCCTGAAAGCCAAACAGTGAACTGAAGAATCAAGGTAAGAGCCGTATAATAGCAGTCAATGGCATTTTGAACTTATCTTGATATCTTGCCCATTTTTAGGTCTTTTAGCACCAATTTTTCAACATGTGCTTTTTGGGACCCCAACTCATGAACGCATTCACTGTCATTTTGCTGTTTGGTCCTGAAAAGTGATTTCATGGTCCCAGTGCAGAATCACCTTTTGGGACAGAATAATGAAACACCAGTGACCCTGTTGATGAGGTGGGGTCCCAAAAAGTCAATGTTGAAAATTTGGTGAAAAAATTCTCCAAAATATACATTTTAGAGGCCCAGTTCGAGAAAGCATATGCCAATGTGTAATGCAGATGCGCCAACGGGAATGGCATAAACCGCAAATGCATCCAGCAAATATGCCAAATGGAATTCTACATTGTGAGATATGGACTGATGCAACACAGTACACCAATGGTGACATACGTCGGAGTTGCCAAGGAAATGGCAGAGAAACACCAGGGCGGGATTCTAGAAGCAGCAGTGCCACAGCATACACCAAGACCAGACGGCGCAGCATAAACCAGGTGGGAACAGGTGTAACATACACAACAAAGAAAGGAGCAGGGCCAGACAGGCCAGACACGCAGCAATACACATGTGAGATAGGATAGAGAGTGCCCGAGGAAGGCAGGCACACAGAGGCAGTGTGGCACAGGGTACAAAGGGAGCACAGAGGCCATAGGCACAATGCATGGATGATGGCGCCACCAGGCACAATGCCCCTGCCATGGCCACTGATACATGTAAACAGTGCAACCATAACAGGGACACAGCACTGGGTGGAACAAACCAGTGGACAGTTGGTGGTGAGACATATAAACATCCATGCCAGTGGTGCAACCTGCAGAGAACAGTGGCACCCCGAGGCAGAAAAACACATCACAGGCACTGTGCCACCACACAGCTGGGAGGTACAACGTGAGGTGGCAAGGACACCATAGCATGAAAGGTGACCTGCAGCACACAGGACACCACATAGATATGGCCTGGGGATGGTGGCCTGTGCTGTGAACAACACAAATGTCACACCAACCTGATGCACAGGGAGGGAACACTGGGGACAGCAGGCACCAACACCAGTGTGCACACCTGTGCATACGAACAACACACACACACACACACACACACACACACACACACACACACACACACACAGGCAAGCATACTAGTAACAGACACATAGACAGTGTGTATGGTAAACAATTTAATGATCCAAATGGGACAGGGATACAGTGTAACAATGGGAGGGGGATGGGGATGAACCACAGGCAACAACAACAAACTTAAACAGCACAGTAAACCCAAACCCAAACAGCCACCCACAACACCAACCCGCACCCACGTACACCCCAACACAGGCCCACCAACCAAACAACATTCCCACCCACAAACAAACACCAATAAGCAAACCCAACCACCCAATGTCCACCCACAATACCCACACAAACAGACCCAGCAAAAACAACCACCCCTATATACATGCCCACCCACACAGATAACTCAACCTGTGACTGGCTGTGGCTGACATGGCGACTATGTGCGCCGGAGTTCATGAAGGAGGGTGGCCACAGACTCATGTAGGTGCCCAATGTCCTCTAGGATGGCAGTCACCAGAATGACTAGTCGGTCCCAGTCCGGGCCCCCACCCTGCATGTGTTTGGTGGTGGGCCCCTCAGCTGCCAGAGGCAACAGTTTTTCCTGCTGCAACACTGGCATGGCCACCTCCTGCCATGGTCCAGAGTTCCCAGCTGCAGGGACAGTGGCGCATGGCATGGTGGCTGTTGGTGGGGCATCCATGGCTGCCCCTGCCATGATGTCCTCAACTGTGGGCCCAGTTGGTAGTGCAGCCAAGGCCCCATCCCCATCTGCTGTGTTACTGCACACCCTCTCCAGGCTGAGTGGCTATGGGTCATCCAGCTCCTGTTGCCCACCAGCAGTGGGGTCCCACTGGTCCAGTGGTGCCTTCAAAGGTGCCTGGTCCCCGTTGTCAGCTGCCACTGCAGAGGAGGTAGAGGAGGAGGATGAAGATGGTGGCAGCACCCTGGACCTCCGCTGCCTGCGCCAGGTGTGCATCCAGTATTCCTCCACATCACTGGCCTTGATGGCTGCCATTGCCCACAGCAGGGCCCTCTGCCACTATGGCAGCCTGCTATGGACACCTGTAGAGAAGTAAAGGACGTGGTCAGTGCCAGGTCCAAAGAGGGGCCACACACAAATAGGCAAGCAACGTGAGGGCACAGCACAGGCCACAAAGTGTCTACCAGCCAGGACCACGGCCCAAGGGGTCCATGGAATGTACTTATCTGACCTCCATTGATCTGCCTCCTGTCCGATACTGGTGAGGCATCCCTGCTGCATGACATGTGATGCCCCAGCGGAACCTGTGGGGTGAAGGGACAGGTGAGTGTGTTGGAGGCACCACGTGCCATGGCCACCATGCCAGCACTGCAGCAACAGACGAACAGCTGTAGGGCTACATACCAACACCGGGGTCCTGCCCTGTCTGCATCTCTGCATCCCTGTGGTGGGCCATGCTTATCAAATGCTGCAGGACTCCAGCCTCCCTGCATGTCAGGTCCTGCCAGTGGTGAGTCAGCTGACAGATGTTGCGCCGTATCCCTGTTGCCACCACCATGGGGATGGAGATGGCCATCCATGCTCTCTCATGGTTTTCAGCACTGCTCCTGCAGCATCCAGATGGCAGCAGCATCTGGCCCCACTGCTGCACATAATTCACAAGAAAAACCATCTCATGTAGCATAAAGTTGGGCACCCTGCCACTAAGGCTAAGGGAAGAGCCAGAGGACATCATGGCTTGTTTTCTGTGTGGCACCTGTAACTGGGGAAGGAATGGCACATGCAACACTACAGATGTCCATAGTGGCCATGCAGACCACCCCCACCCACCATGCACAACACCAGATACTGGCCGCGGGAACTGGGTCAGTGCTTGGCCACAAGCCTACAACCGGGTCTCACTGCCCCATGTGGCACCCCTGCGCCATTGCCAACACAACACGCTGTGTGTAAATGCTGAGCCATGTCATGCAGGGGCCGGGCATACAGTGCTGCACACAGTGACCACAGTGCACCACCACGGTGCCCATACCCTGCAGAGGCATGTCATGGTATGACCTTGAACAGTGTGGGCATGGAGCACCACAGGCACCCTGCCACAAATCCACACCAGCACCCCCATGTGGAGCTGCATGCAGCCAAACCCACCAGGTGGACAAGGGGCTGACACAATGACAACCGTGGGCACTGGCATGTGAACAGACAGTTGCTTACCTGTGATGTGCACTGTGGAGTCCGGAGTGGGTGGCGCTGACTGGTCTGGAGCACACCTGGATGGGGAAAGAGCAGGGCAACATAAGCCTGTGGCACAGTCGGGGACCCCAGAACTGCTGTGGTGTGGCAATGTGTACCTACCTGGACCTGTGCAGTGGCACTGAATCCTACACAGGGGACAGAGAGCAACAATGCCAGGTACACAGTGCTGGACAGGCATTGGGAATGTGCACATTGAACAATGTCATACTCACCAAAGTCCCATATTTATCTGCCGTGGAGCTAGGGAGGGAATGGACATGGGTTAGTACACAGCTGGATGTACCCCCATGGCCAGCAGCCTCTGGGTGCTGCTCCCCCCCTACTGTCTCCATCCCACAGGCATGTATCCACACATGGCCCGGGACAGTCACCAGGACACCCTGCAATGACCGCTCATGCACAGAGTGGATGTGGTCAGGTGTGGACCCGATGGGTGTAACATGGAGGGCATGGTACAGGAACAGTGCCACACAGCCAACAGGGCAGGCAGCAGTGCCCTGTGTGAGCGGCAGAAGCAATGTCCTGTGCAAGCCCCGCCTCGCATAGTCTAGGCCTCAGCTGGCGGCACCCAGGCCCATCCATGTGGGATGGCCTGGACATGGTCCACCACATGCTGCACATGGGCATGGATGGTGCTACAAGGTTGGACAGTGCAGCATGACTGGACGCTGTGCACAGGCTTGTGGGTGGGCCAGCTTGCCACTGCAGTGACACACCCCCACCAATCAGATATGCCTTCCTGTTGCACCAGCACAGTGATAGTGTGCCTGGGCCATGGCACCACCTGTGTGGGCCAGTACGGGCACCGTGTTGGCAACACAGCCGTGATAGCCATGACTGATATCAGACACACTGTGCACTTATGGTGTACCAACTGGCACACTGTCCGTGCTTCTTCACCTACAACACAGGAGTACAGAACCTCGCATACCAGAGCCATTGCATCCTGCCTGCAACCTGTGTCCACACACCACAGGCATGACGGGACACCTGCATGACACCCTACATGGCAGGCAATAGTGCCCACTGCAAACACAATACCAAGCTGTGCAGGTACAACCCTCCCTTGGTGCTCACAGTGAGGGGTGCACCCATGGTGGACCGTGTACCACACACAGTGGTGTTGCACCACACTGACAGACACCCCTCAGCATGGGGCCATCTCACCACATGCCCCACCCCAGATCCCCTGGCCCACATCCACCCCACATGGGCAGTGTGCCACCCACACAGCCACGGTGCAGTGCCTGCATGCTGCTGGCCAGTTGCCACATCCAAAACACACCCATCACAGAGGTTCACGGCATGCATCTCACCACTATGGGTGCCACAGTGGTCTAGCCATGAGCCCCACTGCATGGGGCAGTGCCCCACACCTCAAGGATTACTGTTCCACAACATCCTCAGGGGTGGGAGTGGGGGCTGTGTGTCCCATCCCGTTGGGGACATAGCCATAGGATGTCTGGCCCCACCACAGACATGGGGAGGGCCTGCCTGGCCTAATCACATGGGTGAGTGATGGACCACACAAGCAACAAGTTGCCACCCACATGTGGCTATCCAGTACACCGCCCACCACACAGTGGTCTGTGGCTGTAACATGCCCCTTTCCACCACCTCCCACAGTACAGCCCTGATACTGTTCACAGCCATTGTACATTACGTATTGGATCCCTGACCATCCAACTTTGGGAGGGCCATGCCTGCACACCACCTGACCATACCACAGTACTGGTACTGTTCCCAATTGCACCACACAAGGGTTCCCTGTGCCACACTGCAGACACCTGTGCCACATACATTGTTGGCCTACAGGAGCATCAGTCCAATGGACATGCTGCCTGTCACTATGACAGTCACCCCAAGACAGGCATGTAGAACATGCACAGGGGTGTAGCCAGACAGTTCCGTATTGTACAAGCAAACACCATGTTCCCCCCCTTATCTATAACAGTACACATCCCCTCCAAATGCTTCCCCCTTCCAATCATGTATGACTGATGTTAGTTGTCCCCTCTACACCCTACAGTGGTCAGACATGTGATCCCCTCCTTCACAAAAGATGTATTTACAGTGACACCCATCAGTGGCCTTCAGGAACACATATGCTACAGATCAGAGTGCTAATGCGATGTGAACAGCATATGTAACATGACAGGCACTCCATTTGTCTGTACACAACTGTGTACAGTGCGTATGACTGCCTACACCCTTGTACATGACTGCTACAGTACAACAGTGGCCTGTGCCCCTAGGTGTTGTCTGTTGCAGTTCTCCACATGCAGGCCATGGGTTCCACAGTGTGACAGGCACTGACAACACATGGGTAACAAAAGGCTCAGAGGTATGCATGCCTGTCCCAGTCCCTCATGGCAGTAACAGAAGTAGTAGGGGTATGTAAGGGGGGGGCTGCTGTGGCCCAGTACTCACCAGTCGGCTGAGGTTCTGTCCCTGTCCTAGTCTTGTTGGCACTGTTCATATGCAGCTCTCCAACTCCCAGGTCTGCAATCCCTGTACCACTACACAGTGCCTGGGCCTATTGACTCTCAACTGCACGTACCCCACGTGCTTTTCACACGTGTATCACATGTCGCACTTCGCAGATGTGCATATGTGGCATGCATGACGGCAATTGCGATGTGCAATGCCAGGGTGTGGCATGGCATCTGAAATGTGCAGATGCGGCCTGTCTGTTGTCACACATATGCGTGTGCTCCCTGCGGCTGCAACACAGTTGTGGAATAGGTGTGGGTTGTCCTGCTTTTGTGGTACCTGTGCCTGCAGGGCTCCCAGTGTGTGTGTGTGTGTGTGTGTGTGTGTGTGTGTGTGTGTGTGTGTGTCGCACCCAAGAGGAGGGGCCATGGCAGGCAGTTGCCCATTGGCTGTGGCACACAGAGAGCAATGTTGCACCAGGGGGTCACACCCTACCCAACATGGTCCCAGTAAGGCCCTAGCAATGCAATGACAAATTGACAACACACCATAGGGTTGAGGTGCAAACATGTTTAATTACACAGTGATCATTACACACATGTGCCCATTGCACAGTGCACCCAGTTCCACCCAACACATGTGCCCCACCACACCCATGCATGCACACACACACACACACACACACACACACCCATGCGACCTCACAGTGCCCCCCCCATGGACATGTGCCACCTGCCATGCATATGGCCCCACACCCCCATTGCAGCCCCACCCAACAGTTCCCCTACTGCATAGATTACCTGGGGGACTCAAAGCCATCTGCCACGCACACACCGTCTTCACACAGACCCCTCTGGTGCCACGTACTGTACTGTGGGGGACCCTGCTGGTCTGGCGGGCCACACAGTGCACTGGTGGACCTCCCCAGCATCGCACCCTGTGGGCCTGAGTGTGCTCCCACAGGTGGGCTGCTGTGCCTCCACCCAAACAAGCCTACTTGCCTCTGGGCCACATGTGGCAGCAGCCATGCTGGGGCTGCATGGTGTGTTCCTCCATCCTTTGCTGAATGCCTCGGGCCCTGTGCAGCCTATGGAACTCCTCAGTGCGCCTGCCACCCTGTGCGTGCCCCATGACTGACCCGGTACCTGTGGAAATGTGTGTGGTGCTTAGCCTGGCCTGTGCCTTTGTTGCTGGCATGCCTGTGTGCACCACCATTGTCGCATCCTGGTGCTGTCCTGCACCCGGGTAAGTGTGGGTGGTGCCCGGCTGGGTGTGCGACTCCAGCAACATGACTGGTGAGTGAGCGGGTACTGATGCCTGGGCTGGGGGAAGGGGTTCCACTGGCCCTGGTGGCTGTGTCGGGGTGCTGGACCAGGCAGTGACCGGGGGTGCCATCTGGTGGGCCTGGCCTTGGAGGTGGAGCAATGGCAGCAGTGTGTGTTCTATGGCCTGCTTTGCCATGGCTGTATCCTGGCACTGTTGGTGTGCTAGAATGTTCTTCAGGCCTGTGCTGAGGCAGTCCAAGATGACCGTCTGGCATTTGGCACACTGCTGGATGCCCTGTATGGCATCCCCAGGCCAGCCATGCATGCCGCTGTCATTCTTGTGAATGTTTGCAGGGTGCCGGTAATGCTGGTTAGCTGCACCTCCATGCAGGTGTGGTGCTCCCGCATGCCCTGCCCTATGTTCACCAGCTCCTGCCTGCAGTCCCCCTGGCCAGCCAGCACCGACTGGCAATAGTCCCCAATGTAGGCTGGTGGGGACAGCTGGCACTGCAGCACCCAGACAGCCTCATCTAACTTGTCCTCAAGTCCATGTGTGGCTCAGTGGGCTGAGCAGCTGTAAGCCAGTGTCCTCAGCTGCCAGAAGATCTGGTTCTGATGCCTCCCACTCGACCACAGGCATCTGCACCACCTCCACAGATGTGGCGGCATTGCTGGTGGTGTCCTCGGCGGTCCCCTGCTGTTCCCGTGGTGGTCCAGCTGTGTTTCACTCACTGCTGTCCATCGCCTCTTCTGCCATGGGGCTGTCACCATCCTCACTCCCATCAGACTCAGACACTGGCTCCAGTGTTCCTGCCACAGGTGTGCTGACAGCAGGGCTGCCTCCAGCATCCATTGGGCTGCCATTGTCAGCCAACACCATGCTGGTGGCCTGGGCCATGCCAGCACCTTCCTGGCAGTGCTGCTCCCACCCTCCAGCTCTGCTGGGGCCACCTGCACCTGTTGGATGGGAAATGTACTAGTGTGACCTTGCATCACAGTGTGCCCTCACCTGCCTGATCGGTGTTTCCCTCACAGGTCTGCTTCAGCATGGCACACTGGCATTGCACCCACCATTCCGCTGTGCTGTCCCATCTAGTGTATGCCTCCACTGTACATGTGTCCTGCATCAATGGCATGGACCCTTGCTGTGCTGTCCATCCTAGTACATTGACTCCGTCCATCCTATGGTCTCCCTGCACAGCTCCCCACTGCACATTGGCACAGTGCATGGGTACGCCCACAAGGCCTCACTGCATTGTAGGGGCCTGCATCCCTGGGTGCCTACAGTTTCCATGTCAGCCATGCATGGTCCATGCGGCCCTAGCCTGCACTCAGCAAGCACTGGAATGGTGACCCATGACCCCTCCCTACTGCCCAGAGCATGTCTGTGCATGCCCACACTCCCATGCACACAGTGCAAGTCACAGCATCCACTAGTGCAGACAAGCCTATCCCACAACATGCCCCCCAATAGTTCACAATGCAGGACACAGCAACACAGAGTGCAGCCCAGCCCATCCCTCAGCATGCCCCCCCCAACAGATCACAGTGCAGGACAAAGCATCACAGAGTGCAACCCAGCCCAGCCCTCAGCATGCCCCCCCAACAGATCACAGTGCAGAACACAGCAACACACAGTGCAGCCCAGCCCATCCCTCAGCATCACCTCCCAAACAGTTCACAGTGCAGGACACAGCAACACACGGTGCACCCCAGCCCTCAGCATGCCCCCCAACAGTTCACAATGCAGGACAAAGCAACACACAGTGCAGCCCAGCATGCCCCCAATGGTTCACAGTGCAAGACACAGCAATACACAGTGCAGCCCAGGACATCCATCAGCATGCCCCCCAAACAGTTCACAATGCAGGACACATCAACATACAGCGCAGCCCAGCCCAGCCCATCCCTCAGCATGCCACCCCCCCCAACAGTTTACAGTGCAGGACACAGCAACACACAGTGCAGATCAACCCATCTCCCAGCATGCCCACCCCAAAAAATTCACACTGAAGGACACAGCAAAACATGGTGCAGCCCAGCCCATCCTTCAGCATGCCCTCCCCCAACAGTTCCCAGTGCAAGACACAGCAACACACAGTGCAGCCCAGTCCATCCATCAGCATGCCACCCCCCATCAGTTAACAGTGGAGGACAAAGCAACACACGGTGCAGCCCAGCTCATCCCTCTGCATGCCCTCCCCAACAGAACACAGTGGAGGACACAGCAACACATGGCGCAGCCCAGCCGATCCTACAGCATGCCACCCCCAATAGTTCACAGTGCAAGACACAGCAACACATGGTGCAGCCAAGCCCAACACTCGTGCATGCTCCCCCCCAACAGTTCACATTGCAGGAGAAAGCAACACACAGTGCAGCCCAGCTCATCCCTCTGCATGCCCTCCCCAACAGAACACAGTGGAGGACACAGCAACACATGGTGCAGCCCAGCCGATCCTACAGCATGCCACCCCCAATAGTTCACAGTGCAAGACACAGCAACACATGGTGCAGCCAAGCCCAACACTCGTGCATGCCCCCCCCAACAGTTCACTGTGCAGGACACAGAAACACACAGTGCAGCCCAGTCCATCCCACAGCATGCCTCCCCACCCAACAGTTCACAATGCAAGACACAGCAACACACAGTGCAGCCCAGCCCATCCCTCAGCAAGGCCCCCCCAACAGTTCACATTGCAGGAGAAAGCAACACACAGTGCTGCCCAGCTCATCCCGCAGCATGCTCCCCAGCAGTTCACAGTTCAGAACACAGCAACAGATGGTGCAACCCAGCCCAGCCCTCAGCATCCCCCCCACCAATTCACAGTGCAGGACTCAGCAACACACAGTGCAGACCAACCCATCCCTCAGCATGGCCCCCCCTAACAGTTCACAGTGTAGGACACAGCAGCACCCAGTGCAGCCCAGCCCATCCGTCAGCATGAATCCCCCAACAGTTCACAGTGCAAGACACAGCAACACACAATGCAGCCCAGCCCAGCCCATCCCTCAGCAAGGCCCCCCCCCATCAATTCACAGTGCAGCCCATCCCTCAGCAAGGCCCCATTATCTCACAGTGCAAGACTCAGCAACACACAGTGCAGCCCAGCCAATTCATCAGCATGCACCCACACAGCAGTTCACAGTGCAGGACACAGCAGCACACAGTGTAGCCCAGCCCATCCCTCAATATGCCCCGTCCCAACAGTTCACAATGCAGGACACAGCAACACACAGTGCAGCCCAGCCCATCCCTCAGCATGCCACCCAAACAATTCGAAGTGAAGGACACAGCAACACACAGGGCAGCCCAGCCCATACCTCAGCATGCCTCCCCCAACAGTTCACAGTGCAGCCCAACCCATTCCTCAGCATGCCCCCCCATCAATTCACACTAAAGGACACAGCAAAACATGGTGCAGATCAGCCCATCCCTCTGCATCCCCCCGCAACAGTTCATAGTGCAGAGCAGCCCAGTCCAACCCTCAGCATGCCTCCTCCAATAGTTCACAGTGCAGCCCAGCCCATCCCTCAGCATGCCCCCCATCAATTCACAGTGCAGGACACAGCAACACACAGTGCAGCCCAGCTCATCTCTCAGTATGCCCCCCCAACAGTACACAGTGTAAGATACAGCAATACATGATGCAGACCAGCTCATCCTCATCCTCATCCTCAGCTCATTTAGTGTCAGTGGCTCAGTAGGTAGCACACTTGCCTCTGAGGTCGGGAGATCAGAGGGCTGAGGGTTCTGTTCCCACATCTGGCACTTGGGTTAATATCCCAGTACTGACACTGTAGTGCAGCATGAGAGGGGTGCTGCACTTCTGAGGTGCCATCTTTCGGATGAGACGTTAAACCGAGGTCCCATCTGCCTGGATTGGTGGTAGTTCAGGTGGATGTTAAAGATCCTATGGCACTTATCGAAAGAGTAGGGAATTTCCGGTGTCCTGGCCAAATTTCCTCATTCACTAAAAATACCACCAACAGCTTAATCTGGTTCAAAGTCAGTTGGCATTCATCTGTATCCCTCCCCGGTCATGCCTGAAAATAGGCAGGATTTGTCTAGTGCACTTACCGGTCAACAAAAACTAAATAAAATAAATAAATCCTCAGTATGCCCCCAACAGTTCACAGTGCAGGACACAGCAACACACACTGCAGCTAAGCCCATCCCTCAGCAAGGCCCCCACCCATCAATTCACAGTGCAAAGACAGCAACACACGGTGTAGCCCAGCCCATCCCTCAGCATATGCCACCCCAACAATTCACAATGCAGGACACAGCAACATGTGGTGCAACCCAGCCAATCCCTCAGCATGCCCCCCCACAACAGTTCACAGTGCAGAACACAGCAACACACAGTGCAGCCCAACAGATTCCTCAGCATCCCCCCCCATCAATTCACACTGAAGGACACAGCAACACATGGTGCAGCCCAGCCAATCCCTCAGCATCCCCCAACAGATCACGGTGCAGGACACAGCAAGACACAGTGCAGCCCAGCCCACCCTCAGCATCCCCCCAACAATTCTCAGTGCAGGACACAGCAACTCCCAGTGCAGCCCAGGCCATCCTCAGTATGCCCTCCCCAACAGTACATAGTACAGGACACAGCAACACACCCAGTGCAGCCCAGGCCATCCCTCAGCATGCCCCCCCAACAATTCTCAGTGCAGGACACAGCAACACACCCAGTGCAGCCCAGGCTATCCCTCAGCATGCCCCCCCCCAACAATTCTCAGTGCAGGACACAGCAACTCCCAGTGCAGCCCAGCCCATCCCTCAGCATGAATCCCCCAACAGTTCAAAGTGCAAGACACAGCAACACACAGTGCAGCCCAGCACATCCCTCAGCATACCCGACGATCAATTATCTGTGCAGAACACAACAACACATGGTGCCAACCAGCCCATCCCTAGCATGCCCCCCAAACAGTTCACAGTGCAGGACACAGCAACACACAGTGCAGCCCAGACCATCCCTCAGCAAAGACCCCCCAACAGTTCACAGTGCAGGACACAGCAGCACATGGTGCAGCCCAGCCCATCCCTCAGCATGCCTCCCCCCCATCAATTCACAGTGCAGCCCAGCCCAGCCCATCCCTCAGCAAGGCCCCCCCAAAGTTCTCATTGCAGGAGAAAGCAACACACAGTGCTGCCCAGCCCATCCCGCAGCATGCTCCCCAGCAGTTCACAGTGCAAGACACGGCAGCACACGGTTGAATTGCATCTTGTCTTGCTCCACTTTATTTTTCTCCTCTTCCTCCTAGAAGACCTCCTTCCTTCTTCCTTTGCTACCCAGTTACCAAAAGACTGTCACCACATGGTATCCCTTATTCCTTCTTCTTCCTCCTAGAAGACCCCCTCTTCCTTCCTCCTTTGCTATCACCTACATGGTATCCCTCCCTTCACTGCTGATGTATACCCAGACTCTTCTAAGAGTAGTTCTTCCACATCCTACCACTTTACCAATGTTCCTCCCACAGTCCCAGAGTTTCACAATTTTGTATGCATTCTAGCAATTAGTAACTTATATACAGTATAGCTTATCCTGTTATGTTATGAAACCAATGATGCTTATGTTGTGTTGTACATTCTTGTCTGTTTCTGTATATGTAACATATGGTTCTTTGTATGTGTAACTGACCTTGTCCTACCCAGATCCACCTTGCAAATGAGCACTGCTCAATGATGTTCACCTGGATAAATACAGATTTTGATTGATTCATTGATTGATTGACTTGAGATAAGTTTCAGATAGCAGAGCAGCATGCTTCATTACAGCTTCCTTGTGACATGCTGATTTTTTGTGTGATGTAAAACCAAGCAATGCATGTTTCCAATCTTCAAATACAAATGAAATAAAAGCTGGTTCAGCTTTTGTGGAAAATATTAACTTCTTTTCTGAGTATGTCCTGCAAATAGAACAAAACACTTTGACTGCTTATGATACGCCAGCAAGGTAAACTTGATTAACCAAGATTGCTGTAAATTTATTTCTGTGTTTGCCTTTGGGGCCATATCTTCTGCATTTGTCTCTTCTGACACTTCAGTTTGCAAGGGTTCTGGATTATCAGATGAGAAGTAACCTTGCCCTTGTTCTTCTGCAGTCTTGTCACTTTCCTTCTGTTGCACTTTTTATGTTGGCTTGCTGCGCTTGCGTGCAAGTCAACATCTTGTGATAGTGCAGCTTTGGAGGCTCGGCCGCTGTTGGGTGAATGCAGATCACGCATCAGTAGGTGCGTCCCTCATTCCCCAATCAGTGGCACCACACCATGCATGCTAATGTGGCGAGCACATCTAAGGAAAGGTCCACTGCAATCCGAGCAAAGCTCGTCAGACGAAGCGGACCTTCCTGTGTGTTCGCCACATTAGCAGCATGATGGGCGGCTGCAAAATGGCTGACCTCGGGGGTGCCCAATCCCCCAGCAGGCTTACTGTGGTCACACAGAGTTGCTGACAGGGGAGCCCACTCCCCGTCTGCATACAGCAGTGTCCCCCCATTTCCTATATGCTGAGGGGGTGCCCAATCCCCCTCGGTTCTTGCCTCCCCCCTGCTTTCATTGTGTGCTGACACAGGTGCTCAATCCCCATTGGCATAAGTTCACCCCCAAGCCCCCACCATCTGCCGATGAGGGTGCCCAATCCCCTGTTGGCTACAGCAACCCCCCAAAACAGTTAGGTGGCACACTGGGTGCCCACCCCAGAATGCCCAGTCCCCTGAAAAAAAAAACTGTCCCGTGATGTTAGATTTTTTTTTTTCTTCCTGTAACTTAAAATGGTCCCTCGTAGTCTCCTGCCCCCACCGCACCCACCCACTGCGCACCCTGCCTCCCTACACCCCCTCACCTCCCGTCACCCCATACTTACCTCCGGAGTCTGGCAAGACGATCTTCGCTGGAACGGGAACACGTCTGTACACTTCAAAGCCGACCGCAAACTGAGGAAATGCTGGTAAGCTGTATAATGGAATGAATAGGATTTTTTCAACTTTGCTGCATATCTCAGGCTTTTGTTGGAATTTTGGCACCAAATTTTCAACATGGGGTTTTTGGGGCCCCTCCTCATGAATTCTAACACTGTCATGGTGTTAATCAGCCTCGAAAGGTGATTTTGCAGACACTGCGCGAAATCACTTTTTGGGACCCATTAACGAAATGACGGTGCCAGTGTTCATGAGGTGGCCTCTCAAAAACCTTAAGTTCCAAATTTAGTGGAAAAAATCCAACAAATGCCTGTTTTACAAGCGTGCATTGCACAGTTGCTATGCAGGCTCATAACCTCATGAATTTGCAATATTTTAATGCCAGATTTTCAGCATTGTCATTTTTGTACACCTCCTTGTGAACAGTACAGCTGTCATTTTCCACATCCTGCCCAACATGTGTTCCCGCACTTCAGGTGCACAATAGCGTAGTCACTGTGGGAAATCAGTGTTTGGGCCAGATTATGAAAATGACAGTGACACAGTTCATGAGCAGAGGTCCTAAAATGCCTACTTTGAAAATTTGGTGATGATACTCCATAAAATGACTGTATTACAAGCATGCATTGACAGATTGCACGCACGATCGTACCGTCGTGCATTTGTAATATTTTCACTCTGGATTTTCACCATTGGCATTTTTCCACACCTCTTGATGAACAGTACATCTGCCATTTTACATATCCTGCCCAAAATGTGTTTTCCCATTTCCAGCGCAGAATTGCGTGGTCGCTGTGTGAAATCACTTCTTGGGACACTTTGAGGAAATAACAGTGACACTGTACATGAGCAGAGGTGCTAAAATGCCTATGTTGAAAATTTGGTGCTAAACGCCCATAAAATGCCAGTGTTGCAAGCATGGGTTGCATATTTCCCATACACCCTTGTAACTTCACAAATTTGCTATATTTACATGCCGGATTTTCAACACTGGCATTTTTTTACACCTCCTTATGAGCTATACAGCTGTCATTTTTCACATCCTGCCCAAAATGTTTTCCCGCACTGCACTACCAAACACCCAAAGGGACACCCCAATGCCTGTCAGTCTCTGCAGGGTGGGGGTGGGTTGGCATCAGTTCAATACTTCACTGCCATGCCTATTATGCATCTCTCTAACTCCTGCACTACCAATGCCAATGCCAGCAAGACAACATTCAGCATTGACAAATGCTTGCTTTATTATGTATCTTTCCATCTTGTTCAGTTTGTTGTTCAAATAAAAAAATAAGCAAAAAAAGAAGGGTTCAGCACAAGCACTGACTGCAATACTGCTTAGACCCTGGAGCAGTTGTTGGCAGTTGAAATAATCATTTGCAATTCAATGCAGTTGCAGTCGGTTGCAAATGCATCGGATTATAGCCATAAAATAGTGGAGCTGAAACCCACTGCAGTTGTTGATTCTGTGACCCATCCAGGTTTGTTTTTGTGGTGCACTGCAGTGTGTTTTTGCTTTTTGTCTCTCTGAGGGGTGGGAGGCTGTGAATATTAATGGTTCTCAACCTCTGACACCAAGCCTTACAGCCAATAAAAAGCACCCCTGGTTCCTGGACATGAAGCATCCACCAATTAGGAGAGAGAGAAGGAGAAGCCGGGAGCTTGAGAGCATCTGTGACTGGCTGCAAGAGGTGACGGGGAAAGTGTGCCTAGGTAGGAGAGGAAACTGTCAGGAGTGGAGGCATCTGTGTTAGTGTGTGGGCAATGTAGCAAGCAGCATTTTCTGCAGGGAAGAAGTTTGGTGGTTCATTCTTTAATTTAAAAATAAGTTGACTGTGTACACTGTCCTGATGTGCCCAGTGCTCAGACAGAGATTAGTGTGTGGCTATGCAGGTCCCAGTCAGTCCTCCAGCAAAGCTAGGCAGCAGTCGTGTGAAGGCAGCAAGTCAGTGGTCTGGTCATTGTTTTGGATCAGCCGGGCCCGTCAGGCAACTCTCACTCAGTCTCAGTCAGATCTTCAGAGTCTGTAAGGAGGAGGAGTGGTAGGTGCACTACTTGCACTGTGTGGAGTACCAGAGTGGGGACGTGGATTTGGGTTGGGGACAAACTGTGGAATGGGAGGAGGGAGCACACAGCTCCAAAAAACACTGGCACCACCACCAAGCAGAGCAGCAGTGGTAGCCTGAGCCATGGAGCCACATGATGCTGCTTACCAAATCATCACCCGACACCTGACTGAACTGGCAAGAGACTACTACAGTGAGCAAGGTACTGTATGGGATGTGTATGTAAGGTCCACCAGGGCTGGGCAGCGGGTAGTAGGAAGGAGGAGGATGATCTCTCACAGACTGCTTAGTCTGGCTGTGTGTCTGCTGCATGCTGGGCTGACTTGTCTGGCTGGCTGAGGGCTTGGGGGCTGTGTGGCCCAGATCAACCGAATTTGAAAAGCCAAGGTGATCGATCATCATCGATCTACTGCTGGAGCCCAGCTGAGCTCTCTCTCTGACTGTGATGGCATTGTGAGTAAGTCAGACTGCTCACGAGGTTGTGGAGCAGGCCAGGCACAGTTGGTCAGTTGGTGAGTTCCCGGACCCATAGGAGGCTGGAGCACAGAGCATGGTCATTTGGGTCCAATGGACAAAATGTTTGTTGTTTGCCACTGTAGGAATTAGGATAGACTAAATATTGAAGTCCTCATGGCAAGATGAATAACATTTAAAAAACACATTAGTGCACATACTGAAAGCTAAAACAAGTTCAGAAACTGTCAGAAAATGTTTTTTTACATGCATGAGGTTTTTTTTTTTTTTTACTTTAAATTTAAACTATGGATACATCTCAGTTCTGGTATACCATACAAGAGATATTTCTAGGGGTCCTCCCTTAAACGGTTTTTAGTCTCACAGATTCTACGACTACTAGTAAACTAACACATATTGATGGTTAGTTCTGTTTGCAAAAGGGTACCTTCTAGCTTCTGTGGGGTGTTTAAGAGGCCCTACCTATGCTGTATTTTAGACTCTTTTTCTAAGTAATTAGTATTACTGCTGCTTATTTTTCTATACCATATACTGTTTTACTGCACTGCTTTAGCTTGTTACTTTCAGGGACTTAGCATATTTTGTTGTTGTTTTGACTGGTTATTGTGCTTTAGTGGGTTCCTACTGTGTGTAGATTTGTTTCACTGCACTTTGTATTTGCATTTTAAAGAGCAGTCAGCTTCTTAACTGCTGCTGCCTAGTTGCTTCTCCTTCCAACATATGCAATACCCGCACCTGCCCAGAGCTGAGGAGCATAAATAATTGCTTTTGTTTCTGCCCATTTATGAAGTTATAATGCTGCTAAATCCCAAATGGTAAAAACGGAGCTGCTTCCTGAACTTAACCCACCAACACGCCCCCACGTAGGCACATGCAGCCCCATTTTGTGATGTCAGAACGTGAAGGCTGGGTGTGCGTGTGTGTGTGCCCCATTGATTTCAAGGGGGGGGGCTTTTCCATACATTTTATTAACTTTTATAATCAAAATGTTAATAAAAAAAAGTTACAAAGTTAAAAAAGTATGACAAACTACTACATAATAAAATTCAATGATGGTGAAAGTTGAAAACATTGGTTGGATTTTCTTCAGTTAGTTGAACTCAGAAATTTCAAACTAGTTGAAAAAATCAGTCATAATGTGTGATAAGTCAGTCATAATTGGTTTTTTCAACTGACTCCGGCCTCTAATACTGCTTAGGCTACAAAATTGCACCTGAGCTTGCTATGTTGTGCTTGTACAATAGTGGCACTTATCAGGTGGGTTAAGGTTGATGGACAGTGTACTGGGAAATAAAGTGTCACAGGCTGCGTCAGCGCACCAAGATGAAGTATTCCCTGGCTGCACCAACTAAGAACTTGCACTTGTATGTGCACACCAATTTTTGTGTGCAGAGATCTTTAGGGCCATGATTGACAGGTGCAGAGAGCATTGACTGCATTCAGCAATCATGCCACCCCTACACCCAACAATTACTTGCCATGGTTGGAAGATCAGAAGTAGTGCGAGTGACTGCCATCCCAAATCCCTATCCTGCACAATTCCATATGATGAAGATTGCATGAAGATATTCTGTTCTTGTTGCTGGCCTGGCTTCACCCATTACAAGCCAGAACTAAGAGATGTACAACACAGTTTCAGACTCTGCAGCTTCTGGAATAGGTAACCACAATGGCCTGTGCCTGCACAGGTCATGTTAACTATTTTGAAATCTCAATATTCCAATGGAGCCATGCTAAGGAGCCCAGTGGGCATGCAAGACCCTAAGGGCCACTTCCATGCACACAGCAGGCTCATTAGCATGGGGGCAGGTGCTGTTTTGCACCTGCACAGCACTGCTGATAACAACCAGCTCTCTGCCACATCCCAGAAATGTATCCCTGTTGGTAGTGGCTTGGCATACCCCTGTCTTTGAGACCACCCTGTATAGTAAGTGACATGAGTGGTATGGTATCCCTTCTTCTGATTCCCCCACAAGTACAACGCTGCCCTTCAGTGGTCACTCTCCCAACCCGTACTCAAGACCCATGTTGATATAATATTTGCTGGTGCATAGCAGTACAGCCCATCACCCAAAATCAGACACAGTAGGGATAAGAACTCCTTCCAGCATTTGTTAAGTACCTACTGAGGCACCATGGCTGAGCCATCCTCCCACAACCATGTGGGAATCCACTTGCAGGTATTCTCCCCCCAACAACAATGTGACTCTGTATGTATCCCAATGATTTGTGCCACCCCTTCCTGGGCCATTCCTCAGTCATGGTTAGTGACCCTCATTCCCCACTCCTAGCTGCAGCATCAACAATACATATGCCCACACACAAGTTGGACCCACTGTCTGATCTGACTGACTGTACCAGAGTGACTGAATCAATTGTAAGTGACTAAGCCTGCCATCCACCACCTCTGCTACCTGCATGTAACTGAAACAAGGAGGAGCCCAGCCTAATTTGGTGAGTCACTCGTGCCCTATTCCTAAGCTGCATTACCTGTTACTGTTAGAAAGTGGGTGGCCTAGGTAGTTTATGGTGGACTGTCTTGGTCACAGTCCACTTAATCACCATGACATAGACAGTGAGGTAAGACAGCCCAGGGGTACCAACAGATGGGTGTGTTGGCATGTGTGTTGTCCATGAAACAGCTGGAAAGGTGTGACCCATTCATCAGGCGGGGTGGCACACAGTGGTGTGGGGCCAAGATATTGTGTGTGTGTGGGGGGGGAATGCCTTGTAAGTGGATTCCCACCCAGTTGTGGCAGGATGGCTCATGCTGCTGCTGTTGGGGTGGTAGCTTTGGGAGACTTGACAAACACTGGGGAGCGCTGTCATCTGTACTAGGTTGGGTACTGAGTATGGGGTTGGTACTGGAGACTAATACATACAAAGTAGGACATAGATTCAGGTGGGGAACGGACCAAACAGGAGACCTCGGAAGTGATTAGGGAATAGTTTGCACTTAGGTGGCAGGTATCAGAGGAACATGTTTGTCTCTATAAGGGTTGTGATCTGAAGGAGGGCTCAGTGGGTGCACCACTACACACCAGCAACACATTTCCTACTATACGGGAGCAGACTTGGAGGGAAGGGGATCAGTGGTACACCAGGGAGTGACTACTGTGTGGTGTGTGTGCAGGGAGGGTGTTCTCCCACACTGACTCGGGCACATTCCCTCCACCAAGTGCTACAATTGCAAAGTGAAGCATGTTTACAGTCCAAACATGTGTGGTCAGTAGAGGCTCTCTTTAATGACACAAGTCACTAAATGACCTTCAAAACGTATAAGAAAAAAAGAAATATACTAAGCATGGCATGATCATACTATATCAGAAATACCACATCATGACTTTTTTGTCAGCACACATATACCGCCACAGACAAAGTATTGGTAGGTAACGGGCCTTTTGTTCCCAAATACACAATGTTTTCCTCAAACATAGAAAGATAAACTTTGATGGCAGATAAGGACCACTTGGCCCACCCATTTTGCCCATTTCCCTACCTATTGGATAAGCTGCAGATTCTATTCCATTAAATACGTTTTCAGTTTACAACTTGTAAACTAATTTAGGTAGGTTATAGAAATGTCACGTGATTCAACTAATCTCAGCTGATTGCCTTTGAAGCAGTAGTCAAGCTGTCACAAACAAGTTAGAAGACCATAAATCTGGAGAGACATACACAGTATGCAACTAAGATTAACCATGGATATCAACATATCCAGTTTACAGATTTAAAAGAAGTATAGTTAGCCAACACTACCCACCTCCCCACCTCCTGAAGCCTGACCACCCAAGCAGAATTCTCAAAAAAATCAAACATTAAGTGCCCATCATGAAGCTCCCCAGGCTATTCCTCCCATGCATCATAGACTGCTGCAGAGACAGATGACCAGATTTACTTCATTCAGTACGCTCAAGCTGAGGACTCGGGTGCAGAGTGAGACTGTTGCCTGCAGGGGAAAACCTGTACCACAATGGAATGGCTGGCAAGCCCCAGGGACTGTCAAGAGGCTGAATGGATGTGAGCACTGAGAACTTGCAAGGCAAATGGCAGGGAGCATTGAACAAAGGTGGCCTGAGCAACAGTGGATCTGGATGTAGTTCTGTATGGCAGGTTAATGCAGTGGGGTAGGGCAACAATAGTTGGACCAGCATGTAGGTCAGTAAGCAGTAGGAACAGTCAGGCTGGCACGTAGGTCTGCAAAACATGGTAACATTGATGGGACATGAATGTAAGCGGGACAGCAGCATGATGGTGGGGCAGGCCAGCCAGGCATTCACAAAGCCAAATTAAGGTGACAAATACTCTGAGGATTTTTGGTGGTGCAGGCAGGATTAGAACAGAAGAATTAGCCATATGGGGTCACAACCTCCCCAAACATTTCCCAGTCCCCACAGCAGGAAAAACAAGAAAGTGTTGAAAGGGTTAAGAACCACATGCAGATTTTAGAACTGGTTTACAGCAATCAACAGTAGCTTAGCTGACCTCAGAGTAGAACAGCAGTGTACAAAACAGGGAATAGCATCAGCTATGAGTAATAGTATCTGTAAGTATGGCAGGAGAGAAGCACAATGTTGTGAAACAGCTATAACCATGGGGGGGTAGATAAACAGGGAGAACATGACTAAGCTGCATAGCAAGGGTTCAGAAGGAGACTGGGTTCAAAGGAAGCTTGAATCAGGTGAAAACAATTAAGCTTGATAGCATGGGAAGCAGCTTTGGTTGTGTAAAAAAATACAGGTAGTGGTTACAATGGCAATAGGAGTAACTAAGAGCAAGTAGCTGGAGCTGCAAAAGAACCAAATGGTAGGAGCTGAGAAACACAATCCTCCCAAAAAGGAAACAAAAACAAACCAAAACTAAGACAAAAACATAGAAGAAACAGGGAAGAAACAAAAGGAAGCACACAGCCAGAGGCAAAATACAAACCAGAAGCAGAAGAACAAAAGGCAGAGTCCAGCAGAAAGAAGCAGCAAGGCAGGGGAAGGGGTCAGAGCCTCCAGCTGGCAAAAAAAAACAAGCATTTGTCAATGCCGAATGTTGATTGGGTTGGTCTGTTGAGCTCACCCAGTGGCCCTATCACTGGCTGAGTCTGTTTGTCCCAGTGCTGCAGGCTGCTCTTTTGTACTGGGCTGCTGTCTGCATTGGCACCTTGTTCTGCTGAGGAAGAAATCCGCAGCTGTCCCGACAGAGCTCCATTGGGGTGGCTCACTCCCCCTCTCTCACTCGCTCATTCTGTTTCTCCTGGCGCTGCAGGCTGCCCTTTTGTACTGGGCTCCTGCCTGTGTTGGTGGTTTTTTCTACCCACAAAGAAATCCACAGCTGTCCTGACAGAGCTCCGTTGAGATCGCTCACTCCCCCGTCTCACTCAGTCTGGTTCTCCCCTGCACTGCAGGCTGCTCTTTTGTACTGGGCTCCTGCCTCTGTTGGCGCCTTTTTATGCCCACAGAGAAATCTGCAACAGTTCTGACAAAGCTGCATTGAGCTCGATCACTCCCCTTCTCTCACTCGCTCATTCTGTTCTGCCGGTGCTGCAGGCTGCCTTTTTCTACTGGGCTCCTGATTGCATTACTGCCTTTTTATGCCCATAAAGAAATTTGCAGCAGTTACAATACAGCTCTGTTGAGCTCACTCACTCGCTCATTCTGGTTTTCCTGCCACTGCAGGCTGCCCTTTTGTACTGGGCCCCTGCATGCATTACTGCCTTTTTCTTCCCACAAACAAATCTGCAGCAGTCTCAACAGAGCCCCATTGAGTGCACTGACTCCCCTTCCCTCACTCACTCGGTCTGTGTCTCCTGGCATTGCAGGCTACACTTTTGCACTGGGCTTCTGCCTGCACTGACAGCTTTTTCTGGCCAGAAATAAATCTGAAGCAGTCCCGACACAGCTCCACTGAGCTCGCTCACTCCCCCTCTGTCACTCTTGCATTCTGTTTCTGCTGGCGCTGCAAGCTGGCCTTTTGTACTGGGCTCCTGCCTGCGTTGCCGCATTTTCTGCCCACAAAGAAATCTGCAGCAGTCACACTAGAGCTATGCTGAGCTCACTCAGTACCACTCTGTCACTCGCTCATTCTGTTTATCTTAGTGCTGCAGATTGTGCTTTTGTATGGGGCTCCTGGCTACGTTGGCACCTTTGTCTGTCCAGAAAGAAATCCACAGCTGTCCCAACAGAGCTCCGTTGAGGTCGCTCAGTCTCCCTCTCTTATCGCTCATTCTGTTTGTCCAGGTGCTGAAATCTGCCCCTTTGTACATGGCTCTTGCCTGCATTGGTGCCTTTTTCTGCCCACAAAGAAATCCCAGCAGTCCTGATAGAGCTCGTTGAGCTCACTAAGTCCCCTTGTCTCACTCGCTCATACTGTTTCTCCTACCGCTGCAGGCAGGTCTTTCGTACTGGGCCCCTGCCTGTATTGACACCTTTTTCTGCCCACAAAGAAATCCGCAGCAGTCCTAACAGTGCTTTGGTGAGTTCGCTTACTCACCCTCCCTCACTCGCTCTCTTGTTCTGTTTCTCCCAGTGCTGCAGGCTGCCCTTTTGTACTGGGCTCTTGTGTTGGGGCCTTTGTCTGCCCACAAACAAATCCGCAGCAGTCCCAACAGAGCTCAGTTGAGCTCGGTCACTCCCCCCTCTCACTCGGTCAATCTTAATCTGTCCCAACCATTGATTTCCCAGAGTGACCATGCTATTGTCCGGCAGGAGTGCAAAAACATATTTTAGCCAGGATGTGAAAAATGACAGCTGTAGTGTTCAAAAGGAGTTGTGAAAAAATGCCACTGTTGAAAATGTGACATGACTGTATTACAAATTTGCAAAGTTACAAGGGTGCGTGGAAACAGTTCATCGTACGCTTGAAACACAGTAATGTTATGGAGTTTCGTCACCAAATTTTCAACGTAGGGACTTTAGGACCTCTGCTCATGAACAGTATCATTGTCATTTTCTTAATCTGTCCCGGACAGTGATTTCCCATAGCAACCATTCTATTCTGCGCCGGTAGTGCGAAAACACATTTCGGCCAGGATGGGAAAAATGACAGCTACACTGTTCATAAGTAGGTCTAGGAAAATGGCAATCTTGGAAATCTGGAGTGAAAATATTATAAATTCGCAAAGTTATGAGTGTGCGTGCCAACTGCACAACTCACGCTTGTAACGCAGTCATTTTATGGAGTATCATTAGCAAATTTTCAACATAGGCATTTTAGGACCGCTACTCATGAACAGTGTCACTGTCATTTTCTTAATCTGTCCTGAACACTGATTTTCCACACCATCCGCTCTATTCTGCGCTGGAACTGTGAAAACATATTTTGGCCAGGATGTGAACAATGACAGCTGTACTGCTCACAAGGAGGTGTGAGAAAATGCCAATGTTGAAAATCTGGCATGAAAGTATTGTACATTCGCGAAGTTACGAGTGTACGTAGCAGCTGCACAACGCATGCTCGTAAAACAGTCATTTTTTGGATTTTTCCCACCAAATTTGCAACACAGGCTTTTTGGGAGCCCACCTCATGAACACAGGCACTGTCATTTCGTTAATCAGCCCCAAAGGGTGATTCTGCACAGTAACCACAAAACCACCTTTTGGGGCCGATTAATGCCATGACAGTTCAAGAATTCATGAGGAGGGGTCCCAAAAACCCCATGTTGAAAATTTGGTGAAAAAAGTCCCTAAAATGCCCGAGATATGCACTGAAGTTGAAAACACCTATTTATTACATTATACAGCTACCAGCATTTCCTCAGTTCGAGTCGGCTTTGAAGAGTGCAGGCGTGTCCCTAGTCCACCGAATATCATCGCGCTGGACTCCTGAGGTAAGTATGGGGTGAGAGTGTGTGTGGGGAGGAGTAGGGTGCACAGTGGGTGGGTGCGGGTTGTGGGAGGGGGGCCTGGGAGAGCACCGTGGGACCATTTTTTTCTTCACAGGTTGAAAAAAAAATTGGGAGACCGTTTTCCTCTTTAACAGGTGCTTTGGCATGATGGGGTGGGCTCCCAGTGTGCCACCTGTGTGGGTGGGTGGGTGCGTTAGCCTACGGGGATTGGGCACCCCCATCAGCAAACAAGGAAAGGGGGAGGGGAGCCGCAGGAGCCGAGGGGGATTGGGCACCCCTTCGGCTATAGAAACGGAAGAGGAGGTATCATTATGTCAATGGGGATTGGGCACCCCATCGTCAGCAACAAAATGGGGGGGTATCATTTTGCCAACGGGGATTGGGCACCCTGTCGGCAGAAACAACAAAGGGGGTTACAGAATGCCAATGGCTCCCCCATCGGCAAGTAAACACAGTGGGGGGGAAGGGGTTATATTATTTGTGAACACGGCAGCAACCCGCCACCATGTTCACAAACAATATCAGGGGTTTCACATCCCACCCTGCAATGACGGGTCGCTCTTTCATTGCAGTGAATGGCTGACATTGCAATGATGAGGCAGCCCCTGATTTCAGGGGCTGATTTTTTAGAAAGTTGTGGCATGCTGGCTGAACTAGTGTCAGCAGCAGCGTGCCTAAGCATTGGGCACAACAGTGCCACGCCTCCACAACCTGCTTGTGGAGAAACTGACGCAACATGTTTCTTGCGCATGCATGCAATCAACATAAAAAGTGCTTCAGGAAGAGGCTGAGGGGAGCTACTTATATAGTTCAGGAAGTGGGAGTGGCTGGCTGCTTGTCCATCTAACCAAAGGTGGAGTCTTCCAAATATCTACTTAAAAATCTACATTTGCCTGTTTTTGGCTACACTACCTATTTCAATTTATTGGGAGAAGAAGTTTTAACTCAGTAATTTTCTTTTTCATTTAGTTGCTAAGTAACAGCCTGTTTTGATGTGTATTGTTACTGTCCAATTCGCCTAACATCCACTACGTGCAAGTCTCACCCAAAACTAGAAGAAAGACCAGAAGACTGACTGAACTCCAGTCAAAACAGAAAAGAAAGAAGACCAGAAGACACCTCACATCCACCTTCTGTTCCAGTCCAACCCAGCAGCAAAAACAAGGAAGGAAGGAAGAAAGAAGACCACGGCACAACAAAAGACATCACGTGGTAAGTACAATGTTTATTAACATTCACACACAGCAGCAAACTAAATGTCAAGTTTCTTAGGGAAATCTACAAACCCAAAATGCCTTTGATCCACCCAATAAAACATATCATCCTGTTAACGTTTAAAAAAAAAACTTTTTAAGTAGTGTTTCAGATCCTTTCCCTATCTGAAGCCATGGTCTTAACACACAGACACTCACATTATGACACAAGGTGCTCTGCTCCCATACACCCCTGGTGGTGGGTTGACCTCTGATGCCAGCCCATGTGGCAGGGCTTTGATCCCTAGAACCCTGATAGTTTTCCTCTAACCCCTGGACCAGGGGGCAGGGCCTTGACCCCTGAACCCTGGGCCCCCACCAAAAATGTCACAAGCCTGGCTCCTATGCACTGTCTTACTCTCCTAACCCTCTTCCCTTGCACATTTTATCCCTTCCATTATGTAAATTGCTACCCTTCCTCTTTCCCTTTGCCCCTATCCTTCCTGTAAATCCCATACCCTGGGATCATCAGGCTCCAGTCCTGGTATTGGTTGGCCAATGGCGAGAGATCAGAGAGCTCGTTCCATCTTGGTTCTCCTTGATCTCTCACCGGCATTTGACACTGTGGATCATGGGGTGCTGCTCAAGAGCCTGTGGTTCTTATGTGGACAGAGAGGGGTAGTCCTCAGTTGGTTTCGATCTTTCCTCAAGGGCAGATCCCAGAACGTGGTGTCAGGGATTTATTCCTTGGCCCCTCACTGGCTGCTCTGCGGGGTTCCACAGGGCTCGGTGCTGTCCCCCATGTCATTTGAGGTGTATATGCTCCCATTAGGGGATATTATAAGATGGTATGGGTTGAGTTTCCATTGCTATGCCGATGACTCTCAACTCTACATGTCTTTTGTGCCTGAACAAAAGTTAGACTCTGTCACAGTGTTTAATAACTGCCTGCTGGAGATACAGAACTAAATGAGTGCTAAATGGCTTCATTTGAACTCAGGTAAAACAGAGGTATTGGTGGTGGACCCTGGTTACAGGACAATAGAGGCATAGGTGGGGAAACCCTCAGGTTTATATCTTGGGGGGACCCCACTTATTGCCTCAGGCCAGGTAAATAACCTGGATGTGATATCTGATGAAGGCCTGACCCTGAGAGCGCAGGTTTTGGCCATAGTCAAATCTTCCTTTCACCATCTAAGGAATATAGCCAGGGTGAAACATCTGGTCCCACCCAAAGATCTTCCTACTCTGGTCCACACTTTTGTCACCAGTCATTTTGATTACTGCAACGCCCTCTACCTAGGGCTACCAGGGGTGGGCATTCGCCACTTGCAGCTAGTGCAGAACACAATGGCCAGGTTGTTGACTGGAACCCCTAGATCCAGTCATATAACACCTGTGCTGTGTGAACTGCACTGGCTGCCAGCGCAGAGGCAAATCACCTTCAAGGTCGCATTGCTGACCTAGAAGGCCCTACATGAGCAGGGACCCCACTACCTGAAAGAACTCCTGTGTTCTTACTGTCTCCCCTGCTCACTCCGATCCTCTGGCGAGGGATTGCTAGAGATTCCCAGGGTATCCCTCAAAATATTGGATGGAAGACTTTTTGCTTTATGGCACCTACCCTGTGGAATTCTCTACCTCACCAGATACGAGAAAGCCTGACTGTGGAAGAATTTAGAAAATCCTTGAAATCATACCTATTCAACCTAGCATTTGCAGGGATTTATTGAGTGATTGTAATGGTTTGCATTTGTTTTTATATGTACTAAAGTGGAATTTTTGTAATTGATATTGTTAAGGCATCCTGAGCTTTGTAAGGGCGCCTCCTACAAATAAAATATTACTTTACTTTGTTTACTATGTATATTATCCCCTCTGCCAACAGAGCTGGTAGTTCTGTGGTTTTGTCCCCCAGATTCCTTCCATTTAAGAAGACAACACTCCAAGATGTTCCCTTACACTCCTTACTCAGTTTCCCAACCTTTTCAGCCCTGCTTATCAATCCCTTCCTGCTTCCACCCAGTTTGCAGGGGGGTAGGCTCATTTCTCTCCCCTCTTCAGAGAACCTTTCCTTCAGCAACCCAGTCATCACCCCTCCAGCCTAGTTTAAAGCATCCTTTGTTTCTATGTATCCTTCTAACTTCTGTTTAGTACCCCCTCTCTGTTAAAAAGTACTCTGTCCTCTGCATACAGATCCCTATTGCCACATGCCCTGCCCCAGCCTCCCACAAAACCATACTCCTTAGATCGACACCAATTTCCCAGTCAACTGCTGAATTAAGCTATCCTACTCTTCCCTGCTGTACTTGCCCTAGGTACTGGGAGTATATCAGAGGAGGCCACTGAGCTCCATACCTTGTCACTTAACTTACCCAGTCCTGTGAATTCTCCCTAACCACCTCTACCATTTCCCCTGCCATGTCACTTGTACCTTCATGTACCATCACATGTGGTTTAAATCTTCCTCTTTTTGCACACTTGAGAATAGCCTGCCTTGTTTTACCTGTCATTATCCCAGGTACAGGCACCACCCAAATGTGACTATGTCTTTCCCCTTTACTCTCCCATTCGGACCCCTTTTAGTATGGAAACGCCCAGCACTAGCACATTCCCCATTTCTCATCCCTCCCCAAACTGTCTTTCCTTGTGCCTGCCATGAGAGTCCACCCTGCCCTGCACATTTGCATCCCCTTCTGTACCCTCAACTCCACCCCCAGTCACCTCCCCAGTTCTATCCCTTCCCCTAACACTCTTTGTACCTGACTTGTCCCTGTTCCCACCTGGAGGTCCCTTATCTTCAATGTCATCCCTAACCTTTGCCCTGAACCCTCCTTCATCCCTCCCATACTGTAACCTCCACATCCCCTCCCACAGCCAGACCTTTTTTTCCCTTAACCAGGATCTGCCCCCCCCTCCCAGAGCTGTGCCTCCTGGGAGACACATATCCTCCCTCTCCCTTCTGATGCATGATCCTGTCTCGGTACCACGAACTACTGAGTCCCCCACTAGGAGAAGCTTCCTTTTCCCATGGGATTCTCTGGTGCCATCCCATGAACCCTCTTCTGGTAGGTCTGCCCTTCACCTCGATAACAACCTTGGATTCTCTTTCAGGACTCTCCCTCTCCTTGAGAACATCATATTTGTTCTTTATTTGTACCGGGGGTAGGGGGTGCTTGAGATCCACCTTCCTCAACCTCCCTGAGCCCACCATAGTCCATCCAGGCCTCTGACTGAGTACCCTCTGTGGTAGTGGTAATGTGGTCTCTGGGTGGGGGCAAAGGTCCCCAATACTCCTGCCAACTGTGCTTGAAGCCTGGCAACCTCCTCTCTCAGCCCAAATAGGTGCTTGCAAATGAGGCAGCACTGCAGTTCCCAAAAAGTTCTTCTGAACTCTGCTGCTCCAAACACCCACTGCCCTGCACCACTCCTTGTGCCATCTTAAGTACTCCTTATGTATGCTCCTACCCTCTGTCAGCATTTTATACAGTCTTTCTCCCTTTTAAATAGATTGTTTGTGACCCTGATATGTTTCCGCAGCCCTTGCCTGTTTCTGCTCTGTGCTCCTGTCAAACATATCCTATTCCTAACTGATTGAAATTGACAATATCATGCAATTTAAATGTAAAAATGTCCACTTATGCGATATAATCAGCAGCTCTTCCTTCATTTGTTTTTCTCTTCTCTTTAGTTATCAGCCTGCGCCTGGGCAGAGCCCATAAGCTCCTCCCAAAATGCCTCCTGGATAGATTCAGACTTACACTATTACCTCTTCCTGCAGTTTAGGAGAAGATGAGTCCTTATATGTTAGCCAGTACCAAATTCATGTAATTTTTTGTTTGTATCATACTTTCTTTACACATCTAAAAGAACACTTTTTAGAACAAGAGTGCCCAAAATATATTGACTTATACAGTGAATTACCTTTGATTGAACTAAAATATGTTCTACTGTATCACTCAAGTACGTACTTTTGCTTCAGTTAAAATGGGCTAGAAAGAATTAAGCCTACAAGCAAAAGACTGTATGAATAATTCATTAAGTGGGTGGAACTAATGGCAGATAGCCTGTAAATACAGTAGTAGCCACAGACATGGCCAGATATTTCACAAAATTTCTAGAGTTTCTCTTTGTTGCCCCTACTGTGCAAATGGAGACAGCAGGAGATTTCTCTAGAAATATCACAGACATTTCAGGAAATATCTGGCCATCTGTAGTTCAAATTCTTAGCAGACTAATGTGAGGCTGTCAGCTATTAACTTCTAGTGGTGAAACTGCATTTGAAAGTGAAACTGTACATTAAAATGATTCAGTTCTGAAGCTCTGAAGTTACCAAGAACATCTTGGATGAGGAGGAGCCTTGGAGAGATCAACAATCAAGTAAGTATACTTTGCAGATTGGGTGTTTTCTTACAATTTATTGAATTAACCAGTCTTCTTGTTCTGCGGAAAGCAAATCATGAGACATAGGTTGTACAGTGCTATGCTCAGGAAAGGACCTTATAGAGTCTGATTATGTTTTGTTACTTCTGCTGGAGTTTCTACTTAATTTTCTACTGTGTGTGGAGTTGGTGTAGTAACATCTAACCTTCATAATGCACCTTTTTGTTGTGTTGTGCACATTTTGAAATGTCGCTGCATTTTGAGGAATGTAGTGGCATGTACTGCAAGAATGAATTATTTTCTCACTTCTAAGTTCTGTGAGAATTGATTCCATACAGAATTTGCTCTGATCACTCTGACCGTGAGAACATAGCCGTAGCTGGGGGGCCTGAGTGCTCAGAACCACCCTTCATGCTTTGATTATGTTTTCATAAAAAAATTAAAAAATGTTTGCACACAGGGACTAAATAATGGGATCTCCTTTGTGGAAACTCCCTATTCTGAAATACTGCCTATCCCACTGTACAAGCTCCTGCAGAGTATATGACTCATATTGGGGGAATTTGGGAAGCAAAGTACCAGCTGAAAATTGTCTGTCCTTTAAGTCAGGTTGAATCTGCCAATTCCTCTGAATAAAACTCCTAAACACCTTCTGTAGTCTCAAATGCCTACAACCTCACATTATGATTTAATAAAAGAAATACAGGGTGCTTTATTTAATAGTTCATCCACAACTCCTCTAACTTTTTTCTAAGCTCAATAAAGGCTTTTTGGTTTTCAACCTCTTCCATAGAACAAGTGGAACATGGCACTGTCAGTCATGTCCAGGATGACCACCAGAGTTCTTTGCACATGTGTGATGACCTGCGCATGCATACTGGGCTCCAGAAGCCATCTTGGACATGGTGGACCATACTGCTGGAGTTCAGTGTTCATGTGCAAGTAATTGTGCTTGGGCAGAGAACTCCAGCCGCCATCTTGGAAACAGTAGACCGTGCCGTGTTCCACTGATGGACAAAATAATGTGGTGGTTGTACAGTGCCATTCACCTCCACTATTTAAAGTCCAATTGGTAGCTGGTAAGCTTTCTTTTCTCTACTATGATTGAAAAACATCTGCAGGGCTATGCCCATTGCAGCCACAAAATGAGGTACAGTAATATATATGCACCTCGTACGTGCTTCTACATTCTGTTGTTAGTCTGAACTTTGTTTTATTTTCCTCAAAACTTGCACTGGACTCCTATACTGACATTCTTTTGGATTTGAAGTTGGGGCAAACAAGTCTTCAGATACTGCAAAACAAGACATGTGTTTTTAGTTGATGGGAATTCACCAGTCAGATTGTTACTGTAATTTGAAAGGTGATCTTTAGAAGTCTCAACCACAGGTTGACTTTCTTCATCACAAACAGCAGTGTGTTTCCATTGAAGAACATATAAATCTTTAACATTATATTGATATGGTATTACTCAGCATATGCCATATAATACAATGAAAACTAAATACAACGTTCACATACAAAACACAAAATACAACAAACCAAAGAACAAAACACCAAGAAACAACAACACAGGTGCCAGCAATGTGGCACTGAGGAATAAGGTGTTCAGAGCCAGACTTCTGACCACAATGGTGAGCAGTGTTCATGACTGAGAATGTGTTTTCTTGGGTGAGAGATCTGGAGAAGACTGAGCATCACAGGGACATTTTCATCTCAGGGAAAGGGGTAATCAGCATTCTCAGCCCATGAGTGCCACCGGGTGCAGGCATGCTGGCAATGCAGACTTCAATGACTTAAAGAGAGGGTCTTCAGCAGTTGCAGTCATTTGCACCTCCACATTCAGGTCCTGATGCCAAAGTACTGGGGATGGAGAAAGAAAAGAGTGAAAATGAAGACGGGTTTTATGGAGCCATCTGTGTGTATGCAACCCACTCTACTGCTGCAATATGCCATATAAAAAAAGGGCTGGGGTCTCACAATTGAAAGATACTGCGGCAATATCATACCTTCTACTAAGGATCCCCCCCATGCAACCCAGCAACCTTCTCACATTGCCTACTGATCTATCTCACTGCCCTACCAACTTGAAATAATCAGATATAGTCACCTATATTACCTTTATGTATTATACCCATGTGCCTAACATGCACATGTATGAAGCTCCCCACCATCTTCACCCCTACCACCTCATCTGTCAGGCTGTTTCAGGTGGCAATAACCCTTTCTGTGAATAATTTTATACATCACTGTTAAACTTCCATCCATAAAGCTTTATAGTATGCCTTCATGTTTTGGTGATCGTCCTCCTGTGAAGCAGACTAGCCTTGTGCACTTTGTGCAGCCCATCAGGTAATTTATTAGGGCTGTGCAAATACCTTTTCCTGAATATTTGGCTGAATATTTGGCATTCGGGTCCCAGGTATTTGGTATTCATTATTCAGCCAGAAAAACATGCCTTTTAAATGATAACTTAAAAAAAGCACTTCAGTAACACCATTAATCACCCATTGAACATGGTGTACCATATACACCTCAACCACACTTCAGCCACCAACATAGCTCTCTCACTAATGAAACGCCAGCTACATGTTGCACACTCGATTCACCACACCCCACACATAGCACTCTGGAAATGATGTCAAATATTGCATTGGGTCAGCACTGGAGGGTGTTCATGGTCACAGTCATGGGGTAGAAGATGCTTTGGCTATGGGCTTAGGAATAGTGGTAACAGTGGCTGCCGTAGTGGTGAAAGCTGAAAGGCTGACTGCTGCAAGAATGGCACCAGTGGTGGTGGGAAACACACTGGCTGGGGATGAAGCAGCCTTAGCGGTTGCAGTGGGAACACTGGTGGTGGTGTCTGCTGCTTCCTGCACAAAGCATGTATGCCCTAATGCCCTCCTACTACTGCACAAAAGGATGTGACAGTTAATGTACAGCTGGAACAGGTGGTGACACTAGTAATAGTCAAACTACTGGTAGTATTAGTTGTAGCAGTACTCTTCCTAATGCTACAGTCAGACCTGGTTAATCCATACACATTTGTAGTTGCCAATTTTGTTACGTAATACAAATCTACGTAGTAACCAGACAGTGATAATAAAGAGGTCAATAGCCCAACAAAAAATCTGTATGCAGTGTTTTTCATTCAGATAATCAGACATATGGATTAACAAGGCACGGATTAACCAGGTCTGACTGTACAAGAATTAAAAGGCTTGCTTGGGGAGAAAAGGATTTGAGACAGCTGAATACAGAGAGACACCTGTTTGTCATTGTCTATGTAGTTTATCTCACCACTTCCTCTGGAATTGCATAATGTATCAATAATAGACAGTGGAGCAAGACAAGATGCAATTCAATACTTTGCAGTAAATTATATGTTGCAAAATACTGGATAAATAGAGGGCTTAATTGCCTTTGAATTACATTGCTCCCCACAGCATACTGCAGCATTTTGCAGTAATTTTGCAAGATACTGAATTACATACTGTCTGTAACCACTATATTAGCAATGTTTTATAATATTGATGCAGTGATTCATCCTTAGGCATGTTAGTTTTGGATTGCTTTTTACAAGGGCATCTCAGTCTTATTTATTATAACTTCACTTAATTATGGTATTTGCTTCTTTAAAGGTTGTATATTCATATTGTGTTTTTATGTTGCTGACATGCCCAAATTCTGGTTAAAGCACCTGGACTTATTGGCATCCTTCAGCCTCACCACAAATAAATGTATTGGCAACTTTATGCTCCACTGCTCTTAACTGTATTTTGTTACTGCACCCCCCCCACAAGTGTTTTCTTTGTTCTGCATAGGTTGTTTGGAGGTTTGGCAGCCCAGGGATGACACCAGCAGTAATTGCCTGGACATGCTGTACATTTGTGAGTCCATCATCCTGTCCCTCTCTACTTGGGGACAGTGGTTTAGATGCTTTGCTGGGGCTGGACCAATCTGTTTGATAGGTTGCTAAGGAAATGATGGGTCAGGTCACTAGTGATTACTGTGTAAAACACAAACGATTATTGGGTAGTGCCTGTGCGTGGGGGATTCTTTACTTACTGCTTGTGGAACTACAGTAATACTCACACAAACACTAGCAGTTACACTGCACCACAAAAAAAGCAGCAACAAATAAAAACCACTGCTACTAGGAAGGGAGAAGAGCACAACCGTTTTAGTCAAACATGGAACCAAGCAAGGAACTGACAGATGATACCCAGTCAACTCTGTGAGAAAAGCCTGCCCCACTAAGTACAAAAGATTAATTAACAAAACAACAACAATAAAAAAAAAACATGTGCACAGCTGTGCGCACACAAGGCACAAACTTGGGAAGGGGATATATTTTGCATGCACAGGTTAATTGTATGGAGTGCACTGTCAAAGTTTTTTTTTGGGGGGGCAGACAAAACGCTCCTCATTTGTACAGGAATTCAAACCCAGAACCAGAGAACTAACAATAATACTTCAATAAGTCAAGCCTGACTGGCTTAGCACTGAAGAAATTTATTTCAGAAATTGTGTGCACACAGCTGTGCACATACAGAGCACAGCCTTGTGAAAAAAAGCATGCACATGTAGGACAAAGTCTCACAAAATTAAATATTATCCACATATAGGCAAATCATGAGCAGTGACCTACAGGAGGGGTAGTTAGCAGACACCCTCTTCAGTAGCACAGGGAATCAAGTCTGGAACAAGAGAACAGCAAAAAACAACCAAAAAAAACACAAAAATGAAATGTTCTTCACCCCCAAAAATCATACTGGAGCTGTCAGGAACCCTCCTAGTCCCTGTAACTGAATACAGCAATAAGGACAAAAATATCTGCCAGAAACCAAAGCACAGCTTTTCTGACACTGATCAAACAAATTATACTGACTCAAACAAGCATTTGTCAATGCCAAATGTTTGCTTGCTGGCATTGGCATTGGTAGTGTAGAAGTTACAGAGCTACATAATAGAAATGGCAGTGAAGTATTGAACTGAAGCCAACCCCAACACCACCCTGCAGAGAGTGACAGGCACTGGGGTGTGCCTTTGGGTCATCAGGCATAACGGGCACGCCATTTCACCACACCCTACCCTGCAGACACTGACAAGTGTCACGGTGTGCCTTGGGGTCTTTGGCCCTTATGCGCACCCCACTGCATCAGGAAATACGGTGAGATGGGTGCAGTATATATTGGGGCTGAAGAGTCCAAGGCATACCTCGATGCCTCTCACTGGCTGCAGGGTGTGGAATGGTATGAGCAATGCAGGCAAGAATCCCAAGTCACATCCCTGATGCCTGTCATTCTCTACAGGGTGGGGCATTATGGTTGGAAACCCTAACACCTCAGGCATTCGTTGGTGTTTTCACTCCAAATTTTCAACATTTTTTTTTGTGACCCCCACCTCATGAACAGTGGCAATATGAGTTTGTTAGCCGGAAGCTGCTTATACACAGCGACTACGGCATTTAGCACCACAGGTGCAAAAACACATTCCGAACAGGATGTGAAAAATGACAGCTGGGGAGGTGTAAAAAATGGCAATGTTACAAATCTGCAGTAAAAATATTAAAAAAACTGGTGAAGTCACGAGCGTACATAGAAACTGAGCAATGCAGACCTGTAATGTAATTAGTTTGGGGATTTTTTACAGCAGATTGTCAACACAGGCATTTTGGGACCTCCGATAATGAACAGTGTCACTGTGATTTTCTTTATCTGTCCCAAACAATGATTTCCCACAGCGACCACGCATCTCTGTGCTGAAAGTGTGAAAACACATTTCGGCCATGTTGCACAAAATGACAGCTGTACTGTTCATAAGGAAGTGTGGAAAAATGACACTGGTGAAAATCTGGACTGAAAATATTACAAAGTCATGAAATTACGAGGGCACGTGGAAACTGCGCAATGCCCACTCGTAACACAGTCATTTTATGGACTTTTGTTACCAAATTTTCAACATAGCCATTTTAAGACCTCTGCTCATGAACAGTGTAACTGTGATTTTCTTAATCTGTCCCAAACATTGCTTTCACACACCGACTGCACCATTGTGTGCTACATGTGCGGAAACACATTTGGGGTGACATGTGGAAAACGGCAGCTGTACTGTTCATAAGGAGGTGTGGTAAGATGGCAATGTGGAAAATCTGGAGTGAAAATATAGAAAATTTGCAAACTTACGAGGGTGCATAGGAATTGCGCAACGCACGCTCGTAAAGCAGTCATTTTTAGGAAGTTTTTCACCAGATTTTCAACATAGCCATTTTAAGACCTCTGCTCATTAACAGTGTCACTGTGATTTTCTTAATGTGTCCCATACATTGATTTCATACACCGACTGCGCCATTGTGCGCTACATGGGCGGAAACACGTTTTGGGCAAGATGTGAAAAATGACAGCTGTACTGCTCATAAGGAGGTGTGGTAAAATGGCAATGTTGAAAATCTGGAGTGAAACTATTGAAAATTCATGAACTTATGAGCGTGCATAGGAACTGCGCAACGTACGCTCGTAAAACAGTCATTTTCAGGAATTTTTCCACCAAATTTTCAACATAGGCTTTTTGAGAGTCCACCTTACGAACAGTGGCAGTGTCATTTCATTACTCAGCCCTGAAAGGTGATTTCACGCAGTGACTGCGAAATCACCCATCGGGCCCAATTACCACCATGACAGTGAAAGCATTCATGAGAAGGGGTCCCAAAAACCCCATGTTGAAAATTTGGTGCAAAAATTCCAAAAAATGCCTGAGATATGCAGCAAAGTTGAAAAAACCCTGTCTATCCCATTATACAGCTTACCGGCATTTCCTCAGTTCACGGTTGGCTTTGAACAGTGCAGACATGTTCCCGGTCCACCGAAGATTGTTGCACTAGAGTCCGGAGGTAAGTATGGGGTGAGGGGGGTGTGGGGAGGCAGGGTGCGCAGTGGGTGAGCGCGGTGAGGGCAGAGACTGCGGGGACCATTTTTCAGTTTCAGGTTTTTTTTTTTTAAAATGTGATGCGGGGCCGTTTGCCCACAGGTGGCTCCCAATGATAGCACAAGGGCGGCTGGTGGGGTGGGGGGTGTGGAGCCGGCCTGGGATTGGGCACCCCGTCGGCGATAGCATATGTTGCCATGCTGGGGTGGGCTCCCAGCGTGGCACCCTGTATTCTGGGGGCTGTGGAACCAGTGGAGCCAATGGGGGATTAGGCACCCCGTCGGCTATACGATGTGTGGCCACGTTGAGGTGGGCACCCAGCGTGCATGAAACACTGTTTTGGGGTGGGGCACACAGCACAGCCAACAGGGGATTGGGCACCCCGTCGGCTACACAGTGTGTCGTGGGGCAGAGGCCGAGCCACGTGGTATGCGTGCGTGTGTGTGTGTGTATGGGGGGGAGCACGCGCCCAGGCAAGCGATGTCTTATCGCTGCTCACTGGCGTGTAGCTCCCTCTTCAACTGCACACCACTGCATTTTGGAGCCGCCATATACAGCTCGAGCAGGCATTGGAGAACTGTGGCCGCGCCTGCAAACACACTGACTGAATTGGAAGAGGGCTGCCACACCTCTGAAAACTCGGATGATGGCACTATGTTTCTTGTACATGCATGCAAGCAAACATAAAAAGCCTGTGGAGCAATAAACTATTTCTTTTTTTGGCAAGTTTATGGTCTCAGAAGTACTGCAGAGCTAGCTCTCAGAAACCACTGTCTCCTGTCTTCTACCCACCAGGAGTGAGGAAGTCATTTGGCACGCTTTCCTTTGAACTTCAAATACAGCTTCTGATTGGCCAACAAAGCTCTATGAGACTTAGAAATCTCACCAAATAGAAGTTCATGAATAGTAGCCGAATAGTGAACTATTCAGGAAACAAATCTGAATATGTGGTATTTGGAAAATACTTTGGTCCATACACATCCCAAGTACTTACAGGTCTCAATTATGTCCATTCCTGCTGTCCTTTTCTCCAGGGCATACATGTTGATGCCCCACACAGGACATAGTGTTCAAGGTGGCATCTCACAAGAGAGCGATACAGTGGCAACAATAGCTCCCTTCTCCTGCTTGAGATCCCCTTTCCTAAGAAAACAGCGTTCCATGTGACATACTTCAGATTTGCAGTTGCCATGGGCTCGAAGGGTGGCTCCATGAACTTGGCAATACAAATGTTTATATTCCAGGCTGGGAATGACTCCCCAAGGGGAACATGAAGGTGGCTGAGGCCCTTAAAGAATTTGAAAAAGACAGGATGAGAGGCCATGGACCTTTCTTTACCAGATGACACATATGCTGAAACTGCCACCAAGTAGCAAAGATCTAAGGCCCGGTGAGTATACGTGAGTCAGGTAAGCCAGAAAGACAGAAAGACTAGCACTAGAGGGAACAATGTCCCTTCATTAGCACCAAATTAATAACATTTTATACTCTGAGCAGTAGGTTTTCTTGGTGGATGGCTCCCTGGGTTCCCTGAGCACTGTCAAAACCTGCTCTGAGAGGTTTAGGCTAGTGAATTCTAGATTTTTAAGAGCCAGAACTTTAGCCACATGGATCAGATGTTTGGGTACTGGACTCTGCACTGGGAGGATATCAGTAGGTTGTGCCTCTGGGGCAGGTGAACTGGGGGAGAGATGGAGTTAACATTAGTGATGATCATGGCTGCCTCGCCCAGTCTGGCGTCCCCAAGTTCATTGTTGCTGGCCGTGACCTGAGCATCACCAGGGTCCTCAGCAACATGGTGAAGGGAGGAAAGGCATACAGAAATCTTACTGACCAATTCAGTGTAAGTGCATCAGTCGGGACTGTGCCTCTGCTGGGAGGTCTACAAAAGAACTATAACAGCTGGTGATTATTTGTGGAGGCAAAGAGATCTATTTCCGGTGTGCAACTCCTTCTGAATATTGTGTGTAGCACTTGTGGATTCAGTGTCTATTCACAATGATTCTGGCTGATTCTACTGAGGGAGCCTGCCAAGATGTGATCCTTTCCTGGAAGGTGGACAGCAGATAGGGACACCTGTTGGGAGTAGGCCAAACTCCACAGCCTCATTGCCTCTGTGCAGATTGGGGTGTATCTGGTTCCTCCTTGCCTGTTTATATAGTGCAGGGTGTTTGTGACTGGCACCAATTTTTTTTTTTTTTTTTAGTCTTTGGTAACTAGGTAAGGCCCACTAGGCACAAGTGCCTGTTTTCAGGGGTGACCTGGGAGCACTGGGCAATTAAGTGACTTGCTCAGAGTCACACAGTATGCAAGTGGAGGGTGTGAGAATCAAACCCAGGGCTGGTCTGCTGGATGTATCAAACTCGTTCACATCTCATTCCTCTAACCACTAGGCTATACTGCCAGCCCACTGGCTAGGGCACACATTTTCAGAGACCAGTGAATTTGTAAGTGAAACTGTATGTCTGTCATCTGAATCACTGATCCTGGAACAACTGCTGTAGCAGCTGCCAAGTGGCCCAGCAGGGACAGAAACTCTCTTTCTGGCCTGGACCTGTTTAGCTGGAATGATCCTGCTATCTGCAGGAGATTGTTCACCTTGTCCTGAGGGAGAAATGTCCTGCCTTGGCTGGTGTCCAACTCTGCTCAAATGATGTTCAGGAGCTGAACTAGTTCTTGCTGGGACTTCTGTATATTTATTAGGAATCCCAGAGAATCTGATGTGCTACTGGTTAGGGCCAGAGCATCTCTGGTATGCTGCAGGGACTGACCTATGACTAGCTAGCCATGCAGGTATGAGAAGACAGTCACTACCTGCCTTCTTAAGTGTGCCACTACCACCACCAGGCAGTGTGCAAATGCCCTGGGAGTGGATATTAAGCCTAATGGCATTGCTGAAAACTGGTAATGACCTGAGGGCAGTCTGAACCTCAGGTATTTTATGTGATTTAATGTATCCTTTAGGTCTAAGAATGCTAACAGGTCCCCTTTTACAGTTTGAGCATGATCATGGACAGAATCACTATCTTGAATTTTGGTTTTAGTACATGTTTGTTTAGGAGTCACCGATCCATAATGAGCCGCAAGTCCCCATTTTTTCTTCTAAGTAAAGAAGTATCTTGAGTAAATGTCCTTTCCCCTCTGTAGCAAGGGTACAGATTCCAGTACTTTGATGGATAACAGGTTTGCCAACTCTGTTTCCAAGATGATCTTGTCTGCAGAAGTAGGTGGGGCAAACTTTTTGTCTCTTATCTTGCATAATGACTTGAAGCTGAGAGACAATCCTTGACTCACCGCCTCCAAGACCCACTTACCTGTGGTGATGTTATACCAAGCTTAGTGGCTGCGAGCCAATCTGCCACCTGTTGGCAATGGGAAGGTGACCTGTACCAGCCCATCAGGGATTCTGCTTTGGCTGGGACTGCGCTTAAGGTACCTGTGCTGACTTCTTCATGAATCTTCTGCCTATACCTCTGAAGTATCCTCTGGACTGCTGGTAGTCAGGCATTGCTTGTGCCTGGGAAAAAGGCCTGGGGAATGAGCCCCTAGCCCTGCCTCCCCTGTACTACGACATGTAAGAAGTAGAAATCTTTTCCTTGACAGAATTGCTTCTATGGGTGACCTTATACTTCTCCACCTTTTTCATATAGGCTTCTGTTTTGTCTCCAGAAAAGGAATGACCCTCACAAGAGAAATACATTGCTTTGGTCCGTGACGTTTGTGGCCCTAAGCCAAACAAACCACCTCATAGAGATGGAGAGGTCCATCAGCCTGGTTGCAGTATCATTAGCATCCACAGCCACGTTGAACTGTTATTTTGTGGCATCCAGGACAGACATAGCAGTCTCTGCCAAGTCCACTGCCACATCCCGTGGGACTTTATCAGTCAGTACCAGAACACTATTCCACAAAGCCTTTTGGTACTGGACTGCATAAGCCAAATTGTTGGTCTGTCCCACCATGATTGAAGCAGCCAGGTAACTTTTCTTACCCATCCCATCAATTTTCCTGAAATCTTTGTCAGCAGGGTGGTATGATATAGGTATCTTAGGTTTGTCATAAGCTGCTGTCTGAACCAATCCCTCATGATCAGGGTGGTAAAAGGAAAATGCAGCAGCAGATCTGTCAGGCTGATATTTTTTATCAACATTTTTGTCAGTCTCTGGATGGTAGTGGGGGTTTCAAAATGTGTAACAATGCTTTTCAGAGGTACTTATGCATGGGAAGCATCAGCTGCTCTGTGGGCCAACGTTTCTAGAAAATTAGCTTCCTCTCTAATCTCCTATAGTCTCCTGGGTGGGTAAATTTAAAATTTCTACCATTTGCTTGACAAATGAGTAGTGGGTGGTATAATCATCAGGACCCCTAGGTGGTGAATCAACGTCCTGCTCAGGGGAAACCTCAGGTTCAATGGGGTTCACCTCCTCTTCTTCTTCAGAATTATCATACACGTACATCAGCTCCTGACCCTCTGGAACCAGAGCAGGAACCAAGAGAACCAGTGTGGGAACCATAATCACAGCTTGGAGGGCCTGCAGAACCTGTGATGAATTTGCAATATCCTCAGCACAGGGCATAGGTGTTTTGCCTGCTGAGACCTCCTTAGCCTTCTCGGCCATAGGTGCAGTGACACACTTTTCTTTGTGTTTTTTCTTTGTTGGAACCAGATTACTAGCCAGTTCCACAAGCCTTTTAGTCTTACCAGAGTCTGTGTTTTCTGTGGATTTTGGATCCATGCTTCGTTGGGCTTGTCCCTATCTTTTATAGAGGAGGGTAGCATCTTTCAGAAAAAGAGATGTAGAAGAACAAGGGGGCACAATTTGAAGATAGAGGGGAATAACTCAGAGGTAATGTAAGGAAGTATTTTTTCCACAAAGAGGGTTGTGGATACATGGGACAGCCTACCCAAGGAGTTAGTGGAGTCAGAAACAGTGGGAGAATTCAAGAATGCTTGGGGCATATATAAGGCAATTCTAGTGGGGGTAGGAGGAAGTAGGCTGTTAGTTAACTAGGATCTGTAGCTTATCCATTAGGTAGGGAAATGGGCAGACTATTCTGGTGAAGCGGTCCTTATCTGCCATCAAGTTCAATATTTCTGTGAGAAGGTAGACGGGACATCTTCAGAAGAAGTTGTAGGAGTTACCATTTCTTCTAATTTCTTAGCAATTTTCTTAATAGTTGTTGCACAAAATGTTTTACAGATAGCACAATTTACAAAAATATGGCTAGTTCCCAGACAAAAAACAGAATCATAGAAGTTGACGGCAGATAAGGACTGCAAGGCCCATCCAGTCTGCCCATTACTTTTTCTACTTTATGAATGTGCCATTGGCCTTTGCTCTGTCAATGGCCTATCTATTCATACTCATCTGTATTGCTCCCTTATGCCTATCCCATGCCTGTTTGAAGCCCTGCACTGTATTCATATCCACCACTTCCTGAGGTAGGCCGTTCTATGCATCCACCACCCTTTCTGTGAAAAAAAACCTCCTCACATTACCCCTTAATTGGCCCCCCTTTAATCTCATGCTGTGTCCTCTTGTCCCACTATTTTTCTTATATTATAATATGTTAGACTCTTTCACCTTGTTAATGCTCTTAAGGTGTTTGAATGTTTTGATCATATTACCTCTCTCCCTCCTTTACTCTAGGGTATACATATTGAGGTCCATTACTCTGTCTTCATATGTTTTCTGATGCAGTTCCTGCACCATTTTGGTTGCTCTTCTCTGGACTGCCTCAATTTGGTTAATATCATTGTGAAGGTGTGGCCTCCAGTACTGCACACAGTACTCCATATGGGGCCTAACCAGTGTCTTGTAAAGCAGGATTATTACCTCCCTCTTATGACTTGAAATACCTTACTAATACACCCAACATCCCCTAGCCTTACCTACTGCTTTGGTGGCCTGCTGGGATGATTTCAGGTCATCTGTGATGATGATGCCCAAGTCCCTTTCTTCCCTTGTGACTGCCAGCAACTCCACTCCCAACCTATAGGTGGCTTCAGAGTTTCTCTTCCCTATGTGCATGACCTTGCACTTCTATGCGTTAAAACCCAGTTGCCACTCTTCTGACCATTTTTCCAGTTTATCCAGCTCTCTTTTCATTCTGCCCACCCCATCTGGATCATCTACTCTGTTGCAGATCTTGGTGTCATCTGCAAACAGACAAACCTTACCCTCTAGTCCATCTGCAATGTTCCTGATGAAGATACTGAAGAGGACTGGCTCTAGAACTGATCCTTGAAGTACCCCACTTGTGACTTCCATCTCTCCTGTTTCTGCCTATCAACCAGTTTTCTACCCAGTTGACCAACTTCTGACTCACCCGAGCCTGCCCAGCTTATTAATCAATCTTCTGCGTGGAACAGTATCGGAAGCTTTGCTGAAGTCAAGGTAGGGGACATCAACTGCTCCCCCTTGGTTACCTAGTCAAGGAAATCTATGAGATTAGTTTGACAGGACCTTTCTGTTATAAACCCATGCTCTCTTGGATCCTGTGCTCCTATGGATTCCAGGTATAGCACTATCCTTTCCTTAAGGAGTGCCTACATAATCTTGCCCACTACTGAGGCAAGACTCACTGGTCTGTAGTTCCATGTCTCCTCCCTGCTACCACTCTTGTGGAGTGGGATCACGTGAGCCCTTCTCCAGTCTTCTGGGACCTCTCCTGTGCTCAGAGACTCACTAAACAGTTCTGATAATGGCTCTGCTATTTCCCCCCTTAGGTCCTTTAGTACTCTAGGATGTATACCATCAGGTCCCATTGCCTTGTCCACCCTGAGCTTATCGAGCTCTTGTAGGACCCTTTCTTTTGTGAAGGGAATAGTGCACACCTCCCTCCCCCCTGTGTTCATAGTGCTGAGCTGTGGGCCCTGCCCTACCTTCTCCTCAGTAAATACTGAGCAGATGTATCTATTTAGGATAGATGCTTTTACATGGTCCTCCTTCTCACATGCCCACTTATCCCTTTTGATCTTAGCAATACTCCCTCTGGACTTTCTCCTGTCACTAATGTATCTATAGAAAGTCTTGTCACCCTATTTTACTGTTTGTGCTAGTGTTTCCTTAGTTTGGGCCTTTGCCTGCCTTACTGCCTTTCCTGCTTCACTTAGTGAAGTTTGGCATGCCTCCCTATCTTCGTCCTGCTGCATTCCCTTATATTTACTGAAGGCCAGCCTGTTGGGTCTGACCTTTCCTGCTACTGTTTTTGAGAACCAAAGTGGTTTCCTTCTTCTTTTGCTCTTCCTTTTCTTTCTAACACAATGAGATGTTGCTTCAAGTATTGCATCCTTAATGCTTGCCTACTTTGCCTGTATCCCCTCACCTGTATTTCTTCTTGACAGGGCTAGCTTAACTCTGTTGGCCATCTTATCAAAGTCAGCTTCTCCAAAGTCCCATATTTTTGCCTTGGAATGGGATGATTTAGCTCCGGTGGCCAAATTGAACCATACCATGTGATGGTCACTAGCCCCCAGATGACCTTCTACCTGGAGATCTGTGATCCTTTCCCTGTTAGTCAGTACTAGATCACCCTGTCTCTTTTGAGGTTTTGTACCAGTTGTTTGAGGCCCTCCCCCTGCAAGGAATCCACTATGTGTTTATTTTTTTTTTCCATTAAGATTTTATTGAGGATATTAAATACAGAGAATGCATCCAAGAGAAACATACACATACAGCATAGATATACATACATATCTCAGATAACAGAAGGATCCATCCTCTGCCTAACCCCAAAAACCCAGCCCCTCTACCTCCCCCCTCCCCTCCCACCACTCTCCCCAGCACAAGACACCTGGTAATACAACTTTTCCCCAGGAGGGGCAAATCCTATTCTATAGGGAGTAAACGGCATGAAGGGGGCCCCAAATATTATTGAACCTAGGTAGTTTATTCTGAAGAATAGCTATCGTCCTTTCAACTCTGAGGTTGATGAGTAGCTCCTGTAACCATTCAGTATAACTAATTTCCAAGAAGTCCTTCCAGTGTTTGAGGACCACCTTTTTAAAGGATGCTGAGATTAGGGATATATGGAACTTCCTGTTCCTGAATGCGATATGAGCTACATCTCCTAACAGACATATTTCCAGTGTGAAAAGGTCCCCTAGACCTAATAACTGGTCCACCTTACTTTTGATGGCTGTCCAGAGCGGTACTATCTTTGGACAATTCCAAACAATATGCAACAGGTCCCCTTCCCCTTGATGACATCTTGTACAGGATGAGACTGAAACCATTCTTAAGCTCACCAACTTCTGGGGGGAATAATAAATGTTATGAAGTATTTTAAATTGCATCAGTCTCAGCCAGTCTTGGAGGATAAATTTATGACAGCTGTGCCACAGTGCTGTCCAGTTGAGCTCCTCTTTGGGAAAAACAGAGGCCCAATAAGAGCTTGGTGCCAAATTCTGGGAATAGGCCCAATTGAACAAATTACTGTATAAATTAGAGACATCATGTGGTAGGCCCACCAAAGGACTCAAAGTCCCCTGAAATTCTACACTCGGCGTCGGAATTGGTGTGGTACCCATCTTATTAACTAAGAGGTGGCGGAGTTGATAAACCTTAAAGATTACCGAAGTTGGCAATTTAAATTTATTCAAAATCTCTAATGAGGAAAGCACATGTCCATTCGATGAGATTAAATCTTTTAATTGACACTCTCCCAGTTGTGCAAGCCAAGCGACATTGAGGGGCTTACCTTCAATTAGAAAATGCGGGATACCTCTTATGGGTTGTGTCGGGTCTCTGGAGTGATTATATTTTAGGTAACCACATAGCTGTGAGTGGGCTCTGACCGAAACCCCTATCGGAGATTTCCTGAGAGCCACTGGTATGAGTTTAGGGTTAAGATACAACAAGGCCTCCGGTGCAAAACCATGTTTCCTAATGAGGGATAGTTCAATTTGTAACCATAAAGGTATATACGAAGCTTGGGTCGAGAGGTCTGCGACCTGCACCCATCTAAGATATTTATTGACATGACCCACCCAAAAGTACAGGCCAAAGTGTGGGAGTCTTAGCCCACCCAATGGCTTAGGAGCAGCTAATTTGTGATTGGCCATCCTAGCTTTTTTATAGCCCCATACAAAATTGGCAATAAGCCCATGGATTTTTTTAAACCATGAAAGTGGAGCCAGATGTTTAACATATTGAGGGGATAGAACAACCAGGGAAACACATTCATTTTAATAAAATTTATCCTCCCCCATAAGGAAATTGGAAGCTGTGCCCATCTTTTCAGATCTAAATCAATTGTATGCATCAAGGAGTCCAGATTTAACTGATGTATCTGTGTCGTGCTCCTGGCCAAAGTGAGACCCAAGTATTTCATGAAATCAGACCTCCAGGCTAATCCCAAATCAGTGACTTCATGTTTGAAAACTTTGTTATTTAGGGGGTACACCACTGTCTTTTCTAAGTTCAATCTGTAGTTAGCCAATTGACTATACTTCTGTATGGTTCTCAATAAGGCCGGGATAGATTCATTAGGGCGTGATATATACACCAAAAGATCATCGGCATATGCAGTTATTTTAACCACATTCTCCTGAAATTTAATGCTGTATACCTCCTGATTAAGCAATATACTCCTTATGAGGGGCTCGAGATATAAATTAAAGAGGAGAGGGGACAATGGGCATCCTTGCCTGGTGCCCACATGCAGTTTGAAAGGGTTTGATATAACCCCGTTAAATGAGATCCTGGCTGAGTGCATTAGACACAGGGAACCAATCCACTTCAGGAACACATCAGGAAAATCAAAGCTTTTCATTGTGGTTAGCAAATAATTCCAAGAGACCCTATCAAAAGCCTTCTCCGTGTCCAACGAAACCAGCGCCATTGGGGAGCTGCTCTCATTGGATGCCGAGAAGACATGTGCCAATGTCCTCAAGTGGTCATTGGCTGATCTACCTTTCATAAAGCTGACCTGTTCTACCCCAATTAAGTCAGGTAAGATCTTAGTTATACAGTCAGCCAATAACTTCGCCAGAATTTTTATATCATAATTAAGCAATGAGATGGGCCTATAACTAGAGAGTTGTTCCAGAGGTTTATCTGGTTTTGGGATTAAGACAATAAGTGCTTCAAATAGGGAGCGATCCGTTGCCTGACAATTGAGAATATACTGGAATAGGGAAACCAGAAGTGGGGAGAGCTGTTTGGAGAACACTTTATAAAAATTAGAAGAGAATCCATCTGGGCCTGGTGTTTTATCCAGAGGGAGACCCTTAATAACCTGTTCAATTTCACCCTGAGAGATAGCGGTAGTAAGATACACCCGCTGAGACTCTGCGAGAGAGGGAAGGTTCAGGCCCTCGAGAAAGGACTGTATTTTTCCCTCCATTGGGGTTTTTTCCATTACGCTATAAAGAGATTCAAGATACTTTCTGAACTCCTCTGCTATCTCCTTAGGGGAAGTCTTAACTGGACCACCCTCCATGGGCTGGACTGCCGGGAATATTCTAGAGGATTCTATTTGCTTAATACGCCTTGCAAGCAGCCGACCCGCCTTCTCCCCCTGGTCCATATAACTAGCCTTTGTTTTAATTAGTGCTAATTCAGCTTGCTCCCCCAATAAGTTTAAGTAAAGATCCTTCAGTTTGATTAACTTCTGTTTATCGTCCTCCGTAGGCTGAGGGGGTAAATTGACCTCACTGAGTCTAATCCGTGCCAGTAACTCCGACATATATCGTTCCTTTTCTCTTTTCTTTTTAACTGCCTGGCCTATCAAAATACCCCATATAAAGGCTTTAAATGCCCCCCAAACCATATCTGGTCGGGTATTGCCACTTAGGTTGTTTGAAACAAACTCATCTATTTGTGATGAGATGTATTTGACCTCATTATGATCCCTCAAAATTTGATTATTTAGTTTCCATCTATTACTACTTCTAGGCAGGGATGAAAAGGAAACTGATACGGATACTGCAGCATGATTGGAGGGAGGCCCTGCATGGATTTCAGAGCCCAACACTCCGGGAAGGAGAGTACAAGAGATTAGCATATAATCGATTCGAGAAGCTGTGCCGTGAACTTGAGAGATAAAGGTGTACTCTCGATTCTTTGGGTGGAGAACCCTCCACACATCTGAAAGGTCAAATTGGTCCAAAAGTTCCCTCATAGCTCTTTGGGCCAGTGAGAGACCTTGATTAGAGGGTTTAGACCTGTCTATTAGGGGATCCAGTACTAAGTTAAGGTCCCCGCCTATGATCATAGGGACATCTACAAAGGGTGTTAATGTCTCCTTTAGGTGCACAAAAAAGACCTGTGTGTCTGTGTTTGGGCCATAGATAGATCCAACCAAAATTTCTAGAGTGTGTAACTTCCCCTTGACAAAAATATATCTGCCTGCATTATCCTGTATTACATGAAGAGGGGCAAAAGGCACAGACCTGTGCACTAGCACCATGACACCTCTACTTCGTGTGTTGCCTTGAGAGGCAAAGACTTGCCCTATTTGCAGACGTGTCATATTGTTACTTTCAACATTAAGCAAATGTGTCTCCTGTAAAAACACTATGTCTGCTTTTAAAATATTTAAATGTTTTAGGATTTTATATTGCTTGGATTTCTGCCGTGCCCCCTTAATGTTCCAGCTTAGGAATTTAATGACTCTGGGTAATGCCATGATGCCCTTTGAAAATATGATGTACTGCCCTTATAGACTTTAACCGTTCCTCCCAGCTTTTTTTACTTGAGTCTTGTGCACCCTCCCCACCCTCACCCTAAACAAGAAAGTCCACAAACACAATACCTACAAACCCAAACACAGACCAAATCCTGTGCCAGTCCCACCCCCATCCCACTCCAGATATCATGGTCCATGACGACAGCTCACCCAGCTGTATCCTCTCCTGCTCTACCACCCCCCTGTCCCGCTCTGAAAACCGAACCATAACATACCCTTTGACCTACTAAACCCTTAATGTCCTAGAAAGGAAAGCACTCAATAATTACTTTGGACCTGGAATACCAAAAAACAGGAGCCAAAACCCTCCCGCCAATACATTGCTATTCCCGAATACACCCCCATTTAAACTTCAGCTTGTGCCAACTTCTGAGACATAGCCCCTCGAAAATCTGCCCGTTTGTACCAAAGTCAGGTAAATAAAATATCTGAGATTAGTCCCATGTGGCGAATACAACACTCGTAACTATAACCGAAGCTCTCCCCTTATAAACTAAAGTTGCCCCAGGACAGTTAATGCCTACACTGTCTTATATTATGGGAGAGACCTTAAACAGAAAAAAGGCTGACAACCATCATCCAGCGGTTGCAGCACCTGGAAATGCTCAGACCAAAAAAAACAAAACAAACGAGAAACGTCTAGCCAGGGCTCTGGCTCCCTCTAAATGTAGAACTGCAGCAGTACAATTTACAGTCAGAAAAAGGGACCTGTAAATTGGAATCTCGCTGAAATCCTCGAGAGACACAGCTGAATTTGCCTGTTTCCACTCTGGCTTGAGTCATAAAGTCAATCGAGGGGTCAGCCCCAACTACAGTTCACATAGTCCCGTCCGTTTAAACACCACTGACGTTTTGAATAAGCTCTCCGGTGACAGAGTTCCAACAAACCAACATTATGGATTGGTGTTGAACTTCCGTAGATATGAGCCCTTATTGTGTGGAGGGACAACACATATAATAAGGCAGTCACACAGGGAACCCCCGGATGAATCCCCCTTTAAACAAAAAAAGGAGCAAGCACCCCACCAAATGGCAATATTAGGTAAATCTTTCAACCGCATTTTAATGAGAGGGCATATTTCTTAAGGGAGGTCACACAGAGTCCTCATTTTGCTTTGAATAGATTAGGGAGCGAGGATTGAAGCACAGCAGTCGCCGACTCCACATCATCGTAGGCTTTCCATATATCTGCTGTAAGGACATGCAGCTTTGCCAGGTATGACATTTTAAACTTGATGCCCGCAGTGATTAATTTGGTCACCAGCAGGTGGACAGTTGCCCTCCATTGACGAACCGACAAAGGGAGATCCTGGGCCACTCTAAGGCTTGCCCCTTCCCACTGCAGTTCTTTAGCCTCCTTGACTTTCGCCATAAACAACTGCTTCTCTTGGTAATTCAGAAACTTAGTGAAAAAGATACCGGGGGGTGCACCACGAGGTGGAACAGGATGCAGAGCGCGATGCGCTGTCTCTATGCTGTAGCAGGGCCCGAAGGGTGAGGGGTCTGCTATCTTTTCCACAAACCTTTGAAAAAATTTCACCGGATCCACTCCCTCTTCTTTTCTGGCAAGCCGATTAGTACTACATTATTACGTCGGCTTCTGCCCTCGAGATCTTCCACCTTCATATCCAACTTCGCGAGGTGGTGATTAATATGGGCCAGCACGGGTCAACCTTGTCGGCTCGGTTCTCCAGAGATCGTACCTGAGCTTCATTGTCAGAGGTCTTTCTCGCCAGGTCGTCGAGAGCTGAGGTAATGTTTTTGATTTCAGTGGCAATCTCGGCAACCTCCACTTTAAAAGGGCGGAATTCCTCCAGGAACCTTGTTACGGTCAGCGGATCTTCCCCTTCAGTACCAGGGCTAGAAGACTGGGAGTGCTGTTTCGATGAGGCCAGTGATTTCTTCGGGGCCTTCTCTGGGGTTGCTGGTGGGGTGTGTTTGGGTAGAGCCTTAGGCATTTCTGCTTCCATCGGTGACTCTGAAGGATGCTCAGACGTAGACAGGCTGTTGATATTCTGATCTGAGTGCAAATTTCCTTAAATTAGGCAGATTAGTGCAATTTTTACAGGGGGTAGGCAGAGCTCCTCGAGAGTGCAGCTAGCAAGAGGTCTGCATCACGTGACTCTCCCCACTATGTGTTTAGTTCTGGCAGATGTTCCTGCTGGTATTGACCAGTCTGTATTTGGCATGTTGAAGTCTCCCATTATCAGAACCTCCCCTTTAGCTGTCATGTTTTGTATATCTTCTAACAGTAATCTGTCTATGTCCTTCCCCCTGGTCTGGAGGCCTGTAGACAACTGCGGTTCATATGGCTGTCCCATTTCCTGTTTCCAGGGTGACCCACAGTTTTTCTGGGTCCTTATGTGTATTCTGAATTTTTCTGCAGCTTTGATATTTTCATTGACATAAAGGGCCCCTCCACCCCTCCTTTTTGCATCTTGGTCTCTTCCGAACAGTACATAGCCAGGTACTGAAGTCTCCCAAGTGTGGTTAGTGGTGAACCATGTCTCGCTAATGGCTACTATGTCCAGTTTAGCCTCTGTCATTATTGCTTGCAGGTGTGGGATCTTGTTTCCCAGACTGCAACCATTTGTGTACATGATTTTCCATTGGCCAGATTTCAGTGTGTTAGTTGTTGGGTGAGGTCTGGCATTTCCCCTCAGTGTTGTATGGGGAGCTGGACCTTTATCCTTACCTGGTGATGCAAATGAACTACAAACATGCTGAACTCCATTTTGATCACTAGCCGAGAGGGGAGGGGTGTTCATCCTATTCTACATTTCGGATGCTGCACCCCTCTCCCTATTTGTTAGTTTAAATATTCTGCAAAGACATCAAACTTCTGCCTCAATGCACTGACTCCCTCCTTAGTCAGATGCAGTCCATTAAATTTGAAGAACTTTCGCTCCCAAAACTGTTGCCAGTTACCTACAAATTTGTGTCCTTTTTTTCTGGCACCAGCCCTTGAATTACATGTTTACCTCCCCTATCTCCCCTTTTCTGACCTTCCGTCCATCTGCCCCCCCAAGACTGTCAGAATCTCAGAGAAGGAGATGCCAGATGAAATGAATGATAGTTTGTCACCCAGCATGGTCAGATGTTCCTTGGTCTCCACAACTGACTGGCTGATGAGATTGTTAGTCTCTATGTGCACCAGGAAGTCAATGTTTTCTCCTGCTTAATGTACAATTTTAGCAATGCAGTCAGTGTCTTTCCATGCTGATGTACCTGGGAGACATCTGACCATTACTCCTGGCTGGAGATAGGTATCAACTCCCCAAATCATTGAGTCTCCTATGATCAGAAGTGTTTTGGATTTCCTTTTTGCTTTTTCTATTTTGGTTCCTGTTCTGGGTGAGTTTTGTTGTGCTAGCTCTTGTGCTGCAGTGTCTTGCTGTGCAGCGTCCTCTGCCCCTTTGTTTTATTTCAGAGATAGAGGCAGATACCCATTTGTAGTTTTTGTATGGTTGTGGAGGTGATACGTTGGAGAACATCAAGTGATGGGGCACCCAATTTGCCCCTTCTAATCACCTGCCAACCTCCTGAGCCAATTACCCTCTGCAGTCGAGGTGCTTCTGTTGGAAGTTGTGGAAATGGTGGGCAGTTCTTATAATATATTTCCACCCAAATATGCTATTTGAGGTGCACAATCTCTGCCTATGCTGCCTAGAGCTGAGCCCTTAGATCTCCAATGGCTCAGCATGTAGGACAGTGTCCTAAATCCTGTAAAATTGCCCTTCTGAAAAAGTGTCCCGCAGTACCTGCAGTTAATAATATCCATTCCAGATAAGTTGCTGGGTTTATAACCTGGTCAGAGTAATTAGAAGGAGGAAAATGAAAGCAAAAGTTTTATTTTGTGTTTTGTTTGTTTGTTTTTGCATAAGTTGTTATGACAAGTTAAATTACTTGTGCCCTTGTAAATTAGGTCACTGTGCGGATACCTTCTGATCCACCCCTTCCTGCTTTGCTACATTAAATGTCATGAGAGCGCTACCCTATAAAAGGAGTGTAGTGTGAGGTGGTTGGGGATGGGGGTGGGTGGCTGGGGCCTTCCCCTGCCAAAAAAGAAGAACCACGGACAAAAGAAACAAGGAGGTAAGAGCAAAAAACAATCATCCAGCAACAAATGCAGTAGCCCTGAAAGCTTATCCAAATGGTAGATAAAACTGTAAAACCTATAAAGCACCACCTGTAATAATTTCACAGAAGATATACTCTGTAAGAAACACTTTGCTGCAGAGAAAAATAAAGCAGAAACAGAAGATGTACCTTGCAAAAGACAATTTGAATCAGAAGATTACAGCAGTAATCTGTAAGCACACACCTGTAGGCACACCCTGTAATAATGGAGCAGAAGGTATACCCAGCAACAACAATTTAAATCACGGAAAAATATGGTAGTAAAATGTTAGCAGCAAACAGTAACAATCCATGTGAGTACAAAAGAAAATAGCACACAGTAAATCTACCTAGCCCAAAGAAGCCTTAATCCTTTTGAATATTGAAAATTCACGAACTTACGAGCGTGCATAGGAACAGTGCAACGCATGCTCGCAAGTTCGTGAATTTTCAATATTTTCACTCCAGATTATTAACATTGCCATTTTACCATACCTCTTTATGAGCAGTACAGCTGTCATGCTGTACAGCTGTCAATGCATGCTCGTAACACAATCATTTTATGAAGTATCATCACCAAATTTTCAACATAGGCATTTTAGGACTTCTGCTCATGAACAGTGCCACTGTCAGTTTCATAATCTGTGTGGAGCACGGATTTCCCACACTGACCGCGCTATTCAGCGCCGCATGTGCAAAAACACATTTCTTCCAGGGTGTGAAAAATGACAGCTTTACTGTTCACAAGGAGGTCTTAAAAAATGCCAGTGTTGAAAATCTGGAGTTGAAATATTACAAATTCTGTATTACAGCATACATAAACTGTGCAATGGACGCTAGTAAAACAGTAATTTTTTGGATTTTTCCCACCAAATTTGCAACATTTGCTTTTTGAGAGCCCACCTCATGAATGCTGGCACTGTTGTTTTTTTAATCGGTCCTGAAAGGCGATTCCACGCAGTGAACTCAAAATCACCTTTCAGGGCTGATTAATGCCATGACAGTAAAAGAATTCAAGAGGAGGGGTCCCAAAAACCCCATGTTGAAAATTTGGTGGCAAAATTCCAAACAATGCCTGAGATATGCATTAAAATTGAAAAAAAACTATTTATTCCATTATACAGCTTACCAGCATATCCTCAGTTCGCGGTCAGCTTTGAAGAGTGCAGACGTGTTCCCGGTCCACCGAAGACCGTCACGCCAAGCTTCGGAGGTAAGTATGCGGTTGGAGGGGGTGTGGGGAAGCAGGGTGTGCAGTGGGTGGGTGGGTGCTGGTTGTGGGGGGGTGCAGAGAGACCGCCAGGGGACCGTTTCCTTTGTTACAGGAAAAAAAAAAGACACCGTGGGACTTTTTTTACTTTTAGGGCAATGTGGCACACTGGGGTGGGCTCCCAGTGTGCCAACTGAGTCTTTGTTTGGCAGAGGAGTCGCTGTAGCCAGCAGGGGATTGGGCACCCCCATTGGCACACAAGAAGAGGGGATACGATATGCCGACCAGGATTGGGCATCCCCATCGGCACACAACAGCGGGGGGGAGGGTTGATCATGCCGACAAGGATTTGGCACCCCATCGGCAGACAAGAAAAGTGGGGGGGGCCATTACATACTGCAGACAGGGAGTGGGCTCCCCTGTCAGCAGCATACATCTGAGGCACTGCAGCTGACAGGGATTGGGGCCCTCATCGTGCTAAGGTATTGGGGCACATGCTGACAGGGATTGGGCACCCCCTCGGCAGGGGAGGGGGTTAATATTGTTTGTGAACAGGCGGCAGGCCACTGCCATGTTCACAAACAATATGAGCACTGCAAGGTTCCGGCCTGCAATGATGGGTCGCTCCCTCATTGCAGTGAATGGCTGATGCTGCAATGATGAGGTGGACCCTGATTGCAGTGGCTAAATTGTCAGAAGTTGGTGGCAATGCTCCAAAGTACTGTCACCGGCTGTGTTCCCCATTATTGGTGGACATCACACATGCCCCAAAATGCCATGCCAGTATTGGCCTCAACAGTGCCGCACCTCCAGAACCTGCTTTGGCACCAAGCTGCTGCAATATGTTTCTTGCGCTGCGTGCAAGCAAACATAAAAACTGAAAATTGAACTTCAGGATTTTGTGCTCACCTAGGGTGCCATTCAATAAGGGGTGCTGTCACAATCAAAGTTCTATTTTTTTTTTTTTTTTGCAAGTGACCTGGATGGACTGACAATTAACATGGCCAAATCTGGTGTCATGTGGGATGGGGTGGGGTGGGTGAAGACTTGTCCATCAGATTCAACACTGCATGCCTGCCTGCCTAACCGATCCATAAAAGAGCCACTCCTGCTTCTATTGTATCTTTGCTGCTGTCTATTTTTCATTTGGTGCCAGTGCAGCTGGAGTGCTTCTGCAGAGTGGTGTGAACTGGGAGTGGCTGGCACTTGGCATAATCACTTCTGGTGGCACATGCAGACAGCCATGAGGCAGTAAGGGATTGAGCAGCTGTGTTACCAAGTGGTGAGGGAGAGCACAGTTCAGTTTTGAACTTGCAAAAGGAAAGAGACAAACCCCAGAGAGGACTGGAGGTCAGTGTGTAGGGCAGGAAGAACTGCTAGGGAGGGGGCACAGGGGCGCTGTGCTGCTGAAGTCACAGGAGCTGGCTCACTGTGACATGGGAAGGATGGGAGCCAGCAGCAGAGAGGATTTGCTGAGTCCAGATAGGATCAAGGACAAGACAAGGTTTAAGGGGTTAGCATGTGGAGCAGCCAGATTGCATTGTACCTTTGTAGATTGTTAGTCAAGGAGTGATTGCTCATCATCATTGGGGATGGGCTGTGCAGTGAGTGGCCTGGGAGCTGGTCAGAAAGGTTGAGAGAAAGTCCTCGAGAGCAAGGGCTTGAGTGATGGCAGTAATGTAAAGTACCCACTACTTGCTTTGAATAGGGCCTGAGGGACAGTGACTACAGAGAGAGTGACCAGAAACTAGCCAGCAGGAGGGGGGTGGCAGAGCAGGCCCAGGCAGCAGGAACAGCCTGGATTTTACTATTCAGCAAAGTCTGGTAGTCCACCCTCTCGGCATTCAGGAGGAGGGGATGTTTGTCCCTGATTTGAGCCAGAGAAAAAGAAAGAAAACTTCTTATTGTTGGAGTCAGGGGGTCCCACAGGGTCCACTGTTTGCATGTGGTCGTGGACTGGTGACAGTCATATTGTTTTCTGAGGGGCAGCCAGACTCGCAAAGCAACAATTTGGCAAGAGGAGGACAGTTTTGTCTAACAAGGTCAGTGACAAACTAATGATTCTGAAGTGATGCAGCCATTTAGCTGAGCTAAAACAAAAAAAGTTTACCATTTCCTGACATTCTGTTTCTTGTTCCTGAATGTCCTGGACTGTGGACCCTCAGCCCCAATTCTGACTTGTCTCGGTTCCCCATGGTGGAAACGCTGTGCAGTATGAGATGGTTATGTAGTACTATGCTGTGTAAAATAAATTAAAGCTGCCTGTGACATGTGGCAAGACCCATTTGTGAGGTGCTGTATCACAGCCTGAATGGTAGAAAGGGGAAAGAAAAACAAACATCTTTTTCCTGGTGTGGTTGCTGTCCTAAAGTTTATTACATAGGAACATAGACTTTGGCAGCAGATAAGGACCATCTGGCCCACCCAGTCTGCCCTTTTCTCTACCTTTTGCATAAGCTGCAGATCCTGCCGCAAACTTGGCCCACAACAAAACAAAATGCAAGCTCTTGCAGGCAAGCTGCAGTTGCATTTCAGTGACCAGAAATGAGCACGAACTAGGCTGCTGAAGCTAGTTGGGATTAAAGAATGTAATGTTTTGTGACTGAATTGTTTTGTAAAAGGGAACAAAAGTGTTGCTGAGGTATGGATTTTCCAGTGTTTGGGTTTGTGACATTTTTTCATAATGAAATATTTTCACAGTGAGGTCCCTTTATCCATGGCAGTGTATAAGAGACCCTTGAAGGATTAACACAACTTTGCTTTATCTTCAATGTAAGCCTTAAAATACACCAGAGAGCATTTAAAACCCAAAACTTCTGGGGCCTTATTCGCCTCCAGACCCCAGCTTTTTATAAAAAATGTTCACACTAAATGCGCAATACAGCTTTACCACTCACTAAAAGAATCCTCCTGGCAAAATCCAGGTAACAGGCCTGCCGGGTGGGGGCACCATTTGCAAGTTCCAATGGAACAGCACTGTCCAACAGCCGACAGGCTAGCTCTGCACCTGAGCCCACAGCTTGAGCATGCAAAGCTTGAGGCGGGGTCCTTCTCACCTGGCTCATAGCTGGGAATGCCCTAGCTCTGGGTAGACCTTCAGTCATCAACCATACCAATGGCACCTCAAGTTATAGAATTTAAGACTCAGCGGTGAATGGGTAAGGCTCTCACAAAGGGCAGTCTTTAGTTGCCTAAGTGGTTTCAGAGGCACCCTTCTAAGCTATTCTCCCCCACGACTGCCTCTGTTTCACCTGGTGTGTTTTTAGATCAGTAGGCCTGGTGAGTGCATCAGCAGTCATTGCTGTCTTCCTCCTCCTGACTTGGTTGCCTGCTATTGTAGAGTAGCACTCGCAACCTTTCACAGTGTTCTCGGTAGGGGGATCATGTGAGAGCTTTCCTCCAAATTGGAATATTTTTTACTCCCCCTTAATTGGATTTCCAAATTATAGCAGCAGAGAGGTCACTAAACAAAATATCCCAGGTATGCTGGGAATGTGACCTAGGCCTTGGATCCACAGATATTTCCTCCGCAAAGGTTTCTTTTTTTCACTCCTCCATACCTCAGGTCATAAACATTAGTTAGCTGTAGTTAGTGTTCCCTAGTTCCTTTAGGTAGTTTCTGCTGTTGAACAGAGGTGGATGGTGTTCCTACTTGCCATTTCCTCTCTCCTTAGGAGACCCAGCCAATCATCATGCAAACCATCATCCTCATGCCATTGCGAATCTGTGCATCTTATTGTTTATCAAGTTGTCCATTGCCTATTCTACTTCTCTGCCTCACAGCTACCAATCACTAACGTGCCTTCATACTACTACATTTCTTTTAATTTTTTCTCCTAACCCCAGGAATCACAAAGTATGATTAAACTAATACAGACTACCAACCAAGCGGTACCTTTAAAGGTTAGGCCAAGACATTTAAAAAAAAAAAGAAAAAGGGTTCTTCAGCACTGCTGTGCCAAATCTGGCATCACTTCTAGACTGAATATCTAGGCTGTAATGCTTGGTGAAAGGGTGTACTGTTTTCCACGTAGCTGCTTTGCAGAATTCCGAAAGTGAGATATCCCCTGAGGCTGCTACTGATTCAGATGTACCTCTGGTAGAATGTGCCCTGAGGCACAGGGGATCTTATTTGCCAACTTTACTTTAGCAAAACTGTATGCAGGCCACTATCCAGTGTAAAATGGTTCATTTTGTTGCAGAAAACCCTTACCCACTTCCCCATAATTAAGGAATAGCTGGGTATGATCTGCCCTATGGGCCTCGATTCTGTCAAGACAGTGCCTTAATGCCCTCTTGACATTCAAGCTATGTAGTTTTCATTCAGATGAGCTGGAGTTCTCAGTGATGAAAATTGGCAAGATGACAGTTTGATTCAAAAGGAAATCTGAGACCACTTTAGCAAGAAATTTCCTATTGATCTTCAGTACGACTTTGTCCCTGTAGAAGGAAATGTAACCCATATCTGTGTAGAGGGCTTGATATTTACATATTCTTCTGGCTGAAGTGATGGCCACTAAAAAGTGTTCCATGTGACACTTCAGATTTGCAGTTGCCATGGGCTTGAATGGTGGCTCCATGAGCTTGGCAATACAAATTTTTTTTTTTGTGGCAGGTCCACTGTCCCACATCTGTCCTGGTCATGGCCCTTTGGGGCTTCCACCACCACCCATTGCCACGGCTATCCCCCAGTTACCCCCGGCTTACCCCCCGGAGAGCAGGACCGCAGCAACAGTCCCCTATCTGTGCCGTGGAACTGTAACTAGTAGGGGGATTGTGGCAGTGGTGGCTAATTGAAGCCCCAAGGAGGGCTTCACTCTGATAGTAGAGCTCACCCACCTGCTATTTTTTCCCATTTTCTGTGGAGGCAGGGATGTGCAATGATGTCTGAGTCCACCCTGCCTTCCTGAAGCAGAGCGCTGGCAGCTTGAGTGTCTCCTGGCCCCCGCCAGGAGTCCTCGCTGTGCTGGACATTTATCCACCACCCCCCGGAGGAGGAGAGCTGTCCTTAGGACACTCAATCCTTCTCCCCCTGGCTTGCTCTCCGATGACCCGGGTCCATTCCCGAACCCGAGACACCAGCATTGCAATTGGAAATCCAACCGCCGGTGGGCCAGCTTGGCAATACAAATGTTTATATTCCAGGCTGGGAATGGCTCCCTAAGGGGAGCATGGAGGTGGTTGAGACCCTTAAAGAATTTGAAAAAGACAGGATGAGAGGCCATGGACCTTTCTGTACCAGCTGACACATATGCTGAGACTGCCACAAGGTGCCAAAGATCTAAGGCCCAGTGAGTATAGGTGAGTCAGGTAAGCCAGAAAGATAGAAAGACTAGCACTAGAGGGAACAATGTCCCTTCCTTAGCTCCAAATTAAAAATATCTTCCACTCTGAAGAGTAGGTTTTCTTGGTGGATGGTTCCCTGGGTCCCCTGAGCACTGTCAAAACCTGCTCTGAGAGGTTTAGGCTAGTGAATTCGAGGTTTGTAAGAGCCAGGACTTTAGCCACAGCGTGATGGTCTAAAGCAGTGCTCTGTGTGGTACTCTGCTCTAAAGGTGGTGAAAAGAGATGAGTGAGGCACCAAGGTCCGAATTATTGTGGATAAGATAACCGTTACCCAGACAAGGGGAGGCAGGAGTCGTCCTAGAGATTCAGTGCCCGCAGGGTGTTTATTTTGTACCAGAGGGTAGGGAGACACAGTCACAAGAGGAAGGAGAAGTCATCAAAACAATAGAGCTGTAAACAAGACATATACTTGATCTATGACTGCTAAAATGATTACAACAAGAATAGACTAGAATAGACTAGAGGCCTACTGCCACTCTTATTCTATAATTACTGTACAATTCAATAAGCTTAGGTGAAGATCAGATGACATACATGACTAGAAGAGTATTTGGTTAAGCTATCACTATACACTTCTACCAAAGTCCAGATGTTACATGAGTCCAGAGGTCTGGCGTCTTCGTGTACACCATCGGTCTGCGATAGTCGCTATGAAGGGGAAGCAAATGGAATAATGGATGCTAATGTAATTCTCAGTAGGGACCTTGTCAAGGTCACTGGGTGGTGAGAGGTTTGTTAAACAGATCATGTGTTTCTTCAGCAAAGCCCACTCTCTCCAAGGCTGCCGGAATAAAGAACCAGAGCAACTGCTTCCTGAAATAACCCACTGATGGGCTGTTGGATTCCCAACTGAAAACAAAGGGTTCCTCAGCCAAAACTCACTTCCAGGGCTACCAAGGAATGGGGATCAAGAGAGATCAGGACCTGCGTGGTGACTAATCCAATCGAGGATTTCCATGACCTGACTGATGCTGCAGCACTCCAAGAGCCAGCTAAACTCTGAAGGATCTCCGACAGGACCAGGAACCAGAAGAACCTGAAGAGATGATGGTTGATTCTGCAATCTTATCATCAGAGACTAGAACAAAAACTAAAAAACGTCGGACGCCTCCCGTACTGGGCTTCAACGGACTCGACTTCTGGTGAATGATCAGGGGTGCAGACCAGGTTTTTCCAGGATAAGCACACTCTTCTGAGGAGGGTGACTGACTTAGGAACATCTGGAACAGGAACCATACAAAACGACACTGGCATGGCTGTCGTGATGCGCTTCGGCGGACGTACCTTTGAGCTAAGAAAACAAGAAATGGCGGAGACGACTTGTACGACTGGCGACGGACTCGACTTCAGCGAATGACACAGTCTGAGGAGGTGAGCTGATGGACGATGTGAAGAATGCTGAGAAGACATCCTCTTCTGGGTAGAGACTGATTCTGAGTACAGAGGATTACAGACCACACTATGGGACTGCAGTGTGGTAGAAGATTGAGACTGGCCCCATACACTAGTAACAATACAGCTGAAAGATGCACCTTCGTGCAATGCCAAGGGGACTGCAGAATGTCCCAATGATTTGCCGAGGAAAGGCAAATTATAAATTTCTGGGTAATTGCTACAGGTGGGACAATTGTTCAGGTGCTTAGAGCAATAGTTCAGATGCTTCGAACAATAGTTCAGATACTTAGAGCAATAGTTCGGATGCTTGGGGCAATAGTTTGGATGCTTTGAACAGTAGTTCAGATAACCAGGGGCAATAGTTCAGATACTCAGGGGCAATAGTTCAGATAACCAGGGGCAAATAACCACAATCCATATACGATAAAGTCTTGGTGCTTCTTAGCAAGTTCACAATCTTTCGAATACTTCAGTAATCACAGTTGTATAAACAGTACAGTTGTTACAGTGGCTTCACAGTATTTGTGAACTGAGCACCCTTGGATGGACCCCTTTTCCTAAATGTAGGGTCTTCTTGAATAGGATCTGGCTACCCCTGAACATTTTGCAAAGGATGCCCTATCTCCTATACTGAGGGTACCACTTGCCTTGGGTTGATTGCCGAGAACACCAAAGGCCTAAATACCTTATTTAATATGGGGCCTATATGCCTCACTTACTGTCGCTAGGCTGGATTGCTCTAATTCGCTAGGCCGGGGCTGCCCTTAGTACTGCTAGGCTGGCTTGCCCTAATCCGCTAGGCCGGGGTTACCCTTAGTACACTAGGCTGGCTTGCCCTAATCCGGTAGGCCATGGTTACCTTTAGTACCATTAGGCTGGGTTGCCCTAATCTGCTAGGCCAGGGTTACCCTTAGCACCACTATGCTGGGTTGCCTTATTACACTGGGCCGGGGCCTCCCTGGAACCTTGCTTTACCTCGGGCCTAGTGCCCTAAATTTACCTTGGGCCTGATGCCCTACAATTACCTCAGGCCTGTCGCCCTAAATACAGTGGGCCTAGTGCCCTTCGAAATGGGCCTGGTACCCTCTTTACTGTGGGCCTGGAAGCCCTCCCAATACCACAGGCCTTGTGCCCTTCAAAATACCGGGCCTAGTAGATCTTATTAAATCATGGTCCTGATAGCCCTTCCTTCACTGGGCCTGGTAGCCCACTTAAACTGTGGGCCAAATGTCCTACTTTACTTTTGGGCCTGAATTACCCTTTTAATTGAATGGCCCCTTTAAATCTGCAGCTGTCTGAGAGCTGCTGTCACTAGTACTGTTGGGTTGCCACCCTAAATCCCTCTCCCTTATTAATATTCATAGGCTGCTATACTTTTTTTTTCCCCAATTGTTTAACCAGGTGAGACACACTAAGCTGAAAGCTTGTTTACAGGTGCAACCTGGGAGCACAGGGAAGTTAAGTGACTTGCTCAGGGTCACACAGTATGCAAGTGGGGGCTATGGGATTCAAACCCAGATCTCCAGATTTGGAGCTCAGAGCCTTAAACCACTGCACTATACTGCCTCCCTGGCCTCGCTTTCTGGTCCCTCCTTTGGGAGTCGCTACCTCCGCCTCCCCTCTGAATAATTAATTCAGGGTCCTAGTGACCCGATGCCCCTGCGGTGCTTGGCCGCCTTTCTTCGTGCCTCCTGTGTGCTATTAAATAAAAAAGTCTCCCTGTAATGGACAGTCAGCATACTTCAAGTGCTGCCGCCGACTCGTCACTCTGTCATCCGCTGGAGGGTTGCTACGATCTCTGGGAGGCGGGAGGTATGCTGGCAGTGGAAAGAAGTTTGGCAGGCAGCTGGGGGAAAACCTAGGGGGCCTCGGAGGGCCAACAGGAACTCGGGCGCGATGTGGCTGGCAGAGCTGCTGACGGGGGAACGAAATAAACTTAAAAAATACTTGGGGGGGCTAAAATAATAAAATGATGGGACTACACAGCCCAATGTGCAGCAAACGGCTGATTTCTTTCTTTTTTTTTTATTTTTAGGTGACCCGCTGGACTTGACCGCACACCAACAGGAGCACAAAAAAGAACAGGGATCTTCGCTGGCTGGAGGAGGCACCAGGCAGAGCCAACGGGATGGCTTCAACCACACCAAGGTAAGCCCAGTCTCTATTGCTCTCCATAGGTCCTACCACTCCACAGTCCAGCATGACAACACCCACTAACTGACAAAACCCTGTTTCAAAAAGCACTCGGGGTTCGGATTCTCGAACCCCGAGCTTGCGCCACACAAATGCCAGGGACTTGCAAAGGTACAACACGCTGGCTAGAGGCAGTGAACCTGGTGCGTGGGTGCTCATTCTCCTGCTGCCTGCTCTGGGATGGGGGTGGAATGGAGCAGGCAGGCAGTGGGGAGGATAAAACATTTATTTATATTTACTAAAAAGCCCTGCCTAATGCTTTGCTAGGGCACAACCAGAGGGACCCCCCTGTGAATCTGAAAACCCCCTAAAACTTTCTTTTGATTACTGGGATGCCCCAACTCTGGGTCGTTACAAGAGCGACCTGAAGTTGGGGTACAGAGCTCTGCCCTGGGAGAATATCAGTAGGTTGTGCCTCTGAGGCAGGTGAATTGGGGGTGAGATTGACAGAGTTAACAGGAGAGAGTACCATGACTGCCTCGCCTAGCCTGGTGTCCCTAAGTTCATAGTTGCTGGCTGTGACTCAAGCATCACCAGGGTCCTCAGCAACATGGTGAAGGGAGGAAAGGCATACAGAAATCTTGCTGACCAATTCAGTGCAAGTGGTTCCATTGGGACTGTTCCTCTGCCAGCAGGCATGCAAAAAAAACTAACAGATGGTGATTATTTGTGGAGGCAAAGTGATCTATCCCTGGTGTGCCACACCTTCTGAATATTGTCTGTAGCAATTGAGGATTCAGTGTCCATTCACGATGATTCTGGCTGATTCTACTGAGAGAGCCTACCAAGATTTGGCCCTTTCCTGGAAGCAGATAGGTACACCTGTTGGGAGTAGGCCAGACTATAATGCTTCATTGCTTCTGTGCACAGTGGGGTGTATCTGGTTCCTCCTTGTTTGTTGACGTAGTATATGGTGGTTGTGTTGTCTGTTCTGACCTGTACCATCTTGTTTTTTCAAGTCAGGAGCAAAATGCCTGAAAAACCAAGTACACTGCCCTGATGTATAACAGGTTAATGTGCAGAAGTAATTCCTAAGGGGACCATGTTCCACTGACTGTTAGGTCTAGCATGTGTGCCCCCACATCCACTCTAGCAAGGAGGCATCCACTGTAAGCACTACTGAGGGTTACTCTTTAAGGAAGGGAATTCCTTCCCTGAGGTTTTCTCTGTCCAACCACCATTGCAAGACCTTTGGGTTGGTGGGTGTGACTGACACTAATTTGGCTAGGGCATCCATTTTCTGAAACCAGTGAGTTTGTAATTGGAACTGTATGTCTCTCATCTGAAACACACTGATACTGGAACAACTGCTGTGGCAGCTGCCAAGTGGCCCAGCGGGCATAGGCACTCTCTTTCTGGCCTGGACCAGTTTAGCTAGAATGATCCTGCAACTACCTTCAGGAGATTGTTCACCTTGTCTTGAGGGACAAATGTCCTGCCTTGGCCAGTGTCCAACTCTGCTCAAATGAAGTTCAGGAGCTGAACTGGTTCTTGCTGGGACTTCTGTAAGTTTATTAGGAATCCCAGAGAATCTGATGTGCTACTGGTTCAGGCCAGAGCGCCTCTGGTCTGCTGCGGGGACTGACCTATGACTAGCTTGTCATGCAGATATGGGAAGACAGTCACTACCTGCCTTCTTAAGTGTGCCACTACCACCACCACATAGTTTATGAATGCTCTGGGGCATTGGGGTTAAGCCTAATGGCATTACTGCAAGCTGCTAATGATCTGAGGGCAGTCTGAACCTCAGGTATTTTATGTGACTTGATGCATCTTTCAGATCTAAGAATGCTAACAGGTCCCTTTTTACAGTTTGAGCATGATCATGGACAGAGTCACCATCCTGAATTTTGGTTTTAGTATATGTTCGTTTAGGAGTCACAGATCCACAATGAGCCACAAGTCCCCATTTTTTCTTCTGAGTAAGGAAATATCTTGAGTAGACGTCCTTTCCCCTCTGCAGCAAGGGTACAGATTCTAGTGCTTTGATAGCCAACAGGTTTGCCAACTCTGATTCCAACAGGATCTTGTCTGCAGAAGTAGCTGGAGCAAACTTTTGTCTCTTATCTTGTATAATGACTTGAAGCTGAGAGACAATCCTTGACTCACCGCCTCCAAGACCCACTTGCTTGTGGTGATGTTATACCAAGCTTAGTGGCTGCGAGCCAATCTGCCACCTGTTGGCAAGGGGGAGATGACCTGTACCAGCCTATCAGGGATTCTGCTTTGGCAGGGACTGTGCTTAAGGTACCTGTGCTGACTTCTCCATGAATCTTCTGCCTATACCTCCAAAGTACCCTCTGGACTGCTGGTAGTCAGGCATTGCTTGAGCCTGGGAAAAAGGCCTGGGGAATGAGCCCAAACCCCTACCTCCCCTGTACTAGGACATGTAAGAAGAAGGTTTTTCCTTGACAGAATTGCTTCTATAGGTGGTCTTATACTTCACCTTTTTCATATAGGCTTCTGTTTTGTCTCCAGAAAGAGAATCACCCTCACAAGAGAAATACATTGCTTTGGTGTCTGTATCTTAGGTCACATTTGTGTTTTTTATGTTGGCTCACGCTAGCGTGGCCAACATCTTGTGGCAGTAGAAGATTTGCAGGTGCGGTCACTGTTGGGTGAATGCAAGGCATGCATCAGAAAGTGCGCCCCTCATTCTCCAATCAACCAGCAGCAGGCACTGACCTCACGCATCCCTAATGTGGCCACCGGATTTAAGAAAAGGCCCATTGCAATAACAGCGAAGCTCTCATGCAGCGGGATCACAACAAGCCTCCCTATGTGCAGGCAACATGGTGGCAGTGATTGCCGCCACCGCCTGTCACAATGCCAATGGGGAAGCCCACTCCCCATTGGCAAAATGACCCCCCTTCTATTTAAAATGTATGCCAAGATGGTGCCCAATCTCCCTTGTCATCATGCGCCCCCCCAACAGTTTTTCTTCTTCTTTGTTGGAACCAGATTACTAGCCGGTTGCACATGCCTTTTAGTCTTACCAGAACCTGTATTTTCTGTGGATTTTGGATCCACTGCTTTGTCGGTTCTTTTTTATCTTTCATAGAGGAGGGTAGTATCTTTCAGAAAAAGAGATGTGCAAGAACAAGGAGGCACAATTTGAAGATAGAGGGGGGACAGCTCAGAGGTAAAGTGAAGAAGTATTTTTTCACTGACAGGGTTGTGGATACATGGAACAGCCTTCCTGAGGAGTTAGTGGAGTCAAAAACAGAGGGGGAATTCAGGAATGCAGGGGACAGATATAAGGCAATTCTAGTGGGGGTAGGAGGAAGTAGGCTGTTGGTTAACTAGGATCTGTAGTTTATCCATTAGGTAGGGAAATGGGCAGACTTGGTGGGCCAAGGGTCCTTATCTGCCATCAAATTCTATGTTTCTATGAGGAGGTAGATGGACATCAGAAGAAGTTGTAGGAGTTGCCATTTCTTCTAATTTCTGAGCAATTTTTATGTTGATTGCTCACATGCGCAAGAAACATGTTGCAGCAGCTTGCTGCAGAAGCAGGTTGTGGAGGTGTGGCACTGTTGTGGCCATTGCCCCCAGTGCCTTTTGAGTCTTGGCCTACTTTCCCCAATGGGGGTGGCATGCTGCTGCTGACACTAGTTCAGCCAGTATGCCACCACCTTAAAATGTTTTAGCCGCTGCAATCAGAGGCTGACAAGTCAGTGCAGCGTCAGCCATTTTGTTGCAATGAGGGAGCGACCCATCATTGCAGGGCGGTCCCCATGCCCCCAACCCAGATTGCCAATGGGGAGCCCAGTCCCTGTTGGCATAATTTCCCCAACCCACATTTCTGCTGTATATTGAGGGGGTGCCCAATCCCCCTCTGCATCATGCGCCCCCATCTTTGTTTGCCGGTGGGGTGCCCAATCCCCACCGGCTTCAGTCCTCCCTTCCTGACTGAATTTGCTGAAGGGGGAGCCCACTCCCCATTAGCATAATGTATACCCCCCACCAATTCAGTCCTTCCTTACCGACTGAGTTTGCCAAAAGGGGAGCCCACTCCCCATCAGCATAATGTATACCCCCCCACAATGTGTAGTCTGCTGAGGGGGGTGCCCATTCCCCCCCTCGGCTTGTCCACCACCCCTGTAAGTGCCGACAGGGGTGCCCAAACCCCTGTCTGCTACAGCCCCCCCAAAAGAATCACTCAGGTGGCATGCTGGGAGCCCACCCCAGTGTGCCAAATGTCCCTGTAAAAAGAAAAAACGTCCCACAATTTTTTTACCCCTGTACTGGAAAATGGTCCCTCGTCGAGTCTAGCAGCTCCTCCCAACCCGCCTCCCACCTTCTGCACACCCTGCCTCCCACACCCCCTCACCATCCTCATACTTCCTCGAGTCTGGCACGACGTTATTCGTGGACCGGGAACACGCCTGCACTCTCCAAAGCTAACCACGAACTGAGAAAATGCCAGTAAGCTGTATAATGCCATAAATAGGATTTTTTTCAACTTTGGTGCATATCTCGGGCATTTTTTTGAATTTTGGCACAAAATTTTCAACATGGGGTTTTTGGGACCCCTCCTCATGAATTCAGCCACTGTCATGACATTATTGGGTTCTGAAAGGTGATTTCGCAGTCACTGCGTGGAATCATCTTTCAGGACTGATTAAAGAAATGACAGTGCCGGTGTTCATGAGGTGGTCTCTTAAAAAGTCTATGTTGCAAATTTGGTGGAAAGAATCCGATAAAAATGACTTTTACAAGCGTGCATTGCGCAGTTGCTACACACGCTCGTAACTTCATGAATTTGCAATATTTTCACTCCAGATTTTCAACATTGGTATTTTCCACCTCCTTATGAACAGTACAGCAGTCATTTTCGTTCACTTGCGGCGCATGCGCGAGGCATTTGGAAGAGTAGCACACTTTGAGTGTGCCTCTCCCATCAATGCACTGCTCCCTTGAGCAGGCGTAGGCGATCCTGCACCAATGGGTGCAGGAGCTCTGTATGACAGTGGTGTTCCTCTGCTTCAAAGGAAAGTACCGCTGCCATACCAGGCACCGCTATCGCGTCCCCCTCGCATCACCGCGCTCCCCGGCGCGTCATGCGCCCCCCAAAGCTTTGGTACCACGCTGGGAGCCCACCCCAGTGTGGCAAGCGTTGTTGCCGATGGGGTGCCCAATCCCCTATCAAACCCCCTACCAAGCCATCCTGCTGCCATGCTGAGAGCCCACCCCAGCGTGGAAGCGTTCCCTTTGTTTTGCCGGCGGTGCCCAATCCCCATTGGCTCCTCGGCCCCATGTAGTTTGCCGATGGGGGTGCCCAATCCCCGTCGGCTCTCGCCCTCCCAGCCATCTTCTGCCATGCTGGGAGCCCACTCGCGTGGCAAACGTCCCACATCATCGTGTTTTGTTTTAAAACCTGTAAATAAAAAGCGGTCCCATAGCGGCCTCTCCAGCCCCTCCCACAACCTGCACCCACCCAATGTGCACCCAGCCTCCCCACCCCTCACCCCATACTTACCTCCGGACTCCGGCGCAATGATCTTGGTGGCCGGGAACATGTCTGCACTCTTCAAAGCGACCCTTGGGTGAGGAAATGCCGGTAAGTCATTTTTGGAATTTTGCACCAAATTTTCAACATGGGGTTTTGGGACCTTCTCATGAATGATGTCACAGTCATGGCATTATTCGGCCGAAGGGTGATTTCAGGCATTGCGCAGTCACTGCACAAAATCACCCTTTGGGCTTGAATGATGCCATCGACGGTATCGAGAATAAACTGGGTGGTCTCAATCAAACTGATACTGGCGTGCATGCGCGGTTCCTATGCAGGCCACGTAAGTTCCCGAATTTTCAATATTTTCACTCCAGATTGCCATTTTATCACACCTTCTTATGAGTTGTACAGCTGTCATTTTTCACATGTCACCCAAAACGTGTTTCCGCACATGTAGCGCACAATGGCGCAGTCGGTGTGCGAAATCAATGTATGGAACACATTAAGAAAATCACAGTGGCACTGTTCATGAGCAGAGGTCTTAAAATGGCTTTGTTGAAAATTTGGTGAAAAAATTCCTAAAAATTACTGTTTTTAGGCGTGCATTGCGCAGTTCCTACGCACGCTTGTGCGTTTGTGAATTTTCAATATTTGCACTTCAGATTTTCAACATTGCCATTTTACCACACCTCCTCATGAGCAGTATAGCTGTCATTTTTCACATCCTGTCCAAAATGTGTTTCTGCCCATGTAGCGCACAATGGCGCAGTCGGTGTGCGAACTCAATGTATGGGACACATTAAAAAAATCACAGTGACACTGATCATGAGCAGAGGTCTTAAAATGGCTGTGCTGCAAATTTGGTGAAAAAATTCCTAAAAATGACTGTTTTACAAGTCTGCATTACGCAGTTCCTACGCACTCTCGTAAGTTTGCGAATTTTCAATATTTTCACTCCAGATTTTCAACATTGCCATTTTACCACACCTCCTTATGAGCACTGCAGCTGTCATTTTTCACATCTTGCCCAAAACATGTTTCCGCCCATGTAGCGAACAATGGCACAGTCGGTGTGCAAACTCAGTGTATGGGACACATTAAGAAAATCACAGTGTCACTGTTCATGAGCAGAGATCTTAAAATGGCTATGTTGAAAATTTGGTGAAAAAATTCCTACAAATAACTGTTTTACGAGCGTGCATTGTGCAGTTCCTACGTACGCTCGTAAGTTTGCGATTTCCAATATTTTCACTCCAGATTTTCAACATTGCCATTTTACCACACCTCCTTATGAGCAGTAAAGCTGTCATTTTTCACATCCTACCCAAAACGTCTTTCCGCCCATGTAGTGCCCAATGGCGCAGTTGGTGTGCGAAATCAATGTATGGGACACAGTAAGAAAATCACAGTGACACTGTTCATTAGCAGAGGTTTTAAAATGGCAATGTTGAAAATCTGGTGACAAAATTCCTAGAAATGACTGTTTTATGAGTGTTCATTGTGCAGTTCCTATGCACGCTTGTAAGTTTGCGAATTTTCAATATTTTCACTCCACATTTTCAACATTGCCATTTTACCACACCTCCTTATGAGCACTGCAGCTGTCATTTTTCACATCTTGCCCAAAACGTGTTTCCGCCCATGTAGCGCACAATGGCACAGTCGCTGTGTGAACTCAGTGTATGGGACACATTAAGAAAATCACACTGTCACTGTTCATGAGCAGAGATCTTAAAATGGCTATGTTGAAAATTTGGTGAACAAATTCCTAAAAATAACTGTTTTCGAGCATGCATTGTGCAGTTCTTACACATGCTCGTAAGTTTGCGAATTTATAATATTTTCACTCCAGATTTTCAACATTGCCATTTTACCACACCCCCTTATGAGCAGTACAGTTGTCATTTTTCACATCCTGCCCAAAACGTGTTTCCGCCCATGTAGTGCACAATGGAGCAGTCGGTGTGCAAAATCAATGTATGGCACACAGTAAGATAATCACAGTGACACTGTTCATTAGCAGAGGTTTTAAAATGCCAATGTTGACAATTTGGTGAAAAAATTCCAAACAATGACTGTTTTACGGGCGTGCATTGCACAGTTCCCACACACGCTCCTAGGTTTGCAAATTTTCAATTTTTCCACTCCAGATTTTTAACATTGCCATTTTACCACACTTCCTTATGAGCAGTACAGCTGTCATTTTTCACATCCTGCCCAAAATGTGTTTCCGCCTATGTAGCTTACAATGGGGGTAACAAAACGGTCATGCTGACAATTTATTGTGCAAATTCCAGCAATCGCACAGGGCATTAGGGTAAAGCACCATACATGCCAAACACCACTGCAAATATCTGCAAGTGAACGTTCGGCATTGACAAATGCTTGTTTATATCCTGGCCAAAATGTGTTTTCGCACTTTTGGCGCAGAATAGCGCGGTCTCAGTGGAAATCAGTTTTCTGGATAGACTGAGAAAATGACAGTGACACTGTTCATGAGCAGAGGTCCTAAAATGCCTATGTTGAAAATGTGGTGATGAAAGTCCATAAAATGACTGTGTTACAACTGTGCATTGTGCATTTTCCACGCACCCTTGTAACTTTGCAAATTTGTAATATTTTCACCCCAGATTTTCAACACTGGCATTTTTTCACACCTCCTTATGAACAGTACAGCTGTCATTTTTCACATCCTGGCCAAAATGTGTTTTTGTGCTTCCAGCGCAGAATAGCGCAGTTTCTTTGGGAAATCAGTGTTTGGGACAGATTAAGTTCAAGCAAGTGAGAGGGGGGAGTGACCAAGCTCAACTGAACTCTATTGGGACTGCTGCAGATTTCTTTGTGGCCAGAGAAAGGTGCCAATGCAGGCAGGAGCCCAGTACAAAAGGGCAGCCTGGAGCGCCAGGAGAAACAGAACTAGCGAATAAGGGAGGGGGAGTGAGCAAGCTCAACAGAGCTCATTTGGGATTGCTGCAGATTTCTTTGTGGGCAAAAAAAGGCACCAATGCAGGCAGGGGTCCAGTACAAAAGGGCAGCCTGCAGTAGCAGGAGAAACAGAACCAGCGAGTGAGAGAGGGAGAGTGAGTGAGCTCAACGTGGCTCTGTCGGGACTGCTGCGGATTTCATTGTGGGCAGAAAAAGGCGCCAATGCAGGCTGGAACCCAGTACAAAAGGGCAGACTGTAACCCCAGGAGAAACAGAATGAGCGAGTGAGAGGGAGGAGTGAGCGAACTCAACCAAGCTCTATCAGGACTGCTGCAGATTTCTTTGTGGGCAGAAAAAGGTGCCAATGGAGGCAGAAGCCCAGTACAAAACAGCAGCCTGCAGCTCCAGGAGAAACAGAACGAGCGACAAAGGGAGGGGGGAGTGAACAAGCTCAATGGAGCTCTGTCAGAACAGCTGTGAACTTCTTTGTTGGCAGGAAAAGGTGCCAACACAGGCAGGAGCCCAGTACAAAAGGGAAGCCTGCAGTGCTGGGAGAAACAGAATGAGCAGAGTGAGAGAGGGGGAGTGAGTGAGCTCAACAAAGTTGTGTCAGGACTGCTGCAGATTTCCTTGTGGGCAGAAAAAGGTACCAATGCAAGCAGGAGTCCAGTACAAAACAGCAGCCTGCAGCCTTGGGAGAAACAGAACAAGCGAGTGAGAGAGGGGGAGTGAATGAGCTCAATAGAGCTCTGCCAGGACTTTACAGTTGCCGACCCTCCCACCCAGTGTCTTCTGTGGTCCTATATTACAGCATGGTCTCTGGAGTGGAGACAAAGCAGTGATTGGATACTTTTTTGCCTCGTGCTTCAACCACCCCAGGAGTGATGTTATTACATGATAACACACACCTTGGAGTGCCTTATTGTAATTATACAATGGCTCAATGTTATAGAAAACAAAAATAAAAATAAAAATGTTTTTAGTAGATTTTTAGTGAGGCAGTATATCTTTGTTTCTGAAAAAAACAAAAAAAGCTTTGTAAAATCCACTCAGTGATATTATTGTGTAATATCATCACTGTCTCAGGCACACAAAGACCAATCAGAGTCCAGGAAATGTTCTTGCCACTGTATAATACAGCAGTCATTACAGTATAGCTCAGTACTTAGCCCAGTTAGAGAAAGAAACAGAACAACTAAATCTGTATTATACAATGGCAAGAAAAAATCCTGGACTCTGATTGATCAGTCTAGGGTTGGACCCGTGATGTTATCCCAGTACAACATCACGGGTCTAGTCAGCCTCACTGTGAACCTGCAGAGGAGATTTTGTTAATGGAGCTTTTGATCAATTGTTTCATCTTCTCTTAAAAAACAAAAATATTTTTCCACACAAAAACATCTTTAAAATTATTTTTTTATTCTGTATAACAACGAGCCATCATATAATAGCAATAATGCCATCCAAGGTGTGTGTTGTTTGCGATAATGTCACGCCTCAGTTGTTGGACGCACTCGGCCTGCGGCCTCGTGCCCAACCACCTGAGGCGTGACGTTATCCCAGCATGACACGCACCCTGGAGGGCATTATTGCTTAAATAATACATATTTTTTTGTTCTGTTTATTTCTCTAACTGAGCTGAGTAATTCTTGGAGTGCAACAGGATTTCTAACTGGGCTAAGTGAAACTATATGAGAACCAAGAACAAAAAGTATGGTAGCTGAGGGGTGAAAAACAGAAAGGAGGCTTTAGGATCGCTACAGTAATACAGTATCTAACGGATGAGATTTGAGACTGAATTTCCCCGGTCGGCAAGGTGTCAGTAGGGGGACTAGTGTGGGGGGCCAGAAATTTGAGTAAATAGGGGCCTAACAGTTGTAGTAGGGTACAGAACCTGGGAGTAAGAGCCTGTAACGTAAGATGGGGGCCTAAATGAGGCAGGTGCCACATGTCAATAGAGCAGGCATCTTTGGAAGGGTGGAGGGGTGTACAGAGTGTGGGTCTGCCATGATCCTGGACTGGGTTTGGAGGATGGGGGGGTGTATGGTCTGTAGATGACTGGCTAGTTTGGGGGAGGAACTGTGGAAGTTAGGGAGGAGTATAAGTGGCAGGGCAGGTAAGTATGGTAGGCATCCTGAGAGGAGGAATACGGGATGGCAAAGGGGGACGGGGGAAGAATAACTAGGAACTGAAACCGATGCTAGTATCAGAGGCACTAGCAGAAAAGCGAGAAGAAGGGAGGGGGTGCCCGAGGCGAGGGCAGGAGGCCTCCTGATGGGGGAAGAAGAGACCACGAGGAGTACCAGGGGAGAGAGCAGATGGCTGCAGGTAGGGAGGGACCAAGGGTGCCATGGAGGGGAACAAGTAGAAGGGGGCAACCGATAGGAGAATAGATGTAGGACAGGTATTGAGTAAGAATAGATTCAAACCTCTGCTATGGGACAGAGAGGAGGAGCAGGAACATAATGAAGGAGGCAGCACAAGCAAGGCATGAGAAGGATGGCAACAGCTAGGGGAAGAGACAGCGATGACAAAAGTGTAGAAGGGGGCTAGTAAGGAAGGAGGGGTGGTGACTGGAGGAGAGAAGGCTACGGGAAGGCTGAAGGATGGGAGGGGCATCACTATTGGGGTAGAAGGGAATGGGGGCTCTAAATTGACAACAGTGGGGATAGGAGAGGGGTTGGAAATCAGCAGGGAAGGAGGGGAGGTCGACATGGGAAGCCCAGTAGAAAGTAGTCAGGCTATTAAGAGGTTCGATGGGTATGATAGGAATAAGGCAGAGAAAGGGTGAAGCGAAAGTAGGGGTACAGATACAGAAGTAACAGAAGGAGCAGTTGGTGGGGTAAGGGACAGGGAAGAATGAATACTAGAGTGGTGGAAGGGCATTAGAAGGAAAGGGGTAAGGGTGGGGGGTACTCATCCTGGGGATTCTATATTGAAATGGGTGAGATGGGAGGAAGGGGGAAGGTACAGCCATATTTGGGTTGAAGCTGTTCCCAGGTTGAGTGCAGGAAGGGCAGGGCAGGCACTGCTCAAGCGTGCAGTGAGTGGGAAGAAGAAACCTCATTTACTGTTGCATGTGGGTACAAATGACTTGGGGGGGTACACTGTGGAAATAGTGAGGGCGAGGTTTGAGTAGTTGGGTAGTTGGGCAGGCAGTGTGAGGGGGTGGGGAAGTCAGTGGCATTCTTGGAGGTACTGCTGGTACCATGTGCAAGCATGGGGAGGAAGGGTAGGCTTGAGGAGTTCGAGTGGCTGAGGGATTGGTGCCACATGAAACATTATGGGTTACTGACTAACTGGGGTAGGGACTGGGGGGAATAGTGACTTGTACATAAGGGACAGGGTACACTGGAGCTGGAAGGGGAGGGGAATATTAAAGGCATTACTGCTGGGCCACTAGCGCTGAGGGTTGAGGCACTGGATGCCACACCTCGAGCTATGCTGGCAACCCAAGTTCGGACACAAGCCCAGGCCACCAGGGGTTGGCAAGGGAGGGATAGGATTGAGCATCCGGATGACTGCTCTCCTATTCCAGGGCGGGATCTAGGGATCCACCCCTCTCTAGCAGCCCCTGGTGATGACCATGGGCACTACTAGAGTGATGTAGTAAAGGATGGCAGAGTGTGGCGGACATTGGCATGCTGTGCCTAAGCGTCATTGCATGCCCACACTTCGCAAAGGGGAGAAAAGTGGAAATGAGCTACGGTCAGGCAGCATGAGCTTCCGACCCCCCTGCCCACCCTGAATGGCACCTCCTCAACTGGATCCTGCTCCATTGGGTCAACCTGGGAAGCTTCTCACCACCCCACTATGGGGATAATCCATGGAGGTGAGCAGGTCGGCCTGATGTTGGGGGCAGGGCTATGGGGGTCGGTCGGGATGACCAAGCCGACTTTAGCCCAGAGAGAAAATATGTTAAAAGAAAAAAAGGCAGGATTAGAGGGGTTTATCTCTACTAAGGTGGATTTAAACAAATGGAGGGGGGTGGTAGCCAAAAGGCTAAGGTTGGTAGAAAGGTCTGGACAGGGGAGCCTGATGAGGTCACACCCCTAGATATAGGTAAAGGTGGAGGCGTAGTAATCCTGGAAGGGGGCAGACAGAGTGGTCTGAGTGTAATACAGAAGGCACCACCACCCGGTAAGAATAAGGAGGAGAAAGGCTGTGGACTACCGGGAGTAGGGACACAGGCCAAGGAGGAGGAGGAGAAGAGGGGTATGGGTGCAAGATGGTCTGACTAAATGGAAAGAGAACTGGTTACAGGAGAGGGTGCAGGGGGTGGTGGTGGTGGGGTAGCTCTCGGCACCCAGAGCAGTGTCATGCGGGATGCTGCAGGGCTCAGTGCTTGGCCCAATGCTATATGGGCTCTTCATCTCCGATATAGCAAACGGAGTGGGGAGCAGGATTTGTCTGTTCACACATTATACCAAATCAAAAGCAAATAGTTATAGTAGCAGAGCACCCCCCCCCACTCACACACACACTCCCAAACAATTTGCTTAAATGCCTGCAATTCATTCAAATCAATTCCATTTTCTTACACACTAGGGGTTCAATGCCAAGTGTAAAATCATGTACCTAGGGCATAGGAACCCCGATGCTGGGTACAGGATGGGGAGAGGTACTGATACTCACTAGACATGAAAGGGTCCTTGAGGTTATTATATCAGAGGACCTCAAGATGGCAGCACAGTGTGACAAGGCTATGGGCAGGGCAAATCAGATTCTGGGGTGCAAAAGGAGTGGAATCTCCAGTAGGAGGAGGAGGAGGAGGAGCAGGAGGAGGAGGGATGTTGTGCTGCCATTGTATCACTCCCAGCTGGAGTACTGTGTCCAGTTTGAGTCCACACTTCAAAAAGGACATAAGGTGGTGGTTTTCCAGAGGAGGGCAACTAAAATAGTTCAGAATTTTCACAGGAAACCCTACAAGAAAAGGCTGAAGAATCTCAACATGTACACTCTGGAAGAGAGGAGGGTGAGAGATGACATGATCAAGACCTACAAAGTAACTCACAGGGGTAAAGAGGGCACAGTTGGGGAGTTTTCTTCAAATGAGGATGAGCACCCAAACCAAGGGAAATACAATGAAGCTGAGGGGGGCATTCAGAGTAGATGTGAAGAAATATTTCTTTACTGAAAGGGTGGTAGATGCCTTGAACAGACTGCCAGGCTAAGTGGTGGAAGCTAAAATAGTAGGGGGCATGAAGCATGCATGGGATAAATATATGAGTATATTAGAAAAAGAGTATGGAGGTGTCAGCAGAGATCACTAGGGCTATGGAAGTGGAGTAGGTTCAAGTTAATTGCAGGAAAAATCCATTAAGCAAGCTCATTCACAAGGGGGTCCTGATGAATGCAGGCAGAATGAGACATGCAGTAGCATATACAGGCAGGAGTTACAAGTAGGTAGAGAAGACTTGGGCAGACTGTGTGGGCTGAGCGGTCCTTTTCTGCTGACAAATTCTATATTTTTATGGCACCAAGTGTTAATTCAGGTGCAGTGTTTATCTAAAGTTGGGCCTACCATACATCCAGATGTAAGGTACAGTAAATTGCCAAATTAGATTCAGCCCCTTTACAGCACAATAAACAGAACCCCAGTGCTTTGAGAAGCCTTTACTCTTCATAAGGCTGCTTAAAGAGCTGGGGTTCTGCTTGCAGGGTCCACACTAGTATGCTGATCTTAAAACTGATGCAGTATCTGAATGAGTACTTGATTCTTGCTCACTCCATTTCATCCCCACTTTGAAACCTGCTTGTCCTGAGCTAGTTTTGGACTGGCAGCACCTCGCCTGTGTTGGAAGATGATCAATAAGCGGCACTGAAAGACATCAAACTTCACAGACTGAAGGCAGCTGCTCACAGACAGACATAAGGCAATTCTACTGGGGGATTGGAGCAAGTAAGCTGTTTAACTAGAATCTGCAGCTTATCCATCAGGTAAGGAAATGGGCAGACTAGGTGGGCCAAGCGGTCCTTATCTACCATCAAATTCTATGTTTCTCACCCACCATCTTGGCAAGAAGAAGGTTGCAGCTGTGGCCACTGATGACTGTTGGGGTGTGGGGATAGGGGGACCAAAGAGGACAGACATAAGGAGATAAAATCATAATAAAAAGTGTGAGACCTTCACCAGCTTTCCAAAATACTTACCAGTAAAAGAACACTCTGAAGTTTTTCAAATGGCAACACAATCTGGTGAGCTCTCTGTCTGCTATCTGACACCAGGCATCAACCAGCATAAAACTGCCTAAAGAAGGCAGTGTGGTCTTGTGGCTACTGAAACACTGGAGATTACAGATTTATAAGAACAAAACAATATCACACAGAAGCTGGCACATATGTCTATAGCAGCTGTCTCCTGCTTCTCAGCAGTTATATTTATACCCTTGAAGTACTTGAATGTTTATATCATATCCCCTCTTTCCCTCCTCTCTTCCAGTGAGTACATATTGAGGTCCCTTAATTTCTCCTCATAAGTCTTGTGTTGCAAGCTCTGTACCATCTCATTCGCCTTTCTCTGGACCATCTCCAGCCTGTTACTATCCTTACGAAAGTGCGACCTCCAGAACTGCACACAGTACTCCATGTGAAGCCTGACCATGGTTTTATATAATGGCATCACTACTTCCCTCCTTATGCTGGTGATACCCCTGCCTATGCACCTCAACATGTCACTGGCCCTCCCAGCTACCTTACCACTCTGACATTTTCAGGTCATCTGAAATAAGAACCCCCAGGTCCCTTTCCTTCTTTGTGACTGTCAGCGACTCCCCTTCCCATACTGTACCTTTCCCTAGGGTTTCTGTGTCCCAGGTGCATAATTATGTGCTTTTTTGAATTAAACTTCAGTTGCCAGTCCTCAGACCATTTCTCAAGCTTCCCCAGGCCCCTCCTCATTTTCTCCATGCTCTTTGGGGTATCCACTGTGTTACACATCTTGGTATCATCTGCAAAAAGGCAGACCTTTCCCTTCAGCCCTTCTGGAATGTCACTAATGAAGACATTGAACAGGACTGGCCCCAGGACCACTCCCTGCAGCACCCCACTGGTCAGCCCCTCTCCCCAGACTGTGCCCCATTTACCACCACTCTCTGCCTCCTGTAGTTTCTAACCCAGTTTATCACCCTGTCCCCCATGCCCAGCCTATTCAGCAAGTTTATCAGCTTCCTATGTGGGACGGTGTTAAAGGCTTTGCTTACATCAAGGTAAGCATTGTCCATGCCCCACCCTGATTTACTTCCTTTGTCACTCAGTCAAAGAGATCAGCCAGATTTCTCTGACATGACCTCCCCACTGTGAATCCATGTTGCCTATGGTGCTGGGCTCTGATGGCTTCTAGATGCCCCAGTATCCTTTCTGTAACCAATGTCTCCGTGATCTTCCCCACTACTGAAGTGAGGCTGACCAGCCTATAGTTCCCCGCCTCCTCCCTACTGCTGGGTTTGTATAGAGGGACCACATGTGCCCTCCTCCCATTCTCTGGTACCACCCCTCTGTTGAATGACTCCGTGAACATGGCTGCCAGAGATACTGCTATTTCCCTTCACAGTTCTTTTAATATCCTTGGGTGTATGCCATCTGGTACCAATTGCTTTGTCCTCCTTCAATTTATTCTCCTTCTGCAGGATTCTTCTGCCTGTGAATGGACTATTGTCCACCTCTTCATGCCTTTACAACTGCTGAACTGCTGTGGCCCTTGCCCCTTCCCCTCTTCTGTAAATACTGAACAGAAAGACACAGTGGATGTCTTGGGGGGGGCACACGACAGTTCTTGGGCATGGTACTTTCACTTCCAAATACCTAAACATCACATATAAGCAATCAGCATTCGGCATTGACAACTGCCTTTCTTAAGAGTTTTTGGGCAAAATGTTTTACAGATAGCACAATTTACAAAAATATGGCTAGTTCCCAGGCAAAAAACACACGCAAGTCATGCTTGCCTGCTGTGGCTACTATCTGACCACAACCTATACAGTTTTTAAAATCAATAGGTCTCATCTTTTTCTTGGGTTTAGGAACCTCTGACATTGATTTAATATTTAAACCACAAAACCACTATACATAGCGATCGGTTCCTTGAACCAATAAAATTAACAACATGGCAAAGCGATTCCATACTGTATATCATAATGGTGATCGCAGAAAGGCAATCTCCATTAGGGTGCACGTACAATGCCAAAAATCAGTTTCTGTGATGTACACCCCCAGTGCACAGCAAAAGGACACTGAGGGCTTAGGATTTTCATTTTTATGCAGGGGCTGTGGCCCCGCACCCTCCTACTAGAGAATGCTCAACTCCAAGTGGGTGCATGTTGGGGGGGCATAGTTGAAAAAAAATTAAGACCAGGCACAACAAAATGTAAGCATGCCCAGGCCCAAACCCAGCACACTCGCAGCTCTAGCCTGCCACCCACCCACCACGTCATGGGGCCAGCTCAGCAGCCCTCTACTGCATAAGATCACACAAGTCCTCCTCACTTCCACCATTCTCCCCCCACATGTACAAACAGCAATATCTTGTAGTTATATTTAGGGCCCCCTTCAGTTACCCCTCGCTTCCCGCTCAGTAGCCCTGTCAACAGGCACCGCAATTGAGCCACCCTTTTTAAAAGCACCCAATCATGGTGGCCAGTGTCACAGTCTACTGGCAAAGCAATTGGTTCCCAAAGAGTAAAATGGAACTGGGATCTAATCAGTTCCCTGACAGAAAACAGAACCATAAACTCATTACAATTGCTATAAAACTATGAAAGTAATCATAACTAAACAGTAAATAGCAGTGAAATCTGAGATAAAAACATCTCTGAAGCATGTGGTTCCCTGGAACCGATGTGGAACCAAAAAACAAATAAAAAGAACCCAAATACTGTAACTAACGAAAACTGTTCTATAAGGGGAGTAATTAAAATAAATGAAGTAAAAATCATAATTTATAAACAAATAAAGGTAATTGAAGAATGTTGAGGAGAGCTGTCTGAGCTGTCTCAACTGGTAGGTGGAGTAAAGAATCTGAGCACTCAGAGTGCAAGTTACTAAGGGCAGCAGTTTGAAATTGGCACACAGTAATGAGAGTTCCATGATTTGTAAAAATTCTCTCTCTCCATAGCAGTTCAACATTAAAGGCTGACTGGATAACAGTAGTTTAATCATACTGTGTGATTCATGGGGTCAGAAGCATTGATTCCCGAATAAGTTTACATTTGTTTTACCATAATATGAAGAGGCATCTACAGCAAGATGAAATTATGCTTAAACAGGATAACACTGAAAAAAAAATTAAAATAAAAACAGCTCCTTAAAGTCTTCTGTTCACAGTGAATGGGATATAGCGGATAATGGATGGACAACTGTGAACAAGAATATTGTTCACTTTTGAAAGGTTGTTATGACAACCATGTAAACCTCGAGACAGAAGCTCGAGAGGTTTTCAGTAGTCATGCAACTTCAAGAAGTGAACAACATTTTGTTGTTTACCTTTGTTTATCCATTATCTTGCACAGTGTATGGGACAACAGTAAAATTAACACCAGCAACTTTTAAACAGTAAAATCAATGGTCCACATTAATTTTACGACTTGGATATCCACCATCACAACTCAAGAACAAACTCTGTCCCAATCCCCCCTCACATTAACTGACACCCCGTTCAAATTTGCATCTTTTTTTTAAATTAAACTTGGCCCTTCGCTGTCCCATACACATTTTAAATATAGCTGCTTTCCATACTTGGAGGGGTTAGCTCCACATGGTTCCAATTTGAAGTCAGCACTCATGGCATAGACGGGTCAGCACCTACATGTTCGGGGGTGGGGTGGATGCAGCTTTGTTATTGCATGTTCCAGCCCCTGTGGGGATTACAGCATATAAAATGCCAGCCCCTGCTAATACGCCAGCTCCATTGCCACCCTTTCTCTTCCACAAGAGACTGCCTATCAGTGGTCTCACTTGAGGGAATGAGCCCAAGTATGAGGGAGCAACTGTTAGAGCCTGGCGAGCCTGCTAGGGAGCTTGGGGAGCCAGCAAAAAAAAGAATGAAGAAAAGAACTGGAAGAATGGTCAAGGGTATGGCAGCTGGGCTTCAGCACTAAAAAGTGTAAGATTACACACATAGGGCACAAGGTTCCAAGGACCTTGGGGGGGGTGACAAGCCCTAAATAGGAAAGAAACTTGGGGGTCATCATATCTGATTACTTCTAGGTGGCATGGCAATGTGACAGGGCAGTAGAAAAGCTAGTAGAATGTTGGGGTGCACAGGAAGGGAAATAACTAGCAGGAGGACTGAAGTGGTATTGTCCTTGCATAGGTCACTGGAGTAGTATGTCCAGTTCTGGAGGCCCCATCTCAAGAAGGACACTGATTGGGTAGAGGTGGTACAGAGGAAGGCAACCAAAATGGTGCTTGGAATGCATCAGAAAAGTTGCAAGGAAAGATTCAAGGAACTAAGTATGTACTGTCATGAAGACAAAAAGGAAAGAGGAGACATGACAGAGACATTACGATACCTCAAGGGCAAAAATAAGGTAAAGGCAGGTAGCATACTACATAAAAAGAGTTGCTCAAGGACAAGGGGGCATAATTTGAAGTTGCAATGGGAGACACTCAGAAGTAAGGGGAGGAAGTACTTCTTCACAGAAATGGTGGTAGACACCTGAAACAGACTACCAGCAGAGAGGTAGGCACCAACATGGTAGCAGAATTTAAGTATGCATGGGATAGGCACAGGGGGACCTTACAAACAGAGTCAGGGTGGCACAGATCAACTAGAACCTGCAGCAGCGCATTAGATAGAAAACCATTTAGGAGCAGATTAGATGGGCTAAGGAGATCTTTGCTGATGACAACTACTATGTTACTCTGTTACTATGTGCAATGAAAAATCATGAACACACCTTGGACCAACATTATAGTATTACGTGGTTCGATCAGAGGTGCATCCATGATTCTGCATTGGACATTTTGCTGTATTTGTAGTGTTTAAATATTTTTTGTATCAGAACGGACTAGAGAGTGGGTTTATGTGTTTTACTGGGTTTGATTGTTTACTCTTTACCCAACATAACATGTAGCATTGCTTACTCTGTGTGTTTCTTGGCAGTGTACATGGCATCGCAGAGTGCCTGAATCAACACACATTGCACAACATGGTGTCAGCAGTGCATGTGGCACATGATGGTGATGCCAGTGTATGTGACACAGTTTGGTGACACCAGTGCAAGTGGCACCATGTGGTGACACTAGTGCATATGGCACAGTGCAGTGTCAGCAATGAACATGGCACAGGACAGTGATGCCAGGGTACGTGACACAGTTTGGTGACACCAGTGCAAGTGGCACCATGTGGTGACACCAGTGCACATGGCACAGTGCAGTGTCAGCAGTGTACAGGGCACAGGGCACAGGGCAGTGATGCCAGGGTATGTGACACAGTTTGGTGACACCAGTGCAAGTGGCACCATGTGGTGACACCAGTGCACATGGCACAGTGGAGTGTCAGCAGCGTACACGGCACAGGGCAGTGATGCCAGGGTACGTGACACAGTTTGGTGACACCAGTGCAAGTGGCACCATGTGCTGACACCAGTGCACATGGCACAGTGCAGTGTCAGCAGTGTACAGGGCACAGGGCAGTGATGCCAGGGTACGTGACACAGTTTGGTGACACCAGTGCAAGTGGCACCATGTGGTGACACTAGTGCACATGGCACAGTGCAGTGTCAGCAGTGTACATGGGTTAGCTTAGTGACAACAGTGTTGGCACCACATGCTATTGCAGTATCCATGACTTAGTGCAGTGTCCACAGTGCACTTGGTACAGCACCATTATAACAGTGCATGTGGCTCAGTGCAGTCTCCATTGCACATGGCACAGCACGGTGACAGTAATTCCTGAGGTATAGCAATATGTTGCCATTGCATGTGACTATGTAATATTTGTGGCTGGGGGAGTCAGAAGTTTGTGACTAGGGCTGGGGGGCTCTGAAGCCTGCATTCAAAGGTGTATGCACAACATTGGTGGTAGCACTTCTGCCACTGAGCCAGAAAGTTGTGAGTACAGTTTCCACAGCTTTTTGTGGGCTCATACAATGGGAGGGCTTCAAGCCCGAGGTTCGATGGGTGGAGCAACTGCATCACTCCTCCATCAGGTATAAAAGGTCACACATCCTGGGCCTTGCCAAGATTCATTTTTTTCATTGCCATTTTCCCATTGCGGCTGGTTGCACTGCTCTCCTACATCTCTGTCTGGATTCTCCTGCATTTTCCCCTCCTTTCAGCAGCTGCCTCTGTCTGCCCATTCATTCTTTCTGCCCCTCTTGACTCTTTCCTGATGCCTCCTCTTTCTCCCGCAGCTACCACTGCTTACTTCATGTCAGCCTCCTACCTCACTCATTCTCCCCCTTCCATTCTCTCCCCATCCCTCTTTCATCCACAGCTAGTTCTTCTGTCAGGTTCCTGGGCCCTGTTCCATGCCGCTGCTGCTTTTTCTGGTGGGCACTTGCATGAGCAGTCCCTCATCAGCTCACCTCTGCTCCTATGTTCTCCCCTTCCCCTCGCAGTTGCTTCTTAGCCACCCTGTTGCACAGAGCCCTCTCACCCAAACACCTCTGTTCCAGTCCCAGTTTTCAGGCCTTCCTTTTCTCACCCACCACCCATTTCTGTGCCGGTGCTTCTGGGATGTCATTTGCTCACTTCTCTGCCTCAACTGCTTGAGTCTGGCATTCCCCACTCCTCCTTGCCATTCCCGGTGGGATCTCCATGCTTCGCTCATTCCAAGCATCCTCCTGCAGTGCTACTGTTGCCATGCAAGGATATTCACCTGCTGGGTAGAGCTCTCCAACCCTGCTGAGCTTCCAGTCAAGGTTACTGCTCCTGATAGTGTCTCTGTGGCTCCAACAATGGTATCCCTCAGGCTGGACGATGGTGTGTAAGTAAACTTCTTAATCGGTCTGCACTTGGTCATAACTCTCAACTGTCCCTGATTTTCAGGGACATCCCTGATTTTGCCTCAGAACATTCCTCTGTCCTGCTGAAATTGTCATTTGTGTCACTAATGAGTATACATAGATACATAGACAGTGTCGGCAGATAAGGGCCTATGGCCCACCCAGTCTTCCCATTTGAGCTTGTAAGTTCAGTTTATGTTTTCCAAGAAGTCTGTTGCCCCTTACTCCTGACCTCCAGAATTCCTTTATGGCTATCCCATGCATTCTTAAATCCCATGATTATTTCAGCCCCCACCACTTCCTCTGGTAGGGTGTTCCACTTTTCCACCACCCATTCTGTGAAGAAATTCTTCCTCGCGTTTCCTCTGAATCGTCCTCCCTCCAACTTCAACCCATGCCCTCTAGTCCTGGAACATCTTTTTCGCTTAAAAATAGTGTATTCCTGCACCCTGTTCCTCCCTGTAAGATACTTGCATGTCTCTATCATATGCCCTCTTTCCCTCCTCTCCTCCAGGGAGTACATATTCAGTTCCTTCAACCTGTCCTCATAGGACTTGTGATGCATTCCACGTACCATTTTAGTTGCCCTCCTCTGAACCTTCTCTACCCTGTCTATGTCCTTATGTAGGTAAGGTCTCCAGAATTGTACACTGTACTCCAGGTGGAGCCTCACTAGTGTCTTGTATAGTGGAATTATGACCTCCCTTTTCAGCAGGAGTGCTACTACTCACAACACAAGTATCCCACGATTGGGGACATACAATGTTGAACATTAAAACCTAGGGCAAATATGCTAGGCTGTCAGTGCAGTGGGAGTGCAACGACTTGAAACACCAGTGTCCCATGAGAGGGAGCATGCAATGTTAAACATTAAAACTAGCATAAATATGCCAGCTTGACAATGAAATGGGAGTGCTACCACTCACAACATCAGTGACCCTAGGTTTCGGAACATGCCTGGGCAGGCAGGACCAGCCGTGAGGAGAAGGATCACACATCACAGAGGATACTTTATTTATTTAGTTTTTGTTAACCAGGTAGGTGATCTAGCCATAAAATGACTATTTTCAGGCACGACCCGGATTTTCAGGGCACCTTCCTACACTGGTATATACTACCAGCTCTGGGTGACTGCAGGTAGCCATGAATCTAAAGCAGCTTTGGGCCCCCCCCCATCAACTGGTGCCAGGCTACACATTCTTGTGTCTTGAAGGAAAGGAATAAAGTAAAGTGGAAACTCCAGCCAGCAGCAGAATGATAACCCAGAATTCCAAACGCTCTGCAGCAATGACATGAGTATGGAGTCAAATAATAAAATAATGTCAGCCGTTGGCATTACAGTGTAGTTCTTAATAGGAACAAGCTATTTACACTAACCTGCATACTATGCCCAGCTTCTGAAGCTTTATTGCTATTTTTGAGATATGTCCCTGATTTTGGTCATTTGTCCCTGATTTTTTTTCTATGCCTTGTCCCTGATTTGTGAGGCTGCAGGTTGAGAGGTATGCTTGGCATGTGGGTCTCTGTGCATGCAGATTACTTCTTCATACTTATTGATTGCCTTCTAGCACATCCAGATCTTTTTCTATATATGAGAAGTGCAGCATTTTTCTGCAGGAATCAGAGTTCATTGAACTCGCTGCTCATGGTTGCCATCTTGGGGATGCGAGAGAGGCTGTCCTGAACTGGCAGGCAGGTTGCTCTTTTGACTATGCTGCTCCATCGGAGTGAGATGATTTAGCCATGTATGGGACAGGGACAGAGGGATGTGAAGAGAAGTCAGGTGGTCCACATGGAAGCTGCTGACTAGGGTTGCTCAACATCTGCTGGTTTCATTCTGCTGTGCACCATAACATACCACAATATTGCAGCTCATTGCTTGCCGGAGATTCGTTGCGCCAGCATATCTATCTTTACATTTTCAAGATATTTCTTTGTCTTAGTGTTGTCGCTGTTACATGGATTGCCATTTTATTAGTGGATGTGAGCTAGAGAGAAGCAATGCCCCTTACTGGACCATTGCCTTGCCTTGGCTACTAAGCCTTACAACAGCTCTAGCATTGTATTTGCTTATTCATCTGGCTTTATGTGCCTGTTTCTGGTGAGAGCTGTCTAATTGTTCTGCTGTACAGACATGTCTTTTTTGACACTATTTTCTTGTACAGTATCTGTGCCATGCATCCATTGTTAACCTTTTATAGAGTGGTTGTACCAGGGTCATTCCCTACCTGGTCATGTAGCTTTGGCTCCCATGAATTTCCTCGCTTCTCTCCTGCAGTTTTCATCCCATATCAGCCATCCCATATTCACTCTGATCATGGCCTGCTCTCGCTATTTCTTTTGGGAATACCTATCCTGTCCCATGCCTCCTCATCGACCCAAGACCATCCTGCCACATGTCTCAGGTTCCTGACTCCGGTCGTCATTCATTCATCCTTACATCAAGGTTTCTCTTTTACAATGCTTACTTGAGCATTCCTATCATTGAATCCTCTGCTACCTCATTGACTCCGACATCAGGGTTCACATCTCATTCGCTCCTCCTTCTCTTATCTTGCTTCCTCGCTTTCGAGCATCTTGTTCCATACACAGGTCTCATCATTCACATGCCTTACTTCATACTGGCCATCAGGATTCACTTCCTCCGACTCACCCTACTGTGTACTCATCCCGCACCAGCCTTCAAGGATTCACTCCCATCATGGCCTGCATTCAATATTTCTTTTGTGCATTCCTATCATGACTCCTATGTCGCTTCCTCTCCATGCTACCTCAAATCGACTCCATATCCAGTCAAGGACAAGCTGGTCCATGATACCACACCTTGATCTGCTCATCTATTTCAATTGCTCAATCAGTATGCCTCGGCTGTCTCCATCTAGCCTGCAATCTATATTTCTTTGAGATACTTCTCATTATGTCTCATGCTATCTAATCGACCTGTTGTGCTCCCACAGTGATCATCATTGTCAGTATTCATCTTCCTCAGTCACCTCAATTCAGTTCTATCTCTGCACATGGCCATGCCTTCCTGTCAGTCACCCTTTGCTATGGGCTGGCTGGCTGCTTTCTATCATCTTTCAAGTTCACTTCCTGTCTCCATTTCTCCAATCTTCTCATATTGAACTGCTGCACTCCTGCGGCAATCATCATCATCGCTCAATCAAGCCAGTCTGCTTTATCCTTGATCTCCTCGTGAGCACATCCAGATACCCCTTGCTCCTCTGACTTCTACATGCATCGACTTCTTCCCATCGTCGACTCGAGCATACCCCTCTTGGGTCCCTGCTGCCTCATGTTCCTTCTTCGATCTGTGCCTTCTTGTTGGGGTTTTTCCCTATTCCATCATCATCTTTGCCACTCCTATCCCTCTTGTTAATGAATCCTTCTCTTTAATAACTTATGTCCTCAAATCAAACATCAGCCTGGAAGGAAAGCGACCTAGGATTTGGATCCCCAGAGGTTTCCTCCTCAGAGTGGGGTTTTCATCTCCTCCGTGCCAATGGTCATAATATTAGTTAGAAGTAGTGCTTTCTTCTTAAATTAGTTAGGTTGCACTGTTGGATGGAGGCAGATGGTGGCCCCCAGATTTACCTTCTCTCCTTAGGAAGTCAGCCCTTTTCATCTTCTCAAAATTTGTTCATTCATCATTCTCACCTCTTCGATATTTGACTCCTTTGAGCTTCTTCCCAACCTATCTAGTTGCATAAGCACATTGAATGGGAGGGCTTTAAGCCCAAAGTTTGATGGGCGGAGCAACTATGTCACTCCCCCATCAGGTTTAAAAGGTCACCCATCCTGGGCCTCACCAGGATTCATTTTTTTGTTGCCCACCATCCACCCCTCCTCCTCCAGCAGCTCATCTCTCTTACCCATGGGCTTCTTCCTAACCCACCTTTAGTCTATACAGTCATTCCCATGGCACCTGTAGGGAGGAACCCTCCTCTAGGGTTCCTTGTGTCATCACCCAACAGGGTGGTATATCCCATGGATAGAGAGGCGGAAAGCCACAAAGCAAATCAAGTTACACAAGCATCATCTCATCTCATCTAGTTGAGTAAGCACATTGAATAAATGCTGTTACTCTACTGCAGTGTTTTTTTGGGGAGTGGGGGAGTTTGTACTGCTGGGTTTTGCTGTCCTACGAATGAAACATTAAACTGAGGTAATTTCTGCCCATCTCTGTTGTGGTCTTGTTGAATGTTCATGTGGAAGTAAAGGAGCACAATACACTTTTTGCAAGAGCTGGGAATTTCCCTGACCCACATTCCCCTTCCCATCAAACCAGTTCAGACAACTGCCTGCAGCTATGTTTAAGTATTGACGTGTGAAGGGGCCGCCACTACATGTTTGTAGTTGATTTACTGCTAGTCTCTCATTGTTTGTAAAGTGCATAGGAATACAAAGTGTATAAAAGCATGACACATAGCTTATTTCTATACTGTAGTGAAATGTGTATGGGGCATGATCAGAAATAATAATGTTAAAATGTCTAATGTTATTGACTTGATAATGGGAAGATTTGGACAAGAGAAAAAAATCAGTTCTGGAATAGGTTTGATGGACTGGGGAAAATGAAAATTTAACTTTAGGATTTTGTGCTCACCAGACCTCTGTAAGATTGAGCATAGCCGGCCTTATGGAAAGGCAAATTAGGTGGCAACCTATGGTGCCATTCAGTAGGGGGAGCTGTCACCATGAAAGTTCCATTTTTTTTTTTTTTTTTGCAAGTGACCTGGATGGACTGACAATCAACATGGTCAAATCTGGTGTCATGTGGGGTGAGTGAAGACTTGTCCATCAGATTCATCATTGTGTGCCTGCCTGCCTGCCCGACCCACTCCTATTTCTATTTAATCTCTGCTGCTGTCTGTTTTATGTTTGGCAACAGAGCGGCTGGAGTGCTTGCACAAAGTGATGTGGATTGGAAGTGGCTGGCACTTGGCATAATCAGTTCTGGTGGCATGTGCAGACAGCCATGAGGCAGTAAGGGACTGAGCAGCTGTGTTAGCAAGTGGTGAGGGAGAGCAGAGTTCACTTTTAAACTTGCAAAAGAAAAGAGACAAACCCCAGAGAGGACTGGAGGTCAGTGTGTAGGGCAGGAGGAGCTGCTAGGGAGGGGGCACAGGGGCGCTGTGCTGCTGAAGTCACTGAAGCTAGCTCACTGTAACATGGGAAGGATGGGAGCCAGCAGCAGCCAGGATTTGCTGAGTCCAGATAGGATCAAGGGCAAGACAAGGTTTAAGGGGTTAGCATGTGGAGCAGCCAGATTGCATTGTACCTTTGTGGATTGTTAGTCAAGGAGTGATTGCTCATCATCATTGGGGAGGGGCTGCATAGTGAGTGGCCTGGGAGTTGGTCAGAAAGGTTGAGAGAAACCCCTCGAGAGCAAGGACTTGAGTGGTGGCAGTAATGTAAAAGTATCCACTACCAGTCTTGAATAAGCCTGTGGGCCAGTGACTACAGAGAGTGTGAACAGAAGCCAAACAGCTGGACGGGGGTGGCAGAGTAAGGCCAGGCAGCAGGAACAGCCCTGATTTTACTTTTCAGCAAAGACTGGTAGTCCACCCTCCTGGCATCCGGGAGGAGGAGATGCTTGTCCCAGGCCTGGGCCAGAGAAAATAAAAAGAAACTGCCTGTTGTTGGGAGTCAGGGGGTCCCACAGGGTCCACTGTTTGCATGTGGTTCTAGACCGATGGCAGTCATATTTGCTTCCTGAGGGGCAGCCAGACCAGTAGAGCAACAATTTGGCAAGAGAAGGACAGTTTTGTCTAACAAGGTCAGTGACAAACTAATGATTCTGAAGTGATGCAGCCATTTAGCTGAGCTAAAACCAAAAAATTGCAATTTCCTGACATTCTGTATCTTGTTCCTGAATGTCCTGGACTGTGGACCCTTAGCCGCAGTTCTGACTTGTCTCGGTTCCCCCATGGTGGAAACACTGTGCAATATGAGATGGTTATGTGGTACTATACTGTGTAAAATAAATTAAAGCTGCCTGTGTCATGTGGCAAGACCCATTTGTGAGGTGCTGTATCAGAGCCTGAATGGTAGAAAGGGGAAAGAAAAACAAACATATTTTTCCTGGTGTGGTTTCTATCTTAAAGTTTATAACATAGAACATAGACTTTGACCGCAGATAAGGACCAGCTGGCCCACCCAGTCTGCCATTTTCCCTACCTTTTGCATAAGCTGCAGACCCTGCAGCAAACTTGGCCCACAACAAAACAAAATGCAAGCTCTTGCAGGCAAGCTGCAGTTGCATTTCAGTAAACAGAAATGAGCACGAACTAGGCTGCTGAAGCTAGTTGGGATTAAAGAATGTAATGTTTTGTGACTGAATTGTTTTGTAAAAGGGAACAAAATGTTGCCAGGGTATGGGTTTTCCAGTGTTTGGGTTTGTGACATTTTTTCATGATCAAATATTTTCACTATGAAGTAATTTCCTCGCTCCACCCATTGTAGTGTATAAGATCTCCTTGAAGGATAGCAGAACTTTGTTTTATTTTCAATGTAAGCCTTAAAATTTACCAAAAAGCACCTAAAACCCCAGAACTTCTGGGGGCATATCAGCCCCAGACTCCAGTTTTTATAAAAATTTTCACGCACTACATGCACAATATATCTTTACCATTCATTAAAAGAATCCCCTTGGCAAAAATCCAGGTAACAGGCCTGCCGGGTGGGGGTACCATGTGCAAGGTTTTTTAAGGGTGCCACATTCCCTAAGGCTGGTCCTGGATCAAGGTCAGTCATAAAGAATTTAAACTCTGTAGCTGCAGATGAAATTCGGTCAGGACGATGTCCAGATTTATCGTTTCCTGGTTCTAGAACAAGATTATAACTAACGGTCTCCGTTTTCGTCTATTGTAAAAACCGTCTGTTAAACCACGAACACCTGAGTAGGTGTTACTTACTCACGCCCTTCAACAACAAAAGCGCCGAGAAAGTAAACATAGCTTATTCAAATTGTCCTCTCACTTCAACTGCCACTGACAAAAAACACTTACCTCCATCCCAGATAGCCTCCAGCAGCCTCACAGACCCCCGAAAAACGCAAACATTTAACTGCTTTTTCTATCGACCTAACTTATGCAGTTTACAGTTAAACGATGATCCCTAACTCTCTCCCTTTCAACCCTAACCTTTCATCCGCAGGTCAAACGAGAATACCGTTCAACCAGGAAATGATACGAAGAATCTCCACACCGGACTTGTGGCCAGTTCCTTTTAGTGTTTAATGAAATTTAATGTTATCTTAATGTTTATGTTAAATGTTCAACCACAGTTCTGTTCTCCTCACACAAATAAAAGCTTTTATCTGCAACGTAAGCCCCAACGACCTTTTTTGGGAGAAAACGGATCCCTTCAATTATATAAAATAAAATATAGGGAGAAGTGTGTAAAACTCGAATTTAACACACACCCTCGTTGTTGGATGGCATTCATAAACCCCTCGGGCTTCGCCCTCGGGGTTTATGTGCCATCCAACAACTCGGGCGTGTGTTAAATTCTCGTAACACACTTCTCCCCATACTTTATCCTATATATAATTACTCCCAATAATGTATGGAGCCAGATATTTAGATATTTCTAGAAAAATATCCTTAAAGAAAGAAGGGGAATTCTCATTTGGACCATTGATGTTACATATGGTGTAAGAATGACCCAATGTATGTATTCGACATATTATATAATGCCCATTATTAGCAATGCTATGTTTGATTATTTTAAAGTTTAAAGCTTTTTTGAAAAAGATGTCCCCTGTGAGTTTTTCTTATATGGGGTGTTGACGCCAGTCCCCCATTTATAAGCTAACAACTGGAACTCACTCTGCTGAAGATGTGTCTCTAGTAAAATGGCACAGTTAGTGCCCATTTTATCAAGCTAATTACATTTTTTTTAGATTAAACCCGATTCTGCAGCCCTTTTACATTCCAGATAGTGCGTTTAATTTCATAAGCCATAAACTGATTTCAATATATAAAGTAGCTGATATATTCTCATAACTGCAGTCTTAGATATGCCATATTCCTTTAACCCTTTACCCAATCTAACAAAATAGGACTTTTTCAATAAGGGCTTCAGACATGGTTTAAATATGGACACATCCTGTACAGTACATCTAAATCTGCACTTTATTTATACAAGGGAACAGAAACATATCTCCCCCCAGCCCAATACATCCATAGTTGTCAGTGTCAGTGGCTCAGCAGGTAGCACACTCTCCTCTGAGGCTGGGAGATCAGAAGGCTGTGGGGTCTATCCCCACATGAGGCACTTGGGTTAATATCTCAATACTAACACTAACACTGCAGTGCAGTATGAGAGGGGTGCTGCACTCCTGAGGTGCCGTCTTTCAAATTAGACATTAAACTGAGGTTCCATCTGCCTGTCCTGGTGGTAGTTCAGGTGGATGTTAAAGATCCCATGGCACTTCTCAGAAAGAGTAGGGGATATTTCCCCAGTGCCCTGGCCAAAATGTCCTCCCAGTCACTAAAATACCACCAACAGCTTAATCTGGTTCAAAGTCAGTTGGTATTCATCTGTATCCCCCTCCCCTGGGTCTGTGCCCAAAAATAGGCAGAATTTGTCTAGTGCACTTACCCGGTCAACAAAAAATAAATAAATAAACAGCATAAATATTGTTGTTTAACATCAACACTCGATTAGTTGATTGGATTGCAAATTGGTTAACTGGGAGATCTCAGATAGTTCTTATTAATGGCCAACTTTTCAGTGTTGGATTTGTCACTAGTAGTGTGCCTCAGGGTTCAGTTCTGGGTCCATGTTTGTTTCACCTATTAATTTCTGATATAACTATTAATTGTCACTCAAACATTATTAAATATGCTGATGACGTTAAGATAGGGGGACCTTGTGCTAACCCTGATCAAATTGAATTAATACAGAACGACTTGGATAGAGTCACATTATGGGTTTATTTTTGGGGTATGACATTAAATCATACTAAGTGCAGGATTATGCATTATGGGAAGAACAACCTTATGCACTCATTTATTTTAGATAATCAAGTTTGGCTATTACTGACACAGATAAGGATTTAGGAGTTCTCATTTCTAATGATTTTTCTCCTACTCCACAGATTAATGCAGTCATACATAAAGATAATGGGGTTACTTGGGCAATTAAGTGAAATATTAGATCAAGGGATAAAGAAGGGCTTATCCCTCTTTATATGTTCAACCACATTTGGATAATTCATTGCAGTTTTGGGCCCCTTTCAAAAACAAGATATATTGAAATTGGAAAGAGTTCAGAGGGGATACACTAAACTGGTTAAAAACTTGAAGGAAGTTCCATATGAAACTAGATTAGCGTCCCTTAACTTGATAGATCTATCCATTAGATGCCTAAGAGGAGATCTACTCTCAATGTACGAGATTATAAAAGATCCTCAGTTACTCATTAATCTCGGATTATCTTTCAAAGATGATACTTTTAATCTTAGAGGTCACCCTTTACAGTTACAGGTGAAACAATTTAAGTTCACTGCAAGAAATGTTATTATTCCCTACATATTATTAAACCTTGGAATGCACTTCCTATAGACGTTATTACCAGAAGCAACAAAATAACATTTAAAAATCAGTTGGACAAATAAATGTTTTCTGATTTTCCATTACACTATTACTAATCTATAGGAGTACTTGATGGGCTACAAAGCCTCCTAACTCCTACGACTCTTAGTATGAAACTTAGTATGACTGGAATCCAATACACATAGTTAGACTACTTGTTACCATATTCAAAAATAAGCGAGTTGTCCATTTAGAGACTCATTTTCAAACACTGCTATATGCAATTACTTTGAAAGGGTGTAGCAGAAGCAAGTTCTGAAGAGTGAATAGCACTTCTACTGTAAAATCACTCTCCCACTAAACCTCCCCCCCATGCATAGCCTACCCAGAATAGGCTTTCCCCACTATGCCTATCCTAATGGCTTTGCTGCATTCTAGAGGAATGGCTACAGCCCCCACCCCCGAACCCAAAGTATACTTTATATAGTTAAATATTCTCACACCAAATATTTTACTGCATCATAAATAGGACACCAGCCCTCTTATGACTATCCGCTCATACTTAAATAATTATTTCTATTAATACAGGACCACATTTGTAATTTTTCCATATTCCCCCTACCTCCCCAAAATAAAAAGGAAGAGAGATGATAGCAAGGGAAGGGAAAGAGAGGACAGGCCAAAAAGAAACAGAGGAAGAAAAAGTGGGAGGGATAGAAAAAAATGATTATCATTTCGTTCGTTTTCATTTTGTTTTTCCTCCTCCTCTCCTCATTTGTTTACTTTGCAATTCCAATATTTCCAGATTGTCTTGACTTTTTGAATTCTTCTCCTCTCTCACACAATAGAGTTGCTTTAGATTTAGGTAGAGTTCACCCAGATCTCATTTTTATCCAACTGTAGTATGAAGTCTTCTGCCTTACTGAGGTCTGTAAAATCCAGTTTTTCCCATGGACAAAGAAGCCAGGACAGGTGGGTGGAAGAATAATTAAACATATGCCTTTCTGAATTAAAAGTTCCTTGACTCTGTCAAATGCATGCTTGTTCTGTATAATTTCTACTGAAAATTCTGGAAAGGCCGAAAATTTAAGTTGATCAAAACACAGACCTCTATTTATTCTTGCCGCCTTTAAAATAGCTTCAAGATCCTGTTAGTAGTGTGGTTTGATGAAGACTGCCCTGGCCATCCTTCTAGTGTCCATTTGCAGGCCTTGCATTCGTGAGTCATGCCCCGCTCTATGGGCATGATCCAAAGGAATTTTTTTCTGAGGCCATTTATGATTTTGAGCAATAGTCACTGCTTTTTTAAAATAGGGAATCGGGTCCCCTTGCCCTATAGCTCCCGCCAGAATACCTTTTAACACTATTACATCAAGGCCTGTCCTTGAGGACATTTATTTTACTTTTAAGCTCTTGCAGTAAGGAATTATGCTGCTTTTGTTGAACAATAATTGGATCAATTTTGACTTCTACCAGGCCAATCCAATGTTGTTTCCATAGTTCACATAGTCAGGTCTTGCATTTTACTGGTTAGGTCTGAAAAGAAACTTAGATCTGTTAATGATTCAGTTATAGTTGCAAACCCAGCTTTTATTTCATGTCTAATTTCATTCTGAAATTTCAGAAAGGCCTCTGCATTTACTATTTCGGGAGGTGTAGTTTGGGGAAAGTCCGCTACTATTGCTATGGCGTTAATTATTTGGCCATTTACAGAGCCATTTAATGATTCTGTGCAGTTCTGCACTGAAGCAGTTAGCTAAAATAATCCCTTCAGCTGTGTTTTCTGCCTGTATTTCAGGAGTAACTTGACTACTTACATTTTCGCTAGATATTGGTGCAGCAGAAATGTTATTACTGACCTCCTCATTTTGTTGCTCAGACAAAGATAAGTTCTCTGAGAAACTCTTCCTCTTCATCCGCCATTATATAGCTGTCTTCCTCGTGTTTGACCTCCACATGCAGCTGGTGAATGTTGGTACTGGAACTGGTTTGCAGAGAAGCTGGAGAGGTAGGGAGACAGGAAACAAAGGTTTGCTTATAAAAATGTTGTAGAGATAAGAAACTTATTCAGTTTCTGCTGTAGTAGCCAGGTGTGAACCGGTAATGCAGAAATGGGAATATCAGCAGAAGTGGCAGCTTTCACTGCAGGATCTGGAGCTGTGGTAAGTTTTTTCTTCTTACAATCTGATTCTGGTATGGCTGTCTTCCTGCAATTTTGCTTGGACATGCTTTAAAAAAAACAGTTGTCAGAGGCATATAGCAGCCTAAATCAGGGTAGGTTTCATTCATCAACTTTCAGTTTCTTTATTTTTTTTTTCTGCAGTGTTCATGTGGTTGCCAGCTTGGGCTGGGTCACTGTCAACGTCACGGCGTTCAGTTCGCCATCATAGATCAGCCTTGTACAGAAGCTTCTCCTCATCTCCTACATATATAGATGTATATCTATGTGCTAGTTCTTCTTGTTAGATAGGGAAGGAAGTTCCATTCCCTAACCACAACAAAGTCACCATGTAAATTACACTGCCAGATGTTTGTAGATTTAAACTGGATGTTACACCCATTAGTATTCTGTTAGTTACAAATTAGGTTTTTGCATTACTCAGCAACATTTGCAAGGATCCTTGGCACCAGTAGCACCAGTAATACAGATCCCTGTGCACTGGTACCAAAAATAGACTTTCACCTCTCCCCATCCACCTTTCCTGTAAATTTAGATCTGCTTCTTAATTGAGTTCTCTTTTAATTCTGCAGGCCCCTGAGTGGAGAGGAGGGGTTTAGGCCATTCTGTGGGAAGGTTGGGTACAGGCCCCTGTATGGTGAAGATGGGGTTGCAGGTACCTGCATGGGTGTATGACAGTCAATGGGAAAGGGGTGCACATCCTGCAGGCTGTGTTCTCTCTAAGATGAGCACTTGCATGGCCACTCAGAATCAAAGAAAGACCTGCATAGTACAGTAGCAGTGGCGTGCAGATGATGTGCTGATAAAACTATAATGAATTATCTTCACTTCTTCCAGACTAGACTTTCTCCCCCAACCTATCCCTCCATGCTTAACCCTTGCTTTGCCATGGGCTGACGTATACATTTACATTCCAGTTCACTCACTCAGTGACTGTTATGTTGTCCCACCAACACACACACCCTGCATAGCGAGTGTTGGTAAGGTACTCTAAGTCATAAATAAGGGTAAATAAGGGAAACTCCCATTTTCTATGGTGGTCTGTGAGATAAGGGATGGATAACATTTTTTTTAGTTAAGGGGTGGGTAAGATCATGTTTCAGACAGTGTGTTCTCTGAGATTATAACAAACCTTTGTTCTGAATACTGCAAAGCAAGACAGCATCAGACTACTTGGACTGCAGAGATCTGAAAACTCTTTAAGAGGAGCCAAGGTACTAAGAACAAATAATTTAAAGTACACTACTATAGACTATACAGTTAAGTGTTATTATACCCCAGGTAGCTACTGTACATAGAAAATACTGGATGGGCAACTATGAACAACCAGTGTGTTGTGCCACAGAGGGATTCCCTCTGGCCTCGAGAGCAAAGCTTGAGAGGTCCCTAGGAATCAGAACCCTGAGATGGCAGAACACACTGGTTATGCATAAAGTTGCACATCCTGTATTTTTTGTGATGTATAGCATTATGTGAAATGTGTGTTTTTCCATCTTTCTCAATAAAGTTGACTTGTGCAGTCTCTAGAGGTTCTAGAATGCTGTTCTACCCCAGAAGGATAAAGTCACATTCCATGACCTTTGGACTGTGGTACAATAGCATTTTGAAAATTATGGATTTCTATATAGATCATATAGAATAGAGGATGGGTGACCATCCACAACAAGGCTGTGTTTCCATCGAGGGAGCTGATGAAATCAAAGAGACCTCAAGAGCAAAGCTCAAGAGGTCTTGATGATTTCACCAGCTCCCGAGATGGAAACAACCTTAGTTGTGGATGGTCGCCCATCCACTATTTTGTATGGCATATGGTTCCCCAACACTGTTAAAATGTTTATTCACAAGGTTTCATACCTTGTGTTTATGGTCCCAGTTGGTCCCAGCAGCTTTCACACAGTCCCATTCAGTCGGCTTCGAAGCTGTTTCACTTCTGTGTCCTGCTCTGCTTCATTAAACAAAAAAAAAAAATGCTAGTTTTGAATCCTGCTCCTTTCCCGACCTTAAAACCATTGTCGATGGCACTTTTAACAGAAAACAAAAATGGGCAAATCCATTGATGCCATCTCATGAAGTGGTCGCTAAGCGATACAGCCATGTTGGGTTTAATTTTTTTCTTACAGAGCAATGTGTCCACCAATCAGGTGGCAGATCAAGGGGGAAAAGTTGTAGTATTGTTGTGACATCAGAATGATACTACAGCAACTTTCTGTGACCTTTGAACTGCCCTATAACAGGATTTTGAATGCCACTGAGTTTTAGCCACAATAAGCCCTAACCATATACTATATATAGGATTGTGTATGAGCAGTCATACATAACAAGGATATTCTTGTATCAAGAGGTTTCCTTGGCAACACATGACCTCGAGAGTGCGGCTCGAGAGGTACTCTGTTACCCAGGGAACCTCAAGATACAAGAATGTCCTTGTTTGTGTATGACTGCTCATATACAATCTTTTATAGTGTATGGGCAGTCACAACATAGAAAACCACACAAAACCAGCTGAAGAAGACAACAGAGAATAGAAATTTTTACATTTTTTTTTAAACTGACACAGTGTGCTGCTGATGTTTCTGCAAGTTCAAGCTTAAAAAAACAACTTCCAGTTTAACTGGATTGAGGAAAGCAAATATGTGGCAGCATTCCAAGTTATGCTGCAGTAGCGACATAGCTAGTGCAGCATAAAAGCTGTGATGACATAGCTACTGCAGCATAACAACTCCATTCTAATTATGGATTTCTATTCATAACAACATTCTACCATACACTATAATGCTCTACTATACACTAAAGCAGTGTGATTGTGTTTGAATGATTTCAGTAAATTAATAATAAAAATGCATGGTTCTTGTTCATTTTAGAAGGCCCTTTTTCTGATGGCATTCTTTGGTTTTGATGAGGTGAAGAAAAAGTGTAATGTATCTAGTGCAGGGTAATAAGTTATAAAAATGCAGAGCCATTTCAATTAAATTAATAAGGTTCTTGTTTGGAGGGAGTCCTTCATCTGCTAATGGTTTCTTTATTTTTTTATTTAGCTGTTTTGTCCCTGTCACCTCCTGCCGTTAACTGGCAATGGGTACACATAGGTATTTTACAGATTTTCTCCCCTTGCCCCCCCCCGAGGCCCTGGCACACTGCTGTCCGAGTCTGTGGGGGCATGCACACACCCCAAGGTTCCATCTCAGCCTCTTCCACCTCCCATAACTTTTTTCCATCCCCTCTCCGCCTACGCTACCCACCGGACCTCCACCCAGTGGGAGCAGAACTACTGGTGGGCCCCCACCCACCCTCACTTCCCTCGGGAGAGGAGAGCTGCCCACCAGTGTGCTCAGTCCTGCTCTGCCACCCCCCCACGCCAGCACCAGCACCAGCACCCCGATGACCCGAGGTTGTTCCTGAACCAGGATCACTGGCGTAGCATGAGGTAAGGTGCCCAGCGCCTCAACCCTCTGCGCCACCAGGCCAGCTTCTGCTAATGTTTTCTGACTTGGATGGGGTAACATTTTTCTGCTGGTGTTCACTGAGTTCAATCTAGTTGAAGAGAGGGAGAATATATATATTGTAAGTGCTCACAGAGTTGAAAGAAAAAGTGAGGATAAGGTCCTGATGGTTAAAAATAAAAAAAACTGAAGCTGCGTAGTTTAAAAAAAGAGCCACCTCTTCTTTGTCTAAAAAATAAATAAAAAAGGAAAGCAGATTTGTGTACAGATGGGGGAGGGACATAAAGGGTCATCTCTTGCTAATTTTCAAAGCATAAGGAAATGATGGAGAAGGCACTTTAACAAATGAGACGGGGTGGGGGAAGCAATGTTATAGCCAAAAACTGATGGCAAAGCCTATTAGAGTCACTGTGGATTTGCAGTCATTGGAAATATCTTTATTATAGCAGAGTACTTGACATGACTTTAGTGGATCACAGTTCTGGGCCTGCTTTTCTAATTTCATATGTCCTTATTACAATAAATAGATTCTCATGTATGGTAATTGTAGCATTTTTTAGTATATTAGATTTATTTAGTCTGATTAAGAAAACTGTGTCTGTGAGCTTTTAAAGGCTTAGGAAATTATGTGCGTTTGTGTCAGGTTTTAGATGGCTAACTAGTAATGCATTTCACTGCATTTCTGAGCACGGTTTTAAAAGCTAGGAAATTGTCTGAATGTCTGACAATTTAAGGCCTAAGTCAAATAATTGAGCAGAATGAAACTGGACGCCGGTCCGGTGGCACTGAGGGTTGACGTGCTGGATGCCACACCTAGCACCACACCGGCGACCTGGGTTTGGACGCAAAACTGGGCTGTCAGGGGTCGGTAGGGGAGGAATAAGATTAACATCCGGAGGACTGCTCTCCTATCCCAGGGAGGGTTCCAGGGTGCCACCGCTCTGCAGTGACCCCTGGTGACAATGAGAGGGTACTGTCAGAGTGGTGCCAGAAAGTGGCGGAGTTTGGCAGATGTCGGCACGCAGTGCCTGATGTCAGTGCATGCCTGTACTCTGAGGGGTGAAAAATGGAGGAACAATGACAGCACTGTTCGTGCAGCTTGATAGCTGCTACTTCATCGGCCGACGATGCCTGGATCCGTCGCATGCCGGTACTGGATCCTGGCCTGGCACAGGGACATGGGGAGGTCCCCTTTGAGGGTACAGCTGTATGCCAGCTGGGCGTGACACTCTCCAGGGTCGGTGGCGGAGGTGGAGCAGTGGCTGGAGATTGGCAGGTCAGTGGCTGCAGGAGGCTATAAAAAAAAGAATGGAACTGGACTACAAATAAGCTCTAGTGTAGATCTTTTAAAAGTACTTAAAGAACTGGTGACACAATCAGGAGAACTTTAACAAAAACTAACATTTAGACACAGTCTAGCTTGTATTTCCCAGTAGTACTTGCTGTATTCCTGCTCTCCATTATTTATTACTGAGGTCATTTGAATGAAAACAGGATCTTTGATCCTGAAGTGTTTGCCTGTTGCTGCTGCATTTTCCCTACTTGAAGTCATAACGCACTCTTTGTGGTATCACAGTTACTCCCATAGCAACATATTGTGATGTCACAACAGAGGATTATGACTTGAAGTAGGGAGTAAGCCACAGAGGCAGATGGATTCCGAAGAAACTCTAATGGACAAAGATCATATACTAATATACTAATTGCCAGCAGATTAGGTTTTATGGTGTATCGAGTCTGCTCAAACCTCAGATCACTAGTTGGGTTCCAAGGCCCCCCCCCTTGTGTTCCAGTAACCCCTATCATCCATCCCCACCCCCCTGGGCCAGGCCATCATATGATACATCCACTTTCTGTGTCTGTCCCACCCTCTCTTGAAACCCTCCACTGTGGATCTCTGAACCAGCTCACCTGGCAGTGCATTCCAAGGGTTCACCACCCTCTCAGTGAAAAACCTCCTCCTCTTCCCTCCTCTCACCCTTCCACCTTCCAACTACAAACCATGACCTCTGGTGATACCTCCCTGCTTTAGTCTAAAGATCCCCTCCATGTTTACCCTATTTATTCCCTTGAGGTACTTGAAGACCTCAATCATGTCCCCCCTGTTTCTCCTCTCCTCCAATGAAAACAGGCAGAGCTCCTCAAGTCTGTCCTCATACGTCAAATCCCCTAGTCCTAGTATCGTCTTAGTTGCCATCCTCTGTACCCTCTCCAGGAGCTGTATGCATACCTCTCAACCTTTCTTCACCAAAATGTGTGACACGATGTGTGACAAATGAGCAAAATGTGTGACATATCGTCTAACATGGCACTGGAAGCTCAGAACACTATAGCTATCAGTGCACTAATGTTCATAATGTTTTTGTATAACTGAGCATAATAGATTATTATGAATTTCTGCTTTAAAGTCTCAGTGGGGAATGTGGAATATCACCTTCCCCATGATGGACAAAGGGTTTCTGAGAGGTAAAACGAGTGACGTACATCATAATGTGTGACACTTGAGAGGTATGGCTGTATGTCCCTCTTCAAGTGTGGTCTCCAGTACTGTACACAGTACTCAAGGTGTGGTCTAACCAGTCCATTGTACAGTGGCAGAATCACTTCCCTACTCCTAGAGGTGATCCCCCTTATGATGCATCCCAACATCCTGTTTTTCTTGCTAGCCACTCTCCTGCACTGCTCAGAGTTATTCATACATGCATCCATCATGACCCCCTAGGTCTTTTTCCCCCTGTTGAGGCCTCCAGCGCCTCCCCTCCCAGGGTGTATCTGTGTTTAGGGTTTCCCTGCCCAAGATGAAACACCTTGCACTTGGTGATATATCCATGCAAATTTCCTTAATAATAAATTATAGGGTAAAGAAATATACAAAATATAATTGTAATGCAGGATGAATTGTACTTAATTATTAAAAGTTTTTTTAAAGATTTATTTGAGGCATCAGCAGCTCTTTAAAGTAGCAGTGCCTGTTACAGTGAACAATTTAACCTACACTTTTCATTGTCAATAAATGGTATCCCTATTATACACTCAGTTTGCATTGCACATGTAAATCTCTTTCTTAGTGCCAAGTGCTGCACACACCCATGAGCTTTCCACCCGCTGAGCCAAAAATTAGAGGGAACATTGCCTGCAGGTGGTGGTGGGCTGCTGGCCACTATGTGAAGGAGGGAGGGATTTGCAGGTCCCTGCATGTGGTGTAGATTGTGAAGTGCAGGAACTTACATGGGGATAGGTGGTACAGGCACTTGCTTAGGGATGTAAGGGTACAGATCCTGAGAAGGGATAAGGGGTGCAGACCTCTGCATGTGATGGTGTGGGCTTATGGGTGGGGGGAAGGGATATATGGCCACTGTGTGGTGGTGGTGGTGGTGGTGTGATGCAAGCCCTTCCATTGACAGGATGGGTGCTCTTTGTGTGTTGGGGATATAGAATTCTGCATAGGTGACTGGCTGCTGAGGTTTATGCATGGTGGGGAGGGATTTAGAGTTGATCATGCTGCATGGGAATTATGAAGTAGACAAACTGCTCAAAATAAGCATATTTTCCCAAACACTGATCCCTGGATCCCCTGTTCTAACCAAGTGGGCCCTAAGGGAGTTTCCAAACATCCTAACTTACCTATGTCCATGGATAGTGGGAATCGGGTGTCCCAGATGCAGAGAGAGCTGGTGGGAGATTGGCAGCTGTTCATTGAGCAGGAATGGTGGTCAGGGGAGGTCCAGCTGCAGGGGGATGTTCATCTGAGTGGGATGTAGCCTCAGGGGTTATGAAGTTGTCATGGGATGGTGCACAAAATGTGTATCCTTGTTATCACATTTTGACCTCCCCACCCCCCAGCCCTCTGTAGGTTTTCTTTTTAATGGGCAATAGGAAGGGTGTGCAAGGTCCTCCATGGAAGAGGTGTCCCCTTCATGTTGTGTGGATAAGCAAACTGTTGGGGTGCAGCTGCATACATGGGAGTGAGTTGCAGGCCCCTGCATGGGGGGGATGCAGGTCACTGCATGACTAGGGGGTAAAAGGCTCTGTATAGGGAAGGGACACTGACAAATTCCCCACCCTCCATGGCCCCATCCTTATAGCCCTAACCCATCCTCCAGATCATTGACATACCATTCTTCCACAACTACAATCACCAGAGGCCCTCCATGGGAAGGGGTGTCCCCTTCTAGTGGTGTGGGTGAGCAAACCCCAGGGGTTCAGCTGAATGCATGGGAGGGGGTTGCAGGCCCCTGTGCAAGGAGAGGATTGCAAGTCACTGCATAAGTAGAAGGTGAAAGCCACTGCATGAGGGAAGGGTGAAGGGTTCTGTATAGGAAGGGGACACCACCAAGTTCCCCACTCACAATGGCCCCCACCTACATATAACCCTTACCCATCCTCCCGACCACTGACATGGCCCACCCTCCAAAATCCCTTGCAGTACCCTCCCTCCATACCTAACACTATCTCCCTCCATCCATGGCCCTGAAACTAAACCCAACAGTACCCCTTCCTCCATGTCCCCTTGGTTCCTCCACAATTCTCCATCACCCTCATTCCATCCAAAGTCTCCTCCAACAACCTAGCTGCCTTTGCAGTCCCAACAACCACTACTCTCTTGCTCTCTCCATGACCTCTCATTCACCTTCATCGCTTCATTCCTGGACCACTGGAAACTTCCATCCTTTCTGGACCGCCATACACTTGCCTCCTTCCCCAGCCCCCTGGATACCCTTCTTTCCCCATACAACCTCACTCTATCCAGAGCCCCTAGATACCTCCATTATCTCCCAATGGACACCTCCCTCCCTCCCAGGCACCCTGGGCATCCCTCCATCTCTGACACCCACCCTCCTTGGCACCCATGAAAAATTATTTCCTGGCCCTGACCTCCTCTCTTCAGGGCCTTCCATAACACCCTCCCTCCTGGGCCCCAACAATGGCCTCCTCCATCTTGGGTCACCTGGACATTCACTCTTCAAACCCTCTACACCACTACTCCACTACCTGAGCAGCAATAGCAGCTTTCACTACCAATCTTCTTCTACACTGTGGCTATCTTGTCATTAGCACTTGACATGCATTCCAACCCAGCAGCTAAGAAAGAGATAGTAAACTGGCAAAGAGAGTACCGAGATGTAAGATGAAGGCCTGGCTCCATACCAGCATTCCCTGAGTGACCCATGCTCTTCCACCCATGATACTGTCAGGGAGAAACTCAAGAGGGGAACCTGGTCTGTGACCTGGAAGGGTAATCCAGCAGCAGGGAGAGAGGTTAGCTCAGGGAATCCAGCTACAGAGAGAGTGGTCTGCTGCCGGGATGATGGACTTGGGGGTGATCCAGTTGAATGGCATATTTTTAGGTGGTGGAGGCTGGTCCTGGCGCAGGGCAGTTGTGTTGGGCAGGTGGTGATTCAGCTACAGGGAGGGCAGTAAGGAGGCTGATTGAGCTGCAGAAATAGTTGTCAACTAAGGTGGAGAAGCTGGTATCATGGGGGTGCTCATGGAGGGTAGTCGGGGGGGCTGAGGCTGGTCCATGGCCTTGAACTGTGCTTCAGTGGCATGGAGGGTTGGGGCTGGTCTAGCAGAAGGGATGGTGGTCAGAGGGTGGAGGCTGGTCCTGGTATCAGGTGGTGGTGCAGATTCCACTACAGGGAGGGTAGGGCAGGTTATGGAGCCAGCCATCAGGGTGGGTGGGTGGGCTTTGAGCCTGCCACTGGGGCTGAGTGTGCATGAGATGGAGTACATCCCTATATGGGAAGGGGTGGTTGCAGGTGGGGGCATCTCAGAGGTATGCAGGGCCAGCACTTGAAGACAGAATGTATGCCCTTATGGTGTCTGTATCTGTGCCTATGGGCCACTCTGTCCATTGCTGGACAACCACAAGCCTCCCTCAAGTCAGAGCACCCTCCTTGGAGCTGGACCACCCCAAGCTCTGAACCAGCATTCCCCCCTTGCAGACCACCCTCCCAGCAGCTGTTCCCCAAACTGTAGTAACAGAACCACAAAGAAACAAGATGTTTCATCTCATATAGGTGAAACGCCCTTATTTGCTGTCAAAAAGACACTCTTTCACACATCCGCCCAGCCATGCCGCTGCACAAACAATGCTTCTGATCCTCATACAATGTTTCTGCTCCCCCCCCCACACAATCTTTAGGTTTCCCATTTGTGCAGGGATCTGGGTGTCCAATGGCTATAAAAACCAAAATTCCACAAAGCCACTTGCATGGCCCCAAGATTAGAGGTAAGACATACTGGATATGTAAAACCTTTTTTTTTACCATGTGCCAGTGCTATCCGCATACTGTGGATGTCTATAGGGACTGCCTTCTCATCTGACTTCTACAGTGTGGTGAAGTGATTTAAGTGCTCCACCTTGGCACATTGCAATTCCAGTCTAGTTCTGTGTTTTAGTTTTAGCCATAGAGATCACATAGCAAAAGGTTAGCGGGGGCATCATGTGACTTTTGAGGCAGTTGACCAGCTGCCATATTTCAGTTACCAGCAAGTACTTGAACAGTACAGTTTGACTTGTGGGTGAATGACAGAAACTTTTATCCCTTACATAAACAGAAGAGCAAGTTGCACTGTTCACATCAGGGCACTGACAAGGGTAGTTTAAGTGTGCATTGTTTCACCCAGGGCTCCAGATGAGGGGAGTACCAGTCTATTTTACTCATCTTATTTTAGGAAATACTCTTCAGAAGTTTTTTTAATGAGTACCAATACGCATCCAACATTTGTAAATACTCCATACTCCAAAGAACAGTGCTTCACAACATAACTAGTGATTCAAAAGGAGCAATTGTTTCCAAAGTTTAAAGCACTCATACTCATCCCAATTTTGTTTTATTCACTATAATTTAAAACTGTTGACTAAATTACTCCTACCTGCCAACAGTATCTAGATCGTTGTTGACACCTGATCAATTCATATCTAAAAACAATTACATTGTTTAAAAAAAAAATGTACTCCTCACTCCACTCCGTCCAAACATTTGTACTCATCTGAATTTGGTTTTACTCACCACACTCTCAAAATGAGGAGTACAGTACTCATCCCAAAAAATTTTAACTGGAGACCTGGTTTCACCGAAAGGATGGTGGACTCCTAGAACAGATTACCGGATGAGGTGATGGGAGCTGAAACAGTGTGAGGGATTCAAGAGAGCATGGGACAGATTTAAGGGATTAGCCTGGGTTAGAAAGGAGGTAGAGTGGACTGGGAAGGACATGTAACTAGGGGGGCAGACTTGATGGGTCAATGGAGTCCTCTTCTGCAGACAACTTTCTATGATTCTATGACAACACTGTGTTTTCCTAAGTGAGAGGCAGACAGGAGATAGAGAACATGCAAAATGGAAGTGAATACCCGAGGGCAGATGGAAGCTGACAGGATCAGATGTCAAGGGGAGGAGTATTTAATAAACAGCAGAGTACTGACAGCTGATATGGATGAGGACAGAGGGGTTACTAAGTAACAAGTAGGTATGGTGCAGCAGATAGACATTAGGTATGGGAACATGCCCTTCTGTTAAATGTGTAACTCTTTTGCCTTCCCGGTGGTGCAGAGGGTTGAAGCATTGAGCCTTACCTCGCATTAAGCTGGCAACTCGGGTTCAGGAACAGCCTCAAGTCATCTGGGAGCTGACTGGGGGGAAGTAGGAACAGGATTGAGCCACCTATTGGCAGCTCTCCTCTCCTGGGGTGGACGCTGTCCCTCCCGTAGTCCCGTCACCACCGGGTGGAGGTCTGGTGGTGGTGCAGACTGGGAAGGGGGAGGCTAGTAGTAGAGGTAGTGTGTGGCATGCCTCCACACAAGTATGTCAGCACCAGAGACATGGGAACAGGTGAAAAAGGAAAAACTACAATAAAAATAATAATGAAAATAAAATTTGTAACTTTCTTGTGATCACGTTATAGAGCGCTTGTGTCATGCCTATGTACACTAACTGTCAGTGCTGCTGTCTCTGTTTAGAAATAGTCACTCACAGTGCACACTGTGGCATATATTTCTCACTTGGCCCCAGACACAGAGTTAGTTATCTCATGCTAAATGTGTATTTCATTATTTCTTTCATGTTAGGATCCCTTTCTTTCATCCACATCAGTTAGTATCAGTGCTTTTTTGTCCACTAATTTTCATTCCTAAACATCATGTATTCCTTCCCTCCACAGAAACCTTCCCTTGACCCGGCTCCCTCCTCCAGACCTGCGGCCATGGCTCACTCCTTGGAGACATCAGCTGTACTCCATCTCCCACCACAGAGAAAATCAGAAACTTGCCGTTCTGTGGCTACAGTATATTGCTAAAAGTGTTAAAATGTACCTATTGTATTCCTTTCATCCCCTCTACTCTAGCCTCTCAAATCTCTTCTTCTCAGCTCCAATCCCCCACTCGCTACCTTGAATGCTGATTAATCCCCCCCCCACCACACTTAAAATTGCACTTTCTTTTGCTAGTCAATGTTCTGGCACCTAGATACAAGCACCCATATACTGCTCCCTTTTGTTTCCAATCTCTACCCCTCTCTCTCCTACTAGTCCCACCCACCACTTAACCAGCTGCCGATCCTTCAGCCATTGAAGGGCTCGAATTCTCTCTCTCTCTCTCTCTTTTCCCTCCATAGAAACTTGCCCTTGACCGGGCTTCCTCCTCCTCTAGACCTGAGGCCATGGTTCGCTCCTTGGAGCAATCAGCCGTACTCAGCCTCCCACCGCAGAGAAAATCAGGTATGCCCACTGTTGCTCTGCTTGCTTACTCAGATCCAAACCTCTGTTTATCACTGGCTAATTTCCTCTGGAAAACACTGGACCGCAACTGGGACACTACCTTATCCCCTTCTCTCTGGTCCCCCCCCAGTCCCCTTACAGGGTTCCTCACATCCTGAAGGGGTCTCCAGGGACACAACTCTTCCCCGTCCCTCTCCTTTTCCCTTTTTCTTTAACATAAGCACTTGTTTACATAATACCCCAGCACTTAGTATTGTCCACTGTTTCAACCTATTATATGCAACACTTTCTGGACACTGTTTCTAACACCTGCCTTACAACTGTATGCTAATGTTGATCTTGTAACTTGAATATTTAATGTCTCATTCCTATTGTACCCCTTCCTCCCAGGTCACACCAGGAGACAAGTGACTTGTCGCTCAGTGTGCCTTCCTGGTGAAACATTTCAATAAATTAAATGAATAAATATTCCATCCCTCCTCCACCACACCCTGCAGGAAAAAAATAATGTTGAAGAGCAGTACTGTGCTGCAGGTTCAACAAGATGAACTACTTTTATAAGTGAGCTGTCAGATTGCAGATTTGCACCTTTAAACATACCAGAAATCTTCTAGGGTTGTCAGAACTCATTCTAAAAAGATTAGAACCCTTTTTGAACCCAGGGATCCAGGTACTGATTTAGAACTACTGTAGAACACCCATGGGCTTTTATCTTTATTTTTTTATTTTTATTTTTTGTTAACCAGGAAAGGATGACTAGACAGTTCTGCCATTTATCAACCTCATCTCCCGAGGAGGTGGATACAGATGGATGCCAACTGACATTGAACCAGATTAAGCTGTTGGTGATATATTTAGTAAATGGGGGAAATTTGTCCAGGACACTGGGAAAATTCCCCCTACTCACCTGTAGGGGGACCACTGGCCTTTGGAATGGCCACTGCTGACTCTCTTGCAATGGAGATGGATGTGGAGGAGGCCAGGGAGTGGGTCTTCTCCCCAACCTTGGCACCACTAAAGACTGACTGTTTTTATGATGCACCAGGAGTTGTGGAGTCAAAAGTTCCCACTGCCACATTCTCAGCTATAGATACAAATGATGTGCAGAAGAAAACCATGAATTCATCGCAGGATTCTGTCTCTGCAAAAGAGAATAATGAGCAATTTGATGCAATACCTTCTGAATTTTGTCAGTACTTAGAAGAATGACTCGCTGAAGGAGAAACACATTTCCTAAGTTGGAAAGCCGAAATAATGAATGAGTTTGCAAATAATATAAGAATGCCCACTAAGATTTCGCTGCCCGACCTGGAGACGCCCAACGATCATACTGAAGTAACATCTAGTGATGCAGCTGCTTCCTCATCACATACAACCACAGCAGCTCCCCAGATTAAAGAGCTGCACATCCACACTGCTGCACAGATGCTGTGCATATTACCAGCAGAATTTTCCTTCACCTCAAGGTACGGAGGCAAGAGAGGGGAACAATGTGATAAACCCTGTTTATTTTTGTGGGACAGAAATTTAAAGGGAGTTCACTGGGAATGGCAGCTACAGGGGTCCTCTCCATGGCCTAAGATGCATTCCAAGGTAGCAATAAAATACAGATTTTTTGGAAAAAGACTGGTCAGCACATGCGGCCCTTAAAGGGGCAGGCTGGGCCCAACTTAAAGGGACCGGGAAGTGGATTTCTGGGTTTTCTCCCTTAAGGATTCACGTAGACTAGGGGGTTAAAAATGCACCAAAAAGCAGCTTTACTGTGGATAAAGGCTTCCAATCAACAGGGTTGCAAAATACCCAGAGCAGCTCCCCTTTAGTTATAGCATCACAGCAACCAGGTGGAGAGGCTTCCGTCCTGGACATTAACATGGAGGATATAAATTCAGGTACCCAGTCCCCTCTACACATACCACAGGACTTGAGATTCACCTGAAACCCTGTTTTGGGCCTACTTACCAAACACCCACCAGGGGATCCTCCCAGTAACTCTACTCCAGACATGCAGACCCAAATTCCACAGCACATACCAAATGACCAAGGCAGTTTAGCCTCCAGGTCGTCATGCCCACATTGGGACCTGGTTCCTCCAAACTAGACTCAAACAGACCACCTCTTTGGGGGTCAGCTTCCAGGCCTTATTCCTCTTTCTTCAAGCCCCAAGTCTGCCTTGCAAAGCACCACAACACAGTTCACCTGCACTATAGGGGAGGTATGGACATATTTCCAGACAGGCTTTTCCTCGCTGAAACACTATGTAAAGAATCTATGGGCTTCCATGCCACTGACATCTATGCCCTGATACACATCTCTGAGGAGACAACATTTGACATACATTTAAGCAATATGCCCCTCCAGAGTGTAGGTATACTGGCTAATTTACCACGACTGGTGTGGTTTGGTCATGAGGCGCAGCTGAGTGACATAACCACACCAGAAGTGGTAACTCCACCAGTATACCCACTCCCTGGAGGGGTATATTGCTATCATGCAATGTCCGTTTTTTGTGTGTGTTAAAAAAAATGAAAGAAATGTTTTGCACATATTAAATTATTTTTGTTCTTATTTGGTGCTTGAGAAAAAAAATAGTTCCCTGTTGGTCAGCTTGCAGTACCTGATAATTTTTGTTTCAAAGTCCCATGGTGCCAGTGCAGATGAAACAGTTTAATGTGGCTGTGTGGCTTGTAGAAGACACTGTGGAGCAGGAACAAAAGGTTTTTTTTGTTACGCATTTTCTGCATGTGAGAAATTGAGAGGCCAGCTGGTGCACATTGATAGCTGTCACAGTTGTGAAGTGTGGAGCTTCCAAAGGGTTCTGGTGGTTTGGGGCTGTGGGAGGAGATGTTCGGGACACAGAGAATGAGGGACAGTTCTGGTAAGAGGGGGACTCTTGAAAAAAAAAATTAGTGGGAATAGAAAATAGAAGAAGCCAGGGAAGTTTTTGTGTGTGTGTGGTCAGGTTAACTGGGGCTGCTGGACTGAAGAAGGAGCGACATTGGAGTAGTTTCCTACTGCGGTTGGGTGCTGTGATGGAGCCTCTCACTGTCAGTCACAGTCTTTGCTAGGATTATGTTTGGCATGTTCGGAGTGATTTCGAGTCAATTTATGATGTGGTCAGCTGGTGTCTGGCACCTTTTCCTGTGGGTACACTGGAGGATTTATCACAATGAAAAGGTGCCAGCCAAATAATCAGATTGTAGGGTTTGGGCATTTGGATTTAACCCATTGTATAATTCAAGATTTCTAGCGGTCTCTAGAAATTTGGGGCAAACTTTCATTCTTTGAAATCTTCGCCCCTCTGGTCACCTTTTGAAGCTGTTCCATTGACCAAAACAGCTCCCAGGAACATTACTGTACTCTTTTGCAATGAAGGAGTTAGTGTGACAGATCTATTATACTGGCTAAAGCAACAATATACAGTACTACAGTCACCAGAAGCTATTCTGGACACAGAGAACATTTGGTGGGAGGGTGCTGAATCTGAATATGGCTGGCTTCAAATGATACTGGTTTAGTCAATTTACCAAACTGTTTTTTCTTAGGGAGGGACAGGGCTTTTTTATTCTCTGCATGTCAGTCGAAGACCTGTTACAGGTGTGGCTCCCAGTTTCAACTAAGTAGCCTTTGTGGCAAGTTGAGATGCACCCTCTGTAACACACTCATGCATACAAATGCCCATTGCACTAACAAACCTGTATGTGACCTGTGTGATACAACAGGGCATACTGTACGTATAATGAACATCAGGGGTCAATACCAGTCCATTTACAGAAGAAAGGGTTCTGAAAGAACTAATAAAATTGAAGGTGGACAAAGCAATGGGGCCTGATGGGATTCACCCAAGAATTCTAAAAGAACTAAGGGTAGAACTAGTGACATCGCTGACTACTCTCTTTAACAAATCATGGGAGGATGGGGTGGTACCCGAGGACTGGAGGAGGGCAGATGTAATTCCTCCTCACAAAAGTGGGAGCAGGACAGAGGCAGGAAACTACAGACCAGTTAGTTTGACCTCAGTGGTAGGGAAAATGATGGAATCACTTCTGAAGGAAAGAATTGTTGAATACCTAGAGGCCATTGGGGCACAGGACCCGAGGCAACATGGATTTACGATGGGAAGGTCATGTCAGATGAATCTAATAGATTTCTTTGACTGGGTGACAAAAGTAGTAGACCAGGGAGGGTCTGTGGACATGGCCTACCTAGATTTTAGCAAGGCATTTGATACAGTCCCCCACAAAAGATTAATACACAAGATAGCCAGCCTTGGAATGGGTCCCAAGGTGGTAGCCTGGATAAAAATTGGCTAGACAACAGGACACAAAGGGTAGTAGTAAATGGAGTACCAGTGAAGAAAGGAGGGTTACTAGTGGGTACGCAGGGTTCAGTACTGGGACCGGTCCTTTTTAATGTCTTTATAAGTGACATTGCAGAGGAACTGGAAGGAAAAGTTTGTCTCTTTGCAGATGACACAAAGATCTGCAACAGGGTTGATACACAGGATGGAGTGGAAAGAATGAGAAGGGACTTGGCAAGGTTGGAGGAATGGTCAAATGTATGGCAGCTCAGGTTTAATGCAAAGAAGTGCAAGATAATGCACATGGGAAACAAAAACCCAGGGGAAGCGTACACAATGGGGGGTGAGATACTGACAACAGTAAAAATAGAAAGGGACCTGGGGGTAATTATATCAGATGACCTAAAGGTGGGCAAGCAATGTGAGAAGGCAGTAGGAAGGCTGGAGGATACTGGGATGCATAGGAAGAGGCATCAATAGTAGAAAACAGGAAGTTGTTATCCCTCTGTACAGACAGTTGGTGAGACCCCATCTGAGTACTGTGTGCAGTTCTGGAGACCCCATCTCCATAAAGACATAGACAGAGTGGAGGCTGTCCAGGAGGGCAACCAAAATGGTGCAGGGTCTGCACCAGAAGACATCTGAAGAAAGACTAAAGGAGCTTAATATGTATACTCTTGAGGAAAGAAGGGAGAGAGGGACATGATAGAAACTTTCAAGTACCTCAAGGGAATTAACAAAGTCCAAGAGGGTAAAATCTTCCAGAAAAGAGATGTGCAAGAACAAGGGGCACAATTTGAAGATAGAGGGGACAGCTCAGGGGTAATGTGAGGAAGTATTTTTTCACAGAGAGGGTTGTGGATGCATGGAACAGCCTCCCTGAGGAGGTCGTGGAGTCAAGAACAGTGGGGGACTTCAAGAATGCATGGGACAGGCATAAGGCAGTCCTAGGGGTGGGTAAGAGGAAGTAAGCTGTTGATTAACTAGGATCTGCAGCTTATCTGTTAGGTAGGAAAATGGGCAGACTAGGTGGGCCAAGCGGTCCTTATCTGCCGTCAAATTCTATGTTTCTATGTTTCTATCAGTGCGCAGCTCATGATCAGGAAGACCAGACAGATAGTGAAGAGTAATGGCTGCTCATTGCTTTAGCACTGCATTCTACTAGATCAGCAGGTATGGTCTCTCTAAGGATTGCTGTCCCATCCAATACAGCTCCTAGAGAAGACCCTGTACCCCAAAGCCACTCCGCCCAGGTCCAGACCTCTCAAGATAAGACAGACAAAAATTTGGATCCCTTAATACTCACACTGGGAGGAAAGGCAGTCCCATCTGCCGTCACATAGATGACTGCCCATGAGATCAAACTCCTGATCCGGACACAGCACTGATCATGCCGCCTCCCTCCACCACCCCAGAACAAAGATGGCCACCAGATGATTACTAGAAAATGCCACAACAGGAAGCCCCTGCCTGCCAAGGTCATAAAGACCCAAGACCTCCCTTTAGAAAACAGATTTGAGGCCCTACCTGACAATGCAGTGACCTCAGATTACAAGTCTGACACCTCATCTCTGATTTCTTGCCATATAGAAGCTTAATGTTTCTTTTATAGTGGTGTATGTCTAACAGTTTATCTTTTTATTTTTGAATCATGGGCCTCCTTTGAAATGAGCTTCACTCAATGGAGTATGTAGCAACTTTTCCAGTTCATGACATTTTAATAAAATTTTAAACAGCAACAATGGAAGCTTCATCTGAGTCTGAAGCTATGACTCCTGAGCAGCAACCAGAAGTCACACTAGGGAAGAAACATGTGAAGAAAAAAGAGAAGCAAGTAACCCCAAACAGTAGTTGAACGCTCCACCCTCAGTAAGACAGAGTTCATCCTGTCTTAAAACAGCCTATTCAAGGCACCACTCTTGTCTCTTAGCACTATCAACACAAATAGCATCAAAAGTGACAAAAAGAGACAGGCTGTTTTCTCCTCACTGCTGTCCTCCCCTTCTGATGTTACTTTTCTGTAGGACACTTGCTTACACTCTTTACCTGAATTGTCCAAAACCATTAAAGCTTGGTATAAGGGACCTTCCTACTGGTCCATCGGCCTGGACACCTGTTCCAGCCTAGGGATCCTGTTTCATAATGTCGACTTCTTCTTTCTGAAATTAGTAGATGCAATTCCTGGGAGGGTTTTAACCTTGGACATTTTGATGCATAATAGTCTGTTTAGACTGGTGAATATATATGCAGGACAAACAAAGATGGAAAAGATTGAATTGTTTAAATTGCTATAACCATGTTTAGACACATCACATCACGTCATACTGGGTGGTGATTTTAATTACTGGCCTAATATCTCTGACAGGGGCAGACAAACCAAAATGAAAAAAGTTTTTTGTGACGTGACTTGTCTCACAAAAATGGTTAACACCTTAAATTTGGTTGATGCATATTTAATGGTGCAGAAAACCCCAGATCTAAGTTTCTGCAAAGCTACTTTAGTGACCAGGAATGATCTCTTTTTCATTTCTCGCACGCTGCCAATCCACATGATTACAATTTAGCCAGCTGAGTTTTCAGATCACAGTTGGTTAAGACTTGTTTTAAACTGCAACACAAGGCTTAAGTATGGCCCATGTGTGTGGAGATTCAGTTATCTCTTGTTGACAGATACTAAATTGTCCCAAACCCTTCCCATAGTTTTTTTAGGCTAGAAAATCAGTTTTTTATCCTGTATGACTATAAAAAGGATTGGTGGATGGACACAAAAAAATGACCTAGTACATCTGCTCAAAACATCCAACCATATTAAATAAAACACAGATTACATGCAATATCTCCAGTATAGGAAACAGTTGCATAAATTGCAGTCACTCACCTATTAGACATAATTTTCCTACTCAGCACAAATCAAAAATATAGAACAGAACATGCTGTCCTTTCACAAGAAACGGCAGATAACCTTAAAAACCAGCAGCGCTTTTGAACACAGGATTTTTTGCGACAAACGTTGTCCCTATGCTGCTTGTACAGAAAGGGCAGATAAATAGACTATGTCTTGCTTATCAGACAACAACAGCATCGTAGTTGTTGATAATGCCCTTATTAGGCAACAAGTAGTTTCTCACACTAAGGCTCTCTTTCAAGAACAGAGGGTTGCTTGTACACCCTCCATTTTTGACAGATTCCCCATTCCACAACTCCAACTGGCATAACTGGTTTCTTTAGCCAATGGGATATAGTCTGAAGAAATTATTTTTGCTTATCTACCCTGCCAAGGGGCAAAGCAGCCAGGGTGAATGGACTTTCCGGGGAACTTTAAAAACTTATGGGCACTGACCTTGGTGCAGAACTAGCATAGGTCTTTACAGATATACTGACAACTCAGAATATACCCATGTCCATGGCAGAAGGCTTTTTAATCTATCTGCATAAGAAAGGGGACATTATTGACATAAAAAAATGGGAGACCTATCAGCATCTGAACATTGAATTAAAACTCCTGGCAAAAATCCTGCATAACAGACTGTTGCCCATAGCAAAAACTGTCATACACAAGGCACAAGCCTGTTCAATTCCTGATAGGTCTATCACTGACCATTTGATCCTTCAGGAAATATTTGAGCGAGGAACTAATTCCTCCACACAAGAGTACATGGTTTCCATAGACGAACCACAGGCCTTCTACTCTGATAGTTGCAAATGTTTATGGTATACTTTGTCAAAATATGGGGTTCCTTCAGCTTTTATTAAATGGATAAGATGCTTGTGCAAAACTGCCATAGTAAGACCTCTGGTTAACAGTTAAAAAGGGCCTTTAATCCCGAAAAAAGAGAACTGCAACAGGGTTGTCTCTAAGCCCTCTCTTATATATTTTTAGCATAGACCATTTAAACTGAGGGTGCTAAACTGTCCTCAAGACATACATAGCCTGCAAACAGTGGAAGGCCTTATCCCCTTCCAAGCTATTAGCTGGGCAGATGATCTTTGTATCCTAACTAAGATGGCCTCATCAGTGACAACTGCACTGCACATTTGCCAATTTTATGAGGCCCTTTCTGGTGCCTTTTCAAACTGCACTAAAAACCAAGGCGTATGGCTGGGACAGCCCACACCACAGGTCACCTTAACTGAAGGTATTCGGATAGTGGAAACCCTGATAAAGATTTTGGGTGTCACCTTTGGTGGAGCACAAATGGATATAGCAAATTGGAGCCCAAATAAAACCAAAGTAAAACCTGGCAGAGAACTGAAACAAATGACAAATGGAGAAAAAAATATTGTCCTGATTAAAACTTTTCTAACACTTTTACTGCTGTATCTAAGTTATGCCCTCCTCCAATCACTGGACATCATGTTATACAGCATTTTTAATTTCAGGTGGTTTAGATCAGTCACCTCAACCCCATAAAGAAAGCATTTTATATCTCCCTATCCTTAAAGGAGGCGTAAACATTATAAACCCTCTTCTATTCCTTTATTCTATTTTCTTTTATGCTAATTTTAGGCCTGCACTTTTCAGTACTGGGAAGAGTTGGTGCAGCCCATGGTTCCTTACTTGCCAACCTTGCTGTAGACAATGGGACCAAGAGAACTTACGTATCTTGTCTAGCACCATACAAGCCCCTTTGTACATGAAGGAGTGGTTGTATAAACTAAGAATCTGGGGTATTACGAGCAGCAAACTTTCAATTCTGCAAAGGAAAGTCCTATACACCCAAAATATTAACTTATTTTTCAAGGAGCCCATTATGTTCTCTATGTGCCCTAGCCCTTTTCAGGATTTATGTCTACTAAACTGTAAAGGTATCACACCAAAGATGTGGGACGTGCACTGGCTTTCGTACCAACACAAAATTAATGTAAAATGTAACCAAAAACATAAAAAATTAGAAGATAGATTCTGTAACAGAGTGTCCTGCTACCAGCAACTGGAGATGACCAACCACCTTTTTTTCCAATGCACAAACACCCAAGATTTTTGGAAATCAGTAGCTGACTATTGGTCAGCCCCTAGTTTTGCTAAAACTACAAAAGAAATGTTTTTTGGGACATATCCCATTATGTGCCAATTCTGGGACACTGATACCTTAAATGTGATCTTTACAGTGATCAAATGGTTCATCTGGAACTCCAGATGCTTGTTTGCCTTGCAGCAAAAGAATGTTTCATAGCATGAGCTTATTAGAAAAATGATTTTAGAACTGCAAACCATTTATTTTTCAGAAACTAGGTGCTTAAAGCAAGCTTATTTGCAGAACCATTAGAGAAACATGTCATGGATTATGGATTCTGATGCACCAGTAACCTGAAGTGTGACTTTATAAGCTCTTTTTTTACGTTCGCTTGCGTGCATGCACAAGGAACGTCTTGGGAGAATCGGACACTTTGGATGTGTGACTGTCCTGTGCAATCCACTGCTCCATTGAGCAGGCATGGCGGTCCTGCACCAATGGATGTGGGTGCTGTGTATGACAGCAGTGGTCTTCACTTCAAAGAAAACCACTGCTGCGATCAGTGCTGGCAGCGCCTCTGTATGAGCTGCCGAAACAGAATACGTCCAAGTCTGCACGCCCCCCCAAAGGTTTGGTGCCATGCTGGGAGCCCACCCTAGAGTGGCAAATCTTATTTTGGCCTACAGGGGTGCCCAATCCCCCATCAGCTCCACATCCCCCCAAACAGCTTTCCCTGCTGCCACGCTTAGAGCCCACCCCAGCGTGGAAATGTCCCGCCATCTGAATAAAAAAAACCTAAATAAGAAAATGTTCCATCGCTGTCTCCCCACCTCCACAACCCACACCCACCCACTGCACCCTACCTCCCACACCCCCACTAGCCCCATGCCTCCCGGAGCTCAAGCGTGGCGATCATTGGTGGACCTGGAACAAGTCTGCACTCTTCAAAGCCGACCACGAACTAAGGAAATGCCGGTAAGCTGTATAATGGGATAGATAGCGGTTTTTCAACTTTATTGCATATCTCAGGCATTTTTTGGAATTTTTGCACCAAATTTTCAACATGGGGTTTTTGGGACCCCTTCTCTAAGGCTGTCACTGTCATGGCATTATTAGAATGAAGGGTGATTTGCGTCTGTAGTCACCTTTCCCGAATGATTAGCAAGCGACACTGCCAGTGTGCATAAGGTGGGCTCTCAAAAAGCCTATTTTGAAAATTTGGTGGAAAAATTCCTAAAAATGACCATTTTACGAGCATGCATTGCACAGTTTCTACGCACGCTCGTAAGTTCACAAATTTTCAATATTTTCACTCCAGATTTTCAACATTGCCATTTTACCATACCTCCTTATTTACTGAGTCGTGGTTAAAAAAGATGAACACTGATCAACAAATATCACTGCAGGGCTACAATTTATTTAGAGCAGATAGAGAGTCTAGAGGTGGGGGTGTGGTTATCTAAGCCAAATCTAAGTACTTGGTCACCAATATTAGTTGCAAATCTCTAGCCAAGGAATTTGAGATAGTTTCGCTGAGCCTTCATCTCCCCTCCTCGGAATGTATCACTATCCTAGGTGGCTATAGACCCCGTCTGGTGGTGATGAAGTCCTTAATCTTTGAAATCCATGTTCGTAGATGCAAAAACTGAAACAATATTTCTAGGAGATCTAAATATGGACTGGCTGTCACCTAAATCCCACGGCCTCAAATCCCTTTGTGACGAGCTAGGTCTTGGGCAATTAGTCAGTGAACCTACTAGGAACAATACTCTAAATACTGCCAACAGTTCCATTATAGATGTAGTACTAACCACCCATCCACAAAAATATCTCATTTGGCAGTGTTTCCTTGACATGGCGATCATGGAATTGTTGTTCATAAGATCTCAAATTAAGGCCTGGCAACCCATCTTTTATAACAAAAGATCCTTTTGCAAATTCAGTGCAGTAAACTTCCTATCTGACCTGAGCATGATCAGATGGCAGATCTTACCTAGCCAAAGATGTCAACAAGGCAGCTTGCATCCTTAATGACAAACTCACTACAATAATAAAAGCATGCCCCTTTCATTAAAGTAAAGTGCGGAACAATTCCAACCCCTGGTTCACCTCGGATCTCAAGGCAGCCCTTATAGCTCGAGATAAGCTCTGGGCTAAAGCTAGACATTCCAAAGAATCTTTGGATTGGCAGGCCTTTAGAACAGCCAGGAATAACCGTGTGAAAAACTTCGCTCTGCTAAAGCTAACTATTATAGTTCTACTCTCGAACAAGCTAAAGGTAACCCTCATAAAATATGGAAGACTATCAAAGCTATGGAAGGACGGCCCATGGCCCTCTGTCCCAACAAAGATAGTTGCAAGTGGCAAGATTGTGAAAACAAGTCCCTAATCCTGGAAGAACTTAACTCCCACTTTGCCACAGCTGGATTAACTTTGACTCGTCACCTCATGCTGGTGCTGCGGTGAGCCAGCATACCCCTCCCACCACATCTAGTCCTGCACCCAGCCCCTTCCAACTGCACGAGATAACTTATAATGAAGTAGAAGATTCTCTTCTTAACTTAGACACCAAAAAAAGCACAGGGGATGATGGCTTGGAACCCTTTTTCCTAAGGTCAGGCTATGCCCACTTCACTGCCCCAATTCTCCACGTCTTCAATCTTTCCATTACATCTGCTACTGTGCCGTCCTGCTGGAAATCAGCACATATCCTCCCTCTATTTAAATCTGGTAACCCATGTGATGTAAACAACTATAGGCATATCTCCATATTGCCTATCCTTTCTAAAGTTCTCGAAAAACTGATCCATATTCAGTTAAAATCTCACTTGGAAACCTTCTCTCTCATTAACCCAGCTCAATCTGGCTTCCGGGCTAATCATAGCACAATCACTGCACTAGCAAAAGTAACCAATGATTGGATCTCTGCTATAGATGCTAAGAAGGTAACTGGTGCAGTCTTTTTGGACCTCAGCAAAGCTTTTGATACTGTTGATCACAAACTATTAGTCAATTGCCTTGCAAAGTTGGGTGCCACATACCATACCACCCAGTGGTTCTCTAGCTACCTAACTGAAAGATTCCAAAAAGTAAAGGCGGAAGGCTTCTTTTCTGCTGCCTTGCCAGTTGCAAGATGAGTCCCCCAAGGATCCATCTTAGGCCCTATCTTGTTTTCTCTGTACATTAATGACTTAGATGCTAACATATCTACGTCCAATCTGCACTTTTTTGCAGATGATACTGTGTTGTATACTTCTGGCTCATCATTATCTGAAGTCAAGGGAGTGCTTCAAGCGGACTTCATACAACTTGAGCATAATCTAATAAAGGCAAAGCTTCTGCTCAATGCTAAGAAGACTAAAGCGATGATATTCTCCTGCAGTGCTGTCTCAGGCCCCCCAATACCCTTGCCCAAGACTTCATTGTCACCACGCTAAACGAGCCTCTGGAAGTTGTAACCAAATTTAAATATCTAGGTATCTGGATCGACAATAAATTATCTTTCAGTGACCACGTCGAAGATGTCTCTAGAAGGTTAAACGCAAGGTTAGGTTTCTTCTACAGAAATAGGCTATACTTACCTTGAAACTCAAAACAAGCTTGTACAGGCCACTTTTCTCCCCTACTCGACTATGGCGATGTAATCTATTCCTCCACCACTCTTGCAAATCTAAGTAAACTGGACATCCTTTATCACCCGTGTTACAGTTCATTACCAACTCCCTTACCGTTCGCACCACTGTGACTTATATGCAGCTGTTGGTTGGACATCCCTTACTACTAGCGCCTGCTCCATGCTGGGCTATGGACTCTTAAACTGCTCCTGCAGAAATTGCCAAGCTATCTCTCTTCCTTATTAGTATCTCACATAGTGCATACTCGTTAAGAAAATCTGACTTTATTATGCTTGACATACCAAGGACGCGGACTTCCTTTGGTAAACGTGCTATTGCATATGCCCTTCCCCCCATTTGGAACCAATTACAAACTGTACTGAAACTAACTAGCACAGTTTCAATAAACTTCTACAAATCGCTAAGTTCAGCCAAAATAAAAGACACCTGTAACTGTCATTAAGTCTCTTCCTTCCCCATATGTGCCATATTTATCCCCTGGTAAGGTATAATTGATTTGTCATATTAACTGCTTTCCCTTCCCCTTCTACTCCTGGCTTTATCTTTGCTTACGCTCCACTGCTACTCTATCAAATCACTCCTTCCCCCATATCAGTTGTAGACTGTTGTTTGTTCTAGCTGCCAAAATACTGTATATGTATTGTACACACCAGTCATCATGTTTCATTCATCAGTATGCAACCTGTAAGTCGCTTTCCTGTCTCATATCAATGTTTACCACCTGTGGTCACCCTATGTGGTACCCTTGTATGTATATCCAGCCTGTATCATGTAACATGCATTTCATGTATATACTGTTATTACCTATCTGTGTTTGTACTTTAAGTGTTTATGCCACAGGACCTCCTTGTGAATGAGCTTGCTCAATGGAGTTTTTCTGCAATAAACTTGAACTTGAACTTATGAGCAGTACAGCTCTCATTTTTCACATCCTGCTCAAAACGTGTTTCCGTCCATGTATCGCACAATGGTGCAGTTGGTGTGTGAAATCAATGTATGGGACACATTAAGAAAATCACAGTGACACTGTTCAATATCAGAGGTCTTAAAATGGCTATGTTGAAAATTTGGTGAAAAAATTCCTAAAAATGACTGTTTTACAAGTGTGCGTTGCGCAGTTCCTATGCACGCTCGTAAGTTTGCGAATTTTCAATATTTTCACTCCAGATTTTCAACATTGCCATTTTACCACACCTAGTGATAGCTGTACTGCTCATAAGGATGAGCAGTACAGCTGTCATTTTTCACATCCTGTCCAAAACGTGTTTCTGCCCATGTAGCGCACAATGGCACAGTCGGTGTGCGAAATCAATGTATGGGACACATTAAGAAAATCACAGTGACACTGCTCATTAGCAGGGGTCTTAAAATGGCTATGTTGAAAATTTGGTGAAAAAATTCTAAAATAACTGCTACGAGCATGCATTGCGCAGTTCCTCATGCGCTAACGTAAGTTCATAAAATTTTCAATATTTGCACTCAATGTCTTCCAAATACCTAAACCAGCACATAGAAGCAAGCAACATTGGCACTGACAAATGCTTGTTTATTTTGCATTCGCTTGCATGCATGTGCAAGGAATGTTTTGGGACAGTACGACTTTTTGAAGGTGTGTGACCCTTCTGTCCAATTCAGTGCTCAGTGTAACATGTGCAACCCTACTGCACCAATGGATGCATGAGCTGTCTATGACAGCAGTTTGGCTGCAGTGGTCTTCAGTTAAAAGAAAAGCACCACTGCAATCAGCGGTGGTAACATTTGTGTATTTAACATATTGACGTCACCCTTTTCCCTCTGGCTGCTAATAAAATCCCTCCCACTTCCTCCCTCTGCTGCAGTCTACCCTGCTCCCTTGTTAGTGCCCCCACCAAACACATTGTATGTGCAGACGGGTGCCCAGTCCCCATTGTCTCAGGCCCCCAACAAACACAGGTGGCATGCTGGGAGCCCACCCCAGCATGCCCATTGTCCCTGTAAATGGGAAAACTGTCCAACATCTTTTGTTTTTTAAAACCTGTGAAAACAGAAACCGTCCTCGCTGTGTCTTGTGCCCCTCCCGAACCCACACCCACCCTCTGCATACCCCACCTCCCCCTCACCCCATACTTACCTCCGGAGCCTGGCGCAATGATCTTCAGTGGAGTGGGAACACGTCTGCACTCTTGAAAGCTGAACGCAAACTGAAGAAATGACGGTAAGCTGTATAATGGCATAAATGTTTTTTTTTTCAACTTGGGTGGCTATCTCGGGCATTTTTGCAAATTTTGGCACCACATTTTCAACAGGGGGTTCTTGGGACTCCTCCTCATGAATTCAATTACTGTCATGTGAGTTATTTGGTCACCAAAGGCGATTTCATGGTCACTGCACAAAATCACCTTTTGGGATTAATTAACTAAACAACAGTGTCACTGTTAATGAGGTGGGCTCCCAAAAGGCTATGTTGCAAATTTGGTGAAAAAATGTCAAATGACTGTGTTATGTCGTGCGCTATGCAGTTTCCACGCACACTGTAACTTTGAGAATTTGAAATATTTCACTCCAGATTTTCAACACTGGTGCATTTTTTCACACCTCCTTATAAACAGTACAGCTGACATTTTTCACATCCTGGCTGAAATGTGTTTTTGCACATCCAGCGCACAATGGTGTGGTCACAGTGAGAAATCAATGCACAGGACAGATTATGAAAATCACAGTGACACTGTTCATGAGCAGAGGTCCCAAAATGCCTATGTTGAAAATTTGGTGACAAAAGTCCACAAAATGACTGCGTCATGAGCATTCATTGCGCAGTTTCCATGCACGCTCGTAAGTTCGAGAAATTGTTGTATTTTCACTCCAGATGTTCAACATTGCCATCCCTTCACACCTCCCTATGAATACTACAGCTGTCATTTTTCACATCCTGCCCAAACTGTGTTTTTGCACATGTGGAGCAGAATGGTGTGGTCGCTGTGGGAAATCAACGTTCAGGATAGATTAACAAAATAACAGTGGTACTGTTCATAAGCAGAGGTCTCAAATGCTTTTATGAGGTGAGGGTAACAAAAAGGTCATGCTGAAAATTTGTAGTGCAAATACCAGCAATTGCACAGGGCATTAGGGTAAAGCACCATATGTGCCAAACACCACTGCAAATACCTGTAAGCGAACGTCCGGCATTGACAAATGCTTATTTTTAAATATAGCAAGAAGCTGCTTTGTTATCACTCCCCTCCCCCCTTTTAATTGTCTCCTCTGTACATGTACCCTTTTAAGTTCCCCTACTGGTTTCTTACACAGTTTTTATTTGTTTTCAGAGTTATGTTTCCTTTGAATATGTTTTACCACAGATTTTGTGTGTAATTTGATTATTGTTTGATTTCTCATTTGATTTGTTTCCCATGATGCTTTGCATTATTGGGTGTGTGCAATTTGTGTTTTCTTTAACATCTTACTTGCAAAATAAAGTATTTAAAAGACACCAAAAACAACCATTGTGTATGTTTGTCATAGCAAAACCATTGTCTAGGTAAAATGACCAAGTACAAAATAACTTGAGTTAAATTTTGGAAAGGTGATCTAGGCCATTTCTAGTACATGAGGGACCAGAACTGTAATATGTAAGGACAAGAAAAGTATAAATGATCCATTGCCTCGAGGACTGCATTGCATATATCTCTGGGACAACAACAATCCTCTACCCCCTTATGTTTCAGATTATCTTATGGCCAGATATTCAAAACTTAGCCGCATGCAAAACTAGCACAGATGTGGAGGATGGGAGAGCTGCAGAGCAGGCCAGCCGAGTGACAGTAATGGAGTGCTGCACAACAACAGCAACAGTCAACTCAGGCCACACACATCACAACTGTGCTGTGCAAGTGGCAGGTTAGCCTAGACTCCTTGAGCAAACACATTAGCCCAGTGTTAGCACTTTGCCCCGGGCTGACACATTAGCCCAGGGCAAAAGTTTGCAATGCTGAATGCCCTGTGCAAATTATCCTACTTAGGCAATCCCTGTGCAAACAGTCACATTATCATCTCATTCTGGCCTGCTTTGCATACATCACCATGTAGATTGACTGGCACTATTCCAAGATGCTCAAAGCTCCACCTGTAGGGAAGACTGGAACCACAGGTCCCAATCCACAGGCCAAGAGGTGCACACAGCTCTATCTGTATGCCAGCCCTGAGAACAGCAAGTTAACTGCAGGTAAGAGGTGTAGGCAGGCTCACACAGTATGAGTGCCAGGGAGAGCCAGTGATCCTCAGAAGGTGGGACACATCATCAAACTTGGGGACGCAAACACAAAACACATTGGAAACCATGAGTGTTGTATGCCCAAAGGATATAACATGTAGCACCAAAGCACTCAAACCCTGCTGTCGTGCTTGGCCACACAGCACAGCAGCCACTGTGTGCGTACCTCTGTACCCATGAGGGACAAATACAGGACAGGGCTATAATGAGGGGTACACTGAGGGATGTCCCCCATAATGAGGGACACTGTACTGTAGGGGACTGTACAATTATATGTATATGTACTGTATGTGAATGTGTATATATATATACATAGATATATATACAGTATATATATATATACAGTATATATATATATATTAATCTATCAAAACTTTATTTATAAAATAGCGCTATTCTCAAAGGACCATAGGGCTACTACATAAGCAGTAAAACATATTCACATAAAACACAAATGCAGCAGCTTATATAAAATCAGAAAATGCCAAAGTAAATAAATAAGTTTTCAAAGCAGATTTGAGGTTCTCCATGAAGATCTCCACTGACAGGCCCTGTTGTATCCAATAAAGTAGAGAGTTCCACAGGGATGGGGCTGCAAATTCCAATGCTCAGGCCCCGGATGTATTTAATAGACCCTGGGAATTTCTAGCAATCCCTAGTCAGTGGAGTGAAGTGGCTAGAAGGGGAATTAGGGATGAAGAAGATCTTGCAGATAGTTTGGTTCCTTCCATGTAGGGCCTTATAGGTCAGTAAACTGATCTTAAGGGTGATCTGCCACTGACTAGGCAGACAGTGCAGATCACACAGCACTGGTGTGACATGGCAATGAGGCAGCCCAGTTGACAGCCTAGTTGCTGCATTCTGCACTGGCTGCAAGAGGCAGATATCAACTCCTGGAAGCATTAGGTAAAGGGTATTACAGTAATCAAGGTGCAATGTTACAAAGGCGTGAACCAAGACTGTCAGGTCATTGGGCGGAACTAGGTGCTCGATCCTGGCTACATTCCTTAAATAGTAAAAGGCAATCTTGACAACGGATGACACCTGGTGTTTAAGTGCCAATCCATCATCAGGAATCACACCCAGATCTTGCACCCACTCAGAGGTCATCAGCTGGTGGCCACCAAGCCAATGCCTGGAAGCTCACCCCTCCGGCGACCCCTCTACCTGACAGCCCAGGTCCACCATCAGAACCTCAATCTTATCTGGGTTTGACCTCTGCCAGCTGACACTCATCCAGTCCTGGATCTCAGAGAGGCAGTTGTTAAAGTTAGAGATAGCTCCCACCTGATCAGTCACAAAGGACTGGTAAAGCTGAGTATCAACTGCATAACAGTGAAAACTCAGCCCATACTGCCTTGCAGTGTCTCCCAATGCCAGCATGTACACTGCGAACAATGTGGGAGACAGCACAGAGCCCTGCAGGACCCCGCATGGCAGGGAGACCTTGTCAGAGGAATAAACTCCGGAGACAACTCTCTGAGACCTGCCAGTAAGGAAAGAGTGGAACCACCTGAGGACTGTACCAGATAGTCCACAGATTAGCCACAGACACTGTACTAAAGAGATATATATATATATAGATATATATATATATTTGGTGTTAGGGTTGAAAGCCCCTCTTTGACCCCCCCCCGTCCACACCCCCAACCGGCATTAGGGTGCGCGTTTGGGTTGTTGGCCGTAACTCTCACCCATCAGATGTGAAGAAGCAGAGGTATAGGAGAATGGGGTGAGAGTTAGGACCGAAACATAGCGTGCACCCAATCAGTTGAAGGCTGAGCGAGGGCTGACTCAACTCCTATTCCTAAGCTTTTGTCACTGTGGAACAACCTTAACTAATGCATTAAACAGAGTTTTTGCCTCTAATTTCCCTTCTTTTTGAGAATGATAATGAGAAATAGTGAATGTAATGAGGCAGTGGGCCCCCCGCTCCCACCACGTGATGTTTTGTCACATAGTAACATGGTGCCCGCAAACGCAAATGGTAATGCGCATGGTGATGCAAAGCGAAACAGAAAGATAAACAGTACTGCAGACACAAATGGTTAAAATAATGCAAATGCAAACGCAAATGAAAATGCAAAGAGTAACACACATGGTGCCGTAGACGGGAAGGGTAAGTGAAACAGGTACGGAACTGCAAGTGGAAGCGGTAAGGGTAACAGTAATGTAAGCACACAGGCTGGTTTTCCCCAAAAGCTGCATAGAGAAAGACAGTGAGTACAAAGAATGTATGCATAATAATGGATCTCGGAGCGGGAAATGAGGAGATGGAATACTAAATTGCTTATATCTCAGGAACCTTATGATGTAGAAAAAAAATTAAAAGTCTTATGATGTATGACTTTCCTGGCTAGCTTTATACTTAGCCCCATTATGGGGCTAAGTATTTTTCCAATGAAAAGTCCGTATCTTGCATCGTTTCCGAGATATGAGCCCTGAAAGGCACGGCGAATGCTGTAATGTTATCCTATGGGAAAAAAAGAGAATTTTGGAGTGCGATAACATTGGCTCCCTGTAATACTTTTTCACCAAACCACTGAAAGGCACATCTGTGGGATGTTGGCTTTCTTCCCTCCAAAATTCAGCTCAAAACACCAAACCGCTATTTTTGCAGCAGGGCAGCAAAGGGTTCCTGTAATGTGGCGGACACCGTAATGTTATCCTACTGGAAAAAGTGTCAATTTTGGAGTGCCATAACTTTTCCGCCCTGTAATATTTTTTCACTGAAACACTGACAGGCACATCTGTGAGATGTTGGCTGCGTTCCCTCCAAATTTCAGCCCAAAAGACCAAACCATTCTTTTGCAGCAGGGTGGCAAAGAATTAGAAACATAGAATTGGATGGCAGATAAGGACCACTTGGCCCACCCAGTCTTCCCATTTCCCTACCTAATGGATAAGCTGCAGATCCTAGTTAACCAGCAGCCTACTTTTTTCCTACCCCCCAACCCCTAGAATTGCCTTATGACTGTCCCATGCATGCTTGAATTCCACCACTGTTTTTGACTCCACAACCTCCTCCTCGGAAGAGCCATTCCATGCATCCACAACCCTCTCTGTAAGAAAAATACTTCCTTACATTACCTCTGAGCCACCCCTCATCTTCAATTGTCCCCCTTGTTCTTGCACACCTCTTTTTCTGGAAGATGCTACCATCTTGGATTTTGTTGATTCCCTTGAGGTACTTGAAAGTTTCTATCATGTCCCCCCCGTCCCTCCTTTCCTCAAGGCTATACATATTAAGCTCCTTAAGTCTCTCTTCATATGTCTTCCAGTGCAGACCCTGCATAATTTTAGTTGCCCTACTCTGGACAGCTTCCATCCTGTCTATGTCTTTGCGGAGATTGGGTCTCCAGAACTGCACAGTACTCCAGATGGGGTCTCACCAGCTGTCTGTATAGAGGGATAACCACTTCCTGTTTTCTACTGGTGATGTCTCTCCCCATATATCCCAGTATCCCCCCAGCCCTCCTTACAGCCTTCTCGCATTGCTTGCCCACCTTTAGGTCATCTGATATGACTACCCCCAGGTCCCTTTCCATTTTTGTTGTTGTTAGTATCTCACCCCCCATTGTGTACTCTTCTCCTGGGTTTTTGTTTCCCAGGTGCATTACCTTGCACTTCTTAGCATTGAATCTAAGCTGCCATACATTTGACCATTCCTCTAACCTTGCCAAGTCCCTTCTCATCCTTTCCACCCCAACTTGTGCATCAACTCTGTTGCAGATCTTTGTGTCGTCTGCAAAGAGACATACTTTCCTTCAGTCCCTCTGCAATGTCACTTATAAAGACATTGAAGAGGACCAGTCCTAATACTGAACCCTGCGGTACCCCACTAGTAATCCCCCTTTCTTTGAGTGGACTCCATTTACTATTTCCCTCTGTGTCCTGTTCTCCAGCCAATTCTTTGCCCAGGCTATCATCTTGGGACCCACTCCCAGGCTAGCTAACTTGTATATTATGGGACTGTGTCAAATGCCTTGCTAAAGTCTAGATAGGCTGTCCATAGCCCCTCCTTGATCTACTACTTTGGTCACCCAGTCAAAGAAATCTTTTAGATTTGTCTGGCATGACCTTCCCACTGTGAATCCATGCTGCCTTGGGTCCTGTGCCCCTCTGGCCTCTAGGTACTCGACAATTCTTTCCTTCATAAGTGATTCCATCATTTTCCCTATCACTGAGGTTAAACTAACAGGTCTGTAGTTTCCCGCTTCTGCCCTGCTCCCACTTTCGTGAAGTGAAATCACATCTGCCTACCTCCAGTCCTCAGGTGCCACCCCATCCTCCCATGATTTATTAAAGAGGGTAGTCAGTGGTATCACTAGTTCTACCCTTAGTTCTTTTAGAATTCTGGGATGAATCCCATCAGGCCCCATTGCTTTGTCCACCTTCAGTTTTAAGAATTCTTTGAGAACTCTTTCTTCTGTAAATGGGCTGGTATCAACTTCTGTATCCAGAGTGGTTCTATTGTTTGGTTTAGGCACCTCCCCCTCTTCATTTATAAATACTGAGCAAAAATATTTGTTTAGTATCTCTGCCTTTTCACCTTTGCTGTCATTTTGCCATAGCCTGGAAAAATAATTGTCTCAATTTCATAGCTTTACTTAAAATTTTACTCATGAGTCTTGACACTACTTTGCAAAGTACTTTCCAGAAACTTGAAAACATATTTCTAGAGTGTTTAACCTCAAATAAAGACATACTTAGCATCCTCAGGGTCCGACTAGGTAAACACAAAGAATTGTGTTGCTAGAGGGTCCCAAATTTAAATACCAAACATTTTCTGATCACAACTGAAAACAAAATGGTGGATTTAAGAAGTAAAAGGGCCATTTGAAAGTAAAACTACATTTAGAAAGTGTTGAACTTTTGTTAACTTTTCCCATTGACTTATAATGGGAAACTGTTTCTGAATAACTTTTGAACCATTTAATATTTTTTCCACGAAATCTTCAAAAGGCACATCAAAGGACCCTATTGCACGGTTCCTGAAGATTTCGGACCAGTTGCCCCAACCGTGTCACCTGTAGAGAAGACCAAAGAATTGCAAAAAAGCGTAAATATGCACACAGATCATGCTTAATAACTCAGCAGCCGTATATCCGAACAGTACGAAAGTTGGCAGATCCCAAGGTGTATGGTTCTTGATTGTGTATTCCAAATTTCAGGAACATCCATTGAACAGTTGCAAAGTTATTAAGGTGCAAAATTTTAGGTTTAACATGTAAATGGCTCCTCAACCCTAACTATGGTAGCACTACCATAATATATGCTGTCTATATATATATATATATATATATTTATACAATGTATGTTTTGAGATAAATAAGAGTATAAAAAATGATATCTGAGATGGCCAGTGAAGATAACATTGTTATCTTCATGTTCCTATACGTCATACATTTATCTCCCGTTCCTATGCGTCATAATGAAAGTGAAAGTTTTCACTTTTCATTGTCCAACTGTCTCTCTTCACTGTGTCCTGTAGATGAAAGCCCCCAAAAAAACACACATCTCTCGGATCTGCTTGATCTTTCCTACATCTTTAACTAAATTATTTTTAAAACATATCTGGTTGATCCTGCGACTTTGTTTTATCCACGTGGAACTCTGATGCAGCATGACCGAATACTATGATCTCAAATGTAGCGTGAGTGAGCGCTCGCAAGATTCAAACATGAGACACCGTCAGAAATTTCTAATTATGGAGCCTGTGCTGCACACCGTAGAAAAGTCTGCCTCTTTCTTAATGCTGCCTATATTTTCTGATAAGAAGCTGCCGACAGTACTGAGAGAAGGCAGGTAGTCGGCAGCAGCCTGAGCAGGCCTTGAGCTAATGTATGTTTTAAACATCTATTTTTTTAAAGATGCAGGCAGGATCAACCAGATAGGTATTATTCAATAACTTTAGAGTGGCAAGGTGAGATATTTTTTAACAATATATGTAATCTGCTGTTTTGAGGGAGGAGACACAGAGAGTTGTGTTGGGGGTGGCCAAGGCTAGGTCAGCCAGAAGCCAGACAAGTTTTTGTATAATAATTTTAAAGCACCAGGATCAACTTCACATATGGCATCTGTTTTGCTGGTAGAGATACTGCAGATTTGTGTTGAAACAGCCAACACCTCTATGTAGGGGAATGTATGAAGTGCACATTTGGAGCTTTTGTTGAATGCAGCCAAAACATACATAGTATAAACAGAACATGACATGGCCTGACTGAAGATATCATATTTATCTTCACTCAAGGCCAATGACATCATGATATCTCACTGTTAAACCCGCCACTCACGAGATATCATGATATCGTGGCCTCTCGTGAAAATAAATATGATATCTTCAGTCGAAGCATATCTATCTATATATATATATTTCTATATAGATATATATTAGATGCAAAAAACTCAGTTTAATGCATCAGTTAGGGTTGTTCCACAGCGATAAAAGTGAGGAAATTTGATGTTAGGGTTGAAACTCCCTTTGCACCCCTCCAGCCCACCCCCAACTGGAATAAAGTGCGCATTGAGTCATCGGGCCTAACTGTCACCCCATCACATGTGGAAAGAAGCTGAGGAATAGGAGAATGGGGTGACAGTTAGGACCGATGACCCCAATGCGCACCCCGATTCCTGTTGGGGGGTGGGCTGGAGGGGTGCAAAGGGAGTTTCAGCCCTAACATCGAATTTCCTCACTTTTGCCGCTGTGGAACAACCCTAACTGATGCATTAAACAGAGTTTTTTGCCTCTAATTTCCCTTCTTTTTGAGAATGATAGTGAGAAATAGTGAATGTAATGCAGCGGTAAGTCACAGGGCCACACATGATGTCTTGTCACATAGTAGCATTGTGCCCGCAAACACAAATCAATGTCGCATGGTGACACAAAGCAAAACAGAAGAGAAACAGTACTGTAGACAGAAATGTTAAAACAATGCAAACGCAACCGCCAAGTGAAAACACAAGGAGTAGCTACATGGTGGCGTAAGCGTGAGCGGAAAGTGAAGCGGGTACAGAACCATAAGCAGAAAATAGTAATGGTAACAGTAATGTAAGCGCTGGGCTGGTTTTCCCCAAAAGCTGTACAGAGAAAGACAGTGAGTAAAAAAAATGTATGCAAAATAATGACTCTCGGAACACAAAAATGAGGACTTGGAATAGTAAATTGCTTATATCTCAGTAAGTGTATGACATAGAAAAAAAATTGAAAAGTCATACGTATTATCACTTTCCTGGTTAGTTTTGTATTTAGCCCCCATGAGGGGCTAAGGATTATTTCGACAAAAAGTCCGTATCTCGCACCGTTTTCGAGATACAGGCCCTGAAGTATGACGCTGTAATGTTATCCTACGGGAAAAAACAGAGCGTTTGGACTACCATAACTTTGCCTCCCTGTAATATTTTTCACCAAACCACTGAAAGGCACATCTGTGGGATGTTGACTGTATTCCCTGCAAATTTCAGCCCAAAAGAAAACTGTTATTTTGCAGCAGGGCGCTAAACGATTGCTGCAATACGTTGTACGCCGTAATGTTATCCTAGGGGGAAAAAGTGTCAACTTTGGAGTACTGTAACTTTGCCGTCATGTAATATTTTTTCAGTGGAACACTGACAGGCACATCTGTGAGATGTCGGCTGCGTTCCCTCCAAATTTCAGCCCAAAACTCCAAACCGTTTTTTCGCAGCGGGCTGCCAAGGAATTACTGTTATTTTGGGCACAGTGTAAGTAATTAGTGTTGTGATTTGCAGCTTTCCATAAAAGTACACCTTTTCATTAGTGCGACACTACTTTGAAAAGTACTTTTCAGAAATCTGAAAAACATATTTCTGGGGTGTTTACCCAAAATAAAGACATGGCTAGCATCCTCAGGGCCCGGCTAGGTGAATACAGAAAGAATTAGGTTGCTAGAGGGTCTCAATTTTAAATGCCAAGCATTTTTTTGATTACTAACTGAAAACAAACTGGTGGATTTGCGACAGTAAAAGGGCCACTTGTGACAGTAAAAAGTGCATTCGCAAAAGTGCTGAACTTTTTGTTAACTTTTCCCATTGACTTATAATGGGAACTTGTTTTTTGAATAATTTTCTAACTATTTAATATTTTTTCACGAAATCTTCGAAAGGCACATCGGGGACCCTTGCTGCACATTCCCTGAAAATTTTGGACGATTGGCATAAACCCGTGTGACCTGTAAGGCGACCGTAGAATTAAAAAAGTGTAAATGCACATGCAGATCACATTAATAACTCCTGAGCCATTATATCCAACGGTACACAACTTGGCAGATCCCAAGTCGTATGGGTCTTGATTCCGTATTCCAAATTCCAGGCAAATCCGTTGAACGGTTGCAAAGTTATTAAGGTGCAAAATTTGGGGTTTAACATGTAAATGGCTCCTCAACCCTAACTATGGTAGCACTACCGTACTACCATAATATGTGTATATACACACACATACACATACACTGTAGGGTACTGTACAATTTTGTGTGTGTGTGTATGTATACCGTATGTATATATTTATGCAATGGGGGGACATATATTGAGTGTGATTAATGCATTTATCTGAGTCACTGTATGTATAAGTAAGCAATAAGACATGACAGGGTGTGTATGGAACACATTTTACTGCACGGCCAGGGGCGTAATAAGGCACAAGGCCTTGGCCGAGTGCTTTTAGCCCCTGGCATTCGGTAAAATGTGTTCCATGCACACACCTGAAGTGTCTTATTGCACTTATAAAATGGGTCCTATTTTTTAAAAACTTTTTTGAGTTAGAAAAATAATTTTTAAATGTTAAAAATAGTATTTGTTTATGTACATTTAAGATAAAATAGTCCTTCCACCTACCACGTAATGACATCATTATGACATCATTATGTCTGTGCTCGACAAAGTGATGCAAGCATACTAACTCCTGCCGCCCCCCTTTTCTTTCTTTGTTGTAGTAAGAAGCTCTGGGAAACTATGGAATTCCAGACACAGCTGTTTCTTTTTCCTCCAAAGTTAGTAGTGTGCGGTATACACACAGAGATACTAGTGGTGTTACCAAGGAAGCAGATGCACGCACACACACACACACGCACGCCTGTCTGTACTTGTCTCTCCACAGCCCAGCGCCCCTCCCGAAAGCCTAGGCGGTGGTTGTCAGTGTAACAAGGCAACAGGTGAATGTAGAGAAAGAGCCCCAAAATAAAGATCTTCCATTGGTGCCATTTCTCTCTCGCTCTTTCTACCTGCTCTGTTTATCTGGTAATGACGGTCGGGGGCTCTATTTTTATTTTAATTTTACCTCCCGGTTTCTTCAGCTCCAGTGCCATCAGGTGCTGGACAACGTCCTCCACTTCTCTTTCTACCTGCTCTGTTTATCCGGTAATGACGGTCGGGGGCTCTATTTTTATTTTAATTTTACCTCCCGGTTTCTTCAGCTCCAGTGCTGTCAGGTGCTGGACAACATCCTCCACTTTCACATCATCCTTGCCCTCGAAGTCGGCGCTGATACAGTCACCGAGTAGAGCCCCTTAAAGTGAACTACATTCCTATAGTCAATCGGAGCATTAGCGAGAAAATTGAAGATGGCAGCATTTTAAATGCCAACGTTCTAATGCTCCTGATATTGTTTAGAAATGCGGTTCTGCATCTCTGACCTTTTCTTTAGCCATACATGGAACAGATTTCATGCATGGCGAGCTCAGTCTCTGATTGGCTGGTTTAGTCTACCCATTTTATAAATAAGTTTATACATACAGCGACCATTTATACACACAGTTACTATGTCACAAATCTCTTTAGAATTCATTTAGAATGTTCGGCCTCAGAAGCAGTACTAACCATATTCAAATGGGAATAACTTTAAAACGAAAAAAGATAGCATGGTACTGTGAGCACGAAAATTGTTCAGCACAAAATTATCTACAAAATGAGTGGTGTTTCATGTATAGATACCTTATAGATTTTTTACAATTAGCAAAAAAGCAGAAGAAAATTTAATTTTTTGTTCACTTTTTTGACAAACAAATGTGAATAACTTTAAAACACAAAATGATAGCATGGCATTGTGAGCATGAAAAATGTTTAGCACAAAAATATCTATAAAATGAGTGGTGTTTCATTTATAGATACAGTTTAGTTTTTTTATAATTAGCAAAAAACAGCAACAAATTCAATTTTCTCTTCCTTTTTTTTGACAAACAAATGTGAATAACTTTAAAATGAAAAAGGAAGCATAGAACTGTGAGCATGACATTTGTTTAGCAAGAAGTTTTCTACAAAATGAGTGGTGTTTCATTTAATAGCAACCACTATGCTAGGCAGACATAATCTAGGAGTGTTAACCAAAACTCCCAGAAATTATCATTTAAAATAAAGATAAACAGTCAAAAACAAATGTTCCTGCACTGATAGAAAGCATCCCTATTGCATAAATGAAATATACAATGGTGAGTTGTCAGATAAACAATTTATCTACATTTGTGCTGTTTGACCTCGGACGCCTCACTCGTGGCTTATGCCACTCGTGAGGTGCAAGATCAAACAGCACTTATATGATAAATCATTTATCTGACAGCTCATATATATATCCCATACATACAGTATATATATATATATATATATATATATATATATATATGAGATATACGATGGTGAGCTGTCAGATAAATGATATATATATCTATATATATAGATATATATATATATGGGATCTATAACAGAGACCTGAGCAATACATGATTTATTTTCACAAGAGCTGTTTGACCTTGGGTAATCTCCTATTCCCTGGTGCACGTGATCCCTTCCCTCACTAATAAAGCTATTCCTCCCCTTCTCCCTGTCTCTCTGTTCATCCAAATAATTTTATGCCCAGGAATCATGAGGTCCCAGTCATGGTATTGGGTGGTCTACATCTGTGTGATGGCCACTATGTCCACCTCTCCTTCAGCCATCAGTGCCAGAAGATTCACCATCTTGTTTGCCAGATTGCTTGCATTTGATGACACCACATTCCACTGTGGCCCCTGTACACCACTACCACTAACCAGCTCTTTTTGACCTGCCTTCCCCAGTCCCCTGTCCTTCACTTCTGTTCATCACTCTTACTTCCATCTGATGACTTAAAAGGGGGGCGGCCCAATGGTCTCTCACACCTGGTGACTAAAGTTGCAGCACACCCTATTGACTCCCCATCCTTCAGTTTAAATTAGGGTTTATTGACAAGTAATCTTCCAGCTTATCCCTTAAGACACCAGCACCCAAAGCCAGTCCCATTACACTAAGGGTTGAGGCACTGGATCCCGCACCTCGCACCACACCAGCAACCCATGTTCAGAGGTGAGCTCAGGCCATCAAGTATTAGAGGATGGAGTGCTAGGAGAAGATTCTTGTGGCCAATGTGCTTTTCTCCTCTCTCAGATCGGGAAGACTCTAGTCACGTTGCTCTCGACTGACAAGTGGTGGTGGCTGGATGTCAGGTCAAGGAAGGTCCAGAGGACTGATATACATCGGGATGGTGGAAGGAGTTTGTGGTTTCCTGGAGTACGTTTGCACCTCCATGTACGCACACTTGCCTGTGTTTGCCACTACTCTTGGGGGGAAGGGAGAAAACTACAAACATCCTATGTCTTCCCGTGGCCTATAGTGACAGCCCCTGAATCCCTGGAACCCTGTTTCTTGAAGATCCCTAAAAGGGGAGAGGATGACAGAGTCAGAAGCTAAGGGGTCCAAAAGAAAGGTGCATGTGGCCATGGGGGTGAAAATCTATATAAGAAAAGGCCTTGGTGCTCTCTCTATTTAAATGCAGTCTGTATGTCCTTATTATCCCAAGTCCTACCCCACCAGCCTGCACCTATTTGACTCTCACCACCCTTAACCAGCTATTAAATTCTTCAATTCTCTGTTTCCTTATGGTACTACCCTAGGGACTAGGAGTACTTTAGAGAAGGCTACTGACCTTTCTGCCTTACCTGTATACTCTAGTGGAAAGAAAGGGGGGGGGCATGATAGAAACTTTCAAGTACCTCAAGGGAATCAACAAAGCCCAAGAGTGTAGCATCTTCCAGAACAAAAGATGTGCAAGAACAAGGGGGCATAATTTTGAGATGGGGGGTGGCTCAGGGGCAATGTGAGGAAGTATTTTTTCACAGAGAGGGTGGATTCAAGAATGCATGGGACAGACATAAGACAATTGTAGTGCGGGTAAGGAGGAAGTAAGTTGTTGGTTAACTGGGATCTGCATCTTATCCGATAGCCGATAGGTAGGGACATAGGCAGACTGGCTAGGCCAAGCAGTCCTTATCTGCCATCAACGTCTATGTTTCTATGCCTTGCTGCAGATTCTACCTATCTCCATAAACCCTTCCTGCACCACCTCTACTCCATATCCTGCAAGGTTATTTTTACCTAGGTATACTGTTGTGTAAGGTTTCTTATGCTCCTACCCAAGACACCTAGTTATAAAAGGCCCCACCCGGCCTGCCTCCATGCATGGCATACACTCTGCCCTCCTGTGGCTAGACTTTACCCCATCCCACCCCATCTCACACCCTTCACTACAGAGTCACCCAAGATCACGACTCTTTATCCTTTCTCCTACACCCCTTCATTTTGCTCTTCTGCTGCACAAGTCCCCGAGACCCCTCCCTTCCCACAAGTCTAGCTTCCCCTGTACCCCTGTATCTCTCTTGTTCTGGACTTCCCTTTGGTCATCTTTCTTCCATCCCTCCAGATTTCCCACTTGGAATGTCCCTGTCAACCCCCATATAGCCACCCTTCTGCTCACTCCTACTATCCTCCCTAATTGCTTCCCCCCACTTCCCCTCTCACCCCTTTGTTACTATTTTTGGCCTCTATGTTTTCTTCATCCTCTACCTCCTCATCTGACCCCTGATCCTCTAAACCAGACAGTACTGCAAACCTGTTTGAAGATGGTCCCCCATATCAAGATGTACCTCTCTTCTCCCTCCCTGTGCTTTTCCCCTTCCTCTTTTTCTCAAATAGGCTGTCCCTAGATAGGGTTTTGTCACTGTCCCCTTCCTTCTGCTGTCTCCTTCCCCGGTGATAGATAGACAGAATTTGTCCCCTCTGCTAGCTAGACATATTGTATGCAACATGTGTTGTGTACTCAACTACTGTGCAGTGATCAGCATGGCCTGTGCCCTGAAGACTCTCTACAGATGTCACTTAGACACCACTCTCCTGCTTCATGGCATTCACACTTCAGGGTTGCTCATGTCAGGGGTTGTTTGGCCTCCTGAATAATATTTAGGGCAAGCAGACACCCTATTAGCTATCTGCAGCTACATGACCATGCTCCCCTTCTAGTCACTCTGGCTGGTCTGAAGTCAAACCCACACTCAGCCCTCCCTCTGCCATGTGTCCCCCACCTCCCAATCTGCAGCTAGCCCCCTTAAACACTGCCAGTTTAGCACAGCACAAAATCCCCAACAGAAGAAAGAGAGCACGTAGCTCAGTTGATGCTGTTCTGCTCCCACCTGATGGCATTCCTTGGCATTCCCTGGCCTGAGTGAGTGGACAATGAGCTAGTGGTACTTAAAACATCAGGGGAAGCAGGCACCCTGTTGGCTATCTGCAGCCCCCTGGCCCTGCTCACCTTCCAATTGGTCCATCTGGTCAGGAGTCAAATTTGCTCTCAGTCCTCCCTCTGCCATGTACTTCCCCCACATCCCAATCTACTGTATGCCCCCTCAAACACTGCCCATTTAGCACAGCACATTATCCCCAACAGAAGAAAGAGAGCACTTAGTTCAGTCCTTGCTGCTCTGCTTCTGCCCAATGGCATCCCTCAGCATTCCTCAGCCTGAGTGAGTGGACTACAAGCTAGCAGTGCTTAAAACAACAGGGGAAGTAGGCACCCTGCTTCTCTGCTCCCTGTGTTCCCATGTGGTAGACTTCAGTCCATGTTGCAACTCTGGGGAGAGCAAGATAGCCTCTTCATTGCTGTAGCACCTCCTGTTGATAGACAGGGTTCGTGCTTGGGGTGGTGAAGTGTGTTACCATGTTGTAGATCTGGGTTCATGTTGTGACTCTGGAGAGAAGATAGCCTCCTCATTGCTGAAGCACCTCCTGAAGAGAGACAGGGCGGTGTTTGTGGTTGTGAGCTGTGTTAACATGTGGTAGGCCTGGGTTAATGTTGCAAAATTCCACAAGTAAAGAGCTGAAAAATCCCAACAAGGTGGGTGAACAGGTATGGAGGGACCTGACTCATAAACTACAATACCAGCAGCTACTGTGCATGCCTGTGAAAAATGAAAATGTTTAGCTTTTAATTTCAGACCATCTTGCTCTGTATCTCCCACGTCCCAGAGGTGACTTAAATATTTATTTATTTAGAATATTGGAATTTCAGACCTTTGAGTCAGAGACTCATATACAAAGGCTCCATGTCAAGAGTGAACAAGGAGATTACAGTACAATTTATACAAAATGATTACAGAAATGGATTACAGCAGGAGAAAACAAGCATTTGTCAACGCTGAATGTTGATTGTGTTGGTGTGTTGAGCATGCTCACAAACCCTCTGTCAGTCACTCAGTCTGTTTCATCTGGTGCTGCAGGCTGCTGTTTTGTACTCGGCTCCTGCCTGCATTGGCACCTTGTTCTGCTAACTAAGAATTCTGCAGCTGTTCTGACAGAACTCTGTTGAGGTGGCTCACTCCCCCTCTCTCACTCGTTCATTCTGTGTCTCCTGGTGCTGCAGGCTGCCCTTTTGTACTGGGCTCCTGACTCTGTTGGTGCCTTTTTCTGCCCACAAAGAAATCTGCAGCAGTCCCCGACACAGGTCTGTTGAGCCTGCTGACTCCCCCTCTCTCACTCACTCATTCCATTTCTGCTGGCACTGCAGGGTAGCCTTTTGTACTGGGTTCCTGCCTGTGTTGGCACCTTTTTCTGCTAACAAAGAAATCCACAGCAGTCACGACAAAGCTCCGTTGAGGTCGTTCACTCCCCCTGTGTCACTCACTCACTCATTCTGTCTGTCCTGGCACTGCAGGCTGCCCTTTTGTACTGGGCTTCTGCCTCTGTTGGCACCTTTGTCTGTCCACAAAGAAATCTGCAGCAGTCCCGACAAAGCTCCGTTTAGCTCGCTCACTCCCCTTCTCTCGCTCACTCATTCCATTTCTGCCGGCGCTGCAGGCTGCCCTTTTTTTTATTGGACTCCTGCCTGCTTTGCCGCCTTCTTCTGTCCACAAAGAAATTTGCAGCAGTTACAATAGAGCTCTGTTGAGCTCGCTCACTCCCCCTCTCTCACTCGCTCATTCTGGGTTCCTCACCAGTGCAGGCTGCCCATTTGTACTGGGCCCCTGCATGCACTGGCACCTTTGTCTGTCCACAAACAAATCCGCATCTGTCCTGACAGACCTCTGTTGAGGTCGCTCAGTCTCCCTGTCTCACACGCTCATTCTGTTTGTCCTGGCACTGCAAGCAGCCCTTTTGTATGGGACTCCTGTCTGCATTGGTGCCTTTTTCTGCCACAAAGAAATCCACAGCAGTCCTGACAGAGCTCCGCTGAGCTCACTCAGTCCCCCTGTCTCACTCGCTCGTACTGTTTCTCCCACCACTGCAGGCTTTGTACTGGGCACCTGGCTGCATTGATGCCTTTTTCTGCCCACAAAGAAATCCGCAACAGTCCTGAAAGAGCTCCGATGAATTTGTTCACTCCCCCTCCATCACCTGCTCTCTCATTCTGTTTCTCCCAGTGTTGCAGGCTGCCCTTTTGTACTGGGTTCTTATGTTGTGCTCTTTCTGTGCCAACAAACAAATCCACAGCTCTCCCCACAGAGCTCTGTTGAGGTTGCTCAGTCTCCCTCTCTCACATGCTCATTCTGTTTGTCCTGGTGCTGCAAGCGGCCCTTTTGTATGGGACTCCTGCCTGCATTGATGCCTTTGTCTGCACACAAAGAAATCCACAGCAGTTCTGACAGAGCTCCATTGAGCTCACTCAGTCCCCGTCTCACTCGCTCGTACTGTTTCTCCCACCGCTGCAGGCTGGCCTTTTGCACTGGGTCCCTGCTTGCACTGATGCCTTTTTCTGCCCACAAAGAAATCTGCAGCAGTCCTGAAAGAGCTCCGGTGACTTTACTCCCCCTCCCTCACTCACTCTCTCGTTCTGTTTCTCCCAGTGCTGCAGGCTGCATTTTTGTACTGTGCTCTTGCGTTGGGCCCTTTTTCTGCCCACAAACAAATCCACAGCAGTCCCGACAGTGCTCAGTTAAGCGCGGTCACGCCCCCCTCTCACTAGTTCAATCTTAATGTGTCCCACGCAGTGATTTCCCACAGTGACCATGCTATTCTGCGGAAGGAGTGTAAAAACACATTTTAGCCATGATGTGAAAAATGGCAGCTGTACTGTTCATAAGGAGGTGTGGAAAAATGCCACTGTTGAAAATGTGGGGTGAAAATATTACAAAATTGAGAAGTTACAAGGGTGCACGGAAATAGTTCAACACATGCTTGTAACACAGTCATATTATGGAGTTTCGACACCCGATTTTCAACATAGGCATATTAGGACCTCTGCTCATGAATGGTGCCACTGTCATTTTCTTAATCTGTCCCGTACAGTGATTTCCCACAGTTACCATGTTATTCTACGCCGGAACTGTGAAAACATATTTTGGTCAGGATGTGAAAAATGACAGCTGCACAGTTCATAAGGAGGTGTGGGAAAATTCCACTGGTGAAAATGTGGCATGGCAATATTACAAATCTGTGAAGTTACAAGGGTGCGTGGAAAGTGTGCAATGCATCCTTGTAACACAGTCATTCGATGGGCTATTATCACCAAATTTTCAACATTGGCATTTTATGACCTCTGCTCATGAACAGTATCACTCTCATTTTCTTAATCTGTCCTGGACAGTGATTTCCCTCAGTGACCTCTGTATTCTGTGCTAGAAGTGCAAAAACACATTTGGCCAGGATGGGAAAAATGACAGCTTTACTGTTCGTAAGTAGGTGTTGGAAAATGGCAATGTTGGAAATCTGGAGTGAAAATATTATAAATTCACGAAGTTACGAGCGTGCGTGCAAACTGCGCAATACAAGCTCGCAACACAGTCATTTTATGGAGTATCATTACCAAATTTTCAGCATAGCAATTTCAGGACCTCTACTCATGAATAGTGCACTGTCAGTTTTTTAATCTGTCCCGAACACTGGTTTCCCACAGCGACCGCACTATTCTGCGCCGGAAGTGCGAAAACACATTTCTGCCAGGATGTGAACAATGACAGCTATACTGTTCACAAGGAGGTGCAACAAAATGCCAGTGTTGAAAATCTGGCATGAAAATATTGCAAATTCACGAAGTTATGAGTGTGCGTAGCAACTGCACAGCGCACGCTCGTAAAACAGTCATTTTTTGGATTTCTTCCACCAAATTTGCAACATAGGCTTTCAAGAGCCCACCTTATGAACACTGGCACTGTCATTTCGTTAATCGACCACGAAAGGTGATTCCGTGCAGTGACCGCAAAATCACCTTTCTGGGCTGATTAACGCCATGAGAGTTCAAGAATTCATGAGGAGGGGTCCCAAAAACCCCATGTTGAAAATTTGGTGAAAAATTCCAAAAAATGCCTGAGATATGCAGCAAAGTTGAAAAAACTCTATGTAATACATTATACAGCTTACCGGCATTTCCTCAGTTCGTGGTCGGCTTTGAAGAGTGCAGATGTGTTCCCGGTCCACTGAAGATCGTTGCACCGAGCTCCTAAGGTAAGTATGGGGCAAGGGGGGTGTGGGGAGGCAGGGTGTGCAGTGGGTGGGTGCGGATTGAGGGTGGGAAGTAGGGTGAGTGCCGAGGGACAGTTTCCTTTTTTCCAGGATTAAAAAAAAAAAAAAACAGACACCGCAGGACCATTTTCTAATTTTCAGGGGCATCTGGCATGCTGGGGTGGGCTCCCAGTGTGCCAGCAAATGCTTTCTTGACTGGGGGCAACAGTAGGTGATGGAGGATTGGGTACCCCCATTGGCAAACGGGCAGGGGCGGAGGTATCAGTATGCTGACAGGGATTGGGCACCCCATCGGCAGCAACAAAAAGGGGGGGCTAACAGAATGCCGATGGGGAGTGGGCTCCCCTGTTGGCAACAAAAAAAACAGGGAACACTACAGCCGACGGTGATTGGCCACACCGATGGCAGGAACAAAAGTGGGGGGGCACAGAATGCCAATGGGAACTGGGCTCCCGTCATAAACAAAAAGACCACCAAAGCCGATGGGGATTGGGGCCCCCGTTGGCAACTACACATGGTGGGGGGGTTATATTGTCTGTGAACACGGTGGCAACCTGCCGCCATGTTCACAAACAATCTCAGGGGTTTTACATCCAGCCCTGCAATGATGACGGGTCACTCCCTCATTGCAGCGGATGGCTGACGCTGCAATGATGAGGCAGCCTCTGATTGCAGTGGCTGATTTTTTAGAAAGTTGTGGCACGCTGGCTGAACTAGTGTCAGCAGCAGCATGCCACGGCATTGGAAGAAGCGGGGCAACCCTTTGCAGACTGTGGGGGCATTGGTCACAACAGTGCCGTGCCTCCACAACCTGCTTCTGGAGAAACCTGTCGCAACATGTTTCTTGCACATGCGCGTAATCAACATAAAAAAAACATTGCAAGATACAGTATAACTATATTAATAGAGACTTTAAAGTGAGCAGCCATACAGCTACAATGTAAAACAAACAATAATCTTAGTAAAAGACAGGGAATATATAAATAACAAGGAAGGCATAGTGATAGAGAGCAGGTGAGGAGGGCTAAGTTTAATTGGTGATGCAGTCCATGGGAACTTGTCACACCAGTAGAGGGATCTAGCCAAAACTAGCAAGGGGTGGAGGTCAGGGAGACTAAAGCAGGGCCTTGTGGGGGGGTGAGGGGATAAGAGGAGACCTGTGATAACTAAAGGGAGCTGGAGGGACAGGGAGGATAGAAGAGGAGGAGGAGTCGCTCTCTATGTAAGGGAAGGGATCAAAGCAACAGAACTAAAGGGTAAACAGGAAAGAGAGAAGGCACTGTGGGTCACCCTGGAGACTGGAAATGGCTCTACAATCTGCACAGGAGTTGTATACAGACCTACAGACCTCAGGGAGAGGAAATAGACAAGGAAATGATAGAAGGCATCCTTGGGAGGGCAGAAAAGGGGGAGATATTGCTGATGGGGGATCTGAATATGCCAGATGTTAACTGGAGTGCCTTTGCTGGAGCCACATCCAAGAGCAGGGCCATTCTTGACACCCTACCGGGGGCATGCCTCAGACAGCTAGTTTTGCAACCCACTCAGGAGGGAGCAATCTTAGACCTGGTACTCTCAAATGAGGACAGAGAGAGGATCTTTGATCTTGAAGTGGTTAGCCATCTGGGAACAAGTGACCACCAAACAGTGTGGTTCACAATAAACTTAGCTGTAGAGTCAAGCCACACAAAAGTGAAGGTACTGGACTTCAGGAGGGCTGATTTTGTCAAAATGGGAGAGTGCCTCAGAAAAGCACTAGCAAACATGCAAGAAGGTGGGGTGGAGCAACAATGGGGAAACATCAAAACCACCATCACAGAGACAACAAGCCTTTGTGTGAAGCAAATAAGCAAATCAAAATGAAAGAAAAAAACACTATGGTTGACCAAAATAGTAGACCAGGGAGGGGCTGTGGACATGGCCTACCTAGACTTTAGCAAGGCATTTGACACAGTCCCACACAAAAGATTAATAGTCCAATTAACCAGCCTGGGAGTGAGTCCCAGGGTGGTAGCCTAGATAAAACATTGGCTGGACAACAGGACACAGAAAGTAATTGTAAATGGAGTCCACTCTGAAGAAAGAGGGATTACTAGTGGGGTACTGCAGGGTTCAGTACTGGGTCCAGTCTTTTTTAATGTCTTTATAAGTGACATTGCAGAGGGACTGGAAGGAAAAGTATGCCTCTTTGCAGATGACACAAAGATCTTCAATAGGGTTGATACACAAGGAGGCATGGAAAGGATGAGAAGGGACTTGGCAAGGTTGGAGGAATGGTCAGAAGTATGGCAGCTTGGATTCAGTGCAAAGAAGTGCAAAATATGCACCTTGGAAACAAAAACGCAGGGGAAGATTATACAATGGGGGGAGATAGTAACAACAACAAAAATGGAAAGGGACTTGGGGGTAATCATATCAGATGACCTTAAGGTAAGCAAGCAATGTGAGAAGGCAGTGGGGGGGGGATACTGGGATGTATAGGGAGAGGCATCACCAGTAGAAAACAGAAGTTGTTATCCCTCTGTACAAACAGTTGGTGAGACCCCATCTGGAGTACTGCATCCAGTTCTGGAGACCCCATCTCCACAAGGACATAGACAGGATGGAGGCAGTCCAGAAGAGGGCAACTAAAATGGTGCATTGTCTGCAAGAGAAGCCATACAAGGAGAGACTAAAGGAGCTTAATATGTATACCCTTGAGGAAAGGAGGGAGGGGGGACATGATAGAAATGTTTAAGTACCTTAGTGGAATCAACAAAGTCCAAGAGGGTAGCATCTTTCAGAAAAAGAGTTGTGCAAGAACAAGGGGACATGATTTGAAGATATAGGGGGGATGGCGCAAGGGCAATGTGAGGAAGTATTTTTTCACAGAGAGGGTAGTGAATGCATGGAACAGCCTTCCTGAGAAGGTTGTGGGGTCTAAAACTGTGGGAGAATTCAAGAATGCATGGGACAGACATAAGGCAATTTTTGTGGGGGTAGGAAGAAATAGGCTGTTGGTTAAATAGGATCTGCAGCTTATTCTGTAGGTAGGGAAATGGGCAGACTAGGTGGGCCAAGTGGTCCTTACCTGCCGTCAAAGTCTATGTTTCTATGTTCTCAAAAGAAGTGGCAGGGAAGGTAAGGGAGAAAAAGATAGCATTCAGGAAGTATAAGGAAACACAGAAGGAGCAGAACAGAGAACTGTACCAGTTAAAGCAGAAGGAAGTGGGGAAGGCAGTCAGAATAGCAAAGGCCCAAACTGAGGAAAAGATAGCCAACTCAGTTAAGAAGAGGGATAAAACCATTTATAGGTACATTAGGTAGCAAAGAAAGACTAAGGCAAGGATACTGAGGCTGAATAAAGAGGAAGGTGGTTGGGCAGAGAGCAACAGTGAAAAAGCAGGGATACTGAATGAATTCTGCTCAGTATTCACAGTGGAAAAGCAGGGAGAGATACCTAATCCAGGCAATAAATGTACTCTGGATAGGGGGGTTGATATTAGTCCTTTCACAGAAGAAAAGGTTCTGAAAGAACTCTTAAAACTGAAGGTGGATAAAGCAATGGGGCCTGATGGGATTCACCCCAGAATTCTAAAAGAAATAAGGGAAGAACTAGTAACACCACTGACTACCCTTTTTAATAAATCATGGGAGGATGGTGTGGTACCTGAGTACTGGAGGAGGATGGATGTGATTCCCCTTCACAAAAGTGGGAGCAAAACAGAGGCAGGAAACTACAGACCTGTCAGTTTGACCTCAGTGGTAGGGGAAATTATGGAATCACTTCTGAAGGAAAGAATTGTTGAGTACCTAGAGGCCAGTGGGGCACAGGACCCAAGGCAGCATGGATTCACAGCAGGAAGGTCATGTCAGACAAATCTAATTGATTTCTTTGACTGGGTGACCTAAGTAGTAGACCAGGGAGGGGCTGTGGACATGGCCTACCTAGCCTTTAGCAAGGCATTTGGCATAGTCCCGCACAAAAGATTAATAAAAACATCAGCCAGCCTGGGAGTGGATCCCAGGGTGGTAGCCTGGATAAAACACTGGCTGGACAACAGGACACAGTGGGTAATAGTGAATGGAGTCCACAGTGAAGAAAGGAGGGTTACTAGTGGGGTACCACAGGGTTCATTACTGGGGCCGGTCCTTTTTAATGTCTTAATAAGTGACATTGCAGAGGGACTGGAATGGAAAGTACGTCTCTTTGCAGATGACACAAAGCTCTGCAAAAGAGTTGATATGCAAGATGGGGTGGAAAGGATGAAAAGGGCTTGGCAAGATTGGAGGAATGGTCAAATGTATGGCAGCTTAGATTCAACACAAAGAAGTGCAAATGCAAACACCATGTCAGCCTTATTTTCATATGGCTTCATCATGTTGATATGGTACATCCTTTCTGTTTGTTTTCTGTCAGGTAAATCCACAATATAGTTCACATCATGTACCTTCCTAACCACTTTGTACGGTCCTGCCCACTCAGCTTGCAGCTTGTCTTTCTGGACCAGAATAAGGACCATGACTTCCTGACTCACCATGTATGACTGAGCTCTGGCTCTGAAGTCATACCACACTTTTTGTTTCTGTTGGTCAGCTGCCAGTTTGCTCTGGGCTGTACCCATGAGCTGCTTCAGCCTTTCCCTAAAGCTAAGGATGTAATCCACAATAGCAGTTCCCTGGGTGGCATGCTTGCTGTCCCAGTCCTCCCAGATCAAGTCTAGGGGCCCACATACCCAGCGTCCATATAAGAGTTCAAAGGGGGAAAATCCTGTCTACTCTTGGGGCACCTCCCTGTATGCAAACAACAGGTGGGGAAGGTATTTCTCCCAGTCTCTCCCATGCTGTTCAGCAAACACCCGGAGTATTGACTTTAGGGTGCCATTGAATCGTTCCACAAGTCCATTGGCTTGTGGGTGATATGGTGTCGTGCATCTCTGCACCACCCCTCACTTCTCCCATAAACATTTCATCAGGTCCGACATGAAGGAACTCCCTCGATCGGTGATTACCTCCTGCAGAAACCCAACACGGGTGAAAATCCCAAGTAAGGCATTTGCCACTTTGTCCATCCTCAGTGAAGATAGGGTGACTGCCTCTGGGTACCGGGTGGCATAATCCACCACAGTCAGGATGAATCTCTTCCCTAAGGAGCTGGGGGTATTTAAAGGCCCCACAATATCCATTCCCACCCTCTGGAATGGCTTCTCCACTATGGGTAATGGAATCAGGCCGGCTTGGGTCTTCTTGCTCACCTTCCCTATTTCTTGGCACTGATGACAAGTCCTGCAATACTCCTTCACCTGTTGGGTGAAGTTAGGCCAGTAGAAATTCTGGGCTAACTGCTGCATAGTGCGCATGATTCCCAGATGACCAGACAAGGGAATATCATGTGCAATTTTGAGCAACTGCTCACGGCACCCCTGGGGAATGACAAGCTGCCTGCCTAGCATCCCTCCCTCTGTCTGTACTGCCTGATTATACATAAGTCCATTTTCCCAATAAACCTTGTGCCTGCCATCACCTTCCTGTGTGCCGTCTGAGTCTGCCCAAGCTCTCAGCTTCTCTAAACTTGGGACACTTCTCTGAGCAGCTGCAAACCCCTGACACATTCCCAAGGCATGGGACAGGTCCCCTTCAGTTGCTAAACTAGGGTCCCTAGCACTAGTGTCAGGGCACTCAGGATCACTGTCAATCCCAACCCTCTGACAAGGGGTCACCCCTCCCTCTTGGTAGTAACCCTCTGTAGCTGTGTGGTTACTTTCTACTGGGGAAATTTCTACTCCCTCTTTATTATTCTCCATATTAGGAGACACAAGCTGGGGAACCAGACACTCAGTGGTTTCCACAATGGTTTCTGTGGGGTTCAGGGAACTACAATTTTCCCTAGCCACTTGGCTATGGGTAACTGCACATACCATCCCCTGCTGGAGATTGTTACCCAGGATCGCATCCACTGCTAATGTTTTGGCTACAGCCACCTGTTGCACAGTTCCCCCATTTCACCCCAGTCTAGGAGAACACTGGCCAGTGGCAATGTTTTCTCTTTACCGGCAAAGTCCTGTACAGTGACATATTTATTGGGTATAAGCTGACCAGGCTGTACCAGATCCCCTTTTACTAAGGTCAGGGATGCCCCTGTGTCCATTAACTCCTGCATCTGTACACCATTTACCATGACTGGGTGCATGTGTTCCCTCATGTTCACTGGCATGCTCCCAGGGACACACTAACAACCCACTTCTTTTCTAGCACCCTGTTGTGTATTGCTTACCTTTTTGGGACACTGTCTGACAATATGCCCAGTTTCTTTACACAACCAAAATTAATTTCTTCTCTTATGGACATCTTTTCTCTGAAACCTGGGGCTAACTGGTTTCGGTGGAGGCAGTGAGGGTTTTAGCTGCCCTGAAGGTGCACCTTTCCCTTTCTGCACTGCCGCGCCTGCCCCATTCACTCTCAGAGCAGGTCTGCTCTTGGCATAGCGGTCTGAGAGTTCAGCAGCCTCTTGCGCTGTTTTAGGATCTCGGTCCTCTAGCCAGGTTTTTAGCTTGGCTGGGCACGCCCAATAAAACTGTTCTAATAAAAGCACATTTTGAATTTTATCAACAGAGTTTGCCTCAATTCCTTCACACCAACATTTTAAAAACTGATGTTGTTTCATGGCTAGCTCCTTGTAGCTCATGTTAGGGCTTCCCCTGAGCTTACAGAATTTAGCTCTGTATGATTCAGCAGTTAATCCAAACATTTTTAACAGTGCAGCTTTTAGCTTGCGGTAATCATTACTGTCCTCATTGTCCATTTGACCCAGTGCATCCCAAGCTTTCCTGGTAAGTAGCGGGGATAGCTGGATGCTCCCAGAACTCTCTAGAAATTTTAGCCTGAATACAAACTTTTTCAAAAGAATTTAAAAAGCCATCCATGTCCTCCCCCTCTTTAAATTTGGCTATTAATTTGGAGTTCAATTTGTAACCCAGTCCTGAATTCCCAGTTAAACCCAAGCCACTTACCTGCTCTGGTGCTGCTGGTCAGAGTCATTGCTTCTCCAGTTCATGTTGCCTCTGCTGCTCCTCTCTCTTATCTTCTGCAACTCTCTGTCTTCTCCTCTGCAGCTCTCTGGTGCTCATGCTCCTTACTGTCTGCTTCCCTCTGTTCTCGCTCTGCCTCACGGCCTTCTCACTCTGCCTTATTCTGGAACTCCAGCTCCATCCTGGCGCAACTCAGTTTACAGCCTGAGTACCTCTGGATTCAGGATACTGGTGACCTTCCCCTGCTGCTGTGGCCCTTCACTGACAGTGGCCCTGCTGTCCTCCTCATTGGATCTGGACTCTGCACTGGTTGCTAGCCCTGCCACACTCGAGGTCTTGTCCTTTTCAGTCATGGTCCATGACTCACTGCTCTGTGTATCTGCTACCATCAGGGCATCTATGAGGTTCTGCTTTTTGGCTGTCACCCCGAACGGGACTCCTCTGTCCCCGCACAACTGCTTTAAGTAATCTGCAGTGAGCCTGCTGTAGTTGGAAGCCATATTCTTCCCTGACTACTGCTACTCTCACTTGCACTCCAAACAAAAAAATATATGTAGCACATAAAATACAGAACTATTATATCACAAGACATACAAATCACTTAAACAAAACAGGTTTAAACAGTGCAATTACTACTAGAATATTTAGATTGGTCTCTCTCTCTAAATAACTGTTTAAAGTGCTCACAGATGTATCTTTGTCAGAGTCTAGATAAAAGTGTCAAGTAAAACAGAATATTACTTAAAGAAACCTGTATTTGCCAACCCCTTTTGTGTGAGGTCACCTAGCTCCTCCTCTGTCAGAATATTAAAAAAATATATATATCTATATAAAAAACAGGATGTCTTTTCAAGGTATTCAATTCTGCAGCCTCTGCATAACTCATATTCTTTTTCAAATGACATTTCTTTGATCTATGATAAGCTTCCTCTCTCCAGGACATCAAGGCATCTTTATGATATCGCACCAGTTTGCTAAAACTGGTTTCCTCCTCTTGAAACATCATAAAATGGATATGCTCAACTCAAGCCTCTTCCAACCTGTAATTAACTTCAGGCCTTCCATGTCACACCTTGTATCTAAAATCTGTATGTGTGTGTGTGATCTCACATGCTGTTTCAGCATTTTCTCAAGGGAGACAGTTCAAAACACATATTTTTTTTTAATCTATTTTAGTAAACTCTATTTTAGAGCCTACTTGGTCTGTCTTTGATTTCTTTCTTTTGAAAAGGGAGTATATATGGTTAAAGCAGACACTGGGCATAAGCTTGAATGGTGGTACCAAACCGGAAAAAGGTGAGCGTTTTAAATCTGAGGTCTTTAAAACAGAAAATATTATAGAACAAAATATCCCAACACATACAGCCTTAAAACAAACAGGTTTAAAAGTGCAAATTTCCTACAAATAATAACTCTCAGACTAATCTGGTCTAAGGTCCTTACTTCTTAAATCTTTCAGCGCTTGGATGTTCCTCTTCTCTCCATCAGATATAAATGTCCCTCTATGAAAGCAGAATCATAGTTTTAAAAAGCTGGATTCTCCAGCCACTTTTGGATGAGGTCACTTTTCTCCTCCCTATCAGGATATATACAAAATGTATCTCCATAGGAAACAGGATATCCTTATAAGGTAGTAAGATTCTGTTTATTTCAGTATAACACCATTTTCTCAATAACCCTTTGATGTAAATGAGTCTTCTAATCTTCACAGACATCAAAGCCTTTGATTCCACACAAAGGTGTTACAATCTGCTTCTCTTTCATGTAAACATTGTAAAAATGGATATTGTCTTTCTTGTTACTAGGCCACTGATAATTAAACTAGATAAACAGGATGTCCCTGATTTAGGTACCTTCTAGCCCTGTAATTATCTGGCCTTGCAGGTGTTAGATCTTTATCTAAGTTCCTGTGTATGTGTAGTCATCTCACATACTGAGATCTGGGGGGGGGGTGAGTGAGTTCACTCCAAGTGTACTGGCATGTCCAGCAGACAATTCAATACCACATTTTTTTTTCATATTAAGAAAAAAAGTGATAAGAGTACTCAGAACTGGCTGTCTACGTCACACTCCTCCTCACCTAGACTGAATTTGGGGGATCTGTCCCCTACATAGGATGAGCTTCCCAAATCAGTTCACTCCTCATAGACCCTAGACAGCCCGTCTGAGTTCTGGTTCTTCGCTCCTGCCCTATGTACGATTTTTAGATCATACCCTTGTAAAGCAAGACTCCATCTTAATAGTCTGCATTGTTTTTCCCCATCTGTGTCAGCCAAGCTAAGGGGTTGTGGTCAGTCTGTACCACAAAATGCTACCATACAAGTATGGCTCCAATTTCTTTAGGGCCCACACTATGGTAAGACGCTCCTTTTCCACAGTGGAGTATGCTTGCTCCCTGGAGAGCAATTTCCGGCTCAGGTATGTGATTGGGTGATCCCTCCCTTGGCTGGATGTCTGGCTCAGTACTGCCCCAATACCCACGTCTGAGGCATCAGTCTGAACTATAAAGGTTTTGCTATAGTCAGGACTTGTCAAAACAGGAGCACTGCACAGAGTCTCCTTCAGTCTGACAAAGGCTGTCTCACAGGCTGGGTTCCAGGAAATTTTCTTTGGCATCTTTTTCTTTGTCAGGTCAGATAGGGGAGCAGCCAGGGCACTGTAATTAGGTACAAACTTTCTATAGTACCCTGCTGTCCCTAGAAAACTCCTGACCTGCTTCTGGGTTTCTGGTCTGGGCCTCGTCTGGATCACCTCTATCTTTATTTGGTTAGGACAGAGCTGTCCCCGGCCTACCACATGCCAGAGGTATGCCACTTCTCCCATGGCCACCTGGCACTTCTCAGCTTTGACAGTAAGCCAAGCCCTCTGTATCCTGCCCAGCACTTCCCTAAGGTGTGAAAGGTGTTCCTCCCAGCTGGTACAAAAGATGGCAATGTCATCCAGGTATGCCACGGCATACTTCTCAGCACCATTTAACACCTGGTTCACCAACCTTTGGAAAGTTGCTGGGGTGTTCTTCATTCCGAAAGGCATTACTTTGAACTCAAATAAGCCTATCGGAGTGATGAAGGATGACCTCTCACTAGCTCTGTCCATAAACTCTACCTGCCAATACCCCTTTGTCAGGTCAATGGTCATAAGGTAGGTCGCCTCTCCTAACTTGTCCAGGAGTTTGTCCATCCGGGGCATCGGGTGGGCATCTGACTTTGTGACCGCATTCAGTCCATGATAGTCTACACAAAAATTAGTCGAGCCATCTGGCTTGGGTACAAGGACTACAGGTGAGGCCCAGGGACTGTGGGATCTCTGGATTACCCCCTAAATCCAGCATCTCCTCCACTTTTCTCCTAATGTCCTTTTGGACAGCCTCCGACACCCAATATACTGTCCGCCATATTGGCATCTGTGTCCCTGTCTCAGCATCATGTGTTGCTAAGGGAGTTAGTCCTGGCTTGGTGCTAAACAAGGGGGCAAAGTCTGCTAAAACCTCCCTTACTTTCTGGATCTGGCACCGGGTCAGCTAGGGAGACAATTTTACTGCCTCCACAGAGGACTCCCATTTACTCTCCTCCAGCAAGTCCAGAAGGGGGTCTCCTTCATCCTTCTCCTCCCCATGACTACACACTGTGAACACCATGTCAGTCCTATTTGCATATGACTTCATCATGTTGACATGATACATCCTTTCAGTCTGTCTACGGTCAGGTAACTCCACAATGTAGTTCACATCATTTACCTTCCTAACCACTTTGTATGGTCCTGCCCACTCAGCTTGCAGCTTGTCTTTCTGGACCAGAATAAGGACCATGACTTCCTGACTCACCATGAATGAGCGACCTCTGGCTCTGCGGTCGTACCATACTTTTTTTTTCTGTTGGGCAGCTGCCAGGTTGCTCTGGGCTGTCCCAATAAGCTCCTTCAACATTTCTCAAAACCTAAGGATGTAATCCACAAGGGGAGTTCCCTGGGTGGCGTGTTTGCCTTCCCCATCCTCATGGATCAAGTCTAGGGGCCCACGTACCCAGCGTTCATACAAGAGTTCAAATGGGGAAAAATCCTGTTGACTCTTGGGGCACCTCCCTGTATGCAAGCAACAGGTGGGGAAGGTATTTCTCCCAGTCCCTCCCATGCTGTTCAGCAAATACCTGGAGCATTGACTTTAGGGTACCACTGAATCGTTCCACAAGTCCATTGGCTTGTGGGTGATACAGTGTCGTGCATGTCTGCACCACTCCACACTTCTCCCATAAACATTTCTGTAGGTCCGACATAAAGGAACCCCCTTGATCGGTGATAACCTCCTGTGGAAACCCAACCTGGGAGAAAATCCCAAGTAAAGCATCTGCCACTTTGTCTGTCCTCAGAGAGGATAGGGCAACTGCCTCTGGGTACCAGGTGGCATAATCCACCACAGTCAAGATTAATCTCTTCCCTGAGAAGCTGGGGGTATTTGAAGGCCCCACAATATCCATTCCCACACTCGGGAATGGCTCTTCCACTATAGGCAATGGGATCAGGGTGGCTTGGGTTTTCTTGCCCTCCTTCCCTATTTCTTGGCACTGTGGCAAGACCTGCAATACTCCTTCACCTGCTGGGTGAAGTTAGGCCAGTAGAAATTCTGGCCCAGCTGCTGCATTGTGCGTGCGATTCCCAGATGACCAGACTAGGGAATATCAATGACAACCTTGAGAAACTGCTCATGATATCCCTGGGGAATGACAAGCTGCCTGCCTAGCATTCCTCCCTCTGTCTGTACAGCCTGTGTATACACAAGTCCATTTTTCCAATAAACCTTATGTCTGCCGTCACCTCCCTGTGTGCCCTCTGAGTCTGCCCAGGCCCTCAGCTTCTCTAAACTTGGGTCACTCCCCTGAGCAGCTGCAAACCCCTCACACAGTCCCTAGGCATGGGACAGGTCCCCTTCAGTTGCTGAATTAGGGTCCCTAGCACTAGCGTCTGGGCCCTCAGGATCACTGTCAATCCCAACCCTCTGACAAGGGGTCACCCCTTCCTCTTCAGAGTAACCCTCTGTAGTTGTGTGGTTACTGGCTACTGTGGAAATTTCTACCCCCTTTTTATCAGTCTCCCCATGAGGAGACACAGGCTGGGGAACCAGCCTCTCAGTGGTTTCCACACTGGTTTCTGTGGGGTTCAGGGAACTACAATTTTCCCTTGCCACTTGGCTATAGGTAACTGCACATACCACTCCCTGCTGGAGATTGTTACCCAGGATCACATCCACTGCTAATGTGTTGGCTACAGCCACCTGTTGCACAGTTCCCCTGGTTTCACCCCAGTCCAGGAGAACACTAGTGAGTGGCAATGTTTTCTCTTCACCAGTAAATCCTTGTACAGTTATGTATTTATTGGGTATAAGCTGACCAGGCTGTACCAGATCCCCCTTTACTAATGTCAGGGATGCCCCTGTGTCCCTTAACCCCTGTGTCTGTATACCATTTACTATGACTGGGTGCATGTGTTCCCTCATGTTCACTTGCATGCTCTCAGGGACACAAAAACAACTCACTTCTTTTCTAGCACCCTGTTGGGTATTATGACTCTCCTTTTTGTGGCACTGTCTGGCAATATGCCCAGTTTCTGTACACAGCCAATATGCATTTCTCACTTCAGATAAATCTTTTCGTTGAAACCTGGGGCTAACTGGTTTTGGTGGAGGTAGTGAGGGTTTTAGCTGCCCTGTAGGTGTGCTTTTCTCTTTCTGCACTGCCACACCTACCCCATTCATTCTCAGAGCAGGTCTGCTCTTGGCATAGCAATCTGAGAGTTCAGCAACCTCTTGCACTGTTTTTGGATCTCGGTCCTCTAGCCAGGTTTTTAGCTTTGCTGGGCATGCCCAATAAAACTGTTCTAATAAAATCACATTTTCAATTCTATCAACAGAGTTTGCCTCAATTCCTTCCCTCCAACATTTTAAAAACTGATGTTGTTTCATGGCTAGCTCCTCATAGCTCATATCAGGGCTTCTCCCAAGCTTATGGAATTTAGCTCTGTATGATTCAGCAGTTAATTCAAACTTTTTCAGCAATGCAGCATTTAACTTGCTGTAATAATCACAGTCCTCATTGTTCATTTGACCCAATGCATCCCGAGCTTTCCCGGTAAGTAGCAGGGATAGCTGGAATCTCCAGGACTGTCTAGGAATTTTAGCCTGAATACAAACTTTTTCAAAAGAATATAAAAAGGAATCCATGTCCTCCCTTTCCTTAAACTCGGCTATTAATTTGGAGTTCAATTTGTAACCCAGTCCTGCAGTTCCAGTTAAACCCAAGCCACATACCTGCCCTGGTGCCACTGGTTGGAGTCGTAGCTTCTCCAGTTTGTGTTGCCACTGGTACTCCTCTCTCTTCTCCTCCTCTGCCTCTGCATTCTCACTCTCTCTTCTCCTCCATCTCTCTGCGTTCTAGCTCTCTCTTCTCCTGTGTAGCTCACTGGCACTCATGCTCCTCACGGTCTGCCTCCCTCTGTTGTCGCACTGCCTCACGGTCTACCTCTCTCTGTTCTCGGTCTGCCTCCAGTTCCATCTGGCGCAACTCAATTTTCAGTCTGAATACCTCTGGATCCAGGATACTGGTGGCCTTCCCCTGCTGCTGTGGCCCTTAACTGACAGTGGCCCTGCTGTCCTCCTCATTGGCTCAGGACTCCTCACTGACCTCTTGCATTAGTATGTGGCTGGCCTGAGTTCATGTTGTGACTCTGGAGAGAGGAAAACAACCCTCTCCCAGCTGTAGCACCTCCTGTAGACAGACTGGGATGGTGCTGGGACAGGAAGTTATGTTACCATGTGGTAGGCCAGGTTGTGTTTCATGATTCCAGGGAAAGGAAGACAGCCTGTTCACTGCTGTAGCACCTCCTGTGGAGAGACAGGGTGGTGCTGGTTGTTGTGAGTTTGTCCCTATGTGGTGGCACTGGGTTCATGTTTTTGACTCTAGGGAAAGGAAGATAGCCTCTTCACTATTATAGAAGCTCCAGTACAGAGACAGGGTGGTGCTGGGATAGCGAGTTCTGTTACCATGCAGTTGGCCTGGTTTCATGTTGCAACTCTTGGGAAAGGAATCTAGCATTCTCACTACTGTAGTGCCTTCTGTAGAGAGAAAGGGTGGTGCCAGTGGCTGTGAGTTGTGTAATCATGTGGTTGACCTGGGTACATGTTGTGACTCTGGAGAGAGGATGACAGCCTCCTCATGGCTGAAGTACCTGCTGTAGAGAGACAGGGGTGATGCTGAGAGAAGCAAATTGTGTTACCATGTGGTAGGACTGGGTTCATGCTTATTCTGGAGAGAGTGAGACAACCTTCTCACAACTGTATCACCTCCTGTAAAAAGAAACAGGCAGTGGGGGGGTAGAGTTGTGTTAACTTGTGGTTTGCTATGGTCCATGTTGTGACTCTGGGGGAGAGAAAACGGCCTCTTCATTGCTGTAGCACCTCTGATAGAAAGACAGGGCAGGTGCTGGATGTAGCTGATTATGTTATCATGTAGTAGGCCTGGGATTACCTTGCAACTCTGGGGAGGGAAAGACAGCCTCCTCACTGCTATAGCACTTCCTGTACCGAGACAGAGACAGAGAGAGAGACAGTGATGGTGGTGCTGGCAGTTTTGAGTTGTGTTTCCATGCAGTTGGCCTGGATTTATGTAGTGACTCTGGGAAGAGGAAGACAGCCTCCTCACTGCTGTAGCACTTTCTGTAGAGAGATGGCATGGTGCTTGTGGGTGCGAGTTATGTTACAATGTGGTACGCCTGGGTTTATATTGTGATTCTAGGGAGAGGAAGACCTAAATACACTGTAGTCTACCTGTATATCATTAGTTTCAGCACACAGATTCAAACCCTTTCCACTCCAATAATGTTGCCCTGCTCCCAGAGCCCACAGCTCCTGTATCTGTCCCAACCCATCTTAAACATTTGGACAGACTTGGATATTACCAGCTCACATAGCAGCCTGTTTCACTTGTACACCACACATTTAATGAAGAAAATACATTCTTATATTCCTTTTTTTTATGCTCCTCCGCACACTGGCCAATCACTCCTTTGGGCCTCTTCAAGGACCGATTCTCATCTAAAGGCTACTCCCATCCATCCACAGCCCACATCACAGCCATCCAGGGTACCCCGATGTATCCCTTCATTAGGTGGGTCCCCTTCCTGTGAAGGGAATGTGCCTTATCTGCTTCCCAGTGGCACTGGGTGCTGCTGAGGTGGCAATTTGTGGATCGGGTACTCTGGTGATGAGGGTCCAGGAGGTTTTTTTTTAATTTTTATTTATTAAATTCTCAGATTACAAATACCTTTGAGCAGAAACTGCTCATTTACAAAGGTTCCACGTCAAAGGATGAGGGTCAACATACATACAGAGGTAGTAAAAGAATGCACAATAAACAACCAAAACAACTAAAAGGAAAAATAAAGATACTCAGTTATAACATACTTTGAGATAATATTCATATAATGAGCAGCTTGAGTAGGCAGCTGGCTGCGGTAATAATAAGAGACAGAGGGCACCATAGACAGTTAGTATTGCAGGCGTGCGACCAGGAGAGGAAGTTGGCAGGCTAATGGGCCACTGTCCGATGGTAGTGGAAAATGCCTCCCAACTGGCCAGTGTGCCATTTTCCTCCAGCTTTCTCCTGCAGGAGCATGACATGCAGGCCACAGGGCAGATGCTGGTGTCTGTCATGCTCCCCTAGGTAGCAAGACCAGACACACTGCTGTTCCCCCTGCTTCTGCCAGGGGTCAGTAGGCACTGGTCCTGTATCCCACCCTCCCCTCAAGAGAAGGTGAGTAAGCCATCAGATGCTCAAGCCTTCTTTCCCCCGGCTGGCACTCTGAGAACCAAGTTTGTTCCTGAACCCAGGTTGCGAGTGCCACAGAGGTGAATCTTTCTGCTGCACCAGCAGACTGGTTTATGTCCCTTTTTAATTTACTCAATATCAGTTTCTACTCATGCTTCCTGCTTTCTGATTTTTAACTACATCTAAACAGGTTTGACCACCTTGACTGACCCTATGGATGTATCTTTAAAGGTCTCAGTTAAAGTACCACTCTCCCATCTAGCCTCAAGTATGCTTATGTCAAGGCTAGGGAGCTGGTCCTTGTACATCTTCCCCTGCATACCCCCTATCATTTTAGGGGCCCTTGTCTGGACACTCTCAAAATGGTTTTGGTCCTTCCTGAAGGAGGGCTCCAGAACTCTGCAATACTTCAGGTGTGGCCTCACCATGATCCTGTACAGTGGCAAGATATAGCCAAGATATAGGATGGCAGCATAGCTTAGAGGTTAGAGGAATGAGGTGTGAACAAGCTTGGTACATCCAGCAGACCAGACCTGAGTTTGATTCTCACAACCTTCACTTGCATACTGCGTGACTCTGAGCAAGTCACTTAACCGCCCAGTGCTCCCGGGTCACCCCTGAAAACAGGCACTTGTGCCTAGTGGGCCTTACCCAGTTACCAAAGACTAAAATAAAATAAAAATAAAAAAAAATATCACCTCCAACCTCCTACTGCTGATGTCTCTCCCTATTCAGCAATCAGCATTGCATGTAGTTGACCTTTATATATGCTCTTGTAGTCCCAAGGTGGTGCTATCCTATGAGCAACTACCCCTGCTGTGGGAATATGCACAGGTTGAGGGGCCTGAGTTGTGTGATCAAGTGTCTCCACCCAGAGGATTGCTATTGGGGTACCTTAACTGCTTTGGTATTGCCCTTCTGACACTATAACCACCCACCAACCCTTCTAGTGGCCTAAACAGTAACACCCAAAAACATTCACATGCATTGGATAACAATAAGTGTATGCTCGCATCTCCTGCACTTACTACCAAGGTTGGAGCTGCTGCAATTTTCCTGGAGACTCCCTGGAAAATAAGATCAGTGATACACAATGCAAAAACCTTTCACTGTGACCAACTAATAATATGCATGCTAGCCAGGTTAAACATGAAACAGATGATCAGGTTTATTCTGGGGAAGTGAACAAGAGAGGGGCATGAATATTGTCAAATGATTGGTACTCTGATTTACTGTAGGCTGATTCAGCATGCACTGCACATTCTCAATAATTAGTCTTGTAACCCTGGGTACCCAGATCTTGTACAGGCTAGCCTGAAGCACTGCCCAGGGTGGCTGGTGTTGCAACTGTTGTTGGGGCCCTTTAGGGAAAAAAAACAATTAGCCTGTGTACAATCCAAACATTTGTAATCCTGAGCCAGATGGCTCAGTCCATTAGCAATAACCCAGAACAGATCAATCAGATGACACAGAATGATTTGTAGCTGTTGTTGCAGGGAGCTACCCTGGTTTGTACTCATAACCCAGCCCAGGATGCAGGACAGGAGAGATGAAGACCTCATGACATTGATTCAGTGGGCCGGGGAAGCAGGTCCAACATGATTCACCTCCTGGTGGTCACTACCTGTTTGATGGTGCTGAGTAGGGGGATGAATCCCCAAGCTGGTCTTTCACTGAAGTGATCTCTGGAATAGGGAGCAGTAGCTTGGGACAAGATGGCAAGGCCCAAGTAGGATGAAAAGTCCTGAGAAAAAAGTTTGTGATCTTCTGCTGGGAAGTCTCCAACTGGCATAATAGGATATACCATAGGGAATAAAACTGTGATCCAAAAAACACATTCAGCACACTTAAATCTGTTATTTCTCTAAGCCACTGTTTGGATATAGTCCGTTTGCTAATTACAGCTTCACTGCCAAACCTTTCAACCTGAGCCTATCTTTTCTCATTCAGGCATGCCGATTGCTTCTGGAGCAAGTCTTCGATCTCCCTTGCAGGCAGTAATGCTATGTTTTCTTCTTCTGCTGCAGGTCTAAGCTGGCAATTGGAAAAGTCTGACTTCTGCAATAGGCAGTTTCCTTATGCTGGAGAAAGTGGCACGCAGGCCAGCAGAGCCTTCCTGCCAATTCTCCTATTCTCCTACTAGGAGCAGCTGCTCAACTGCTTGAGCTATTCATGCTCCAACTTCCACTCATGACTGACACACTGCTTCAGGCAGTTCTGGGTATTCCCCTCAGATCCAAAAGGTTTGGATGGCTGAAGGAGCTGTCTGTCAAATTAGGAGCTCCCCCTCCAGGTCCATTTAGGCGCAAACACTACAAAAACTACAGACCGTCCTTCCCATACAACCCCTGGAGACAGTCTCCATTTTAGGTCCCCAGAGTTTTAATTGGTCCAATATTGGAAGTCCAGAACCAAAATGGTGGTGCTGAAGCTGCAAATAAAAGCAGGTTAGACAAACTTCTCTATCATCACTATTATAACAGATAAACAGTAAATAACCACATTTCCTAACAGGGCTCCCTCTGCACCAACAGTGACTGTGGAATGGAGCAATATAACAGACTGTCAGGTGAGTCATGAGCCTTAATTACTCAGACTCAGCTCAGACTGATTTCCAAAACAGCATAGACGCTGTCTTAAAGAGACAGGCAAAGAAGCTCACTAAGGTGCTTTCATATAGACAAATAGAACTACTGCAGACAGGATACCAGCCTGACAGTGGGCATTAAGGAGTCCAGGAAGGCATTAAAGTAAACCTTAATTTGTAGGGGGGGTTACACTCTTCCCTGCCTGGAAAAACTTGGCACCCGCATCAAGTCTACACTCACCATAAGACTCTATATGAAAATACTATATAACATGCATGCATGTTTCATTTGGTATACCATAAAATAAGGCTGATGCATCAATAAAATAAACTGGTTTAACAATGACATTTCCAAAGCAACACACTTTCATACAGTTTCATAAACATATTAACATGGTAAACAGTTAAACACATTACTCTCATAACTTTAGTTTGTATCACCTCCTGTACTCTAACTCACATGGCTTGAGGCATATCCACCTCAGCTACACTAGGGCTGCATGGGGCAAGGGCATTGGTACTGTGATTCAAGGGTTTAACTATCAACTTTGGAGGAGCAGACTAGCTCAGTTTGTGAGAGAGCTTTCAGAAATATACATCCTCTTATGAACAACATGTAGTGGAAGATCTATCGGTCTTCCTTGGGAGTCATAACTGAGGCATATTACTGGTTACTACCTCTTCCTGACTTTCGAGAAGAAACAATCACAGGGTCAGTTTTTTCAGCATTTGCTCTGTTTGCTCTGGTTCAACAATATTACTGTCCATACTTGGCTCTGAAGAAATTCCAGGTTCACCGCCTAGAGAAAATGCCATGGAATGTAATTCTTGCAACACTTGACCAATAGTTTCAACATCATTTTCCATAATGTGGTCAGACTCCTGGTTTTCAAACAGTTCAGTGTTTACTGGTATGTCACCAGTGGTGCTTTCTGTCTCTGGTTCTCTTTCATGTGGTTCAGCTAGTTCTACCAAACACAAAGAATCAGCTACTTCAGAAATCACACTTTGCACCTCACTTTCTGGGGGCACTGGATCTGTGGAGGAGGCTGGAGGGTTAGACAGTGCTGAAGGTCCAGCTTCATCTCCAAAATTGTACAGGGAGTTAGCTTGGAACAACTGATCAAGTTCATAGGCAAGATAGTAGGGTGCTTCACACTCACTGTCATCAGATTTAGACTGGCAATCAGTGTCTCTTAGTTTCTGCCTGGGGGAAGGCTTGGGGTTCTTGAGAATTGGAGAAGGAGTTAACTGTTTCTTTTTAGCTGCAGCTCTAGTTATAGGCCCGGAACAGGCAGTGTCTTGTGGTGCAGAATCAATGATGATTTGGCCAAATGGCAGTAGATGATTCCTGTACATCATCTTGATAGCCTGTTGGTCATTTTCAGGACTCACTTTATAGACTGGCAGATCTTCCAGCTTACTGACAACAATGTTAGGGAGGATTACCACCTTTCAGCAATTTTATGTTTTCTATGCAGTCCCAAATTCTGTAACAGAACTGTCTCCAGGTTGAAGTTCCTGGGCCTTGACACACTTGTCATGTCTTTATTTATTTGTCAAGTTCCTCTTTGCTGCCGTGGTGTGTGCTAGTTGGTAAACATGGTTTAACTGAGCCTTTAACTTCTGAACATATTGAAGGTGATTTTCAACACTGTCTCCATCAATGGACACTCTGAAACAGATGTATACTGGCAACTGGGCTTCCCAACCAAACATTAATTGGTAGGAGGAAAACCCAGAGGTATCACTTTTGGTGCAGTTATAGGTGTGTATCAAGGTGATTATCTGCTGGCTCCATTTGGATTTGTCCCAAGGATGAAGGGTGCCCAGCATATCTAGTAAAGTTCTGTTAAACCTTTCAAGCTGTGGATCCCCCTTGGGGTGATAGGTGGTAGTTCTGGACTTACGTACTCCCCAGAGCGAGACCATTTCCTTGATCAGATGGATTTCAAAGTCTCTCCCCTGATTAGACTGAATTCTCTGAGGGGCACTATAGTGAACAAAGAACTTTTCAATGAGGACCTTTGCTACTGTGGATGCGTTCTGGTCCTTAGTTGGGTATGCCTGGGCATAACAAGTAAAGTGCTCTGTAACAACTAGCACATTGCCAATGTTCTTTAGATCTGGTTTGAGACACAAGAAGTCAATACACACAAGCTCCATGGATGCACTGGAAGAGATATTGATGAAAGAGGCAGCCCACTGGAGATTGGCTTTTCTCTGTAGGCACCGACTGCAAGTTCTGATGTGAGTTTCTATGTCAGCTCTCATCTTTGGCCAGTAGAACCGAGCCCAGACCAACTCAATAGTTTGATCGCAGCCTAGATGTCCCATTTGATCATGAAGAGCCCATAGCACCACCTGTTTGAAAGCTGTAGTTAACACTAATTGCTGCTTGATAATTTGTCCTTGTTGGTCTGTGGTCTCTCGATACAGTAATTGGTTATGCTACTTTAGTTTGGGCCCCACCTTGAACAGCAAGGCAGATAATAAATCTGAAGAACGAAGTTTGAACACACTTTTTCCAGCATGAAGGGCCTCCAGCACTGGCTTGATCATGCGGTCTTGTGCCTCAGCTCATTGCATAATATCAGGGGTGAGTTGGGGCAATGTACTGAGATCCAAGGCTGCCAGGTGACAGTAAGCCTCAGGAACACAAGTGTCGGAGGGGGGGCCTCAACAGTCTACCCGGCATTCAACTGTTTCAGGAGAGGGATGCTCATCTTTGTTGAATTTCAAACAGATGGCTTTGACAGGCTGTTCAGACATTCTCACCCAGTTTGCATTAGAGTTAGGCCTTCTTTAGAGGGTGTCAGCATCAATGTGGTTCAGGTCTGGTCTATATTCCACTGAATAGTCATAGAAACATAGAAAGATAGAATCTGATGGCAGATAAGGACCACTTGGCCCACCTAATCTGCCCATTTCCCTACCTAGTAGATAAGCTGCAGATCCTAGTTAACCAACAGCCTATTTCTTTCTAACCCCCACTAGAATTGCCATATGGCTGCCCCATGCATTCTTGAATTCCACCACTGTTTTTTTGTTTAGTTTTTTTTATCATAGAAGATTTTATTGGATTTAACTTTGGTGTATGTCACATAGCAGATAGTATACATCCAGCTCAGAAAGAAGTATACACAGAAATTGTATCATGATATAAGTGTTATAATTCCCAGAGCTACTATAAACTGGCATCACTCTAGAAACAAAGCACTCCAATGTACAAAAATAGTCATATCTGAGTATGCAAATGCTTACACCTTCTATAAACGGAAACTATAGTAGGGGGTTGCAGGTGGGGTGAGTTTACAAAGCTCAGAGTGCAGGTATGGATCCCATTTGGAAAAATAGCGATGTAGGTTCCCTCTTGTACATAGGTTAACTGTTTAGAGATAGACAGTCTCACAAGGGCAGCATGCCATGTCTTCCATGTAGGTAAGCTCATCTGGCACCAATGCAAATGCAGCAAGCATTTAACTTCCAAAAGGGCTGAAAGGGTCCAATCTTGGAGAGGTTTAGGGAGATGTGACAATGAGGTAGTGTTCCTCAGTAATAGTCTGGGGCCTTGGAGGGTCACAGATGTCTTAAGCACTTTAGAAAGATCCGAGGCAATCATGTTCCATAAGCGTGTGAGGTGAGGGCATGTCCAGAGAATATGCAAAAGGTGGGCATTGGGCTGCGAGCAATGCCAACAATCTGTATGATTAAGCAAGCCTCAGGCCTGTAAAGCTACTGGAGTACAGAACAGCAACATAATTTTCAATTGAAGGAAATTACTTTTTGTATCTCTATATACCTGATAAGCATCTTTAAGGTAAAGATCCCATTGATTCTGTGAGATGGGGATACCAAATAGGCTTCCTAGCATTGTGTGGATGTCAATGTGGCAAGAGGCTGTGCATCTCTCCAGGTGGTATAAAAATGCCCTGAAAGACGTTTTGAAGTGGGGTGTTTGTGCAAAGTGTTCAGCCATTGCCAGGGTGCATCAAGGGGCTGGTTGGCAAGGAGAGGCTGTAGTATACTAAAAATTTGGAGATATCTCCAAAAATCCTTTTGTGAGAGGGAGAATTTGGTCTGAAGTTGTGCAAAGGACAATATATACCGCATCCCCTGTGAACATATATCCTGGACTACTTGTATTCCGCACCTCCGCCATGAAGGCCAATGAAGCAGGATTCCATTAATTTAAAATAAATTATTATGCCAAGGAGGGGCATATCTAAGCAGAGGGAACCATGCTTGTGTCAATGTGTATGTTTTAAGTTTAAGCATTTGCCATGCTTTGATAGTACTGCAAATCGTAGGGAGTAGGGAGTGTGGCCAGGGGGATCTGGACAAGAGAAGGGAAAAGAGGGAAACACCTCCTATTATGTCTGATTCCAATTGCACCCAGGCTAAAGGGTCCATTGGATTAGGTATAAACCATTTGGTCACATGAGCTGCCATACAAGCAAAATGGTAACCCATGAACCAAGGGACATTTAGGCCCCCACGAGACCAATGGGCTCTTAATTTTTGTTTGCTCCACCTGGGGAATTTATTGTCCCACAGAAAGGCTGAAACTTGGCATTCTATCAGGGTGAACAGTTTAGGAGAGAATGAAATAGGCAAATTGTTAAAAAGTTAAAGGAGATGGTGGAACAGCAACATTCAGATCGCAGCCACCCGGCCTGGGAGAGAAAGCTGCAATTCATGCCATCTCTCAATCTCTGTTACAAGTTGAGTGAGTAGAGGGGAAAAGTTGGAAAATACAAGTGCAGACCAGTTGGTGGGAAGATGTATACCCAGATAGGTAAAGCCTTGCACAGCCCATGTAAGGTTGGCACCTTGCAGACAAGCATTGGTACACCCTGAATTTAGGGGAGCTACAGTCATTTTCTTATGACTGACCTGAAGGCCAGATAGGATAGCAAAGTCCTCTAACACTTTGAGAGCATCAGGGACCGACTGGATAGGGTTGGACTGGGACAGTAGGAGGTAATCCGCATATGCTACAGCCAGGTATGAATGCTCTGCAATCCAGATACCTTGTATCTGAGGGGATGAAATCAAGACCTGGAACAAAGGATATAAAGCTACTAAAAAAGAAGTGGAAAAGGAGGCAGCCCTTCCTCGTACCTCTATTAAGCGAGAAAGGAGGGGAAATATCGATGTTGGTTAAAATATGCACTGTAGGAGAGCAATATAGTGTCTGGATCCATTTCTGAAATTAGCCCCCAAAACCATAAATATTAAGTACTTCTTGGAGATGTGGCCATTCTATGGAGTCGAATGCTTTTGAGAAATCTATGGCCGTGGCTGCCATGGGGAGTGCTGACCTGTATGTAAACCATTTAAGATTATGTAACAGTCTGGTATTGTCAGTTCTCTATTTGCCTTGCATAAAACCTGCTTGGGCGAAGTGAATGATAGATGGGAGGATGGACATCATTCGCACGGCTAATGCTTTGGCTAGGATTTTAGTGTCAACTGGTAACAATGATATCAGCCTATAATCAGTGCAGTCCAAGGGATCAAGTGATTTTTTTAGGAAGTAAGGTGACCAATGCATCTCACATTGAAATTGGGAGAGATCCAGCAGTATGAGAGGGTTGTAGAATATCAGGTCCCATGGCTTGATAAAATTCCATGGACATTCCATCTGGTCCTGGGGCTTTCCCACAGCCATACTGGAGAGTGCTATGTGGAGCACCTCACAAGTAAGGGGGGCATCAAGGAGAGCCACTTGATCTGGGGTAAGAATTGGTAAAGGGGTTTGTTGTACAAAAGTGGATAAACCCTGGGAGAGCTAACTACCTGTTGTGGCTGTCTGGGATTGGTATTAAGTTTCATAACATTTTTTATGACATCGTTAATACTCTGTGGGCTCGAGATGGTAGCACCCGTGGAAGAACGAAGGGCATGGATTCTAGTCTCAGCCCGTTGTTGGCATAGCCAAAAGGTGAGGAGTTTGACAGTTTTCTCACACTGTCCCAATGTGCATGCTTGGACCAAAGCAGAAGCCACTCTGCTTTCTGGTGGAGAATGAGGTTGATCTGATATTTTAGCCCTACAATTTGTTGTTGCAGGCCATTGTCTCCTTTAGCCGATGTAGCTCTCTTAAAACGCTGTTCTAACACCTGTAGATCTGTTTACAATTTAGCTAGTTGTGTTCTACGGGCCTTATCTCGGGCTGCTGAGGAGGAAAAGATATGGCCTCAGATCACAGCCTTAAATGCCTCCCACACTGTTGTGTGATCAACTCCACACTCAAAGTTTAGGGCAAAGTAATCTTTTGTCACTTGTATAAGCATGGGGCGAAAGTTGAGGTCCCTAAAACGGAGGGGATTACAACACCATCTAACCCAGTGGAGAAGGCTATTTGGGGGAGAGTAGGAAATCTGAGTAGTAGCATGATCCGAGATGAGGATTGAACCAATGGACAAATCTAATATACCCTGGGCAGCCAAATCATTGGCTAAACAGAAGTCTATGCAGCTGTGGGAACTATGGGGAGCAGAGTAGAAGGCATAATCTTGGCCTGTGGGATGATCTCTATGCCAAACATCAATAAGGGTCCATTCCTTCATTATATCCTGCAGAGACTGTCTACCTTGGGTGTAACATGAGGTATGGGGTGAGATTTGTCAAGAAAAATGTCATTGACCATATTGAAGTCCCTACCAAGTACTACTGGAATAGATGCTTCAGCAGGGTTTAACTCCGCGACAGCGTGGCTGATTTCAGGGAAAAAGTCTGTATGGTCCAGATTAGGGGAAGAGATACTACCCAACAACATAGTGTTCCCCGGGGAGGAGATCTTAGCCAGTACCCATCATCCCTGAGTGTCTGTCCTGACATTCTCCACCTTCCATGAGGAAGCACGCCGGAAGAGAATAGCAACCCCTTTAGTTTTATTAACTGCGGAACTAGCCACTACTTCCCCTACCCAGGACTTCTTAAGCCATGGAATAGCACGGAGCAGGAGATGTGTTTCTTGTAACAGTGCAACATCTGCATGAAGGGAATGTAGATGCTGCAGTACCTTCATGTGCTTAAATGTATGGTTCATTCCTTTTACATTCCAGGACACCCAGCAAGCCACACTTGGTACCAAAACATCTGTTGTATAATCCCAAATGAGGAGTAAAGAAATGTACTTACTGTGAGCCAGCAAGGGGGAATGGATGGACTCTCCCAAGATGTCATGGGACCACAATACATAAATCAAGATACCACAAATAATCTGAGGACCCTGTAAGGAGGAGGTGTAAACATTACTAAATCAGTAGGTACACACTGTCTGAGGTTCCAATTAAACTAGATAAATGCAAGAGAAAGGAAAAACTATTAATGTATGTTAAGAACTAGTATGCCCAACCAGTAATTCAAACAGCAATTACTCTAAGAGTGTGGAGGTCAAGGCAAAAGAGGCCAGAGAAGCTGCCCTGCTGCTATGCTCAATCCAACACTCAGACTGGGGTATATGTGGAATTTCAATTGAAGAAGTCCTCCTATGCCAAGAACCCTCCAAGGTCGGGCCTCTCGAGCTCATGGTGGGGGAGAAGTAGGGAAGGGAGCAGGGAGAATTAAGGATAGTAAAATGTGGTGGGTTGGTGGGCTCACCCACCTACCAGTATTTATCGGATACAACAATAGGGCAATAGGCCCTGTATAAGTCTCTGACTTTGGTAACAAGGGGGGGGAAACCCATGGGTAAACACCCTGTCATAGTATAGGGGAGAGGGGAGGGTGAGCTCCAGCTAAAGGAACAACAGAGAGCCACTCACCACAAAATTCAATTGCGCAAGAGGGAATAAGGTATATTGGGAGCTGGGAGGAAGTGCCCCAAAGTTGTTCTAAAGAAGACATAACCAAGAGAAAAGTTACAGATTATACAATTAGCACTACAAGAAATAATACAGTGACCATCAGGTAACTAGTCCTTCGGCTGCTCAGGGTTTACCTGAGTAGGGGCTTTAGAATTTGAGGTGCTGTTCACAACAGCAGCAACATAAGAGATTATCCAAGGTTTGACTGGAATAATTTCATCCAGTACTTCTACCAATGAGGTGATCTGGAAAGTCCACCCAGTCCACTGGGTGCGTGGTATGTATGTCTTGCAAATTGGCATCCCTTGACGTCGAGACAGAAGCAGGAGCCACCACTGTTTTTGACTCCACTACCTCCTCAGGAAGGTTGTTCCATGTATCCACAAACCTCTCCATGAAAAAATACTTCCTCACTTTACCTCTGAGCCATCCTCCCTCTATCTTCAGATTGTGCCCCCTTGTTCTTGTACATCTCTTTTTCTGAAAGAAGTTACCCTCTTGGACTTTCTTGATTCCCTTAAGGGACTTGAAAGTTTCTATCATGTCCCCTCTCTCCCTCCTCTCCTCAAGGGTATACATATTAAGGTCCTTTAATCTCTCTTCATATGCCTTCTGGTATAGACCCTGCACCATTTTAGTTGCCCACCTCTGGACAGCCTCTGTCCTGTCTATGTCCTTGCAGAGATGGGGTCTCCAGAATTGCATGCAGTACTCCAGATGGGGTCTCACCAACTGTCCGTACAGAGGCATGGCAACTTCCTGTTTCTACTGGTGATGCCTCTCCCTATGCATTCCAGTATCCCACCAGCCCTCCTTACTGCATTCTCACATTGCTTGCCCACCTTAAGGTCACCTATCTGACTACGCTCAGGTTCCTTTCCATTTTTGTTGTTGTTAGTACAGGTATCTCACCCCCCATTGTGTACTCTTCCCCTTGGTTTTTGTTTCCAATGTGCATTACTTTGCACTTCTTTGCATTGAATCTAAGCTGCCATACATTTGACCATTCCTCCAACCTTGCCAAGTCCCTTTGCATCCTTTCCACCCCACCTTCTGTGTTGACCCTGTTGCAGTTCTTTGTGTCATCTGCAAAGAGACATACTTTTCCTTCCAGTCCGTCTGCTGTGTCACTTATAAAGACATTAAAGAGGACCGGTCCCAATGCTGAACCCTGCGGTACCCCACTAGTAACCCCCCTTTCTTCAGAGTGGATTCCATTTACTATTATCCTCTGTGTTCTGTTGTCCAGCCAGTTTTTTACCCCAGCTACCACCTTGGGGCCAACTCCAAGGCTGGCTAACTTGTTTATGAATCTTTTGTGTGGGACTGTGTCAAATGCCTTGCTAAAGTCTAGATAGGCCATGTCCACACCTCCTGCCTAGTCTACTACTTTGGTCACCCAGTCAAAGAAGTCTATTAGATTCATCTGACATGACCTTCCTGCTGTGAGTCCATGCTGCTGTGGGTCCTATGCCCCATTGGCCTCTAGGAACTCAACAATTCTTTCCTTTAGAAGCGATTCCATCATTTTCCCTACCACTGAGGTCAAACTAACAGGTCTGTAGTTTCCTGCCTCTGTCTTGCTCCCACTTTTGTGAAGGAGAATCACATCTGCCCTCTTCATGTCCTGAGGTACCATACCATAATGCCATGATTTGTTAAAGAAGGTAGTCAGTGGTGTCACTAGTTCTATCCTTAGTTCTTTTAGAATTCTTGGGTGAATCCCATCAGGGCCCATTGCTTTGTCCACCTTCAGTTTTAAGAGTTCTTTCAGAACCCTTTCTTCTGTGAATGGACTGATATTGACCTCCCTATCCAGAGTGCTTCTGTTCTTTGATTTAGGTACCCCCCTCCAGTTTTGTGAACACTGAGCAGAAGTATGCATTCAGTATCCCTGTTTTTTCATTGTCACCCTCTGCCCACCCTCCCTTCCCTTTATTAAGCTTCACTATCCCTCCCTTGGTCTTTCTTCCCTCCTTAACGTACCTATAAAAAGTTTTATCCCCCTTCTTAATCCAAGTGGGCTATCTTTTCCTCAGTTTGGGCTTTTGCTTTTCTGACTGCCTTCCCTGCTTCCTTCTGCTTTAACTGGTACAGGTTTCTGTGCTGCTTCTTCCATGTTTCCTTATACCTCGTGAATGCTACATTTTTATCCTTAACCTTCCCTGACCCTCTTTTTAGAACTATAGTGTTTTTTTCCATTGTTTTGTTTTGTTGATTCACTTCTCAAAAAAGGCTTGTTGCCTCTGTGATGGCTGTTTAGACTTTTCCTCATTGTTCCTCTGTCCCTCTTTCTTGCCCATTTGCCAGTGCTTTTCTGAGGCACTCTCCCATTTTCCCAAAGTCAGACATCCTAAAGACCAAAACTCTTGCTTTTGTATGGGTTGACTCTTTGGCTGTGTGTATTATGAACCACACTGTTTGGTGATCACTTGTTCCCTGATGGCTACCCATGTCACGTGCCTGAAAATAGTCATTTTATGGCTAGTGCACTTACCCGGTTAACAAAAGCGAAATAAATAAGTCCGAGATCCTGTCTCCATCCCAGTTTGACAGTACCAGGTCTAAGATTGCTCCCTCTCTACTGGGTTCCACTACTAGCTGTCTGAGGCATGCCCCCTGTAGGGGCATCAAGAATAACCCTGCTCTTGGATGTGGATGCAGCAAATGTGCTCCAGTTAACATCTGGCATTTTCAGTCATAAGTGGACAGTGCAGAGAACCAGCGATGCCTAGTGGCATCTAACTTGGCTGAAATCTGAACATAGATGAGGAGATTGTTGTCAGTTTTTACTAGAATCTTCGCACCATACAGATACTCATGACATGGCCCCTTCAGAGCAAGGAACTCAATTTTGCGCACTGGGTAGTTCATCTCAGATGAGGTTAGACTCCGGCTAGCAAACACCATGGGGCACAAACCTTCCTCACATTATTGCAGAACAGCACCAAGTCCATTTAAACTGGCATCAGTGTGCAACATGTAGGGTCTATCAGGATCTGTGCAGGCAAGCACAGGCGCATGGGTGAGTAGATAAATATCATAGAAAGCTGTCTCGCATTTGGAAGTCCACCTGGCCCCAAAAGGTTTATTAGTCCGAAAGTAAACCTTCTCCTTCTGTCTGACTGCATTTTTCTTATATTTTTTTTGGTAGGTGTGTAACCTTTAGTTAAACTGAGTGAATGACTTTGGTGTAATTTTTTATGAAATGGTGGTAATAGCCACAGAACCAAAAAAATCTTTGCAGTCCCTTATGATTATTAGACTAAGGCCAGGTGGTCAAAGACTCCACTTTGTTTGGGTCGGTCTGGAGCCCATCAGCTAAACACTATGTGACCAACATATTTCACAGATTTTTGGAAGAATTGACACTTGTCTATCAATAGTTTTAGGCCAAAATCCTCTAATGGGTCAAGATCCTTAAACAGGTGAGTTTCATGTTCCTCAAGGTCCAGTCAAACACAGTGACATCATCGAGATATACAAGGCACTTGAGTATGTTCATATCTCCCACAGCTCACTTCATCAACTGCTGGAAAGTGGCGGGCACTCCCAAAATACCTTTAGGCATGTGTAGAAACTCATAGAAACACAGGGGACAAATCAAGGCTGTTTTCTCTCTGTCTTCCGGGGCCATTGGGATTTGATAATACCCACTCTGAAGGTTGAGTACTGTGAACCACTGGCTTCCACTGAGGCAGTTGAGGGCATTCTGGATATGGGGCATGGTGTATTGGTCAAGGACAGTTCTCTGATTTAACATCTGATAGTCCACACACATTCTCATCGACCCATTCTTCTTCGGGACTACTGCAATCAGGGAGGCATATGGGTTTTGAGACTTTTGGATAATTCCTGTAGTCAGCATTTCCTGATGGTAACATTGAACATCGTCAATGTCAGCAGGCGCAAGGTGATGTAACATCTCTCGAACTGGCCTCTCATCATGGAGTTGGATGTAGTGTTTGGCCCCTGTGACAAAACCCCCATCCCATTCTTTCAATGAGAATACTTAACTTCTCTGAGCCAACTTCTGGCTCATCTTAGCTTTCCATTCAACAGGACGAGGGAACTCCCCAAAGTCAAACAGATCAGGGGTCACCACATCACTCTCTCAAGGGCACTTCTTGCTGGACACTGCAGCAGTATTCACACAATATACAGTGGCTAAGGTGCACCCTTGATTCACCTGAACCTCCCAATCTGACATGTTCCAAACTTGCACCATTACTTGCTGAGCAAAAGCATGGGCCCGGGCAGGTAGAATGTTAAATTTAAGCAATAGCCCCTCAGGCAGTTTCCCCTCTTCTGGGGTGTCCAGCATAAGGATTTTGTTTTTAACATCTGTTTTTAGGTGCACTTCACCACTGATAGTACACTGAGAGTTGGGGGGGGGTAATACCAGTGAGTCAGGATCCTTTTTCCAAACTACTCACACAGGTTCATCTTTCTCAGTTTTTTGGGGTTTACATCTGTAAATCATTGGCTCGCTGTACTAGGGCCAGAATATGCAGTGCCCTTCCAGTCAGCTTAACTTGTTTCTCCTGACAGAGCTGGGCTAACTGGCTGAACATATGGGCTTTGGTACCAGTTAGTAAAGGGACACCATCATACACTCCAGTCAGCGGGCACACCAGGGCCAAGGTCTGTACTTGTTCATGTATGCCTGCTACAGCAGTGGAGAACAATAGCCAAATTTGTACATACCCCCTGGTAAGGCTAGGATTTTTCACTTAATCCCCATACATGCAGTCCCTCAAGGGGTAGGAGAGGGAGGTCGAATAAGTGTTGGTCATACCAGTTTTGTAAAATAATGACCTGTGAGCCACTGTCCAATACAGCTCTAGTGGAAATGCCATTAACTATCACAGTAGTCTCTATCGATGGACCCACCATCTTCGACCAATCCTGGGATGTCTGTTGGGCAGACTGGCCCACAGCAGTTTTAGAGGAAAAAGATGTTCTCGGCATGCATGGCTGGGATCTTAAACTGCTCTGTCAAACCAAGTTTAGCAGTTTGGCAGTGACTTTCCCCAGGTTTTCTGAAGAACTACAACTTTGTTGGGTATGCCTGTCCTCTCATCTGTTGCAGAGCACCTGTTCCCTAGGGTCATTGGAGTGGTTGGGTTCTTCCCATACTTTGTGCTGGTTGTAGAAGGGAGTTCTACTATCCTAATTTGACTTGAGCTCAGGTTCCCTGTCCCTAAAGCTTCCCAGTGGGTGGAAGTTCAGGTGGCATTTATAAGGTCCCCCACTAAAGCTCTCAGCTCTCATTTCTTCCACTAATTTGGACTCAGCCCAGAGTTTGGGGGTGATGGCATGAGCCCGCACACCCATGGGTGGATTCTCATTTCTAGTCTCAGTCTTTAGTGGGCAAGGGTTAGAGCATCTGACTGCTTCGGCCATGGCTTGTTGACTGGCTTGCATCTTCTTTATCTCTTTGAACAGTTCCCTGACCTGCTGGGTCTCAATAGCTTCCTGTCTTTCTTCAGGCCAGTCTGAGGTTTGGTTGGTGAGGGCAACCCCAGCACAGGGCTCCCATTCATCCTCATCTTTCTCAGCTTCTCAAATCTCCTTCATTAACCAGCAGTATTAAGGAGAGTTAGCTTTCCTGTCTTGAAACTTCAACTTCAGCAGGAGTACACCAGAGTAACGGGCAGTTTTGAGAATGTGCTCCAGCCTGATGCAGTTCAGTTCACTAGCTGGAACACCCCCTTTTCTATGGGCTCTCTGCAAGGCCCGTTCAATCTGAGTTACAAAAGCAGGCAAGTTTTAATTTTTCCATTGTTTAGCAGACTTGAACTTTCACATTAAGTCCTCCCCCAGATTAAGTGCTGCCAGACACCCTTCTAATACAGAGAGGTACTCACCTGCAATGGCCTCTAGTTGGTGGATCGGAGAAATTGGATAGCTTCCAGTGCAAAGCCCCTTAAACTTTCCATAAGTCTCCTTCTCTTCTACCCTTCTGAACATTGCCACTCTTTGACCAGTGGAGTAGCATAGTCCATCCATGTCTCTAGGTTGTTCTCCCCCACTGGTACAGGAACTGTACCAGAAAACAATCTGAGTCTGCAATAGGAGTCCAGGTGCACAGAAGGTATCACAAAGGGGTAGGTCACAACAGGGGATGCTCTGGGAGTAGACAAAGAGGCCGGGGGAGAGTATATAGGAGTGGTCTCCTCTGGATCCTCCAAAACCTTCAGCAATTCCTTAGTTGTCCAGCCTTCAGCAGCTAGCAGCCGTAACAACTTGTCCTTGAACCCCTCTGCCTTCAGGAACCCCCCCAGGAGAAGATGGGTCTCTATGCAAATGAATAACTCTCTACCCTTTCTGGGACCCTTTGGGCATAATAACAGCGGGTACCTTTTCAGAGTCTACAGGGAGGCTACAAGAAAAGAGGGCCACCAAGGTCTGATCAAATAGATCTGAGTCCTGCTCCCACACTTCAATCTTTCCCAAACATTTACCCTTCCCCACTGTTTCTTCAGCCCTGTCATTAGTGGTTCCCTCAGGGACATCAAGTAGCAACATTGCATGGTGGGGGTCTATCCCTTCAGCCTCACTCCACCCCATCATGTGGTGCACGATCAGCTTCTGGGGAGAGATTTTCCATTTGGGATCAGTAAGCACCTCCATCACAATTTCTGTCTCAGTTTTACACTGGGTTGCAATTTTAACTTCTGACACTAGAGGGTGCAAATCCCAGCAGTGCCTCCATGATGTAACCCCTAGGTGGCACTATCCTATGGGCTATTACCCCTGCCTGTGGGAATATGCACAGTTTGAGGGGCCTGAGTTCTGTGATCGGGTGCCATCACCCAGAGGATTGGTATTGGGTTAGCTTTACTGCTTTGGTATAGCCCTCCAGAACCTGATAACCACCCACCAACCCTTCTAGTGGCCAAAACAGTAACACCCAAAAACACTGACATGCACTGGATAACAGTAAGAGTATTCAGGCACCACTTGCACTTACCAACAGGGTTGGATCTGCTGCAGTTTCACTGGAGACCCCCTAGAAATTATTCGGACTCAGCCCAGACCGATTTCCAACACAGCATAGATGCTCTCTTAAAGAGACAGGCACAGAGGCTCACGAGGCACTCTCATGCAGACAAATAGAATTACTACAGGCAGGACTTTAGCCTAACAGTGGGCATTAAGGAGCCCAAGAAGACATAATAGTAAACCCTAATTTGTAGGGGGTTATACTCTGTTGCACTGGTCTGCCTTACTAAAGTTGTTGTTAATAATGGCCCCCAGATCCTTCTCTCCAATAATCCAGTTTACTTTTACACCCTCTATGCAATATTATGTAGTGGGGTTCTTGTTTGCAGTATGTCTTGCAATTCTTTGCACTAACTTGGAGCTGTCAGATCTTTGACCATGACTCTAGTTTTACCAGGTCACTGCTCAGAACCATGATCGTCTCTCCTGTGGGAGAGTGGACACAGCTGAAGGGATATATGACCTACAGGAAGATCTAGAAAAGCTGGGGAGGTGGCCCAGGATCTGGTAGCTTAGCTTTAAAGCCAAGAAATGTAAAGTTATGCATATTTGAGCCAAGAATCCCAGGACAGAGTACTACCTGGGTGGAGTCTGCGTATCTACATCAGAGAAGGAGGAGAAGGAGCTGGGAGTGGTGATCACTAGGAACCTGAAGCACTCCATGCAGTGCAAGAAAGCAGCAGCAAAGGCAAACAAGAAGGTGGGATGCATATATAGGGGATCAGAAGCAGGAGAGAGGAGGTCATACTGCCCCTGTACAGGTCACTGGTAAGGCCGCATCTAGAGTATGGAGTTCAGTATTGGTGCCCACACCTCAAAAAGGACACTAACCTGTTGGAGAAGGTCCAGAGGAGGGCTGCAAAGATGATAGCCAGTAAGCAGGGTAAGGCATATGAGGAGAGGTTGAGGGCAATGAACATGTACTCCCTGGAAGACAGAAGAGAGAGAGAGGGGACATGACTGGGACCTTCAAGTACTTGAAAGCGATAAATAAGGTTGATATGGAGAGTCTCTTTAAGCTAAGTGGCAACCATAACATGAGGGGGCACAGTCTTAAGCTGGAGGGTGGGAGGTTTAGGGTGGAGGTCAAGAAGCACTTCTTCATGGAGATGGTGGTGAACACTTGGAATGTGCTCCCGGAAGAGGTCATCTCATTGAAGACAGTAGGTAGCTTTAAGACAGGCTGGGATAGGCATAAGGGGAAGGTAAGGATCATGGGTAGGGAGAATGGTAGGAGAAGGGAGGGAGGGCAGGGACATTAGCTCAAGCTGTGGATCCTGCAATATGAGCAGACTTGATAGACCAAATGTTCTTCTGCTGGCTTCTTTGTGTGTTCGTATGTTCTGTTTTGACTTTGCCACATAACTTTCAAATATTCATGAACAGGCTGATCTTTCCCCGAATTCCTACTTCTATGTCACATCTGAATACAAAGACTACCTGTCCAAGGACACACTCCTGTGACTCCCCACCCATCACCTTTCTGACCCCAGAATGATGCCCGTTTACCACCAACAACTGGGACTTTTCCTTTAACCAGTTCCCAGTCATCTTAACTAATGTACCCCCCCCCCCATTTCCAGGCTTTTCATTTTGTTTAAAACATCCCATGTTGAACTGAAGGACTGAATCAAAGGCCTTGCTGAAGTCCAAGTACAGAATATCCACAGCTTAGCCTCCATCAGCCACCTGGGTTACCATGTTTCAAACATCAATGATCTTTGTTTGGCATGATCTCCTCCTTATAAAGCCATAGTGCCTCACATCCTGCAATCTTTTACTTAGAGGAATTCTACTATCCCCTCTGTTATGATGATTTTGAGTAGTTTCCCCACTGTGGAGATCAGATAAACTGGCCACTAATCACCTAGTTCCCCCTTATCCTCTCCTTTATGATGAGGGATCAACTGTATCTCCCTCCAGTTCTCAGGAACCTCCTCGGTAGTCAGGGAAAATGTAAAATGGTCTGCTAATGGTCCTGCTTAAGTCTCCCCCACCTTACTCAATACACTAGGGTGAAGCCCACCAGGGCCAGTGCCTTATTCTTGAGTTCCTTCAACCCCTTAAATACCCTGTCCTCCAGACAAGCATCTGTCCCTCTGCCTCCTAGTCCCCTGCTGGGTGGACTGTACACTCAGGAATGGGTTCTCCCTTTTCCACTGTGAATATTGAGGCAAAGTATACATTCAGGAGATCCATCTTGCCTACACTGTTGATCACCCATTCCCCTCTTTACTCAGCCTGTCTGTGCCCTTTCATTTTCCTCTGTTCCCTTATGTATCTGAAGAAGGATTTGCCTTGCTGCCTGAATCTTTGTAATTCTTTGCTCTGCCTCAGCTTTGACTCTCTGCACTGCTGTCCCTGCTTCCCTCTCCACTAACTAGTAGACTGACCTAACCTCATCAGATTGCTCCTTCTTGTACACCCTAATGGCTGACATTTTATTTCCTATTGCTTGTCTAGCTTCCCCTTCATTTTCATACAGTATTACATAGAAACATAGATTTTGATGGCAGATAAGGACCGCTTGACCCACCCAGTCTGCCCATTTCCCTACCTATTGGATAAGCTGCAGATCCTAGTTAACCAGCAGCCTACTTCTTCCTACCCCCACCCCCTAGAATTGCCTTATGACTGTCCCATGCAAATTGAATTCCACCACTGTTTTTGACTCCACAACCTCCTCCGGACGGCCATTCCATGCATCCACAACCCTCTCTGTGAAAAATACTTCCTTAAATTACCTCTGAGCACCCCCCTTCTATCTTCAAATTGTGCCCCCTTGTTCTTGCACATCTTTTTTTGAAAGATGCTACCCTCTTGGACTTTGTTGATTCCCTTGAGATACTTGAAAGTTTCTATCATGTCCCCTCTCTCTCTCCTTTCCTCGAGGCAATACATATTCAGCTCCTTAAGTCTCTCTTCATATGTCTTCCAGTGCAGGCTCTGCACCATTTTAGTTGCCCTCCTCTGGACAGCCTCCATCCTGTCTATATCCTTGCGGAGATTGGGTCTCCAGACTCAGTACTCCAGATGGGGTCTCACCAACTGTCTGTACAAAGGGATAATAATTTCCTGTTTTCTGCTGGTGATGCCTCTCCCGATGCATCCCAGTATCCCCCCAGCCCTCCTTGCTGCCCTCTCACATTGCTTGTTACTCTGAGAAACTGCATTCTGTAATGGTTGCTGTTTCCTAGTGGGGCTTGAACCCTTGCATTGTTCCAGGTATCCATGTTCATGAATGCCAGGTCCAGGATAGATCAGGATAGATCCCTGTCTGGTGTCATCCTGATATGCTGTGACATGAAGCAATCCTAGAAAGTGTCCACCAATACCTGCCTGCAACTATGCTCCTAGTCACCTAACGGTCCAGCCCATGTTGGGCATATTTAGATCACCCACCAGAACAACCTTCCTAACTGCAGCTGCCCACTTGATCTCCTCACCCAGGAGCTGATCTTCCACTTCAGACCATGTATGCCACACCTATCCTTATATGCTTACCTTCCTTTTATAACTTACAGCACCTACATCATTTCCAATACTCCTTGAGCCCAAACAGAATTCTCTTTTATGCACCCTCTGTATTCCTCAATGCACAATATAACACCCCCATCTCATTCCGATTCCCTTTCCCTCCTGAACAGGTCATACCCTGGAATCCTGAGATCCCAATCATGGTTAACAGTACCCCACGTTTCCATGACCACAACAATGTCAGCCCCAACTTCTGCAGCCAATCCTGCAGATCACTAATCTTGTTTTCCAGGATCCAAGTTTGTCACCTCCCCTTTGCTTTTAATTTCATGTTCTGCCCCTTTAATGGAGGAATACTAGCCAGCTCCCCCACCAGTTCCACCTTGGATTAACCCCCTAGACTGCCAGAAGACTTAGAATGTATAGGTTTTTAGGATCTGTTTACATGCCAGTAGCAAAGAGAGGGTTAAAAACCCTAGCCCTATTTGGCCCTAACTTGGTTTGAATGCCTTTCAATGAAAGAATCAAACATTTTTCCCAGCACATTGACCTCCTTTCATGTCAGAAACTCCTCCAGCCTTTCCTCATATCTTTTGTCTCCCATACCACATATCATTTTGGTGGCCCTGTGTTGCACCCTTTTGACTGTCTCAGTGTATATTATGTATCATACTAAGGGGACCAAACTGCACACAGCACTCCAAATGGGGCCTAAGTCTTTGTAAGGTGGCAGGATTACTTTTCATTATCTGCTGGTTACAGCTCTTTGTTTGTTAGTCAGAGTTTTTCTTGTCCCCTGTTCCTGTGTCCACTGCCCCTTCCAGACACCAATCCCGTACAGTATCTACCTACCATACCTCCCTACCTGACTTGATATGACCTCCTCCATGCTGCCTCAGATATACTCCCTGGGCAGGGAGAGTGGTGACAGATATACTCCATGAACACCTTGCTTTGTCAGGCAGTCATTTCTCAGTATTGGCTAGGCTGGCCCTGAATGCATCGGGTTCCTCTATCTATCATAGGCAGGGATCTTGTTTTTTTCTATTGACCCTTATAGTACTTCATCTGCAAGTACACCAAAGGGAAGTGTGTTCACTTTCATTTCATTTTCAGTCATTTAAAATTGCAGGTTAAGTACACTGGAATTTCCATCTCATTTTCAGGTGTGCTCTGAAGTCAAGAGAAAAATACAACATGCAAAAATACACAATTTGTACAAGAAATCCAGAAATAATGACAGTATAGTGTGATCATTTACATACACATCCATTCAAAATGTTAAATTATTTAAGAGCAGCAACATTGAAGGCATTAATAGAGGTAGATCGCTTAACATTGAGAGGCAAGTGTGACAACCCACCTCTCCCTCCGGGATCAAACAGCTTTTAGAGAGATGTCTGTACTCAGGTATTTGCTGCCACCAGCTGGACTGTCTTCTGGCACCAACCTTCAAGTTCACAAACTTGAATAATTAAACAAGCAATTGCACAAGTTAAAGTCTGGTAGTGTGTCTCTCTCTCTTGAGTGGTGGATGCTACACAGGGTTTACCTCAGCCAGTGGAAATCAAATATTACCTTAAAAAAATGACATCACAGTCACAACTGTTGAGCAAATAAATACTGTAGCTTTTTACTTAACAGAAAATGCACTGGTCATTTATAGGATATATATTTACAACACAGGAGAATAACACTGATACAGGAAAAGTAAACAGCTGTTTTAAGCAACAGATGGCAAAAGAAAAAGGCTATTACTGCAATAGGCTAGTACTAAACTTACCCTTCCCTGTCCTTACAGGAGACACTGGACCCTGTTCTAACTACCAGCTCCCACGGACATACAGTAGCTAAAGGGTAGGCTCCCAAGCTTAGATTTTCCCTCCAGCTTCAAAATAGGAAGAACAACCTTCTCTGTCTTTCAAAAGGTTATATACTCTCTCTAGAATAGGTTATTCCTATTCTCCCTTTGAATGCACCAACCATCTAACATGTATGTATTTAATTGTCCCAATCAGAGTGAACACCTATCAGTGACCAATTATATTCTCTTTTAACCTTAAGTTTATATTTGAATGATCCAATCCATTCAAACTGGCCTGTGTGTGGACAGGTCTATGAGTGTGGAGATGTCCACTCGAGATTTATGACCCAGCTCTTAACTAGCAGCTAGGGAGGATTGAAAATTCCAGCTGATCAGCTTGCATGAGTGTTTTTTTTTTCCAGGCTGCTAAAAAAATGTGTTTGGAAAATCCAACCATTAACTCCTTCTTCAGGGTTTTATTTAACTGTAAAAATTGATTAGCGTTTTGCTCATAAAAGTGCTAAAACTCTGTGAAAATGCCTAGCTCTTGCCTCACTGTGTTTAACAAACACAGCACTTCTAGAAAATCTATACAAATACTTTCTGTACAGTTGGTATTGCCCCAAAGAAAAAAACTGCTAATCAATTATTTAAAACCCTGTTCTTTAACATTTCTGTCACAGTAAGTTCAATACTTCACTGCCACTCTTATTTTGCATCTGTCTAACTCCTGCACCTCCAATGCTAATATCATCAAGCAAACATTTGGCATTGACAAATGCTTGTTTTTAAGCTGCGGTGGATGTGAACACAGCGGCTACAGAGAAGAATCTGTAACCACAGTGCAACACGTCTGCCATTCTCTGGTTTCAAGCAGGAATTAGGAGTAGCACAAGAAAACGCACTGCCACATTACATTCTCCAGCCTTGTGTTTGGGCAAGAACTTCAAAGTGAAAAGGAAGAGAACAGCATAGAGTGAGCAGAATTAGGAGATTCTGTATTCTAAAGCTGTAATAGGCAGAGGAGGGGTACACCCCTATAAGCCCTTTCAGAGTCCGGATTCTTACCAATATGCAGGCATGCTTCTCTTTATAAGCAAACATAAGTAAGGATACAGTGGCATTTTTGCCAGGGAAGGAACCTACAATATTGCTAAAAAAAAAAAAAAAAAAATGAACCTGGTGAATAATAATTATCCTTGCTCAACAAGTTTACTGATGTTCCTCATGTTACAGCTATTTATAGACACACACAAGCGTTAAAACCTTGAACAAAACTTATAGAACATGCCTTAACATTATATATGGGGGAACTATTCATAGCAAAGTGCTACACATTATGGCCATTTGCTCTGAAATTTGAGGACCGGTGCTATGGAAGTGGTCTCGATGTCAATCATCCGTTAATCGTCAATTTTTATTGTACCCTGGGGGCTCTTCGCCCACTGCATGCCTTTCAGATTGTAACATTCACTAAGACGATTGCTGGGGGGAGGGGTGCTCAGAACTTGCGCAACCTTTGAGAACCTGTTTATTTTTTTTTCAGCATTGTTGTGATGAAACCGGAGGACGTCACGCGACTATGACTAATTGTAAATTAAGCTGTTCTGGCAGCGTCAGTTCTTTGTAGTTTTAGTGTCAGCAGTGGGAACACACCTTACAGCGCTTCCGCTCTGGCGCGCGTCCGAGCGGTATCCTCGGCTAGAAACTTTCTCCCGTGACGAGCTAACTCCGGGGGTAGGTGCCGATTGCTTAGGGTGTGGATTTCGATACCATCAGTTCAAACGTTAGTCTGTCTATAGGGGACAGTCCCGCCATTTTATCGGTTCTGTTCTACGGTTTGTCTCAGAAGTTGGATATAAAACAGCAATTGGTGAGTTTATTGCGAATCATGCTTAGTGCATAAGAGTTCAGGTTAACAATTGAGTTATCGAAGGGCGCTGGTGCCCTTACCAGCCAGCTGCCCTGGAGTTTGTGTTCCTTGACCCTGTCTCAGTGAACAGCCCACTTGCTCTTCCTAAATTACGTGAACTGCTTTGGTGGTTACAAGTGTGCAAAAAATCCCATCCTCCAGGTAGCAGGGCCCAGAGTTCCTAAAACTCAGTCTCAGTGCCCAGACTTGACCCAGATGAAAAGAACTGGGTGGTAGGGTGTACTTTTGCCAGTCACCCCCATGTTGCAGGGCCCAGAGTTTCTTGGTTTGTGAGCACTGAGGCCACCATCCCTGATTACAACAAAACAAAGCGATCAGCAGAGAAGACCTTCAGAACTTTTTAGGTGGTGAGTCATAATACGTCAGTCTGTTCCCCCCCCCCAAAGCTCAGAGGACTCTTAGTACACTGTCTGCCCATTTTACCCTAATGTGTATGAATCTTGAATAACATACACTGTTGGATGGTGGGTAAAATGATGGCCATACTTTTGACAGCCTAAGCCAGCATTATAAAGTGCAGCTCAATTGCTGGACCCCTTCCCCTTGCTGCAAACTGGACCAGATGGGGTGCACCCCATGGTCCTTAAAGAACTAAGGTGGTGGCTGAACCTCTGGCTATCCTGTTTAGCCAATCACTGGAAACAGGGGAGGTACCCAAAGAATGGAGGACAGCAAATGTAGTCCCCTTATACAAAAGTGGGAACAAAGAGGAAGCGGGGAACTACAGACCAGTCAGCCTTGCCTCGGTAGTGGGGAAGATCATGGAAGCACTATTGAAGGAGAGATTGGTGGAACATCTGGTTGTCAATGGACTACAGGACCCAAGGCAGCATGGTTTCACCAGGGGGAGGTCATGTCAGACCAACCTCATTGAATTTTTTGACTGGGTGACTAGGGAGGTGGATCAGGGGAGGGCAGTGGACATGGCCTATCTGGACTTCAGCAAGGCCTTTGGCACTGTGCCACATAGAAGACTATTACACAAACTGGGAAATATGGGTGTGAGCAGGACAGTAGTGTGGTGGGTAGGTAACCGGCTGGGTGGCAGGACACAGAGGGTGGTGGTAAATGGCTGTCACTTCACAGAGGGAAGAGTGACCAGTGGGGTACCACAGGGATCAGTGCTGGGACGGACCTATTCAACATCTTCATCAGTGACATTGCATGGGACCTAGAAGGCAGAATTTCACTGTTAGCTGATGACACAAAGCTCTGTAACAGAGTAGACACACCAGAGGTGTAGACAGAATGAGAGGGACCTGCAGAAACTTGAAGAATGGTCAGGGGTTTGGCAGTTGAAATTCAGTGCAAAGAAGTGCAAGATAATGCATATGGGGCACAAAAACCCTGGCACAATATATCAGTTGGGGGTGAGGATATAGCATGCATCAAGCAGGAAGGGATCTTGGGGTTATCATCTCTGATGACCTCAAGGTAGGGAAACAGTGTGACAAGGCAGCAGGTAAAACAAATAGGATGCTGGGATGCATAGGCAGGGCATCACCAGCAGGAAAAGGAGGTCATAATTCTACTATACAAGACACTAGTGAGGCCCCACCTGGGTACAGTGTACAGTTCTGGAGACCATACCTACGTAAGGACATAGATAGAAGGTTCAGAGGAGGGCAACAAAGATGGTGCATGGATTGCATCACAAGTCCTATGAAGACAGGTTGAAGGAACTGAACATGTACTCCTGGAGGGGGGAGAGAGGGGATATGATAGAGACATACAAGTATCTTACAGGGAGGAACAGGGTGCAGGAATACACTATTTTTAAGCGAAAAAGATGTTCCAGGACTAGAGGGCATGGGATGAAGTTGGATGGAGGATGACTCAGAGGAAACATGAGGAAGAATTTCTTCACAGACCGGGTCGTGGACAAGTGGAACACCCTGCCAGAGGAAGTGGTGGGGGCTGAAACAGTCACAAGATTTAAGAATTCATGGGATAGACATAAAGGAATTCTGGAGTTCAGGGGTAAGGGGCAACAGACTTCTAGGAAAACATAAACTGAACTTACAAGCTCAAATGGGCAGACTGGGTGGGCCATAGGCCCTTATCTGCCAACACTGTCTATGTATCTATGTATTTATGTATCACTTAGATGTCAAAAGAGACACTTGGGGGGGGGGGGGAGTGACATTGTCCAGATCCTAAATTAGGGCAGGATGAAGGATTCTATGCACATTAAGGAGACATCAAAGGCATGTTTTTGTTATAGGGAGCTGAAGGAAAACAGGACTGAAACAAACAGCAACCTAAACTGCCCCCCACACACACACACACACACACACACACACTCACTCCTTGGGCTGTCCCTCACATCAGTAATGTGAATAAAGTTGGTGGTGGGGGTGGGGCGGCTCAAGGGTGAAATCAGAAGCTTGACTTGTGGTGCGCAAAAAGAATGCTCTTTTACATTTATCACTTACAACCTATGTATGATGCAGCAGGAATAATCTAAAATAATATTCTGCTAAAGTTGAAGTAAATTGTATAGTCTCAGCCTAGCTGCACCTATCTGACTTGCTACTTCACTGCCCCCTGCAAGTATTAAAAAAAACCTGCCTGACCTTGTGTCAGAAGTCCATAAATTAGATACCTGCCATCAGTAAGTTTTACTAGGCTCCAGCATTCATTTAGACTAAGTGATTGTGTCGGGCAGTGAGTCATTTAAAACTTGACAAGTCTCTTACTATAAATGAATACTGGAGCCTGGCATAACTTACTGAAGGCAAGGATCTAATTTTAAGGTTTTCTAACACAAAGGTCAGGCAGGTTTATTTTTTTAATAATTGCAAGGGGCACTGAGTGAGGAAGTCAGGTGCAGCTGGGCTGAGACAGTACAATTTACTTTGCTGCAAAAAGATGATATTGGAAACCCTCCCCAATTATGTCACCTCCACTATTAGTTAAATCTTATTAATTTGCCATCAGTGTGGGTCTGAATGACTAGCTAAACAGAGCAGCTGCATCTCAACCAGACTAAATGACAATCAGAGCTTGTCTATTTATTTTTTCTTGATTTTTGTAATCTCTGCACTTGTACTGACTCTGTGAGGCAGACTGAGTTGTAACTGAGAGAGACAAGTAATGGCCCATAGCATGAATGATTGTGAGAGCCACCGACAATGCAACTTTAACCCCCCCCAAAAATAAAAAAATTAAAACATTTGTGAAGATGGCTTACTTGACAGCTGAGAGCCAGCTGACACTGTCTGGATGGCTCCCCGTGTCATTCAGAACAGTCAAGATGCAGCTGAAGTAATTCTCAGTTTAACTTGAAGTTGATTTAGTCAGGCAGGTGAGTAAGTGATTTCAGCTCACTTTAGGACTGGTGTAACATCATGCAAAAGGGTCCCATTGGTAAAGGCATCTGGTTACCCATTGCAGGTATGCCCTGGAAAGTGAACCTGCTGGACCAAATAAGTCTCTACATCTCGTGACTTCGCCCTTATGGGGATCCCCAGGCATAGCGATCTTCCTCCCACCCAGAAATCGCAAACCCATCTAGTTCAGTAAATTAATGAGCAGAGTAAAATAAAAAAAACCCTAATTATCCCATCTCCTGAGAGAGTAAACATAGGGGAAATGGAGTTTCTATCCACTGAAGGTACTGCAGGCTGACCCAGTTCAGACAGAGAAGATCTGAAATTGCAGCACAGATACAGTTCCATGATCAGGATATGGGAGAAGAGAGACTTTCAGTCAGCCCAGCGGTTGGTATATTCTAAGGTTTACTGGGGCATCATGTAACAACTACAGGTACAGCCAAACATCCGATTTGGACATAAGTACTTGCTTGAAGTTCAGCAACACTAGGAATCGGACCACTAAAATTTTAGCACCCACCGGCAGTCTGCATCTTCACTGTCAAGCCCACAGTAGGCTCCAGGGACCCTAGGGGAGTTAAAGAACTCCGGCATGGACTCCTGGTTGATGAGGGGTGACTCTGGGATGAGAATACTTTGTCTGCTTTTGCTTTTTGTTCAGGGGGTTTGGCAGGTTAGTGAAACACAGCAACCAGCACATTTGAGGCGCTGAGCATCTACCTGCAATCTGTGTCTTGACTGCTGCAGACCACACAGTAAGTCGGCTCCAGCATCTGTTGGGGGGTGAAATGTGCAAACCGGTTAAAAAAAAAAAAACATTTATGGTACACACAGATGCAGCATCCACCTGAAGTTGTCCTCAGTGCCAACCCACACAGTAAGTAGGATTCCAGTGGCGGGGGGGCGCAATGTCTGATGGCTTGCATTAAAAAGAGTTGGTTGATAAATTCAGCAACAATAACAACAAAAAAGCAACACCTTAATTTTAGCAGATAGTGTGTACCCACCTTGCATTTCTTTGCATTTGCCCTCAATCTTCAATGCCACCGGCAACTACAGGAGCTCTGTTGTGTGCAGTGCAGCTTATCCATCCTACTCCAGTAGCATGGGATGAGGTTAGACAACACTTCTCCATTTGAGCAAAGCTTTCAGGGACACACAAAAGGGGGAAAGAGACACCTTTTTTAACAACTTTTATGACTGGGAGAAGTGGAGAGGCAGCAGATAGCTAGTTTAACAACCCAAGTTACTGTGGACTGGATCGCATTTTTTTGCGATCCATTGTAAAGATTGATTCGTGTGTAACCCCTAGGTGGCACTATCTCAAGTGCTACTACCCCTGCCTGCTTAGCTAGTAGCAGGTTAAGGAGCCTGAGTTCTGAAACGGGTGCTTCCACCCAGAGGTCAGGGTTGGTAGTGGTCAAGCTAACCTGGGCATAGCCCTCCAGGGCACTGTAACCCCCCTCTTTCCCTTCTAGTGGCCTAAACAATATACAGTAATCACTTTCACAATACCCCTGGTACACCATACAAGCACCCACACTGTTTGCACTTACCACCAGGGCTTTCCTCTGGCTCAGTCCTGGGGACCCCCTGCTGTAAAACAAGGTTATGCACAGCAAATAGCAGCAGTACAGTATTCTTGTACAAACTGGAACCACAGTCAGGTTAAATGCAAGAAGATAGATCTGATTTATTTAAGGGACATGAACAAGGCAGGTGTGTAATCAGGTTAATTTGCTTAAAGGTTGTATCAGTCAAACAGTTATGCATGCACTTCAGAGTCCCTCAACAGTCACATACTCTGGGTACCCAGATGGGGAATGGTGGGCTAGCCAGGAACGTTGCAGCTGGTTGGAGCCCTGTGATGGAAGAAAGTGACATGCACAGCACACGCTATTTGTAATCCAGAGCCTGAGGGCTCAGTTTGTGAAAAGAAAACAACAAGACAATCATATGACACACTTTTAGATTAGGCTGTTGTTTCAGGGAGCTAACCTGATGATTACTCATGATACCCAAGACTGGACACAGGCTGGATGAAAATCAAAACAGCAGGTGGTTTATCTGGAATGCCAGGAGAAGCAGGGCACACACGAATCGCTGAGGTGTCATTCCTGATCAGGTGTAGAGCAGGGGGCTGATCCCCAGGCAGGTCTCTCATCAGTGGCTTTCTCTGTGCAGTGGGTAGTCTGGCTGGGCCAGTGTGGCAAGGCCCAGGCCAAATGGAGACAAATTCGGATACAGTCTGTTTTCGGTTGGATACAGCTTCCAGTAAGCAGGACACAGTTCACACAGTGGGGAACCAAATCATGACCCACTAACAATTCACAGCGAATTTACATGTAAGGAGATTCTACTGTAGCAGGCAAACCACTCTCCGGTCACGATCTCAAAGTCTCTGCACAAACTGGAGATTCAAAGGCAGCAGGAAATCCTGATAGTCTGATCGCATTTAGCAAAATCTTTGGTCTTCTTCAGGTAAGAGCCTGGTAAAAATCAGTGGCTTACTTTGTTCTCACAAACTCGGATTTAGTCCGAAATAATTCTCTTCTCCCTCTCAGGGACAGCTTGCAGGCCAAAACTCAGGCCTTTCCACAGAGATTGTCTCAAGCTGTTGCTTCTTTAGCTCCCAACTTAGATCTGACTCAAACTGTAGCAAGCCTGGGAATTTCCCCAGAATCCAAAAGGTTTGGTTGGCTGATCTGTCAGTCACAACAAAGGCTCCCCCTTCAGGTGCAAAAAGGCACCAAAAGCTGAAAACTACAATTCCTACAGATTTTGACTCCAGACAGCTCCTGTAGTCTGGCTCCATTTTAGGTCCCACCAGTACTGATTGGTCCAATTTGCCAGTCCAGGACCAAGATAGTGGAGATAAAACAGTCCTTGCTGCAAAGAAGGCAGGTTAGACAAACTACATTATCTTTATCACTCTAAATGATTTTCAGCAAATAGTTACATCTTTCAGCAGAGCTCCCTCTCAGATTACTTATGACTGCAATCCAGGCAGCTCTTAAAGAGACAGTACACAGAGGCTATACAGGCACTCTCTGGCAATCACATTTAAACTGCTAAAACACAGGAAACCAGCCTGGCAGTGAGCATTTAGGAAAGCTCAAGGAAGACTTTTTGAGAACCCCCATTTGTAGGGGGGGGGGGATTACATGCATGAGCAGTGGGATTGCATCACAAAGTGGGATGAAATATTGACTATTTAATACACTGCCTCTATCCCAGCTGATCGTTCATTTAACCCTCTCCCACATGCCTTTTAGTCCTGCGAATAGGTGTAGCAATCATTGTCTCAAATGGACCCTGCCTTTCTAGTTGATTATTTTTTTTGTGGGGGGGCTTCATTCCTGGCTGATGTTTATTTTATTTAGAATTTTTTTTTACTGGGTTGTCAGTCTTGGGAGTAGAAACCACAATTCCAAATAGATCTTGCTTCTCCTCTGAGTGAGTGGGGGATGGGAGCAAGTTTATTTTGCTAACATTTTACTAACGTGATGCTTCAGCTGCCAGACTGTTGTTTTTTGGGGAAGGTTTTCTGAGTGAGTGGAGGATGGGAGTGAGTCGATAGGGAGCAGGACAGGAGTGAATCCAAAAAAAGGCAGTAAAGACAGGGATGGAGCTAAAAGAGGTAAGGCCATTAAAAAATGGATGGTGATGAGTACCAATGCCCGTAGTCTGTGTAACAAGCTCCCTGAACTAGTGGCCTTGATGGAAGAGGGACACCTGGATATTGTGGCAGTCACAGAAACATGGTACACAGAGAACCATGACTGGTATGTCAACATACCAGGGTACACAAGCTACAGGAGGGACAGGGAGGGTAAAAGAGCAGGAAGAGTAGCTGTCTATGTGAGGGAAGGGATCAAAGCAATGAAACTAAGTGGGGCACTTCTCAAACACCTGAGGTTCATCTGTGGTCTGTCTGGTACAGTCCTCGGATGGTTTAGACTTTTCCTCTCAGGCAGAGCTCAGAAGGTGGTGTTGAGGATTAATTCTTCTCACCCAGTCTCTCTGTCTTGTGGGGTTCCTCAGGGTTCAGTGTTGTCCCTCATGTTGTTTGCAGTGTATATGCTACCCCTCAGAGACACTATAAGAAGGTATGGGCTGAGGTTTCACTGCTATGCTGTTGATACCCAGCTCTATCTATCTTTTGCACCCGACCAGGATAGAAATCTCTCAGTATTTAACAACTGCCTCACTGAAATCCAGTGTTGGATGAATTCAAGCTGGCTGAGGTTGAACTCTGAGAAGACAGGTGGTGGTTGTGGACCCGGGTTACAGGATAGAGGGGACAGGAGTTGGTTTACCCACATGACTATTTCTGAGGGGTGTCCAGCTCCATACCTCTGAACAGGTGTGGAACCTGAGGGTGATATTTGACAATGAGCAGACACTACGAGCGCAGGTGTCAGCAGTTGTCAAATCATCCTTTTATTATCTGAGGAACATCTCCAGGATTAAGCACCTTGTTCCATCCGATGATCTGCCTACACTGGTCCACACCTTTGTGACCTCGCATCTTGACTACTGCAACTCCCTTTATCTATTGCTCGACGGGGTTGATATCTGCTGCTTGCAGCTGTTGCAGAATGCTGCAGCCCGGTTATTGACAGGTACTCCTTGTACCTGTCATATTTCTCTGGTTCTGCGCGATCTGCACTGGCTGCCAATACAGTGGCGGATCACCTTTAAAGTGGGTCTTTTGACTTACAAAGCCCTACATGGACTGGGCCTGGACTACTTGAAAGAGCTTCTGGTACCTTATTGCCCTAGGCAATTACTCCGCTCGGTGGATGAGGGGTTGCTAGAGATTCTGAGGGTTTCTTTAAAATCTTCCAGGGCCAGTGCTTTTATGTACATAGCCCCTGCCCTCTGGAATACTCTACCCCATCTGGCTTTGGTAGTGTGTGTCCATGGAGGAATTTAAAAAGGCCTTAAAGACCTATTTATGGTCAAAGATTTATTCTTGATAATGATATCCTATTGTAGTTTATGGACCCAGCAGTTTTAAATTTATGCTACTTCTGTAAGGCGCCTTGGTTTTAAGAAAGGCCGGTACAAATAAAGATTAGATTGAATTGAATTGAAATGATAAACAGGGAGTAGAGGAGGTACTGTGGGTCATCTGGAAGACAGGAAATGGCACCACAATCCACATGGGGTTGTATACATCCCCCATTTGAGGGAGAGGCAATGGGCAAGGAAATGATAGAAGACATCCTTAGAATGGCAAAAAAGGGGGAAATATTGTTAATGGGGGATCAGAATATACCCGCTGGTAACTGGGACACCTTTACTGCGGCCACATCCAAGAGCAGGGTTATTCTTGATGCCCTACAGGGGGCATGCCTCAGACAGCAAGTGGTGGAACCCACTTGGGAGGGAGCAGTCTTAGACCTGGTATTGTAAAATGGGGATGGAGAAAGGATCTCAGATTTAGACATAGGTAGCCATCTGGGGACAAGCGACCACCAAACAGTGTGGTTCACGATAAATACAGCCATAGAGTCAAGCCATACAAAAGCAAGAGTATTGGACTTTAGGAAGGCTGACTTTGGCAAAATGGGAGAGTGCCTCAGAAAAGCACTAGCTAATGGGCAAGCAGGAGGGATGGAGTAACAACGGGGAAAAATCAAAACAGCCGTCACAGAGGCAACAAACCTTGTGTGAAGTGAATCAACAAAACAAAATGAAGGAAAAAAACACTATGGTTCTCAAAAGAGTTGGCAGAGAAGGTTAAGAAGAAAAGTGTAGCATTTAGGAAGTATAAAGAAACATAGAAGAAGCAGGACAGAGACCTGTACCAGTTAAAGCAGAAGGAAGCAGGGAAGGCAGTCAGAATAGCAAAGGCACAAACTGAGGAAAAGATGGCCAATTCAGTTAAGAAGGGTGATAAAACCTTTTATAGGTACATTAGGGAGTGAAGAAAGACCAAGTGAGGGATAGTGAGGCTTAATAAAGGAAAGGAAGGATGGACAGAGGGTGACTATGAAAAGGCAGGGATACAGAAAGAATACTTCTGCTCAGTAGTCACAAAAGGAGAAGAGGTGGAGGTACCTAAATCAAAGAATAGAAGCACTTTGGATAGGGAGGTTGATACCCGTCCATTTACAGAAGAAAGGGTTCTGAAAGAACTCTTAAAACTGAAGATGGACAAAGCAGTGGGGTCTGATGGGATTCACTCAAGAATTCTAAAAGAACTAAGGGTAGAACTAGTGACACCACTGACTACCCTCTTTAACAAATCATGGGAGGATGGTGTGGTACCTGAGGACTGGAGGAGGGTGGATGTGATTCCTTTTCACAAAATTGGGAGCAAGGTAAAGGCAGGAAACTACAGACCTGTTAGTTTGACCTCAATGGTAGGGAAAATTATGGAATTACTTCTGAAGGAAAGAATTGTTGAGTTCCTAGAGGCCAGTGGGGAACAGAACCCATGGCAGCATGGATTCACAGCAGGAAGGTCATGTCTGATGAATCTAATAGATTTCTTTGACTAGGTGAACAAAGCAGTAGACCAGGGAGGGGGTGTGGACATGGCCTACCAAGGCTTTAGCATGGCATTTGACACAGTCCCACACAAAAGATTAATATACAAGTTATCGGATCCATGACGGGTGTTTGCCAAAATTTCGTCGAATGCCCCGACAGCGAAACTGGCAGATTGACCACATTTTGCAGCTGGCTGCTAGTTTCTACTGGCACTAAGTGTTTTCTTAGCCCCCTGAACCCCCACATGGAGGTTGTGCTTCCACACACCCCCCACTTAGGATTATCAACTCCAAGTCGGAGCTGATTTTAGGGGGCGCAGGACCTCCGACAGACAGCACTAGGTTCCAGTAGGTTCCCTACAGTGACGTGGTGCTGTTGTTGCTGTAGGGGATCCCACTGTTAAAATGTTGCTGTCAAATGTGTATACGCAAGTTAGCCAGTCTTGGAGTTGGCCCCAAGGTGGTAGTCTGGCTAAATAATTGACTGGACAACAGGATGCAGAGGGTAAAGTCAGAACAAAGGCTTATAATATCACTTTTTATAATAATGCACTTGGATTCACCTCAGGCCTTACCCAAAATTTATTTCATAAATTACCAAAAATAATAAATATTTACATGTGATATTATCTTATGCTCTCCAGATTCAAGTTTAATGGTAAATGACACTGCTTATCCCACGTACAGTTATATGAAAAATATGTATTTTATTTACACCTATACAATGGTTCTAAACATGCCTCATTAGCATACATATCAAGTCTAATCTTGTAAACATTAACAAAATTGTTTCAGATAATTCAGCAACTAATAAATTCTAGCAAATAAACAACATAAAGAAATAAGCAATACTTAGCATAATAAATGGTAACAGCTATACTACTGTTATCATACTTAGTATTTAACATAACTTTCATGCATAAGAACATATACTTATAAGATCAATGTCTTAGATTATTTCTGTACAAAACTTGTTTTAAAACTTCATTGCATGAAAAATGTATTTTCTATGAGAACTAGCAACAACTCATCACATTAGTTGTTTGTACTATACTTTCATAAAACTCAGTTTTAACTTTTCAAATCATGCACAATTATTTTTAATTCAAAGCTTTTAAGCTATATACCCAGATTCCATAGTTAAACATAGATTCCCTCTTACTTTTCCAGATAAGCCAAATTAAATTACCATGACTATTAATTAAATTAGTGAAAGTAATTAAAAAGGAGTACTTATATTACTAGTTGTAGAAGTGGTTCTTCTCTTCTCCACTTAGAACTCTGGCTGAGTCTGGATTTTGATGTAAAGGTTTTTTTTTTGTCAGCTAACTTTGACCCTGGAACTTCTTCTAGTATGGCTACAGTTTGCAAGTTAAACCTTTGCTAAATATCAGTTTTTGGCTTAGTAGAACACAGCTTCAATCTGCACAGTCCTTAGCAATACTGGATTCAAAGAACTTTCTTGTGAATAGCAAGTCATTTTAACAACTGGAACTTATTGACCCTTTCATGTTGTGCATATGCTTTTAAAACCTTGGGAAAATAGACCTCTTTTTGCTCAGCACATTGTGCTGCTTGTGTAAGTCTTAAGAGTCTGTCTGGTTTTCCGCAGGCAACATTACTTGTCAAGATGCTCAGCAAATAACACAAATCTTGCTTTAAACATAATAAAAATGTCCTTGCATTTTTCTTGCACCTGGATATCTTCTGGCAGCACACATATGGTTTTGCATATCCTTAGGCTGGTACCTGCATTTTAAACAGGTGTGGCCCAACGTTCTTTGGCCTAGCATCACTATAAAGCCATAAGATTCTTAGTTAACTAAACATAGGTCTTCCTACACCAATGGTTAGCTCAGATCTAAGGAGTGGCCAGCAGTGTTTACTATTATAAAAACTGCTCTGGTGACGTCATCACCAGATTTGGATTGGTTTGAGTCACCAGAAAGGTAGAGCATCTTAGAAGATAAATGGTGACATATAGACATGCCTCTTTAAGACAGACCCTTCACTAATCTATTTTTGGGTCAAAACTATTTCTTTAAATAAAAGTCTTATTTATCATAATTTGAACATTAAACTTGCATATTCAAGTGTTTTACATTAAGCTAAACATTCTTCAAAAAGTCTGATATCTGTAGTATGGATACTTTTTAAACTACACTATTAAGGTTATAACTTCATAATTTTAATAATACTTCTCAAAACAAAATGATAGTTTTACTCTACATATTCTACACTACATAATGATATAAGATTTGTAAGAAAAATCCATTCCTAAAGTCCTTAAATCATTGCTTTGTAGAGACGCAAAATCCTTTGTTCTTTTCTCAAAGACATCAATCACTGTCAGAAAAGTTAATTCACTATAAACTTTTAGATGGTATTTCTCTCTATAGCAACAAACTAAATATTTAATATTTATCTTGTTAGACTTCCTAAGATGTGAGCTATCACAAGATACTAGATGTGTTTAGTTCTCCAAAAAGAAAATGATTTTAAATAAATTATATTCATAACTTGTGAATGCTTCATTCTGCAACTATAAAACTTGGTAAGCTTATGTATCATACTGTTGTCCAATAACTGTCCAATTGTTATAGCGGCAGTACATTTCATCTTTAAACTATGAATAACACTTCTTATTCCTATACAGGGTAATGGGACTTTTAAAGTCTAAGACATTTTTTTTTCTTCTTGGTGCAGCCAGTCGCATGATATCTTATCTTGATCATAGCCATGGATACCTAGCTCCATGTAAGACTTTTCTTGTGCAAACACATAAATCCTAATAAAAGTGTCTTCCTGGGAATGTGGAACATATAAGTTAGGCCCCATCTTATCTCTGTTCTACAGCTAGAGCACAGAGCCCTGAAATTTAAAACAGTCTCTTTAAAACCATTTTTTTCTTTGAACTCTGAAGCTGACTCCATTTTAAATGCCATTATTTCTCCATGTTACTGTTTTTAAGACTCAATCAACGTTAATCTTGACCAGAAATAAAAGTAAACATTTCCCATCTTAATACCATATAAAAATCAGCTAAACTAATAATGATAATTAAAAATAAATAAATTATTGAAGATAAAAATTAAATAATTTTTCCATCAAGGGTTTTGTCCCTACAGTAATAGTAAACTGAGTCCATTCTGAAGAAAGGGGGGTTACTAGTGGGGTACCACAGGGTTCAGTACTGGGACCGGTCCTCTTTAATGTCTTTATAAGTGACATTGCAGATGGACTGGAAGGAAAAGTATGTCTCTTTGCTGACAACACAATGATCTCCAACATGGTCGATACAGAAGGTGGGGTGGAAAGTATGCAAAGAGAATTGGCAAGGTTGGAGGAATGGTCTAATGTATGGCAGCTTAGATTCAGTGCAAAGAAGTGCACTTAATGCACCTGGGAAACAAAAACCCAGGGGAAGAGTGTGATGCTTGGCCGGCTGGTTATTATTATTGTATGTTATGTGTAATATAAAAATATAGTAAGTGATTGTCTCACATAAGACATCATGTGCTTCCATGGGTGCCCCCCCCCAAGTTTCAGAGAAGCTACAGGATATGTAAACTGACCAGGAGATCTCTGTAATGTAAATAATTTCCTTGAGAAATTGCATTTTATGGCCTTTTTATGACCTCATGTTTTTGAAGTGGAAATCAGATGTGACTTTATGACTTCAGAAGAAGGGCATCATTAGGCTGATTCCTGTTAAGTTTTTTTTTGTAACACATTGATGCCAGTGTGGGATGGCTAAGTTCAAAGCAAATGTGTCATTAAGGAGTTATATATAGGGAATATATTTTTTTCTTCTAAATGGCACCTTATTTAAAATACTTCCTGAGAGGAAATCATTTTTTGTAATTTTATATTCTAAAAGGAGGAGCTAGATGACTCATGGAAGGGGTGTTGAGACACAGTTGAAACTGATACTTATGTCTGAAATGAATATCATATCATTTTGGGACTCTAGAGAGACACATTTCTCTGATCTAACTTTAAAGACACTTACAGAGGTAATACATTAAACAGAAAAGATACAAATGTATTGTGGTAGGAGTTTGTTCAGTAGCTGTCCTTTTTTTCTTTTATATAATTGTGATGCTCTTTGATACTTATTCTGTATTTTATTTTACTATTTTTATCAATTTTTAGTAAACATTTCCTTAAAATACTGCCTGGGTCTCCTCAGTAATTTTTTGCATGTTATTGCTGAATGGAAATTAAGTTTGACACTGTTCAAGGGCTTGATGGTGTTACTAAGTTTGATAAAAGGTAAGAATATACCTAAGACCTCTCATAGAGTTAAAAGGGTTCATTTTGGAAGCCTGGCTGGGTGCCCCTGGTGAAAGATTGTACCACAATCCCCGAAGAGGGTATGTATTTAAGCCTGTTCATTGGGTATGCTAGCATAAGGTTCACAGTTTGAATCCCCTCCAGAACTTGAGACTAAAGCTGATTCAGACCCAAAAGCAGACATGAGGGGTTACCCCGTCTGTTACCTGTTCAGATTATTGTGCTCTGAGGTTGGCGCTGTGGGAGCAGAGGGCCTGACCTGCTGAGTGTGTTTGTGACAGAGTATCCAGTGGGGGGGTGAGATACTAACAACAGCAGAAATAGAAAGGGACCTGGGGATAGTCATATCAGATGACCTTAAGGTGGGCACACAGTGTGAGAAGGCAGTAAGGAGGGCTGGTGGGATACTGGGATGCTTAGGGAGTGGTATCACCAGAAGACAGGAAGTTTGTTATCCTTCTGTACAGACAGTTGGTGAAATCCCACCTGGAGTATTGTGTGCAGTTCTGGAGACCTCATCTCCAGAAGGACATAGACAAGATGGAGGCTGTCCAGGGGAAGGCAACTAAAATGGTGCAGGGTCTGCACCAGAAGACATATGAAGAGAGATTACAGGACCTTAATATGTATAACCCTGAGGAGGGAGAGAGGGGACTTGATAGAAACTTTCAAGTGCCTCAAGGGAATCAACAAAGTCCAAGAGGGTAGCATTTTTCAGAAAAGAGATGTGCAAGAATAAGGGGGCATAATTTGAAGATAGAGGGGGGACAGCTCAGAGGTAATGTGAGGAAGTATTTTTTCATGGAGAGGGTTGTGGTTTCATGGAACAATCTTTCTGAGGAGGTAGTGTAGTCAAAAACATTGGGGGAATTCAAGAATCCATGGGATAGACATGAGGCAATTCTAGTGGGAGGGGTAGGAGGATGTAAGCTGTTGGTTAACTAGAATCTGCAGCTTATCCATCAGGTAGGGAAATGGGTAGACTAGGTGGGCCAAGCAGTCCTTATCTGCTGTCAAATTCTATGGTTCTGTTTCTATTTTAGTAATGTGATGCTGTAGCTGCCAGACTTGTTTTTTTCTGGGGGGGCGGGTCTGAGTGAGTGGGGGATGGGAGCTAGTTTCTTTATTTTAGTAATGTGGTGCTGCAAGACAGGAATCATTGAGAAGATTCACCACTGATTTATAGCCACAAACTGACTCTCTCTCAGCTGTTTTAATCAGCTCCCCGACACACACACACACACACACACACACACACACACACACACACACACACACACACACACAACACAACACATACAGTTGCATAACATTTTTACTCCAATAATAAGATCCTTACTTCCTTTTACTTTTATTTAGTTGTAATTATGATTGTGATCCCTGACCTGGATGCAAATTTACATTTTCCAGGGTAGCACTGCTGCCAGCTGAAAATCTCAGTTGGTCTTAGACTGATGTTTTAATATACAGAAAAAATAAGGACAGAACATCAATATGTGTTCTATAGTTTTAATATCTAGCTTTTATTACAGGCATTCTTTTTTACTTCTTTTTTGGTGTTGTTTTGTTTCTGATTCTGTCAAAGACCAGGCAAGACTTTGGGCGGGTGTGATGCTACTCTGAGAAATGTAAACATGTGTCCAAGTCAGGGGGCACAATCACAATTAAAACAAATACATTTTGAAAAGCTGGCCACCTAGACAAGACTATCTCACTTTGCCGCTGGAAAGAGTAGGGTGTTTATGGAGAGGTGGTCCCCCTTTACCCACAACATAATCCGGAAAAACAGAAGACTACTAACCAAAGGAAAGACCTGCTAAAGCCCCCTTGAAAGTGTATACAGATACCAGACTTAACTGTTTCAGAAGTTGCACCCCAATACCACACTCAACAGTCCCACAACCAATAGACAAGCACATTACATACACTGGATACAGCAGGCCTTTACCGTTGACCACCCCAGTGTAAGAGCAAGGGGAATCCAGTGTGACCCTAGTGTAATACTACTCTAAGAAATCATGCACTTGAATTTACCCATTCTTGCCCTAACATATAAAACATGATACTATGATATGTCACCACTAAAGTTCTGTTCAGTTATATAAACCTGTACTGTGTCTGTGATCACACTGTTATGTTTTTGATGTACCATTTAACTGTGTGTAATTTACTCTGTACTTAATAAAAATATTAAGTGTAAAAAAAAAAAAATACATTTTACATGTGTTGAACACTAAACTCATCTGGCAGGGTCACTGGTATGAAGCATGTCGGGCACCTATACAGTTGGATGTGAGCCTACAAAGATAATATATATCTCTCTGTTAACTTCAGCAACTAAACTTATTTTACTCTGGCAATGGATGGATGAAGAGGTCCTGACCTATACAGAATGGCATCGTGAACTGTCTGCTTTTAATGTTTAGCGTTCAACAGTGATTCTCTGGCATAGATACCCTTCTTTCTGTAAGAAGTGGGAAGTGATGCTAACCTTACTATCCATTTATGTAGCTGGACTGTGGGGCTAATTTGGGAAACTGCTGTTTGTTCTGTGCTGCTGCTTATTTCTTGCCTTTAGTATTTTTGTTTGAAAGCTGCCTCTATTCTCAGCTCACTAGTCTCTTCTGAGCCTGGTATACCTGTGTGAAATTTGCTCTGCTTCCCTAATTTTCTTGCTGCACCCCCTCCCTCCCGATTGGTGATGACAGCCTGATTGGTTCTGAAGGGACATTTAAACACTTTTACTGCTTAGATGCGGTGGCGTCTACATGGCAGCTTGTGGTGGGGAAGTGAGGGAAAGCGCGCCTGTAAAGGGAGTCAGTGGGAGTTGGTGGAGTTTGTGGCTGAGAGTATATAGTGCATGGGAGTTATAGTCATTGGGATGGTTGTTAAGTATGTGGCTATGGGTTGGATTTTATTGTTAAAGGGGATGTTGTGTGCTTATGATGGGGTAAAGTTATTAATGAGCACACCAGATGATGTACGTAGTTCTAGTCTGAAGGACTTTGATACGACTTGTTGTTTATTGTATGATTGTGAAGTTAATGTCATATTACCTGCTTTCCCTTCCCCTTCTACTCCTGGCTTTATCTATGCTTACGCTCCACTGCTACTCTATCAAATCACTCCTCCCCCCATATCAGTTGTAGACTGTTGTTTGTTCTAGCTGCCAAAATATATGTATTGCACACACCAGTCATCATGTTTCATTTATCAGTATGCAACCCGTAAGTCGCTTCCCTGTCTCATATCAATGTTTACCACCTGCGATCACCCTATGTGGCACCCTTGTATGTATGTCCAGCCTGTATCATGTAATGTGCATTTCATGTATATACTGTTATTACCTATCTGTGTTTGTACTTTAAGTGTTTATGTCACAGGACCTCCTTGTGAATGAGCTTGCTCAATGGAGTTTTCCTGAAATAAACTTGAACTTGAAACTTGAACTTAATGACACTGGATTATTGCTTATTAATCAAAGGCATGCAATATTTGTTTGTTGGGGGAATTGCTATTTGGTATGTGTAGTTATGGTGCAATTATAGTTAAAAAGTGTTTACAAGGAATTAGGTTGGCCATGTTGCTGTTACAAGCTGGGGATGTGGAGAGTAATCCAGGACCTGATAATGTTGGTATTCCTGCTGCAGCTCCTGGATCTGATCCAGCCTCTGTCTGTGTTAATTCCCATGGATTTTGAATTCTGCATATTAGTACCAGGAGTCTTTTTCCTAAATTGTCAGAATTGGAATATATTGTTTCTGTTTATCAACCGCATCTGTTAGCTGTGATGGAAACATGGTTTAAACCAGAAATTCCTGATAATTATTGTGCTATTACTGGGTATCATATGTTGAGAGCAAATAGGACAGAAAATAAAAGGGGGGGAGATTACAATCTACTACAGGGATTTTTTGCATGTAACTGTTCTTAATTCAAGTATTGGTGGTTCTTCTGAAACTGATTGGTTGTTAATTCGTATTTTGTTGGGTGGTAAGTGTTTAAATGTTGGTTGGTTGTATAATCCACCAAGCTGTGGCCAGTCTGGTTTGAAGGAATTGTTAGATCTAACTGTTACTAATTTTCAGCAACATGATTTCATTTTAATGGGGGATATGAATTTAAATTTAAAGTCAGATTTAGGGTATGAATCTTTATTAGCTTCTTATGGCTTATATCAACATTTTGAGGAACCAACTCAGTTAAATTATTTTTCACTGAATCATTCCGTGTTGGATTGGATAGTAGCTAATGGTAGAGATCACTTATCCACATTTGGAGTTTTACCCAGTGTGGTTAGTGATCATATGGCTACTTTTGCAGCATTACATTTTTGTCATAAAAAAGTACCACCTCATGAAATACAGACCCGTTCTTTTAAAAATTTTAATTTTGATCATCTTTATTCCCTGTTATCCCAGATTGGTCCTATTTAGATAGTATTATTATTATTATTATTATTATTATAATCAAGTACTCCCAATTCAAGGTAATTTATTCCCCTTGAAGAAATTAGAGTTAGAGGTGCCCCTGGTCAGTGGTTTACTTCTTCAATTAAGTTATTGATTAAAAAGTGAAATGTCCTATGGGAACTTTATAAGAGGGACCCATTGGTTCATTTGTTAAATCAGTATTGTTATGTTAGGAATGAGGTTTCAGAACTTGTGCTTAAATCTAAAAAGGATTTTTTTTTCAAAATAAAATTCAGAGTAGTTGGGCAGATTCAAAAACATTTGGGGAAAATATGAATGCTTTGTGTTCTCCTAAATCTGGTTCTATTGTTGGCAGTTTATTAGTTGGTAATGTTAAGGTTACTGACCCAGTGGATATAGCTAACCTATTTAACCAGAAATGTTCTGATTTATTTAAATGTATAAGGGTTGGAAATCATATGGGTTGTGAGGAATTTTAAGAGGGATCATAACTTGATCAATAAGCCTTTTTTTAATTTTAAGATGATTACTGAGGAAAAAAGTTGTAGTTATTAAAAGGTCTTCCTAATAAATATAGTGACTGTGGAGGGGGTTGGATGGGAGAATTTTGCATTTGGCTGTTCCATTTCTGGTTAAACCACTTTGTTTTCTTTTTAGTTTTTCTTTTCATTTCTGTCAGTTTCCAACAGATTGGAAACTGGCAAAAGTGGTTCCAGTTCCTAAAAAAATCTATCATCTTCTTTGGATGATTTTAGGCCAATTTCAGTTTTGAACCCTTTGAGCAAGATGTTGGAAAGAGTTGTGGCAGGTCAGATTAATGACTATCTTGATTTGAATGGGTTGCTTTTACCTTATCTGCTTGGTTTTAGAAAAGAATTATGGGACTGGTACTGCCTTGGTTGGGTTCACAAACACTTCCCTTAGGGGCTTTGATAAAGGTCATATGACTGGGGCGGTGTTTGTGGACCTAACCAAAGCTTTTGATTTATTAGAGCATGATTTAATTTGCCATAGGTTAGGGATTTTTTTTCCAGGTCTGCAGTGGCTTGGATTAGAGATTATTTGGTTAATCATGTACAATTGTTAGTGTTGGTCCTCATTTTTCTAAATTGTCTTTGATTGATTGTGGTGTCCCTCAGGGGTTTATATTGGGCCCTTGTTGTTTTTTTTTTTTGTTTGTAAATGAACTCCCCCTCTATTAGTTTGAAATGTCAATCTATCTTGTATGCTGATGACTTGATACTGTTTTGTCAGGCTAGTTCTATTGAAGAAATATTTATGGTTTAAAGTCGTGACTTTGGGAGGGTTTGTTCATGGGTTTGGAAGAATTCATTGGTTCTAAATTCAGTTAAAATGAAATCCATGTTTTTGGGATGAAGGGTATGTTAAGTTTAGATCCAATGTTAAATTTATTTGGTCAAGATGAGCAGGCTATTGAACAGGTTTTTCTTTTCAAATACCTTTGTGTTTTGTTAGATCCTAGCTTGTCATTTCCCCCCATATTAGATAAGGTATTCAATTAATAAATCAGAGATTGGGTTTGCTTTATAAATTTAAAGATTATTTTTCTTTTGAGGTTAGGAAGTCTATAGCGGTTGGTTCCTTGTTACCAATGTTTGATTATGTTGCCCATATTTGGGGTTGGGATGTAGGGAATTTTATCTTTTGAATGTGTCTTAAAATAGCATTTGTTGTTGTTGTTTTACTAGAATCTCCACGTTTACATCATTGTCTATTGTATGCTAAATTAGGGTGATTATCTCCACTTGCAAGAATTGAATATTTCTTTTGTTGCATGATTTTTAAAAATGTGTTTCTAGGGTCTAAGTTACCTTTAAATGGTTTAATTAATGTTAGGAATGTTTCTTCTTGTCTGCGTTCCTCTGTTGGTATTACTTTAGTTATTGAATTGTCTAAATTGAAATTTGTTTCTTGTGCCTTTTCTATTTCTGCCCCCATTTAGTGGAATGCCCTTTCCTTGTTTATTTGACAGTCTTCATCAATTGTTGGTTTCAAGAAAAAAAATGGAATTTCTGTTGGTGAAGTATCAATGTGTTTGTAATGTTTAATGTATTGTGTTATTGTTTTTTGCTTGTGTTTTTTTTTTTTTTGTATTTCTGTTCCAGGTTAGGCCTCAAAAGGGGCCTTTGGTCCAGTGTCATTTACCCGGTTAAGAAATGAATAAATAAAAAAATAAAGTGTTTCTTACTCCTCTGACCTTTCTCTTTAGTTGTACTCTATTATCTTAATCCAACTTTTTCTCCAACCCGAATATTTGAATATCTGAATATTTGAATCTTTCAATGTATTGCACATACTGTTTAGTGCATTGTTATTTGATTCTGTTGTTCTTACTGTATTCCTGGGATTTATTTATCTTGTCTAAATTGTGTTGATTCCACCTACAATTGGTTTTATTTTTGCTGTGTAACGTGAGGGTGAAGGCCATGGGGGGAATTTTATTCCTCCACTGTATATTCATTACTCTTTTCTCTTGTTAGTTATTATCTTTTCTGTTTTTGTTCACTGTTGTTGTAAAGTAAGATTTTCAATAAAGTATATTGAATTATAAAAAAAATCACAAACAGTGACGTGCATGACCAGGGGCTCATAGATCAACCACATAACCTCTGCAAATGCAGAAGTAGATCAGCACATTCCAGGAATACACTTTCTTACCACACCATTTTCATGCATCAGGCTTCTTTTATTTCTTAAAAAGGCAGCACAAACATTAAAATCCAAACATCAGTTGGACACAAGGGTTTACAGGAACAGGTAGCTATGGGTGGAAAAAGTTATATTTACAAGGTTGCTAACATGGTCAACTTTTAAGTGGCACACAAATTATTCATAGCTAAAAAGACACACAAATGTGAACAGTTCTCATCAAACTGGTTTACTGGCACCCTGAACAGACATCATTAACATTTAGATGTCAACATGCAAGTATCTTCTTTAGTGACAAGAGATGAGAAAGTAGAATTTACTTGCATGCACTATCACTGTCACAATATTGGAGAGAGAACTGTATTTCAATTTAAGGATTTAGAATCCCCCCTCATTTGGTAAAGATGGTAGTGAATTCATGAGTGACTGGGAAAACATATCAAATATGGGGAGCTTTTATTTTTATCATAATAAAAAATGGCGAAAAGTGAAAAAAAATAGCAGCAGAAATTGCAGAGCTTGAAATGAAAATAGCGGTGACATATTCATTAGCTCCTAAATGTGATTAAGGAGATGAAGGGACCAACAAATTGCAAAATATAGAGCTGATAGAAAAGCAAAGTAAACACGAAAAGCAATTGCACATATTATGCATATGGAATGCTATATTCATGTCATGGTAAGAGGAAGAAACTTCAGTACAAATCATTCAATCAAACTGTAGGTACAGAGGATGGAAGCATTTCATCCAGCCTTAACAGTGGTCTTACCAATAATGAAGTGAATCATGGAGGGCAGCTGCAGGGATGTTTTTAGGCAACAGCACAGAGAACAATTGTCAACCAGTTACAGAGCAAAATATAAGAGGACAATGCAGGGCAAGGAGTGTAAGAGGAGGGAAAGGGAACAGAGGAGGTAGAGGACGAGACCAGCATGGCCCAAACTGAAATCAGTGGCATCAAGTGAGGTGATCCTCTTGGAGAAAGAAGCCAAATTGGAGATTGTGAACTTAACAGACAAGATAATTACATGTGATAAAATATCTGTTCTGGCAAAATGTTTGTCATACATACTGTACCAACACCCCAAATATATTTAACATGAGTGTGTTTAACATAAGAGTGAGTGTGTGTGTGTGTGTGTGTGTGTGTGTGTGTGTGTAGGGGCACTGATTTTACTGCTGTTTTGTTTCCACACAGACTTTGGAAGGTGCTGATGGTGAGCCCCCTCCCCACACACAGAAGCACACACACTGTTCAAAAGATATCAGAGATCAGAACATTTTCAGCTGTTAAAGGGCTTTTAAAGTTCTGTATTTTGCAGTTAAAGGGAATGAAATCTACAATCTTTGGGGAAACTGAAGCAAGGAAAGGATGGGGTCTGATCTTAGTGGGATTTCAGTCTTCTCTGACCATGAAAAACACAATTTTAGCCACTGTAGCTAGCCTTCTTGCTGTAAACTGATAAGGAAAGGGTTGGAAGACTTGCTGCTTACCAACTGCTCAGGCAATTGGGTCGGGTCTCACTCTCAGCCACAAACTTACAACACATAACCCCACCTCTCGATAATCTTCTGTCTTCTGCTAGTCTTGCTAGTCTGGAGGCTCTCTTTAAAATCTGAATACAGAAACAGCCCAAATGAAGGACCCAATCAGGTGAAGCAAGTAGCAAACTGAAATCAGACACTGTAAAGGTGCAAAACCTGTTTTTTGAAGGGCCTGCTGTGAGTGCTTACCACTCCTCCACATATTGCTGACAAGTTAGCTAATCCTAAACTGAAAGGTACAGTCCATATCATGTCTTTTCTACATGATTTTTCAGTCAACAGTCATATGCCAAAGGTTTCATAGGGGTATGATAGGGTTTACTGTGTCTGATTTCAGTTCCTTTATGTAATCCTTTTTCCTTTTCTTTTTCTGATAAGTTGTTTGTGGATTAGGGGCTCTAGTAACTTGTCTGACTGGTGTTGCCATCACCCTGTGGTGAACAAAAGAGGCAGAGGGGCCCAGTGTAACACATTGTGGTTCACTTGTCCTCCTTGCTCCACTCCCTGTCCTTTTTTTTTTGTTAATTTTAGCTTCTCTCTGGTGGTTTCTATCACACCATTACCCAGTATTATCAAGTTGGTTCAGGCTGGCCTGGTAGCACTGAAGGTTGAGGCACAGGACACCATACCTCATGCCACACCGACAACCCGAGTTTGGAAGTGAGTGCAGGTGTTGGGGGTTGGCAGGGAGGGAGGGAGATTGATTGAGGACCCACAGGGCTGCTCTTCTCTCCTGGGGGAGGGTATGGGACTGCTCAGAGCTCTGGCATCCCCTGGTGGAGACCGGGGTGCCACAGAGTGCCAGAGCTGGATGTAAGGGAGCATGGCTGACGCAGTCAGGGTCGCTGTGCACCAGCATCAGATGTGCACCATGCATGGGGGGGCTCTGGACACCTACAGGAGGAGAAGGTGAGAAATACTCCTCCAGCTCAGATAGGTGATGGCCCTGCCAGTGTCACTGCCACATGCCCAATGCTGGTTCCCTGACACTGCCCCCTGCGGTCTCCCTGGGTTGCCATCCCCCAACCCAGGGAAGGGAACACAGCAGGCAGTAGAGTGAGTCAGTGAGAGTAGTGTCCTGCAAGTGTTCCAAGCTAGAGGGCCAGAAAGAAAGTCATTAAAAAAAAAAAAGGTGGTCCATTCAGTTGCGTGTGTATGATCTGCACTGTTGCAGAGTGTTGCTGGCATGTTATAATGTAACTGTACATGGTAGGGGTGCCCACCTGGAAATCTCCAGGTATCCTTCCAGGCCAGTCTGACCCTGTGTAAATCTTTACTTAACACTTTTTGAGAGGCTGGGTAATGATACAGGAGTTGTAGGGGAGGGTATCATCATACCCAAAATGCAGAACCATGGTGACATAAGTCACGTAGGCTTGCTACAAGGCAACATAGACCTATACGGAGTAGAACAGCACTACCAGCAGGTCACACAAATGGAACTAGAAGGTTATTATCACAGAATTCAGAAGGAAAGACTAGAATGGTAACGCCCCTCAGTGGTGTCTGGAGTGAGTATGCTGAGCTTGGCACCATGTTGTGGATGGCATAAAATTGCTGGATAATACTGCCTGTCCTTGTGCATTACAGTGTCACATTTGCATAGTGTCAGTGCTCAGCAGGTTGCACACTTGCCTCTGTGGCCAGAAGAATGGAAGGTTGTGGGTTCAAGTCCCACACCAGGCACTTAAGGTAAAGTCCCAGTACTGACACTATGGTGCATTATGAGGGGGATTCTGCACTCCTGAAGTGTTGTCTTTCAGATGAGATATTAAACTGAGTTTCTGTTTGCCTGTTCTGGTGGTTGCTAAGTGGACGTTAAAGATCCTATGGCACATCTCAAAAAGAGTAGGGGCATTTTTATTAAAATAAATTCAGGACAGCAAAAAAAAAAAATAACCTGATCAAACAGCAGTTCTGAATAACAGAAAATGCAAAATAGCATAAGCCCCATAACTACAAATTCCCTCCCTTCCAAAATCCTCAGTCATCACTTCCAAATCGCTTATATTAATCCCACGTCAAAATACAAATCATAATCATACCAGTTCCAACCAACCCCAACATTCCATCTCTTCCCATACATGCTAACCCCTTTCTTTTCCCTTTGACTGGTTTTGTAATAATGTAACATAAACCACCCCCACTTCAAAAACCCCACCCAACATTTTTTTAACACGGTCCAGTCCCTTATATCAAAATATCATAGCCAGTGTCAGTGGCTCAGTAGTTAGCACACTCGCCTCTGAGGCTGGGAGATCAGAGGGTTGTGGGTTCAGTTCTCACATCTGAAACTTGGGTTACTGTCTCAATACCAACACTGTAGTGCAGCATAGGGGGGAAGGTGCTGCACTTCTGAGGTTCCATCTTTTGGATGAGATGTTAAACTGGAGGTCCTATCTGCTTGGACTGGTGGTAGTTCAGGTAGATGTTAAAGATACCATGGCACTTACTGAAAAGAGTAGGACAATTTTTTTTTACTGTCAACTTTAATACAAATAATAAAACAATGTTGAATTCACATTAATGCATTAAATAACGTCTTAAATCAAAGAAGTATCATAGTCATACAATTTAAACTAAAACAAAAAAATCACAATGTTTCGAAAAGAAAAGGAACAAAATATAAAAAAAAGTATTAATTCATACTTGACCCCTTTCATATTTCATAAATGAACATTAGTAGAAAAACAAATATTTTAAATCATACTCCCATTAAATTAGTGTCCAAGGTAATATAATAAAAACACCCAATCGTTTTAGGAAAAATAGAAAATAATTCATACAGTTACATTTAAACATAAACACTATGCAGATCAAACTAAGATGAAAAATAAAATAAGCAATTCACGGGAATACAGAATACCTCCACTAAAAAAGATTTTCATTATTCTAACAAAAAGGAAAACTGAAAATCAAATCTAACCAGTATCCAGCCAATTCATATGTTTCCATAATTTTCGATATTCAGCCCTAGATAGCTTTGATTTTTCTTTATTTCTAATATCCTGTATGGTACACTGTATTTTCCCAAAAAGTTGTTCAGCGGAAATAAATTGCTGTTGTAGGGACCACATGCATCGAGTCTGCCAGACACGATACTTAATACACCCCAGAGTTACATGTAGAGTTCCAACATCATATTTGTCCCAGCACCTAGGCATTGTGTCCCAAACCGAAATATATAGGAGGCAGTATGGCGCAGTGGGTTAAGGCTTTGAACTGCAAATCTGGAGACCTGGGTTTGAATCCCATAGCCCCCTAGGTGCATACTGTGTGACCCTGAGCAAGTCACTTAACTTCCTCGTGCTCCCAGGTTGCACCTGCAAACAAACTTTCAGCTTAGTGTGTCTCACCTGGTAAAATAATTGGTAAAATAAAAAAAAAGTAAGAAACTACAAAGGGGTATTGTTCCAATACCTATGGGCAATAACCCAAAAAGCAGTTATATAAGGACATTCAAAGAAGAGTTAGTTCCTAGGGTAGCTGGACACCAACTCTGTCTCTGGCAGATTTGTTCTCTAATGTCTTTGTGTTTCAAATTACCTTTTACATTTAATTTTTTATGTGAACAAAGCCATATAGTATCCCACATAACAGATGCAGTTCTGGTAGTAGTGAGAAGTTGTCCTGCTGTAATTGGGTAGAAGTCCCAGAACCAAAGCTGGGAGAAACAGTATATAGTGTTTTTTTAACAAAATGGTTTTACAAAAGTCTTTATGTGACAGGAAAAACAACCATTGCTCTGGGATTTCCCATGTTTTGAATTTCCCAGAAGCTGAAAAAAAATAGGTTGGTAAGCCATGTAATGATTTTTACTTGGGAATAAGATTGTGTAAATCCCAGTGCTGAGTCCAGGGAGAAACCACATCCTGCACCCAAGGGTACCAATGGACAGGTTTTCCCTGGAGTATAGAGTAAAATTCTTGTTCATAAATAAAGAAAAAGAAAACAATGGGGTTCACTATACGAACACCACCAGATTGAAAATCCAACTAGTGAACTTCACGTTTAAGAGGATTTAAATAGCTCCCCCAAATTGCTTTTGGGGGGAATTACACAGAGATGTAAAAGCATGCTAAAGAAAAAGATCTTAACCGTATAAACCCTCTTTTTTTTTTTTCTCGAGATTCTCCATCTGTTCCATCTGGTAACCTTTTGTTGTGCCTGTTTCAGTAGTAAATCCCAATTATAAAAGGCAATGTCAGCAGGGCCACAGTAAATACCCAATAATTTACATACCTCTGATGAGATAGCTATTCCCATTATGTGTGTCTGTTGTAAGGATCCGGTGTCCAACAATTGACAAAAACCTTTGGAAAATGTAATGTGGATCATGAACCCATCATGTATTCTATTAGCAAGGCTTCTGTAGCAGTGTATGAGGGGAGATCAACTAAAAAGAGACAGGCATCATCTGCATAAGTAACAGATTTAATTTCTATATCCATGCTAGTGAGAGAGAATCCCCTAATGGAATCATAAAAGTGCAGTTGGGATAAAAAAGGTTCCAGTGTTATAATAGATATTAGATGGTTGAGAGGGCAGCCCTGTCTAACCCCACTAGTGACAGGAATTGTGTGTCCTATCCACCCATTTACATAAGGTGTCACTGTAGCGAAAGTATAACATGTCTTGAGCCATAATACATATTGACTAGGAAAACCTGAATGTGATAAACATGCCCACATATATGAATGAGACACCCAATCAAGTGATTTGGTTTGATCCAAACTAATAAGCAATCCAGTGAGTCCTCCTGAATGTCATCTGTCCATAATTCCTCTGATAAAAATGAGACCATCCATGATTGTTCTACCTAGCACCGAACAGAACTGGGTAGGGTGAATGATATCTGGTAATACTGGAGAAAGCCTAAGGCTGAGGATTTTAGCAAGAAATTTATAACCGCTGTTAAGAAGTATAATGGGTCTCCAATTGTGTAGGAGGGTTTTATCCCTCTTTTTACATAACAAAATGACAAGACCAATGTACATACTTGGGGGAAGCTGTTTTTGTTGGAGACTACAGGTAAGTAAGTCCACCAATTCCTTAGTTAAATGAGGAATCAGAAACCTATAAAGCTCACTGGGGAGACCATGATGTCCAGGGGCTTTCCCTAAGGGGGATTGTGTGATTACTAAAGTGAGTTCCTATTCAGAAATAGGCATCAAAAAAGATGGTAAGAAATACTTAGATGCTTGTGGCAGAGCAATGCTTTCTAGCCAAGCAGTAATCTGGGGTTCTGTGACTTGCAGGTCTATGGAAAGCTGAAACTGAAACTAATGTAACCCCTAGGTGGCACTATCCCAAGGGCTACTACCACTGCCTGCTTGGCTAGTAGCAGGTTAAGGGGCCTGGGTAATGAAATGGGTGCCTCCACCTGGATGTCAGCATTGTTAGTGGTCAAGCTAACCTGGGCACAGCCCTCCGGGACACTGTAACCCCCCTCTTTCCCTTCTAGTGGCCTGAACAATATAGAATAATTACTTTCACAATGACCCTTATTCACCAGGCAATTATCCACACTGTTTACACTTATCACCAGGGCTGGTTCCTCTAGCGTGACCCTGGGGAACCCCTGTAAAGCAAGGTTAAGCACAGCAAATAGCAAAAGTATAATACTTTTGGCACAAACTGGAACCACAGTCAGATTAAATGCAAACAAAGTTAAATCTGATTTATCCAGGGGACATGAACAAGGGAAGGGCATAATCAGGTTGATTTTCTTAAAAGCAGTATTAATCAGACAGTTATGCATGCAGTTCAGAGTCCCTACACAGTCACACACTCTGGGTACCCAGCTAGGAAAAAGGTGGGCTAGCCAGGAACATTGCAGCTGATTGGGGCCCTGTGATGGAAGAAGGCGACCTGCACAACACATACTATTTGTAATCCAGAGCCGGAGGGCTCAGTTCGTGAAAGAAAAGGCAATAAGACAATCAGATGACAACACTTTTAGATTTAGCTGCTGTTGCAGGGAGCTACCCTGATGTTTACTCATGATACCCAATACTGGACACAGGCAGGATGAAAACGAGACTGCAGGCTGTTGAGCTGGAGTGCCCAGAGAAGCAGGGGCCCACATGCATCACCGAGGCGCTCCTGTTCAAGGCATTGAACAGGGGGCTGATCCCCAGGCCAGTCTCTCATCGATGGCTTTCTCTGCATAGCAGGTATTCTGGCTGGGCCAGTGTAGCAGGGCCCTGGCAAATGGAAATGGATATGGATTCAGTCCATGGAGCTGGATACAGCCTTCAGCAAGCAAAACACAGTTCAGACACACAGTGGGGAACCAAATCACGACCCACTATAAGCACACAGCACATTCACATGTAAGAAAATTCCACTCTACTAGGCAGATGGCTCTCTGGTTGCAATTGCAGAGTCTCTGCACCATCCGTGAGTTCAGAGGTAGCTGGAAGTCCTGACAGACCCATCGCATTCAGCAAGTCTTCGGTCTTCTTCAGGTTAAGGCCTGGTCACAATTCAGTGGCTTAATTCACTCTCCAATTTCAGATTCAGTCCGAAAAAAAAACAAGTTCCCTCTCAGTGACAGCAGGCAGGCATGCAGACCAAACTCAAGCCTTTCCACAGTTCTTCCATGTGAATCCACTATGGATTGCTGCTCGAACTATCTTGAACCATTACTTCTTCACTTCCCAACTAGGATCTAACTGAAACTGCAAGCAGTGTGGGATTTTCCCTAAGATCTAAAAGGTTCTGTTGGCTGATCTGTCTGTCAGTCACAACAGGGGCTCCCCCTCCAGGTTATTTTAGGCTCCAAAAGCCCAAAACTACAATTCCTACACATTTTGGCCCCACTAAGCCCTTGCAGGCAGGCTCCATTTTAGAGTCCCAAATGTACTGATTGGCCCATTCTGACAGTCCAGGACCAAGATGATGGAAACAAACAGAAGTGTCCATGCTGCAAAGAAGGCAGGTTAGAACAAACTGCAGTATTATTGCTGTGACACTTGGATAGCTGGTTCTGATCACTATATCATTTTTTTGTCAAATAAAAATGTATTATAGACTGCCTGTCATGAGAAGTGCTGAAACAGCATATGAGTATCACACACACACACACACACAGGTTTTAGATACAAGGAGTTACCTGGAAGGCCAGAAACTAATTACAGAGTGGAACAGGCCTTGATCCAGGATCTCCGATTTATGTAAGTTAATAATAGCTTTTGCTGCTAGGAGGGAAATCAGTATCCATTTTATGATATTCAGAGGAAACGCAGTTAATTTTACATGGTGCTGCAAAGCATATTGCATCTCGGTGAGATTCTGACAGAGAGTCATCAAAAGTCATTTCATGTCCTGAGAAGGGGAAACTGCTCATAAGACCAAAGGGAGTCATTTGAAGAAAATGAGTTATGCTGAGGTTACAGAATTTAATACTTGGAAAAGACATCCTGTTTTTATATAGATATATGTTTTTATATATTCTAACAGAGGAGGAGCTAGGTGACCTCATGCAAAGAGGTGGGCAAAGCCAGCTTTTAAACAGAATTCTGTTTTCCTTCAGATACATTTATCTACACTCTGACAAAGACACATCTTTGAGCACTTTACGCAAGTATACAGGTAGAGAGAGACATAACGTACTGTATTAGGAATTACACTGTTAAAACCTTGTTCTTTTGAAAGATTTGTATGTTCTCGTGATATATGGTTCTCTATTTTATGTTTTTCATATTTTTTATCTATTTTAGTAAAACTCTATTTTTAGGGCCTACTTGATCTGTCTTTGAATTTCTTCCTTTAACAAGTGAAATATATGTGGTTAAAGCAGACACTGGGCATAAGTTTGAATGGTGATACCAAACTGGAAAAAGGTAAGCATTTTAATCTGAGGTCTTTTATTACAGTTTTTAAGGGTTCATTTCTGTACACCTGGTTAGGTGCCCATAGACAAAGATATCTGGCCCCCCCAAAGACAAATATCTGAGCCTATGCATTGGGTACACTAGCAAGAGGTTCACAGTTTGAATCTCTCCAAGACTTGAGACCAAAAGTTGATTCAAATCCACAAAACAGACACGAGGGTTGTTACCTTGTTCTGTTAACTGTTCACAAGACTGCACTTGGAGGTTGGCACTTTGGGAGTAGAGGGTTGACCTGCTGAGTGGGTTTGTGACAGTTACTACTCTAACAAATGATCAGCAAACAAAAACATCTTCTAACAGAGCTCCCTCTCAGATTAATTATGACTGCAATCCAGGCAGCTCTTAAAGAGACAGTACACAGAGGCTATATAGGCACTCTCTGGCAATACAGTTAACCTGCCAAAATGCAGAACACCAGCCTGGCAGTCAGCATTTAAGCAAGCTCAAGGAAGACTTTCTGGGAACCCACATTTGTAGGGGGTTACACTAAGATTCTATTTCTGGCAAAATATCTGATTTTGTAGCAGCCACTCCAGCAATAGGTGTGGTAATGGAGTGTATTTCCTTATTTTTCCTCATGGTCTTGCAACAATCAAAGGGACTGGTGTGAGCCTGGAACCCTTGAGTGCAACATTTTTGTTCTTGTATTAAAGTTTTTAACCTATCATATTGTATTGATATCAGAGTGGATTTAGCAGTCTGAAATGCAACTGAGTCAATAATGTGTCGTCTTGATAAATTTTCCTAAAATAACAGTACCTGTTGTCTATAGGCAAAATATTCCTGTTTTTTATGGTGGCGCAAAAGTCTGCCTATAATTTGAAAATAATTTTGAAAATCAGATTTTGAATCTTCCCACCAATCCTGGATAGAATCATATAAACAGAAAACTGATTTACATGTAGCTGTGGTGTGCAGGAAACCATCTCTCATCACTGGAATATCCAGAAGTGAGAGATTCAACTTCCAGTAACCCAGTCCTTTAGAAGTTTGTCCATAACTTGAAAAAATCTGCTGTACCTGTAAAAGCACATGATCTTATGTAGCAAACATATGAGTTCTTACATTCCTATAATATAATTGTGGAGAACAAAACCAGTAATCAATTCTAGATGAATGGGATCCCTGAAAATAAGTATGAGGGGTGGGGCAAGTTCAGCAATGACACCAATAAGACCCATTTGGTCAAGTAATGTATTTAAACAATATGTATCACAGTATAGTTTGGGGGTGTTAGAGCCCCTAACCATATGTGTTCATGTGATATTAAAGTCTCCAAAGAGCACATTTCTACTGGTAAATAAATATGGGTGAATGTTTTTTAAAAGGGCAATTTTGGCTGTTTTGATTTTTGGGGCATAGATACGTATTAACCTAAAATCTATACCTTGGCGCTTAACATCTAAAAGCAAAGCTCTCCCTAGGGATATAGCCACCAGACAGTCTATCCTTACTGAGGGATCTGAGAAACAAATCCTAACCCCTGAACAAAGGTCCTTCCCACCAGACCAAAAGCTAGGGCCCCAATACCTATGCTTCAGTAGTTTTAGTAAAATCATCTGTGTTGTATAAGCGTGTGTCCTGAAAGAAAATAATATCAAAAGACAGACTCAAAAAAATATCAAAAGTAGCAAATAACTTTCTTGTGGATTGTATACTGTTTTTGTATTAAGGCTAGCTATGGAAAGGTCATAACCATTAGTTCCAGGGGTCAAAGTGGTTAAGTAGCAGAAGAGGTTTTTTAGAACTCTTCCAGAGTCCTACTCTGGGACCCATCCAACATGCTGTTTTCTTTTTAACCTTGCCAGCAGCAGGACCCACAGTGTCCGTTTCTGAGGGAAGGTCTAGCAAAGATGATGTGTGTGACATAGCATCCAAATCTTGGTCCCTCTCCTCTCCTAACTCATCTTGCAGGATAGCAAACCTGTTTTCAGTGAGGGGAACAGGGTGAGGCACCTCTGAAACAAGAGATAAAACAGTTTTCAGGGTGGTTCTTGCCACAACTGGAGAACCATCTGGTATAGCTACCAGGGTTTGGGCCAGGGGAGACGGTGGTGATGGCATGTCCAGATCATGTGAGGGATCCATAGCAACCTGTATTTCTGACAATGTGGGGGTCTGTGCCAGTTCTGAAGGATCTGAAGCTGTAGGCAGCATCATGGGGGAGGCAGGTTGAGTTCTTGGAGGGGGAGCTAAAGAGCGTGATGGATGCCGAGTCTCAGATCTATGTTGTGGTTGCGGGCATGGAGGAAAGGGACCTCTAGAAAGATGTGAAGCTGATGGAGCTGCTCTCAGAATATAAAAGTCCTGAACAGTGAAGTCCGCTTCTTCATTATTGTGTGCTGCCCTGGGACATTCAGTGAAATTGTGACCTTCTTCATCACATATATAACATTTTGGAGAATTATCACACGCTCTACCAGAATGTCCTAACTCCTTGCATTGATTGCACTGTATGTCTTTACAGGCCGAGCTGATGTGTCTGGCCGACCCACAGATGTAACATCTCTTTGGCTGGCCAGGATAAAAAATGAAACCTCTGTCTCTGCCCAGATAGAATCAGTTAGGCAGGTGTTGTAACTCAGCATCTGTTGGAAAAAGTTTAATTTTTAACTTCCACCCTCCATTCCAAAAACCTTCTGTGACAAGTATGGGTTTAGGAGTACACAGAACTTTACGATGGTTTTCTAACCAGTACAAGATGTCAGAAATATTCACCCCTTCATTGTGAAACAATATGGTTATTACCTGAAATGGTTGCTTTGTCAATGGGATTACTTGGAATGGTGTCCAGAGGGGTTTTATTTTCACTGCCATATGTTTAGCCCAAAAATGTTCCCATATGTCAGGGGTCTGAAAACTAATGTTGAAAGTATGTTCCCCTGGTGTATGGGTCACAGTATAAACCTCCACAGAAGTGAAGCCTAAAGATTGTTTCAAAAGGATGTAGCCCACATAATATCTGTCAGGGACCTGATCCATGTCCCCCAGATACCGTAACCTTATAGCATTACATCTTTTTGCCAGTTCCACAGGTTATTGGTAAAGATCAGCATAGGTTTGTTTAAGCTTAGGTGTAGTTTGAGGGCCCCCTGGCAGATCAGGCCCTGCACGGTGTTCTGAATGTACTAGCAAACCTGGTTCCCCCTGTGTTGCATCAGAAAATATATCTGGCAAAGAGTCTCTGGGAGAAGAGAGTACAATACCAGTAATGGTAGCATTCTGTGCCCCAATAGGAGTCTCTGGAGTCTGCAGGTGAGCTTCTGTTGAACAGGAAGAGTTATTCACGACTGTGTCAGCTAGTTCTAGCCCAGTAATACTCAGGTATTCATAACTTTCTGCAGTAAGCCTGGAGGGTTGGACTGCCCGCAGAGAATAGAACTTATGCAAATGATGGAATCATCTGCACATGATGACTTTTCAAATGCTGCTCTATACTAACTGCCAATGTTCTAAACCTCCTCAGATTTTACTCTCCGCCTGAACAGTCTGGTCGCTCGGAGTGTCACTCTTCATTATCTGTCTGAAGTGAAGAAACCGCATTGTTATTATTTAAAATTTCTACCTTTTTGTGGTTCTCTTGTTATTGGTTTAAATGGCAGAAAAAACATAGAAAATGACCGGTGAGCCCCGTTTTAAAAATTATACTCAATGTGGAAACGTTTTTGCAAAAGCAGATAAACACACTATATGTGTTGCTTGTTTGGGATATGAGCATCATAAAGAGGATTGTCAAATCTGCCTGACTTTCACTGAAAAAAACGATTGAAAAAATGCCTGGAATGGCTAAAAAAGAAGCTCCCCAAAGGTCCCTCTGGCTCTGACCAGCCGATACCCTCTGTTATTGTGGCTGAACCCACATCTGTTGTTACTTCTACCACTGATACAGGTGACAAAACTGCTAAGAGAATTTCAGAACTGCTAGCTGCCTGGTTCCCTCTAAAAAAACATGAAAGCTGAAGCATACAGAACCCCCAAATATTGATCAGGAGACTTCAGTATCTGCTAATGTCATGCCAACTCCTCAGGAAATCGCATAGGCTTTTAAAATCATTCAGACTTCGAAGGGTTTGGAGCCCCCTGCTCAGCAACCATCTATTACAGCAGGGCAGCCTGGCATAATTCCCCCTATTGAAGAGGAGGAATGCAGTTATGAGGAGGATGAAGGAGAACCCATCTTACCTGAGGTGTCCTCTGAACAAGATTTTGGGTCACCCCTAGGACATCTGAATATTTTTCTTCTCACTTTTGTAAGAAAGATGGCAGATGCCCTTGATATCTCCACAAGGGAAGAAGTGGAGGATGAGGAGGAAATAGAGTATCTGGAGATGATGGGTTTAACTCCCACCAAAGCTCTCCTCCTCCCAGTCAATAAATTTTTAAGAAAGATGCTCTGAAGTTGTTGCAAACCCCAAATTCTGTCCCCACTCTGGATAAGAGGATGGACAAGGAATATCAGTTGGAGAGAGAAGTGGCAGAGTTCCTTTTTTCCCATCCAGCTCACTAAGGGGTCATCCAACAGGCAGCCTGTGATAAGGCTAGAGTCCCTCTGGCATCCCATCCACCAGATAAGGACTCTAGGAAAATAGATAGCATGGCAAGGAAAGGGTACTTGTCAGCTTCCCTAGCTATGCGACAGGCTAACTGCCAGGCGTCTGCTGCCCAGTACCAGAAGTCCTTGTGGCAGTCAGTATTAGACATTTCACAGAAAGCTCCCTCACCCCTGTCTGATAACCTAACAGAAACAGCTAGGTTTGGGCTAGAGGCAGCTAAGTACCAATTCCAGATGGCTGCTGATTCCGACACTGCAGCCAGATGGATGGCAAATACCGTAGTCCAGAGGAGATTTGCATGGCTGAGGGCCACAAATCTCACTGCTGATACGCAGTCTCAGGCCCTGGATTTTCCTTTATAGGGAAATGCTCTTTTTGGGGAATTCACAGTGGCATACCTGAAGAAGGTGGATGAGTGTAAGGCCACTTACTGAAGCAATTCTAGTAGAGAGAGAGCTTCTCCATCCACCAGGCCTTATGGAAGGGGAAGGTCCTTCTACACCAGGCCCTTTTTCCAGCCAGTGGCCATACCCAGGTACCAGCAGTACCCTCAGCAGAGGTACTTTAGGGGCAAGGGTTGAAGGGGATCTAGGTGTGGAGGTCAAGCCCAACCTCCACCCCAAGCTAAGTAGACCCCCTGAAGTACAGGCTACCTCCTCACTCCCTGTCGGAGGCAGACTTTCCCACTTCCTCCAGGCTTGGCTGACCATCGCCACAGACAAGTGGGTCCTGGAGATAGTCAGTCCGGGTCTGTCTCTGGGTTTCAAATCCCTTCCTCTTTGAACAGCCAAGGGTTTCAGTGCACCTTCCCTGGCAGAAAAGATTCTGCTGGAGGCAGAGGTCCAGAAACTGTTATTTTTAAAAGCAGTGGAATGTGTCCCAAGCCCATTGAGAGGAAGGGGCTTTTACTCCAGATACTTCCTCACCACAAAGAAAAGTGGGGAGTGGTGGCCTATATTGGATCTCGGAGCCCTAAACAGGCATCTAAAAAAGCCAAAGGTCAAAATGGTAACTTTAGCGCTGATTCTGCCAACAATCCAGAAAGGGAATTGGTTGGCATCACTGGACTTGAAAGACTCCTGTTTCCACATTTCCATAAGGGAGTCTCACAGAAAACATCTCAGATTCAACTCCCCTTCAGGTCATTACCAATTTTCAACCCTACCTTTTGGCCTTTCTTCGGCCCCAAGGGTGTTTACAAAGTGCCTAGCACCAGTGGTAGCACACCTTTGAAGACAAGGTGTAACAGTTTTTCCATACTTGGATGACTGGCTGTTGGTGGGCAAGTCACCACAACAGATCATTCAGTACCTAAGCCTTACCCAAGGCCTGCTGAAATCCTTGAGATTCATTGTCAATCTTGAAAAGTCAATCCTCACCCCTGCACAAAAGTTGCAGTTCATAGAGGCAGAGATAGACACCCTGCAGGGCAGGTCCTACCTTCCTTTTGACAGGGTCAAAAATCTTCAGCTAGTAGTAAATTCCTTCATCTTGAACAGGAGCAAGCCTGCAAGACAGTTCTTGTAACTTCTGGGTCATATGGCTGCGTCCACAGCCACAGTGCTGGGTTCAAGGTTTCAAATGAGGGACATCCAGTTCCACCTCAGGGCTCACTGGAGTCAAAGACAAGATTCTCTGTCAAAACCCATTCCTGTCACAAGAACTCTGCTGCAAGCCTTGCAGTGGTGGAAAGAAGTACCCAATCTAAGGAAAAGTGTTCCTTTTCAGAAAGACAACCCCTTGGTTGTTCTCACAACAGATGCATCCCTATTGGGCTGGGGCACCCACTTGGGAGAGCATACAACCCAGGGTACCCGGTCAGCCTCAGCATCTCTCCAGCACATAAACTTGTCAGAACTCACTGCTGTCTTTCTGGCTCTAAGGGCTTTTTCAGGTTTGGTGCAGTCAAGGGTGGTACAGGTCAGGACAGACAATAGCACCACAATGTACTACATCAACAAACAGGGGGGCACCAAGTCAGGGCCTCTTTGCACAGAGGCCATGAAAATCTGAACTCTGGTGTATTCTTTGGGAGTCTCCCTGCAGGCAATCCATCTACTAGGAAAGGACAATACCCTAGCAAATGCCTTAAGTCGGATCAACCAGGCCCATCACTAATGGACCCTCAACAAACAGGTGGTGGACATATTTTTACAAAGGTGGGGCATTCCAGTGGTGGACTTGTTTGCATTCCACCAGAACCACCACTTGCCTCAGTATTGCTGCAGACCACCAGATCAGGGCACTTTGCCCCTGGATGCCCTGACTCTAGATTGGATAGGGAGGTTCCTGTATGCTTTCTCTCCTGTTCCCTTGGTCTTCAGAGTGTTACTCAAGCTCAGGTCCCATTCAGCATCTCTGATCCTAATAGCCCTGGACTGGCCCAGGCAGCCATGATACTCACTAATGCTCTCAATGTCTGCGGCCAAACCGATATGACTCCATCTGAGGCACAATCTATTGACCTCCAACCAGGGGACCCTGTTATATCTGAACCTCAAGTTCCTCAACCTCAAAGCTTGGCTCTTGAGGCACTAGAATATGCTGACTTGCAACTCTCTGAATCAGTGCTTCACATTCTGAGGGGCATTAGGAAACCTTCTACTAAGAAAACTTGTTCTTCTAAATGAAACAGGTTTTCATTGTGGTGTTTGACTAGGGATTTGATTCCATTACAGGCTGGGGTCCCAGCTGTCTTGGATTACCTCTCTCATTTACATTCTTTGGGTCTGCAACCCAGTTCACTCAAGGTACACCTTGCAGCATTGTCTGCTTATGTTTCTGCTGGTGCTAGGGTATCACTAGCTTCAGACCCCATTTTTAAAAGTGTTTTCAAAGGTTTGGCCCATTTGAACCCTCCTTACAGGGCATATGCCAGCATGGGACCTTAATGTTTATATAGCCAAGGTCATGGGGTCTATCTTTGAGTCTATGGCTACAGTTCACCTTAAATATGTCACTTGGAAGACCCTTTTCTTAGTGGCAATGACTTCTGCAAGAAGAATAAGTCAGCAACAAGCTCTCTTTGTGGAGCAGGATTATATCTCTTTTCAGAAAGAGAAAAGGTAGTTTTGAGAACAAATAGAAAATTCCTACCAAAGGTGGTCTCTGATTTTCACATCAACCAATCCACTACCCTACCTGTCTTTTTTTCACTGAACATTGTACTTCTGGTGAAAGAAGACTTCATATTCTGGATGTGAAGAGAGCTCTTAGTTACTATATTATAGCCACTAAGGACCACAGACAGGACTGGAAACAGATGTTTCTGAGGATGTGGGAGAAGGTAATCCAGCCTATAAAAGGTTTATTTCTCATTGGATAGTCCAGTGTATTCAATTCTGCTATACAAAAGCTGGTAGGGAGCCCCCAACAGGGTTGAGGGTGCATTCCACCATGGGAACAGCTGCTACACTGGCAGCTGCCAGGGATGTTCCACTGGTTGATATATGTAAAGCAGCCACCTGGAAGACAGTACACACCTTTACAAAGTATTACAGTCTGGATATTCAGTCTAGAAGTGATGCTAGGTAGCAGTCCTGAAGAGTCTATTTCCTAAGTTAATGTTCTGTGCCCACCTCCAGTGGTACTGCTTTGTAGTCTGCAGAAAGTTATGAATGCCTGAGTATTACTGGGGTTAGAAGAAAAAAATTACTTACCTTAGTAATTCTGTTTCTTCCCAGTGATGCTCAGGTATTCATAATTTCCCACCCTACCTCCCCTTCCAGAACTCAAGCCTCTGCACTCCTGCATGCTGCACTACCACAAAAGGGTACATCACAGTGTGTATATATGTTGCCACATAGTGGTACAAGTTGGTAAACAAGGTTTGTGGTCTTATTTTCTTCAAATGTTTTTCTGACATACTGACTTTTCAAAAGTGTTTTTGTGTTCTTCTCCAGTTGGAGTTTTTTCTTATGACTAAATTGCCGTAATTTTGAATTATCTTTTTCTTTTTTTCTGAATACTTGCAGTTTTTTTACTGTGTTTCTTGTCTATTCAGGCTCCTAGGAAATCTGAGGAGGTTTAGAACATTGGCAGTTAGTGTAGGGCAGCATTTGAAAAGTTGTCACGTGCGGATGATTCCATCATTTGCATAAGTTCCATTCTCTCCAGGCAGCCCAACCCTCCAGGCTTACTGCAGAAAGTTATGAATACCTTAGTATCACTGGGAAGAAACAGAATTACTAAAGTGAGTCATTTTCTTTTCTGATGCACAAATAGCAGAGTCTGTTTTGGTGGAATCCACAAACCACTGACCATTTGGTTCCTGTGTCCATCCAGCATTCTGGAGTGCTCACTCTGGGGATCAGTTTGAGCTTTCTGGTTCAGGATCTGCCTCGAATACCTCCTGACCATCAACACGGAAGTGCGGGTTACTCTGAGGAGCCTCAGATATCCTGACTACAAACCCCTTCAGTAATAGCTGTGGGGAAGAATCCAAACATTGCTTCCTGTTCTTTTCTTCCTCAAATTGATTCTGTGCAAGCAGATAGTCCTGATTTAAAGCCTCAAGCTGGAATTGTAATTCCTTTTGTTTAGTTTCCATTTGGGTCTGAAGGGTTTTTTTCTTGAACTAAAAGTTTCTCTAACTCCAATTGCACAGTCCTCTGTGGTGATTGTGCCATTTCCAATGCAGCGTCTCCTGCACCTTCAGAAGATAGCTGAGAGTTTGTCACATACTGCTGGCTACCCAAAAAAAGATGCATTCCAGTCATCCCTGTAGACACTTTTTCTGGTGGAGCAATACAAGGCAGCACACCTCCATCCTCATCTGGCCATTCCATACTGGAAACCTCCATCCTGGAACCTGGAAACAGTGCCCGCTTCCCAAGAGTAGGAGAATTTTATTGAGAAAATTTGGACTTCATTACAATACCAAAACAAAATAAACATATTTCATAACCATATATTAACCGTATCAACAAAATACAAAAGAGAATACTGATCTTATCTTTCCTAAAATTTATACAGGCAAGTGTATACTAAAAACTATAATCATACCAAATTCCATGTATCATAATTCACCTTTAAATACTGTGCCCTAGAATTGCATTTAAAATCTTTTTTGCTGAACATACTGTACTGCCTTTCTGATATTCACAATCTCTTGCTGTGATATCTTAAATTGTTGCAAAACCAGTTAACATCTGGCCTGCCATAAATAATATCTCACAATAGCTAATACTATGTATATGGTTTCCCTATTATACTTACTATTGACTACTGTATTATTGCCAAAAAGTGTCTCTGAATATGTAAGACTAGAAAACAGTGGTTCCTCCCATTCATCTGTTAGTGATTCCCAGAACAACCTGGTAAACTGACATTCTAAAAATAAGTATTTCTGTGTTTCCACTTTTTGGAAACAAGAATCTCTTGGACAATATCGCTCTGTTACCATCTTATGTTTGTTATTACTCCTTATAATTAATCTGTCATAATTACCCAACCATATATTGTCCCACACACATACCCAAGAGTAGGGGAATCTTTGTATTAAACAGAAAAGTAATGTACAAACAAAACAATGTTTCATCACTCAAAACATACAAATAAAGAAAATCTAATTTTCTCAGCATACAGAGTTATAACAAAACTGATTTCCCGCATATAATCATATTTACAGTACATTATAGTAGAATATTTAAAAAAAAAAACATAATGATATACATAAAGCTATAGTCTCAACACAAAATTAAACTCATTAATCCTAAAATCCCTGAAAAATGTTTACTAGGTCAGGATCCACCCACAATTCTTCCAGTACTTTCTATGTACAATACTTGAGATTTTAGTTTCTTCACTATAATAAATGGCTTGTAATTGTGACTGAATTTGAAACAAAATTTGTTCTGCAGTATACCATTTTTGCTGTAACAAGAATGTACAGTGTGCTTGCTATAAATAGAACCAACAAAAGGTGAATATAAGTCTTAGAGTGCTAGGGTGATATGAAGATAAATTAGAATTGAAAACACCATAAACTAAGACTTCACAAGGTAGTGGGATGAGCTATTTTTCCTTCCATTTATGCAGTAGTAAAGTCCATAAGGATACACTGTATGGACATTCTATAAATAAAATGATACATTGTCTCAAGAATCCCAGAATAGGTGCTACAGGGACACATTCTCTCCTCTGTGGATTTATGTTTGTGATTACCCCTGACACCAAGGCACCCATGGCATGATAACCATGTAATATTCCAGAGTCTCAAGGGAATTCTATGGTCATTAAACTGCTGAAAAACCAAGTTGGAGTCTAAACTATTTCCTTGTAAATCCTGACCTGAATTAAGGGGTTTTCGGAATAATTATTGTCTAATACATAATGATGCATTTGCTTTCTGGTTGATGTAAGTAGCTTGCTTGGGGAAATATGCCATTGCCGTATTTTGAAAAATGCAGGTATCAAATAAAGTAAGGGAACAAATTTACTAAAATCTCTGGGAAGTTCAAAGGGTGCTTAATTCCATACCAGAAGCAAAGGAGTGCTTGAATGCTTGACTGTAGAATACCAGAATGATGGAGAGGCATGTAAAATGTGCAATATGCCATGTAAAAAAAATAAAATATGAAAAAAAAACTATAGGATTTATCATCCACACTCCCTCAAAACAATAGTCTGGGTAGGTATGCTGCCTTTTGACAGGATTTAACCTGCTGCCCCAGAATCCTTGGAAAAACACCTAATAAACGTTAGCTTCTAGGGCCAAAGGCAGTGGGTAGATAGAAACACCATATAAAAATGTTGGTAGGATAAGAGTTAATTAGGTATACTCTTTTCCTTTTGGAGATGGATCAGCATTTCCAAGAAAATACTATTCTATTAGCTTTCTCAATAGCAAGTGTCAAATTATGGGAGGAGTCATAGAAACATAGAAACATAGAAGCTGATGGCAGATAAGGACCGCAAGGCCCATCCAGTCTGCCCATTTCTTTTTCTACCTTATAAATGTGCCATCGGCCTTTGCTCTGTCAGTGACCTATCTATTCATAGTCATTTGTATTGCTCCCTTATGCCTATCCCATGCCTGTTTGAAGTCCTGCACTGTATTCAGAGCCACCACTTCTTGTGGTAAGCCATTCCATGCATCTACCACCCTTTCAGTGAAAAGAATTTCCTCACATTCCCCTTAATCGGCCTCCCTCTAATCTCATGCTGTGTCCTCTTGTCCTCCAATTTTTCTTATATTTAAACATGTTAGACTCTTCACCTTGTTTATGCCCTTAAGGTGTTTAAATGTCTCGATCATATCACCTCTCTCCTCCTTTGCTCAAGGGTATACATATTGAGCTCCTTTAATCTGTCCTCATATGTCTTCTGATGCAGTCCTGCACCATTTTGGTTGCCCTTCTCTGGACTGCCTCAATTTGGTTAATGTCCTTGTGGAGGTGTGGCCTCCAATACTGCCGCAGTACTCCAGATGGGGCCTAACCAATGTCTTGTACAGAGGATTACTACCTCTCTACGACTTGATACCCCTACTAATACACCTAACACCCCCCTAGCCTTACCTACTGCTTTAGAGGTCTGCTTGGATGATTTTAGGGTCATCAGTGATGATGATGCCCAAGTCTCTTTCTTCCTTTGTGACTGCTAGCAACTCCCCTCCCAGCCTATAAGTGGCTTCAGGGTTTCTCTTCCCTATGTGCATGATTTTGCACTTCTTTGCATTAAATCACAGTTGCCACTCTTCTGACCATTCTGCTAGTTTATCCAGATCTCTTCTCATTCTGCCCACCCCATCTGGATCATCTACTCTGTTGCAGATCTTGGTGTCATCTGCAAACAGACAAGCCTTACCCTCTAGTCCATCTGAGGTCACTAATGAAGATGTTGAATAGGACTGGCCCCAGGACTGATCCTGAGTACCCTTGTGTGACTCATCTCTTCTGACTGTATACCATTTACCACCACTCTCTGTTTTCTGCCTGGCCAACCAGTTTGCCACCCATGCTGACCAACTCTGACCCACCCCGAGCCTTACCTAGCTTATTTATCAATCTTCTATGTGGAACAGTGTCAAAAGCTTTGCTGAAGTCAAGGTAGGCAACATCAACTGCTCCCCTTGGTCCACCACTCTGGTTACCCAGTCAAAGAAATCTATGAGATTATTTGACAGGACCTTCCTTTGTAAACCCATGCTGTCTTGGATCCTGTGCCCCTATGGATTCCAGGTGTTGCACTATCCTTTCCTTAAGGGTGCCTCCATAATCTTGCCCACTACTGAGGTAAGACTGACGGTCTGTAGGTTCCCCACCTCCTCCCTGCTACCACTCTTGTGGAGTGGGATCACATGAGCCCTTCTCCAGTCTTCTGGGACCTCTCCTGTGCTCAGAGACTCACTAAACAATTCTGTTAATGGCTCTGCTAGTTCCTCCTTTAGCTCCTTAAGTACCCTGGGATGTATGCCATCAGGTCCCATTGCCTTATCCACCTTGAGCTTAGCAAGCTCTTGTAGGACCCTTTCTTTGTGAAGGGAGTAGTGCTCACCTCCCTCCCCTGTGTCCATGATGCTGAGCTGTGGGCCTGCCCTACCTTCTCTTCAGTAAATACTGAGCAAAAGTATCTATTTAGGATAGATGCCTTTACAGGGTCCTCCTCCTCACATGCTCCCTTTTCTCCATTAAGCAGCAATACCCCTCTGGACTTTCTCCTTTCACTAATGTATCTATAGAAAGTCTTGTCACCTTCTTTTACTGTTAGGTGCTAGTGTTTCCTCAGTTTGGGACTTTGCCTGCCTTACTGCCTTACCTGCTTCCCTTAGGGCAGTTTGATATCCTCCCTATCTTCATCCCGCTATGTTCCTTATATTTTCTGAAGGCCAGCCTTTGGCTCTGACCTTTTCTGCTACTGTATTTGAGAACCAAAGTGGTTTCCTTCTTCTTTTGCACTTTCTTTTCTGTCTAACACAATGGGATGTTGCTTCAAGTATTGTATCCTTAATGCTTGCCCACTTTGCCTGTACCTCCTCACCTGTGTTTCTTTTTGCCAGGGCTAGCTTAACTCTGTTGGCCATCTTATCAAAGTCAGCTCCTCTGAAGTCCCATATTTTTGCCTTGGAATGGGATGATTTAGATGTAGTAGCCAAATTGAACCATACCATGTGATGATCACTGGCCCCCAGGTGACCTTCTACCTGGAGATCTGTGATCCCTTCTTTGTTAGTCAGTACTAGATCTAGGATAGCCCTGTCTCTTGTGGGTTGCTGTACCAGTTGTTTGAGGCCCTCCCCCTGCAGGGAATCCACTATGAGTCTAGTTCTGGCAGATGTTCCTGCTGGTATTGCCCAATCTGTTTCTGGCATGTTGAAGTCTCCCATTATTAGAACCTCCCCTTTAGCTGTCATGTTTTGTATATCTTCTAACAGTAATGTGTCTATGTCCTCCCCCTGGTCTGGGGGCCTGTAGACAACCCCAGTTCTTATGGCTGTCCCATTTCCTGTTTCCAGGGTGACCCACAGTTCTTCTGGCTCCTTATGTGTATTCTGAATTTCTGTAGCTTTGATATTTTCATTAACATACAGAGCCCTCCTCCCCCCTTTTACACCTCGGTCTCTTCTGACAATACATAGCCAGGTACTGAAGTCTCCCAAGTGTAGTTACTGGTAAACCACGTCTCACTAATTGCTACTATGTCCAGCTTAGCCTCTGACATTATTGCCTGCAGGTCTGGGATCTTATTTCCCAGGCTGTGAGCATTGTGTACATGATTTTCCATTGGCCAGATTTTGGTGTGTTAGTTGTTGGATGAAGTTTGGCATTACCCTGTGCATTGTATGGGAGACAAACCTTTTTCTTACCTGGTGATGCAAATGAGCAGCAAACACGCTGAATTCCTGTTTGACCACTAGCTGAGGGGAGGTGTTCTTCCCATTCGACGTATGGAATGCTGCCACCCTCTCCCATTTACTAGTTTAAATATTCTGCAAAGGCGTCAAACTTCTGCCCCAATGCACTGACTCCTCTTAGTCAGATGCAGTCCATCAAATTTAAAGAACTTTCGCTCCCAGAACTGTTGCCAGTTCCTACAAATCTGTGTCCTTTTTCCTGGCACCAGTCCTTGAGCCACGTGTTTAGCTCCCTATCTCCCCTTCTCTGACCTTCCGTCCATCTGCTCCCTTCTCCCAGACTGGCAGGATCTCAGAGAAGGATGCCGGACGAAATAGATGATAGTTTGTCACCCAGCCTAGTCAGGTGTTCCTTGGTCTCCACAACTGACCGGCTGGCGAGATCGATAGTCCCTATGTGTACTAGGACATCAATGTTTTCTCCTGCTTTGTGAACAATTTTAGCAATGCGGTCAGTGTCTCTCCATGCTGATGTACCTGGGAGACATCTGACCATCACACCTATCTGGAGATGGGTATCAACTCCCGAATCATGGAGTCTCCTATGATCAGAAGTTTTTAGTTTCCTTTGTGCTTGTTTAGTTTTGGTTCCTGATTTGGGTGAGTATTGTTGTGCTAGCTCCTGTGCCGGTGTCCTGCTCTGCAGTGTCTTCTGCCTCTTTATTTGATTTCAGAGATAGAGGCAGATACCTGTTTATAGTGTTTATATGGTTTTGGATGTAATGTGTTGGAGAGCAGAGAGTGATGGGGCACCTGATTTGCTCCTCCTAACCACCTGCCAACCTCCTGGACCAACTACCCTCTGCGGTCGAGGTTTTTCTGTTGGATGCTGGGGAAATGGCGGGTGGTTCTTATAATGTATTTCCTCTTCAATATGAAATTTGAGGCGTGCAATCTCTGCCCATGCTGCCCGGAGCTGAGACCTAAGATCTCCAAAGGCCCAGCATGTAGGACAGTGTCCAAAATCCTGTAAGACTGTCCTTCTGAAAATTGTTCCACAGTACCTGCAGTTAATCGTTACTGCCTAAAAAGAGCCCTCATATTTTAATAGGTCCAGTAGCCACAGGTATCCCAGCAAACAGGCCAGATTGTACTGGTGCCGTTTCCAGTGGTAAATATAGAACTGAGCTTTTATTATAATTTAGTTTTGACCCAGACAGGTTTTCAAAATCAGTAATGATTGCTGTCAGGTCAGAGTCTCTGAGAGAAGGGGTAGTGTAGATACATAAATCATTTGTATAAGTTGTAATAGCTGGAAGTAACACCCCTCTAGATAAAAGTATACGAGGAATTCTGGGGTATTGTAAAATGTTCCACAACAAGGGGTCTATTTGAAATGCATAAAGTATGGGACTTAGGGGGCAGCCTTGGTGTACCCCTCTTTGCCCTAAAAAGGGAGGCACAGGGGAGCCATTTATATGAGGAGCAATCCAGGCAGTATGGTATAACAGTTTAACCTAAAGAATAAATGTTTGTGTAATGTGCTAATGTCGCAAGGCCCTGAAATAAATAATTATGGTTGACCCAATCAAATGCTTTCCCCTGATCTAAAGAAATTAGCAAGGAAGGATTAGCTGTTGAGGAAGAATATGCAATATCTCTTAATAATGATAGGTTTTGTTTTATTGATCTAAGTGGAACAGCACATGTTTGTGACTCAGTGAGGAGAAGGGGAGCCACTGAAAGTAGCCTACTCAATAAAATAGATGCTAAGATTTTATAATCAACATTGAGCAAGATAAGTGGTCTCCAGTTTCTTATATCTGATATATCCCCTTTTTTAAATAAAATCATGATAGCATTAAACAATTTTGTTTTGGAATTGAATGTGAAAATAATAAATTATTAAATACTATTGTCAAAATAGGGGAAAACATTTCAATATAGTGCTGGTAAAACTCAGTTGTGAGGGTATCCTACCCTGGAGAAGTAAGTTTCTTTTGATGGGAAATAGCCTGTCTAGTATCTGATACAGAGATTGCAGCAGTAAGAGAAGACACTTGCTCCTGAGGGATATTTGGTATGATGATATCAGTAAGAAAATCAGAAGGCCCCTTAATGAGTGATGCTTTCCCAAACATATGCTCTAAATATATCTGAGCCACTTTTTTTATATGTGGTAACGCAGTACAATGAATATTTGTGTCTGGGTCCAATAAGCTTTCTATATGGATGGCTGCTACTCTGTCTGAGCATCCCTTAAATAAATCCAAAGAGGGTTTAGAGTTCTGAGTGCCACTATGTGCTTCCATTTTTAGAGACATGACCCTGTTGTATTGATAGAATTCCATTTGACTTTTGACATTTCTAATGGCCTGAGCATTGTTTATCTGATTTTCATATGAAGATGAGATTAAGTCTTGCAATTTTTGCCTTAATTTGGAATATGTAAGGTATGCCGATCAAGTTTTAGACCTAGCTTTACTTTGAAAAAATTTCTTTAGATCCAGTTTTGTATCCTCCCACCAGTTTAAGGGAGAGGGATAGGTGTCAAGAACTGTGCACTGGGCCCTTAGGAGTTCTAGACATGCTGCAGCTATGGCAGGGTCAGTTAATAAAATGTTATTTAATTTCCATCTAGTGGTGGGGGTGTAAGGCAGAGGTCCCCCTGCAGGAAAGCAATTTAAGGAGACTGCCATATGATCAGAGGTCTCACAAGGGATAACTGCCCCATGAGACACAGTAACATTGTCAGATAAAAAAAGGAAATCAATTTGTGTCGCATGTGTGCCCCTATAATAAGTTTTTTGTCCCTTTGGGTGTATTACACAAAATCCATCTTTCATTTTAGCAGTAGCTAAAATTTCATTGAGTGCAGCAGAGTCCCCAATCAGTTTGTTTTTTTGTTGTACCCCTTTATCAGTCAGGGTTAACCCACAGTTAAAGTCTCCTCCCAAAATCACCTGCCTGGGAGCATGTAAATAAGGCTGAATTAAATAAAAAAGATCTGATCGGGCAGCAATGATTTGAGGGGCATACACATTAATAATTCTTAGTTTTAATTGCCTGAAAAGACAATCGAATAATAAAGCTCGCCCAGGGAGAATGTCAAGGACTTTTGTTATGGAAATTATATCCAAGAAACGATTGCCTAAAATGAAGGGCCTCTTGACCATTTCATTTTTGCTTGATTGATTTCATGTCTTGTTTTCATTCTGGTATCCTGTAGTAAATAGATATCATGAAGCAGATCAGATAAAAATTGCATGGTGGTAAGTTGTTTTTGGAAGTACTTCATACTGCATACATTTAAAGTGAGGCACCTTATTTTAGTAGCAGTATGCATAAAGGTTTAGGCAGAAAATAGAGAAGGAATAAATCACCTTTTGGAAGGCGTGACTTCTCAGCATTGAGAGTTTTGCCCTGCCCTTCTAAGGGAACCTCCATTTTAGAACAAGAGTCCTCCTCTTCTTCTTCTTCAGTATCCCCCCATTGTTTGTGTTTTTTTTGCTAAAGCCTGAAATTTATTCCTGGTTAGGATTGTCTTTCTAGGAGTATGAGCATCAGACTTCCTCTTCCCTTTTCCTCTCCTAGAGCTCTTCACAGGAGTAAATCCCTGAGCTGGGGGGGTGCATATGGCCATGGTCTGAAGCTGTGCCTAAGGCATCTTCTGCTCTGGGGGTTACTTCATTGCAAGCAAGGAGATCGTCCTGTGCTGTGTCCATAGATGCTAAAGGAGAGGCAGGGAGAGGGGTAGTACCGCAGGTTCAGATCCTGAGGTGCTAGGTATCTTTGGTTCTTGTGGGACTGGAGGGGTTACTGTTAGAGAGGCTATCTCTTCCCTACGCTTTGGGGCCTGTGACTGAGAGTCCATGATAAGAGCAACCTGATCTTGTGGGGGCCAATCTAATCTATTGTGGTCTTCCCATGGGCATTGCTGATAAGTATGGCCCTCTTCATCTCAAAGATTACAAAGTAGGGGGTTAGGGTAACCAAGACTAATGTGCCAATAAGCCAAACATAAAGTACAGTGAGGTTTATCACAAGAATAACTAAGGTGAGTCCCTGACCCACACATATGGAAAGTTTGGGGCTGACCTGGGTAGAAACAGATGCCCTTATCCCTCCCAAAAAAAAACCTGCTGGATTGATGTACAATGCCTTTTTCATTCTGATGCAGTTGGACTGTAATTTTCCATCCTCCAGTCCATACAAAGTCATCATCCAAAATTGGTTGGGGGGTATCTAAAATGTCACACCTCTGACATAACCAGTATTGTATGTCAGCAATGTTAACCCCTTCACTTCTGAACAATAGTGTAATAAATGTTTCTGCAGGCTTAGTGAGAGGAATAAGAAGAAAGAAGGCCCACAAAGGAGAGTTTTTCAGTATATCATACTTCGCCCAAAATGCCTCCAATGTTGTCACAGTTTTAAAACTAACATCATAAGTGAGTTCCCCATGAACATGAATGAATGCAAAAAGCTCAGATGGACTAATGCCTAACATGTCTTTCAACATATTATGGAGAACTGTTTTCCTGGTTGGAGCAGTGGACACATCTTCTAAATATTTCAGCCTTACAGCATTGCGTCACTGAGCTGGCTGTTCCACAGGTGTAAATAAGTCACTCAATTTGAAAGGCTTATCTCTGTTCCCCATATCTGTTTGTGGGAATGAGTCTCTCAGTGAAGTAGCAGGAGGTAATTCATCCTCACAGGAGGAAGAAGAGTCCAGTTGTGTACTGTTGTGGCCCATACAGTGAGAATCCTGTTGTGGTTGGATGTTGCCTTTGTTTGCTGTGTGTGAGTCAGAAATAATCCCAGGAGCTGCAGAGGGTTGCTGCAAGAAAACCACCATCGGTTGAGGGATTTGCACAAATGTTTGTGCCACAGAGGTCATCTCTCTGGCACTGACAGGTCCTGGTGAAGACCAGGAATCTTTCTCAATAGGTCTCTGCCAGCCAGCTGCTTTTAGTGCTGCTGCTGCAGGGGACCAAATGGTGGAAAAGTCATGCTGGTCTCTGTTCATCTGCCTAATGTGCAATGAGGCAGGTTGCTGAGAGCTCTCAGAAGAAAAGCTTGCATTAATAGTATGAGGAGAGGATACAGTATCAGCAGTGTGTCCCACAGCAGTAGGATAAGTGGCATCTGGTATATCAATATTTAAAGCATTATCCTCTTTCATCAATTGTTTCATAAAATCCATGTGCATATTAAGGACTTGTCTCAAACTCTGTTGTGATAGTTCAGGTGAAGACACAGGTATAGGATTAAATACAGTACCTAGTAAATGTCTTCTATCCTGAGTAAAAGGAGCCACAGGATGGTTAAAGTTGTCTTCTGCAACAAAAGTAGTATTTCCAACTTTAGATTCCTTTCCATCAGGTCCCACTGAGATCAGCTGGCTAATATCAGCCCTACTGGGTCCTTCATCCACATCCACATCGGCACTTCCTCCTCCTCCTCCTCCTCCTGCATCTGGTTCCAAAATGGGTCCCTCCATCCTGTCCACAAGAAGTGGCAGCACTCCTGCAGGCAGAGTAGGGAAATTTTGTTGGGTTAAGGGAAAATATAATTCAAATAAATATTTCAAATCATTACAAAATCCTTTAATTTGTCTGTCCATGCACCTCGGGGTCCAAGCCTTTCCTATTTATATACTTGTTTCTTCATGTACTGCTTTCAAAATAGATTCATATGGCTGCCATAATTTCTGACACTGAAGCTTTGAAAATGTCTTCCCATCCAAGTCATATACATGCTGAAGTGAAATACATATATTTTTAAACATTACTGCCTGAGGTATGTGACACTGTTGTAGTACCCATTTGTACCTGGATTGCCATAGGAAATGTTTCAGGATTGCAAATAGTACCTGTAATCTTCCACAACAAAACTGGTCCCATCGAGATGTACGTTCTACATAATTCAACTCAGTATAAGATATAGTTCGAAATAAGGATATACTCCGTTTGTCTGCCAAGTAATCCCCAAATTGTTTTGCATATTCACAGTCTAAGAACAAATGTTCCTGTGTTTCAAGAATTTTCTGGCAACTGGGCCTTAAACAATGTCTTTCTTGCAATGATTTATGTTTATTATTGTTCTTCACATTAAGTTTTCCATGGGTGGTTAACCATACTAAATCACTTGCAAAAGCAGGAATCCATTTATTCATTAATTGGCCCAAGGCCTTCTTATTTTGATCTGGCCTACAGTATGGTAGTATTATGTGTATTTTACTTTGTGCTTGGATCACAGCTTCATACAGTTTATCTTCATTCACACATCCATCTGTGTTATACAGTATCTTCTATCTAATAACCTGTTGCACTACAAATTTCACAGAGCTTGGTATTACTTGCGTTTGACCCAACAATCTACTTTTCCCTTGTTCCCAGGCTCTTAAACAAGGCTTTGTCCATTCCACCAGGATTTCCTTCTATTCTTTGTCTGCTTTTGTCACTGGGATAATGATGTTATAATAAAGGAAAATACTATAATAAAAAGCAAATACACCCAAGAATATTCTTTAAACTGTATAGTGACATCACTTTCTTTGGCAGAGTCATTTAATAGTATTACCACATCATCTGCATATGCCAGAACTTTCGCTGGTGGGATTTTGGTGTCAGCTGAATTCCCACAATCTTATCATGCATTTCCAAGGATTGTAAAAATGGTCTATACCATACATATATATATATATATGTGTGTGTGTGTGTGTGTGTGTGTGTGTGTGTGTGTGTGTTATATATATATATATATGTGTGTGTGTGTGTGTGTGTGTGTATATATGTGTGTGTGTGTGTGTGTGTATATATATATATATATATATATTATATATATATATGTCGTGTGTGTATATGTGTGTGTATATATATATATATATATATATATATATATATATATATATAGCTGGGGCTCATTGAGCATTCTTGTCTAACCCCCTTCATACAGCTCTGGTTTCCCCTTTCCAGCCGTTTACTCTGGGTGTAATTGTTGCTTTTCCATAAAGATTTCTAAGCCATGTTACAAACTGATTTGGGATTCCAAATTTTCTGAATACAGTAAATAAAAAGTCTTGAGATAGAGAGTCAAAAGCTTTTAGCTGATCATTACTAAGTATTATTCCAGTGTCAGTTCCTTCTTGTCCCCTCTGAAATAGCTATCTAAGAAAAATGAGATTTTCATGAATCCCTCTCTGTGGTATCATACAAGGTTGTGCTTTACTAATCAACATACCTGAAACCTTTGCTAAACGAGATGATAATATTTTACCTAAGATTTTGTAATCTGTATTTAATATACAAATAGGTATCCAATTATTCAATTTAGTTTTGTCTCCTTTTTTATACATAAATATTAGCTCTCCTACCATAGTGTTAGAGATTTCCTGCCTAGCCAAAATCTCTTTAAAAACCTTTGTCAGTTCTGGAACTATTTGAGAAATAAATAATTTGTAGAATTCTGATGGAAAACCATCAGGCCCTGGAACTGTGTTATTACTTAATTTCCTAACAGTTATTTCTACTTCTTCCTCAGTTATAACTGCTACTAAACCTTGTGACTGAAGTATGGTCAGAGGCTTCAGATCTAATTTCTGTATATACCCTATATGTTGGTTAATTTCTGGTGGGATGGTAAAGGTCTGCCTCACATAAACATCTATTATACCCATAATCTCTTGTTCCTTTGTTCATAACTGCCCCTTTTTATTCTCTAATGACCAAATAGCTGTGTTTTCCACCCTCCAATGGAAATCTTTATAAGGATCAACGGTTTGTTTTTTTACTGGCTGTGCTGAACCTTTGTTCCTGTTGAACAGATTTAGCTCTGTTATACTGATATTTATACATTTCTTTATCTGTGTAATTTGTTTACTATACTCTTGCTTCAATGTTTCTGTAAGGGAAATTAATCTATGGAGTTGTTTCCATAAATTTAGATACTGAAAATAAAAATCTCTTGCCAGTTTCCCTGAGGATCTCTGATAGAACTTCTTAAAGTCACTTTTTGTTTCCTCCCACCATACAACTAAAGAGTCATATAAACACTACTGAATTACTGGCTTCCCAAAGTCATAAAGCAGATTTTCTTAGTTGATAATTTTCCATATGAGAAACATTTAGCTTCCAGAGTTGCTTTACTCCACCAGCTGCACCATCCTCCACTATAACTAAAATGACTGCCAAATGATCCGAAAAGGCTAAATCCCTAGCCTCAATACTATGAATCTCTGATAATTTAGATATAAAAAAGAAATCGATTCTGGTCTGACTAGGCCCCCTGAAATACGTATAACCACCAGTAGGGTATACTGATCGATATGCATCCTTTAAGGATGCCATGTTTATAATAGTATTCAGTGCATTTGAATCATAATACATTTTGTTTGTTTTTAAACCTCTGTCCGTTTGACTCAGACCACAATTAAAATTAACCCCCAAACCACTTGTTTTAAGGTACACAAAAAGGGTTTGATTTTTTTAAATAACTCTAGCCAGAGAGCCTTTTTCTGGGGGGTGTAGGAGTTAATAATCCTCAAATTCTTTCCATTATGCACTATGTCTGATATTAATGATCTGCCTGGTTCTAAGTCCACCAGATGAGAAACTTTCAGGAAAGGGTTAGAAAAAGAATTCCCACCCCATCACACAAGTCCTGACCTTGGGACCAAAAAGTAACCCCTAGGCCCCATAACTTATCTGATTGTGCCATCTCTTGAAATTATTTTATCCTAGTGTCTTGGATAAGTGCAATATCTGCTTTCATTTTCTGAAGTTCTGTTAAGATCATCAGTCTCCTGTTACTGTTTTTTATACTGTTAACATTAATGGAGATAAATGTAAGCATTGGAAAGAGGAGAAACCATAAGAGCACCATTAATCATCCTATCACTGGGATCTAGTGGCCCATTTTTTCCTTCACCTGATTGCCCTCTTCTAGGCCTGAGAATGTCTCTTTTGCTGAGGCTATAGAGGAAGAATCCGATTCTGAGTCTACTTCATCTGAAATATCCTCTGGCTCTTCCACCAACAAAGGACCATATTGATTTTCTGTTACACAGGATTTCCACTTAGTCAGTTTCCCTTTTGGCCCAGCCACATTACCAGTTTTGCCTCTTAGTCTTTTTTTAGAAGACACTCTTTTATAATTCTGGTCATTACCCTGTTTTGGGGGGGGGGCATAACAGGTTGTATAGGAGAATTCTCTTCCCCGACCTTTCCATCACAAGAGGCTGTGGTTTGAATCATAGTCTCCTCCCTTAGTACTATCACCTCCATGTTCTGCCCTACCCCTTGGTCTATTCCCATTACTTGGTCTCTATCTTCTAAGCCTGGAGAGATTTCTCCTAAGTTAACAGAAAGAGGAGGCAGGCCAACGTTCTCTTTTTTGCCTTCCTTTTGGGTTGTGAGAGATTCACCAGATCCTTCTTCCAAGGGAGCCGAGTCGTCACACTCTGCCCTTTTCACCTTTTCTCTCTATTTCTGTTGGTGAAATTCCTTCAACCTCTTCTCAGATGCCTGCACACACCCTTTTTTGGGGCTTGAGTCACTAAGGAGTTATGTGACATTCCTTCTTCTGCATTATGTGAAGCCCTAGGTCATTTTACATACGAGTAACCTTTTTCTTCACAAAGGTTACATCGAAATTGATTACTACAGGTTGCTGAAAAATTACCTGTCTCCAAGCAATGAGTGCACTTTAAGGTACCACAAACATTGCTTAAATGTAACCGAGAGCTGCATTTGTGACATGAATTTGGCTGACCTGGGTAGAACAGTGATCACCTGTCCTGACCCAGGAAAAAACATCCAGGTAGATGTACTATGCCATTGTTCATCAGAAATAGTTTACACTTCACTCTCCACCCTCCCATCCAAAACTGTTCTGAGTACATCATTGGGGAGGAGTGCTCCAGTACCTCACACCTCTTTTTCAGCCAGAATAATATATCTGCTATGTCGACACCTTCATTTTTAAAACTGATCGTTATTGTTCTCACTGCTGGTTTTGTTATGGGGATGGCTAGAAAAGGAGTCCATAAAGGGGTGTCTTTTAGGGTGCTGTATTTTACCCAGAATCTGTCCAAGGCCTCCACTGTTTTGAAGCTTATATCATAGTTATGGTCGTCTGTATGGATTAGGGCAAAAACGTCCGAAGCATAACATTTTAAAGAATCTTTAAGCAGCTTGACCCACATATACTCTGTCCAGGGGTAATTCTAGGGCTCCTTTATACAAGCTGGTTCTCTTGCACTGGTTTGAAACAAGTCCACCATCCTTAATAATGGTTTAAAAAGACTGCTTCTAGGGGTCTTGCAAATTACTCACCCCCTACTCCCAGAGGTAAGAATTCTTCATGACCCATCTGCTTGAAGGGGGAGAGAGAGCGCCCCCTAGTTGCCACTACACCTGCCATCTTTGTTGAGGATTTTTCACCTAAATTCCCTCTGTTATTCATAGGAGTTGGTACAGTAACCTCAGGCTCCAAAGGGTAGGCAGCTTTCTTTCCTCCGCTAGATGCTGCACACTGCCGGCCATGGGCTACCCTCCTCACTGCTAATGTTTGTTATTTCCATAAGGTCTTCGTTGAAATTCACCTCCTTCATATCTATATTGGCATGCTGTTCCATAATCAAATCATTATGCATAACGCTCTTTGAAGGAGATTTCACAATTTTACTTGTACTACTTATTTCTTTATCAGAGAAAAACTGTACCTTTTGGGTCTGTCGGGTCTGGTTTCCAATTCCCACTTCCTTCGGGAACCCACCCTGCATTTCGCAATGCCTTTGAAGCTGTTCATTCTGCCTCTGAGCGTAATCCTTGCATCTTTATGCCCTTAGCGCAGTTTGCAGATCAAAGTGTTTTTTTCCCCTGGTTTTGACTGCTTCATCAATCAATCAGTCAAAATCTTTATTTAGCCAGGCGAACATCATTGAGCAAGCTCCTTTTCAGGATGGACCTGGACATAGAACAATAAGACAGTAAAGAACATCATGATTACAGCAGTACCAGTCAACAAGAGTTGAACTGGGGTCAGGACAATTAACAACATAATGACACTCAAGAAAGAATGAATCTGAGAACATAGCAATAGCACCACCACATAACAGCTGCATATATATTTACATATAGACCCTGACACTGAGCAGGGGTAATCATGGAAGAATACATGCTATTTGGGGATGAGTTATCCTAAAGGATGGCAACACTCACATGCCAACACTAATATAATAAGCTAGGGCAGGGTACTGAGAAGGGCAGGAAGGGTAAGGGGAGGAAGGAAAGTAAGCATTCAGTAATTATCCTTGGAAGGTATGAGTTGAAGAAAAAAGGACAGAGAGGGCAGAATGGTGAGGGGATAATAATGGCACAGTTATGATACATGGTATAAGGGAGGACATCAACAACTGGAGAAATGGCAGCTATCAATGGAAGCAGTTACAGGCTTCCTTGAAGGAGAAATTGTAACTTGATTTGAATGCTGCTAGACTGATTGGGTGGAACAGTTTCAGAGTTTCTTGTAACTTATTCCACAGCAGTGGTAGCATACAGCTTATGGCAGACCAGCCAAACTGTGATCTGACCTTGGACACAGCCAGAGAAATATACTGAGCACTTCTCAGCCCATACTTAGATATGGCTCTCAATGGTAGACAGTCTGAGATATAAGAGGGTAACCTCTTGGTTTTCCATATGGAGGGTTATTTCCTTGTGAGAGCGATAGGTTGAAAAGGTGCGTGATTGGCACCACTAGGACATAAGTATTAATCTTCAGGAAGAAAGGGTCCATAAGGTCAGCCCTGGTGCTTTTCCTGTCATCTAGCTGTAATAATAATTCTTCCACCTCTTTCAAGGTTACAGGTTATAGGTCCACACGGCAGTATTTCTCTGTCTTCTAAAACTTAGGGAAGGCCAGCCACCAGCTGTATATAGAGTGCAGTGGTGTGTTGAGTAAGGGAGATCATTGATAAACCTCAAGGCTCGGTGATAGTGTGTCCAGTTTAGTTAGCATGGTAGTAGGACCTTGACTGTATAGAAAGTATGTGTAGTCAATCAGGGAGAGGAACGTGGTTTTCACCAATCTCTTCTTTGCATTCTTGGTGAGAAAGTGCTTAATCCTGTAAAAGAGACCAAGTCTCTTTCTGAGTTTTTTTAACAGCTCCTCAATGTGATCAGTGAATGAAAGTTTGTGGTCGATCCAGACCCCTAGATATTTAAATTTGTCTATGAATTCCAAATGTTCACCAAGTGGGGTGGTAATCTGAGGAAGCATTCCATTAGAAGATTAATTTGTTGCATGAGAACGGGGTGAAAAAAGCATTGCCTTAGTCTGTTTTGCTTTTAAAAATAATTTCTGATTTAGGAGCCATAACTGCAATTCATTGAATTCCTGCTGTAGATCACTACAGGCTGATCCAAGAGTAGGTCTGCTGACATAAAGCACAGTATGATCAGCAAAGAAGAGAAATGTTAGCATCTTTAATAATAGCATCAATTCTATTGATGTAAATTGTGAAAAGCAGGGGGCCCAGTATAGACCCCTTGGTACACCTTTCAGAAGTGGTTTTAGCAGAGATGGTTCCCCTTCCACTTTTACCTGTTGGAATTGGCCAGTGAGGTAGTTAGAGAACCATTTCAATGCCAGGGGGTCCAGTCCAATATTCTGAAGAGAAGACAGGAGCAAGCTATGGTCGACTGTGTCAAAGGCCTTACTTAGGTCTAGGAAAACCACACAAATGAATTTCTTTTCATCCAGCTCACACTGCAAGTCATCCATCACCTTTGCCAATGCTGAGATGGTGCTGTGCCATGGTCTGAAGTCTGATTGTAGGGGAATTCAACAGGTTAAATGATTCTAGGTAGTTCCTAAGCTGCAAATTCACTAGTTTCTCCAGCAATTTAGACAGGATGGGAAGCAGGGAAATAGGTCTGTAATTATTTAGGTCACTGGGATCTCTGGATTTGAATAGAGGGACCACATGGGCCATTTTCCATATGGGAGGGTTATTTCCTTGTGAGAGCGATAGGTTGAAAAGGATGCGTGATTGGCACCGCTAGGACATGAGTATTAATCTTCAGGAAGAAAGGGTCCATAAGGTCAACCCTGATGCTTTTTCTGTCATCTAGCTGTAATAATAATTCTTCCACCTCTTTCAAGGTTACAGGCTGTAGAGAAAAGGTTGCACCATTGTTGTAAACTTCGGGACCCTGCAAACCCAACTGCGCACGGAGGTTGCTTGCAGGAGAGGACTCAAAAGCTTAACCTGTGGTGGCAAAATGATTATTGAGTGAATCGAGGATAGTATTCCTGTCAGAGACTGTAGCAGAACCAATTGTGATTTTTTTTTTTTTTTTTTTTGGCAATGAATTTACAGATGTGGAGCCTTCTAACTCCTTTAAGGTTTTCCAGAATTTGGAAGAACACTTCGTGGAGGATTCGAGTTCAGTATGATAGAAGTGCACCTTGGCTTCTCTAATCATCTTAGTGCACAAATTCCTAGCTGTCCTAAAAAGAGCCCAATCCTTCGGAAGTTTGGTTTAACGTGCAAGTTTCCATAGCCGATCTCTGTTAAGCAATAGGGCCTTCAGGTTGGCAGTAGACCATTGGCAGGACTTGGCCTTTGCCCTGACTTTAGTAACTGGTGCATGCTTGTCCAGAACCCCTGTAATGATATTTTGGAAAATGATATGTGCTGTGCATACTGATTTTGCAAGGTAAAAGTCTTGCCACAGCAGGTAGACTCACAAATCCAAGGTGAAAGCATGAACATCGAAGTTTCTTCTGCTTCTCTTCAGGGTGGGTTCAACGACAGATGCCAGTTTAGGTGTAGCCCTTACACAGGCAATTAAACAATGGTCACTGATATCAGAGAACAGGACCCCAGCATGGGAGAATAGGTGTGGTTTATTTACTATAATGAGATCCGGCAGTGTACTGTTAATAGGGTTCTTTTTATTGGGGTGGGTAGCTTCAGAAGTGAAAAGGGACAGGCCTAGGGAGTCACAGATAGATTTAAGGGGAGTGGAGACATTGGATAGCCAATCAAGGTTGAAGTCACCCAGGATAATGAACTCATCGCCTCCGTAGCACTTGGTAGATTGCTACCTGCAATTTCCACACATTGGGGTCCTGAAGCACTGTGCTCAGATTTTTGCTCCATCTTGTGTTGCCTAGCAGCCACATCAGTACAGCCATCCAGCTCCTTACATTGAGCTTGCGCTGACACATTCTGCTGCCTAGGCTCCTCCACTGCATCCTTTCCATGCAAGGTAGTGCTTTCTGACATCTCAGCCACTGGCTTTCGCAAGGCTTTTTCATTCAGACCTTCAGTGTTTAAATGTCGGCCTTCTTCACGACCAGCCACATCCGTATTTGCAGACAGCAAATCCACATCCAGTGGCAAAAACTCCCGCACTTCTCCCATATCTACTAAATTTCCTCCAACGCCTGAAAAAATCGGGGGAAAAAAAGTCATTCCATCTTCACCTTCAGTCTCTAGTTGAGGTGAGGTCGGGGAGGAGACCTGTTCTCCAACCTCCAGCACATCCTTTTCCAGCAGTTCACCTGGACTGTCCATCGTGCTCAGACGACAGTGCCCACTACCAACAGAGTAGTGGAATTTCCCCGGTGTCCTGGCCAAATTTCCCCAGTTCACTGGAAATGGCACAAACAGCTTAAACTGGTTCAATCTCACTTGGCATTCATCTGTGTGGGACTGTGAAGGGGGCAGGGCAGCTGCAAAGTGGGATGCTAGCTGCACACTCGAACAGACTTGATAGAGTGTGTGGCATCTATCTGATGTCAAGTAGTAAGTAACTAAGTAAGTGAAAACAAAAGAAACCAAACCTCTGACTCCCTCTTCCTCCTCAGTAAATCTTAAATCTCATAAGTAGATAAAACACTCCCCCTTTAATTCCTCATGTCATTTACATAATCCATTTCCATGGTGTATACATTTACCAGCCATATTCCATTTTTTTTTTCTTTTTTCAGCATTTCAGTATTCCTTTTAAGTCCTTACCACAATAGATCTACCTTAGACCTAGAAAACTGTTGTTCATCTTTATCATATACTGTGACTTTCTACATGCTGACTCACAAAGATTTCCTACAACTCTATATGACATTTGTTGCTGTTGTAGCAGCACATATTTACTTCTGACTCACCACAGATAGAATTTTAAACAAGCAAACAGCACACCCAAAGTGTTTGCATTATATAGAGAATAATGGATAGGCAAGTGTGTGATATGACAATTTTTTTCACAGTGGAAGTGTCTGATGACCCATAAATCTTGAGTCATAGGCACTCACTTGACTATTATTTTTTATAATTACTGGTGCTTTTTAGTGTAGCACCGCATGAGTGAGCAGTCAGTCAGCCAAGGTCAGTTCCTGATGTGACTGACTGACTTTCGAACCACGGACCTAAGTGTGAGTACTGCTTTTTAGTTCTGAAGGCAAGATAAGCTGCATAAATAGATTTCAAAAGTAATATGTTACTTACTTGTGTGGACACTAGTAAGCAAACGGTCAGTGCGGGTGCTTCGGTACTGGCAAAATGGAGCTGCCATGTTGTCAGTGTTGTGCGTGCACCCCACAGACAAACTATGGGCCAATAAGGTGGCGTGCTAGGTTTGAGTGACACAAAATGTCAGAGAAGTGAAGGATTTTTAAAGCAAAATGTCATAACAACTCATTTTTGGGTTATTACAGTGCTTTGGAGAACCTGAAAACAGGTTGATAAAGGGGGTCACCAGTAATTATACATAGGATAAAGTATGGGTTGGTGTATGTAATGAGAAGTTTACACACACTGAAGGGGTTAGATGCGACATAAACTCCAAGAGCACAGCTCGAGAGATTTATAAATAGCATCTAACTCTGATGGCGTATGTAAACTTCGAGTTTACACACACCGACCCATATTTCATTTTATATAATTGTGGGTTACCATTTTTTGCTTCAGCAGTTATATAAAATGGAAGTAAAGATGGTATGGTGCAGTCACCAGTTGCGGTCATGTTTCAGTCTGCTGTCTGACTTCCTTTTTTTTTATATGTTTTATTTTTTTCAAAGTTGGCAGCTCAGTTTTTTTTTTTGTCTTTTTAATCAGGACATCTGTGCTTTTTTTTACTATAAATTACTTACAGCTGATTCCTAGTGGCAGTTTTGTGTCCTGGAGAAAGAGAAGGCAGCCATCAGCAGTGGTGTGAGAAGAGCTGCGGCTGGTGCATGTGTAGAGTGAGGTAAACTGTGTGCTTGTTTGACATAATAAACACTCCATTACTATGGCAGATTATGCCATGGTTTCCCCTATGGAAAAAAGGGAAAGCCATTAGTTATATGAAGCTAACCTACCCACATATTGTCCTAGAACTAATTGTTCATAGATCATCCTTTCAGTTGAAATTGGCACTGACCCGCTAGCCAAATGCTGGTAGAGTCTGCATTGGGATAGAAAGATTTTAATTTAACTAGCCTAGTGGGCTTGTACTGGAGAAGGCAACACTTCAGTATGTGCAGCAGCCTGGCCAGTGGAAATTTATGTGCGGCCATTAGATCTTCCCAGTTACTAGCTCTGCTGGCTAGTGGCTGCAAAACTTAATATTGACCCCAGAAGACACCACCTTATGGCTAGAAAAATGCCATAGATTCTTTGTGTAGGTACACTCTAGCCAAAAATGTGTCATGGTCTTCTCCGATGCTTGACATTCTAAATAGGGACAATTACGTTCTTCAGTGGCTTTATGTTTTTGGTTCCCTTTAACGTTTAATCTGCCATAGGTGTAGATCCATAAATTATGCCACATGTGCTTTGGATTTCTCTGGTTCATCAGCTGTTTTAAGGTCCATTTCTGCTTGCCAGGTGCGCAAAATGCAAAATCCAGTTCCACCCGACCTATTTTTTCTAAAATCACTTCATAGAGTTATTGTCTAGTATTTAACAACTGTGATTTGGATATTTTCCAGATTTGCATCTTTTTTAAAGTAGGTTTCATAAAGTCTGGAACCTGCAACCTTGGTATCATTTTGAGAGGGTTCTTCTGCATGTACCTAAATATCCTTTTGGTATATCTTTTGTTCATACCATGTCACTACGAGCGCCTTGTTGTAAAACCTTATAGATACATAGATACATAGATACATAGACAGTGTTGGCAGATAAGGGCCTATGGCCCACCTAGTCTGCCCATTTGAGCTTGTAAGTTCAGTTTGTTTTCCTAGAAGTCTATTTGCCCTTGCCCCTGACCTCTAGAATTCCTTTATGTCTATCCCATGCATTCTTAAATCCCGTGATTGTTTCAGCCCCCACCACTTCCTCTGGCAGGGTGTTCCACTTGTCCACCACCCGTTCTGTGAAGAAATTCTTTCTCATGTTTCCTCTGAATCGTCCTCCCTCCAACTTCATCCCATGCCCTCTAGTCCTGAAACATCTTTTCGCTTAAAATAGTGTTTTCCTGCACCCTGTTCCTCCCTGTAAGATACTTGTATGTCTCTATCATAAAAAACAAAGACAAGGCACTCGCATGCCAGCATGTGGTCTAAAAGCAAAACAAAATGGTTATATTAAATGCACGCTGAAAATAGAAAATAGAGTTAAAATCTACGTGTCTCATCATATCCCTCTCTCCTCCTCTCCTCCAGGAGTACATGTTCAGTTCCTTCAACCTGTCTTCATAGGACTTGTGATGCAACCCATGCACCATCTTTGTTGCCCTCCTCTGAACCTTCTCTACCCTGTCTATGTCCTTACGTAGGGTATGGTCTCCAGAACTGTACACTGTACTCCAGGTGGGCCTCACTAGTGTCTTGTATAGCGGAATTATGACCTCCTTTTCCTGCTGGTGATGCCCCTGCCTATACATCCCAGCATCCTATTTGCTTTACCTGATGCCTTGTCACTGCTTCCCTACCTTGGGGTCATCAGAGATGACAACCCAAGATCCCTTTCCTGCTTGGTTGCTATATCCTCACCCCCAACTGATATATTGTGCCAGGGTTTTGTCCCCATATGCATTATCTTGCACTTCTTGCATTGAATTTCAACTGCAAACCCTTGACCATTCTTCAAGTTTCTGCAGGTCCTTCTCATTCTGTCTACACCCTCTGGTGTGTCTACTCTGTTACAGAGCTTTGTGTCATCAGCGAACAGTGAAATTCTGCCTTCTATATCTTGTGCAATGTCACTGATGAAGATGTTGAATAGGACCGGTCCCAGCACTGATCCTGTGGTACCCACTGGTCACTCTTCTCTCTGTGGAGTGACAGCCATTTACCACCACCCTCTGTGTCCTGCCACCCAGCCAGTTACCTACCCACCACACTACTGTCCTGCCCACCCATATTCCCCAGTTTGTGTAATAGTCTTCTATGTGGCACAGTGTCAAAGGCCTTGCTGAGTCCAGATAGGCCATGTCCACTGCCCTCCCTGATCCACCTCCCTAGTCACCCAGTCAAAAACTCAATGAGGTTGGTCTGACATGACCTCCCTGGTGAAACCATGCTGCCTTGGGTCCTGTAGTCCATTGACAACCAGATGTTCCACCAATCTCTCCTTCAGTAGTGCTTCCATGATCTTTCCCACTACCGAGGTGAGGCTGACTGGTCTGTAGTTCCCTGCTTCCTCTTTGTTCCCCACTTTTGCATCAAGGGACTACATCTGCTGTCCTCCAGTCTTTGGGTACCTCCCTGTTTCCAGTGATTGGCTGAACAGGTTAGCCAGAGGTTCAGCCACCACCTCTCTTAGTTCTTTAAGGACCCTGGGTGCACCCCATCTGGCCCCATTGCTTTATCAGCTCTTATTACTTCCAGTTCCTTCAGGACCCTTTCTCGTGTAAAGGGACTTGTGTCCATTTCTGCACCATTCTCACCCTTGTACTCCCTTCGGACCCATTGCCCCTCTTCCTCAGTAAAGACTGAGCAGAAATACCTGTTCAATATGTCAGCTTTACTGTTGTCATCCTCCACGCTGGTCCCATCCTCCCCTTCAGTCTCACTATCCCTCCCTTTGTCCTTCTTTTTTCACTTATGTACCTGTAAAAGGTTTTGTCCCCTTTAACCACTGATTTTGCAATGTGTTCTTCTGTCTGAGCTTTGGCTTCCCTTACTGACTTCCCTGCCTCCCTTTGTTTCTCCTGGTACTTCTCCCTATCCCCTTCTGCCTGTGTCTTTTTGACCCTTTTTGACCTTCTTAATAGTCCCTACCAAAAACATGGTATTGAAAAAATTATTGGGTTGACAATTCATCGTCCTCCTCCTCTTTGTTTTGGTAGATATGTGAACTCCCTTTTTATAGGGTTAAGTCTGGCCCCCAGAGTACTTGAAAAAAGATGCTAAAAATCCTTGATTCCGAATTCCCTGGAGTGGAAAAACCCACCTTACATATAATGAAAGTGGGATAATAAATTGTTTTATTATAAATACCCTTTTCCTGTTTAGTTAAGATACATTTTTCCCATCTTTCCACCCTGCATTCACATTTTTGTATTGCTAGCATCCAGTTTTTTTGCACCATATCTACATCCCCAAAATATATATACCTAACATTTTAATAGGTTCTTTTGTTATATGAATATCCACAATACACATATAATGTATGGTAAGTGCCTATTAACCACCATAATCAGCAGTCACACAGCTTTGTTATGCACTGTTTAGAATTTTAAAAGTTGTTAACCACACTTCGGAACTTCCAAACAGTGGCATAAGAGAAAAGAATGCACCAGAGTTCCATAATTCTCACACATAGAATGCAAACAGTGTTTTTTTTGACCATACACTATAAAAGATGATGGCTGGGGATCGGGTGACAACCACGCTGAAATCACCTCTCATGGTTGCTAGGGTTACAGTAAACCTCGAGAGCGCACCATGTTGCCCTAGCAACCACTCGAGGTGATTACAGTGTGGTTATCACCCAATCCCCAGCCATTATCCTCTATATCTAGGTATTGGGTTCGTAATGTGATTTTCACATTTATCCATATTTAATTTCACTCCCAGAATTCTAGTAAATTAATTTAGTTCTGCAATTGCTTTCATTACACATTCTTCATTTTTTAAGAATAAGCAGATATCATCAACATACTGTATGCTGTAGTTTTAAATTTTCCAATACCTCCTGGTGCCTCTAGATCTCTAATGTCTCTGTTTCTCATAATATTCCAGATACAGGTGTCTAAGGAAAGAATATATAGAAGGCTTATTTTTCAGCCTTGTCTATCCCCTACCTTCATTGGAATAGCTATGCTCTCATTTCCTCCAACTAGGGGTGTAACTGTTGCCTGTTTATAAAGAGTCCTTATCCATTAAATTATTGGCTGAGGAATATTAAAGTGCCGTAATACCTGAAATAGATACCTATGTGACACCCTGTTGAACGCTTTACTCTGATCTAAAGAGATCAGAAACCCATTTGACCCCTTGATTTGCAATATTTATAACTATCTCTTATTACAATTAAGTTACCGTGGATTTTTTTTTTTTTTTTTTTTGTGGGACACCCCACAGCTTTGTGCTGGGTATAATAAAGTTTCCAAATCTTGTTGTAATGTTCTATGTTTTAATTTCCCCAAATACTTTTCAGTCTGAATTTAATATACTGTTTGGCCTCTAGTTTTCTAATACAGTGTTGTTTCTTGATTTCAAATAAAATGTAGCAACCCCTGTGAAAAACTGTTTGGCATTATTTGTTTTTCCAATATTTTACCATATACAGCACTACTATTCGCATGTCCATCAATTCTTCCTGGAAGTTAAGCAGCGCTGTAAGGCATGTGTCACAACAGACTTTCTTTCCCTCAGTGGACCTTCTCTCTATATCCAAAGAACAATTAAAATCACCACCTAAAAAGACCTGTCTTGAAGTAGCCAAAGAAGATTGCATTTTCCTAAACTTCCACCCTTTCAGCTTTGAGATGCATACACCATAAAAAAATCTACACTGTTGTCCTGCCAGTGCTCCATCCAAGATCAACAATCAGCCTGGCAATACATCCATTCATTTTTGCAAATGAAGCTTTACCCCTTTAAATAAAATTCCCACACCATCTGCCTTTTCTAGCCCAAAGGACCAATATGATAGACCCCAGATCCAAGCATTTTTACACTGTGTTAAAGTGGCTGAATTGGACCTCCAAGTTTCCTGTAAGAATATCATGTCAAGCTGTGACTGTTCTAGCAGAGAAAATATAGATTTTCCCTTCTCTCCATTCTGGATATTACATACATTTAAAGTGACAAATTTTAACTGTTCCATAAAGGAAAAGTTTTAGGTGTCTCTTCCAGTGTCATTCTCAACCCATCTCTTCCTCCAAATGTTTTTTTCTTCCTACCATCATTTTTCTTCAGACTATGCAGTGATTTGGGAGATGCATCAGAGTCTGTACCTCCTGTGTCTGTACCTCCCTGGCCAGTTTTACCAGCTAGAGCATCACATCTGTTTCCCTGTGTAATATCTACTGCTTGTGTAGATTTTAATCTAACACTTTGTCTTGTTAAAGGGGGCTTGCTCTGTGCATCCTGTGTAATCTCCTCAGTAACTCTACTGGTGTCCTCCTATTTGGTGGGGGGAACTTGAATCATATTTGTCTCCTCTTCATTTTCCATGACTATAACCACCTCTGGTTAACCTCTGTATTCATTGGCTGGCTGGAAGGTTTTTCAGTGGCTGCTGGCTGGGCTGAAGCCTTCCCCTGTCCTGTTTGAACATCTGCACATTCTGTCATTTCTGCCAAGTGAGTAGAACTCTGAGATGTTCTGGATTCCATTTCTGTTTTTTTTTCTAGGCCTGTCTAATTAGTTCTTCCTGATTTACCCCATTTTGCCTGCTGTGGGCCACCCAGGGGCAGTTGTGAAATACATGTCTTCGACCATCACACAGATTACATCTTGCCAGATTCCTACAAGCTGTACCAATATGGTCATATTTTTCACACAAAATACATTTCAGTTTTTCACAGAAGCTAGCCAAATGCATCTGTTCTCCATGGACCTTAGGTTGGCCAGCATAGAAATGCAGTCTCCAATCTTTCCCAATAAAAAAAATGGGAGGTGGTTGATCCCCGCTTCTGTTTCTTTTAGCTTAATTTTGAAATGCCATCCACCAGTCCAAAATGACTCAGAATCAATTATCGGTTCTAGTGCACCTTACACTTCACAACATTTTTTGTAACCAGTGGCGGATGTTCCTACATGAATTCCTTCAGTCCTGAACATAATCATGATAGTGGGGAATAATTTCTCTGATTATATTTCATCCAAAATCATTCCAAACCTTGGAATGTGTTGAAACTAACATCAGCGTTGTCCTCTTCTGATATACTGTATGAATTAAAGCATGTACTTCTGCAAGCATAAAGTTAAAATATTCTTTAATTTGTTTTTTCCCCACATACTGTACTCCCTATCTGGATGTACTGTAGCTCTAAACCACCCTTGTACCTCATTCTTATTGAATGTCTTCTGGGTAATGGAGCGGTTCTATCAAATAAATTGGAAAACCTTGGTGCTTGTGTATTTGTCCTTGGCCTATCTTTCTGCTGGAGTGTCTCATTTTGATTCTCCTCCTCCTCCCCTGCCGTCTTACTTTTGCCCCCCATATATCCAGAGTAAGCTGAAGTCTCTCCCCAGTCATTGTCCCTCTTGTATTAGAGTCATCCTGTTCTGCCTCTTCCTTTACTATTCCTGCTGTAAGAACTTGGGCCTTTGTACATTCTTTCATAGGCTCTGTACTCATATTTTTACCAGTCCTGGTATTTACCAAACCAATCTCTGTATTTATATCAATGTTTTCCTTTCCTGCTGTTTTGGGTCTGTGTCCCATTACTTTCGTCTGACTGTACTTCCAATTTGTTTGTATTTGTATCCACAAGAGGATTTATTTCTTTTTCTATTATAGCCTCCATATTTATCTTGTCTGGGGTATCCCCCACCATTTCTGTCCTAATCAAATATCCTTCAATACCTTGCACTCCACTGTGCTCTTCAGCATCTTATTTCTTTGGCATTGTGATGCCACATCAATGTCCGCAGCCTACTAGCCAACCTCTCTGAGCTGATGGCCTGGGTCGCTCACTATAATCCGGAGATCCTTGGGCTCTCAGAAACCCAGCTGGGTGCAACTCTGTCAGGCAGGATAGGGCTGGGAACAAATGTGGGGGTGGGCTTCTGCTCTACTACAAGACCTACCTAAATGTGTCCATCGTACCCCACCCCCGTCTCCCTCATGTGAGTTCCTACATGCCCTTCTACTGCTGGGCAACTCAAAAAAGCTTCACCTGGTTTGTTTACAATCCACCAAAGGGAGGAGTTCATGATCTCACCTACCTTCTCGACTCCCTTAGTCCTAAGGTGGGTGTTAGCAAACTCCTGACATTTGGTGACTTCAGCCTAAACTGGCTGAGTGGTAACTCCAAGGTTTATGAACCCTGCTGTCAGGTCTTGCCCTCGGCCAACTTATCTCCAAGCCTACCAGATCTCCCTCCTCTGGGGCTACAGGCACCCTTATTGACTGGATGCTGAGTAATAAGCTGGATCACATCACGGCATCTGGCTTCTTCCCTGACTCCATTTCAGATCACTTCCCCACCTTCTGCATGTGGAAAGTCCTCACCCCTAGGGTCCCCTATAAAGTTATTCAGATGAGGGACTACTCAAAATTTAACACGAGTGACTACCTCGCTGACCTACGACTGTCCGATTGGTCCCAGGTTACTGCTGCTAGCAACCCCATAGCTGCCCTTGACTGCTTCCTTTTTATATTCACCCCCTACAGGACAGGCACACCCCTTAACAAAAAGGAGGGTGAGGGGTACTGTCATGAAATGGCTCCACTGTGGCCTGTTTGCCTTAATGAACATGGGGTTAAACTGTGGCAAAAATACAAGGCCTCTGATGACACATCTGATTTCACTGAATACAGACAGCTCAGAAACACCTGTAAGAGGGCTATCTGCTCGGCAAAGAGCGAATTCTACATATCCTCCCTCAAAGCCTCAGCCAGTAACCATAGGAGTTTTTGGTGGACCATCAAACACATAGTAAGCGGCCCCTCCAGCCCCCTGGTCTCTGACATGCAAATTGGTGGAGTCAGCTGTAACAATGCCCTGACTATAACTGAGGCTTTTAACGTCCAGTTCTTAGACCTGTCTGCCCTCATCCCCCATCTCCTATTGCCAATGAGATGGGTCCCTCTGGAGATGCAGTGCCTCCCTCAACCCCCCTTCTACTTTAAGGCTGTCTCCTGTAGTGAGACGCAGAAGCTCTTAGCAGGCCTTCCCCCACACACTGGAGCTGGGCATGACAATCTTGAGCTTAAATTCCTCTGCTTGGGGGCCCCCATTCTGGCCCAACCTATCTCCCATATCCTCAATTCTTCTCTCATATTGGGGGTTATCCCAGATATATGGAAGGTGGCTCATGTGGTTCCAGTCCTTAAACACTGCAACTCCAAAATTCTAGCCAACTATCGACCCATAGCAATCCTGTCAGCTGCCAGCAAGCTGCTTGGAAAGGTGGTGGCCTCCCAGCTCACACTGTACATCCACACCCATGGCCTGCTCTCCTCAGAGCAGCATGGGTTCCGTAAAGGCACACCACTTCCACTGCCCTTGCTCAGGTCACCTCTGAGATCAGAACTGCAACTGACCAAGGTAAGCTTACTGGTGCCATATTCATAGACCTGTCCAAGGAATTTGATCTGGTTGACCACACACTCATGAGCACTACCTTCCAGTCCCTTGGCCTTTCCTCTCCAGTACCAGCCTGGTTTGCAAACTACCTCACAGGCAGCAGTACACCCAAGTTCCAAAAGGCCCTCTCCGGGCTCACATTGGTTACATGTGGGATGCCTCAAGGGTCTGTCCTTGGCCCTATTCTGTTCTCCCCGTTTCATCAACCAGCTACCCTTGGTTGTCTCTGCCTCTGGGCACATCACCCTGTATGCTGATGACCTTGTGCTACTAACTAGTTCACAGGACTTCAGCAGCATCGGTGACAGACTAAACACTGACTTCAACTGCATTCAAGCTTGGCTGAAGGCCCATAAGCTTGTCATCAACCTTCAGAAAATGCAGGCCATGCTATTTGGTTCCCTTGCCAAGTTAAGAGTGTACCCTGCCTCTCTCAGAGTTATTGGAGCAGATGGTTCCCCCTTACAAGTGGTTGACTCATTCAAATACCTGGGGGTAACCCTTGATTCTCAACTGGACCTCTCCCTCCACATATGTAACTCATGCAAGGCCACAAACTGCAAGCTGAGCCTGGCCTACAGAGCCAAACGCTGCCTCTTCCCAGCTGCCCAACTTGCCCTCGCAAAAGGAGTTCTGCTCCCTACGCTGTGCTATGGCCTCCCCTACTTCCTGAATGCCCCAAAAACCTGGCTCACCAAATGGGATACAGTGTACAATAACATATGTCACTTCACCCTGTCTTCCCCGTCTCACGCACCACTGTCAACTCTACTCCAGACTTGGATGGCTCTTCTCTGACAACCACCAAACATTTGTCATGGGAAACCTCACTGACACTATTGTCAGAATGTCAACCCACTGGCCCTTGCTGAACTGCCCAGGCCCTCAAGGTCCCCAAAACTCACTCCCTGGCAGGGGATCACGTCTTCGCTGCCCTTGGTCCCAGAACATGGAACCTTCTCCCTGCCCATGTGAGGTCTGCCCCCACACACTCCAGTTTCAGGTCCTCCCTCTGGGATTGCCTGAAGCTAGCATCCTGCTGCCCCTGTACCTAGTGCCTCACCATGCATGATGGGCCCAGTGTCATTTGGTCTATGTGTGGTTGCAAGGTGTGCCTGGGGAAAAACACTCTGTGAATCCCACGCTCTCTTGCCATATCCTGCTTGTGCTGTTATTACTTCTCTACTGATTAAGCATTTGTTATACTTTGTTACTAGCTGTTATCTGCTACTGTTTGACTGTTCCTCAATGACTGTCACACTTTGACTCTGCAATGTAACCATGTGTTCCTGTTGGTTGCCTGCTTTGAGTCTATACTGTTAACAAGTTCTACTGCCTGTACCTGACTGTTTCATGTTGATTGCCGTGCCTTAACTCTGTATTGTATTACCTTACCTTGTAATTCTCCCAGGTCGCACCTGAAAATAGGCACTTGACTGTCTAGTGTGCATACCTGGTTAACAAAGGCTAAAGAAATGCATAAATAACTAAATAAATACATTTCCCATGCCCAACACTCTCTCCCGCTGGCCAGTGCATATGCCCTATCATTAACAACATCAAGGTTTGGATCAAGGATCCACTTACCGGCAGCATCCTGCATCTGGTCATCCTGTTGGAGGGCATGTTCTGCCATCCATTCTGTCTGCTATATCAGTTGTGACTTGACACCAAACACCTCTTTCAGTCTGGCCCTCACAGTTTGCTTCTGTGCTGCTCCATTTTCCTCCTTTTGGCTACCACTCGCAAAAAGGGTGTCTTTTCTTTTTAACAATTGTTCAGTTTTGTTTCTTTAGACACCCTTTACTCTCTTGTCAAGCATCATATGGGACAGTCCCTCAGTTGTATTGTCTGGTGGGCTATATTCTGATACTTCTGGTGAGACTTGTCCATGTGCTAGAAGAAACTTATCTAGCATCATTTCCATGTCTAACTCCTCCAGTGCCAAGCTTTCTGCCTGGCTCTCAGCTGTTTTATCTTCATCCATCTGTTCCTCCATTTCAGTCATACCTTTTGACTTCAAAACATCATCCTTTGCCATAACTATCTGAGTGTTCTCCTTGTGATCGGCAACTGACATGGAGAACAACTCTTCAGCCTGCTCCATATCCTCCTCCTTCTCTGCCACCCCCAGAGACTCCATCTTGGATTTAAGGTCAATGACACCACCTTCCAAAAGTAGGGGATTTTTTTTTATTAAAACATGAAAGTTAAATAAATACATAATAGTGTTCTTTTACACAAAATCGTAACGCAAAATAAAAGTAAACATAAATATTTCATAATACATGGAATACAAAATTCCATTCTATAGTCCCAAAACATATTAATTGCCGAAAACAAACCCCTCCTCCCCCAAAAAGAGTAGGGGATTTTTTTTTCTCAAAACAAATAAAGCAGAATTTGCAAGAAATGAAACTGCATGGTACAATCACATAAAAAAGAACAAAACAGAAAACATACAACAAATCAGAAAAAAACAAGTTTAAATACATCATCTTAAATGCAAACAAACACATTAGTCCCATCTAAATAAGACAATCTTCACAGTTAAATATAACCTTGTTTACACCATCAGTGTAACCATTTAATAGCATCCCATCTGGTCTACCACAATTTTCTATGCAACTGCCTATAATCTAATTGTATTTGTTTTTGAACATCATGTTGAATAAACTGAATCAATTCTGTCTGCAAAATCAATTGCTGTTGTAGGACAAGTCTGCAGTGTACTTGGCACATGCAGTAGCCAAAACATGCCCTAGATAGCTTCTGCCAGAGAACAGACAGAACACCAGGAGGAAAGAGCTACTGGTATAACTAAAACTTCTCTACTGGGACTATATTGCCCTCCTTCCCTCTCCTCTGCCCTAAACCAGTTCTACTTTTATAGGCACAGGATTTAACTGACAACAGGAACTTCCTGTTTGGGAGCAGGAAGTGAGTGATCACAGAGCCACCAAAGACTCACCATCCTAGAAGGGCAAGAGTAGCTCTCCTTCCCCCCCCAGCTGCTGGAGGTCAGACTCTGAGCAAGCAAGGAGACTACTGAGAAATATAGGAACTTTTGTCTCAGAGCAGGAAGATCAGGAGCTAAAGGGCAGAGGCAGTAAGTAAGTGTAACATACATATATATATATATATATATATATATATGTATAAACATATGTATCTACGGGTTCAGGGAAGGATGAGGTAACCTGGCACAAGAGACCTAGGTTTGGCTACTCTGCACAGGGGCACCCAAGTAAATCCAATTACAGGAAGCAATAACTGTAATGTCCAGAACCAGAACTGGGATTTTTCAGTGTGGCTTTATTTATACTAGATGACACATAACAAAGCATTGCATGGTCCCCCAAAAGGCTACATTACTGTATGTGCAGATTAGAGGTTAACACAGTGGTCCATTTGAGGAATGAACACATTACTACAGTTGTCTGGCTTTGGACCCACCAGGCACTCAGCCCGGACTTTGCATGCGCATTGGATACATAGCCCAACTGGCCTGGCACCCCTGCTGGCCACTCAACTGACGGTCCACTTGAAGAATGAACCCAAACTTTACTTGGAAAGACATCCCATCAAACAAGGAGGCTCCCAAGCTGTGGCTCCCCACACCACTTGAAGTCTGCGACTCCTAGAGAGATTTGTTTTTGTACTTCCAATCGAGCTTCCATCAAACAAGGAGTAATTTTCCCATCCTGTGGCTCCCCACACCACTTAGAGTCTGTGACTCCTAGAGGGATTTTCAAGTTGCAACCCACATCTGGGTACCCACCCCATCACTGGCCAAGTGCATGAGGCAAGTAGCAAAAACACAGAAGAAATCTGTAGAGGTGGACCTGGTTACTAAAGATGGGGGGGGGTTCCCACCTCCAGCTCCCACAGCCCATACCCGGCCATTTCTCTGGACACACAGAAAACTTTAGAACTGTAAAATGTAGATTGAATGGTGGATGACCTGAAGCACCCCCTCTACAGCGAACTTTAAATCCATTTAAACTTTAAACTGATAGACTGCTCCATTTGTTTGTCCTAGTAGACATAGTCCTCCCAAATAGCAGTCCACATTACTTCCCAACTGAAGAAAACAGTATGTTTGCCCCTTCAAATGGAACCAAACACTCACCCATTTGTTGCAGGTGCCCCACAGGTGAAGTAACACTTTCTTTGCTGTTATACAAGAACAGATTTAAACAAAACCAGGCAGCTTCCTTCCATAGTGGGCAAAGGGGATTGCCCCTGGAGCCCACAGAGAACTCCCCCCCCCCAGAAGGAGGTGGGTAAACAGACAACTACTGATTTCCTTCTTGTTTGCTTAAGGACAAACTGAAGACCCCCTTTGAATTTCTCAAAGTTCTAAACTTCATTCCCTGAGCTGGAGATTCCAAAGTGGCTCATGCAGCTGCTACAGTTCTATAGTGATGTCATCTCTCAAGTCTCAGCTGTGACTGAGGACAGAGTGAGACAGTGTGAAACCCATTTAACTGGAGTTTCACAAGCTGCCTTCCCTGCCTACCACTAGGTCTTACTGGGATTCTAGTAACCCCGGGTAACAAAGGGGTTACACTCGCCCTTGACCAGGAAAATGACTGTCCCCAGTCATTATGCACCCAGCCTTAGGCCATCCCACCCTATGTGCTACCTGCGGAGGGGGGTGCAAGCACAGGTAGGCAACACTAAGGGCCTAGAGGCCTATAGCTGACATGTCAGCCTCTACTCTATCCACTTACTATGGACACCTAGAGGCTCTGGTAGAACCGTCCAGAGCATAGCCCTGATAGATCAGCACTGCAATCCCTATGGCCGTTCAGGACCACAGCCTGTCTATCCCCCCTAACCCTCTAGGGAAAACCTATCTGCCTCTAACATAATATCCCAAACAAAACAAAACCCGGGGACCTCCCCGACTTTGGACAGCCTGCAACTACAACCATTAGCAATAATAACACAGTACATTTAAATTCTACACCATAAGCACTGACGAGGAACTCCGATGAGCCCCTCCTGCTCTTCTTGTCTTCTCTTCTGTCTTCCAGGAACACCTGTAAGAAAAGACAAAAACAACAAAAAAAACACATCCTAATCTGCATGTACAGTCTATCCAAACAACAACAATGACAACAACAGCCCTTACCATACAGAAAAAACAAAACACTGAACAATCCCAAAAAAGATTTTTTTTTTTTTTTAGAAAAAAAGGTAGAAAAACAGTATTTACATTAAAGTACGTTAATGACATTGGTAACAATACACATTTGGGGGGGATGGATGCCCTAAATATCCCAACTAGTGACTACAAGGCCCAAAGGCCAGTCCATTAAAGAGTCTCTCCTGGGCCGGAGCCCCATGAACATAGTCATTTAAGGCCATAATCCCAAAGGGGAGAGTCCTTGCAGACAGTTCACACACTGTTTGAAGTCTGTAGTGTAGGGTGTGTATTGCAATGTCATAAAGATAGAAAAAAAAGTTTTTCTGACTCACCAGCCTCTTGAAGTATTCGGATTTCACAAACTTGGTCCCTTCCGAAGACTCTTCCTGGCAGCATTTCTTCTGATACAGCTGGGCGGACATCTTCCAGGAACCCACAGGAGTGCACATCTGGAAACAGCTGGGCTGTCATCTCTGGAGAAGGAACCTTAGAACAGGAACAAAAAGAGAAACAGCTGGTCCGGCATCATCCGATTATCAGGCGATGAACAGGAAACAGCTGGGCTGGTGTCCTCTCTGGATCTGAAGTCATCTGGTGGTACCAGTAGATGGTTGCTGAAATAGGATAGTACACTGTGGACTGAAGAATATGAGGCACCTGATTCCTTGTTTATTCATATTGGCAGTTCAATAAGGGCACTTCACAGTCTTAATATGGCAGTATTGACTACCACTGCTTGGCTCTCCATTTTGTAGGCACGGGCTTAATTACTGGGAGGTCCTTGCACTGAGGCCAATAGTAGAGGGGGTCAGGGGCTTGAATTATTACTCCATCTGGATGCACACAGTGGGAGACTTCGCATCCGTCTCCATCCACTATTCTCACTCTGTCTATAAACAGTGTCCTGCCTCTCTTCCACTGTGTATACTTTTAGTGGAACAGTTTATTCTTTACATGCTGGTTAGCCCCAGGATGCACATGTTTCATTGCTTCATCCCAGATCCAGGATTTTCTGCAGTTCTCAGTCTCTTCCCAGACTCTCCGAGGAAAGGTAGGAAAGGTCATACCAAAGATTTTATTGGCCTTTCTATGAACCAGTCTCTCCTCTTTACTTGCTTTGGTCAATCTGAGACCGCTGGCCTGGCTTGGGGGTGGTCAGTCCTGGTTCTGCCAGCTTCGCATCCTCAATGAAATTAAAAATGGATCCCTGACGACTTCTTCTGGTGAAGCCAGGGCAGTGGCATCACCACCATCTTGAACACATTCCTCGAGGCAAGATCTTGAGGCTGTGTACCCGTTCCTTTCTCACAAGGCCACATAGGTTCCCCCTCATCTTCCTCTTCACTGAGGATCTGAGCCCAGGAGTGAGCAGTAGTTCTCACCCCCGAGACTATCCATTCATCACTGGGAGCGGAGGTCGACACCTCCCATTCAAAGGCCTCCCGCATCTCATCTTCACCTTCGAGACTTGGGCTAGGACCCCACCCAGGGGTCTATTGATGCTTTATCTGAACTTTCCTTCTGAGATCCAGCATCCAAAACTTCAATTTCCGATTCAGTCTCTAATTCTGCACCCTCTAACTTTGTGCCACACTCCCCCGAGGGACCTTCCTCCACAGGCTCTGCCTGATGCTGTGTGCTGCCAACTGCAGATTCTTGAAGTTGTGTCCATGTGGGAGCCAAACGAATTTGAGGCACTTTATACAAGCCATATTTTTGTAGACATCCAGCACAGTGAGGAATCACGAAGAAATCCCTTCCAGCACTCACGCACATCTGGCATACATGCACTGGATAATTAGGAATTGCCACATCAGGAGGGAGTTGCCCTCTATAGCACCAATTTTCAGTATCTCTCAATCTATTTACTGTTGCTGCAACCCGGGCATGATCCGGGTAATGAGCTGGTCAAGAGGCCATAACTGCAGAAAAACAAACAAAAGTTCACTGTAACTGAAAGTCCCACTTTAATGAACACACTCTGTAGCTTTAAAATGGCTCCTCTGCTGCTGTGTTTACTTTACTACCCCACCCTGTAATGGTGGCGGCAGCACTCCTGTGCATCAACATTCAGACTCTGAGTCAAACCACTGTGCACCCGATTTACATCAGCTACTAATAACTTTTATTCAAACTGCACAACTTGCTCTGTTCTGGCTGTTCACACATTTACAGGATTTTCCTTGGACTTTTCACATGCTGGCAACATTCATTTAATTACAGTCCCTTTTAAAACTTCAGGTTTCAGCACAGGATTGCCTGCTTCTACTAGTGTTGCACTTATTTTGCAACCCAGTCTCTCTGGCTGCAAACTTTAAACTGAGGCTACTTTCATTGCTATGCACACATTCAATGGCTTTACAGACTGCACTTGCCAGCAGGACATCACACAATCGCTACTTACCAGCGACTATACAGCTGCACACATTTATATGCGTACAGACTTGCACTTGCCAGCAGGACATCACACAATCGCTACTTGCAAAGCGACTATACAGCTGCACACACATTTTATATGGCATTACAGACTTGCACTTGCCAGCAGGACATCACACAATCGCTACCTGCAAAGCGACTATACAGCTGCACACACATTTTATATGGCGTCACTGAAAATCACTGATTTGAGCAGTTTTAATTCGTTTACTCGCTGTTATTGTAGCAGATTGCTGCGATGGGGTAAAACAGCCTGCAGCCAGATTTTTGAAGGCCTCAGATTGCAAACGGATGGGCAGTCTCCGCGATCGTAGTATTGATCACACAGTTCACTGATCCCACGATCGATAAGCGGGTTGAGCCCGAATTTTAACTAGAAAGTCACTTTTTACTGTTTACAGCGCTTTGAACACTTCGCGAATGCTCCTCCACTGCCAGTACATGCACTACTCTCTGTCTCCCTCTCAAATGCTGAGGCAATCACAGAAGAGCTGGCTGAGGGGCTGGACTAATGGCAAACTGACCAACCACACAACGCCATGCAAATGAACCTCTTCTTCCTCATGAGGGCTCCTCCCCTCACGGTGATCGTCGAGCAGGCAAATTTAAACTGAAAAAATGCACTTTTTTTTTTCAACTGACTCCATGACGGGAGCCCATTTCAACCATGTAACATTGCCATTAACTCTGCAGTCTCTAGTATTGCACAGAAAGCATTTCCAATGTCCAGGGCATAATTTCTCTGTTGCTACCCCTAGTTTTCCACACTTTCTTTCACAGAACTTTATTTTAAACCTGACAAACGCTGTAAACTATGTTGATGCAGGACCTAGAGGTGGACCTGGTTACTAAAGATGGGGGGTTTTCCCACCTCCAGCTCCCACAACCCATACCCGGCCATTTCTCTAGACACACAGAAAACTTTAGAACTGTAAAATGTAGATTGAATGGTGGATGACCTGAAGCACCCCCTCTACAGCGAACTTTAAATCCATTTAAACTTTAAACTGATAGACTGCTCCATTTGTTTGTCCTAGTAGACATAGTCCTCCCAAATAGCAGTCCATATTACTTCCCAACTGAAGAAAACAGTATGTTTGCCCCTTCAAATGGAGCCAAACACTCACCCATTTGTTGCAGGTACCCCACAGGCGAAGTAACACTTTCTTTGCTGTTATACAAGAACAGACTTAAACAAAACCAGGCAGCTTCTTTCCATAGTGGGCAAGGGGATTGCCCTGAGCCCTGAGAACTCCCACAGAGAGGGAGGGGTAAACAGACAACTTCTAGATTTCCTTCTTGTTTGCTTAAGGACAAACTGAAGACCCCTTTGAATTTCCCAAAGTTCTAAACTTCGCCCCTGAGCTGGAGATTCCAAAGTGGCTCATGCAGCTGCGACAGTTCTATAGTGTGATGTCATCTCTCAAGTCTCAGCTGTGACTGAGGACAGAGTGAGACAGTGTGAAACCCATTTAACTGGAGTTTACAAGCTGCCTTCCTGCCTACCACTAGGTCTTACTGAGATTCTAGTAACCTCGGTAACAAAGGGTTACATAAGTAAGGAGAAAATAAAGAAATAAACAGAGGAAAAGTAAGTATTCAAATAACAGGGGCCAGAAAAAAGGCATGATGGGAGTGGTGCAGTGCAGTGGCTGTGGAGCAGCAGTCTTCCGGGAGATGTTCTGGAGGATGCAGTGTTGTCCCATCTGCAGGCACCTCTCTGGGCTGATGGAGGAGGTTGCTCATCTCCAGGCTGAGTTGGCCAGGATTTGTGGGACCTCCTGTCCCACCCAGGGACCACCAGGGTCACTGCCTTTGCCTCAGAGGTTGCCAAGAAAGAGGAGCAGTTGGACCACAGTGGGCTCAGGGAGGGTGAGGGTGGTGGAACAGAGGTGCATCCCTCCAGTTATACCTCTCCACAGTTTTCATGCCATTCTGGAAAAGTGCCATTCCTCTTTGGAGGCACCTACAGTGGAGACCAAGGAGGATGCTGGGAACCTCCACAAAGGAGACCCACAGGAGGGTGGCATGGGACCCCACAGGGGAAGGAAACAACTCCTGGTGGGAGACTGTAAGGTGCCTGCCTGGCACCATGGCTTGGAGGAACAGGGAGCAAATCCACAGGATCACAGAAGTAGCTGCACAGGGGAGGGAGCTGGATGTCATTGTCCACCTAGGGACAAATTACCTGGCTAAGAAAGGGATCAGAACAGTGCAAGAAGTGTTTGTGGAGATGGGGAGGGGCTTTAGACAAATAGCACACACAGTAACCTTCTTGGAGGTGCTGCCTGTCTAAGGCACGGGTGAGGCTAGGGTGCTCCACACCATGGGATTCAATCAGTGGTTGAAAAACTGGTGCAGAGCTCAGGGATTTGGCTTCATTGGGTACTAGGGGTCCACCTGAAGGGATGCAGGCCTATTCTAGCATGATGGTCTGCATCTGTCCAGGAGGGGAACCAGGATCCTAGGTGATAGGTTTAAATACTTCATTGACAAGCATTTAAACTAGCCAAGGGGGGGGAGGCACTGGAAAGGAGCAGGGAAATCCTAGCCCCCAAAAAAATCAGGGTACTAAGTGAGGTAGACACCAACATATAGATGTTGATAGGGAGAAGCGCAGGGGTAAATGGAGAAAGTGACAAATGCAATAAGGACAGGGGTGGGGCAAAAAGGGGTAAGGCCATCAAGAAATGGAGGGTAATGAGTACAAATGCCCATAGTCTGGGCAACAAGCTGGTGGCCATGATGGAAGAGGGATTCCTGGATATCGTAGCAGTCACAGAAACATGGTACACAGAGAACCATGACTGGGATGTTGACATACCAAGGTACACAACCTACAGGAGAGACAAGGAGGGCAGAAGAGGGGGGAGTAGCTCTCTATGTAAGGGAAGGGATAAAAGCAACTGAACAAAAGAGTAAACGGGGAGGAGAGGAGGCACTGTGGGTCACCTTAGAGACTGGAAATTGCACCACAATCTGCACAGGGGTTGTATACAGACCCCCCATGTCAGGGAGGGAATGGACAAGGATATGATAGAAGGCATACTTAGGATGGCAGAGAAAGGGGAGATACTGTTGATGGGGGACCTTAATATGGCAGATGTTAACTGGAGCACCTTTGTGGCAGCCAAATCCAAAAGCAGGGCCATTCTTGATGCCATTCAGGTGGCATGCTTCAGAGAGCTAGTGTTGGAACCTACTCATGAGGGAACAATCTTAGACCTCGAACTCTCAAATGGGGACAGTGAGAGGATCTCAGATCTAGAAGTGGGTAGCCATTTGGGAACAAGTGACCACCAAACAGTGTGATTCACGGTAAACTCTGCTACAGAGTCAAGCCATACAAAAGTGAGGATTCTGGATGTCAGGAGGGCTGACTTTGGCAAGATGGGAGAGTGCCTTAGAAAAGCACTATCAAACAGGCTAGAAGGAGGGGTGGAGCAACAATAGGGAAATATCAAAACTGCCATCACAGAGGCAACAAGCCTTTGTGTGAAGCAAATAAACAAATCAAAATGAAAGAAAAAGCCACTATGGTTCTCAAAAGAAGTGGCGGTGAAGGTTAGGGAGAAAAATATAGCATTTAGGAAGTATAAGGAAACACAGAAGGAGCAGGACAGAGAACTGTACCAGTTAAAGGCAGAAGGAAGCAGGAGGGTAGTCAGAATAGCAAAGGCACAAACTAAGAAAAGATAACTAACTCAGTTAGAAGAGGATAAACCCTTTTATAGGTATATCAGGGAGCGTAGAAAGACAAAGGAGGATAGTGAGGCTGAATAGAATGGATGATGGGTGGGCAGAGAGTGACAGTGAAAAAGCAGGGCTACTGAATGAATACTTCTGTTCAGTATTCACAAAGGAGGAAGTGGGGGAGGTGCCTAATCCAATTAACAGAAGTGCTCTGGAGAGGGGGTTGATCACAGTCCTTTCACAGAAGAAAGGGTTCTGAAAGAACTCCTAAAACTGAAGGTGTACAAAGCAATTGGGCCAGATGGAATTCACCCCAGAATTCTAAAAGAATTAAGCAGAGAACTAGTGACACCACTGACTACCCTTTTTAACAAATCATGGGAGGATGGTGTGGTACCTGAGGACTGGAAGAAGGCTGATATGATTCCCCTTCACAAAAGTGGGACCAAGACAGAGGCAGGAAACTACAGACCTGTCAGTTTGACCTCTGTGGTAGGGAAAGTGATGGAATCACTTCTGAAGGAAAGAATTGTTGAGTACCTAGAGGCCAGTGGGGCACAGGACCCAAGGCAGCATGGGTTCACAGTGGGAAGGTCATGTCAGATGAATCTAATTGATTTCTTTGACTGGGTGACCAAAGTAGTAGACAAGGGAGAGGCTGTGGACATGGCCTACCTAGACTTTAGCAAGGCATTTGACACAGTCCCACACAAAAGATTAGTAGTCAAATTAACCAGCCTGGGAGTGGGTCCCAAGGTGGTAGCCTGGGTAAAACATTGGCTGAACAACAGGACACAGAAGGTAATTGTAAATGGAGTCCACTCTGAAGAAAGAGGGGTCACTAGTGGGTACCGCAGGGTTCAGTACTGGGTCCAGTCCTTTTAATGTCTTAATAAGTGACATTGCAGAGGACTGGAAGGAAAAGTATGCCTCTTGCAGATGACACAAAGATCTGCAACAGGGTTGATACACAAGGAGGCGTGGAAAGGATGAGAAGGACTTGGCAAGGTTGGAGGAATGATCAGAAGTATGGCAGCTTGATTTAATGTAAAGGAGTGCAAGTAATGCACCTGGGAAACAAAAACCCAGGGAAGATTACACAATGGGGAGATAATAACAACAACAAAAATGGAAAGGGACCTGGGTTAATCATATCAGATGACCTTAAGGTTGGCAAGCAGTGTGAGAAGGCAGTAGGGAGGGCTGGGGGGATACTAGGATGTATAGGGAGAGGTATCACCAGCAGAAATCTGGAATTTATCCACCTGTACAGACAGTTGGTGAGACCCCACCTGGAGTAATGCATCCAGTTCTGAAGACCCCATCTCCGCAAGGACAGAGACAGGATGGATGCAGTTCAGAGGAGGGCAACTTAAATGGTGCAGGGTCTGCAAGAGAAGCCATATGAGGAAAGACTAAAAGAGCTCAATATATATATACCCTTGAGGAAAGGAGGGAGGGGGGGACATGATAGAAGTGTTTAAGTACCTCAGTGGAATCAGCAAAGTCCAAGAGGGTTGCATCTTTCAGAAAAAGAGATGTGCAAGAACAAGGGGACACAATTTGAAGATAGAGGGGAGGACGACTCAGGGGCAATGTGAGGAAGTATTTTTTCACAGAGAGGGTGGTGGATGCATGGAACAGCCTTCCTGAGGAGGTTGTGGGGTCTAAAACTGTGGGAGAATTCAAGAATGCATGGGACAGACATAAGGCAGTTTTTGTTGGGGGTAGGAAGAAATAGGCTATTGGTTAAATAGGATCTGCAGCTTATCCTGTAGGTAGGGAAATGGACAGACTAGGTGGGCCAAGCGGTCCTTTATCTGCCTTCAAAATCTATGTTTTTATGTTTCTATTACCCTTACAGAACTACTGTCATAATGTGACCAACCCCTTGAAACAAACCTTTAAATAGCATAGCTGGAGATATATACAACCATTCATCTGAATTCCATTGTAGGAACAGTTTCTTTCAAAACTTAGTTATGTAGGGATATAAAAAATAAAGGTGCTCCATTGTTTCACTCTCCAAATAACAATGTTCTCTAGGACAATAGCGTTCCGCAATCTGTTATGTTTTTAATTGTGCTTTATATTAATTCTATCATGCACTTCCTGCCAGACCACATCCCACATTTTCTTTGGGATTCTAGGTTCACTGAGGAGTTGTACAATAGCCTTCTGTTCAGGCACTGGTAAACTGTGAAATGGCCATTTCTCACAACCAACTTAGATAAAAGTTCACAGGGAGAATCCAATAATAAGGACTGCGAAACATTCCATAGTTTCAATTTGTCAGTTCACCAAGAGTGAAGTTTCTGGGTCCTTTTATTTTTATGTCTAAAAGCCATAGCTGCCCAGTCTTGCAGAACCTCCCTCAACCCTGGGAGCACCCAAACCACCCACATATCCATGCCTTGTCTTAATAGAGGTAATAATTTGGCATAGAAAAAAATACTCCAAAAGAAAACAGGATTTATCATTCCTACCCCTCCATCTTTTCTCTTCAAATACATAGCACCTCTTGTTATTGTGTTTAAATGACTGTCCCATAGGCATGAGAGAAAAAAGACAATACAACTGGGTTTCTAAGTGCTTCAAGACTGGGTACATGTAACTCAAAAATAAGAAAAGTGGCACTAAGATAGTTTTAATTAAATAACCCCTTTTCATTTTACACACATGCCATCTACTGTATTCCATCCAGTTATTAGCCACAGTTCATTCCCAATTTGATGTGCCCAATTGTAGCTAGACATTTTCCCCCAGGTCAAAATAAATTCCCCAGATTTTACAGGGTTCCAAAACCACTGCTACTCCCCCTACTAAACCAGGGGTAACAGACATAACTATTATAAGGTTACATTTACTCTTTCTGTTATTAAAATTCCCCCTGAGATAACCAATAAATCCTTTACCAAATGAGTTGCTTGTCTTGTCGACTCTGCATCAGTAACAGTAAGAATGCGATCATCCACATAGGTAATACACTTTATAACAGACCCATTAGGGTGCCATAAGCCTAGAATCCTGGGGTAGGAAACGAGGATCTGAACTAATGGGTCCAGACTGATGACGTAAAACAGAGTCTCAGAGGGCAGCCCTGATGGACCCCATTCTGAATCATACACTTTTGCCCAATCCACTTATAATCATATGGTCTTACAAAGGGCTCATGATAGCACACTTTTAGCCAATCAGTAAAATGATCCAGAAAACCGTATGCCTGTAGACATTCCCGCAAAAAAGCATGAGAGACATTGTCAAAGGCCTTCGATTGATCAACACTAATCAAAAAACCCTCAGAACTGCCATGAGCCCCACCCATCATAATTTCCCTAAAATAAATAAATAAATAAAATAGGGCTTCTGTAATCCATCTTCCAGGGACTGAACAGACATAGGCCTGATGGATTATTGAATGGAGTACCTTAGAAAGTCTTACATTAAAAAGTTTCACAAACATCTTAAAATCCATGTTTAGTAATATAATATGCCTCCAGTTTTGTAAATTAGTTTCATCCCCTTTCTTATGTAAAAATATCAACAGGCCTTCATGCATCTGATCATTCAGCTAACTTCCAAAAAAACAAGCTTGACATATCAACTAATTCCTGTGGAATAAATTGTAACAGTGTTGAGTACAGTTTGCTAGGCAAGCAATCATACCTGGGTGCAGTCCCTTTTTTAAGTGATTTAATAGCCTCTGTCAATTCCATATGCATCAGCGGGGCTAAAAGGGCTACTGACTGAACATGTCTCACAGTCAGAATATCTGCTGTCCACAGGATTTGCTGAAAAAATTAAAAAAACCTATTGTTTGTCTCTGCTGTTCCATAAGCTGCCTACCCATCTCTTCCAAAAATCTTTTATTATCAGCAATTAAAGCCCCTGAATCGTCCTGCAGACCTGTCAATTGGGTCTTCCTTACCCAATCCCAACAATCCTCTAGAAAAGTGCTTTGTTCTCCAGTCCCCTGTGTCCCAAACCTTTGTTGAAGTTTCATTGACTTGTATGTTATATTGCAAGTGAGACATGTCCCACTTAATACAATCCAACTATTCCCTATTATCTTTCTGCACTTCTGTTTGTTCAGTGAGCAGCTGCTGAAATTGTTTCCTCAACAGCAAATACCATTTATGTTGACAAACACTTTTATCGGTAGCTACTGTTTTCAAGTAAACAATGAGCAAAGGCTTAGTGTCAGCCCACCAGTCTAGTGGAGAATCATATAAAAAAGGAGGAGGGGGAGGGGGAGGGGGAGGGGGAGTGGGACTAGACTTTGAATGCCACACACCCGTTCCCCCTACCATGGTGGTGTAGTGTATGTAGTAATACCAATTAAGGCATGGTCTGAGTTTGGAATCATCTCAGAAAAAGGAATTGGGGTTGCAGAAAATATTAACCAAAAATCAATATGAGTAGAAACAATTCCTTTGAAATACATGTAAGTATGTTGAGGTACACAGAAAAAAGTGGTCTGTGCATCTTTTAACACATTCTGTTTAATCAGGGTCTGAAAAAAAAGCTGTGTCACTGTAAGTTTTCACTTGTTTCCCTTTAGTGTCTGTACCTAACAAACTAAATTTAAAATCCCCCCAAATAATATTTGTTTATTGGTACACAAATACAGCTGCACCAGTTTCAGTAATTCAACCCACCAGGCCTTTGTCTGAGGGGCATATACTGTATATTAAACACCCTATAAACAAGCCCTTCAAAACCCATGTCCAAAATGAAAGCTCTGCCAGGAAAAACATCTACTAACTTGTGGACTTTGAAACTAGGTCTAGTAAAACAAACCCCCAGCCCACTGCACAAATCCTCCCCAGTTGACCAAAAGGAATCCCTTAAATACCATGCAGAGTTAATCCTATCAATGTCACTTAAAGTCTACAATCTAGTATCCTACAGAAAAAATATCATACTGCAATTGCTGCAACACAGAAAAAGTAATATCCCTTTTTATGTTAGATTTCACACTATTGACGTTGAGGCTTGCAAGCCTTAAATGTAGTCCTGACTCAAGTTTGAGGAAGGCTTTTCTTCCTAGTACTGACTCTGATTACCCTGCTCTGATTACACTCAGTGTGCTGTGATGTAACTTTCACCACCCTGTTGTTTGATGGCTCAGCCTGTGAAGAGTGTGAAGAAGTGTTCCAATCAACTTCATCCATCTGGTCACTCCAACTTCAAAGGACCTCATAAGTGTTACTAGTGAGAAGCTCAGTACTTTTTCTTGACACCTCTGCTGCAAGTTTGGACTGTTTAGGACCTTTGTTCACCACCTGAAATGTCTTGTGTCTGTGTTGTCTAACACAGTGTCTGGTGAGATGGGTATAGACGTTGAAGGGAGGGAGCATAGAATTGGACTACCCTAGGGCTTCTGGCTGGGGACTGTCCAGTTGAATACCTTCCTCTGAAGGTATAGGAACATCTTGCTCAGGAGTAGGCTCTGGCTGTTCAGCAGGTGGCTGATGCTCTGGGTGTGGTGGTGAGGGAGGGGTGGATGCCAAGAGTAAGACTTGTCAGATTAATGAGCTCTTAAACTCCGTTGATATGGAATTCTTGTTCAAAAGTATCCTACAAATTATGTGCTGCCCAAGGACATGATTCAAAGGAATGTTCATCATCCCCACACAAATTGCAAACTGGCAGAATTGTGCAAATAGCTGCTGTGTGGCCAAGCCCCCACTGGAAGCATCTGATTTGGGAGCAATTGGAATTCAAGTGAGTCAAAGAGCCACATTTATAACAGCTTTTAGGCTGCCTCTGGTAAAATAATATGACTTGATCTCTTTCCCAAGAAGAAAGATGTTGGGAGATGTTTAACCCCTTCTTCAGTATGTTTGAGTTGCACCCTAAAGGTCCAACCCCCAGTCCAGAATCCATTATCATCAATAATAAGATTAGGATGGCCTTGAATGTCAGCACATTTCTCCAACCACAAAATTATATCATTCACCCGCACACCTTCATTGCGAAAGAGAATTATTACGGTTTTAACTGAAGGTTTTGAAATAGGAATGGCATAAAAACCCTGCGGCTTAGGGGAGTCCACAAATAATCTATCTGGTATTTTGCTAATGCCTCTGTTAAAATGAATCCTCACCACAAATCGTCTTTTTGCTGCCTCTGCAGGTCAGTGGAAAAGGTTAGCATAACTTGGCACTTGCCTCCTAGCCTCATTATCATCCTGAGTGCCCTTACCATGGTCTAACGGAATCCTCCCCATCCCCTGCCATGTCATCTGAAGTTTCCCCCATAGTGCCATCCTGTGTCGACTGACAAAACAGCATATCTGGCACTGCTGCGTGTGGTCATATAGTATCCAACTCCGGAAAGAGTCCACCAGACGTCAGCTGCTGTGTGCACTCCAAATCCTCACTGGCATCTGGCACAGTTACAGAACATGGGACTGCCCCCGCAGTATCACTCACTACAGTTCAAGTGTGCTGTCCAAGTTCCATCATCAAATCTAGGGGGAAGATGTGCCCTCCATTTTGTACAATAGTGTCCTGCTTCCAATTTAGGGACCCCCAGAATAGGAACAGCGGGGTTCAGTATCCAGTGGCAATCAGAAAAGAACCACCCATCCTGCTGCAGAGTTTTACCAGGAGCCCAGTCAGGGGATGCAACAAAATCACCACAGGAGATGCCCAAGGTATCACCATCCACTGCTTCTACAGCCACCAGGTAAGTTAGGACAGACGTGTTGCCTACCAACTGGTGTATCATCCAGTCCATATTTTGGACTTACGGGCAATCTTTTCTGTTTTCTTTTTTCCTCCAAGAGTCGTTTATGTAGTGGAGAATCCCTGTCTGCCTCTCTCATCATAACCAGTAATTGAAGTGTTTTAATCTCCAAGTCATCCTGCAGTTGCTTATTCTCATGCAGCACATCTTCCAAACGTGGTTGATATCCACAGCTGGTGCTCTGTGTGGAAACCTGCACAGGTTCCCATTCCTCTGCTGAGACCATTTCTTCCTCCAAATCACTGTCCACCTCCTGTCAAGTCACATCAGGCACTGTGTGCTGTAAAGCAAAAACACCTCCTGCTTGTACCACCATTCAAACTGGACTGACAGCCTCCATTCTCCCCCATAGGGAGACAGCACCCCTCGTGAAACAGTAGGGGATTTTCCCTGTGTCCTGACAAAATTTCACAAATTCACAAAAAAATACTACCAACAGCTTAATGAGGTTCAGTTTCACATGGTTACCATCTGTATCTTCTGCCTCCCCCAAGGATGAGGCTGAAAATAGACAGCATTGTCTAGCTTTCTTTTCCCAGTTAACAAAAACTAAATAAATGAATGACCTACTGGATACCAGAACATTACACTTATTTAATAAAAGCTGCTTTAATGCATGTAATGATCTGGATCGCAACATGGAGTATTTGGCAAGTTTGAATTTTATCATGAAATCATTCCTTTATGTGTTACAATTGTGCAGTGATTGTAGTAACTGAGCTGCTGATGTTCGTTCAGATGACTGTAATAAGATCAGCTCTAAGGTCTTTAGTTTTGTGGTTTTTTTTTTTTATTGATGAGATGGAAATAATATATAATGAATGAAAAATAGAATAATGAACAGGTTTGTGTGCATTACCAGCGAGTAATACTATTAAGAGGTTATAGACACATAGGAACCTTGAGAGCAAAGTGCAAGAGGTTCCATTGTGTTCACAACCTTGAGATAGTAAGACTCCTTTGTAATGCACACAAACCTATCTGTTATTCTTTTGACTACAGTGGACCCTTGATTATCCAAGCTTAACAGGAGATAAAGGATTTGTTTGGATAAGCAAGAGGTTCGGACAACCAATGTTCCATTGACTTACGTTGGGAAAATATGCTGGGGCATTGCCGTCATACAGTGATAACAAACTAATCTGTTTTAAGCAAAAATGTATTTAGTTTTTTACAAACTTCATTTTTATTCAAATAGCAGAAATGAAAAAGGTAACAGACAAAAGAGCTCAATTTATTTTTTTTAAATATTGATTGCTTTCTGTTTTGTTGCTTTGTTTAGTTTCTTAAGAGCTTTTTGATTCAGCTGGCACAACAGGAGTGTGAGTGTGAGTGTGAGTGTGAGTGTGAGTGTGAGTGTGAGTGTGAGTGTGTGTGTGTAACCCCTGGGTGGCACTTGTAATACTTGGACAGCTGATTCTGATTACTCTATGATTTTTATAATATAAAAATGTAGTGTGATTGTCTGTCATGAGACATCCTGTGCCTGGGATGACCCTCCTCCCTCCAAGGTATCACTTAAACTGACAGGATATATGTTAAACAGCAGATCTCTGTAATGTGACTAACCTACAAAGACTCACATTTTATGATCTTGTTGTTGAGCTGCGGTCTTTGAAACCAAAGGAAATGGAAATATCCATTCAAACAACATGAAATCTTGCTATATTATGACATATGCAGTGAGTCCCAACCTTCGAACTGCTCCGGAGGTGAAAGAGTTAACTTTCCATGCCAGGCATGGAACTTTGAGCTCGAGCTCGGTTGAAAACTCTGTCTGTTGTTCTTCAAACTCAAACTGTCAGATTCTTTACTCCGCCTCACTGAACAGTCGCACCGGAGATTTCTCCTTCTGCTCGGTTTATTTTGTCGGTTAAAGTATTAATTTTTTGTTTTTTTAACCGAATTTAAACCACAACCGGTCGGTTCAAGCTCTGTCTGTGGTATTTGTAAGTACTAGATAGGTTTTACATTTACTTTCTGTGTGGAACTTGTAAACGGTTTATCAGTTCGGTTTGAACCAATCAGGTTGTTTTAAATACATTAATCTGTCTTTTAGAGTGCGGTTCCTGGTTCTTATCGGTTCGAAAAAAAAACTGATTTCATTAGGTTTTTTTCCATGACCAGTGACACAGTTGGGAACTGATAAGGGAGTCTTGCTTGGCGGATTGCCATAAACGGGCAAGTTTTGGTTAGGCTGGCACTATGTCTGAGAAACCCAAAAGAAAAACCGGGCCCACTGGGTTTCAACACTGCAGTGTCTGTGGGGAAGTCTTTGCTAAGGCTGACCCCCACACCACCTGTGTTTATTGTCTGGGGTTTGACCACCTCAATGCAGACTGCCAGATTTGTAAAAATTGTCCTGCAGCTACCCTGGAAAAAAGAGTTGGTAGGCTCAGGGAAAGGGAGGCCAAAAAGTCCGCTGAACCGGATGGCCAGCCCGGTTCGGTTGAAACCAAATTGGAAGGAGTGCCCTCTGACCAGGGCGAGACTTCCTCGGGCAAAAGGAGAGCCAACTCGGAGGAGTCGTTTCCAGCAAAAAGGACTAGAAAATCAGCTGGTGTGGAGCCAAAACTTCCCTCTCCAACCGCTGAAGAAATAGCCAAAGCGATTAAAATTGTCCAGTCGCTTTCCCCGGTTCCGACCGAACCAGCACCATCAGGTAAGCGTACTGTTTGGTCGGTTCCACCGGTTCAAGAGTATGATTTAGAGGAATTTTATGAACCGGAGGAGGGGGAAGAGGAGTATGAGGAGAGTGAATGTGGATTTGAAAGTCTGGATGTGCCCATTGAACCGGACATCTCCTCAGACAGACCTTCAGGAGTGTCTCCCCCTAGGCTTTCTGAGTCCCCTTCTCATTTTATGTTTTATAAAATAGTGGCTGAAACCCTCCAGCTCCCTATGGAGGAAGCTTTGGATGATCAAGAGGAGCCTGACTATGTAGAAATGATGGATATTCCAGAGTCTAGGAGACTGTCTATTCCTTTGCATAAATCTTTGGGAAACAGACAGTAAAAATTCTAAAACTCCTCACACTATACCTCCTGTGGATAAGAGAATGGACAAGAGGTACACATTGTCAGGCTCTGATACGGGAGTTCCTTACACAACAATGCAGCCATGTTAGTAGTGCAGGCTGCAGCCTGTGACAAGGCAAATATTCCCTTGGCTTCACACACCCCTGACAAGGACTCCAGGAGGATTGATGCCATGGCAAAGAAACAGTACGTGGCAGCATCCTTGGGACTCAGACAGGCAAATTATATGGCTTATGTTGCTAGATACCAGAAATCCAAATGGGACACTGTTATGGATCTAGCAAAGCAGGTCCCTGGCCAGCTTGCCAAGGAGCTGGAGCAGGTGGCTGCTGATGGTATTGAGGCATCTAAGGTGCAATTTCATGCTGCAGTGGACCCTAATGATGTGTCATCAAGAGTCATGGCTACATCTGTGGCTCTTCACAGAATGGCTTGGCTCAGATGTACTAGCTTGTCACAGGATACCCAGACTAAGGCCATGGATTTTTCTGTTGTGGGTAACTCTCTGGGGAGCAGACAGAGAATTACATGAAGAAAATGGATGAGTATAGGACCACCTATAGGAGTGCACAGGCCAAGGAAAGGCAGGCCACTCCTCAAAGGCAGCCTTCCAGGGGCAGGGGCAGGTCTTTTCATAGATCTTTTTACCAAGCCAGGCCTCCTCTTCAGCTTACGCCCAGAGGGGTTTCTTTAGAGGGAGAGGCAGACGGGGTACAAGCAGACCTGCTTCCACCCCTCAGCCTAAAGTCCCTGCCAAGCAGGCACCCTGATGGGGTGGCCAGGGTCAATTCTCCACTACCTGTAAGGGGCAGGCTGGCTTACTTTGTCCAGGACTGGAAGTCTCTAACATCAGACAAGTGGGTCCTGGAAGTAGTAAGCCAGGGACTGGTTCACAGCTTCAAAAAATTTCCAAAGATGAGAACCAGATCCTTTCCACCTGCAAATCCATCAGAGGCACTTGCCCTAGAGGCAGAAGTTTCTACCCTCCTGGCTGTCATAGCAGTGGAAAGGGTTCCACCCCTACACAGGGCAAAGGGTTGTACTCCAGGTACTTCCTTACCCCAAAAAAGACAAGAGAATGGCGGCCCATCCTGGATCTCAGATACCTAAACAAGCACCTTTTAAAACCAAAATTCGAAATGGTGACTCTGGGAATTATTTTACCCTCTCTAAGGCCAGGGGACTGGCTAGCATCCCTGGACCTCAAGGATGCCTACTTCCATATTCTCATCAGAAACTCCCATCAAAGTACCTCAGATTGAACTGCCCTCAGGCCATTACCAGTTCAGAGCAATGCCCTTTGGCCTCACCTCTGCTCCAAGGGTGTTCACAAAATGCCTGGCAGTAGCAGTTGCCCACCTAAGAAGGCAAAAAATTGCCATCTTTCCTTACCTGGACGACTGGCTCATAGTAGGCCAGTCTCCAGACCAAGTCAAATTACATCTTCAGGTAACTCGGCAACTGCTTACCTCTCTAGGTTTCCTTCTCAGTCTTCCAAAGTCAGTTCTAGAGCCTGTCCAGCTTCTCACCTTCATAGGCACAGAACTGAACACAGAGGAAGCCAGAGCCTTCCTTCCTTTGGAAAGAGCAAGGACCCTGGTTTCTCTGGCCTCCTCTTTCACCCTGAAGGTCTCTCGACCAGCAAGGCACTTTCTACAGCTCCTGGGGCACATGGCTGCTTCTACAGCAGTAGTGCAGGGAGCAGGATTTCAGATGAGGGACATCCAGTTCCATTTGAGAGCCTTTTGGTCTCAAAGGAGAGACCCTCTAACCAAACTGATCCCAGTGACTCGAACCCTGATCCAAGCCCTTCAGTGGTGGCAGGACCAGAGCAATCTGAGACAGGGGGTCCCCTTTGGCCCTCAGTCTCACTCCTTAATCCTTACTACAGATGCATCCCTCTTGGGGTGGGGAGCTCACATGGGCGACCTCACTACCCAGGGATTGTGGTCCCCTCAGGAATCTCTGCTCCACATCAATCTGTTGGAACTCAGAGCAGTTTTTCTAGCATTTCAAGCTTTTTCCAAATCTGTTCAGAACAAAGTTATTCAGGTCAGAACAGACAATACCACCACAATGTGGTACATCAACAAGCAAGGGGGCACTCGGTCTACAGCCTTGTGCACCGAAGCAATGAAGTTGTGGTCTTTGGCTTATTCACTAAACACCTCCCTTATGGCAGTTCACCTCCCAGGCAAGGACAATGCCCTGGCAGATGCTCTCAGCAGGATTTCCCAGGGCCATCACGAATGGTCACTGGATCCCCTGGTACTGGAGGTAGTATTTGCCAGATGGGGCACCCCACAGATAGATCTTTTTGTAGCCCCAGACAATCACCAACTTCCCCTTTTTTGCTGCAGGCCCCCAGTGTTGGGCTCAGTCCCTCTGGATGCCTTCCTTCTCAGTTGGGAAGGGAAGTTTCTATGCCTTCCCCTTCCTCTTCTGTTCAAGGTGCTAGTCAAAATCAGATCTCAACTCTGCAAGATGATCCTGATTGCTCCAGATTGGGCCAGACAGCCTTGGTACCCCCTTATGTCCTTAGCAGTCCACCTTCCCTGTGTCTTCCCAGGAATCACAACCTGTTAACCTGTGCTCAGGGGAGAGTTTGGTACCTGAACCTCAAATCTCTCAATCTCAAGGCCTGGCTCTTGAAGAGTTAGAGTTTGCTGACTTACACCTCTCCCAAGGTGTATTGGATATCCTGAAGGCTTCTAGGAAGCCTTCCACCAGGGCTACTTATAATTCCAAATGGAAGAGATTTTCCATATGGTGCTCTGGAAAGCATATTTCCCCAGAATCTGCTGATTTACCCACAGTCCTGGACTATATGGTCCATTTAAATACTTTGGGGCTGAGACCAGCTACCCTAAAAGTGCACCTGGCAGCCGTGTCTGCTTTCTTATCAGCAGGTAAACCCTCTTCTCTTTCAGCTCATCCTGTATTCTCAAAGTTTTTCAAGGGGTTGCATCACACCAACCCTCCATTCAGAGACCCTGCCCCTGCCTGGGATCTTAATATTTGCATTGCCCAGCTTATGCAACCCCCTTTTGAGCCTTTGTCTTCAGCAGAGCTTAAGTACTTGACTTGGAAAACTGTATTCATGGTAGCCATCACTTCTGCCAGACGCATAAGTGAATTACAAGCATTGTCACTGGAGACTGATTTTATCTCCTTTCATAGAGATAAGGTGGTCCTCAGGACTAACAGAAAGTTCTTGCCTAAGGTGGTTTCAGATTTCCACCTTAATCAATCTATGTCTCTCCCTGTGTACTTCACTGACCATTTCTCCTCTGGCGAGAGGAGACTGCTGATTTAGATGTCAAAAGAGCCCTAATAGTTACTACATAGAACGTACCAAGGGTCACAGGTTTGACTCCTCCAACTGTTCCTCACTTATGGGAGGTTAGTAAGGGAAATCTGCCACTAAAGATCCATTGCCAGGTGGATTGTCTCTTGTATCCAATTTTGCTATGAAAACTGAGTAAGGTTCCTCCCTCAGGCCTGAGGGCTCATTCTACCAGAGTGTACAGCTGCGTCTCTGGCTGCTGCCAGGGACATCCCTATCCTAGAGATATGTCAAGCAGCTACCTGGAAAACAGTTCACACTTTTACAAGCATTACTCCTGGACATCCAGGCTAGGAGTGATGTCGAGTTTGGCACAGCTGTGCTTCAGATCCTATTTCCTAAGTAGGTTCTTTCCTCCTCCATGGAGGTACTGCTGTGTAGTCTGCATATGTCATAATATAGCAAGACTTCATGTTGTTTGAAGAAAAAATTGCTCACCTTAGTAATGTTGTTTTTTCTAATGGAGTCTTGCTATATTATGACCTCCCCCCTGCCTGCCCCTCTTAGAACCTCTGCTTTTGGGATGTGGGTGGGCAGTGCAGTGTTGGCACTTAGTAGGTGCCCACCTTGTTTTTTCACCCCTCCTTTTTGGGGTGACTGGGTGTTGTGTTTCTCATTTTTTGGGTCTCCTGACTTGAGTCTTTGTTTTGGGACCAAAAAATGTGTTCTTATATTTAGTAGCCAGTTGGCTAGTGTAGGTTTACAGCTTCCACACAGGACCTTAGTGAGTTTAGCCCGTAAAGATCTGACAGTTTAGTTTGAAGAACAACAGACAGAGTTTTCAACCAAGCTCGAGCTCAAAGTTCCGTGCCTGGCATGGAAAGTTAACTCTTTCACCTCCGGAGCAGTTCGAAAGTTGGAACTCACTGCATATGTCATAATATAGCAAGACTCCATTAGAAGAAACAACATTACTAAGGTGAGTAATTTTTTCTTTTATGGCGTCTTCAGAGGAAGCCCAGCTAATTTCACCTGGTGTCAAAAAGCATATTACACATCAGTGAGATCTGGCAGAGGGAGTCATAAAAAGTCCTTGATGTCTTCGAGAGAGGAAACTGCTCATAGATCAAATAAGTCATTTGGAAAATGAGTTTTGCTGAAGTTACATAATTTAATACCTCTTGATAGGACATCTTGTTTTGTGTGTATATATATATATATATATTTTTTATATTCTGACAGGGAGGAGCTAGGTGACCTCATGGAAGAGGTTGGCAAAGACAGGTTTAGACTGTATTCTGTATTCCATTTAGACACATTCTTGTTTGGACTCTCTGAGCTACATCTATCAGCACTGTAAGAAGATATGAATACATTAGATAGACAAGTCTAAGTGTATGGTTGGTAGGAGTTTGCACTTTAAGCTTTGTTTTTTTAAGTGATTGTATGTTTAGTGATATATTGTTCTGCATTTACATTTTTCATTTTTATATCTATTTTAAAGTAAGCCTCTATTTTAAAGAGACTGCTTGGTATGCCTTCAAAATTCTTTCTTTGACAAATGAAGCATATATGGTTAAAGTTGACAGTGTGCATAGTTTACTGGTAATGCCAAACTGGAAAAAAGGTAAGTGTTTATCTGAGGTCTTTCATAGAGTGCTTAAGGGTTCTTTTTGTACACCTGGTTAATTGCCCGTAGGCGAAAGATATCCATCATCCCCCAAAGAGCAGAATTATCTAAGCCTGTACATTGGGTACGCTAGCAAGAGGTTCACAGTTTGAATACCTCCAGAACTTGAGATAAAAGATTGATTCAAACCAACAAAACAGACAGGAGGGCTACCCTGTTTCTGTTACCTGTTCACAAGACTGTGCTCAGAGGTTGACACTGTGGGAGCAGAGGGCCTGGCCTGCAGAGTAGGTTTGTTACAGATTGGTTGGCAGCAGTGCAGATAATTTTGGTATTACAAGCTTTTATTGCTCAGTGTGTCAGCTTGATACTGTACAGCTCACTTACCAAGAAAGGGCAGTTGTTTATTTTTAGAAGGAAACTGAACTATATCACTTGGCTTACAGTCAAGTTCCTACCTGTTTTAATTTTTTCTAAAGTGCAAGTTAGTGTAGCCATAGTTAGGGAAGAAAATGGCTTCCAACTACAGTGGGCACACTGTAGACTACTTAAAGCAGTTGTGCAGGGACAGGAGTCCTGTACGAGGTAAAAGCCACCAAACAGAAACTTGTGGATGCCCTGATGGTAGTGGATACTCAGAGCATCAACTCACAGACAGTGACTGTAAGGGACAGAACCTTGAGTGTGGAAGGGCTAGCGGCCAGTGCAGTGTTCAGATCCGATGAGGAGGGCAACAGGGCGAGTGTCAGAAGGGCCACAGCAGCAGGGGAAGGTCACTAGCATTCTGGAGCCAGAAGTACTCAGGCTGCAGATTGAGTTGTGCAGAATGGAGCTCAAGTTCCAGAGGGAGGCAGAGCGAGAATGCCGAGAGGCAGAGTGAGAGCCGTGAGCTGCAGAAGAGACAAGGGAGCAAGAATGGTGAGAGGCGGACTGTGAACAGCAGGAGGCAGACCAAGAGGAGTGAGAGTGCCAGAGGCAACATGAACTGGAGAAGCTACGACTCCAACCACCAGCACCAGAGCAGGTAAGAGGCTTGGGTTTAACTGGGACTACAGGACTGGGTTACAAATTGAATTCCAAATTGATAGCCAAATTTAAAGAGGGGGAGGATATGAATGCCTTTTTAAATTCTTTTGAAAAAGTTTGTATTCAGGCTAAAATTTCTAGGAAGTCCTGGAGCTTCCAGCTATCCCCACTACTTACCAGGAAAGCTTGGGATGCATTGGGTCAAATGGACAATGAGGTCAGTAATGATTACAGCAAACTTAAAGCTGCACTGTTAAAATTTGAATTAACTGCTGAATCATACAGAGCTAAATTCCGTAAGCTCAGGAGAAGCCCTGACATGAGCTACAAGGAGCTAGCCATGAAACGTCGTCAGTTTTTAAAATGTTTGTGGGTAGGAATTAAAGCAAACTCTGTAGATAAAATTGAAAATGTGATTTTGTTAGAACAGTTTTTCTTGGCATGCCTAGCAGAACTGAAAACCTGGCTGGAGGATCGATATCCTAAAACAGTGCAAGAGGCTGCTGAACTCTCAGACCGCTATGCCAAGAACAGATCTGCTCTGAGAATGAATGGGGTGGGCGTGGAAGCACAGAAAGGGAAAAGCACACCTTCAGGGCAGCTAAAACCCTCACTGCCTCCACCAAAACCAGTTAGCTGCAGGTTTCAGAGAAAAGATTTATCTGAGAAAAGAAATGAATGTTGGTTGTGTAAAGAAACTGGGCATATTGCCAGCCATTGTCCAAATGGATGAGCAAACACGCAAGGTGGTGCTAGGAAGGAAGTGATTGTTTGTGTGTCCTGGGCATGCCTGTGAACATGAGGAACACATGCACTCAGTCATGGTGAATGGTGTACAGGCATGAGGGGTTAAGGGACTAGGGCATCTGACATTGGTAAAAGGGGATCTGGTGCAACCTGCTCAGCTTATACCCAATAAATATGTCACTGTACAAGACTTTACTGGTAGGGAGAAAACATTGCCCCTCGCTGGTGTTCTCCTAGACTGGGGTGAAACGGGGAACTGTGCAACAGGTGGCTGTAGCCAAAACCTTAGCAGTGGATGTGATCCTGGGCAACAATCTCAAACAGGGGATGGTGTGTGCAGTTACTCATAGCCAAGTGGCATGGGAAAATTGTAGATCTTACTTCGAGAGGGCTCTTGCAGAAGGTAATTACATATAGGATTGACGCTGGCCAGTGGCAGGACCCCACAGAAAAAAGTGGCACAGGAAGATTGTAGGTCCCTGTACCCCACAGAAGCCATTGTGAAAACCGCTGAGAGGCTGGTTCCCCAGCCTGTGTCTCCTGATATGGAGACTAATGAAAAGGGGGTAGAAATTTCCCCAGTAGCAGTCAACCACACAGCTACAGATGGTTACTCCAAAGAAGGAGGGGTGACCCATTGTCAGAGGGTTGGGATTGACAGTGATCCTGAGTGCCCTGACACTAGTGCTAGGGACCCTAGTTTAGCGACTGAAGGGGACTTGTCCCAAGCCTTGGGAATGTGTGAGGAGTTTGCAGCTGCTCAGAGAAGTGATCCTAGTCCAGAGAAGCTAAGGGCTTGAGCAGACTCTGATGGAACACAGGGAGCTGATGGTAAACATAAGGTTTATTGGGAAAATGGACTGATGTATACTCAGGCTGAGCAGACAGAGGGAGGGGGTGATAGGCAGGCAGCTTGTCATTCACCAGGGGTATAGTGAGCAGTTGCTCAGGATTGCACATGATAGTCCCTTGTCTGGTCATGTGGGAATGGCACGCACTATGCAGTGGTTGGCCCAAAATTTCTACTGGTCTAACTTCACCCAGCAGGTGAAGGAATATTGCAGGTCTTGTCACTGGTGCCAAGAAATAGGGAAGTCGGACAAGAAAACCCAAGCGGCCCTGATTCCATTGCCCATAGTGGAGGAGCCATTCCAGAGGTTGGGAATGGATATTGTGGGGCCTTTAAATACCCCCAGCTCCTCAGGGAAGAGATTCGTCCTGAATGTGGTGGATTATGCCATGCGGTACCCAGAGGCAGTTGCCCTATCCTCACTGAGAACAAAGTGGCAGATGCCTTACTTTGGATTTTCTCCCATGTTGGGTTTCTGCAGGAGGTTATCACCAATTGAGAGGGTTCCTTCATGTCGGACCTGATGAAATGTTTATGGGAGAAGTGTGGGGTAGTGCAGAGATGCATGACACCGTATCACCTGCTTGTGGAATGATTCAGTGGTACCCTGAAGTTAATTCTCTGGGCATTTGTTGAACAGCATGGGAGGGACTAGGAGAAATACCTTCTCCACATGTTGTTTGCATACAGGGAGGTGCCGCAAGAGTCAACAGGATTTTCCCCCCTTCAAACTCTTGTATGGATGCCAGGTATGTGGGCCCCTAGACTTGATCCAGGAGGACTGGGAAGGCAAGCAAGCCACCCAGGGAACTCCCATAGTGGATTACATCTGTAGGTTCAGGGAAAGACTGAAGGATCTGATGGGGACAGCCCAGAGCAACCTGGAAGCTGCCCAACAGAAACAAAGAGTGTGGTACAACCGCAGAGCCAGAGCTTACTCGTACATGGTGGGTCAGGAAGTCATAGTCCTTATTCCGGTCCAGAAAGACAAGCTACAGGCTGAGCCGGCAGGACAGTACAAAGTAGTTAGGAAGGTAAATGACGTGAACTATATTAAAGAGTTACCTGTCTGAAGACAGACAGAAAAGATGTACCATGTCAGCATGATGAAGCCATATGCTAATAGGGCTGACATGGTGTTTGCAGTGTGTAGTCCTGGGGAGGGGACAGATAAAGGAGACCCCCTTCTGGACTTACTGGAAGAAAGTAAGTGGGATCCCTCTGTGGAGGCAGTTAAATAGTCTCCCTAGCTGACCCAGACAAGATCCAGGAAGTAAGGGAGGTTTTAGCAGACTTTGCCCCATTCTTTACCACCAAGCCTGGACTAACCCCCTTAGCGACTCACGATATGGAGACGGGGACACAGATGCCCATACGGTGTACAGCATATCGGGTGTCAGAGTCTGTCCAAAAGGACATTAGGAGGGAAGTGGAAGAGATGCTGGATTTAGGGGTAATCCAGAGATCCCACAGCCCCCTGGGCCTCACCCATAGTCCTTGTGCCCAAGCCAGATGGCTCTACTCATTTCTGTGTGGACTATCTTGGACTGAATGCAGTCACGAAGTCAGACGCCCACCCGATGCCCCGGACGGACAAACTCCTTGACAAGCTGGAAAGGGTGACCTACCTTATGACTACTGACCTCACCAAGGGGTATTGGCAGGTAGAGTTGACGGACAGAGCTAGGGAGAGGTCGGTCTTCATCGCTCCAATAGGCTTATTTGAATTTAAAGTAATGCCTTTTGCAATGAAGAACGCCCCAACCACTTTCCAAAGGTTGGTGAACCAGGTGTTAAATGGTGCTGAGGAGTACGCCGTGGCATATCTGGATAACATTGCCATCTTTAGTGCCAGCTGGTAGGAACACCTGTCCCACCTTAAGGAAGTGCTGGGAAGGACACAGCGGGATGGGCTCACTGTCAAATCTGAGAAGTGCCAGGTGACCATGGGAGAAGTGGCATACCTCGGGCATGTGGTAGGCTGAGGGCAGCTCCGTCCTAACCAAATAAAAATACAGGTGATCCAGGTGCAGTTACCCCACCCACAGTGACATTTCATCAGTGAGGTCCCCCACAGCGATTACAGTGCCTAGACGCAGTGGGAGACCTGCTGGAACCCAGCGCTGTCTATCGGGGGTCCTGCAACCCCAAATCAGCTCCGAAAGGAGTTGAGAATCCTTAAGTGGGGGGTGTGGGGGATGCAGTCTCCCATGTAGGGGGTTTGGGGGCAAAGCACCCCGAAGAAAACAAAAATAGAAATAGGGAACCAGCAGCCAATTGCAGAATATGGCCAACCTGCCAGTGTTGCTGACAGGGCGTTCGACAAAATACTTGTCGGACTCTTGTTGTGTATCCATCCAGGCGTGGCCCAGACCCGAAATGCAGAAGCAGGTCAGGAGTTTTCTAGGGACAGCAGTGTACTATAGGAAATTTGTACCCAATTACAGTGCCCTGGCTGCTCCCCTATCTGACCTGTTAAAGAAAAGGATGCCAAAGAAAATTACCTGGGGACCAGCCTGTGAGGAAGCCTTTACCAGATTGAAGGAGGCAATGTGCAGTGCTCCTCTTTTGACAAGTCCTGACAATAGCAGACCCTTTATAGTTCAGACTAATGCCTTAGACATGGGTATTGGGGCAGTACCGAGTCAGACATCTAACCAAGGGAAAGATCATCCGGTAGCGTACCTGTGTAAAAAGTTACTTCCCAGGGAGCAGGCATACTCTACCATGGAAAAGGAGTGTCTTGCCGTAGTGTAGGCCCTAAAGAAGTTGGAGCCATACTTGTATGGGCAGCATTTTGTGGTACAGCCTGACCACAACCCCCTGGTTTGGCTGATGCAAATGGGAAAGACTAATGGTAGAATGTTATATAGGGCTGGAGTGAAAAGTCAGAACTCAGACGGGTTGTCTCGTGTCTATGAGGAGTGAACTGATTTGGGAAGCTCATCTCATGCAGGGGATAGAGCCCCCAAATTCAGTCTAGGTGGGGAGGATTGTGACACTTGGACAGCTGATTCTGATTACTGTATGATTTTTGTAATATAAAAATGTAATGTGATTGTCTGTCATGAGAAATCCTGTGCATGGGATGACCCCCCCCAAGGTATCACTTAAACTGACAGGATATATGTTAAACAGCAGATATCTGTAATGTGACTAACTTACAGAGACTCCCATTTTATGATATTGTTGTTGAGCTGTGCTCTTTGAAGCCAAAGGAAATGGAAATATCCATTTTATGGCGTCTTCAGAGGAAGCCCAGTTAATTTCATCTGGTGTCACAAAGCATATTAACCCCATTGAGATCTGGCAGAGAGAGTCATAAAAAGTCCTTGATGTCTTTGAGAGAGGAAACTGCTCATAGATCAAAGAAGTCATTTGGAAAATGAGCTTTGCTGAAGTCACAGAATTTAGTACCTCTTGATAGGACATCCTGTTTTGTATATGTATGTGTATGTATGTATATGTATATATACAGTTTATATATATATATATATATATATATATATATATATATATATATATATATATTCTGACAGGGAGGAGCTAGGTGACCTCATGGAAGAGGTTGGCAAAGACAGTTTTAGACTGTATTCTGTATTCCATTTAGACACATTCTTGTTTGGACTCTCTGAGCTACAACATCTATCAGCACTGTAAGAAGATGTGAATACATTAGATAGACAAGACTAAGTGTATGGTTGGTAGGAGTTTGCACTTTAAACTTTGTTCTTTTAAGTGATTGTATGTTTTGTGATATATTGTTCCGTATTTACAGTTTTCATTTTTTTATCTATTTTAAAGTAAACCTCTTTTAAAGAGACTGCTTGGTGTGCCTTCGAAATTTCTTTGACAAGTGAAGCATATATGGTTAGAGTTGACAGTGTGCATAGCTTACTGGTAATATCAAACTGGGAAAAAGGTAAGAGTTTATCTGAGGTCTTTCACAGAGTGCTTAAGGGTTCATTTTGTACACCTGGTTAGGTGCCCGTAGGCGAAATATATCTGTCATCCCCTGAAGAGCAGAATTATCTGAGCCTGTACATTGGGTACGCTAGCAAGAGGTTCACAGTTTGAATCCCTCCAGAACTTGAGACAAAATGTTGATTCAAACCCATAAAACAGACAGGAGGGTTACCATGTTTCTGTTACCTGTTCACAAGACTGAGCTCAGAGGTTGGCACTGTGGGAGCAGAGGGCCTGACCTGCGGAGAAGGTTTGTGACAGCACTGTCCCCAGTGTTACACTCCTTCAGCACTACCCTGGACATAGGCTGAGGTGGTTGGGTTCGCTAGCTGATAAAATTTGTAAAACTTTTGTGCAGTGCCTCTACTCATGGTGCTTTACGTGGGTGAGATGGTATTGGGTGTAGCCTCCTGAGCTGCTACACTACCCACGATGACCATTAACCTTCCCCAGACATGCCCCAATACACAGTTCCCCACATTCTAACAGTTTGAATTAAAGGCTTTCTCTAATAATATGCTCATGCCAGAATTTCAACAACAAATAAGATATTTATTTAGGGGGTAGTATAGGAGCTAGGAGGGGAAATAGGAGGAGTAGAGTTTATCTTAACCTCAGTACATATGTAAATAGGCTAATTGGTTTTACTCTTGAACCCTCTAGCTGAGTGGCTACAGACTATTAATAGAAAGAAATAAATCACATTTTACCAGGTGACTTAAGACATCCAGCACCCTGGCTATCTAGCTGCTGACAAATCAGATGTTAAACATAAATTATTAATATTCCCACACTGGTACCAGTCCCAGATACTGCAGAAACCCCCACAATCTCATACCATATTAGAGTCCCAGATACCACAGTCCAAGATGTTGCAGGCCTGGTGTGAGTTGAAGCCAGTCGAGGTGGCTGGCTATTGATTTGAGGGTGGGGGCAATCTGGAAACAGATTCTTATAAAGCTGAAGATTACTATTTATAACCATGGCAGGGATTGCCCCTGTACTTACAGACTTCTGAATATTCCAGGACAAGCTATTTGGATTTCACATCCAGAACATTCAGCACAATATTTGAAAATCCCATCCAGTGCCATGAGAGTGATACTTTTGTCTAGCATCCTATATTCAGTATAAACAAGATCACATCCAGTACTTTATATACCAAATGCCGTTATTCAGAGGCAAAGTCTCATCCAGCACATCTAGACCTTTCTACACTTGTGACAAGTGCTCTCAGATGACATTCTGGTAAGACACATGTAAATTCTCTTCAGAATCATTTAGGCGTAATTTGCTGCAGGGCCTCCTGTCTCATGAAGTGGCAAACGCAGCTTGGCAGTCAGCCCCACAAAGGCAGGACTCTAACTCACAGCTACACCACTTGCAACACAGTGATATGCTTTACTAGCCAGGCATCTTGCTGCACCTATGATTTAGCCATTTGGGCCACAGGCAAGATGCATCCATCTACTTGAACAAGGCAGCCTCTTATGGGGTTAGTAGCCCAGACTGAGAACTTCATTACTTTAAAATTAACAGCACATATCTGTTAGTGGGGCTTAAGGCCCCCAAGATTACTTACTTAGCTTCTTTCTCTCACTGCGGGGGAGGTATGAGGGTACTCACTCGGTTCCTCCATGGGTCTCATCCGCAATCAAAGGCATCCTGAAGACTTCTTCAGCTCTCTTACCACTGAGGTACTCGGGTCAGTGCTCTCACCGCTACATGATGTCATCTGGTCTGGTCAGCGCTCTCACCACTGCTGGACATCTGATCTTCGGTCCACATCTTTCCCTGATGTGGGAGGGCAGGCTAGCCTCTGGAGGACATAACTGGCAACCTCCAGTCTAGCTGTTGCAGGAACTACAATTACACTTAAGTGGTAACTTTAGCTCAAGAAAATAATAAATGCCCCCTGATAGCTGAAGGAGCTTGGATTAAGTGGCCCAGGCCTGGTGGCATGTCTGGGGCCTGAGCCCCACCCCTGTGGGGGGCTCCCAGCAGGCTGGAGCCTGCTGTCCTCCTCTCGCTCTGGCAGATCTCTCTCTTCTCCAGACTAACTGGCAACATTGTCTCTTTATAGGGCTCCTAGCTCGACCTCTGATTGGCAGCAAAGATGGGGTGGCAGGTCTCTAAGTGGCTGAGGGACCTGTAAATCAGAACACTTAAGGCAGAATTGGGTTGTGGAATTGGTGCCTAAGATAATGTCTGTGTAAGTCCCCATTAGCACTTGTGTGGTTACCCATGAGGTGTAGTGAATGTCCTACAAGTACTGTAGCTTAAAGGCTGTACTTGCAGTTATTGCACAGATGAAGAATGTGGCTCCTTTACTTTTTCTTTCGCTACTGCATACAGCAAGCTCCCCCTGCAGCAGCTGACACACAAGAGTCCCAGTTGCTGGTAAATTCAGGGAAAAGCATTTATTCTAGAGTTAGACCCTTTCCCCCACATAAACAATAAATCCCCATATGCAGCAAGCAGTTTTCAATACTTAAAACATTGGTTTCCTTTACTTTTTGGCCAAAGCCGAACATAGCTATCCTGGAGGCAGCCAGGCACACAATTATTTATTCAGATGACTGGGGCCCTTCTCAGGCATACTGAAATGGAGCCCTGGTCAAATTCTTTCAGTTTTGAGACAAGAGGTCCCCCAGCAGGCTGTCCGTGGTCACCGAGTCCCAAATAGGTGGAGGGAATCCTAAGACCCATGGCACAGTCCCTGAGGTGACCACAAGCTGAGTGGATTCACATCAAAGGCGCTTTGCACACCAACGTGACTCTCGCTGCCCTGTAGGCAGCACTTTCATAGTGGTAGCTCGTGGTCTGCATTTTAATCCTGAAGGGATGAATTTCAATCAGGCTGAAGGCTGGGGCACTCAGGAGGGCAGATAGGACCTGGGGAGCCAGAAAAATTAAAAGGCTAAAATGGGAGAGGTACGGGAGACAGCGAGAGGAGGACAGAAGAACAGGGCTAAGGTAAGCCCAGGCTGGCATTTTTAGGAACCCCCATTTGCAGGGGGATTACACTCTCCTGTGGCAAGACCTTGGCATCCATGCCAAGGGTGTGCCAAGCCTGGCACACAAAGTTACCATTAAACAATAACTATTAACATTTGAAAAACACTTTGTCCTATCTGGGGCGTATGGCTTCCTAATCGACTTTCGATACCAAACATCCTGATCTAGACAAATGCATCCTACTCTAAATCAGCAAAACATTTTATTTTAACCACTGAGCATTGCCAGATGTTAAATTATGCAGGGGCCCTAGTAAACCAGGTTGGCATTCTTAGGAACCCCCATTTGCAAGGGGGTTACATGTGTATGTAGTCACACTTTTGCTGACTCTTGAGCCAGATTATACTAGTTTTGACATCCAAAGCAGCATCAGTTGCTGCCTGCAGAGCAGGTGCATTGTCACCTGGCTCATCATCCTCTGCTATTGGCTCAGGTTTGGTCTGCTCCTCAGATGTGACTGCGATGATGTCTGCATCAGTTAGTTCCCCCATAGCCCTCATCATCCACGTCTGCTTGTATCCACTCTGTGATGTTTCCCTCGGGAATCTGTAGCTGGTTGTGCTTGACTGCATGTGAAACACCTGTGAACAGCTCCAGCATTTCTGGATAATGTCCGCTTACACCTCTGCCCAATATTCAGAAAGGAAGTAACAAGTATCCTTTCATGTTACCTTTTTTTTTTTTTAAATAACATCTGCAAGTGGCAAACTCCCATTCTCCTTAGAACATTGCTCAGTAGTTTCCCCTTATAAATTCTTTTCAGGGTAGCCATGATTCCCCGGTCAAGGGGTCAAAGCTTGGCAGTAGTGTTCGGTGGTAGAAAAATGCACCAGATAATGAGGTCTTCTGTGGTCAGAGTTTCAGTGTCTTGATGTGTTTCCACATTATCAGTTAATAGTATGGCTTTTTGTGGGAACCCCAAAGATCATAAATATGAGCACACAGAGGGCACAAAGTCAGCAAAGTACCAAGATTTAAATAGTGCTGCTGTCATCCATGCACTGGACTGAGCATGATAAAGCACAGGCAGGTAGTCCATATTAACGTGCGTAAAGCACTGCGGTCTAAGGGATTTTCCAATGACTAACAATTTTGATATATGTCCACCAGTTGTATTGCAACAACCAAGAAATGTGAGCTGCTCATTGTTTTTTTTTTTTTGTTTTTTTTTTATGTCCTGAAGCAAACTTTTCTGATGAGATGGCTAAGGTTTTTTTGGGCAGTAGTTTCCAATAACAGCCCATCTTGTCTGCAGTATCGATGTGCTCTGGGAGCAGACCTTTGTTTTCAATTGTTACTGCAAGGCAGTCTCTGAATGGGGCAATGGAATCGTCGACTGCAGCCATAAGTTCATCAGTTATAGATAGTTCCAGGATTTCATGTCAGGCTTTGAATCGTTGAAGCCAGCCCTCACTAGCTGTAAAGATAACGTCCTCACCATTTAAATTACAATGAAACTGCATGGCTTTGTGATTCGGGATTGGCACAGATATCGGGGTGCCTCTGACTCTGTTTTGTATGAACCAGAGATACAAAAACTTGTCGAGCTGCTCATCCTGGCAGGTCTTCATGGTCTTACATTTATCAGCACCAGATGTGTTTTCCATTGTAGCTGCATATGCTCTTAACTTATCTCTTGCCTTGTGCAGGTTAGATACAGTGGATTTCCCAATGCCAAACCACTTGGAAATGACAACGGCCTTCTCCCCACTGTCTAGGCCATCCAGAATGTGGGTCTGTTGGGTGACATCCAGGACCCATCTCTTTCTTTTCCTCTTGCCCATTGTTCAGCTCAACCACTCGGCTAACCACGGGCAAGTGTGAATTTTGAACTGAAAAGTAACTGAATGCTGTGTTAGCACCTTAAGTACCTATTAAGTGCCACTAATTGATATGTGTTTGTACTGACAGTGGAACAAGGTTAGCACTCTAATTACAGCTAAGACCACTTAACTTTTGATATTTTGTGATCTGCGGTTTTGCCAACTGTTAAATGGATGAATGTATGGGGAAAAGTGGGGGACTACCCAGGTTCGGTTACTTCAAAGATTTGGTTAACCCAGTGTCAGTTAATCAAGGTTGTACTCATTGTGGATCTGGTTTTTATTTTTATATCATTTTGTAATGGGCAGTCGACCACTGCAGTGGAGGACTCTCTCTCTGCCCTGGCCGACCACCACACTGTCTCATTCTGTGTCTCGTTTTCTACCCCTCCCATGCAGCCTATTTATCAGATTATGAAAGACTGATTTTCCTAAGATTGGTAGGCAGTCCTACATTTTCTTTGTTTAGAAAATGCAGGATCAACCAGATAATTCCATTTTTGATTTTCAGAGAAAAGTAAATGGGAAAAGGTCATGGATGTGATGCTCTCTCTCGCTAAGCGAGTAATGGCTGCCATATTTTAGAGAGTGTTCTGCCCACCCACAGCCGTAAAGTGACCAATCATGAGCCGCATTTGTCTGATTGACACTGGTAGTGTAACCATGGATATGAGACTCCTGTGCTTGCGCTCTGTAAATTTCAGTGATAATAGTATCATTCAGAGATCTGAACTATAGTAGTACAGGATCTGAATGACACTATTAGCAGTGTGCATTGATAGTGTTATCACTTTTGCAGCAGTGACATTACCACTGTTTTTTGAATGCTTTAGTACAATATTATGTTCAATATTAATAATATATAATAAATGTGCATCATGCTACTATGTTAATGTCTGTCTGCATATATTGTTCACATTATTAAAAAGGGGAGGAGGGGGTTGTTATTTAATGAAAAGGTGATCAGTGACTGAGACCTTGATTTTGATGGGGGGTGATTTTCCTCAGCATGCACACCATGTCTTTGGAGAGTGGCTACAATAGGTTGAGGCCGGCTGCCCTAGAGCTGCAGGTGGGTGGGGGTGCTCTGGATGACTTAATGCTTTGGCTAATGTGGACCAGTATCCTGCTGAAAGTGTTGTAGTGGCCCAATGAATTGATAACTCATGAATGCTGTTGCAACACCATACACCTATGGATGCTGGCACTCATGAACCACATACCATATGCATGTTGTTACACATCATTAACCCCCATCCCCACACACAGCTCCATGCCCATTAGCTGTACGAGTTCTCTGATTCACACTGTCGGTATCATCCACCACATACCTACATGGTCTATCACACCCATCATTTCCATATAGCTTTCCACACTGAGTAACTCAATACCATCAAGCATGCTGTCACAACTCATGGCTCCACACACCTTGCACTCTGTCACACCTAACAATCCAGTATTCCATGCGTAGTGTCACACCATTAGACACCATACCTCCATGCATGCTGAGACACACACACACACACACACACACACACACACACACACACACACTGGGTTTCCCTGGACTTTGACTCTGCCGCCTTGGCTGCAACTTGCAGCCTTGCCACATGGACCTTTGCCGCTCACCAGTGCTGCCTATATCCTATTAATATTTTGACCCACCTGCCCAACCCAACCCCAGCCTCTGTTACATACATAGTAGCTCCTCTCTGATCCATTCCCCCTTTACCCATTGGCTCTCTAGACCATGTTCTTGAATACTCCACCTCATCTCTGTAGATCTGGGCCTCTCTTTCTCCCTAGGATCATAGCTCCTATGCAAGTGTCCCTGGTCTCCCCTTTTCACACCTGTGTGACCTTTCAAGCTCTTTTTTCACACTCTGTCCACCTTCATGCTGCTACTTAGCACTCTTCATCAGTGTTCTTTTATATTGGCTAAATACACCTTTATAAAGTGTATTTAATTTGTCGACTGCCCAACAGTTTGCCACCCCTTTCCTCATCTCTGTATTGGCTCAGGTGTTCTGCTTCTCCAGAATCTGCTGCTACTCTCTCCCCTTCTAGTAGTACCTATGTTTTCTACACTGGAGGACTCTGTAGATTTGTACTTCTCACCCTCTCATCCTCCTATCACGTATTGCCTTATTCTCTTCCTAATCATAGGCCTGCCTCTACATTGGACCTTTTTCAAATGCTAACTTGGGGTCCATCTCACCCCTCTCATCCTTCCTTGTCCCTACTCTCAACTTCACATGTGGCACTTCCATATCTCCTACCATTCACAAATACACCAGTCCTCCATTTACCACTGTCTTGCTGCTCCCCAGGTCCCTATCCTCCCATGTGACTATTGCAGCATTCTCCCTCCTCTCAATTAACTATGATTTTCTCTCTATTTCTCCCTCCCCAAATATGTCTACATTTAACAATTTATGGGTGCTCTCAAAGAAGAAAAACCCTAATCTATATTAAGTGTTTTCTAAAGAAGCTGCTTTTGCTGCTTTTGCTATGCCTGGGGAATGTAGAGGTAAACTCTGGATCCCAAACATCCCTTGCCTCCACCACAGATTTTGCCTCTGCACCTGGCCTAAAAATGGTGCTAATTAACATCCTCAATCTAATTAAGAAATTTGACCAACTACAAATCTGCGTTGCCCATACCGAACCTGATCTCATTATAATTACCGAGTCTAGGCTTAACAACTTCACATCCGACCAGCAAATTGCTCTACCAGGCTATAAACACTACAGGTCTAATAGAACAACTAGAGGGGGAGGGGTCGTCATCTATCTCAAAAGCAAATTTAACATTATAGATCTACAGCACATGACTAGGCCGAAGGAATTCAAGCTGGTGTCCCTGAAACTTCACCTTCCCTGTTCTGAAAACCTGACAATTATTAGCTGCTACAGGCCACCATCTGGTAGTGCCAAAATCCTTAATACCTTGAAATCACTCGTCACCTTTACCAATAATGGGACTATCATTCTTGGGGACCTAATTATGAGTTAGCTCACCCACAAATCAAACAGTCTCAAATGCCTCTGTGATGAGCTTGGCCTAACATAAGTCATCACTGAACCTACTGGGCCAAACACTGAGAATAAGATGAACAGCTCCATCCTTGACATCGTAATCACCAACCATCCTCATAAAATTCTGAACTCCGCTGTTCTTCATAATGACACGAGTGGTCATATGATCGTGGTTTGCACCCGTGCACAGTACAAGAGTCACTCCACACCAAAGTGTAACCTTTATTCTCTCTACTCCTGCACTGGTATGAATGTATGAGCTATACACAGGCTCTATAGTTTATAATGTCCTGCCTAAGCATTTGATTTCAGTAGGGCACATAAAGTATTCACAAGCATTTGACCTACGAGCTGTCTTTGGGCTGACCCCTCCACCACCCCTCCTGTCTAGGGGGTTGGTGGAATAATGTCTCGGAGAAGGAAGGAGGGGATCTGACCCCACTGGTCAAACTGCTTCTAGCTGATAACAGTCAAGGTGGTTACTAACCTTTAGCATGGGGGGGGGTCAATTTCTTGGCAGCTGGAGAACACCAACACAGTCTAAGCATCTCTTCAAGCCCCAGGTAGTTCAGGTTCATTTGTTGATCTCAGTCCTGGTAAATAGTGTGTTAGGAGACACCACAATGCATGAAATGCATTTTAGAACATCAGAGACCCACAGGGTTTGAGGCAACAATAGTCATTTTATTTCAAAAGACTCATGACACTGTTCCCTTGAGGTAACATAGTTACAGTTAGTGCACTTTACTGACATTTTCCTCCATTTATATGGCTCTCAGCCATGGCATGACACTTAAGGAGACTGGGGGATTTGATCCTCCAGCCTCCAAGTGACTTCCTAGCCAGGAGGCTCAGTTCTGACAGAATTATTCGATCCAAAATGAAGTCATGGCTTTTTTTCTTTCCAGCTGTCCCAAATAAATATGCTGACACACTTCATACACTACTTTCCCTTTTCTAGGTAGAGGTTGAGGAAAATTATCTCACATTTTATTGTTCCTGAGAGCCTTCACTGCTTTACCCACCAATGAGAGAGTGTAACATTTTCTTTACTGTCCCTGTGACTCTCTCTTTAAAAGAGGATAGACGAGACCAAGTTCTTGATTTAACACCATGCATGTCGTTACTACTAGGCTTCCCTGCTTCTGGAACAAGAAAGGAGGACTAGGGAAGGGGCCTCCCTTCCAAAATCACATAGGAGGAGATACCAATGATTAGAGCAGCCTTTACCTGGTGGACACAGGAAACACTAAGGATAGGAACTGCCACTTTGTACCCCTCCAGTCAATCCAGCTGCCATCTGAATGGGCCCCTGTGGCAGCCACCATCTTCTCCAGACTGGCTGAGGAGACACCCTGTCTGCTCTAAACTTTTTTTTGCTGCTGCTTTCCTTTCATTCCTGCCCCACCAGTGGGTGGTATGATGCTCCTGCTTCCATATTTTGAGCAGATGGACTAATAGCTCCCTCTACCACAGTTCTTGCCAGCCTTCACATGCCGGGCCACCCGCTGCCAGACAACAGCCACAAAGGTTCTCCCACCCCTCTTGAACTCTTTCTTTCTCCAACTGACAACTCCCCCTCATGCCTGGTAGTCACAAAATCCTAATGTGTGTGCACGCACCCCTGGCAGGCATGCGCATGCTCTCAGTGCCTTTAAGGACATCTTTTGTAATCTCCCTGCAAAGGCGGGGGGGGTTACACTTTCCACCCACTGAAACACTTTTCCTGCTGGGGAAGCCCTTCACTGGCTAGCTAGATAGCTGTATTTCCACTGATGGTGTGCACTCTCCCAGGAACCACCACCATTAGTCCACCAGTCTGGTTGCTAAAGGACAACCTAACTGCCCTAGGCAAATGTTCGCTCACTTATAGAACCTAACCTGAAAACCACTTAAGGGCATGGCCACCTGACCTGATGTTCCATACTGGCCATAGATCCCATCAGGCTGACATCCCACCTTCCTCACCCCCTTAAGGACTCCCCTACTATTTTCCAGCTCCAAAGCTTTCCCAGAATGGACCTTTCAACAGTACCAACCCATGGAACTTAACCTACAACCCACTAAGGGGTATGGCCATCTGACCTGATGTTGCATACTGGTCACACGTCCACCAGGCTGATGTTCCACCTGTCTCACCCCCTAGGGACTTACCAACCAATTTCCAGCTCTAAAACTTTCCCAGAATGGACCTTTCAACAGTACCCACTTAGGCCTATTTGGTACCCCCAACAACACTTTGCCCCAGGGTAATAACACAACATTGAGAACCATTGTGGCCTCTTTTTCCTCTTGCTCTTGAATATTTCCTTCAAACAGCTTGTTCTTGCTTTAGTTATTCCCTTCTGTATACTTTTTGGTTGTGCCTCCACTCCCCCTCGACCATCCCCTGCTTCAAGGTGTTTAATGAGGCATTCTCCTATTTCTTTAAAAGCCACCTTTCTGAAGTCCATGACCCTCCTCCTAATGTTTTTCTTCTCGTGCCCAATATATATGCCAAACCACAGATGATTGCTTGCACCCAGGAGGCTAACCACTGTGACATCTGTAATGCTGTCCCTGCTCTTTAGTACTAGGCTCAGCATTGCCTAATCCCTAGTGGGTTCTGTAAGCAGCATCTGAGAAATGCCTCTTGTAGGGAGTATAGGATGACCCTACTTCTTGATGTAGCTTGTGCCAGATGCCACCATTTACATCCTGCAGATTAAACAATATTTTATTTTATTTTTGTGTCTTTCAAAACTTTTTATTTTTTGCAATATTTATTTACCCCCGCATCTGACCAGCCTCTCCTGCAGGTCTTCTGCCAAGGAGCGCCCCATCCTCCACTCTGAACCCAACCCGGTGCCAGCTTCCCGATCTCATATTGCAGCCGGCCATGGGTAGCCTGACATAACCCATCATCAGGTGGGTCCTCGCCTTCCGGGGGGAAACTGCCTTCTGGCATTCTTTTTCTCTTCCCTGGGAGCTGCTGAGATTGGTCCTGGCTCTTTGGGGGCTCAATGGAGGTGGGGGTCCAGGTGCCCATTTTTCTGTGTTTTCCTGGCATCCCTGACATAGCGCCACATCTTGTAGTGCTCCCGGTCTCTACTGGGGGCTGCTACAGGTGAGGCATCATCCTAACCCACCCCAGAAGAGGAGAGCAGTCCTTCATATGCTCAATCCTCTCCTGCGGTTGCTGACCCCCAGTGACCTGAGTCCATTCCTGAACCTGGGTCGCTGTTTTTGTTTGAGGTAAGGTGCCAGTGCCTTAGCCCTCTGGGCCACTGGGCCAACCTCTTTTTTTTTTTTTTTTTTTAAAGCTTTTAAAGTATTTTTTTTTTTTTGTTGCCTATGAATCCATTTTATAATCACAATAAGAACTTTGGGACATTGGTTCTGCTGGCTTTACCACACTTCCAGGGACAGAAGACACTCGATCTGTGGCCTTGCACCTTACTACACCTATGGGCATGTGGTAAAGCCAGAACAATCAATATTCCATTGTGTCGTATTGCTTACATAACAGGTCAGAAGCAGTAATCTCTACAGGGACCTGCAAATAAATCCTCAGCAGTTCCTTCCTAGCTGGTCTCTGTTGGGGACCTTAGTTTTAAAGGTGGGTATACATGTTATGGGAGTACCCCCATATAGTCGGGTCTAGGAAGATACCCTGTTTGCACTGTTTCCTAGTGGAAATTTGCATACTTGTCAGCTCTTCTCAATAGCATCTCACTGACATAATCACCATGAATATGTATTCAACTCCCTTCCTTCTCCACAGTTTTCTTGTGTCTGTCTATACTGAACACACTGTATATTGTGGTTTTCTTTACAGACACATCAATATATATCTATTGTTGTTATTTTTCTCTCCACAGTATACTGAATCCACTGTAACTTTATGTATGTCCTTTATTGATGCATCAACTTTATTGCAAGGCTTGTTTCTATAACTGAGGCCACTATAAACTGTGCACTTTCTTATCAGATGAAACCTGTTCTACTAGACAGACGTTTGTTTTGAATGTATGCTACAATATAGTGTATTTCCACCGTTTGTATTTTTGGTTGTAACCTTCCAATTCACACCTAAAAATAGGCATTCCACTGCCTAATGTGTTCACTTAGTAAACTAAAACTAAATAATTAAACCCTCTGTTTTCAGGGTAATCTGGGGATTAAAATACTGGGGTTCTGACCTTTGGATCCCCTCTTTCCAATCGATCACTTACATGGGTACTGACATACAAACATGGCTTAGGCTAAGAGAGGAAGTTTTCTGAGACTTCATGGGGGCTCTTTTGTGATCCCCTGTAGGATGTACTGTACTATTCTTGCAAGCTCAGGCTCCATGCTATTAGTACAGGTTCCATTCTATGCTTTATACTAGTAGTACCAACTCAAAAGATAATCACACACACACACACAATGACATATGATGGTGACAGCCAGGGATCTCACACTGCAGGTACCTCTGCTTGACACCCTAGGCATCTGGTATCAGGGTCAAGGATTAGGCGGTTCTGGCTGTGTGACCATTCATTTGATTTTTATACAGGAAAGGATTTTCAAATTCCAATTGGGTCATCTGTTGACTAAAACTTGCAAGAGCAATGTTTCTGAATATTTTGTGTGATGATGGGACCACAATCTACGAAAGGTAAGAGACTTAAACATGACACTGTCAATAGCTGGAGGTGGGGGTTGCCTTTAATTTGTTTTTCATGAAGACGCATTTCATCGCAGCTTCTTGAGCTGATATGTTTAATATGTTGCCCTTTTTTATAACTCTTATCTCTGGTTTCTGATATAAGAGGTTGAACGGTATGCCTGGGGGCTGGGGCAGTTGATTTTAACTCACAGATGTAAAAAATAAATGCTGTGGTGTTGTATGTAAACATTTGTTCAAGTGTCTCTTTCACCTGAATGCAGCTTTTGCACAGCCATCCACCTGTAAACTGGCTCAGTCTTGTACATCTTGTTAGTTCCTTACCTTGACTACAAAGTCTCCAGTATGTCACCCCTTTTGCAGATTCTAGGGTACAATATACTGTACTTTATTTGATGAATATTCCAACCAGTTTAAAGTAGATTTGCTGAGTAATATATTTTTAATTTTTTTAGATGGCTGGCCTTCTTTTCTTCTGTTGGCTACTTGGACTCACATCGATGGCATATGGTAAGAAGTGTGTCTCCATCCAAGATAGTTCATTATAAATCCATTTCTATGACCCTGTGTTCTATCTGCCCTGACATTTGGAGAGCTAATATACTGCCTAAAACTAGTATTTGTTAAAATAGTCAGCTATTACCTTTCATATCTTGAGTACATTTCCTGTGCTCTTTGGTTGATTAGAATACTTTTTACTTCGTAATAGTAGGTGGTATAAGTGGAACAGCACTCTTACATCGTTGAAACATAGGCAGTAATGGTAGAAAAAGACCATTGGTGCATCTAGTCTGCCCATAAAACCCTAACAAACCTAGCACCTCTTGACCATACATGGTTCTATATCACCAGTATTGTGACTTCACTGACTGAGACATAACAACTGCTGTGGAAGAACCACTCAGCAGCTGCCAGGTCAGTTACTTGCGATGGCACTTTTAGTGAGGCTGCAGTGCTGATGATGTAGTAGCAGAATATAACTACATATGTCAGCCTCCAAGCAGAGTGCCATTCCACACATCCAGCATAATACAACTACATAGAAAACTTTCTAATGAACAAAAGGAAAAAGGGAAAATACTACAGAAATAAAAAGTTACTATGATCTACTTCTTAAAATTCGCAACATTTTCTTGTCTGCTATTGCTTTTGGTTCTGCTATCTCTTTAAAGAGGATGCACAATATTTTTTTTTAACTCTGTATTTTTGCTCCTACTTGCCTCCCTTCTCCACTCTCTCCAGCATCCTACTACCCGCAGGCCCTACTCCCCTATCGAGATCTGCCCCTAGAGCACCCGGCGCCACACACGATCTTACTTCTGGTATACTCCCGAGGGTAGGGGTGAGGAGGAATGCCCTTTACCTCCTCAAACCAGCACACTGAAGCTTGTGGGGTCAGTGCAGCGGAGTCTGTTCGATGAGCCCGGAGACCTGCCAGCGAGGTGCCATCACCTAGGAGAAGCTGAGGTGGTTTTTCTGGTTTCTTTCCCCCGATGTCGGCATGCAATGAGGGGCTATGAGCTAGGAGGCATGCTGAGATGTGCCTCTTACTCTGCCCCACTGCCGACATCCACCCAATCCACTTGCAGCTGCTCCACCTACTGTGCTATCCACCCGGGCTCCCCTAGGTGGTAGCATTGCAGCGGGAGCCTGCTGTGACACCCCCAGAGAAGGAGAGCTGCCATCAGGTGCTCAATCCTTCTCCACCCTTGCCGACCCCTGGTGACCCGAGCTCGCTCCCGAATCCGGGTTGCCAGTGTGGTGTGAGGTATGGCGTCTAGTGCCTCAACCCTCAGTGCCACCGGGCCGGCTAAAGAGGATTTACAATATGAGCACTTAAAAATGATGTTTATAAATTATATATTAATCCATTCATTGATGGTATTCAAAGAAAAAGCAAGAATCTACTTATATGTTCACTATTCAGGTTTTGTGCAACTCTAGATGTTATTAGTGCAGTCATAGTTAAAATATTCCTCTTTTTCTTGTTTGTTACTTAAAATATGAATTTTGTACAGTCCTGCATCTTGCAATTTCTGCAGACCTGGGTTGACAGCCATTAGTGATGTCCACTGGAGAAATAGCTAACTATGAAGCTGAATTATGGTGTTGCGTATGTAACATGGGGGACCCATTGCAGCACATTTGTGAACTTGCCAGTGGCTCTCTGCAGTTGACTGGCTTCCTGCCAGCCAGCACTAGTAACGTTCCTCATTGGAGTGTGGTGAGGGTATATTTAAAAGGTGCCCTGATGTGATGCTCTCTGCTCTCTCTTCTTTGACGTTATAGGATTTGGGCACAGTTTCTGAGTGGTGGCTGTGACTGGGTTTTTGAAGTTGTGACATAGTAGTGGCTCCAGTAATGGTAACAAGGGTAGTAAAGGTTTGCAGTGGTTGGTTACAGGTTAGAAACAACTTTACCTTTGGGATGTTTACCACCCCATTTAACTAACCATGCCTTTCCTTCCCCAATCACATAGTAATAATAAATGTACATTTTTGTGCAGCCAGCTGTTTGAAGTTATGTTTAACAGCTTGCTATGCAAAGGGCCAAAGGGGTATCCAGGGGCAAAGACTTTTGGATACAGTTAGGGGTTCCCCATGCCCACTTATATGTAGGTGCAGTAAGTTAAAATATGGTTAAATCACTTACTCTAAATTATTTTATTTATTGTCAGTTTCTCTGTTAAAATGTTCCAGACTAATTACAAAATTGTCTTAATCCAGGTGTTCTCTTTTCTTAATATAAATGGGAAACTTTTACTTCTGTGCTGTACATCACTTCTCAAAACTGAACTGTCTCTTGTTTTTGCCTGCACTATTCTTACCTTTTAGCTTTTCTGATGGTACCTTGAATGCTACATTTTCTCACCTGATATTAGTTTTTAAATTGCTAGTTCTGGAATGAATTCTATAATCAGGGTGGTTCCCATTGTATTTTTCTGTCCTGCCAAATACTGTAGTTTTGCTCAAACTGTTATATTCCCTATAGTTTTCATACCTCCACTTACACACTTGCTTCTGACATTTCAATCTGTTTCCGCTCTGTTCTGGTTTCAGTCCCATTACATTAGTTGAAGATTTTCACACCTATGACTAGGAGTAGCCATCTTGCCACAGATGTAAATTTTGCCACCCATCAAAATAGAGCATAATTCAAAACGTTTGTGAATGCAAGATATATTACCAGTCTGATTTCTTTAACCGGTGACCAGGAAAACTGACCTGGGGAAGGCAGTGGACATAGCCTATTCTGGTTTTAGCAACATCTTTAACACTGTGGCACACAGAAGGCTGGTTAGGGAGATGACCAGCTTAGGTGTGGGTTTCAAATTAGTAAACTGGGCTAAAAACTGGTTAACAGATAGGGGACAGAGTGTGGTGGTTAATGCAGACACTCTAAAGACAGAACAGCGAACAGCTGTGTAACCTCAATACAAATGGGGTTCCCAAAGGTCTTCTTTGGTCTTGCCTAAATGCCCACTGCCAGGCTGGTGTTCTGTGTCCTAGCAACTTAAAAGTGTTGGCATGTGAGTGCCCTGTTGACTTCTGTGTCTGTCTCTTTAAGAGCAGCCTATTTAGTAGTGTATAATTCATCTAGGTTAGAGATGGGTGAAGTGGCCCCAATTCACTCTGCAAATTGGAATGCGGAGTGAAAGCGAATTTGAGTACTCCATGACTGCAATGAGGCCGCCGTGTTATGATAGGTATCGAAGTCCATTGAAAACAGTGAACTTGTGTTACTCCGCCTTCCCAAACCACTACTCCATCAATTCTAAGGCTAAGTACATTGAAAACAATGTACTTCACCTCACTTTGCCTTGTTTTTAAGCACCAAAGGCGAATTTTGAGTGATTCATGGGATTTCAGGTCACATGGGCTCTAGATTGTTCTGCACAGCCTCAGTTTGGGGTAGTGTGTATAAGAAGCTGTAGGAGACAATCTGCTGTGAGAGCTATCTGTGATTCAAACCTTCTAAAAGCTGTTAAAAAAAGCCTTTTTGAGTCATTTTTTTTGCTGAAACTTTAGTTCATCAATTATAGGAAACCCTCCTGTGAGCATATCATCAAGCGTTTATTGTTTATGCGTGGATTTTGAATGTTAATGTACAACATTTAGTCTGTGTACTGAGAGACGGTGGAAGTGTGCTTTGAGGGAGGGGCATATCTGTGGTGAGGTAGATTAACTTGGAGAAAAAGACAGTGCTTTCTGTTTTGGTGATATTTTTCTTATATAACTGTGTTAATGGACACGCAGTAATATTTTCAATAATTCTTGCCATTTTTTTGCTAATTGCTGTGGTGCAGCAGTGCGTAATTTTAGTTTGTTTAAAATATGTGGTTATATTACTGAAGATTTCAATTTGCTATGCATTACTTAGTGTGTATATGAGTATGTGTGTGACGTGTGTCATCAAATCAGACACCTTTTATTGTGCCACATAATTTCAGCAATGTGAACCTGCTATCCACTGCAGCTGTGTAATTTTTGTACTTCTTTGGGGTTTCTTTACTGGTACTAGTACTAGTGACTGTTACTGCTGCAGTACAGTACACTGCCCCCCACGCCCACCCCAACCGGCAAAAGTATTCTTTTCCAGATTTGAATTTCTGATGGTGAGCACTGGTTAGGTGTTGTGCCTTTGCATCTGCATCTCTTCAGTGCAAAGCACAATCTTAATCAGTCTGTGCATTTTCATCTCTTTAGGGCACAATCTCCTTCTCTAACTTAAATCACAGTTGTTTCTTTGGCTTCCCTTCAGAGTACTGGACAGGTGTGGTACATAATTCAGCATGAACATTGTACTCGTTAATATGCATTTTTAAGTCAGGACCATCGTCACAAGTCACTTGTGATACAAATCACGTTCTTCATCATCACGGTCACAAATGCAGTCACAAATCACGATTTACGATCATGTCATGAATCACATTAATTTTTTTTTACTAGTTACTTGGATGTATTGTAAGCCTGTTTTGTAGTATCTCTCCATGCTTCACCACTCCACCATTGCACTCATTAATGAGTGTTTTTAAGTCGGGGAGTTTTTTTCCACACCTCGTCGGGGCCTGGGGAAGTACAGCCATAGGCATTCGCATTTCTTCATCATCACAGTCACAAATGCAGTCACAAATCATGATTTACGATCACGTCACGAATTACAACATTCATTTTTTTATTTGTTACTTGGATGTATTGTAAGCCTGTTTTGTAGTATGTCTCCAGGCTTCACCATCCCACCATTGTACTCATTAATAAGTGTTTTTAAGTAATGGAGTTGGACAGTGTCTCAGTACATACACAGACTGGAAAGAAGACTGTACCCATGCAGCTTAGCACAGTATACTTGCACTGTTCAGAATCACATATGGAAGACAGCAAAAAAGGGCATAATTACATACAAGGGTAGGGGATGGTGGAGGAATACATCTTATAACACAGCAAGGAAGGTGTGGGGGGGCACATGGTGTAAGGAAAAAAAAAAACTAATGTGGGATCCCATGGTGATCCAGCAGCAGTTCCAGCATGGACATAATTTGCAACTAATGTCCCTCTATGTAAGAAAAATAAAATTTACAGAAGGCACAAATGAAGTAAAAAAGAGTACAGACAGAAAAGACAAAAAAATGTAGCTTTTAAAAAATCTGTTGGGTCTAAATCAAAGTTTAAATCAACTTCTCGCTCTGATCTCAAAATATCAGCAGTCACAAAACACACTCCTCTTGCTCTGTCTGCACAGGAGAAAGTAAAAGTGTCTGCTTGTGTGACTCACTTTCTTCCTGCCTAGCTAAAGAGCATGTGACTTACAGTACTGTAAGCCATGTGATGTGTGTGGGGGGGCTGCCAAATCTGAAACACCAAGTGGATCACTTAGAATCATAGTGAGGAATGCAAAGTCCATTAAAAACAATGACTTCGCCTTACTTTGCATTGCCATTCCACTTTAACGTGAAGTGGTAATGGCAAGGCGGAGTGAGCACTTTGCATTGCCCACTCCACATAGCAGAGTAGCAACGCAAAGTGCCCACTTCGTGTTCACTTTGCCGGCAGAATTTAAATTCGGGCATCTCTAATCTAGGTAGGGGCCGAGTAGTTTCAGGCTCGAGTTCTGCCTGGGCTGCAGTGTTATCACTCCATTCTGCCCTTGCTAACTGCACAGAAGGAGCCCTATTTGGAACTGTAACCATTTGCAGTTTATCTCCTTTAATAATAATAATAATAATAATAATAATATTGTAGTTTGTCTAACCTGCCTTCCTTTGCAGCATGGACATTTCTGTTAATTCCCACCATCTTGGTTCTGGACTGCTAGTTTGGACCAATCAGTACCTTTGGGGACCCTAAAATGGAGTCTGTCCCCAGGGGTCTTGTGGGAGTGAATTTCTGTGGGAATTGTAGTTTTTGCATTTTGGCGCCTAGGTGGACCTGGAGGGGGAGCTCTAGTTGTGACAGACAGATGAATCAACAAATCAAATCTTTGGAATGACTTGGAAAGTCCTAAGCTACCTGCAGCAGTGAGTCAGTCTGAGTTTGGAGTTGGAAGAGTGAACAGCTCAAGATATTCGAGCAGCTGCTTCTATGTAGCAGTAGCGGAAATTGGCGGGAAGGCTGTGTTTGGCCTGCCTGCCAGCATCTTCTCTAGTGAAGAAGTCTGCTTAAAATATTGGACTTTATCCAAAGTTGCTGTGCTTGTGACCAGAATCCTGAATTCTGATAAATTAGATTTTCCTGAACTGGACCGAAGATTTGTCTTGGTGCAATCTGCCTGTCAGGACCTGAGACTGCCGCAGTGCATACCGTTTGCATATAAACACTGTAAATTGCAACCAGACTGTCCTCTTAACTGCGGTATTTACTTACTTTTACTATAAGTGTGCTGAATGCTGATAGTGGGTCGCAATTTGGTTCTCCACTGCCTGATTGTGTCACACTTGCTGGAAGCTGCATCCAGCAACCACTGAACTGTCATCCGAATCATTTACCCAGTCTGGGCCTTGCTACCTTGGCCCAGACAGCTGCTCACACCATAGAGAAAACCATTGATGAGAGACCAGCCCAGGGATCAGCCCCCTGCTTGACAACATGAACAGGAACGACACCATGGTGAATTGTGTGGGCCCTGCTTCTCCTAGCCATCCAGTTCTTAGTCTAGAGGTCTCCATTTCATCAGTCCTGTGTCCTGTACTGGGTAGTGTGAGTAAACTCCAGGGTAGCTCCCTGCAACAACAGCTCAAACTGTGTTGTCTGATTTTAATTGTTTTGCCTAATTATCACAAACTGAGCCCCCTGGCTCTGGATTACAAATTGTGGGTTACTTTGCATGATTATTTCTTTCCATCATTAGGGCCCTGACCAGCTGCAATGCTGGCCTACCCCAGGCAATGCTTCAGGCTAGCCTTTACCAACAACTGGGTACCCAGAGTGTGTGTGTGTGTGTGTGACTGTGTTGTGGGATGCTAATGTGCATGCCATATAACCTGAAGCTTTCAGATCTTGAATCAACCACCATATTCTGCCCCTCCCTTGTTACTGCTCCCTTAAATAAATCAGATCTAAATCTTTTTGCATTGAAACTGGTTGTGGTGTACCTCTGTACAAACAGCATTGAAATACTGTTGGTTGTTGTACTAAATCTTATTTTACAGGGGGTCTGCAGGACCAAGCCAGCTGAACCAGCCCTGGTGATAAGTGCAACAAGTGTGGGGTTAAAACTGTTGTCAGGGGTAAATTGTAATTGTGTATTCTGTGAATCATTTAGGCCACTAGAGGAAAAAGAGGGGGTAACAGAGTCCCAGAGGGCTTTACCTAGGTCAGCTACGTTACCACAAACTCTGTCCTCCATGTGGAGGCACCTGTTTTCAGTACCCAAACCCCTCAACCTGTACCTGGTCATGCAGCAGGGATATTATCCCTTGGGATAACACCACCTTGGGGTTACAGCTGTATATCACAAGGCTCCATACTGGGACCAGTCCTCTTCAGTGCCTTCATAGTTGGCAATGCAGAAGAATTGGTGGGGAAGATACGTCTTTTTGGAGATGACACCAACTTCTGCAGTAGGGTGGATAGTCAGGAGGAAGTGGCGAAAATGTGCAGGGATCTACAATGGCTTGAGGAGTTGTCGATAACATAGTAGCTGGGGTTCAGTGTTAAGAAGAGTCCCCTCTCGGTCACACCAAAGTATAAAGGATAGTTAATGCCCACTGAGATTTGTCTACAATGGAACCAGAGTCAGTTGCAACAGGAGGAGATGGACACATTCAACCAATGAACAAGGTTTCTTCCAAAGAATAACATCTCTTTTATTTCATTTAATTAATGTTTTTAAAACTGTGGCCACTGCAGCAGTTCCCAGTGCTGTTTAGCTGGTTCACCCCAACTTCATCAAGGGAAACTGTTCTTGCATGTAGATTCAGATCAAAGAGGAACTGTCATCTTCAGTAATTCCTAATACCAGAGAGCCCATAAAATGCAAATTTGAGTGAGCTATTGTGCTTACCTATAAGTCTTAGCAGATCTGAGTAACTCATGTGTAAATAAGTCTGTAATTAAGAGCTTGTGCCGCCATGTGTTTTAGGCTTCTGACAGGCAAGGATGTCACCAAGGGATTTGGCCCTGCTTTGACTGCAGATAATCCAATAGGATAAATAAGAAGTCATCTGTTTTATTAAGTGTGTTTTAAGGTGTTATTAAAATACTTTCTACATTTATATAATCATTATTTTGTATGTGTACTGAAACTAGTGAGTTGTGACCTTTATATTTCTAATACAATAGAATTCTTGGATTCTTATGTTGGAAAATGCCATTGAGTCCAAAGTATTTCAGTAAGAAGTTTTTATAGTTTTAACTTTATCAAAATAAGTAAAATCCTCTTTTAAAACATACATTTCAGGTTAAGCATGTTTTAACACTGTTATACATCTACAGGTTTTTGCAATTAATAAACAAATATGTGTGTTGTCATTTTTCCTTTTAAGTCCAATCTGGCTAGGAAGAGAATAGTATTTGCAGACTCATAACAAATGATCAGTTTGTTTCTACTACCTTTGTCAAGGAAAGGCACACTGCACTACAGCTTGTTCCCAGGTGTGTTTCTGGAGCGTAGGGAGGTTAAATGACTTACACACAATATGTAAGTAGAGCATGATGGATTCAAAATCTATTCTGCTGGATGAACCGAGCTTGTTCACAGCTCTTTTAAATGCTAGGCTGTACTGCCAGCTGATCATCAAAAACTACATATTTCAATGTTGGCCCCGTAGTGCCAGTCCAGTAGGTGTGGGGCCACAGCTGCATCTTGTAGATCTGAGTCCACACCCGAACCCCCTGATTGAAGGAGAACAGGCTGTAAGAAAGGGGGTGGAAAAGAATGTTAGAAGGTGGTGATGTGGCAGTCCCAGACATATGTATTGACTTGAACACATCCACTAGTCTAGAAATCCTGATGTGAGGCCCCATACCTGTTGGCACCATAAAATCATCCTTGAAATATGTAGTGTTTGATGATCAGCTGGCAGTATAGCCTACAGGTTGGAATGATGAGTTGTGAACAAGGTTGGTTTATCCAGCAGAACTGGATTTGATTCCAGCATGCTTTGCTTGCATATTGTGTGACCAAAAACATCATTTAACCTCCCCGTGTTCCCCAAGAGCACCTGGAAATAAGTTTCAGCTCAGTGTTCCTTTTTTTGAACAGAGATTGTTAAAAAGCTGTAAACATTTGTTATGATTCTACAGATATTATTTTCTTTCTGTCCAGATTTAACTTAAAAGAAAAAGGTCACAATTATTTATCAATTGCAAAAACACATAGACAGACAACAGTGTTAAAATATGCATAACTTGAAATGTGTAATTAAAAGAATATCTCATTTCTTTTGATAAAGTTACAATTATGACAGATTTTACTAGAATATTCAGGATTGAATAATCACAGTATTTTGTAACATAACAATACCAGAATTATACTGGATTATTGTTACTAGCAGTTTGAAATGTAAATGTGATAACTCACTAGTTCCATTGCACATACAAAGCAATTATTATATAAATGTAAAAAGTGTTATAATGACTTCAAAATAAGAAACTTGTTTAAAACACTGTTAAACCTTGTTCAGCATGTGCTTAGGCTGTACATGTATGTTAATAAAAGATTAACATAAGGTTGATGGAATGCTAACAGCCAATTGGAAGGCTTTATTTCTCAGAGTCTTCTTATAGTGCCTGTTAGAAGCCTAAAACACATGACTGCCCCAGACCTTAATTAGAAGCTGTTTTACATATGAATAACTCTAAACTAACCTAATGCGCCATTCCCCCTCCTGTAGCTCCCTCTTTTACCTGTGCTGTATCACTCCTAAGTCTGCGGAGCCATACCTCAAAACTGCCCTTAGTCACTCCTCTTTCAGCTCCGACTCTCTGGACTTGAAGCTCCTTCACCTCATCCTCAGTGAGGTTCTCTGCCTCCTCACCAGTCTCTATGTCTAGGTAAATTCCCCTCTAAGTGGAAATTGGCCTTCATCACTCCAATTTTTAAAAGTGGGGATCGATCCAATACTAATAACTACCATCCCATCTCCATACTCCCACCCCTCTCCAAAGCCTTAGAGTGGATTGTATCTGATCAGCTCACAGAACAACTCAATAAATACAACCTTCTCTGCAAACAGCAACATATTTTCTGCAAAGGTCACAGTACTACCACTACCCTCCTCGAATTTATCACTCACATACACTCTGCGCTAGATAAGGGTCACATCACTGGTAGTTAGAAGGAGGGAGTGGTTGATGGTCAAGCGTAGTGATCTCACTGTTTGACACCATCAACCACTCCTCCTTCTAACCACATTGACCAACTTGGGAATCTCTCAGGATGCCTTGGGATGGCTCACTGACTAACTCTCAAACCGGTCCCAACTGGTCAAAATTGGTGGTGCTTTATCCAGTAGACTTCCTGTCCTCTCTGGTGTCCCTCAGGGGTCCATTTTGGGACCGCTACTTTTTAGCCTCTTCCTTGACTTCCTCCCTGAGTCCTGCCCTGGCAATCTCTTACTTTATGCGGACAATGCAGTCATCTTCTCCTCCAGCCCTGACCCTCTACAACTTCACCACTCTCTCCAGTCCTCTTTCAGCTGCTGAACGCTGGTTAGCTGCGCAATGCCTCAATCTTAATTATAAAAAAAACAAAGTAATGCTATTCTCTCACCCACAGAATACCAGGAAGGTGCTCTGCCCAAAAGTACTAACTTCAAATATGACTCCATTAGATGAAGTGGACTTCTTTAAATACCTGGTCATCACTTTGGACCCAGGCCTCAACTTCCACAGACACACACACACACCACCTTACCAAGGCCCTTAATGCCAGGCTGGGGCTTTTGCACCACTATAAGCACTGCCTTACCCCTGATGCCCTCAGGCTCGCTGTTTCCTCCTCAGTCCTCTCTCTGCTGGACTATGGTATATTGATATGTGGGGCAGCAAGCACCTTATCTCTTGCTGGTCTCCGTCTCTCCCTAAATAGAGCTTGCTGGCTTGCATTAGGTTGTGACCGCCTTAGACACACCTGCCTGCTTTATAGTGATACCAACTGGCTTAATCTCAACAACAGAATTAAGTTCCACACCTGCATTCTAGTCAAAAAAATTACCCTAGGCCTCTCCCCCTCTGGACTTGCCCTCTTAATCCATCCATATAATAAGATAAATTACACTCGTAGCTCTAACCACCATCTCTTCTCAGTTTCCCCTAGCCATACCTCTCAATTCCAAAGGTCTTTCAGCTACAGGGCCCCCTTTTAGATGAACAACCTTCCCACCACCCTGGTAAACGAACAAAGACTTGGTTAATTTAAAACCCTCCTTAGGGTCCACCTCCAGTCCTTATGCAACTGTGACTGTTATTGAACTCTGCCTCCTCCTCCTTCTCTGACAGTGGCTTCTGGCCTGCCTCCTCTGTTAAGTGCTCAAATGTCGTAATATATCTGCATTTGTTATGAGTAATTAACTATGCTAAGTAACCCTAGTATCCTAATGTTAACTTGGCTGTTCACTGTAAAATCCTGAATCTTTATGCTCTGAGTGAAACATAGAAACATAGAAGCTGATGGCAGATAAGGACCACAAGGCCCATCCAGTCTGCCCATTTCTTTTTCTTCCTTATAAATGTGCCATCGGCCTTTGCTCTGTCAGTGGCCTATCTATTCATACTCATTTGTATTGCTCCCTTATGCCTATCCCATGCCTGTTTGAAGCCCTGCACTGTATTCATAGCCACCACTTCTTGAGGTAGGCCATTCCATGCATCCACCACCCATTCTGTGAAAAAGAATTTCCTCACATTCCCCCTTAATTGGCCCCCCTCTAATCTCATGCTGTGTCCTCTTGTCCTGCTATTTTTCTTATATTTAAACATGTTAGACTCTTTCACCTTGTTAATGCCCTTAAGGTGTTTGAATGCCCTGATCATATCACCTCTCTCCTCCTTTGCTCAAGGGTATACATATTGAGCTCTGTTAATCTGTCCTCATATGTCTTCTGATGCAGTCCCTGCACCATTTTGGTGCCCTTCTCTGGACTGCCTCAATTTGGTTAATGTCCTTGTGAAGGTGTGGCCTCCAATACTGCATGCAATACTCCAGATGGGGGCCTAACCAGTGTCTTGTAAGAGGGATTATTACCTCCCTCTTACAACTTGTGATACCCTACTAATACACCCTAACACCCCTAGCCTTACCTACTGCTTTAGAGGTCTGCTTGGATGATTTGGGTCATCAGTGATGATGATGCCCAAGTCTCTTTCTTCCTTTGTGACTGCTTAGCAACTCCTCCCAGCCTATGGGTGGCTTCAGGGTTCCCCTCCCTATGTGTATGATCTTGCACTTCTTGCATTAAATCCCAGTTGCCACTCTTCTGACCATTTTGCTAGTTTATCCAGATCTCTTCTCATTCTGCCCACCCCATCTGGATCATCTACTCTGTTGCAGATCTTGGTGTCATCTGCAAACAGACAAACCTTACCCTCTAGTCCATCTGCAAGGTCACTAATGAAGATGTTGAAGAGGACTGGCCCCAGGACTGATCCCTGAGGTACCCACGTGTGACTTGCATCTCTTCTGACTGTATACCATTTACCACCACTCTCTGTTTTCTGCCCATCAACCAGTTTACCACCCAGTTGACCAACTTCTGACCCCACCTCGAGCCTACCCAGCTTATTTATCAATCTTCTATGTGGAACAGTGTCAAAAGCTTTTGCTGAAGTCAAGGTAGGTGACATCAACTGCTCCCCTTGGTCCACCACTCTGGTTACCCAGTCAAAGAAATCAGGAGATTAGTTTGACAGGACCTTCCTTTGCAAACCCATGCTGTCTTGGATCCTGTGCCCTATGGATTCCAGGTGTTGCACTATCCTTTCCTTAAGGAGTGCCTCCATAATCTTGCCCACTACTGAGGTAAGACTGACTGGTCTGTAGTTCTCTGCCTCCTCCTGCTCACCACTCTTGTGGAGTGGGATCACATGAGCCCTTCTCCAGTCTTCTGGGACCTCTCCTGTGCTCAGAGACTCACTAAACAGTTCTGCTAATGGCTCTGCTAGTTCCACCTTTAGCTCCTTAAGGTACCCTGGGATGTATGCCATCAGGTCCCATTGCCTTATCCACCCTAAGCTTAGCAAGCTTTTGTAGGACCCTTTCTTTTGTGAAGGGAGTAGTGATCACCTCCCTCCCCCTGTGTCCATGGTGCTGAGCTGTGGGCCCTGCCCTACCTTCTCTTCAGTAAATACTGAGCAAAAGTATCTCTTTAGGATAAATGCTTTTACATGGTCCTCCTCCTCACATGCTCCCTTTTCTCCATTAAGCTTAGCAATACCCCTCTGGACTTTCTCCTTTCACTAATGTATCTATAGAAAGTCTTGTCACCTTCTTTTACTGTTCGTGCTAGTGTTTCCTCAGTTTGGGACTTTGCCTGCCTTACTGCCTTCCCTGCTTCCCTTAGGGCAGTTTGGTATGCCTCCCTATCTTCATCCTGCTGTGTTCCCTTATATTTTCTGAAGGCCAGTCTTTTGGCTCTGATCTTTTCTGCTACTGTATTTGAGAACCAAAGTGGTTTCCTTCTTCTTTTGCACTTCCTTTTCTGTCTAACACAATGGGATGTTGCTTCTAGTATTGCATCCTTAATGCTTGCCCACTTTGCCTGTACCCCCTCACCTGTGTTTCTTTTTGCCAGGGCTAGCTTAACTCTGTTGGCCATCTTTTCAAAGTCAGCTCCTCTGAAGTCCCATATTTTTGCCTTGGAATGGGATGATTTAGATGTAGTAGCCAAATTGAACCATACCATGTGATGGTCACTGGCCCTCAGGTGACCTTCTACCTGGAGATCTGTTATCCCTTCCCTGTTGGTCAGTATTAAATCTAGGATAGCCCTGTCTCTTGTGGGTTGTTGTACCAGTTGTTTGAGGCCCTCCCCCTGCAGGGAATCCACTATGTGTCTAGTTGTGGCAGATGTTCCTGCTGGTATTGACCAATCTGTATCTGGCATGTTGAAGTCTCCCATTATCAGAACCTCCCCTTTAGCTGTCATGTTTTGTATATCTTCTAACAGTAATGTGTCTATGTCCTCCCCTGATCTGGGGCCTGTAGACAATCCCAGTTCTTATGGCTGTCCCATTTCTGTTTCCAGGGTGACCCACAGTTCTTCTGGCTCCTTATTTGTATTCTGAATTTCTGTAGCTTTGATATTTTCATTGACATACAGGGCCACCTCCCCCCTTTAAATCTTGGTCTCTTCAACAATACATAGCCAGGTACTGAAGTCTCCTAAATGTGGTTACTGGTAAACCATGTCTCACTAATTGCTACTATGTCCAGTTTAGCCTCTGACATTATTGCCTGCAGGTCTGGGATCTTATTTCCCAGGCTGTGAGCATTTGTGTACATGATTTTCCATTGGCCACATTTCGGTGTGTTAGTAGCTGGGTGAGGTTTTGCATTTCCCCTGTGAGTCATATGGGAAGACGGACCCTTTTCCTTACCTAGTGATGCAAATGAGCTGCAAACATGCTGAATCCCTGTTTGACCACTAGCTGAGGGGGGAGAGGTGTTCTTCCCATTCGACGTATGGGGTGCTGCACCCCTCTCCCCATTTGCTAGTTTAAATATTCTGCAAAGACGTCAAACTTCTGCCCCAATGCACTGACTCCCTCCTTAGTCAGATGCAGTCCATCAAATTTAAAGAACTTTCGCTCCCAGAACTGCTGCCAGTTCCCTACAAATCTGTGTCCTTTTTCATGGCACCAGCCCTTGAGCCACTTGTTTAGCTTCCCTATCTCCCCTTCTCTGACCTTCCGTCCATCTGTCCCCCTCTCCCAGACTGGCAGGATCTCAGAGAAGGAGATGCCGGATGAAATGGATGATAGTTTGTCACCCAGCCTGGTCAGGTGTTTCTTGGTCTCCACAACTGACCGGCTGGCGAGATCATTAGTCCCTATGTGTACTAGGACATCAATGTTTTCTCCTGCTTTGTGAACAATTTTAGCAATGCGGTCAGTGTCTCTCCATGCTGATGTACCTGGGAGATAGCTGACCATTACCCCTGGCTGGAGATGGGTATCAACTCCCCGAATCATGGAGTCTCCTATGATCAGAAGTTTTTTGGATTTCCTTTTTGCTTTTTTTGTTTTGGTTCCTGATTTGGGTGAGTTTTGTTGTGCTAGCTCCTGTGCCACAGTGTCCTGCTCTGCAGTGTCTTCTGCCTCTTTGTTTGATTTCAGAGATAGAGGCAGATACCTGTTTGTAGTGTTTATATGGTTTTTGGAGGTAATATGTTGGAGAGCAGAGAGTGATGGGGCACCCGATTTGCCCCTCCTAACCACCTGCCAACCTCCTGGACCAACTACCCTTTGCGGTCGAGGTTTTTCTGTTGGATGCTGGGGAAATGGGGTGGTTCTTATAATGTATTTCCTCTTGAATATAAAATTTGAGGCATGCAATCTCTGCCCATGCTGCCCGGAGCTGAGCCCTAAGATCTCCAATGGCCCAGCATATAGGACAGTGTCCTAAATCCTGTAAGACTGTCCTTCTGAAAATTGTTCCACAGTACCTGCAGTTAATGATATCCATTCCAGATAAGTTGCTGGGTTTATAACCTAGTCAGAGTAATTAGAAGGAAAAAAAATGCAAGTAATGGTTTGATTGTGTTTTGTTTTTGTTTTATTTGTTATAACAAGTTAAATTATTAATGCCCCTGTAAATGAGCTCACCTTGTGGATGCCCCACTGATCTGCCCCTTCCTGCTCTGCCACAGGAAATGTCACAACTGTGGTACCCTATAAAAGGAGTGTAGTGTGGGGTGGTTGGGCCCTTCCCCTGCCAAAAAAGAAGAACCACGGACGAAAGAACAAGGAGGTAAGAGCAGAAACAATCAGTCAACAACAAATGCAGTAACCCTGAAAGCTTATCCTAATGTTAGAAAAACTGTAAAACACCACCTGTAATAATTTCAGAGAAGATATACGCTGTAAGAAACACTTTGCTACAGAGAAAAATAAAACAATGAAATGTTAGCAACAAACAGCAGCAATCCCTGTGAGTAAAAAATAAAAACACCACCACACAGTAAATCTGCTTAGCCAAAAGAAGTCTTAATCCTTTTCCCTTGCTCTGGTAAGTTTCTCTACTCTGCCTTTCAAGCCGTCTTAGAAGGAAAGAGCTCAGGTGAAACTAGGTGCCTTGGCCAGCAAACCAAGTCTTTGCTGTAATGTCTTGTCTGTAACTAATCTATGTGATGTGGAACCTTTATAAATGAGTCTCTGACTCAAAGGAATCTGTCCGAAACTGAAATAAACAATAAACAATATCATACTGCTTTAAATAGCATGGCTTAATTTTCCAGTACCAATAAACCTAATGGATGCCTCATGCATGAGCTGCAGCCTGCTGCCTCACACTGCTGACAGAGGCTGCCCCTGCATTTTAACTGCTGCTACCACACACTGCATCACGATAACAGTGTAACTTGTTAGCAGCTGATGTCACCCTTTGAAGAGATGCTGCACTCCAGATGAGTGGAAATGCAGCAGGTGAACAGCTCTCCCTTAACAGAGTGCCATAACTTCTTAGATAGCCAGAACTGTTACTGTACCTTTTTACCAGTTTGCTTTTATTTCACTTTCATGCCATCTTTTCACATTTATTTTATAAACCATGTCATGATCATATTGTAATCAGAACCTCAATGCACCGTATAATTTCATCGTAATGCCTGCGCCATATTTCAATCGTTATCCTATTACACTTTCGTACTCTCCCTTCCCCTCTCTCCAGGGTCACACCTGGAAACGATACTCGGCTCCATGTGTCCCTCTCCAAGCTGTTAAATAAATAAATGCATGAAATAAAACATTAATAAAAGAGTACACAAATCAAATGCTAGGTTCCTGTCCTTAGGTATTATTCAGGTGAACTGTCCAGCTTGGTGGGAGTTCAGCAGTTAGATGGTCACGGTCACCATGGAGTAGGAATACGTTTCCATGGACACTGTCATTCCAACCAGTAGACTATAAAGAGCTAAACATACATAAGGAACTCCATGTTTCTATGTCTACATACAATATGATTTCACTAAGTATGTAAAAGAATGTTATTATATACAAACTAAAATAAAAAGAAACATCTATGTAGATCGATATTGTCTTGGCAAAATGCCATAAGAAATTGTTACTGTGGCCACAGCTTTAAAGAAAAAAAATAATTCTGGTCAGAACCAACATGAATGCACAGAGCTTTTAGGAGCAATGAGAACATTGAAAAGAATATACAGTGCTCTTGCTACTTCAGAGTGAGCTGTAGTAACAGTGGGGTGATTACAGTACTGCTCATGCACGATACTTGTGCATGTGCAGTTGGACCCAGAGTTAGCTGTGCACAGCATGGTGGCACTTACATAGCTACACATGTGCAGTACTCGCATATGCACAGTTTGTCAGTGCCACCATGTTGCACACAGTGGCCATAATTTCTGTAACTGCAAAAAGAAAAGGTAGTGCACCAGGAAGGGGGTGTGTTTCAAACAACATGAAGTCTTGCTGTATTCTGACTATTGTAGTTAGCCCCAGCACTTGAACTGCCCCAGAGAGTAGAGGGGTCAATTTCTGTGCAGAGCATAGAACGTTAAGCTCAAGCTCTGTTCAAACCTCTGTCTGGTGCACTTTGAAGTGTAACTGTCAGATCCTTTACTCCGCCTAACTGAATGGCCGCTCCGGAGATTTTTCCTTTGCTCACGGTTCGAAAGTCAGAGTCCTCAGTTTTCCGATTATTTTTCGCAAGTTTCGGTTCAGATCTCTGTCTGTAGCACAGTAAGCACTAGGTAGTGAACTGGACATAGTAAACTTGTGGAAATTGTAAAAATAGATTTTTTTGACCGGTTCGGCTGAACTGGCCATTTAGTGATTTATATATTCTGTCTTTGTTTTTAAACATAGAGTCTGGTTACCAGTTCTTATTAGTTTAAAAAAAAAAACCTGCATTTTCTTGTGTTTTTTTCAATACCCATGACATGGTTAGAAACCGATAAGGGTGTCCTGCCTGGTTGTTTGCCATAAAAAAGGTAAGTCTGTGGTTAGGATGGCTACGTCTGAGAAAACCAAAAGAAAAACCGGGCCCACTGGGTTTCAACACTGCAGTGAGTGTGGGGAGGTCTTTGCTAAGGCTGATCCCCACACCACCTGTGTTTATTATCTGGGGTTTGTCCACCTCAATTTAGACTGCCAAATCTGTAAAAATGTCCCTAAGTCTACCCTGGAAAAAAGATTTGGTAGTCTCTGGGATAAGGAGGCCGTGAAGTCTGCTGACCCGGATGTCCAGCCCAGTTTGGTTCCGACCGAACCTGAGGGAGTGCCCTCTGACCAGGGCGAGAGCCGATCCTGAGGGATCGGTTCCTACAAAAAGAAAAAGAAAAGAAAATTCGGCCGGTTCAGATCCAGAGACCCATTTTCCCACCACCGAAGAGATTGCCAATGCGATAAGGATTGCAGAATTGCTTCGTCCTGTTCTGTCTGATCTGGCACCTTCTGGCAGGTGCTCGGTTTGGTCAGTTCTTCCAGTTCAATATTATGCCCCTGAAGATTTCTATGAACCGGATTTGGACAAGGATGAAGATTTTGATGATGATGACGATGGTGTGAGAGGTCTGGTTGAGCCCATTGAACCGGACATCTCCCCATACAGGCCTTCTAGTGTTTCCCCCTCCTAGGCTTTCTGAGTCCCCTTACCACTGCATGTTTTACAAGAAAGTGGCAGAAACCCTCCAGCTCCCTGTGGAAGAAGCTATAGAGGAACAAGAGGAACCTGATTATGCGGAGATGATGGACATCCTAGAGTCCACAAGACTGTCTATTCCCCTTCGTAAGTTTTTTGGGAAACAGAAACAAAAGATTTTAAAAACTCCAAATTCTGTACCTCCTGTCGACAGAAGGATGGACAAAAGGTACACCTTATCAGGTTCAGGCACAGAGTACTTGTATCAACAATGCAGCCATGTTAGGGTTGTGCAGGCTGCAGCCTGTGATAAGGCTAATATACCCTTGGCTTCACACTCCCCCAGATAAAGATTCCAGGAAGCTGGATGCCATGACAAAAAAAAGTACATGGCATCCACCTTGGGACTCAGGCAGGCTACTTATATGGCCTATACAGCCAGGTACCAGAAGTCCAGGTGGGACACTCTACTGGCACTGGCTAAGCAAGCCTCCCTCCAGCTAGCCTCGGAACTGGAGGGGGTGGCTGCTGATGGGATTGAGGCGTCTAAGGTACAGTTCCATGCTGCAGTGGACTGCAATGATGTGTTATCTAGAGTCATGGCTACATCGGTGGCTCTTCGGAGAATGGCATGGCTCAGATGTACTAGTCTCTCACAGGACACCCAGGTTAAGGCCATGGATTTCCCTGTGGTGGGTAATTCTCTGTTTGGGGAGCAGACAGTGAATTACATGAAAAAGATGGATGAGTATAAGACCACCTATAGGAGTGCACAGGCTAAGGAAAGGCAGGCAACTCCTCAAAGGCAACAGGCTAGGGGCAGGCCTTTTCATAGGCCTTTCTACCAAGCACAGGGCTCTTCTCCCTTTCCTCAGAGGGGATTCTTCAGAAGGAGAGGCAGAAGGGGGATGAGCAGGGCTGCATCCATCCCTCAACCTAAGGCTCCTGTCAAGCAGACACCCTGATGTGTCAGCCCGGGTCGACTCCTCCATTCCTGTAGGAGGCAGGCTGGCTCACTTCATCCAGGACTGGATGTCTGTTACCTCAGACAAGTGGGTCCTGGAGGTGGTAAGCCAGGGGCTGGTTCTCAGCTTCAAGAAATTTACAAAGCTGAGGGCCAGATCTTTTCCACCTGCAAGAATATCCAAAACCATTGCCCTAGAGGCAGAGGTTTCATCTCTACTGGCTCTAAAGGCTGTAGAGAGAGAGTTCCTACATTGCACAGGGGCAAAAGTCTGTACTCCAGGTACTTCCTTTCCCCAAAAAAGACAGGGGAGTGGTGACCCATCCTAGACTTAAGATACCTGAACAAACATCTTTGAAAACCAAAATTCAAAATGATGGCTCTGGGAATAATCCTTTCCTCTCTAAGGCCAGGGGACTGGCTAGCCTCCCTGGACTTAAAAGATGCCTACTTTCACATTCCCATCAGGTGCTCCCACAGAAAGTACCTCAGGTGCGAATTGCCTTCAGGCCATTAGCAGTTCAAAGCTAAGCCCATTGGTCTGACAACAGCTCCTAGGGTATTCACAAAATGCCTTGCAGTAGTAGTGGCCTTTTTAAGAAGGAAAAATATTTCCATATTTCCATACCTGGATGACTGGCTCATTGTGGGTCAGTCCCCAGACTAAGTCAAGTCAGATCTTCAAGTGACTCAGCAAGTGCTCACTTCCCTAGGATTCCTTCTCAATCTTCCCAAGTCAGTTCTTGAGCATGTACAGCTCCTCACCTTCATCGGGGCAGAGTTGGATACAGTCAAAGCAAGAGCTTTTCTTCCCCTGGAAAGGGCAAGGGCTATTGTAGAGCTGGCTTCTTCATTCCGCCTTCTGGTCTCTCAGCCAACAAGGCACTTCCTTCAACTTCTGGGCCACATGGCAACTTCTACAGCAGTGGTCCAAGAGGCCAGATTTCAGATGAAGGACATTCAGTTTCACCTGAGGGCCTTTTGGTCTCAGAAGAAAGATTCTGTAACCAAACTAGTTCCAGTAACCCAGACTCTGATCCAGGCTCTCCAATGGTGGCAGGATCAGGGCACCCTCAGGCAAGGAGTCCCAATTGTCACTCAGTCTCATTCTGTGTTCATAAACATGAATGCTTCTCTATTGGGGTGGGGAGCCCATCTGGGGGCTCTCACAGCCCAGGGACTGTGGTCCCCTCAGGAATCCCTTCTTCATATCAATCTCTTGGTACTCAGGGTGGTCTTTCTGGCCCTGCAAGCTTTCTCTCAGTCAGTGCAGAACAAGGTGATTCAGGTCAGCACAGACAACACCACCACCACCGTGTGGTATATCAACAAGCTGGGAGACACTTGGTCCATGGCCTTGTGCACGGAAGCCATGAAATTGTGGTCCCTAGCTTATTCTCTACAGACCTCTCTGATAGCAGTCCACCTTCCAGGAAAGGACAATGTGCTAGCAGATGCATTGAGCAGGATCTCCCAGGGCCATCACGAATGGTCCCTGGACCCTCTGGTGTTGAAAGTGATTTTTTCAAGGTGGAACACTCCAGGAATATATCTCTTTGCAGCCCCAGACAATCACCAACTTCCTCTGTTTTGTTGCAGACCCCCAGTCTTGGGCTCAGTCCCTCTGGATACTCTGATTTTGAACTGGGAAGGGACATTTCTATATATCTTCCCTCCCTCCCTTTCCTCTACTGTCCAAGGTTCTGGTCAAGGTAAGGTCACAACCTTGCAAAGTGATTCTGATTGCTCCAGACTGGGCCAGGCAGCCTTGGTACCCCCTGTTGCTGTCCCTAGCAGTCCATCTTCCACTGTCTCTTCCCAGGAATTACAACCTGTTAACCTCCTCTCAGGGGAGGATTTGGTACCCCAATCTTCGGTCTCTCAATCTCAAGGCATGGCTCTTGAAGAGTTAGAGTATGCAGATTTGCATCTGTCCCAAGGGGTTCTGGATATTCTCAAAGCCTCTCGAAAGCCTGCCACCAGAAAAACTTACAACTCCAAATGGAAAAGATTCAGCATTTGGTGTTCCAAGAAGCATGTATCCCCAGACACTGCTGAATTGTCTACAGTTCTGGATTATATGGTTCATCTTAATGGCCTAGGCCTCAGACCAGCTACTCTCAAAGAACATTTGTCAGCTGTTTTTGCTTTTCTGTCAGCAGGGAAGCCTTCCTCACTGTCTTCTAACCTTATATTCTGTAAATCTTTCAAGGGATTGTTTCATACCAATCCACCCTTTAGGGATCCTACCCCTGCTTTGGATCTTAATGTTTGCATTGCTCAGCTTATGCAACCCCCTTTTGAGCCTTTGTCTTCAGCGGAGCTAAAGTACTTGACTTGGAAAACTGTGTTCCTGGTAGGTATTACCTCTGCCAGGTGTATCAGTGAATTGCAAGCTGTGTCAGTGGAGCCTGATTTTATCTCATTCCATAGAGATAAGGTGGTCCTTAGAACTAATAGGAGGTTTTTACCTAAAGTGGTTTCAGATTTTCATCTGAACCAATCTAAGTCTCCCTCTGTGTTCTTCACTGATCATTCTTCTTCAGGAGAAAGAAGCTTACACAGTTTTGATGTTAAAAGAGCCCTTAGTTACTACACTGAGTGTACTAAGGCTCACAGGTTTGACTCCCTTCAGTTGTTTCTCACTTATGGGGAAGTGGGTAAGGGCAAACATGCCACTAAGAGAACTGTTGCCAGGTGGATTGTCCCTTGTATTCAATTCTGCTATGAGAAGCTAGGCAAAATACCTCCCTCAGGCCTGAGGGCTCATTCAACTAGAGGTACAGCTGCTTCCCTGGCTGTGGCCAGGGATATTCCTTTGCTAGAGATATGTAAAGCAGCCACCTGGAAAACAGTCCATGCATTTACCAAGCATTACTCCCTGGACATCCAGGCTAGGAGTGATGCTCAGTTTGGTACAGCAGTACTGCAAAGCCTATTCCCAAGGTAGGTTCGATTCACTCCTCCATGGAGGTACTGCTTGGTAGTCTGCAATAGTCAGAATACAGCAAGACTTCATGTTGTTTGAAGAGAAAATTACTCACCTTTGTAATTATGTTTCTTCTAATGGAGTCTTGCTGTATTCTGACCTCCCTCCATACCTCCCTTCTCAGAAACTGTTTGTGGGAAGGGGGCTGGCAGGTGCAGTGTTGCACCCCAGGGCTACATTTGGGTACTCCATCCTTTTAGAGAGGGTGAGTGGATTATATTATTAATTTAACAGTCTTAAGTTGATCACTACCTGGTTTTTGATTTTTGATTTCTTGACTTGAGTCTTTTGGGGATCCAACATATTTGGTTGCCAGTTGGCTAGTAAACATTTTACACTTTCCACATAGTAATTAGTTAGTATTAGCTCGTAAGAATCTGACAGGTGCGCTTCAAAGTGCACCAGACAGAGGTTTGAACCGAGCTCGAGCTCAACGTTCTATGCTCTGCATAGAAATTAACCCTCTACTTTCCGGGGCAGTTCAAGTGCTGGGGCTAACTGCAATAGTCAGAATACAGCAAGACTCCATGAGTAGAAACATAATTACTAAGGTGAGTAATTTTTTCTTATGCGACCTGCAGAGGGGAGCAGCTGCATAAACACAATCATTGTAATCTGTGCCAGAGCATTGTGGCAGCACACTGGATAGTGATCCGATCAAGTGCTTCCACATTGCTTTTACAGAAATTTGAGGATGGCACAATGTCTGATAGCTCTGCCCACACAGCCACAAAAATGGAAGGTCCTGGTAATCAGTGTTGAGGTTTGTAGCAGTGTTCTACCAATGCCAAATTTAAATTTGTTTTGCTGCAGACCAGAAAATCTCTTGAACCATTCTTACAGATTCAGTTTTAAAGTTTCCAATAGCTAGTGACTTAAACTTGAGTTTTGAAAACAGTTTGTAAAATCATTTAAGAACTAAATGATTTGACTGAGTTACTATTTTAGTCCAGTCCATTAAATTCTCTCAGGGACTTTTACCATGTGAGCTCCTATACAGAGGGACTAGATTTAATTCCAGTTCAGTCAAATAATGAGCTTAGTTATCATACCTTCACCCCTGTTCCCTTGCTGTAATGAAATTTGAGTTATGTTTTCAAATCATACGTTCTGCTGCATTTGAGGTATTTTGTTAGACTTGTCTACATCATGATTATCATAACTACTTTAGGATGTTGGTGGGAGTCCACAAACTCACTGGTGCAAATCTTTCTAGATTTCAGTAAAGCTTTTAATTTAGCTCCTCCTATGCAATTAAAAGAAAAATTGCATAACTTAGGAATTCAATGACAAATAGAATAGTGGATAGGCAACCATCCACAACAAGACTGTGTTTTTTTCCGAGGGAGTTAATGACATCATAGAGACCTCAAGAATGAAGCTTAAGAAATCTGTATGCAGTCTTCAGTTTCTGAGATAAAAACACAGCCTTAATTGTGGATGGTTGCCCATCCACTGTTTTATATAGCATATTGTGCATTTTGTATTTTCTGGTGCCTACTGCCCCAGCCTGCTTGCGCCATCTTCTCAGTCAGATCGTGTGGGTCAGAGAAATTTCTTTATGGTGGCTTCATCCATCTGTCACCACACAGCTTAATTGTCACTGATTGAGTCTACTGTTCCATGCTTGCTAAATCATGCTGCCATGTTTTATGTGTTTTTCCATCACAGTGTTGTCCATTGAGCCCAACAGAGGTGAGGACAGGGCTAAAAAATTGTTGTACTATCGATGTGACATCAGAATGATAGTACAAGAACTTTTGTTGACCTTTAAACTGCCCTTAAACTGCTGTACAACAACATTAAGAAAACTGCTGATTTCCATCCAGAATAGGGGCTCACCATATACTATAAATTGTCTACTGGGTAAAGGCATGACTAACAAATGAAACCCAAAGAACAGAAATTAATGAATTTAAGTCTTATGCTGGTAAGGTGGGAAGTGGAGTCCCACAGGCGTTGGTGTTGGTACTAATGCAGTTCAGCATTTACGTAACAGACATGGGTATACATATAAATAATTTGTTACAAACATTCGCAGATGACCCCAACTTGTGAGCCATTTTTAAAGCAGGTTATCCAAATAAATCACTCCCAAACAACTTGGATTATATTATAATATGGACACAGAAATGGGGGATAGAACCAAATATGCTGTACTGAAATGCAAAATGATACACTAGAAAAAAAATAGCAAAGGCATGTATTACTATTTTAATGTGATGTAAACTGAAGTTGCCAAACAAAAACTAGATCTTGGTAACATTAAAACAATAAAATTAGATAGCATAACCCAGTGCTGAGCAATAGCTGTGGGGCAAATAAAAGTTTAAAATATACAAGCAGCAGTTTTGTGTCCAGGAGCAGTTTAGTGATGATTCTTTTGTACAAAACCCTGATTATTTATTTTATTTCACAATGTTTGGCCAGGAAAGGCACGTTAAGCCAAGCTGTGTTTCCTGATGTATCCCGGGAACACAAGTAAATTGTGCGATTTGCTCAGTTACACAGTACGTAAATAGGGGCTGTGGGATAGAACCCCTGCTCTCCTGATGTGCAGCTCAGTGCTCTTAACCACTACACTGTAATGCCTGCTACTTTTAGATTAGGTCACATTTATATTATGGTAGCCAAAACTGGGCACCATACAAGAATGTGACATAAAATTGGTTGACAGTGTGCAAAGACAAGCTACTAGAATGAGAAGAGGTTTGGAAACCATGAGTTATAAAAGCAGACTAAAAGGATAGGTTCATTCACTCTGAAGAAATATACATAAAAACAAGATTTACTGTTAATGTAGGACATCAACAGTGCTGAACAATTGAAAAATAATCTAAACAGAGAATCTAAAGAGAAGGTGAGAACATGAGCTCGTAGTAAGTGTCACAAACATGCTCCACAGGTCAGGCCCTCTGCTCCTTTGTGAGGTGCTTTTTGGTTTTACCCTCGTGCTGGACTCCTCTCTCTTGACACAACTGCCGCAGGTAGTCTGCAGTGTGCTTGTTGTAGTTGGAAGCCATCTTCTTCCCTAACTACAGCTGCACTAACTTGCACTTTAAAAAAAAAAAATAAAACAGGTAGGAAATTTAGACTGTAAACACAATGATATAGTTCTGTTTACTTAAAAAAAAAATCACTGCCTTATTTTGCTTGTGAGCTATACAGTATTAAGCTGACACACTGGACTGTTGATGCTCATGTTACCAAATACTTTTAAATCCCATCGCTACCACCAAATCTGTCACAAACGTGCTCCGCAGGCCAGGCCCTCTGCTCCCACAGTGCCAACCTCAAAGCACAATATTGTGAACAGAAGATAGACAAGGTAACCCTCATGTCTGTTTTGAATCTGAATCACCTACTAGCCTCTAGTCTTGGGGGTCAAATGTGAACCTTATGCTAGTGCACTAGTTAACTGGCTCAGATATGTACCCTCTTCGGAAATGCAGTACAATCCTTCACCCAGTGGCACCCAGCAAGGTTTCCAAAATGTACCCTTTACGACTCAATATGAGACCTAGGTATATTCTTACCTTTAACAAGTTTAGTAACACATTCAAGCCCTTAACAGCTGTCAGACTTAAACACTGGTTCGGCATTCACATGCAAAAGAAACTGAGAAGAGACAGGCAGTATTTCAAGGAAAATATTGTTTATTAAAAATGGTAAAATATGTAAAATATCAAACACAGAACAAATATATCAATAACTTACATTCAACAAAATAATTGGGAAGTTACAGAACACAAATATGCCTACAAATACTTAAAAATTCCAACTGAATTAAATCTTTCTAAAGTGCCTACTTCCCAGTCCACAGATTAAGTGCATCTTTGATTTTCAGGGAGTCCTTCTGCAACAACTTGTTAGATGCAGGCCAATTGAAAAGTCAGTTTTCTCCACATCCTGGTGACGTCATCCATGAGGTCACTGTTAGATCTGTGATAAATCTGTCATCTAAGTATGGATATTCACAAGGATGTATGTTATTACTGTAAAAATCAGCAACTAGCAGTTTCCCAAATATGAGCTTCTTTGAGCAAAGCATTTCCTTTGAAGTTTTATAGCCCCACAATTTGTCACTAGTGCTCTGCTAGGTGAGAAAACATTAAAGGGTCAGCCAAATGACTTCCCTTGCTACTAGGGTTATAAAATTCATATTTAGTTCCCAGCTTCAAAAGCAGGAGCAGGTTATAAGTGGTAATAAACTGACCCTCTGGAAGGAAGTGATTTTACTGGTCCGTTTATCACATCCTGCTGTTTCCTCACACTGGCATTTGAGGTCAAAGGTCAAGTCTCCTTACCCTGACTACCATCCTTTAGCAAGCAGTCACATACCATGTACATTTTGGGCTACATATTCAAAAGAGTTGTGCCTGGTGCAACACAGTTGTGCCGGGCACATCCCAACAATGCGTGTGATATTCAAAAGGGTGACTTGTGCAGCGCACGTCCCGATGCACCAAGGTGCATTGGTAATGTATGCGGTGCATCTGAAGGGGGCGTGCCCATGCATATGTGGCACATCCCGATATTCAGCCCAGGACATGCAGCGCATCTGCTGGCAAAACCCCCAGATGCATCACTTACCGGGGCACAAAGTTGAGCCAGAAAAATCTGGCTCAAATGCTGGCCACTGACAGGTGGGCTGCTGTATTGCAGGGGTGCAACACAGCAGCTACCAGCTGTGTGTGGCCACCCACCCAACAAGAACACCGTTCACAAGAACCCATCTGGTCCCTGGTAGTCCAGTGGTGCCCTCCACCCTCCTGTTAGCTTGATCATTGGTAAAATGACGTTAAAATTATCCCTAGTAGTCTAGTGGTATCCTCCTCCTCCCACCCATAGCTGTAATTGCAGGTATAATGAAGTATATAGGATCCCTGGCAGTCTAGTGGTAACCTTCCTCCCTCCCATAACCCTGATCATGGGTAGAATGAGTTATATAGGATCCCTGGCAGTCCAGTGGTATCCCCACCCCTCCCAATGAACAGAGCAGTGTAAATGAGTCAGTTTCCCTTCCCTGGTGATCTAGTGGTACTCCCCACCCCTCCCGTAGCACCAATCCCAATAATGTCATAGCAACATCTGCCCTGGTAATCTAGTGGTACCCCCTTCCCATCCTGACCCTCTGATCACTATCATATGTAGTTGATGTGTACGGCGATTTGGGTGAGGATGGGGGATCCATTGGACCACCAGGGATATTTCATAACTACATACAATGGCAATTGAACATGAACATTTTATGATACCCTTTGTTCTCTGTTTTAATTCTATTTTAGTACTTTTTCACATTTGAAATAATAAAAGGAGTGCTCAGACCAGGTTTTCGTCACTATTCTTGGCTGTTTTTGAACAGCTGCTGTTCCATAAGGTAATGGAGCACTGCTTGCAGCATACTAGTTCATTTTAGTCGCAACAGAAGTGATTTGAAACAGTTGATGTAAATGGACAGGCTGAGAATGCTGATGAAAATCTGGTCCAAGCCATAATAAAAGGAGTGCTCCTTTTATTATTTCATATGTGAATAGAAAAAGGTAAAGATCAAAATGTTCACCAGATTCTTTCAGTGTTGCTTTACGTATCTCAGTACTGACCTCAATAAATGGTGGATGAGCAAAAATTGTCTACCACATAATAGATTGAAAAGCAAGTGTTGCTTTAAAATGTAGCAGAAAGTTATACATTACTTCCCTTCATCATTTGCCTTAATGTAATCTATCCCTCCCTTCCTCCCTTCCTTTCATCAAACTCCCCTCTTACCAACACCCCTCTTTTCTTCTGCTATCCTCTGTCATCTGCCTTCAGCCCCAAGCCCTTCTCTGCCACAAAAAAAAATAGCTTCAACAAGGCCTTTCTGGGTTAATACTCCCCCACTTCTTGAGTGGGTGTTGACCAACCTGGGCTGCTGTAACCCCTGAACACATCCCTCCATCCTGACAACTCGGTCTGCTGCTGTACATCCCTCTACCTTACAGGCACCCCCAGTCTGAGTTGTCCTGTCTTCCTTAAACTGCTTTAACCCTCTGACAGACTTGTACTTATGATAACCTGTTGACTTAGTCGATTTGTTTGTTTATATTAATACTTAGACTCATACTTGTTATTAGCCTGCACTTATATTCTTATATTCTGTGCACTTATATATTATTATCAGGTCCATCTTGTAAATGAGCCTTGCTCAATGATGATCGCCTGAATAAATAAAGATTTGATTGATTGATTGATTGATTATAGTTCTGTTGTATATCTCATATATATTTTTTTTAATCACTGTTAATGTGAGTCTGACATGGAACCTATGTAATGAGCTTGTTCTGAAAGGTGTTGATCTGAGATCACAATAAATTAATAAAATAAAAACAAGGGAAGTTACTCATACAATATCAGGCCCATTTCTTTTTCAGGAAGGAAGGTATTTCCCATGTCTGGCAGTAAATTTATTTATTTAGTTAGCTTGTGTTAACCAGGTAAGTGCACTAGACACATTCTGCCTATTTTCAGGCAGAACCCAGGGAAGGGGTTACAGATGAATGCCAACTGACCTTGAACCAGATTAAGCTGTTGGTGGTATTTTAGTGAATGGGGGAAATTTGGCCAGAACACTGGGAAACTTCCCCTACTCTCCACTGGGGGACTTTCTGGCTGTCAGGTTGCGATGGCCACTTCTCTGGACCGGGCAGAGGGGAAAGACGTTTCTGGGACAGGAGTGCAGGCCTCTGTTCCTGTCCTTACTACATAAGAGGCTGTTGACTTGGCTCTGGGTGCAATGAATTTACTCGACACTGATCCAAAGGAAATGGACCTAGAAATTACCTTGTCAGCTTCGGAATAGCCCTTGACTGACTCACCCGAGATCGCTTCCCCCTTGGCTGAGTCTCATTCTTTGCACGGACCTCGTGCAATGGTATGCAACTCTGCTTCATAAAAAGCATCACTGTATGAATATGGCTCTTGAAATAGATAAGGAACTGCTTGCCCTTGGGAAAGGCTCCACGCCGACGATTCCTGCTGTTGCACAGCACCCGCAGTCCCAGGAAGTAGCTCTGGGGGTTTCCTCTGACATCCACCCCCAGCTGCTGTGGCATTGCCTATTGAGCCTTCTCAAATGGCTGGCACTGAAAACGTACCAATACTGTGTGCCTACAGCCACCTACTGAGACTTTAGCTGTTTCTGAAGCTCACCAGGATAAATCGGGAAAATCAAGGCTTGGAGTGGGCCGCCGGGCGGTGGACAGACCCGGTGATTCTAAACAATTAGGTGCAGTTTCAACAGACTCCTTTTCATTTAAACACAGTACTAAAGAACAATCTTGGATCAATATAGTAGAAGTTTCTTTTCCCTTGGATGACCATCCTTTGGCTTCACTACATGACTCTAGCTGGATGCCTGCTGCTGCTCAGAAAGCAGCGGGATGGATTAATGACCAACCTGGTTGACAGATCTGAAAGACCCTGCCTACCAAAAGATGTGCACCACCGCTTCTTCTTCTTCGGTGGCCACCAACGGACTTTCCATGACAGGTCCCATTGCACCCCAGGGTAAAAATGTCTCTCTTGTTGTTTCACAATCTTCTTTACCTGTAGAAAATTCTGAGGCATTGCTTAAACGAACTGAGGGGCCTAACCTTCAAGATGAGATTAGACTAGGTCCGAGTCCCAAGGCCCTGGATCCAGATCAGGAGTGGATTCATGTCTCTTCTAGTTTAATTAGCCAACCTTTTCATTCCGTGAGAACCTGCTCCTCGGAAGAATGCAGTCCGGCTATTATACAAGGGTGGTCTGGAGGATCCTCTGACTAGATTATTCATTACAAAAAATGTATTGAAAACTGCTATTAAGTTTTTTTTCAGAGATCTTTGCATTGATTTCTCTGGGGAATGGGAACATCGATATTAGTTTTAAAAATGTGTCTAGTCTAGATAGGTTCTGGGCTCAATATCAGATGCAAAAGAATAACCCTTTTTGGATTACTTTTCAGGCTGTTCCCCTTACTGAACCTTTAATTAGAACCATTACTGTAATGTTTAAGAATGAAGGTGTTAATGTGGAGGATATCCTTTTCTGGTTGCATCAGAGATGTGAAATTCTGGGAAGGCTTCTCCTACTATAGACAGTGAGCAAATCTGGGATGGGGGTTGGAAAATTAAAGTGAAACGTCTTTCTACTAACACAGGCCCAGTACATTTGCCTAGTATATTTTTTTGGGGAGGGATACGGGCTCTATTTTTATGTTGGCCAACCTCGTTCCTCTTTTAAATGTGGGTCCAGACTATACCTTAGCTTGGCCTGTGATACCTCTAGGTGCACTCACTGTCTGGAATATGGGTACCTGGCTTCTGCATGTCTCAGTTTATTTAAATGTAATTTATGCAAACAGACTGGACATGCCTATGAACATTGTCCTTGGGCATCCCATTATCAGGAGGATTGCCCCCTCATGAAGGGCTTATTAACCAAGCCCAACATGCACTGGCAAAACAGGTTGCATCTGATGTACCTATTCACCAGACACCATTTCCAGCAGAGGTTCCTCCTGACTCACTGTCAGCTGCTCCCCAGGATACCTCTTCTGTGGCTCTCCCTGCTGTAATGGCCCCATCTGAACAGGTGGCATTGCAACAGGATCAGACAATAGAGGGTGATGGTTTACCTGCCGAGTCCGACATGCCTCCTTCTCCCCCTCCCTCAACTGAACTGTCTTTTAAAACTGTGCAGCCAGGAAGTGTAATAGACAAGGGAAAGCAATGATGGTGGTTAAACCTATTTCTAAAACACTCCCTGCACAAGATCAGTTGCAGTTAGGAAATTACTTTGCTCCCTTAGAGGATGATATTGGGGGTGATTCTGGGGAGGACACTGACACTTCTTCCATAAGTTCTACTCCTGACACTGATTGTAACCAAGAGGACTCCATTGCCAAACAAACTAGATGAAGGTAACTAGGTAAACCCCCTTAAGTTTTGGTTTTTGGTTTTGATTTTCTTTTTTCTTACTTTTCATGCATTCATTAACTGTAACTACTTTAAATGTTAATGGGTTGAAAAGTATGAAGAAATATGTAGGGGCTTTTTCAACTATAGGATCCTTACATTCAGATATTATTTGTTTGCAGGATACTCATCTAAAAACCCATATAGACCTTCGGCATGCAACCAGGTTTTGGACGTGGGTCCCTCTTTTTGGTCTACTGGGGACGAAACCTGTGATGGAATTGGTATTCTTTTTTCTAATCCTGCACTACAGGTTTCTAGATTAATAGATGTTCACCCTGGGAGGGCTCTCTGTTTAGATATCTCCCTTTTCTTAGAATAGTTTCGGGTGATTGCGGTTTATGCTCCCCAAACTAAAGCCCACAGGGTAGCTTTGTTTCAGGAAATCCAGCCTTTGGTGCATACCTCACACTTAGTTATTTGGTTAGGTGATTTTAATTGTGGTTTAGCATAGGCAGATAGAGGCATGAGTGTCAGAAGTTATTTTATGATTCTCTAGCCTTGAGAAGAATAGTTGAGAATGCCCAATTTAATAGATGCCTATCGAGTCCTTTATTCTACAGGAGGCTTTACCTATTTTCGGGGTACATTTAAAACTAGAATTGACTTCATTTCCCTATCTCAGGTTATAAAACTTTTACAAGTCACTGTTCATCCTATTGAATTTTCCGATCATAATGCTTTGACTGCATCTCTTACTTGGGAAGGTGCTGCATGCTGTAAAAATATAAATGGAGACCGAATGACACTTTTTAGCAGATTCTAAAATTAGACAGTCTTGGATCAAGGATTGGACCACTAGGCTTTCAGTTTCAGAGTGTTATGTCTCTATTCTGACTTGGTGGGAGGATACAAAAAAAGGCTGGAAACATCTTTTCCAGCAACAGGCCCATCATAAAGCTAATCGGGATTATTTCGCTTCTTTAAAACTCAGGCACCAATTGCAGCATGTAATCTCTTTAGCTGATACTACCTCTCAGGATTACAGTGTATTAATTTCTAATATTAAGACACAGATGGTAAAGTTACAATATGATAGAGGTAAATCATTAATGCAGGAATTACGGTTTGGCACAAAAATGACTCCCAGGTCCTCAGACCCATTTAAAGAGAGCACGGACAGAAGTGACTCTAGGTTACTTACTGCACTGAGAGATTCAGCAGGAAATATTGTGAGTGATCCCCTTCATTTTCCACAGGTTGTAAATCAGTATGTGGAGGGATGTTTACAGCTACACCCACCCAAACGGACTCGGACATCCTCAGGTGTTTGCCTGGTTTACCTTTACCTGGCTTATCTGATCATCATAAACAAGTCTTGGAAGCTGATATTGTTTTAGAGGAAGTACAAGTGGCTATGAAGGGTTTGACCTTCAGACTGCCCCCGGGTCAGATGGTATTAATGCAAGTTTATGTAAAACCTTTTCAGCTGAGTTAAGTCCAGTGTTAGTACTGTTGTTTAATCATATTTTGCATACTGGAAACTATGCCCCCTCTATGAATGAAGCCATACTGATATTTTTTGTATAAAAAGGTGATAGAACTAATTTAGGGAATTGGCATACCCTAAGCCTTTTGAATACTGATTTAAAGATTCTAAGTAAAATATTGCTAGCCAGGCTTTCCATAGTTACTCCATTGCTTTTTAGCACAGTTCAGACATGTGCTGTTCCTGGGAGACAACAGCAAGATAATCTCATTTGGATTCGAGAAATTTTTTCTCAAGGGGATTTTGGCCTCTTACAGGGATTGCCACTTAGCCTTGATCAGGAAAAGGCTTTTGATTGAGTGGAACATGGTTTTCTATTCTCTGTTTTGGCAGCCTTTGGCATTCCAGACAGATTTGTAGGTTGGATATCTTCGATGTATCAAAAGGCAATAATTATACCTAATGTGAATGGATGGTTTGGGCAATGGATTAGTGTGGGTAGGGGTGTAAGGCAGGGTTGCCCCTTGAGTCCTATACTTTTCGCGTTCTCGATAGATATTTTTATTAGATTGTAGCTAGCAAATCAGGATTTGAGGGGTATAGAAATCTCTCCGACTGCACCACAACATTAAAGTATTAGCGTATGCTGATGATTTGGTTTTGCTGCTTTATTGGAGACTATTGAATTTTATTCTCATCTCTCTGGCTCCAAAATTAATTATAATTAAAGTATGGGTGTGGTTATTGGATCCACTCCGGTGCCTCTCTCAGGTACGGTGAAAGGTATTCCCATAACCAGAGACCCTATTACTTTCCTGAGGGTATTGTTTGGACTGGGGATATGGCTAACATAAACTGGGAAAAAGTCCACATTAGGGGTGACAGACTGGTAGGTAATTGGAAGAGGCAGCAGCTTTCTAAGAAAAAAAGGGTATTACTTATTAGGACCGTTCTCACCCCAATTTTCTTATACATCAGTTATATTTTCCTGCCACCTTTACATCTTAGAACTAGATTGCAAAGTATTTACTTTCAAGCATTTTGGGTGTCCAGCTTAAACCCTATTAAGTGAGAATTGACTTATCTCCCTATTTTGGAGGGGATAGTGAATATGCTTAACCCAGTGGCTTTCTTTTTTAGTATTTTTTTTTTGCTCTTTTTTAATTCAATATGCTTTTATTAACACATAATAAATTTCCAATACAAACTTGGGTAACAGTTAGGCAAACAGGAATAACTACCCCCCCAACAAAGCACATAAAAACCATAAATTTGTAAGAACTTTAACTAATATACCTTACCGACACCCAAGCCTCCCTTTCTCCCTCTAAGGTCTATATAAAAAAAAAAAAAAAAAACACCTCCCATTTCCTAACCCACCCCCCATCAAGCATGTTCATGCTCAGCCATCGAACTATATTAATAGAAAGATTCTCCATACCAAAAGTTATCATGGCTTCCATACAGTGAGTAAAGCATCTAAAGGACCCCACCTAGTCTGGTAGACCTGTGACCGATTGTTCATGGTTAAAATGTGTTTCTCTAGTCGAAGGGCACATAACATTTCTTTGTGCCATTCTATGATTGAAAGGACTGAGTCATCCATCCCATGTCTCATAATAATTAGCTTGGCTATTGCCAAGATCAAAGCCAAATGTGCTTTTCTAATATTGGGAATACCCTCTGGAAATAAATATAGCAAACAAATCTCTGTAGTAATATAGGAATCCAGGCCCAACAAGGGGTCAAGCGTCTTTCTAATGGCTTGCCAAAATTTCTGGACCGAAGGATAGGTCCACAACATATGGTATAGTGTCCCAGTATGGTTTGCGCATCTAGGACAATCAGGAGAGAGACTACTTCCTAATCTACATAATTTGAGTGGCGTGAAATATAAATTATGCATAATATTAAAATGTATCAAATGCAATCTATCTTGCTTAACAAATGTATACAGGGTCTGCCAGATCTTAGTCAAGAGATTTTGTTCAGCACTAAGGGAAAACACCTGCAACCAATAATAACAAACTCCTTGTGGCAGTCCAGGGTCAACCGACTGGATTGCCTTATATACTGCAGACACAGCATGGGGTTCTCCAGCTGCCTATAGAAGATTATTAAAAACATCAGCAGACCCTTGATGCATCCCCCCTCGACCCAAATGAGCAAGGATAGCCCTCTTAAGCTGTTCATACTTAAAAAAGGCTGTTACAGGCATCTTAAACCTATACCTGAAAAGAGCAAAAGGAATTATTCTACCCTCCTCATATATATCCATAACTCTTATGTTGTTAAGGAAGGGCCAAAAGGCCAGGGAAATAGGCTTACGCCCTATATGAAAGTGCGGATTTCCCACAACAGGCTGCTCCAACAAAACATGTGAATTATGGGATAGGTGAGTTTGCAGCTGATGTAAGGCCCTAATGGACAAACCTAACGGAACATTCCGAAGAGGTTTTGGAATTGCCTTAGGACTAGTGTATAACAGGGCAGGCAGGAAACAACACTGTTGAGCTGCTAGAAATTGTTCAATATCTAACCACAGGGGTACATATGTTTGTCGCTCTTCCCTCGATATCTCCCTTGACCAGTATGACAGCCTGCTAAGATGATGAGCACAATAATATGAGAAAAAAGAAGGGGCGGCTAAGCCACCCTGCTTCTTAGGTGCAGAGAGTTTCAGATAGGTGCACCTAACACTCTTACCCTTCCAAAGGAAGGCGGTTAACATTTGGTGGAGTTTACCAAACCACTTTTTAGGAATAAACAGGCCCAACATTCCCAGGGGATACAATACTCAGGGCAGGACATTCATCTTGACTATATTTATTCTTCCCCATAAGGAGAGAGGAAGGTCTCCCTATCTGTTTAAGTCTAACTTAATTGTATTTAATAATTCCATAAGATTTAGCTTAAACATAGTAGGAATCTCTCTGGCAACTTTAATCCCAAGATACGTAAGGTACTTGGATTCCCATATTAAGTTAGTGTTATCAAGCACTGACTGTTAAGTGTTATTATTTAGAAGAAAAACTTTTGTCTTGGACTCATTGAGCCTATAATGGGAGATAGCAGAAAACTGCTCTATCTCAGCCAGAAGTTCTGGAATACCTGTTGCAGGATGTTGGAGGTGTAAAAGAAGGTCATCTACATATGCAGAAAGGGAGTACCTTTGCGATCCTATTTCAATTCCCTGGAGCTTTGGGGAAGTTAACAACCTCCTGATCAGGGGTTCTAAGTAGAGATTGAATAGTAATGGGGAGGGGGCAACCCTGCCTGGTCCCCCTCTGAAGTAGAAAGGGAGCAGACAGTACCCCATTGGACCAAATCCGGGCTGATGGGAATGTGTATAATAATCTGACCCATCTAAGAAAGCCTGGAGGGAGACCCAGGTGGGCCAAGGTTACAAAAAGAAAGTCCCAAGAAGCTCTATCAAAAGGCTTCTCGGCATCCAAGGAGATCAGAACAGAAGGAATGTCTGAGTCCTTGGATGCCGAGAGGATATATATTAGCTTACGTATGTGATCCACTGAGGAGCTACCTTTCATGAAACCTATCTGCTCTCTACTAATGAGTGTGGGAAGAAGTAGACCCAACCTCATGGCTAAAATCTTGGCTAAAATTTTGACATCAGTATTAACTAAAGAAATAGGCCTATAACTTTCTGGGTATATGGGATCCTTGCCAGACTTGGGAATAAGAGTAATTATAACGTTAAGGAAGTTTGATTCTGACATTCCTTCAGCAAACCAGTAATTATGGACTTCAACCAGATAGGGAGCAAGCTCTTTTGAGCAGCTTTTATACAGGTTATTAGAAATGCCGTCTGGGCCAGGGGACTTATCAAGTGAAAGTTGCTCAGTTGCTGTTACCACTTCCTGTACTGTAATTAAATTCCCAAGATAGTCACCTTCAGAGGTCTCTAGTTTAGGAAGATCAGTGGCATTAAGATACTCCGCCATATCCAGAGCTACAGGCCTTTCCACCTGAGCCTTGGAATACAGCCTTTGATAATAAAAGCGTAAAGCCTCTGACGCTTCTCTGGGGGATGTCACTAGGCTATCGCTACAACCCATTTGATGCATGGAATGGCTCGTGAGGCTGCTCTTTGCCTAAGCCTAATAGCTAATAGCTTACCAGCCTTCTCACCACCATCAAGGTATTTCATCTTTGTACATCTCAAAGCAAGCTCTGCTTTTTGATTCACAAGATCAGAGTATTGACTTTGCAATTGGTGCAAAAGTATCCAATCTGCATCTGGGGAGTGCCAAGAGAGGGTACGCTCCATGGCCCGTATCTTTTGGAGTAAGGCTGTTTGCCTGGCCCAAAACTGATGACATCTCATTGCTGGTAGCCTAAGGCACTCACCCCTGAGAGAGCACTTTAGGGCTGCCCAAATCATATCTATCTTGGTAGTCTACCCCACTGTTATCTAGTAAAAAGTTAACAATAAAACTTTTTATCTGTTGGAGAGATTTTGGTTTTTGGAGCAGCTGATTATTCAATCTCCAGAAAGCATTCCTTTGGATGCTTGGCCCAGGGAGATATGCAATGGAAATTGGGGCATGATCTGATATAACTCTCACGTGTATATCTGCATATATTACCCCAGCTAACACAAAGGAACTCGAAAGAAAGAAATCAGTGTGGGAAAAAGATTTATGAGGGGATGAAAAATAGGTATATTGGTGTTCTCCATGATAAAGAACTCGCCATACGCCTAGGAGATCAGCACCCGCCATAGGGTCATGTAATGCCCTCTGTGAGGGAGATAAACCCCATTTTCAGGAGTCAGATCTGTCTATATGCGTCTAAGGTACCACGTTCCAGTCTCCACCCAATATAGTTAAAATGGGTGGATACGAGACGAGCAGGCTCAATAAGTGGGTGAAAAAATGAGAAGACTCAGAATTTGGTCCATATATGGATCCTAAAATAATCTGTCGCCCTTCCAAGGATCCACGTAATATTATATACCTGCCCTCAGGATCCCAAATTTCTTTATCCAGTTTAAAAGGAATTTTTTTATCTATCAATACTACAACTCCCCCACTAGACATAAACTTCCCTGCTCCATAGACCTGTCCCACCCATGTCTTAAGAAATAAGCTAACATCATGTCTTCGAAGATGCGTCTCTTGGAGACAAGCAATCCCAGCTTGTAATTGGCGAACGTGCCTGAGGATAACCTGCCTCTTACATTTGTCCTGTGCACCTTTAATATTCCAACTTACAATCTTGTAGTGATTAGCCATCCTTTGGTTTATCAAACAATACTAAGGGTAACATAATCACGCTAATTAAATAAGATCCAAAGCTGACCTGACTGAGCACCAATAAAAGCTCAACCATAAAAAAATAAGTTGACACACTTAACTTGCCAACCCCATACCACCAATAACTATAAAAAAAGAAAACGTATCTATCATATTGTCCCTTTACCCTAGTCCCCCACAATTTCCAACAAGTCCCTAACAATAATCTATCCACTGTCTCCTCCAGTTCTAATCAACTGCACCACAATCCACTCTCAGGCGAGTGATGTCTTAGCACAGGTAATGAGTTGCACCAGAGACCCCCCTACCTCTCTTATGCCTCCCCCCGCCCCTGCTACTTATTTAGCAATTATATTACCAATCTGGACACCCGTAATAAAACAAAGTTTTAAACCACTACCTATACAGCATCCCTCTAATAAGGCTTATTCACTATAATAAATTGTAGCAACATAACAGTAAAAGGAAGGCAATAATACGCATATGGTACCTTAAGATACTGAAAACACTCCCTAACCTTTTCTAGATGGAGATTATATCCAGTATCGCCTTGGATCCCCAGAATCAGAGCACCCCATTATGAAAAAAAAAAGAGAAAGTCCCATTCGGGATCCATTAGCAGTTATTCTCCATCCCAGCCTCTGCCTTTGATTTCTTTATAAAAAAAAAAAAACAAGGAGAAATAAAAAGTAATAGGCCCCCAGCATTTTAAACTCAGACACACAAACATAATTAGCTTGAGGGGCAGTGCGTCTATGCTTTTGCCGATAAGTCTGGTAATCAGACAGCCTGCTTCTTTGCCAACAGTCCACAACATAGTAACTCCTGTATCGGGCACCATTTCAGATTTCCTCCATGAAAAATTCCCCCAAGCTTCTACGACCACCCCAAAGAAAGAAAAAAGGAAACAAAAGAGGGGGCTACTACCCCAAAAATGCTCTAATGTCTGATTATTATCAAAAAGTTCAGAATACACCCAGTCCAAAACCTGTGAAGGTGTCCATCCTGTAAAACACAGGCAGCTTCTTTTCACCTCAGCACAGACTAGTTATAGACGACATGCATTTGCTCATAATCTTCTTGACCCTTTCACTTAAACAGGTCTGGGAAAAGACTTTTAAGCTCTTGCAGCGCCTGCTTTTGCTATTCAAAGGAAACCCATTTTTCCCCTGCTTTCACCTGAAGAACCGCTGGATACTTCATACGAAATGGAGTTCCTGCCTCGACAAGCTTCATCACAATAGGATGCATTCCTTGTCGCTTCACCCGCACTGACTGTGGAAGGTCCTGTGTGATCCGAATTCTATGCTCTTCCCACCGAACTTCTTGCAATTCGTGCACTTTCGCAAGCACATGCTGTTTGCCTAAAAAATTAAGCATTTTAAAGATGAGAGGTCTAGGTGGGGAGCCGGGCAGTGGAGGAGGTCGAAGAGTATGATGCGTCCTCTCAATAATATAAGATGCTCCATTCAGCGAGGGACCGGCGATTCACGCACATAACGTTTGAAGAAAAAGAATAGGTGTTGCTCCTTCTTCCTTTTCAGGAATTCCTATCACCAGTAAATTATTTCTTCTACTTCTCCTCTCTAAGTCTTCAATCTTCTCTTTGAGTTTCGTAATTTGCTTTCCATAGAGTGTCATGGTCAACTCTCTTTTATCGTGCCTCTTTTCCAAAGACACCAGTTTAGCCTCTAAATCAGTTACATGGGTAGTTAGGGAGTGGACAGAAGCTTTGACCTGCTGCAGATCATCATAGAGCTCCACAATTTTCTCCTGTAACGGTTCCATCACTTCCAGAAAGTGCTCCTCTCAGAGTGCACCTGTTGCGGTGCCAATTTTACTGGAGCCCACTGTCTGATGCTTTGGGTGCTTTGTGGCCTTGTCCTTCTCCGGAGTGGGTGGTGGTGAATGTCTTGGTGGTGCCTTCTTCATGTACACCTCCATTTCTTAAGTTGAGAAGCAGCAGTCTCAGGTGTTGAACAGCTGAAATGTAGATTTATATTATTCTCACACAAAAAAAATGTACTGGGGAACCGAATTGAGTAGCAGAGGCACGGAGCAATGGAGGGCTGCTGCCGCTTCTCAAGCTGCCATCACGTGACCCCATTTTTTTGCTGTTTAATTTAGGTTCTGTATTGAGACCGGGTGTTGTGTCTTGGAGATCCTTGGTAGAGCAGTGGCAACAACCATGCATGTTGTGTTGGCTAACCAGACAATCTAGATTATTGACTAGACTCCCTAACTTGCCATCTTTTGTGATTGCTCTATTAAAACAAATAATTAAATGGGGCATTACCCCTAATCATTTATAGACATTGGCTAGGAAAAAGCTTTATGCTTATATCCTAGCCACTGATCAAAAGGTAGAAGTTGTGTTTCCTGATTGTCCTGATTCTAGAAAAACCCAGATTTTGAAACATCTGTCTAATAAAAGACTTCCCCCCCAAATGCTTGGGATTGTGTTGGGCTGAGCAATTATGGGAGATTGGGAGTTAAGGGTAATAGTAAACACAAACAAATGCCGGAACGATTCTGCCCCAAGCCTGAGTGTATTTCACTTTTGGAAACACAAAAACATTTATATTTGGAATGTGAATCTATTAAACCATTCTGGACCTTTCTAGCTGATCATTGGAATGAAGTGGATTTTCAGTGTATTGATTATCGGTCTTTAATGTTTGGCCCATTGAGCAATACTTTTGTACATTATAACAGTGACACTATTTATGTTATATTTTGAATTATTAGGTTTTTTATTTGGCAGTCTTGCTGTATGTGGATAGTGCAGCAGAAGATTATTTCATATGAGTCATTGTTTTCTAATATTTGTTCGGCTCTACATAGGCTTATGACCTATGATTCAACTTTGGGTTCACCTGCTCAAGTCACTTCTCTATGGACTAACTGTGCTACTTGGTGCTCCTAATGTTTTTTTTTCTGTATTCTTATTTTTGTTGTTGTTTATGTGATTCATTTGACTGTTGAAATTTTGCTTTGTATGTAATACAGTCCTATTTTTCAATAAAATTCACACTGTGCTGTTTCCATGAGCATGGATTAATCCAGTGCATTTCCAGAAGCAGAGGGAGCAGGTTGTGTGTGAGCTGCAATGACAGTGAATATCGCAGTGAATGGAAGTACCATTCCAACTTAGACTGAGGATGTGGATAACAGAGGAAAAGCTCCAGCTAATATGGAACAATGAGAACAGTTGTTGCAACCTGTGCTAAATGAGAAAAACGCAAAATTCTGGCAGCAAATGATGAATGCAGAAGGGGAGTACTTACAAGCAAAGGAGCTGCTGGAAGAGGGGAACAAAGGAAACAGGAAGGATCTGTGTCACCGGGTTTTTCAAAGGCAAAACCCAACAAGTATTTGTGTTTTCAGGGGAACGTCTGCACAGGAAATGGAAGGTGGACAAGAAAAGGTGGTGGTACCAGGAAGATTGATCCCTGGACAGTGCACTGTGTGGTGCAGGATGGAAGGAGACAGAGACAGGAGTATGGCTACCAGACCCAGCAGTCCCAATTCTAGGCATAATGGGAGTGGGAAGGATACAGCTGGAAATGAAAATGTTAGTACCCCTTGAGACTTTTTTAAATCCTTAAAAGGGGCAAGAGCAAACAATGAGGGAAGAGTGATTCTGCACAACTGCCTGAGGAATCTCCTTCCTGCTTCCTAGTAGAAAGTGACAATATTAGTATTGAATGAACTCGGTCGAGAAGCAGTCACAAAGAACACTCCAATGTAGACTCTGAATGGCATGCCCCTTCAGAAAAGAGACCGAACAGGGAGAGTCAGAGTGAGAATACAGGTGGTAGTTCTGCCTGTCCGTCAGCTGCGACATATGCTATTCTGCTTCACAAACCCATGGAACAGGCTGAAAGAAGAAATGCTGTGTGTTTGAGATACATAGGAGGTCTGGAGTCCCCTCCTACTAGACTATATGTGGGGAAAGAACTGATCAAAAAATCACTTAGGTTTTTCACCATCTAGCTCATCCATGCAACTGACGAAAGTAGTTTCAATATAAGCTTTTATTCCCCAGAGTTACTAGATAGGTTCTGGATGAGGTACACAGATGTGAAAACAAATCCTCAATGGACCCCCTTCCAAGCATTACCACTAACTAAAAGTCCCACTAAAGTAATAACAGTGTTTTTTTTGGGAATGAAGGGCTCAGTATTACAGACATTATATAATGGCTTGAAAAACGATGCACTGCTGAAGAAAATCCACTCCCCATCTTTGATTCAGAAGGTTTCTGGAATGGAGGGTGGAGGCTGAAAATAACTTTAGAACAAGGAGATGTTGGTCTGGTGCACCTCCCAAACTGATTTTTGTTAGGGAAAGACAAAGGTCTTATCTTTTACCTGGATGGCCACATCACTGTTATAGATGTGGATTTACTAGACATTTAAGCAACCAATGTGAAGTAATGAAATGTTCCAATGTGGGGAAGTTGATCATGCTAGCCATTTCTGTAAAAAACCTCCAAAGTGAATGTTCTGCAATGCAGAGGGGCATGTATTTGTTGAATGTCCCAAAGTTGTGCAAAACAATGGAAATTCAGACTATGTAATATAGGACTTTTATATCAATAGATATGTGAGATAAGCCGGGAAAAATATGAGGCCCCACCTTCAACTGAACATAGGCCACAACCCCCAACTGACAGAAGGGAAACATGCCCAGAAAGAAAACAGAGTCAACAGGGGTGACTACATCCCTGAATAAATAGCCTCCTACAAATGGTCAGGACTCTGAAGAGATGGAAGCATCAGGGCCAACAGACACTCCTGGAGATGACCAAATTGGAAAAGGTGTGTCAGTTATGTTTAATGTAGAAGGAATGATGCCTCCTCCCACTGAGAAGGGGCCAGAGGGAGGTGGCTTCCAGATGGCTAAACAAAAACACCATGGCAATAGCAGTAAACAAGTAGGGAAACAACAAGAAATTCTTCCCTTACAAAACAAGTTTGTGATCTTTCACTGGGGGAAGCAGAAATGGAGGAAAAATCTGATTCTGCCCCTATGACCACCTCACAGAAAGATGCTGCATCCAATATGGATGTGAACATGCCAGTACCTGCATCACAAGGGAAAATTAAGCCACAGAGAAGGATGGGCTCTAGGGCTTGTAAAAAAAACTACCTTAGGGAATGAGTGTACCACTATACTGTATGATATTGGCCTCATTAAATACAAATAGTATATTATCAGAGAAAAATAAACTATCAACATTTTTACTTTTCAAAAGCACAGTACGATGTAGTTTTTTTCCAGGATACCAGACTTCATCAACACAAGAAATCCAGGCAGCAAGTGAAACATGGAGATGAGGCAAGTCTTTTTGGTCCATGGGAGACGAAATGTGTAGTGGGGTGGGAATTTGTTTCAACATACAATATGTTCAAGTTACCCACATAGTGGATATATGACTGGTTGTTGACAGGGCATTCATAATCTTACCACATCACGTCTGTGCTGAGTGAACTGCATTGGCTGCTGATACGATGGAGGATCATCTTCAAGGTCACATTGCTGACCTATAAGACCCTCCACGGACAGGTACCAGGTTACTTGCAAGACCTCCTGTGACCCTACCACCCCCTCTGCCCTCTCTGCTCTGCCAATGAGGGATTGCTAGAGGTTCCCAGGGTCCGTTTACAGACATCAGGTGCTAGTGCTTTTGCATTTGTGGCCCGACCCTGTGGAACTCTCTACCTCGTCAGATTAGAGATTGCCTATCCACTGAGATGTTTAAATCCTCCTTGAAGACATATTTATTCAATTTAGCATTTGGGGAGGATTTTTAGCCATATGTATGCTGTTTTTTAAATATGTGTAGTTTTAATTGTTCGCTGATTATTTAGAAACTGTGAACGTGCTTTGATTTAAGAAAAGTGTGTTAGAAATAAAATATGACTGATTGATTAATTGATGGCCAGGTAGAGCCCTTTTGCTCAATATCACAATGGAAGGGATGGATTTTAGATTGATAAATGTCTGTGCACCTCAAACAAAAGCCCTTCTAATTGAGCTACTAAAATAGATGCAGCCCTTCCTTTTTACTGCAAAAAACATACAGTGGGGGGAGGTGATTTTAACTGTAGTAGATTTATAACAGACAAGGGGTTAAAAATAACAAAAATCTTGTGTGACTCTACATTTTTTAATCAGTTAATTGAACAAACAGGGTTGCATGATGTGTTTTACCAGTCTGGAAGAAAGAGCCTTCACGCATACTTTAAAGGGGCACTTTCAACCATAATTGACTACTGGTTTCTTTCCCCCTCATTGCCAGTTCAAACAGCCAGGGTAATACCAGTAGCCTCTTCAGATCATGGGCTCTTAGAGGTAAACATTGCAAATTATGTGGAAGCCTCCAGGGGAAGAGGGTACTGGAGGTTGAAGCTTAGTCTCCTGGAGGACCCACAAGTGAACGAGGGTTTCAGGTCATTAATGGAAGCAAAGAAATCAGTGTATTTTCTATATGAGGTTAAAGTAGACTGGTGGGAAGATACAAAACAATACATTCAGGAGTATTTTCAGCATTTTGGAGGTTAAAAGGTCAAGAGAGAAATCAACAACATACTAAACTCCAAAGTGAATTATATGAGTTAATGACACACAGCAACAGGGGAGTGTAATATATCAAGAAGAGATGACAAAAATTAAAATGGAAATGTCAGGGTTTTAGTATGATAGAGTGAAGTCCTTGGAGAAAGAGCAACGCTTTGGCACTCAAGGAACTCAAGCACATACAAATCCCTATAAGTGTTGTGCCATACAGAAACAGAAGAAAAACATGCAATATTTAGTCAAAGACCAGGAAAAGTTAATCACCAACCATAAGTAAAGGTTACAAAAAGCAGAAAGGTATATGGAAGCACAATTTAGTCTAGTTAATGATATAGGAGAATTCAATTTTACTTACCAAAACTGGAATGGTTGCTGATGATTCATATTTCAATAGAAACTCCAGAGGCAAAATGAAGATTGAAGGAGAGCACTGAAAAAAGAGGACAGACCCTTTAATCAGCCTTTTTTTAAAAGCATGCATTGTGCCTTCATTTCTACAAAGCCATATAACATTAGAAAGGGAGTCTATATTGTATGAGATACTAAATGGTGTTATACCATTGTATATTGGTGATATTAACTAATGGGCCATTTTATTTGAATTATCTTAGCACACAGACTCTCACAGTTTACTGCATACAGCAACCTCATATACTTTACTGGTAGAGCATAGAATGTGCTTTGATCACATTGATTATTGACTTATAAAATTGCAGCTGGTGTTTCAGTCTCAGATTCTAAAGAATTTAAACTCTTGGCAATTGGCATTTTTATCCAGAAGGTAGTGAGAATGTTTCTCTGATTCAAAACTATGTTTTCTTCTCAAACACCAGTCATCACTTCCTACTATTTACTTTATATACAGCACTTGATGAATAATTTTTCACTGAACACAAACAGAAATCAGATCTACCTTAGAGAGTCATGTAATCCCTTTTCAGTATATGAAATCAAACGTACATCAATATTTTGAAAGGAAACTTACAAAACACTTGTATTTTCCTTCTGTGTTTGTGGCTTCTTTTGCCCTTTACACTCACTACATCCTAGAATGTGCAGCCTAGGAAAAGGGCATATTAACCATATAGTGCAATATATTTAGTTAAAACGTAACATTTAAAGAACTTTCTATGGAAAATCAGACACATGTATAGAATAGAAAATTTAAACAGACTCAATTTCATTTTAAACCCAAAACATACAGGATAGGAATAGCATGCACAATTCTGTTTTGCTCGTCAAGAGTTGGTTTACCTGTTATAATGCAATTATTTAGCCCACACACTCATTTTAAGGTGGAAATGTTTTAAGGTAATGATTCTGATGCTCCAAGTGTACATTAATCAATAACATGTTTTATATTATATCCTGTGGGTGAACTCTGTAACAGAAGCAGCTTCAGTAATGTAGACTAGGTTATGTTTTTGCTAATCCGTGTACATTTGTAACAGTTGTCCTCATGGGTTGTCTGAATTTGCACTTTTTTATATTAAAAAGACACTCTGAAACTACATTTTAATATGAAGAAAGAAACAGAAAACAGTTAATAATTTTAACAGTCTCAGGAATTATATGATTGTGTTTGCTTAGATGCGTTACACTAAAATGGCATTTAATAATATAATCATTAATAAAAGCCTCAACATATATTCATATCCATATTGAAGGTTATGCAGCTTGGAACACGCAAGTGAATTTAGGGCATGTGGTATACAGATTAAATGCACTCCTCGATATGTCCCTATCTGATCCTCCTACTTTTGTCCCTGATGGAAATATAAAAACTGATCTGCAGTAGCAGTGGAATGTATCGGTCAGATCACAGACTGACACAGATTTCTCAGTTGTATGTGTCTACACTCAGCAATAGTTTAGCACATGAAACAAAAGACAGAGCCACACAGCAATAGTTTAGCATATGCCTGCTCTCTGTATCGGTGGGATCAGGTATCTGATTTGGGGAGAAAGACGTCTGTCTCACACACTTTACTAAGTGGAATGAGTGGAATTCACAGGTTATACTGTGGCACAGCCTCACACCTTCCTAAACATCTGACTGTGCTGTATGTGAAATGCTGCGTTAACAAATGAGCAAACTATGGAACATCCATTTCTTATTGTACAGCATCACTGGGTTCTTCTTTTTGCTCATTTCCTGTTTGAGTCACATACAGGTTTGTCTCAGAGACAAAGACAGCAATGCAAATGAAACAGTTATATACACATATGAATGAATCTCTGAAATTCTTCGAGTCCAATTTAATTATCAACAAGCACTGCACTATGGTACTGTAGTAGAGTACAGTATGTGGGGCAGAGACACTAGGGAAGAAATACAGAACTTCTCACAGAATGACAGAGAGCTCTTGACAATAGTTCACAGTGTGTGTGTATTGGGTGGGCTATAGCTCTAGTGGAGTCTGTGGTGTCAATACAGGCAGGGAGAATCAATGCTGCACTGTAGCCTAGAAACACACAGCTGCTGGGAAGATGCTGCTGCCAATGTCTTTCCCACTGTATGTCTCACTTTATCTGCCTCTCTTGCTTGTCTTTCTCCATCTCCCCACATGAATGCAGTGCTGCTGCTTCCACCCCCCCAAGTCCAATAGGCAACACCCACGGAAAAGAGAAATGCTGCTGTGGACATGCAGCTCCTGATGTGCTGCTCACTGTCGCTCTCTCTCTTGCCTACAGTCACTCTCCCTACGGCAGCTGGCAGCATTGAGCTTTCACTGATGAAAACTAGCACCTTTCACCCTAAAACTGCTCTAGCTGCAGGTGTTGCCTTGCACCTTTTCTTGTTGTCTGATAAAAGACAGTAGCAAAATATCACAATGCTTTCTTTACTCAGGAAGATGAAGAGGGGAGCGTGAAGAGGAGAGGGGTTGTGACACGACAAATTTAGGATTATACTACTGAATGGTACTCCAGATCATGTCAGCAAGGAGCTCTGGGCAGAAGTGTGGAAGTAAGACATTATAGTAGTGCACCGATGGGGGAGGGGCCAACCTCACTCTGGAGGAGAGCTCCATCAGCAGAGGAAAGTGGAACAACCACCGCCAAAGAAGAGCAATGGAGTCCGCACTGGGGGAAGTCACCACATCACTGTAGAAGAGCACAGGGACACATTATGTTAATGGCCCCTTCTCTCTGTCCTACAGTGATTGCAAAACATGTGCTGAGCTCTGCCCATGCAACCATAGCAAGAACTAAATAAAGTAAGAGATTTATTCTCTTGAAGAAATCTTGTTCACTATTTAAATTTTGTCCCTCTCCTCCTGTTGTAGTTGGTGTTCAATGCTAAACAGTGCAAAATTATGCACTTGGGAATAGCAACCCAGTGGCTGAGTATAGGGTGGGTGGAAGCACTGGCCATCACTAGACAGGAAAGAGACCTCAGGGTTATTTTACCACAGAATCTCAAGGTGGCAGCACAGTGTAACAAGGCCATGTGCAGTGCTAGTAGGAAGTTGGGATGCACAGGGTGGGGCATAACCAGCTGGATAAGTGAGGTGATGCTGCCACTGTATCACTTTCTGCCATGACTCCACCTGGAGTACTGTGTTCAATTCTGGAGACCTCACCTGAAAAAGGACATAGATGGGGTGGAGGCTGTCCATAGAAGTGTAAATAATATGGTGCAAGTGTTGCAAGGGAAGCCCTACAAGGAGAGACTGAGGGTCTTGACATATACTAGGTTTATGTATACTGCACTTTCTCCTAGAGGCTCAGGGTGCCTCAGTGTGCCCTACATCAAAATATTACATTAATAAAATTAAGTAATAAATCAGATGAAATCAGCAGAGGTCAGTAAACAACAATAAATTATCCATATTACATTAATACTTTAAATAATTATGGTATATGTTGTGTACTGTGGAGGAGAAGAGGTGGTAAGGTGACATGATCGGGACCAACAGGTACCTCACAAGAGTGAACAGGGTGTGGGAGGGGAGTTGTTTCCAAGTGATGATGAACTCCAGGACTACCAGGGATGCAATGAAGCTGGAGGAAGGGAAGTGCATGAGGAATGTGAGGAAATATTTCTTTACTGAAAGGATTAGAGACATGTTGAACAGACTGCCAGCTGAGGTACTGAAGCTTGAACTGTGGAGGACTTCCAGCATGCATGGGATACATATAAGGGTGTGTTAAGATAATGATGGAGGAGGGTCACCGGAGACCACATGGGGTCCGCAGGAGTAGAATAGGCAGGGAACATTCTGGTGGACTGCGCGGATCAAACAATCCTTTTTTGCAAAAAACAGATTAAAACTTCTAATGTGCAGAGGAAGGTTTAGGAAGTTTTCTTTTCTTTCCTTTCTATTTTTTTTCTTTTTTTCTTTTCTTTAGTGAACAGGCCAGCAATGGTGAATGGTGGGAAAGCATGTTGATGGAGGGTATGGGAGGATTGCAGTTTTTTAAATGACTGGGCCAGTAATGGAGGGAAGGGGGGGGAGCAGGAAAAAAAGCAAAGGGAGTGAACAGGAGCTTTTTATTGTTTAGAGCCTAGGCCCAGAAATCAAGAGCAGAGGTGGGAAAGCAAGCAGAGGGAGGAATAGGAGGTTAGTTTTTATTTATTCTTTTTTTCAGCTTTTATTGCCACACTGATACAGTAGAACTGTACGTAAATGTTTAGCATTTAGAACCGAAGTTCAAATAATGTGCTGTGATCATCCTCCCTCTATTTGCTTAATGTCTTGATTTCTTTCTCCACTTAAACAGAGAAGTTACCATGAAGTCATTGCCAGCCTGCTGGTTTTATTTCTCGTATTTTACTCTATTCATTTGTTTTATTTACATAGTTAGTTTCCGAATACTCTCATTGGGGTGTATTTAAGAAGTTTAATATTTTTGTGGTTCCTTCACTTCCTGATTACTTCCAAATAACCGGAGAAGGTTGCTTTATAACACAGTTTCTACTTAAGGGAACAGACTACATTTTGCTTAAAAAAAAAAAAGAAAGGGAAAAAAAAAACTTTAAATCACTTACACATTCATGTATGACCTAAGGATGCCAAATGGGATCCACATTTCCAGCAGCCTAAATGTGTTTATAGGTTTTTTTTTACTCGTCTTGTGACCTGGTGCTGAACATTTACTTTTATAGGTCTTACTAGTGCCAGACTGCCAGGAGGTTTTTTAATGTGCCTTTGGCCAGATCAGAATTTAAAAAAATGGTTTACATTGCCAAAACTTGTGTCCTAAAACCCAAAAGAAAAGGGCAAAAAAATTGAGATTGTAAGGCTTTTTAGTCTGCCTCCATCACCAAAGTATGATTAAAGCTCAGTGACAGCTCCCAGTAATGGCAGATAGCATGCATCAGAGAGTTCTTCTCCTCATTAGCAACAGTCCCAGTTTGTTAAAGGAGACAGATAACAAAGATAAAGCTACTATGCCATCAGAAAGGCTGGAAAGAATTGGAAAACATTACACTGTCTGATAGGTGGAACTCTGATTGAAGTGATGGCAAAAGTACAAATGAAAAGGCATCAGAGCAGGTCCTAGAGCCACAGCCTGCTAAGAAAGAGCAAAAAGAAAAGCATATCTCTGCCACTTCACCTCCTGTGAAGGAAAGGAGAAGGCAATTGAATAGAATCAAGTGCCCCCAACAGCGGACATGACAAAGGTTTGTCAGTTTTTTCAGGCCTTTCCGGCTATGGGACATTTATTTAATGAGCCTGGCCTCCCTTCTCAGGTTCCATTTGCAGACAGCTTGCCTGTAGCGGAGGCTGATATATATTATGAAGAGGCTGAGGAAAATTATCTCATAGAACCTGATAGCTCTCCTGTTCAGGAATTTGGTTCCCCTACTAGACCTAAGTAAGCAATAACACACAACAGGGCATGGGGTTATTGGGGATTAATCAACACCTTGGATGAGCTGTGAGTCACAAGGCCACAGACCAAGTGTCCTCACAGCACAGGGGGTGTTGATTATTCCCCAATAACCCCATACCCTGGAGTGTGTTATTGCACTTATAACATGGAGCATCTTGTTCAGGTTAACAATAGACAGAAATTGCATTTTTAAGGCTTTAAATGAGTTTTACACAATGTAGCCTGCCACCATAGAAAGTAGTTCCCAGTTTATTTTAACTCGCAGCACCAGCAACAATCTTGTACTGATCTACAGCACTCTCTCTCTCCCTCCCCACCCCCATATGGTGAAGCAAGCTGTGATGGGCAACTCTATTGATCATTCTATGTCTTGCACCCCTGATGCTGCTATCTTTCTGTCTCTGACTCACTTTTCACCTCACTAGTAAGCCATGGAGGGGGAATGAGTGTTGATCTCTCTGTGTCTTGCACCCACATATTAAGTGTTGAGATAGGCCGGTTACGATACCTCTGTACACAGCCCTGGTTCACCCACATGTGGAGTACTGTGCCCAGTTCTGGACATCAAGGCATAAAACTGAGATCAGAGCATTGGAGCAAGTGCAGAGGAGAGCAACTAAGTGTATTAGTGGACTACATGGGCTGAGTTATCAGAAAAGACTTCAGTCATTGGGTCTTTATTCTTTGGAATATCATAGACTTGGGGGCGATATGTGCCTGGTTTACAGAACATTATTTGATAATGAACTATGAGCACAACTGGGACTAGAGTTGACTCCAACAAGCAAGCAGTACAGGAGCTACAGTGACTCTTGCCAGACCTGTTCAAGAAATAAACACTGTGCAGGTGAGATTCTTTAATTGCCAATGAGGAGTTAATGGAGGGCTAATTTCCAAAGAGGGAACTACCAATGTGAAACAAAGGAAAGGATAATTAAAATCAAGAGGATGATTTAAATTCTGGACTGCAGTGCTCTCATGATTTAAAAAGTGGATTTTTCAGCTAGTACTAGTGAAGATTTTGGAATATCACATTGCTCCATCTCAGAAGAAGTCTGTTGCCATATTGTAAAGCAGAAAGAAACTGGAATTTGCATCCCTGTTAGACATTTTCCTAATTGTGTAACTCGTGCATCAAAAAAACAGGGACTAAAGGATTGTGTACTCAGCCTTAACAGCGACTGCAGCGTCTCGATGATACCCACAGCTGTGGTGGTGCAGAAGCTGTCTAACCATTGCAGCAAGGGCTACATGATAATGTGCAGAACTGCAAAGTAGTAGACTGACTATCCTTTCAACAAGCTGTTTGAGTTAAAGGGGACTCCAGTTAATTAAAACTCTGTGTTTCTTCTGCTTTTCTTTTCCTCCCTTTTAGGTATAGCACCTGCTGTGCTGGCAATGACAAATAGGGAGTAAAAGAATATAACGGGCGATTTAAGGGAGAGGTTTAATTCAGTTCAGGTTCGAAGGGCAAGGTATAACAGACCATTTTTTAATTTTTGCAGGTTTTATGGATAGAATTGTGACACACCAGAATTTTGGGTATATTACTCTTATAATTACTAGGTTCAACTAAGGTTAATAATCGTACAGAATAATGCTACACATATCAGAAGGGAAATGAATATTAATTCCTTGGTGTGGTTAATGTCTGTTCATAATGCTCATTAGAACAGAAGAACTCACAAAGAAATGGCAAAGCACCAGTCTAAGCTAAAACAAGTAAGGGGCCAGAGTAAGCTTTGACATATATGTTCTGTGGGTAGGATATTAGAAATACCGTTTCTTATTTTTCAAAGGGAAATCTTATTTTCTCTATTTGGAATTTGTTGTTAACAAGAGAAGGTATTGCTATTATGGTTGGCATTTTATGTGTAACCAGGGGGAAGTGGGAAGACCGGGGCAAGTTGAATCTGGCATTATCACATAAGATATCAAGGGAGGGGTCCCTTAAATCACCTGATCGAACCATACAAGGTAGAATAGTAGAGGGATGGCTCTGGTGGCTTCTCAGATTTCTACATGATCAAGAAAAACCAGTAACTATTGTAAAAAGGAAGCTGAAGGGAAAGAGGGGGAAGGGAGAAGTAGGGATGGTTTTGGCAGGAATGTGCTGGCATGTACTGGGGCTATGGGGGGGAGAGGGGAGGAACACCATGGCAACAGCTAAATTGGGAGTTGTTTTATATCGTACTTTCCAGCCGATTATCAAGTAGTGTTATAACTCAGAATGTCAAATAGATATAAGCTTATAACATGGAATGTGAAAGGGATGCGCAGTAAAAATAAACAGTACAGGGTCCTTAAGCACTTGCAAGTGATGAAAGGTCAGATAATTTTCCTTCAGGAAACACACTAACTAGATACAGATGTTAACCTATTGCATAGGATGCAGATCAAACAAGTTTACATAGCAGGGTCATCCACCCAGAGTAAAGGTGTTGCAATCTTGCTGACAAGGAATTTGGGTTTCCAATTCACTTGGCGCATCCGGGACCCATTGGGTCAATATGTGTTTGTACAAGGCACACTGGAGAGGTCTGACATTGTACTGGGATCCATATATGGTCGTAATATGGACACTCCGTCCTTCTTTATGGAATTGCTTAATATATTGTTGCCTTTTCTGTCTGTGCCTTTGCTATTAGGAGGGGACTGGAACTTACTATTCTTCCCAGATGTAGACAGAACAGGCAAAATGAAAACAGGGCTATCTCCAGAACAGTGAGCCATTAGAGATATGGGTGACAAGCTGGGACTGTGTGACCCATGGAGGGTCTTACACCCAGGAGGGAGGGAATATACTTTTTGATAAACAATACATGGTATTTCATCCTGAATTGATTATTTCTTGCTTAGTAAACAAATTCTACCAGATCTTATGGATTGTTAGATTTCTCCAGGGATCATATCAGACCACTCTTCAGTGATTTGCACTCTAACTTTATGTCCCACTCATCAGGTAGAAACAACATGGAAAATCAACAACCCATTATTGAGAGACAAAAACATAGCTGAAAGCCTGAAAACTAGTATTGAGTATTACACACAGCATAACCAGAACTCCACCAATCATGTGGATATGGAATTGGGGGTTAAAGTGTTTTCTTAGGGGAGAACTGGCAAAGATTGCTTCAAGATGAAAGAGAAAAAGGGAACAACTCTTATCATTACTAGAAAACATTAGAAAGTTAGAAAAGAACTTAAACTCTCTAACTAGTGAAATAAATAGACAGGAACTCATTCATCTGCAGGGTTGTTACAATGATTTGTTGGGGGGGGAAGCAGAATATGCCATTATCAAAACAAAATCCACATATATAGAACAGGGAGAAAAGGCTGGGAAACTTGTATACCTAAGGGTTAAGCAGCAAGAGACATCAAGAGTAATCAATGCAGTTAAATCTAGGGGAGATGGCACTCTCAAAATGAATCCTAAAGAAATAGCAAAGGAGTTCCAGGAATTCTATACAGATCTATATAGGGCTAGGACCAACTCCCCCCGGTAGATAGTATTGACTCCTACTTATCTGAATTACCCCTACCTAAGCTATCCGATGAACAAAGAATGTGAATGATATCCCCCATCACAGAACTTGAGATACAAGAGGCAATCAACACATTATCTTTAGACAAGGCTCCAGGACTGGACGGGTTCTTCCCTAATTTCTATAAAGAACTGGGGAAGGAACTGACTCCATGGTTGCTATTATTGTTCTGTAGCATACTGAATTGAGAGAGTAGTGACCCCCACTTATTTGAGGCCTTGATTGTGGTATTGCACAAAGAGGGGAGGGACCCAGAACTAGTCTCAAACTACAGGCCAATCTCGCTGTTAAATTATGACCTTAAGAAAGAGGCAGTATAGTGCAGTGGTTTAAGGCTCTGAGCTGCAAATCTGGTGACATCCAGCAGACCAGAGCTGGGTTTGAATTCCACAGCTTCCACTTGCATACTGTGTGACCCTGAACAAGTCGCTTAACTTCCCTGTGCTGCCAGGTTGCTCCTGTAAAAAAGCTTTCAGCTTAGTGTGCTACTCCTGGTTAAACAACTAAAAAAAAAAAAAAAATGGCACACATTTTAGCTATTAGATTGAATCAGGTAATGCCCTGCCTCATCTGTGCAGAACAAGTGGGCTTCTTGGCAGGAAGGTCATCTTTAGATCACCTCAGGAAGTTAGATCACATATTCTCTGCTTCCAGGGATATTACTACGCCTGCTGTCCTGATGTCACTTGATGCAGAGAAAGCTTTTGGTAGGGTAGACTGGAATTTCTTGTTTCAGGTATTACACAAGTTCGTCTTTCCTCCTCTCTTTGTGCAATGGATTCAAGCATTATATACCTCACCTAGTGCATGTAAATACTGTAACAGAATCTTTTTGTGCAGTTTTCACTTCTCATCTGGTACCAGACAAGGCTGCCCGCTGTCTCCCTGATTGTTTAACCTATACCTAGAATCCCTTTTAACTTGGATCAAAATAGACCCCAAGATTCAGAGAATCAAAGCTGGGAACCAGTAATTAAGACTATCAGCATATGCTAATGATATACTGTTGCACCTCAAAAACCCAAGAAAATCAACAATCAAAACTCTACAAGTGATCAGAGAATTTGAGGCATTGTCCAATTATAAATTAAACCTACAGAAAACTAGAATATTTTCTCTAAATATGGTCTCTCATAAAAGCAACATTGAAGACCTAGGGGTTCAGTGGGACTATAAGCAATTGAAATATCTCGGTATTATATTAACAAGGAGCATAAAATATTCCAGAGTATGCAACCTAGACACATTGATACTGGTTATCAAGCAAGATCTGGATAGATGGCATAAGCTACCATTATCCCTTTTGGGAAGAATTAATTTAGTCAAAATGAACATATTACCCCATATTTTTTACCCCATCAATATGCTAAATCTATGACTACCTCAATCATGGTTTGCTAAGATCCATTCCATGCTCACTGTATTTATTTGGAAAAACAAACAAACCCATATTGCTTATAAAAAACTTACAGCCCCTAAAAATAAAGGTGGCCTGATAGTCCCGCATTTTAAAATATAGTATTGGGCAAGTCAAGCAGCAAAGTATATGAGATGGACAATCTGGGTACAGATCCAGATCCGTTCCATTACAGGCCCATTTGGCTACTGCTAGAGAAGAAAATGAAAGCAGCTCTAAAACTAACACTGGAAGCCCTCCTATATATATTGCCCCAATTGCTTCCGTAGGCACTCAGGAACAACCCAATTGGAATATCGGTAAGAATCCAGACACAGATGTGTACTTCCTTAACTTATAAACACTCACAGGATCCGTATCAACCACTAGTGGGAAATCCAAACTTTAAAATTGGAGGCCATATGATTACAAATAATTGGATCCCACAATTATCAGGGAAAAGGATCACAGATTTATGGGACAATGGAAGAGTTCATATCATGGTTGAAATCATTAAGAATAACAAACTAGACCTCAAAGCTAGTTTTAAAGTATCCTAGCTTTTAGACACATGATAGCTAAATCCTAGCTGAATAGTGAGTTGGGAACAGTGGGAATTTCTGTCATATCATCCAGTTTACCACAGAAAGACAAGCCATCTCAAGGATCTAATCTAACCATTTAGAGAAAGTTCTCCCAAATACTGGGGGATCCTCTAAATACTGGGAGAAGCAATTTCCAGAGAAGATGCTGAACTGGTCTAAAATTTGGCAAGATATGTATAAGTATACATCTCAAGACAGAATGAGGTTAATGCAGTACCAAATCATTCATAACACGTACTACACCCTGGAAGGGCTGGCTAAAATGGGTAAGGGTGGTCCTTATGCAATATGCAATATGCAATTACTGCAGGATAGGGGTGGAGTCATTATATCACATCTTTTGGGACTGTCCAAAAATAGCCCCCCTTAGTCCCTAATTAAGCAAAGGGCTGATCCTTTACTGGGTATAACAGAATATATAGAATCATTGATCTGTTTGGTGGGAGATTACTCTCCCATAGCTGTTATAGAAAAGAGATTTCATATAAATGTGATTGCTATGTCAGTCAAAAAATTAGTCCTCAGGCCCTGGCTGGACAATGAAGTGATCTCTTATAATGAGTGGTTTACAGTAATTACTGTTTAACTTGTCTGTGGAGAAAATGATAGCTAGTGTAAAAAATTGTATGCCTAGATTTGATAGAAAATGGAGCAAACTGCAGACTTTGTATGCTATATGAACATCCCAGAATATGGGTACAGCTGGTAATTGCAAGATTAACTCAAACTGATGCCATGGGGTGGGGAGGAGGATGAGGTAGGAGGAGGGAATGGTATGTGTAGTGTATTGTATTGTAAAGTGATGTGATGTTTTGTCTTGTACTTATTTTTTGTGGTGATGTAACAAAAGAAAATGAATAAAGCAATTTAAATGTATAGAAGAAAAGAATTTAAAAGTTGACTAGATGACTATTTGTTAGCAACTAGTACCTCGGATTATAATTAATATTTTTGGTGAGCTGTAATGGACCTATAAGACTTATTAGCTCTGTAACTACCTATGAGACCTATGAGTGTCAGCTGCTGCTTGCTTGCTTTCCCTCTCACTGTCCTGCCATGACTGGTGCAGGGGAACAGTTTTCATTCATTGGCTGCACCGCAGCTGCTTTTCTCCCTCTCCCTGCGGACAATCACTAACTCTCTGTGGGAAATAAGCACAGTGGAGGGCACAGAGAAACACTCAATGACATGTCCATTTGTGTGTGTGTCTCTCTCTCTCTCTCTCTCTTTCTTTCTCCCCCCGTCAGTGTCACTCTGTCTCTGCCAGTTACCCAGTTGATCCATAGTACAACTGGTTGGGAATGGTGGGGAGGAGAAATGCAAAACTTTTGGAAAACACAAGGGAACAGCAACAGGGGGAAATGATCAGGCACAGGGGAAAACTCCCTGTCAGCCAACCTCTCACTCACTCACTGTCTCAGTCTCTCTCTCTTGTGGCAGATGGGATACAAAATAGCGACAAATGCTGTGGAATAGAACAGGAAGGGACTGGTGTGCATGGCATGGAGAAATGGTTCATGAGGGGAAATGAGAGTGACCAAGGGGCACGGCAGCTATAAATGCTGTGGAACAGGGATGGGAAGGGAAAGAAGATGATGATAATTATAATGCTGCAGGATGGGTCAAACAGCCACCAACTGGAATAGTGGATAAAAATTTCTGCAGTGGGTTCGCTTTGTTCCCTGTCAAACACCAGCTCTGTTATCACCCTCTCTGTCTCCTGTACAGATGGGTGATAGTGTACAGGCTCTTATCGGGACCTTCAGGATGGGATACTGTGGAGCGATGTGGGGAAGACAGTGCTGTTGTAACTCAGGTCAGTGTCCCAATACCAACACGGTTAATAATCTGAGTATTTGCTGAAGTCAGAGACCAATACACAATGCTTGCAGCTCTTAGTGCAATACATTTCACCATGCACTTCAGCTCTCGCTTATGCTATAAAACTGTCAGCCATTTTGTTGTAGATTTAAATGGCTGCCAGTTGGAAATGATTTTCCCACACATAATGAGTGCAGGTCTGCACAGGGATTTCTCTCTGCAGCTGCTTCTCAGCAACTGCTTATTAACAGAGATTAATTAATGGTCGTGTGGTGTTGGTTAGCCAATTGGCTTTATAGTTTCCATGCCCAGTGTTATAAAGAGGATTGTACTTCTTAACTCTACATTAATTAAACAAATGGTGAACACACTCAACATCTCCTCTCATGAAACAAAGGAGGATGATGAGGAAATGGAGTTCATTGACACAATGGGACTAGTGCTTACAAGGAGACTACTAGTCCACATCCAAAAGTCCCTCAGAAAGGCCACATCAGAAATCATGTTGGCACCTAACTCCACTGTTTGTATTAATAAATTCTATTAGGTTCACAGGCAAGTGGTAGAATACCTGTATGCCCACCTGATCACGTAAGAGCGGCACAGGCAGCTGCTTATGAGAAAGCAAGGTGCCTCTCTCCACAGAGCCTCCTGAGAAGGATTCCAAGAAACTGGATGCTATGGCCAAAAAGGTGTATGCAGCAGCTTCCCTGCTACTAGCTTATGTGGTCTATACAGCTCAGTCCCAGAAAACACTGTGGGATGCATTACTGTGTGTAATAGATATTTAGTGGATGCTGAGGTGGCAGAAGACCTGACTACAACAGCATATTCAGCCCTGGATGCTACTTAATACCAGTTTCACATGGTTGTAGACACCAGTAGCTCTGCATGTAATATCTTGACTCATGCAGTAGCACTGAGTAGAGTTTCCTGGCTAAGGTCTACTATCCTTAATCAGGATGCTGAAACTAAAGCTATTGATTTCCCCTTTGAGGGAAATTCCCTGTTTTGGTGATGAAACGGAAGTGTACCTGAGAAAAATTGTTGTGTACAGAGCCACTTTTCAAAATTCTACTGAGAAAGAAAAGGCCTCTACTTCCTACAGGTCTTATGAAATGGGAAGCATCTGTGCTGTCTATAGACACTTTTACTTTACTACTGATTTGGAACATTGGTATCTGGATAGCTCCATCCACTCCATTAGCAATGCTACCCTCTTCTACTACATGCTGTGGCTGTGCAGTGTTTCTGGTGGCCTTCCTTTGTTTTGGGAACATTTCTGGTGAAGAGATCTGTGAAGATGAGTGGCACATGTAGGTGAAGCCAGACTTCTCAGCTGCATTGAATTTCGCATAACGCTATGATTTTTACACTCAAATTTTCCCTTGCTCCCCGTAGGTTTAATGATGTTCTTAATGTTACAGCTATTTCTGGACACATAGACTATTAAATCATTGAACTCAGTTGATAGAAACATTCTTTATACGAGTTCTACTATTTGTAGATAAATTATCATTTAAAGTAGAAAGTGCTACACATTCTGGCCATTTGCTATGATTTTTGGAGGAGTGTGCTATAATTTTTAATGCTGAGAAGTTGAGTGGTATGATTGAAGCAACATTTTTATATGCTTTCAAACAAGTCTGCACCATTGCACTCCACTGTATACTCTCAGCAAACTGGGAAATGCTCTGGGCCACAACGCAGTGCAGCAGATTGACTTGCAACTCTTCTGCAGTTTTATATACTGCTGGATCTGCACTGTTGCAACTTATTTGCACCACTGGCACCATTGCAGATCTGGTAATGTAAAAAAACCCTTATAAGTAGGAGGTATAGTGAGGGTGCAACAGAGATAAAAGTAGAGGGTCACAAGGTACCCTGCAGCACCAGTCACTAAGCCACAGCCAACACCCAAAACAAAAAAGTATTAGACTCAAGTATAAATTCAGTTAGGCTAAAGGACTCTACCCATATTATTAATATTGTTGAGTCCTTGGAAAATGTTGATGATAGTCTTTTGCAATCTTAGATGTGGAGGCATTATACACTAACATTCTACACAAAGGTGGATTAGAAGCTCTAGAGCATTATCTTAAAGAACACCCTTGCCCACATGAAGATCCTACTGAATACTTGCTTAGCCTGGCTGAATTGGTACTTGGGTCTAATATTTTTTTGTTCCAGGGCAGCTACTATAAGCAGGCTAAGGGAACTGCAATGGGGGCTGCAATGGCCCCCAATTATGCAAACACACATGTTGGTAAGTGAAGAAAATGACTGGATCAGAAGTGACACCACAGAACCATATTATTCATATTTGGATTTATGGCATCACTTTATTGATGACATTGTAATAGTCTGGAAGGCTTCTCATGAGATGGTCATAGAATTTGTCAGTTGGCTGCATACCACTGATGAACATTTGCATTTCAAGGCAGTTGTTAATGCACATGAAGTACATTTCTGTACTGTCAGATATTCAAAATAGCAGGGTGTGTGCGAAGAAGCATCACTTTTTGCTAAACTAACGGATAGAATTAGCCTCCTCCTAGCTAGCAGTTTTCATTCTAGACATATACCCCAATATATACTTAATGGATAGTTGATAAAAACCCTAACAAACTGTTTTAAGAAGTAGGATTTAGAATTGCAGAAAGGTTTTCAAATTCAGCATTTTCAAGAAAGTGGCTGTGGTCAGGCCACAGTACAAAAAGCAATGGATGCTGTGGATGGCATACTCAGATCTATCACTTTAACTCAAGAAAGTAAGAATCTAAGTAAAACTAATCGGTATCAGGAGACCAGATTTGTGACAAAATACAGTACTAGGAGTAATGAATTAAAATAAATCCTAACAAAAAAAACTGGAGAATCTTAAAAACTGATGAGAAAACATGTGGTTGAAGGTCCAAAAATGATTCATAAACATGCCCCAGCTGCCAAAGATAAGGCAGTTGGGTCATTTGCCTTTGAAGCAAAATAAAATACATTGTGCTCTATGCAGTGATCTGCTGAAACTAGAAGTGTGTGAATGCAAATGTTGCCCTTATATACAAGTGACTAATACTTTACAGAACCCTATAACTAAACAGGCATTCAAAATAAAGGACCTTATCCTGTGTTACACCACTGACTTCAGTGAAGTATTTATTAGAATGCTCCAGTGTTTTCTACGATATAGGGAGAACCATAAGAGAATTTTGAGTGAGGATAAGTGAACACCTAAGGCCACTGGAAAGAAAGGGCATGTCTTATGTCATAGTTCAGCATGTTATCAGTTGCAAGGACCCACTTAAAAAAAATTAAAAAATAAGGTGAAATTCACTGGTCTTGAGAAGATGACTATAGATCCTAGAGGGGGTAACCTGAAACAGATCACAGGCCAGAGAGAAAGGGAGTTTATGTATCTTTGTTCTAGGATCAAAAGACGGCAAGGGTCTTAATGATAATAAAGATCTAGCAGCATTTTTGTAAAGCAGATGGATTCATACTTGAATTGTAAATGAGATGTAACTACGTATTTTTAACAAAAACTGGATCTAATTGTAGGTGTATTTTAAATAGTTTCAAGCGTTCAAACACAGGCCACATGAATTTAAATGACAGAACCACTAAGTGGTTCTTGAAAAATTGTAGTACAGGTTTCCTAATGGCTATTTAACAGCTATATGGTTTCAGATGGGTAAAACATTGCTAACACAACAGTTTTAAGGATTCACTGACTTACCTCTTAACAAATGTGGTTAGTTGTCATGGTAACCAGTTTACTAGCCAGTAATAGTTTTATTAAAGTATTTGGACCTCTGCTAAGATGAAAACTGCAGATGACAATGTTTTAATGAATTTGCATTTCTAGGATCGTGGATGTGTTGTTCATCCACACTGTTTGGCATTGTCCCTTCCCCCTTTAAATCTGCTGGAAGTCTTCAAGTTGGCTCCTCCCACTCACCCAAATGTTATATACCATGGCTCCATCCCATGATGCGAGATCTTCCCTTCCACCCAAAAATACAGGTTGCCTCCCTCGTGCTGTTGCATTTCATAGGCCCCAGCTTTCCTATCTTTGGTTTCACCTAAATTAAAACTCATTTGGGTTAACAATCGTGCTTTTGTGTCTTTGATTATGGAGGAGAAATCTTCCCTGGGATTGTGGCCAGAAGTTGTCACGCACCGATCCCCATCTCACATGCGTCTACTACCTGGGTGTTGGCCATGACACCTCACCCTGCAGTTATTGCTTGGCCTTCCATCCCAACGTCCTGGATGCCCGCATGGCACACCTGAAATTGGAGAGACCAGAGGAAAGGAACCCTCCTGTGAAGTCCAAGGAGGCTAGGTGGGCAATTTCTGCTGCCGCGGGCTCCGTCGAGCAGTTGGATTGCATGCAGGTGTTCGAGGAAGAAGCCACTTGTGCTTTGGAAAATTGAAGCTTCTTCATTCCACTGAACCTAGGATCCACCTTTACAGGTTAGTTTAAGGAGTTGTGCCAGTCTCTCCCCATTCGGGGTAAGGAACCCATGAGTTCGCACTCCTCCTACACTCAGTAGAGGGATAAAGAATCTAGTTCTTCTTCATCTCAGTGAAGGTGATCCTGGGATTGAGAGGGGTCTCACTCTCAGGAGCATGCAGTCTTGACTTCGATCGAGATCACTTCCTCAGCCGCAGGCTTTATGGACCTTCTGTCTGGCCAAACAACTGAGGCAGAAGCTGATGAGGTCGAGAACATTCTCGACCCAATTGACCCTCTGTCACCGGCACTGGTCGATGACTCCTTAGAAAGGACTTCAGTCCTAGTGTTTCCTGATGAGGAGACCCAGCCCGCTGGCATCCACATCAAAGATCCAGTTCCAGACCCTCAGGTGTCACCAATTCCCTGATGTCTTCCAATCGACCGAGTCAGCCTACCCAATCCCGGTCGAGGTCCAGAACCCTCTCAGCCAATCGACCGAGGAAGAGCCATAAGCACTTCAAGAAGAGGAGACACCATAGGTCATCCTTGTCCACCTCAGATGAGAAGAGGCTCCAGTGGAAACTCCATTGGTGCAATGAAGACCTTATGTGGCAACAGCTGATTCTGACCGGGAAGATGCTGGCACTGCTGTCCACCCCAGCCATTACTTGGCTCTTGCCTCCCAGGCTGAAGCCAACCCCTCTGGAACTGAAGCTCTTGGTTCCTCCATCTGTGGGCCATCTCATTCAATGTTCCCTTCCCCTGGTTAGGCTTATTTTGGTCTCTCTGCCCATTCAGGTGGAACTGCCACCTAAACAGCCTGAGGGAGGGGCTCCCTCGAAAGAGGACTGAGAGGACACTGGACTTCCCTGACGTCTGTCGGTCACAGTCACCCCAGACTGCCCTTGGCAAAATTGAGGCTAATTTTGGTGTCAGACCTCTATATCCCAACTTCTCGGAGTCTGAAGCCACCAGGCTCCACTCTCTTCTGGGGGATGATGAGTTGTCCATTGGCACAGGAATGGAGGAAGGTCCTTCCTCCTTCCAAGGGATTCTCATCTCATTTCTGACTCTACAGGAATGCCCCAGGAGCCTAAAGATATTCTAATGAGAGGAAATACCCCGACGAGGCCTTTCCTGTGGCTGAAGCTATTGTTGGCCCAGCCCTTGAACTTTGGCAATGCCCTGCCTCATGCCCAGCATCGTCTGCCCCGCATGACACACAAGTGCATGGTGCCAATGGGGTCCCTAGCGGGGTTCACAGAGCACCCTTCAGCCAAGATCCTGGTGACCGCCTCAGTGTTCAGGCGTACTGGCAGTTTGGCCAACACTGACTGACCTTCGGACAAGGAGTCCAAAAATATGGACCACTCAGCTAGGAAGGTCTATGCGGCCTCTTCCTTAGGCCTTTATCAGGCCAGCTCAGCTGTCATCATGGCACACATCTCTCAATCCCTTCTCGGGTCATTAGACAAAGTCCTCCCTTATCTCACAGTGGACATGCAGACCATGGTCAAACATGTGCCCCCCTTCAATGGGAACTGGCCACCCAGTGGACTCAGTGATATGATCATTTCAACCAGCTGATCACTGTAACCCAGAAGATATGAAAAGTTCTCCAATGGTGGACCACCCCAGACCAGTTACAGGAAGGGATTCCATTCATTCACCCCTAGCCGATGATGGTCCTCATGACCTATGCCTCCCTCATGGGCTGGGGAGCCCACATGGAGGACAACAGGGCCCATGGGTTCTAGACCCCAAGAAGTCCTGATGCCACATCAACTTGCTGCAGCTCAGAACTGTCAGATTGGCACTGTCAGTTTTCACTCCTCTGCTCTGGGGTTAAGTGGTTCAAGTCCAGACGGACAACACCATGACCATGTACTACCTGAACAAACAGGGCGGTACACACTCCCATCTGCTCTGCAAGGAGGCGATCTGCATCTGGACCCTTATGAGCCGGTTGGAAGGGGACCTCCTAGCCATCCATGTGGCAGGAGCCTCAAACCAGCTGGCAGATGCTCTTAGCCGCATAGGCCAGACATCCCATGAGAGGTCTCTCCATCCAGAGGTAGCTTACAGCCTGTTCTCCTGTTGGGGCAAACCAATGGTGGACCTGTTTGCCTCCAGGGAAAACAGCAAGCTGAGGCTGTATCATGCCCACACACCCCTCAGCAGGGCTCGCTGCAGAGGGACGCATTCTCAAGGCTGTGGACCCCAGGCCTCCTCTATGTCTTTCCTCCATTTCCCATGATTCACAGGGTGTTACTCAAGGTGAGTAGGGAAAAGGTGAAGGTGATCCTGGTAGCCTCAGCCTGGCCACGCCAGTTCTGGTATCCAGATCTCCTCTGCCTCAGCTGCAGGCCCCTGGAGCAGCTTTGTACATGCCAAGACCTGATATCGCTCAACCAGCGGAAGGTCTTCCATCCAGCCCTTTGACCCCTGCACCTCATAGCCTAGTACCAGAGTGGCTAGAGTTCCAGGCTTTTGGTCTTTCTGTAGATGTCAGCACCGTGGTGGAGGCATCCAGAAAGGAATTAACCTGGAAATGTTATGCCTTCAAATGAAAAAGATTGTCCATTTGGTGTCAGGGTAATAGTCTGCACCCCTTATCCTGTTCTGTGGCTAACATTCTTGACTAGCTTTGGTTTCTTTCCAAAGGGGGTCTACGGTCATTGACCCTTAGGGTGGACCTGGTTTCTGCTCACAGGGCACAGGCTGGTCAGCTGACAGTGGTGCAGGAGACAGTGGTTGGGTGCTTCTTCAAAGGCCTGGATCACATATCCCCTCTAGTGTGTGAACCTCCACCTCCATAGGATTTACTGCTAGTTCTGGCAAAGTTCATGGGCAAGCCATTCAAACCCATGCACAAGTGTGAGTTGTCACACTTGTCAAGGAAGACGGCCTTCCTGGTGGATATCATGTGTGCCAGAAGGGCAGGGGAGCTCCAGGCACTTTCATCGGACTCCCCTTATCTGGACTTTCAGGGACAAAATTGTCCTGTGCCCCCGCCTAAAATTCATTCCGAAGGTGGTGTAAGAGTTTCGTATTAATCAGGTTTTGACTCTACCCTAATTATACCTTGGATGCCGAGTACAGGCTCCATACTTTTGGACCTGAGATGTGCTCTCTCCTACTACAAGGAAAGGACAACAGAAATTCAGGGAGAGGTTCACCAGCTGTTTGTCACCTATGCTGAAGCTGCTTCTGGTAGACCTGCAGTGAAGCAGACTGTTGCAAGATGGATCACATCATGCATAGGTGTGTGCTATGAGTTGGTGGGCAAGGAGCTTCCCAGAGGGATAAGAGCACCTTCTACCCTCCATATTGCTGCATCGATGGCTGCTTCCAGGGACATCCCTATTCTGGAAATCTGTCAGGCTGCTACCTGGAAGTCAGCAAACACCTTCATCACCCACTACCACATCAACCTTGAGTCACACCGAGATGCTGGTTTTGGGACCTTAGTTCTCCAATCTCTGTTCCTTAATAGGGGGTGTGCGCCTTGTCTCACTCCTCCCGGAGAACTGCTTGGAGTCTGCCAAACAGTGTGGATGAACAACATGTCCACGATCCTAGAAAAACAGGTTACTCACCTGTAACAGTAGTTCTAGGAGTGGTATATGTTGTTCATCCACACGTACCCACCTAACCTCCCTGGTTGTGAATACACACAACCTAGCTTACAGTGGGCTAAGATATGGCATCATGGGGCACAGCCGAGGTATATACCACCTGAGTGGGTGGGTGGAGCCAGCTTGAAGCCTTCCGGCAGATTTGAAGGGGAAAGGGACAATGCCAAACAGTGTGGATGAACAAACAGTGTGGACGGACAACATATACCACTCCTAGAACTACTGTTACAGGTGAGTAACCTGTTTTTTTTTTTTTAAACATATGAATGTGGTGGTATTATTTAAACACTGTGATATAGTAGCCATTCATCTATGATGAAGCCTTCTGGATAACTGGGTGAAATGTAAAAGTTTTTAGTCAGCTGCTACCATTTTGGTATATGTGAGCCAGTAATATAGCACTGTAGCACTTTACAATAAAGCTTTTTCTAAAAAGTGACCTGGACTGGGGCTGACCCTTCGTTGATGTTTGAACTTTATAGTTAATAGCATCGGTCACTTTTCAGTGTGGCTTTTAGCATAATTCCTTTTTTTTTTAATTTATTTTCTATCTAGGTTTACAAAGTTAGAGATAGAAATGACAGGAAAGTACAGTGTAGTGAGGTTGCCCGACCTCCAGCAGCTGTGTGAGGAGAGAGGCATACTGCATGAAAGCTTGAACAGAGCCTGGCTGTTAGCCTGGCTGATTCAGACTCTGGAAACAGTTGACCAAGGGGCTGTGGGTGATGCTAGTGGCTTTATTGAAAAGTCTGAGGCAGCTCTGTAGACTGAGTTGGAATTAGCTTGCATTGCAGAAAGGTAGAAGTACAAGAAGCTTGAACATGCCAGGCTAAAAGTTAAAGCAGCTAAGCTAGATGCAGAGGAGAGAGAAAACCCACACAAGGCAGAGGTAGAGGAGAAGCAGAAGTAGCAAAAGGCAGAGGCAGGCAACCCTCAAAAATGGGGTGAAGATTCAAGGTTCATTTTATTTCTCAACAGTATGCACAAAACACTATTACATACAAATATTACAAATTAAGAATCATTTTCTTAAAAATGTAACCATAAAATTAGAAATACATTTCATCTCAGAGGGGTTTTGTGTGAGTGTGTGTGTGTGTTGTGTGTGTAGACAGACAGGATAGATAGATAGATAGATAGATAGATAGATAGATAGATAGATAGATAGATAGATAGATAGATAGATAGATAGATAGATATCAGGAAGTATTTACCTGAACTGGTAGCCCATGTAAGAAAGTAAGGTGTAGTGGTGTTCCCTCACCTGAACAATGGGCTAGTCTCAGAAGACAAAGTAAGAGGCAGTGTGCTCCATTCAGCTGGGAAGAAGCACCTTGGAAAACCTGGGGTTCCAAGTAAATATGCAGAAGTCCCAGACAGAATGAGTACAGGTCCTGTACTTTATTGGGGCAGAGCTGGATACCCTGCAGGGAAAGGCCTTTCTAATGCAGGACAGGGTGGCAAATGTGATTGCTGGTGCAGAATCATTCATCCCAGGTCAGTCGAGACCTGCATGGGATTTTCTGAAGCTAATTGGCCACATGGTATCAACCACAGCTGTAGTGCCATGGGCTTGTTTCCAGGTGAGGGACATATAGTACCACCTAACAGCCTACTGATAATCATATCTGATTATCTAAAGTTTATTAAACAATGTAAGAATACTCTGAGGAGAGCCGGTGGAATGCTGGGGTGCATAGATAGTGGTATCTCCAGTAGAAGAAAGGAGGTGGTGATGCCACAGTAGCCCATAATATAGTTGCTGGGGAAAGGATGCCTACAATAGTGGCGACCCCTTCCCCAGCACATTTCAGGGACGGTGAGGTAGGGTAGGGCTGCCCCTGATAGTGGGGTGGGTGAGTATAGTGACTTCCCAATGCCATTTGTATGTATGCGGGGAGGAACAAGCAAGCACAGGGGGGGACATGAGGGGTTGTGTTGTGGTGCTTGCTGAGCCGACCCCATGGCAACATAGTTGGGTTGCTGGCACTGGTCGGCAGGGTAGGTGTTTCAGGTCTGGGCACTAGTGCATTTTTTTGTTGTGCCCAGAGCAAAACAGAAAACATCAAAAGTAAGTCAATGGTGCTGTCTTCCTGTCACAGTGCTGAAAAAATGTTTTTGCCACTGTGACTTCACAATAACGGCGATTGCCTTTGGGCTTTCACTGTTATCACACAGAACCAATTCCACTGTATAGAACACTAATGAGACCTCAACTAGAGTACTGTATCCAGTTTTGGAGGCCTCATCTCTGGATAGACATAGACAGAGTAGAAGCAGTTCAGAGAAGGGCAAAAAAAATTGGGTAGGGGCTGCACCAAAAGTCATATGAGGGGAGACTAGATTCTTGGAAGGAGAGGAGAGAGAGAAGGGATATACTAGAGACTTTCAAATACCTCAGCAGTGCAAATAAGGTACAAGACAGCATCACCTTTAAAAAAAAAAAAATAAAATAAGCTGGATCGGTCATGGAGCAAGGGGGTGAAACCCTCTCCAACTCAGTCTGCTTTAGAGGAATTCAGATCTTCCTTGGGGTTAGTAGACCCCTGGAGGTTGATTAATCCTTCCACAAGGGATTTTACATTTTTTTCACATGTCCATAGGTCATTCTCAAGGATAGATTACTTTTTTATAAGTAAGGATTGTTTGGCTGGTATTAATGAAGTAACTATTTTACCTCTGGTCATTTCTGACCACTGTCCAATACTTTTGGAGTGGGCGCCCCCCCCTTAACCTTTCCAGGGTTTACTCTTGGTCTCTAAATGAGAACCTGTTGAAGGACTCAGAGACGGCTTCTTTTTTTAAGATGTTCCTATTAGCCTCTATTGAGTCAAATTGGGGGTCTATAGAGGCTGTTGATTATACTTGGGCAGCTCTTAAATTGGTCTGGAGGGGTGAATTGATTCGGATAGTGTCTAAGCATAAAGCTAAACTAGTGGCAGAAATGGAGAATTGTTTAGAGAGGATCAAAAGGCTGGAAAGTGTCCAGGGGGGTAAAGCTCCTGAGTCTCAGGAGCAGGAGCTGATGTCCTTGAAGGCATGGTATGCTGACAGTCTAAGAGAAAGGGTGATTGCATCTGCAGCCAAAATTCGGGCCCTCTATATAGGTCAGGGCAATAAGGCTGGAAAATTGTTAGCCTGGCAACTGAAACAGAAGGCCGCATCTAGATGGGTAGCAGCTCTGTGGCACCCTGTAACAGATACATTAATAACTACCCCAGTAGACATATTACAGAGATTTGTCGAATTCTATCAAGAACTCTATTCGAGTAAGTCAGCTACACCTCAAGATGGTTCTAATATAGAGAGTTTTTTGTCTAGCATTCCTCTTCCCTGCCTATCTGAGGATTTAAAACCCAGCCTAGCAGCTCCTATTGCCGAGCTAGAAATTGAGCAAGCAATAGATTCCCTTAAAATTGGAAAAGCACCAGGTCCAGACGGTTTTACGCCCCTCTTTTATAAATCCTTCAATTTGTAGTCCCCCTACTGAAACAACTCTTTTGGTTTTGGATAGATAAAGGGGTTGGAGACCGTTCTTTGTTTGAGGCCAAGATCATTCTTCTTCCAAAGCCAGATAAATCCCCGGAATTAGTAGGTAATTACAGACCTATATCCATGTTGAACTTAGATGTTAAGATCTTTGCCAAAATTTTAGCGTCTAGGTTGAAAAAAGTTTGGGGAGGTTTGATAAGTCCTGAACAAGCAGGTTTCGTGGAGGGACGTTCTCCGTCTGACCACTTTAGAAAACTATTTTATCTAATCTCTGCGTCGGAGAGCCCAGGGTTGGAAGCATCCCTGGTCTCTCTAGACGCAGTGAAAGCATTTGACTGGGTGGAATGGTCATTTATGTTTGCAACCCTATACAAAATGGGTATTCCGGAGCACTTTATTAATATGGTAAAAGTGTTGTATCGACATCCTTCAGCTAGAATCCAGTGCAATAACCTGATTTAAGAGGCCTTTCCCCTTAAGAGAGGAACTCGTCAAGGATGCCCGTTATCCCCATATTTGTTCAATTTATATATTGAACCTTTAATAAGAGCCATTAATGTGGACCCCTGGATTCAAGGTATAAAAATTGGATCCGAAGAATTTAAAGTGTCAGCTTTTGCGGACGATTTATTGCTTCATATTCAGAACTCTTCTGGCTCACTTCCTCAAATTTTAAATCTTATTACAGGTTTTGGGGAACTCTCGGGTTATAAACTAAACTTGTCAAAAACCATGTTATACCCATTGTCTCCATGTCTTTCAAAAAGTTGGTGCTCGTCCTTGGGGCTGCAGTGGCAGCTAGAGGCCTTGCCATACTTAGGTATTCAGATTTCCAGGATTTTACAAGATTTGCCAAATCTAAATTTGAAGCCAGTTATAAAATCCATTAAGGACGACCTAGATAGATGGATGAAACTCCCTCTATCCCTTTCTGGTAGAGCCAATACGATTAAGATGGTAGTTTTACCTAGACTCTTTTATCCCCTTGCTTGTCTAAACACTTATTTGCCTAAATCCTTTGTGTTATACAAAGGGGAAAGGGGGTCTACAGGTACCAAACTTTTTTATATATTACTTGGCAATACATGCAGCAAGGGTGGCCTTATGGACCCAAGATTTGAGTGTAACAATGCCATCTTTGGCTCTTGACAGGGTAGTTGTCAGAAATGTTAATCTGGATCTAGAGGCCTTATTATATACTCCCTGGGCAAAGGTTCCCAAATCAGTTAGAGATTCACCTTTGGGTTGGGACATTCGTGCTATGCGTCAATTGTGCCTAAAGTTTAACATTCGCCAAAAATTTGATCTTGCCCAACCAATACTTTACAACCCTAATTTTTTAATTAATAATCAACCTATTAGATGGTCTTTTTTCACCTCCTGCCCTAAACCACACCTGGCTGACTTTGTTTCCAATAACTTTTTGTTGCCACCGTCGGCACTGCTTTTAAAATTTGGGGTGAGTCCTAATTTTGGGTTTCGATTGCTACAATTTCACTCTGCTATTAAGGCATTTTTGGGGAAAAAATACTTGTTCTGACAGGGCAGGTTCGCTCTTCAAAGTGTTAGGCAACCTCTCCTTAAGGGGCAAAAGTGTTTCCAAAATATACAAATTCTTGTTGGAAGAAAGCATGCCCCCATCTGTTCAATCTCCAATGTACTGGTCAGTTAATTTAGCTCTGGATTGGTCAGTGGAGATATGGGCGAATTTGTGGAAGGATACCTACCTCTATATTCAACAAGAAAGGTTGAGAGATGTACAATTTAAATTGCTACATAATATGTATTTTTCTCCAGCGAGATTATACCGAGTAGGTAAGTTGACCTCTCCATCTTGTACCGACTGTAATGACCCTTTAGCGATGACTACTCATAAGTTTTGGTTTTATCCAAAAGTACAAAGGTTGTGGGCCCTGGTGGCCATTTGGGTGGGCCCATACACCGATCTTGCTCCACTCTTTTGCTTTGAGACCTGTATATTGGGGAGATATGCCCTAAATTTAAGGAAGGAGCAGAAATACCAGCTAGCATTAATCTCTGCGGTTACTAAGTTGTTAATTTTGCACCATTGGCGGGAGGATTGGACTCCCTCCCATAAGGAATGGTGGGAAGAGTTTCTAAATGCATTTTATGCAGAAAGATCAGCTGCTAGTTTATCGAGAACCCTACCTAAATTCTCTAGGTACTGGGAAAGGCTTCTTCAGTACCTTAAGACTAATTTTGGAATTCGGGGCTAAATAAATGTTTTTCTTCTTTTTTCCTTTTTCTTTTCTGTCTTGCCCTCGATTTTTCCCATACACTTGCTTCCTTTCTGCTCCACTTTCTTCTCCTCCTTCCCCCCCTTTCTCTGAACTTCTTTACTTCCTCTCTTTTACAACCCTTTTTGTTTTTCTACTCTCTAGCTACCTGTAATTGTATTATTTGTCTAGATATCATTTGTATGTTTCACTAGCACTTTTTGGGTATCAAATATGAATCTATGTTCTGGCAAGAAATTTCCTTTGTATGTTCAAGATATATTGGCAGAGTGAGAGTTTATTTATGGGTATGCTCTGGTTTTGCCAGTTTCTCCTTTATTGAATTCCTGGTTGGGGTCTTATATAATTATTTTTGCATCTATAGTGAAGGAAATGTTGGGTTTCATTCCGGTTGGATAGCTGGGGGGGAGGGTTATCTTTTCTTATTTTTAGGGGTTGTGAGGGGTGGTGGGGGTAGAAGGGTTTTCTTTTTTCTTTTCTTTTTTCTTTTAAAGATAAGGAAATCATTAATTGTGTAACTTGTTTCATGTATGTATATTTGTGTATTGTGGTTTAATAAAATTTGGTATTTAAAAAAAAAAAAATGTATGTTCAAGAACAAAGGGCCATAATATGAAAATGGGCGGGGGGTAGACTTAGAGGTAATGTAACATCAGTTACATAGGTAGATACAGAGCTAAGGGGACTTATGTCCATGGTGTTTGCTTGTTGAGTTTTCATTTTAAATTTACATTTTGCCTGCTACATGTAGCCTATCCAACTGATGTTTAAAAACTTCAATAGAAGAACTGTCCACCACGTTTGTTGTCAAATTGTTCCATATAGGTATAATCCTTTGGATATACCAAATTTTTCTTCATAGTGTTCTACAGTTTTCTCCCAACAACAGCAAAGCATGTGCCCTGGTATGAAGCAGTCTATTTCTAAGTGTTAAACCTAACTTTACTCATAAGTCCCAATATGTAAAAGCTTTGAACAGCAGGCACATGTCTTCTCTCAGCCTTCTTAATTCCAGTGTCAGCATATTCAGTTCTACCAATGTATGTGTGTAATCCATTTCTTCCATCCCCATAATTACATGTGTCGCCCTTCTTTGTATAGTCTCCAATTTGACACTGTTGATCTTTAGGTATGGTGACCAAACCTGAGCTCCATACTCAAGCAGAGGCATCACCAAGGCTCCATACAGGGGCAATAGAACCCCTCTATCACTGCTTGACATATGTTTAAGAATACAATTTAAGATCCTATTTGCTTTCTTGGTGTCATTAGTGTAGTGAGTGCCAAACTGTAGATCATTTGAAATGGTGATACCCAGGTCCCTTCCTCTGCTGTTCCCTTCAGGTTTATATTTCTTAGCTGGTAATTGGCTGCTGTATTTTTTGTGCCCACATGTATCACGGTGCATTTGTCAGGATTAAGGTGCAGTTGGTAAGTATTACACCATGTATTAACATGGTCTTACACCTTCTGATGTTCCAGATAATCATTTTGGTCCAGTAAGTCACCTCTCAAACAACAATTTATTTAGTTTTTATCGACCGGGTAAGTGCACTAGATAAATTCTGCTTATTTTCAGGCATGACCCAGGGGAGGGAGATACAGATGAAATCCAACTGACCTTGAACAAGGTTAAGTTGTTGGTGGTATTGTTAGAGAACGAGGGGAAATTTGGCAAGGGCGCTGGAGAAATTTCCCTTCTCTTTTTGAAAAGTGCCATGGGATCTTTAACATCCACCTGAACTACCACTAGAACAGGCAGATGGGACCTTGGTTTAATGTCTCATCTGAAAGACGGCACCTCAGGAGTGCAGCACCCCCTTCATGCTGCACTACAGTGTCAGTACTGGGATTTAAACCAGATGCCTGTTATGGGGATAGAACCCACAGCCTTCTGATTTCCCAGCCTCAGAGGCATGTGTGCTACCTTCTGAGCCACTGAGTCTGTCAATCATCCTCAACGTTGTGAGCCATATCCTCTCATGGTTGAATTGGAATGTAGATGCTAAACAGGCAGGGTCCAAGGACTAATACCTGCAGTACCCCACTAGTTATCTCTGCCCAGTCTGATACCACCCCCTTGTGCTAACCCTTTGTTTCCTATCGGTAAGCCATGAGGATAGCCATAGAAGAAACACAGGTGAGGGGGTACAGGCAAAGTGGGCAAGCATTAAGGATGCAATACTTGAAGCAACATCCCATTGTGTTAGACAGAAAAGGAAGTGCAAAAGAAGAAGAAAACCATTTTGGTTCTCAAATACAGTAGCAGAAAAGGTCAGAGCCAAAAGGCTGGCCTTCAGGAAATATAAGGGAACACAGCGGGAAGAAGATAGGGAGGCATACCAAACTGCCCTAAGGGAAGCAGGTAAGGCAGTAAGGCAGGCAAAGTCCCAAACTGAGGAAACACTAGCACGAACAGTAAAAGAAGGTGACAAGACTTTCTATAGATACATTAGTGAAAGGAGAAAGTCCAGAGGGGGTATTGCTAAGCTTAATCGAGAAAAAGTGTAACCCCTAGATGGCGCTATCCCAGGGCTACTACCCCTGCCTGATTTGCCACTAACAGGTTGAGGGGCCTGGATCCAATGCGGGTGCCTCCACCCAGAGGTCAGGGTTTGCAATAGTTAAACTAACTTGGTCACAGCCCTCTGGGACACTGCAACCCTTTCTTCCCACTAGTGGCCCACAATATATCAAATTACCTTCACAGTATACACTTACCCCCAGGACTGGTTCCGGCACTGGGACCTCCTGTGAAATGAGATACAGTGCAACAATCACAGTACAGTACTTTAACATAGACAAATACCTCAGGCAGTATAACTTTGCTGAAACAAGCAGCTCTGATTTATTTAGGGATATAACAAGGACAGGGAAATCAGGTTAATTAGCTTATCACTCTAATAATCTACCTACGGCTCTGTGCACAGGCCTATCCCTATCAGTTACTGTCCTGGGTACCCAAGCCCTAGTGGCTAGTCCAAACCGTGGCAGCTGGTAGGGGCCCTTTCACACAGAGAAAAGGAAAATTAAACAGTCAGCAGTACAGTAATTCCATTTGGATTTAATGTGGCAATTCAACAGGAGCAACCCTGAATTAGTACTCATGACCTCCAAATAAGATAGGGTCCTTCAATATCAGCAGGGCTACTCTTGAGCTCCAAGAGACTCTTCACACATTTATATGGTAAAAAAAAGTACTATACCAGGCAGGCTGCTTCTCTATCCCGATCGCAATTACTGCACAATACCCGGGAGAACACACAGCAGATTCAGTTCCTGACAGACCGAGTGCAATTCAATAATTTCTCCAGTCTTCTACAGGGTGAGCCTGGTTTCTACTCTTCAGAGATCCTTTGATTCTTTTCACAGGACGGATTCAGTCCTAACAAGCAGTTACACAAGCTGCAGACCGGAACTCTGGGCCTTACACACGTTTTTTGACTAAAACTGCACACTGAAAAAGCACAGGGCTCCTTCCTTCTTCACTGCCAAAGCTCAACTGAAAATCCAACCGACAAAACCGGGCACTTCCTTTGAGTTCCTCCCAGTTCTTGACTGGATTGGCTGTCACTCACAATAGACTGCTGCTGTTGGTCCAAAAAGGCACTGAAGTCTAAACTACATCTCCCAGAGTCACTGCCCATACAATCCTCTTGTGGCTGGCTCAGATTATGAGTCCAAGTTCTGATTCGTCCAAGGCACCATTTAGAGCTAGCTTACCCACACTGATTGGTCCAGTTCAGCAGTTCAAAACCAGAATGGGAACTAGCAGACACAGTTCTGACTGCAAAAAGCAGGTTAGACAAACTGTAATTTCATTATTACTCTAAATGGTTTCTGGCAAACAGTTACATCTTTCAGATAGGTTCCTTGCACCCTAGTGACTGCAAAATGGAGTGAATTGGCAGCAGCTTGAGTGGTACTCAATCAAAGAAACACACAGTCCCCATACAAACTAATTATGTCTGCAAGCAGACAGCTCTTAAAGAGACAGTACCAGAGGTTCTAAAAACACTCACTGATAAATGGCTTAAATGCCAAACACCATTCAGGCTTGGAGCATTCAAGCAAGCTCCTGGAAGTCTTTTGGGAACCCCCATTTGCAGGGGGGTTACACCCTTCCTGGCCTGGGAAAGCTTGACGTCCGCGTCAAGCAAGTACCCCCATAAGTTTTAACTGCAACCATATACATTTGCATTAGGCTCACACATGTAATCATCAGTCAATATATCATTTTACCAAGAACACATTTCTGAAACATTGCAGTACGTCCTCTTTACACAGTATTACACACATTGTACCATAACTCAAGTTATTACCTCTTGTACATGAAACCTGAAGAGAGGGGCCCTTCCCTATCAGTTACCTTGGGGCTGGACGGGACAAGGGCACCATACTAGAGGGCAAAACAAGTAACTTGGAGTTAGCACTGACGCTCAGTTTGGGCAATGAGCTCGGGACACATACACTCCTTTATGGACAACATTGAGAGGCAAATCCACAGGCCTCCCAAGGGAATCATAACTGAGGTGCACCACAGGCTTTATAGCTCGACCAGTCTTTCTAGGGGAACTGTTATAGTCTCTGCATCTGAGCCTCATTTTCAGCATTGTCCTCACTTGTCAGGGAGTCTCCTTGGGGTAGAGGCTACAACTTGGGGCACTTTCAGCTCCAGGAGTTACAGTTTCTGAGTCCACAACATTTGACTCACAGGGAGAGCTTTCGGACACTGGCAGTGGACTGTCAGGGCACTCAAAATACTCTTCTTGTTCTGGTGTATCACCAGTCTGACCCAATCCATCATTTTCCTCCTCTGAAAGCTCAAACAGTTCAACCATGCACAATGATTCCATTTCATCTGATCTGATGCTTTGCACTTCACTTTCTGGGAGCATCGGCTCCAGGGACAAGCTGGGGCTTGGGCAGTCCAGAAGGCCCAGCTTCATCTCCAGTATTGACTAGGGATTGCCCGAAACAATTGACTCAGTTCATAAGAAGGATAGTATTCAAAGTCACTCTCACTTTCTTCCGATATGGACTGACAGTCATGCTCAACTGGGACTTGTGGAGGAACACTTTAACTTTGCTTCTGTAGGTGCAGACTTTCTTGATCTTTTCTTAGCAGCAGCTCTAGTCACTGGTCAGAGGGGCATCTTCTAGGGGCTCAGACTCAATTAGATTTGTCCAATGGGCAGTAAATGATTTCTATGCATTGTTTTACATCTTTTGAATTATTCTCAGGCCTTACTTTGTACACTGGCAGATCATCTAGTTTGCCCACTACAATGTGAGGGAGATGGTGCCATCTGTCAGCAATCTTGTGCTTGCCATGCAGTCCCAGATTTCTTAGCAATACCGATCTCCCTCCTGGAGTTCCTGTGCTTTCACCTTTTATCAAACCTTTCTTTGTTGGCCAGATTTCTTTTGGCAGCCATGGTTTGAGCCAGTTGGACGCATGAGTTAGCTGGGCCTTTAACTTTTGCACATACTGTAAATAGTTGTCAGCTTGAACCCCATCAGGAGAGACCCCAAACACACATCTACTGGTAGTCGAGCTTCTCTTCCAAACATCAGTGATGGGGGAGAATCCAGTGGCATCACTTTGGTGCAGTTATAAGCATGTACCAGGGTGCTAATTTGTTGGCTCCATCTAGGCTTGTCCTTTGGGTGCAGGTGCCTAGCATATCTAGCAAAGTGCGGTTGAAATGTTCAGGCTGTGGGTCCCCTGGGGGTGGTAAGGAGTGGTTCTGGACTTTCTCACTCCCCACAGAGAAAGCATCTCTTTGATCAGACGACTCTCAAAGTCTCTCCCTTGATCAGAATGGATTCTTTGTGAGCCCCATAGTGAACAAAAAGTTTTCTACAAGTACTTTGGCCACAGTGGATGCTTTCTGGTCTTTGGGGGAAAGCTTGGGCATATCTCGTGAAATGGTCAGTGACCACCAGCACATTACTGATATTTCTTTGATCTGACTCCAAACTCAGAAAATCAATACAGACCAGCTCCATGGGTGCACTGGTGGTGATGTTAACAAGGGGCAGCCCTCTGGGATAACTTTCCTCTGTAAGCAGTGACTACAAGTTCGAATGTGTTGCTCCACATCAGCCCCATCTTAGGCCAACAGAATCTGGATCTCACCAAGTCAAGTGTTCTGTCTATACCAAGGTGCCCCATGTGGTTGTGCAAGGACCTCAGTACTGAGTCTCGAAAGGCAGTGGGCAGCACTAGTTGTTGTTTGTCTACTTGTCCCCCTCTGTCTACTGTTTCTCTGTATAACAGTTTATTGATCAGTTTCAACTTAGGACCTTCTTTGTATAACAGTGCAGTTCTCAAATCAGTGGAGCGCAATCTGGACACATCTCCTCCTGCACAGAGGGCTTCTAAAGCTGCTTTGATCATGGGATCACGGGATTGAGCCCGCTGAATACTGTCAGTGTCCAGCTGAGGCAGTGCACCAATGTCTATTGCAGAAAAGTGGCAATAAGCAGCAGGTATGCAATTCTCAGAGGGTCCCAAGCAATCCACCATGCAGTCCACTGCGTCCGTGGACATTTGTTCCTCCCTGTTAAACTTCCGGCAGAGTGCCGAATGTCAGAGTTCTGCCAATCGGACCCAATCATTCTGGGGAACAGGCCTCCGGAGAGAGCATCAGCATCTATGTGGTTCAGACCTGCTCGGTATTCGAGAGCATAGTCATATGTAGATAATGCAGAAAGCCACCTATGGCCAGTGGCATCCAACTAGCTGAGGTCTGCACATAGGTCAAAGGATTATTGTCAGTTTTACTAGTATTTTAGCCCCATACAAGTACTCATGGAATTGGTCAACAATAGCCCACTTCAAAGCTAGGAACTCTAACTTATGTACAGGATAGTTCTTTTTCGGATGGGGTCAGGCTTCTACTGGCAAAGGCCACTGGTCTCAGGCCATTCTCGTGCTCTTGGTACAACACAGCTCCCAACCCTTGCAAGCTAGCATCAGTGTGCAGGACGTAAGGTTTTCTTGGATCAGCATAGGCCAGCACTGGAGCATGGGTAAGTTGATATATGATCTCATGAAAAGCAGTCTCACAATCAGGAGTCCAGCGACCCCAAATACTTCACTGGATGAAAATACACTCTTTCAGTCTTGAGGGACGCTGACTTTTGGTATTTTTGTGGGTTGGGGGATACCCTTGAGTAAGGTTAAGTAAGGGCGGATCACTCTTGAATAGTCCTTGATGAGCGCCGATATAACCACAGAATCCCAGGAATCTTTGCAGTTCTTTTAGATTTTTGGGCTGTGGCCAGGTAGTCAAGGCCTCAACTTTACTTGGGTGGTCTCTATTCCCTCGGTGGATACTATGTGTCCCACATACTTTACTGATGTTTGAAAGATTGACACTTATCAATGGACAGTTTAAGGCCAAAGTCCTCCAGTCGATCCAATACCTTAAATAATCTGCTCTCATGTTCCTCCAGTGAGCTGCCAAACACAATAACATCATCTAGGTATACCAGGCACTCTAGTAAGTTCATGTCCCCACTGCACGCTCCATCAATCGTTGAAAAGTGGCTGGGGCACCTGAAATCCCTTGAGGCATCCTCATGAATTCATAGAAGCCAGCCGGACAGATAAAGGCCGTCTTCTCACGGTCCTCTGGGGCCACGGGATCTGGTAGTACCCCTGCGGAGATCCAGCACAGAGAACCACTTGCTCCCGTTTAGGCAGTCCAAAGCATCCTGAATGCGGGGCATTGTGTACTGATCAGGGATAGTCGCCGGTTTAAGGTGCGATAATCCACACACATCCTTACTGTTCCATTCTTTTCCTCACTACCACAATGGGGAAGCATAAGGGCTTCTGGATTCTTGTATTACACCAGCAGCTAACATCTCTTGCAGATGCCGTCTCACATCATCTATGTCAGCAGGTGCCAGGCGCGAGACCTCTCACGAAATGGTCTTTCGTCATGCAGCCGGATATTGTGCTCAGCTCCTTGCACGCATCCCACATCCCATTCCTTAAAGAAACACCTGGTCTCTCTGGGCAAGCTTCTCACTGATCCTCACTTTCCATTCAGCTGGCAGCGGAGTCGCGAAATCAAACAAGTCAGGCGTTACTCTGTCATTCTTCCTTGAACTCTTGCTGCTGGGTAGCACTGCAGTGTCTGCACAATGCACATTAGCCAGGATGCAACCTCTATTCACTCGAATGTCTCTTTCAGACACATTATGAACTTGGACCATTACCCTTCTGGCATAAGCATGGGCTCTAGCGGCAAAATACTAGGCTTGACCAGCAGTCCCTCTGGCAATTTTCCATTGCCTGGTGCATCCAACATTAATATTTTATTCTTAACATCCTTTCTGATACGGACCTCTCCCTGTAAGGTACACTGGGCATTTGCGCCAGGATCAGAGACTCAGGATCCTTCTTCCATACAATTCCGACCGGTTCCTCTGGTTCTGTATTTTCAGCATCTCTGTGCCTCATAGGCCTTCTTAATTAAAGCCAGAACTCTTAAAGCTCTACTAGTCTTTGACCCTGTTTTCATAACACAACTGTGCCAGCCTTCCGAACATATGAGCATTTGTTCCAATCAACAAAGGACACCATCATACAGTCCAGTGGGGGGACACACTAAGGCTAGGGTCTCTACTTGTTCGGCCACTCCAGCCACTGAGGTGGGGAAAGACAGCCAAATTCGGATATACCCGGAATAGGGGTAGGCCTTCTCACTTGACCCCCATACATGCAGTCCTTCTAATGGTTGTAAGGGTACGTCTGACAAATGCTTCTGATACCAATCCTGGAACATAATTGTCACTTGGGAGCCACTGTCTAATACAGCTCTTGTTGACACTCCATTCACCTTTACAGTGGTCTCCATGGAGGGACCCACTATTCTGGACCAGTCTGGAGAGCGGTAGTGGGCCTGGGCAACTGACCTTGCCACAAGGACGTGAATTAGCATTTTGGTGCCCTCACTGGGATCATGTCGTGCACCTCTTAACCACTGATTTGTTCTCTGAAGCTCTCCTTGTAGCCTATATGCAACTTTGTCAGTGTCTTTTGGGACTGGCATTCCCTTTCATGTGCCCATCTTTCCCACAATTATAGCAAAACATACTTTCTGGAGTTTGAGCTGGGGCGCACACTGGGAGCCAGGCGGGGTATTACTAACTGGAAACCTGGGTGCCATCTCTGTCTTGGCGTGATAAGCATTTGGAGACATCTCGTCAGTTTCTCCACTTCCATGGTTAAGGAATTGAGTTTGGAGCTGTTATCAGCAGGAGATAAATGGGTGGGTACCCCACCCCATAGCAGATGCAGTCGGATATAGGTCAGGGCCGTACTTGCAGGCGTGGCCTTCATAAAGGGACTGTTTTGAATTCCCGGATCTCTCTCAACAGTTCGCCCCATTGTGGCATATCTTTTCCTTGTCAGAGCACTCATTGACTGTCAACCTCTGCCCTGAACTTCACTTGATGGGTCACCTCAGTCATTCGGTCAGTAGCCACAGCTGTTGGTGCAGGTCCCTCCTGAGGTCGCTTTTCTCAACTCCTCGAATTCTCTCATTAACTCATCATAGGAGGGTGGGATTCCAGTCGATTTACCAGGCGTAACTGAAGCAACAGCAGTTCTGAGAAGGGGCAGACTTAAGGATTCTGTCCAGTCTGGTTCGGTCCAGTTCAATCGCTGGCAAACTACCCTTTCTGAGGCATTCTTGCAACAATTTTTCCAGCCGAGACATACACAGACAACAACTCCCTTGGTACTGTTGTGCATTTCTTACTCTCCACCATAGGTCCTCATCAGAATCTGGGCTCCCTACACATTCTCCAAGGCCTCAAGATAGGCCTGTGCAGTCGCTTCAGGGTTACTGGCCCATTTAGCACGGATGGTAGCCAGGGCAGGACCTGGAGGCTCTCACTAACCTCTTTCACTTTTCGCCTTCCGAGCATTGCCATTCTAGCACTTGGGGCAACATAGTTTATCCAGGTCTCCCAGTCATCCTCCCTTTGGGGGTGGGGAGGGTGCCAGAAGATCCTCAACCTCGGTAAGAGTCGTGACTAATGGCAGGTGCAGAAATAGGAGTCTGCATTGGTTCAGCCACCATTACGGCACTGGAGCAGGAAAGGGTGTTGGGGAGGAACACCCCAGGTGGCAAGAATAGGTTCTTCAAGTCCTCCACAGTTTTCCCTTCTCCCAGCAACCATTTAGCAAATTTCTCCTCAAAAGTTTCAGATAGTGGTGGGGGCTGATTCCCCCCCGGGTCTTTACTGTCCTTAGTTATCACTCTCCAAGCAGTGAGGGCTCCCTCTGGGGTAATCGTCTGTGGCACTTTGGAGCTATTTATGGGATCCTTAAACTCTACTAGGGCCAGGAAAGTGTGGGTGAGCAGATTAGCATGCCGACCCACCACCACAGGGTTTTGTAAACCTTCCACCTTGAAAGTACTCCTGCACAGTGTCCGTATTGATACCAGGGGATGTCCAGGATAAGCATAGCATTTGGGGTCGATCTCCTCCCAGTACACCACTCCACCAGGTGCACAGCCACTTCTGTCGGAGTACCCATTTTTCTTAACAGTGGTTCGTAAATATGGCCACTAGAGGACACACAATCCCAGCGGTGAGCCTCCAAGATGTAACCCTAGATGGCGCTATCCCAGGGCTACTACCCTGCCTGATTTGCCACTAACAGGTTGGGGCCTGGATCCAATGGCGGGTGCCTCCACCCAGAGGTCAGGGTTTGCAATAGTTAAACTAACTTGGTCACAGCCCTCTGGGACACTGCAACCCCCTTCTTCCCACTAGTGGCCCACACAATATATCAGAATTACCTTCACAGTATACACTTACCCCAGGACTGGTTCCGCACTGGGACCTCCTGTGAAATGAGATACAGTGCAACAATCACAGTACAGTACTTTAACATAGACAAATACCTCAGGCAGTATAACTTTGCTGAAACAAGCAGCTCTGATTTATTTAGGGATATAACAAGGACAGGGGAAATCAGGTTAATTAGCTTATCACTCTAATAATCTACCTATGGCTCTGTGCACAGGCCTATCCCTATCAGTTACTGTCCCTGGGTACCCAAGCCCTAGTGGCTAGTCAAACCGTGGCAGCTGGTAGGGCCCTTTCACACAGAGAAAGGAAAATTAAACAGTCAGCAGTACAGTAATTCCATTTGGATTTAATGTGGCAATTCAACAGGAGCAACCCTGAATTAGTACTCACGCCTCCAAATAAGATAGGGTCCTTCAATATCAGCAGGGCTACTCTTGAGCTCCAAGAGACTCTTCACACATTTATATGGTAAAAAAAGAGAGTACTATACCAGGCAGGCTGCTTCTCTATCCCGATCGCAATTACTGCACAATACCCGGGAGAACACACAGCAGATTCAGTTCCTGACAGACCGAGTGCAGTTCAATAATTTCTCCAGTCTTCTACAGGGTGAGCCTGGTTTCTACTCTTCAGAGATCCTTTGATTCTTTTCACAGGATGGATTCAGTCCTAACAAGCAGTTACACAAGCTGCAGACCGAACTCTGGGCCCACACACGTCTTTTGACTAAAACTGCACACTGAAAAAGCACAGGGCCCTTCCTTCTTCACTGCCAAAGCTCAACTGAAACTCCAACCGACAAAACCGGCACTTCCTTTGAGTTCCTCCCAGTTCTTGACTGGATTGGCTGTCACTCACAATAGACTGCTGTTGTTGGTCCAAAAGGCACTGAAGTCTAAACTACATCTCCCAGAGTCACTGCCCATACAATCCTCTTGTGGCTGGCTCAGATTATGAGTCCAAGTTCTGATTGTCCAAGGCACCATTTTAGAGCTAGCTTACCCCACACTGATTGGTCCAGTTCAGCAGTTCAAAACCAGAATGGGAACTAGGCAGACACTGTTCTGACTGCAAAAGAAAGCAGGTTAGACAAACTGTAATTTCATTATCACTCTAAATGGTTTCTGGCAAACAGTTACATCTTCAGATAGGTTCCCTTTGCACTCCTAGTGACTGCAAAAATGGAGTGAATTGGCAGCAGCTTAGTGGTACTCAATCAAACAAACACACAGTCCCCCATACAAACTAATTATGTCTGCAAGCAGACAGCTCTTAAAGAGACAGTACCAGAGGGTTCTAAAAACACTCACTGATAAATGGCTTAAACGCCAAACACCATTCAGGCTTGGAGCATTCACGCAAGCTCCTGGAAGTCTTTTGGGAACCCCCATTTGCAGGGGGGTTACAGGAGCATGTGAGGAGGAGGACCCTGTAAAGGCATCTATCCTAAATAGATACTTTTGCTCAGTATTTACTGAAGAGAAGGAGGGGCAGGGCCCACAGCTCAGCATCATGGACACAGGGGGGAAGGAGGTGAGCACTACTCCCTTCACAAAAGAAAGGGTCCTACAAGAGCTTGCTAAGCTCAGGGTGGATAAGGCAATGGGACCTGATGGCATACATCCCAGGGTACTTAAGAAGCTAAAGGAGGAACTATCAGAGCCATTAGCAGAATTGTTTAGTGAGTCTCTGAGCACAGGAGAGGTCCCAGAAGACTGGAGAAGGGCTCATGTGATCCCGCTCCACAAGAGTGGTAGCAGGGAGGAGGTGGGGAACTACAGACCGGTCAGTCTTACCTCAGTAGTGGGCAAGATTATGGAGGCACTCCTTAAGGAAAGGATAGTGCAACACCTGGAATCCATAGGGGCACAGGATCCAAGGCAGCATGGGTTTACAAAAGGAAGGTCCTGTCAAACTTATCTCATAGATTTCTTTGACTGGGTAACCAGAGTGGTGGACCAAAGGGGAGCAGTTGATGTCGCCTACCTTGACTTCAGCAAAGCTTTTGATACTGTTCCACATAGAAGATTGATAAATAAGCTGGGTAGGCTCGGGTGGGTCAGAAGTTGGTCAACTGGGTGGCAAACTGGTTGATGGGCAGAAAACAGAGAGTGGTGGTAAATGGTATACAGTCAGAAGAGATGCAAGTCACAAGTGGGGTACCTCAGGGATCAGTCCTGGGGCCAGTCCTCTTCAACATCTTCATTAGTGACCTTGCAGATGGACTAGAGGGTAAGGCTTGTCTGTTTGCAGATGACACCAAGATCTGCAACACAGTTGATGATCCAGATGGGGTGGGCAGAATGAGAAGAGATCTGGATAAACTAGCAGAATGGTCAGAAGAGTGGCAACTGGGATTTAATGCAAAGAAGTGCAAAATCATGCACATAGGGAAGAGAAACCCTGAAGCCACCTATAGGCTGGGAGGGGAGTTGCTACCAGTCACAAAGGAAGAAAGAGACTTGGGCATCATCATCACTGATGACCTAAAATCATCCAAGCAGACCTCTAAAGCAGTAGGTAAGGCTAGGGGGTGTTAGGGTGTATTAGTAGGGGTATCACAAGTCGTAAGAGGGAGGTAATAATCCCTCTGTACAAGACACTGGTTAGGCCCCATCTGGAGTACTGCATGCAGTATTGGAGGCCACACCGTCACAAGAACATTAACCAAATTGAGGCAGTCCAGAGAAGGGTAACCAAAATGGTGCAGGGACTGCATCAGAAGACATATGAGAACAGATTAAAGGAGCTCAATATGTATACCCTTAATCAAAGGAGGGAGAGAGGTGATATGATTGAGGCATTCAAACACCTTAAGGGCATAAACAAGGTGAAAGAGTCTAACATGTTTAAATATAGGAAAAATAGCAGGACAAGAGGACACAGCATGAGATTAGAGGGAGGCCAATTAAGGGGGAATGTGAGGAAATTCTTTCACAGAAAGGGTGGTGGATGCATGGAATGGCTTACCACAAGAAGTGGTGGCTATGAATACAGTGCAGGGCTTCAAACAGGCATGGGTTAGGCATAAGGGAGCAATACAAATGACTATAAATAGATAGGCCACTGACAGAGCAAAGGCCGATGGCACATTTATAAGGTAGAAAAAGAAATGGGCAGACTGGATGGGCCTTGCGGTCCTTATCTGCCGTCAACTTCTATGTTTCTGTTTCTATAGTACAGTGTTTTTGTGCATCCCTATTTTGTGAAGATGTTCAATAAGCTCTAAGTGAGGGAGCTTATCGAAAGCCTTTGCAAAATCCAGATGCACTACATCCACTGACCCCCCGATCCAGTCTTTTGCTTATTCTATCATAAAAGTCCAACATATTTGTTTGATATGACCTACCCCTGCTAAACCCATGCTGAGTATGATCCTCTAACTCATTTTCCTGCAAGAAGGTAATGATAAAATCTTTTATAATTCCTGGTAGTAAGAAAGTATTTTTTCATGAAAAGGGTGGTGGATCCATGGAACAGGCTCCCAGCAGAGGCTTTGGGGGCAAAAATGGAAGGGGAATTAAAAAATGCATAGAACAGACATAAAGGAACTCTAGTGATAGGAAAGAGAGGGTACATTACAGATCATTTAGGATCTACGCTATATGAAACAGGTAGGGAAAATGGGCAGACTAATTGGACCAAGCAGTCCTTGTCTGCCATCAAATTCTATGTTTCTGTCTTTCTTGTGAGGATCCATAATGTGAAAAACAGTAAAGGTAACTTATAGCACACAATGTTGACCTTTGCTGGACATTTGGACTTGCTGCCTTTATGGGCTGGCTGGCAGGCTGGCTGGAGGCTTAGCTTTTGCTTGCTGACTGGTGGAATAGCTGTCCGGATGTCTGATGGAATGTCTGGTGGGATGTCTGGCTTGCTGGCTGGCAGGATGACTAGCAGGCTGGGTGACATACAGGGTGGCTGATGATTGGCTGATGTAATCTTCAAAGATTTTCTACTTTGTGGGCATTACATAGGAGAGAGCAGATGATATTAACCTGATGAATGTATAGAACATCAACACTACTTGGGGAAAAGATTCACAGGACAACAAAACAGAATCATAAAGAAAAGGATTAAATTGATAAGAAAGAAAGGAGTGATCAATTCTTAATGTGTCATCTACCTCCCTGCAAGGCAGTTTGCCAGTGATGACATGAATGCAGATATAATTGTGTTACATGAATCCTAGATTTTAGGGGGGCAGACTTTGGGAAAATGGGGAGATAAAAGAGGCATTAAGGGGAATGGGACAGGAATCAGGGGTTGAGAAACAGTGGGCAGTATTTAAAATTGGGATTACAAGAACAACAGAATTATGCATTAAGCAGGTTAGCAAGAGGAAAAGGAAGAGGAGACCATTATGGTTTTCCGAAGAGGTAGCAAAGAAAGTGAAAGCCAAAAAGATTGCATTCAGGCAATACAAAAAGACGCAGGCAGAAGGGGATACGGAGAAGTACCAGGAGAAGCAAAGGGAGGTAAGGAGGTCAGTAAGGGAAGCCAAAGCTCAGACAGAAGAACACATTGCAAAATCAGTGGGTAGAGGGGACAAAACCTTTTACAGGTACATAAGTGAAAAAAGAAAGACAAAGGGAGGGATAGTGAGACTGAAGGGGGAGGATGGGGGCTGAGTGGAGGATGACAACAGTAAAGCTGACATATTGAACAGGTATTTCTGCTCAGTCTTTACTGAAGAGGAAGAGGTAATGGGTCTGAAAGGAGTACAAGGGTGAGAATGGTGCAGAAATGGACACAAATCCCTTTACATGAGAAAGGGTCCTGAAGGAACTGGAAGTAATAAGAGTTGATAAAGCAATGGGGCCAGATGGGGTGCACCCCAGGGTCCTTAAAGAACTAAGAGAGGAGGTGGCTGAACTTCTGGCTATCCTGTTTAGCCGATCACTGAAAACAGGGCAGGTACCCAAAGACTGGAGAACAGCAGATATAGTCCCCTTATACAAAAGTGGGAACAAAGAGGAAGTAGGGAACTACAGACCAGTCAGCCTCACCTTGGTAGTGGGGAAGATCATGGAAGCACTACTGAAGGAGAGATTGGTGGAACATTTGGTTGTCAATGGACTACAGGACCCAAGGCAGCATGGTTTCACCAGGGGGAGGTCATGTCAGACCAACCTCATTGAATTTTTTGACTGGGTGACTAGGGAAGTGGATCAGGGGAGGGCAGTGGACATGGCCTATCTGGACTTCAGCAAGGCCTTTGACACTGTGCCACATAGAAGACTATTACACAAACTGGGGAATATGGGTGTGGGCAGGACAGTAGTGTGGTGGGTAGGTGACTGGCTGGGTGGCAGGACACAGAGGGTGGTGGTAAATGGCTGTCACTCCACAGAGGGAGGAGTGACCAGTGGGGTACCACAGGGATCAGTGCTGGGACCGGTCCTATTCAACATCTTCATCAGTGACATTGCGCAGGACCTAGAAGGCAGAATTTCATTGTTCGTTGATGACACAAAGCTCTGTAACAGAGTAGACACACCAGAGGGTGTAGACGGAATGAGAAGCGACCTGCAGAAACTTAAAGAATGGTCAGGGGTTTGGCAGTTGAAATTCAATGCAAAGAAGTGCAAGATAATGCACATGGGGCACAAAATCCCTGGCACAATATATCAGTTGGGGGGTGAGGATATAGCATGCACCAAGCAGGAAAGGGATCTTGGGGTTGTCATCTCTGATGACCTCAAGGTAGGGAAACAGTGTGACAAGGCAGCAGGTAAAGCAAATAGGATGCTGGGATGTATAGGCAGGGGCATCACCAGCAGGAAAAGGGAGGTCATAATTCCGCTATATAAGACACTAGTGAGGCCCCACCTGGAGTACAGTGTACAGTTCTGGAGACCATACTTATTTAAGGACATAGACAGGGTAGAGAAGGTTCAGAGTAGGGCAACAAAGATGGTGCATGGATTGCATCACAAGTCCTATGAAGACAGGTTGAAGGATCTGAATATGTACTCCCAGGAGGAGAGAAGGGAAAGAGGGGATATGATAGAGACATACAAGTATCTTACAGGGAGGAACAGGGTGCAGGAAAACACTATTTTTAAGCAAAAAATATGTTCCAGGACTAGAGGGCATGGGATGAAGTTGGAGGAGGACGATTCAGAGGAAACATAAGAAAAGAATTTCTTCACAGAATGGGTGGTGGACAAGTGGAACCCTGCCAGAGAAGTGGTTGGGGCTGAAACAATCACGGGATTTAAGAATGCATGGGATAGACATAAAGGAATTCTGGAGGTCAGGGGTAAGGGGCAACAGACTTCTAGGAAAACAAACTGAACTTACAAGCTCAAATGGGCAGACTGGGTGGGCCATAGGCCCTTATCTGCCGACACTGTCTATGTATCTATGTATCTATGAAATGTGCCCTGCATCATTTTTATAAATGTCAGCATAGCAACATTTCTAGGGGACGTGTTTATATGCTTATCATTCACAGTGCTCCACATTGAATTAAATACCCTCTCCACGCAGACTGTCGAGAGTGCACATTTCATATATTTGATTGCTATAGAGTTCAGTGCTGGCCAGTGACCTTGATTCTCCAGTAAAGCAGAGGCTCTTCCAATATGTTAAGGTGCCTGATGTCTGCCAAATATGCATCTACCATGCGCTGCACTGCACACAATCCTGTTGACTCATTAACCGCCTCATTCTTTTCCTCCACATCTGCAATTCCCACCTGGAACAAAGCATCTCAAAGTGGATTTATTGCAATTTTTGTCTGTTACTAGGCCTTTTTTTTCCAGCCTGCTTAAATGAGGTGGCAGCAACTTCCAGTCTGTGAATACTTTAATTTTGTACCTTACATTACTGTGTAACATCTGTGTCTCATGAACCCATCTTATTAGCTGATTAGTTAGATTTTGTACTTCATCATGACCGTCTTCACTTTGATGACTGGCCCCCATTTTATCATGAGTACAGTATAGTGGCAGTACCAAAATGTGCCAACTGCAGAATGCTGGAAATAAGGCAATTGCAGTCTAACACATGGATTTTGTGTTCTACTCATTTAGTGCCTGTAGGTGGAAGCAGAACATATCCCCATTCCCTCCTATAGCAACTGGAGGCAGCATCAAATCACTCACAGTCACTTAAGAAGACATCTCCAGTTTGGATCCATATATTTAGTACAGAATTACTTTAGTACCTGCTTTTAATATAGGGATACATCATTTATTGTTGATATGCTACATCATTTTCCACTAAGAAATGGTTTTGAATTGCCTTTTTATCTGAAACAAAATCATTTTGGGGGGTATTTCAGCTAGTACTGTTTAGAGAAATAACAATTGTTTAGAATTCATTATGTAGTACCATTACAAAGTTAATTTTGTACTGAACAACCTTGCCATTCATGTTTTGTGTGCATCTGTGACAAGCTGGCCTTAGGATTCTCTACTCTAGAAATTGTCTTTTTCTCAACAGCAGGTTTCAACTTCTCCCCAAAGGCACTTTCCAGAAGTTAACCGTTCTCCTTGGCTTTCTGCTCTGGCTCCTGTCTTACATTCCACCCTCCATCTTGCAGGGTTCTCTGCCTAGGAGTATCTCCTCCCTGCAGCAGTTTCCAGCTTCCAACTAACTCCTTGCTGGATTATCCCTGCCTTTCAACAATCCCTGTAACCAGCAACATCTGGGAAGGCACCCCCCTTGCCTGTTCATGTTGGTTTCCCTATCCTCAGCCAAGGTGTTAACCTCTTGTTTCCCAGGGTAGTGTTTACACTGTGACATACCTCCCCCCTTGTGTGAAGGCACAGTTGGTAGGCCCCTGACCATTCCCATCCCGGGACAGGAAGTCCACATTTCCATTCTAGGTCCTGGCCCGATGGTGCACCATAAAGGAAAATGGCTGGAGGGACAAGTGCCACCTAATGATGTGGGGGTTGTCATCCTTCACCACCTGTAGCCACCTCAGAGGGGCTTGATCTGTGACCAGGATAAACTGCCAGCCATGCAGGTAGTAGTGGAAGGCATCCACAGCCCACTTGACTGCGAGACACTTTTTCTCTATCACCGTGTAGTTTTTCTCCCGGGGAAAGAGTTTCTGACTGAGGTAGAGGATAGGATGTTCCTCCCCCTCAAACTCCTGGGACAGCACGGCTCCTAGCCTGACTTCAGAGGCATCTGTCTGCAGGATAAAGGTCCTGTTGAAGTCAGGACTGCACAACACTGACTCTCTGCACAGTGTTGGTTTGAGTTGTGTGAAGGCCTGGTCACACTCCTCTGTCCATTGGACCTTATTGGGGACAGATTTCCCGATGAGGTCTGTAAGGGGGCTGGCAAGGGTGGAGAAGTGTGGTATGAACCTGCAGTAATACCCTGCAAATCCAAAGAAGGCCCTCACCTGGGATTTTATGGTGGATATTGGGCACTTGGCTATGGCTTGAACCTTACTGACCAAGGGGCTCACCTGTCCATTGCCTATACAGTACCCTAAGTACTTAGTTTCAGCTTTGGTCAAGGTACACTTCATTGGATTAGCCATCACCCCTGCTTCTCATAAGGACTGTAGTATGGCTGCCACCTTGGATACATGGGACTCCCAATAAGTGTTGTGGATCACCTCGGCATCTAGGTAAGCAGCTGCATAATGGGCATGGGGTCACAGCAAGCAATTCATGAACCCTTGAAAGGTTGCAGGTGCCCCATATAAGCCAGAAGGCATGGTATGGAACTGGTATAGCCCAAAGGGGGTAGCAAATGCTGTCTTTTCCCAAGACTCCGGGGTCAGACGGATTTGCCAGTACCCTTTTGTTGGGTCCAAAGTCATGATGTAATTGGCTTCCCCTAGTCTATCCAACAATTCATCTACCCGGGGCATGGGTTAGGCATCGAACTTCGAGATGGCATTGACCCTGCAAAAATCAGTACAGAAGTGGGTAGCCCCAACTTGTTTTGGTACTAACACTATTGGGCTACACCAGTTACTGCTGGATTCCTCAATCACCCCCAACTCTAGCACATCCTGCAACTCCTTTTTACAGTGTCTTATATAGCTTCTGGCAAGCAATACGGTCACTGCTGCACCTTCTCCCCAGCTCTGTTTCTATATGATGAGCTGACATATGGGTTGTCCCTGGGAGGAAGGATAAAACATCCAAAAACTGTCTTACCAACTCTCCTAGTTGCTGTTTCTGTTTGTGAGATGGCTGTTCTCCCATTGGGACTTGTATCCCCGGATTCTCATCTTGCACTTGGGATCCCAGATCCACTATGTCTGGTTCAGGGGAAATCAATAGGCTATCCCTCTGGTTCCAGAATTTCAGCAAATTGACATGGTAGATCTGGGTCTTTTTTCACCTCCCTGTCTGGCAAACTTCATAGTCAACTGGGCCCACCCTGTCGGTAACTTTGTAAGGTCCCTTCCATTTGGCTAGAAGCTTATTCTGGCTGCTCAGCAACAACACTAGTACCTGATCCCCTGGTTTATATTCCCTCAACTGTGCTCCCTGATTATAATAGTACTTTTGTCTTTGTTGAGCCTTCACCAGATTCTGTCGAGCAAATTTCCCCACCTGATCTAATCCTTCCCTCAGTTGCAGGACATATTGTACCACATTTTCAGTCTAGGGGTCAAGTTTCTCCCACATCTCCTTTATTGCATCAAGAACACCTCATGGACGGCACCCATAGAGGAGTTCAAAAGGAGCCAACCCTGTGGAAGCTTGAGGGACCTCCCGCATTGCGAGACATCAGTAAGGGAAGTAACTTGTCCCAGTCCCTGACCTCAGTGGTTATGAACTTTTGAAACATCATTTTAAGGGTTTTGTTGAATCATTCATGAGGCTATCCATCTGGGATGGTAGAGGTTCTTATGGAGCTAATTCTCAACAAAGTACAAACCTCCTGAGTGACACGGGACATGAAGTTAGTTCGCTGGTCAGTCAACATTTCATTTGGTATTCCCATATGACTGAAGACCTTTAATAGTTTCCTGGCTACAGTTTTGGCTGAAATGGATGATAATGGGATGGCCTCAGGGTACCGGGTAGCATAATCCATGATCACCAGAATCTATTAGTAACCTCTGTCACAAACCCACTCAGCAGGTGAGGCCCTCTATTCCCAAAGTGCCAACCTCCAAGCGCAGTCTTGTGAACAGTTTAATAGAACAAGGTAACCCTCTTGTCTGTTTTGTGAGTTCAGATCAACCTTTGATCTCAAGTCTTGGAGGGATTCAAACTGTGAACCTCTTGCTAGTGTACCCAATGCACAGGCTCAGGTATTTCTGTATTCAGGGGGCCAGATATCTTTGTCTACAGGCACCTAACCAGACATATAGAGATGAATCCTTAAAAACGTTAATAAGGACCTCAGATTTAGAACACTTCTCTTTCCAGTTTGGTATCACCATTCAAGCTTATGCCTAGTGTCTGCTATCACCACAGACCTTTCTTACAAATGAAAGAAATCAAAGACAGACCAAGTATGCTCTAAAAAGAGGTTTACTAAAATAGATAAAACTATGTAAAACACAAAATACAGAACTATTACTTCCCAAGACATACAAATCTTTTAAAGGAACAATGTTTAAATAGTTCAGATTCCTACAAAATATTTAGATTTTCTCTGTTTCTAAATACCTGTTTTAAAGGTGCTCAAAGATGTTTCTTTGTCAGAGTCTAGATAAAAGTGTGCCCTGAAAGAAAACAGAATTAATGTTTTAAAGCTGGTTTTCCCCACCTATTTTGCATGAGGTCACTTGGCTCATTCCTGTCAGAATATATACAAGAAAAGATCTTATATAAAAACAGGATGTCTTTTTCAAGAATTAAATTCTGCAATCCTCAGCATGACTCATGCCCTTTAAATAACATTTCTTTTTGATCTCATGATAAGCTTCCCCCTTCCAGGACATGAAAGCATGTTTATGATTTCGCACTAATACATCACAGCCTGCTTTTCTTCCTCTGGTAATGTCACAAAATGGATATGATCAACTCAAGCTTCTTCCACCCTATAATTAGCTTCAGGCCTTCCACGTAACACCTGGTATCTAAAACGTGTGTGTGTGTGTGTGTGTGTGTGTGATCTCACATGCTGCTTTCAGCATTTTCTCATACCTTTCATCTTTCAGCTGAAACCTCGGGGGGGAGTGAGGTCACTCCTAGAGCAACAGATTTTCAGCAGAGACGGTCAGTAATACAGTTTATATTAAAAAAATGATACAGCACTCAGAACTGGCTGTCCATGTCAAACACCCCTGCACTTTTTTCAAGGGGTCCCATGATATCAACCCCAGTCCAGTCAAATGGTGCCTCCATAACAGGTAAGGGCACTAAAGGGGCCCTTGGACTGTTCTTTGGAGTTACTAACTGGCACTCAGGACAAGAAGCATAATAATCTTTAACAAGTTGATAGATGCCCGGCCAAAAGAATCGTGGTAAGTCGGGCTACCGTATTCTCTACCCTGCAGTGCCTCACCACAGGAATAGAGTGGGTGAGGCATAGTAATTCCCTTGAAAGACTCGAGGGACTAGCAACTGATGCTGAGTATCCCCATCTGGGCCACCTTACTAACTTGATACAGTATACCCCCTTGTAACTCAAAATGAGGATAGCATGCTGCCCGATTCTCATCTATCACATCCCCTTCCCTGACAGCCAACTGGGTGTATACCTGGCTGAGGACACCATCAGCCCATTGTTCTTTGGCAGTGTCTGGGCAGTGCTTTAACACATCTTGCGCCAACAATGGCCTTCTGGGACTTTTGTTAGGTGGGCAAGTGTTAGGTCAGGCTATGGGTCTGGACCCACTTTTGTCTTTGCTTTACCTCCCTACTGTGCACCTGCCTCTTCAGGATCCAATTTCCTTTGCTGCCCTATGTTCTCACTTAGATTTGTGGGTTCTTATCTGGGAGTTAAAAATCCCTGGGTCTGGAAAGGGAAAAACTTTCCCCAGCTGCAGGTGACTGGCCCCCCCTCCTTTCACAACCCTGAGACTGGGTAATTACCAAAGATAAGTTTGCTTTGCACAAGTCATCAAACCATACCCAGTAACACCAGATAGGGTAACCCCAGGGCTAACCCCACCTATATAGTCTCTGTTTGGCCCCCCAGAGTAAGTGTAACCACAGCACCAGGTAAGTCTTTACATCCCTATGCACACATCAGATAAGGACAGGGTTCTGGTCCAGGGTTCAAAAGAGCTGCCCTGACTAGGGTCTGGTGGCTTCTTGAGTCCACCCGTGCCTCCATCTCTATCCCTTTTACCTTGACAGAGACCACAAAATCTTGGGATTCAGAGTCCCCACTCCCACTGAACAATGAATACACATCTGTAAATGTGCAGTCTGTGAAGGTAAAGTCCATGTGGGGGCAGTTCTTCACAAAGTGACCCTTCTGTCCACATGAGAAACATGCCCCTGTGTCTCGGCTATGGGGTGGGCCTCTGGGTTTAGGTAGTGGGCCTTCAGGAAATGTCTCCCTGGGCTGCTAGGTTGCCATCTTTCCCAGAGTCTGACCCTTATTTGGCCCATAACCCCCTCTCCCTACATGCCCAAGGTCCCTTCACAGTTCCAGCCAATATTCCTTCAGTCTGGCTAATGGGACAATTCCCCATCTTCCCAGGTGGCCTTGTAAGCTAGGTCATGGGGCGAGAGGAGAGTTCAGCATCCAACACTTGTTCTGAGATATGCATGGCCTCTGTTAGTGTGGTGATCTTATGTTTACAAACCCAGATCTGAATTCCTGGGGGTGGGATGTTCAGAAATTGTTCCAAGATGATTAACTCAGCCACTTCAGGGCCACTGTATCCTTCAGGTTTTGGTCAATGCCAACACAGGTCCCGTAATTGTTGTCCCACTGCTCTAGGTCATGCACCTGCTACAAATCTGAAGCTCCAGAACCTCCATCAGTAACTTTCTGAGTTAATACCTAGGAGGTCCAGGACTGCCGCTTTCACCTCTGTGTACTCTCAGCTGTGGTACTGTCCATAGCTCGTTAGGCTGCTTGGGCTTCCCCGGGCAGACAGGGGTAAGGCAACAGCCCACTGGGGTCTGGGCCATCCAGTAGCTTCCACCACCTACTCGAACATTACCATGAAGGCCTCGGGATTATCCTCATATGCCATTTTGGTCAGCATGGCATTCATACTAGGAACCCCTGGCCTCACCATAGCTGGATCAGCTTCCCCAGTAGGATCTTGTTGCAGCTGTTGCTCCAGAGACTGCAGGAGCTGCTGTTGTTGCCCCAGCTGTATAAGAAACTGCTGTTGTGACTCCTTTGGGCTTGCTGTGCTTGTTGGGCCTGCTGTTGCTCCTCCTAATGCTGCTGAGCCAGCTGGGTGAGAACCTGTTGTTGCTGAGCCTATTGTGCTTGTTGTGCCCGCTGTTGTGCCTCCTGCTGCTCTGCTAGCTGCCTGAAAGCCTGTTGTTGTTGTTCAGTGAGGAACTTCAGCAATTTCTCCATATCCATTTTTCCAGAATGTAACTATCCCTGCTCACTGCATCAGGGATTCAAATCCCACTTCTAAAACCACATGTGACAAGCTGGCCTTAGCATTCTCTGCTCTAGATATGGTCTCTTTCTCACCAGCAAGTTTCAACTTCTCCCCAAAGGCACTCTCCAGAAATTAACCTTTCTCCTTGGCTCTCTGCCCTGGTTTCTGTCTTTCATTCCACCCTCCATCTTGCAGGTTTCTCTGCCTAGGAGTATCTCCTCCCTGCAGCAGTTTCCAGCTTCCAACTAACTCCTTGCTGGATTATCCCTGCCTTTCAACAATCCCTGTAATCAGCAACACCTGGGAAGGCACCCCTTCCTTGCCTATCCATGTTGCATTCCCTCATTCTCAGCCAAGATGTTAACCTCTTGTTTCCCAGGGTAGTGTTTACTTGCATCACTTACAGTTTAGGAGAAGTTTGTATTTGTTTATATTATGGTGTGTATGGATAAAAATACATGTTTTGTAATAGAAAGCTTGCTTTTAAGTATAAAATGAATTTACTACCTGCTTATGATGTATGGACACATAATTTGGTGTTTATCTTAAATTTTTCCAAAAAAAAGATTTATGTTACTTTTTTTATTTAAAAAAATCTGTTTTTTGGTATTTCAACTAGTACAAAAAATAGTCTTATTGCTTAAAATTATTTGCATACCACTGTTAGAAAGGTAATTTTGTGCTGAACAGCATTGCCACTTGTACTTTCTGTGTAGCACTTATGTTTCATGAGGTATTTGCATTTGTTTATGATATGGAGTGTAAGGTTTAATTTTTGCTTAGAATGGCCAGGATGCAGTTTTAAAGAGCTGATGACATGTTCAGTTGAACTTTAACAAAACATCACATTTAATAACAGTTCAACTTGTTTCCCATTCGTTCTTTTTTAAATAATAATAGTAATAATAATAATAATAACTTTTTCATCCAGCACCTTTCAAAATATCAAGGCACCTTAACAGAAAAGATAGATAAAACAAGATAAAGTTAAAACACAGTATAAAGAGGGAGTTTAGGGAGGCAGTATAGCACAGTGGCTTAAGGCTCTGAGCTGCAAATCTGGTGACATCCAGCAGACCAGACCTGGGTTTGAACCCCACAGCTTCCACTTGCATACTGTGTGACCCTGAGCAAGTCACTTAACTTCCCTGTGTTCCCAGGTCACACCTGTAAAAAAGCTTTCAGCTTAGTGTGCTAGTCTTGGTTAAATAAGTAACAAAAAAAAAAAAGACAGATAGTAAAAATTCAGTAATATCAGTCAGAGTAGGCTTTGCACCACAGATAGGTGGTCAAGGCCTGCTTGAAGCCCCCCCCCACAGTCATGCATTCCCATAGCTGATGGGGTAGAGAATTCCAAAGGGCTGGAGCCACATACATAAATGCGTGGGTCCCTGATGATTTTAGGGATACCCTTGGAATCTCTAGCAACCCCAGCAGCCGAGCGAGCGATTGCTTGGGGCAGTAGAGGATCAGGAGCTCTTTCAAGTAGTCCAGACTGAGTCTGTGTAGGGCTTTAAAGGTCAAGAGTCCAACTTTGAAGGTGATCCACCACTGAGTCAGCAGCCAGTGCAGTTTGTGTAGCACCAGTATGATATGATATGTCTGGGGAGTTTGTTTCAACAACCGGGCTGCTGCATTCTGCACCAGCTGCAACTGATGGATATCAACCTCCAGTAGCCCTAGATAGAGGAAGTTGCAATAATCAAGGCACAAGGTCACAAAGGCGTCAACCAGTGTAGGAAGATCACCGGACAGAACTAGGTGCTTGACCCTGGTGATGTTCCTTAGATGGTAAAAGGAAGACTTGATGACTGCCGACAACTGAGATTGCGGTGTCAGCCTATTGTCAAGAATCACCCCCAGGTCCCGCAACCATTCAGAGGCAAGAAGCTGTGAGCCTCCCCCCAGGAAAAGCCCCATAGGCTGACCTGCCCCTGACCCCTCTTTTGGGAGACCTGGATCTACAACCATCACTTCAGTCTTTCCTGAGTTCAACTTCAACCAGCTGGAATTCATCCAATCCTGTATTTTGGCAAGTCAGTTATTAAATACCGAAAGTGCTCTATCCTGGTCGGATGCAAAAGACAGGTAGAACTGGATATCATCAGCATAACAGTGAAACCTCAGCCCATACCATCTTACAATGTCTCCGAGGGGTAGCATTTACACTGCAAACAACATGAGGGACAACACTGAACCCTGAGGGACCCCACATGACAGAGAAAGGGTCAGAGGAATAAATCCCTGACACCACCCTCTGAGTTCTGCCAGTGAGGAAGGACTTAAACCACCTGTGGACTGTACTAGACAGGCCACAGATGAACCTCAGGTGCTCAAGCAGTACCCCATTGTCCACGGTGTCAAACACTGAGGAGAGATCAAGAAGAACCAAGATGGAGCAGATTTTCTGATCTCTCATCATCGTGACATCATTGAGTATCTGAACCAGTGCAGTCTTGGTACTGTGCCTGTTTCAAAAACTGGGTTCTAGACATTTGTAGATGTCATGGATGGTCAAATGGTTCTCCAGTTGTAAAGCCACTACCTTCTCGATCACCTTCCCCACAAAAGGAAGGTTAGAGATAGATCTGTAGTAAGCAAGGCAGTCTGGGTCCAGAGAAGCTTTCTTTAGGAGGGAAGTCGCTACCACCTCCTTCAGAGAGCTAGGGAACTCACCTGACTCAAGGGAGCACCAGACTAACCTTGCCAGGACTGGCCAATGATGTCACAACAACCCATAACCAGGGAAGCTGGGCCCATATCCAAACTACAGCATGTAGAGCACATACCCTGGACAATCCACATGACATCCACAAACTCCAGCTGGTCATAAGTACTCCAGGCAAAGTGTGAAAAAGTGACTGAGCAGCAATCAGTAGCATCCCCCATAGAGTGTGCTGGTTGGATCTCCACCCTGATGCCAGCCACCTTATCCAAAAAGAACCGAGTGAGCTCACCACACTCCAATTGTGAAAAAGCTCTTGGGGACGGCAGACAGGCTGGGTTCCACAGCCTCTCCACAGTTCAAAAGAGTTGTGCTGATCAGTTCTGAGCAGCAGCAATCTCCCCGGACAGGAACTCTGCCTTCTTATGGGAGATTGTTGATTGATAGACTTGATAATATTCCATCAGTCTAAGATGGTCAGTGTGAACAGGCTCAGGTCTCTTTGTGGACTAATTGGTAGCATGACACAGTTGCAGTTGTAAATGAACAAAATTTATTCAGTTCTTTCTCAAAATTTCTTCATAGTAGGACAAATATAATATCAGTGGACTGGTATGACAACAAAATAAAATATCAGAATGGCAAATAAACTTTATCCCATGACTTTTACATGGCTTGAAAGGTGTTCTTTTCCTAACACCTGCTGGAGCAATTCACAGAGCTCCCTGGAGTTCACCTCCAGACCCAGGAGTGCAATCTAAATTAATTCTCTCAAACGGCAGTCCTTTTATATAGGGAAATGATCATGTGTTCTCTCTAACTCCACCCACATCATTAATGCTAAAGTAAAACTTCTTATTTAAACATAATAATTTTGTTTTAACTATCTAACTAAACAGTTTATAATTCACATACATTTATACACATATTAAGTTTATTTTATTTCAATTCCTGGCTCTTTTACAAACAGCTCTGACCATCAGGCACTGCCCCCAACAAGAGACAGCATAAAACAAAGGAACCAAATGGCTGGTCAGCACTATAGCTGTCCTGGAAGGGAGTGGTGCGAGGAGAGTCAGACGCAGAAGCTGAAAATCCAAAGACACACGAACTGGTGCCCTTTCTGTAAGTGAGAACTGTACCACAAAATTTATATAGTTATTCACTGAGGTGTACAATCCCCCATACAGTTTCATAACCTGCTTACTTAAACACAACTGCCAGGCTGTTACCAATATATGTCTTAACTGGTTGTTTTAAACAGGGAGCTTTGAGCAGGAAGTAATTCAAACTAACCAGCCTTTTACAAATAGTTTTACAGTCCACTACAAGTACCTTGTCCCTAGTCTTTATTTTATCAAAAGATAGGAGAGGACATGTGTATGAATTAACATAACACTGACCTTCTGCCAGGGGGAAGTTAAACGTGCAGTAAGCACATGTTGCACTTCAATACTTTTGCTACTGTTACTATTTACAACCACTGGAAAAGGAATGACTTCCAAATAATACAGTCCCTTAAAGACTGAAACTTAGACAGAACGGTAACTTAAATGACTTTATTTTATTTCCCCTCACTTGCAACCCATACTTCCTCTTAGTCAATCAGCGCCTGTATTCTGATGTGCTACCAAACACCTCTAAAAAGAAGGACTAAAAGTGTTCTTTTAGCCCAAGTAGAAACAGAACGCTGGTGCTGCTCATTTAAGCTCCAAATTAACTCAATTATCATATAAAGAGTCCCAACTACCTTTACACAAGGGATTCAGTTCTCCCTCTCTCTCTTTAACTGAATTACTGGGGGGGGGGGATTTACTAAATGACTCACTCCTACTTCTGCCCTCCCCTTTGCTTTATTTTTTTCTACCTTGCTACTCTCCGCTACACTATCTTTTAACTTGGTCTCAACTTTTAAAGCTTACATATATTTATTTAATTTCTGATTTTACATAGTTATAGTACCAAAAGGCTTTACATAAAGCATCAACCCAAAAGTTCCATGGCCCCTAATCCATCACAGAGCCACTCTGTAACAGTCAGCCTCCATGGTGGATTTCTGCCAGCAATGCTCCAACCTTCGTCCTAATCACTGCATCTACCTTAAGGTCCCATCAAACCAAGGGGACTGAGGATGAAGGGAGAGAGAGGATGACCATGGACAGGAGTGACAGAGTTCAGAGCTGTAGTAGTGGCCTTATTATAGGCCAGAACCAAGGCCTCTTGGCTCCTGCTTACCTCTGGAAACACCGATAGGTCAAGTACCACTGCCAGGCCATCAAGGCTGACATCCTGTAACTGGTGATATCTGACCATCTCCACTTGGGTAGGCCTGTGAAGAGGAGCACAAAAATTGAACCACACAGTGTAGTGATTGGACCATCTGACAGGTTCCACCCCCAATTCAGAGGCTTCAATCCCCATTAGGAAGACCAGATCAAGAGAGTGGCCATGTTTATCAGTAGCAGAGGTAACAATTGGTGTAAAGCCCAGTGATGTCATCAACTGGTGGAAGTGTTGTCCAGATTGCGAGAGTTCATCATTGATCCAGGCATTGAAGTCACCCAGGACCATCATCCTGGGCAACTGAGATGCCATGTCAATCACAAAGTCCACTACTTCCTGAAGGAATCGCTTCTCATCCCCTGGTGGATGGTAGATGAGGGCACTCCTACAGCCTACACCTGCTTCTACAGTACACTCAAATGACCAAGCCTCCTCAACTGGTACACTCATGAGGCTCAATTCAGTCTTGAAACAGATTGCAACCCCTACCCCTGTGGTCCATGCTCGAGCGGTGCATCACTGAGTACCTGGCTAGAATTGCAGCCTCCAGTGTGGGGCCAGCATTCTCATCCAGCCAGGTGTCAGTGATGCAAGCCAGATCATCTCTCCTATCATGATCTGCAATAATTGCAGTCTTGTTTTTAAGAGATCTAGCATTGCATAACACTGCTCCAGTTGGATGGGTTTCCAGGACCACTTGGACTACCCGCCTACCAGTAATGGTGGTGCCCTTGGGTATGGAAACCAGACATGGGGACCACATTCCAGAATCTTTTGTCCCAGGGCATCTCCTGGACCTAACATCCCTGATGTGAGAGCCCCGCTCATTCATAGTCTGTCATTCACCCCCCCGACTCAGCCCCCACAATGAGCAATATTTAGTGCTCTACAGTGCTGATAGGTTGAAAACTGTAAAGGAGGAGACAAATGGGTGGAGTGCATGAAGGGCAGATGATGAATAGTGCACTACCTGGGTGGGCAGGCCTCCAACACGTAATATTATCCCAAATCAAATAGACTACGCCAAGCCAGAAAAGAAAGTCTCAACAAAATAAACTCAAAACAACAAAAAAACACAAATAAATAGAAACTTTCAATACTCAAACAACTCTGACTTGAAGGAGGATCAAATGAAAACTAAATGAAATGAACAAACAAGCAGCCAAAACAAAAAATTTAGTGAAACCCCTTCTCAAAACTTCCCCCTCATTCTCATTGAAAGGACAGAGGTTCAAACAGTCTTACTAAATCAAACTTTCAATAAATATCCTGCACACCCCCGACACATGCAATAAAGTAAAATAGGTTTAAAAATTAGAAATGGCCACTCAAGAAATTTAGACTGTTAGGCCAGGCGCCGGAGTCCTGGATGCAGATGAATCTGCTTGAGGAGATTTGAGTCACTGAAAAATTAAAAATAATTAAAGTATCTTCATAAACTGTAACTAAGGTCAGTTCCAAAATGCAAAATAAGTTATAAATGCACCTCCTCTCACTGAGGTGCAAAAATAAAATGATAGAAAAATATCAGATGTCTTGTGCTCCCCACAGGCCCTCTCACTACCTAGGGGGATATAAGAGAAACAGGCACTCTCACTGCCTGACAACCAAAACAAAAAAAATCAAATCGCCAAGGTAAATAACATTTGAGGTCTGACTGTTTTGCAGGCAGACATCCTTTTTGAAAGAAATCCTCCCAGTGATGTTCAGGGTGTACTACACAAGGTGCAGGAGGAGGCCCAGAAAACCCCATCCATAGGGACCATGGCTGGAAATGTTTGCCACCACAACCGTGTTTCTCCAGTAGCACCAGACCACCAGTTGAACCCCAGAGGACCTGGGACGATTTAAGCCTGTTAGCCAGCTACCCGGCCAAACCAAGACCAAATCTCCCATGCGGCCACAAACTCCAGCCACAAGCCACCCAATGATATTGAGTTCTCCCACTGCATTGACGCCGATCCGGCCAAGGTCCAAACAGTGCCAGCACAACCTCCTATGCCTGCTAAAAGCTTTGTCGCAGGCTCAGCCAAAAGTCCACAATTTGGTCACACAGTACTCCAGATGAATCCTCTCAGGCTCCACACAAGCACCACAAATCCATCTTGTCCAGGCAATCCTCTTCATCTCCTCTGCTTTTTTCTCCCCAGCTATGGCCAAATCAGGATAACAACAGAAGAACGAAAGCAGTTCTGGGTTTGGGCAAGGAGTACACAGGGTAGAAAAATTAAAATAAATCCGTTTTGAGTCAGGGCAGTAAAGGGGCCGATCAAGTGGCTCCAGTGCACAATACAAGAATGTTTGAATGTCCTGGTATCGCTCTAAGCTAAATGCTCACTAAGCTGCCCTAACTAACTTAGAACAGTGAAATTAAGTGAGTGGGGAAATAAACAAATAACGAAAAGAAGAAAATAAGTAGAAGTATGCAAGAATAAACTAAGGGAGCCACAGTCTAGCTACAGATTGTTGCAAGTTTCAGCACACCCAGCCTGGCAGCCATTTCTCCTCCCCATTATTTATTGCTGAGGTCATTTGTATGAAAACAGGATTTCTGCTCAAGAGTTCATCTAGTCCTCCTGCTTTCTCCCTACATGAAATTGTAAAGCACTGCTTGTGACTTCACAGTAACTCTCATGCAACAGACGGTAATGTCACAACAGAGGATTGTGACTTGGAATAGGAAATGAGCTATAGAGACAGATTAACTCAAAATAAACTCTAAGGGACAACAATCTGTTTCATATATTGTTTGACAATTTGTGTCATTACAATACAAACAAAACATATACATTAACACAACTTCATAAAAATGTTAAAACAGATCTCATAATGGATACAATGAGATCTCGTAGTAAAGCGCATCAATTTAGCAATTCTACGCTACATCAAAGTACCTAAGTCTGGACAACAATCATATATTCATACACATTTCCTTGGTAATACAGTATGGGGAAGAAAAATGTATAAAACATAAATGGAATGCAAGCAGAATGTTACCTAATTATTATATTTTTTGAAGTTTTATTGAGGTGTCAGTAGCTCTTTAAGAGTATTGAGTGCAGAAGGGGTGGAACTTTCAGAGAGCTGCTGTGGAGGCAATGCATTGCACACCTTTATCAGGTCAGTAATTAATCGCCATTGATCTGTAGTCTGAGACAATGATACTCTGCTACTGCCACCCTTTATACGTGGATGCAGATATTCAGAGATGGATTTGTACTGTTCATACAAATGCTCAAGCATGTAGAGTCTCAAGCTCCATCTGGTGATGACTTCCAGTTTCAGATGGTGCTGAAGCAGCTTGTTCTGGACCTGCAGGTGCCTTAGATGGGTTTCAGGCCTTTCCAGAATGAGCAAAGTGGGCATGGATGCAATGGGCTATAGACATATGGACTTGATTTCAAGATACGATAGAAACTCTTGCACTGCTAGATTGACAGTGTGCCATATTTGGTACCCTAAGAAACTCACCATCACTAGTACATTCAACCCCATTCTAGTCGTAATCATTCACAGTGACATTTGGTTTCAGGAAATGTGGGTGCAGTCACTCATCATTCCCAGTCAAGAGCACTTCTAACATTTTCTGACCCGTGTATGGTCTACTTACACTCTTCATTGCTTGTGTGGTATGCTGGCATATACCTGGAATGTTGCCACCATCACAGTTGGGTTTCATACAATGTGTTTTCAATTCCATCATCAAATACCAACACAGCTACCTGTGCCTAATGGGTTGTAATACATAGATAAGAGCTACCAGCTGTTTGGCCACTGATCAGCATATCCATACTAAGATGTATGTATGGTGATGTGGAATGCTGCAGGGCATGTGTTATTTTGTGTGTCACAGTCTCATAAAGTTCAGGAAGGGCAAGGGTAGAGAAACATGTCGGTGATAGAATCTGCTGTTTTGGACAGAAATACGCCTTTGGAATCCCATATTCTCTACAAAAGAGAAGGGCAGTAGATCATTTGCCAGCTTTTTAGTGGCTGCTGAATTCAGTAACCATGCAATAGCATGATTTGGTGGGTATTGGGTATGACACTAAACATGCTAAGCAGTGTAGGCTGCACCTTTTGGAATATTAGGATACCAAATGGCTGGAGTTTGAACACTGGTGGCATAGCTGGGGGAGTAGCATTTGGATTGGTGGATTGGGGGGGATTACAGATGCTGAATGAATGAATGAATGAATGATATATGTATATGTGTGTGTGTGTGTGTGTGTGTGTGTTTATAGACTGGAATTGATGTGCTTCTGTGACTCTGGTTGCTAGTACTCAAACCACCACTGCTACTATTGTCAGTAATAAACAATCCGACTGACTCCTCCTCATCATCTCTGTAGTAGTCCTCTGTGGTCGCTTCTGACTTAACTGGGACTGTGTTGATGCCACTTAGGGATGCCTTGCACAGTGAGAATGATAAGGGAGAAGGCACCCATGCAATAACTTCCCTTAGGTTTTGAGTCCAGCGTACTGTAACAAGTGCTTGGACATATGGCATGTGTGTGTGTGTGTGTGTGTGTGTGTGTGTGTGTGTGTTGCCCACAACTGCCTAGGTGGTGTCCCTTTTTCCCAATGCTGACACACGTTCAACAAAGCCAGCAGATAGCCACTGTTTTATCAACTGGGTCCATGGTATAAAAATCCCAAACTTGGGATAATTTAGCCCTTGTTTTTACATGACAACGGATGCAGTGCTGGGACCTTTGAGGGGTGGAAGTAGGTGTTTTGGGGATTGACTGCTTCACTGCTGCAGCATTAGGTAACTCATGCTGTACTGTTGGCTCAACAGCACTAACAGCTGGAGGACTGGAAGATTTTGGTGATTCTCTGAAATTGTGGTGTACGCAGCCCCACTGGTCCAGCAGCATGATCCTTATCATTTTTCAGGTGCCTCTAGACAGTCCAGATCATCATCCATATCCCCACTGAGGCTGATAACCTCCTCATGAGGTCTGTCCTCCTCATCCTATTTGTCTCTGCCCTCTGAATCCATCTCAGCATCCATGCATGCAACAATCGGATTTCCTGCCTCAGACTGTGAGTCAAGCTCATTAGCACCGCCATTAACAGCAGTCATGGGAACATCAACCACCTCATCATACGCAACCAGATTTCCAGAGCAAGACATTATTTGGGTTCTTGGAGTGATCTTCTTATTTCCTCCACTGCCAGGAGTGCCAGCACCCACCAATATTGATGCCACAGATGTGGCTGAGCCAAATTTGGCCACACTAATGCCCCCATCACTTGTGCCAACTACTCCTTTTTGAGTACTAGTACTACCAGCCCCTGATGAACTTGTGGCAGAAGTCACTGTTTTAGATACAACATCCTTTTGAACCACAGAGCATACACTCTCCTTGGCATCATTGCCACTGCCAGCAACTCAAACTTTACTGTCTTTTTCTGGTAATTTTTATATTTAGATATTTGAATACTGCAGCTAAAGGAAATATCACTACAACACCTCAACAGAGCAGTGTGATATAAATAACGCAACACGAACAGTCAGTGTAGTAAAATGCAGCAAAAAAATATTTTTTATGTTGTTTGTTTTTTTTTTTTACACGAACAGTACACAACAGGGGTTAAGGAAACACAAAAGCTGAAGTAATTACAAATAAGTTACTGTCACTTTTACAGTGAAACTATAACTACAATACCTAAACATAACTGTAATCAATATTGCAAAACCAGACTGACATAAATAGTACAATAAAACATACCAAACTGTTCTACAGAACTAAAGTAACAAGTCATGGAAAGCAGAAAAGGTAATTAAAAGGAAACACCAATGAAATTAAAAGTGCTCACAGGCAGGGCTGCCTTGCTTGCTGCTAGCTAACATACTGTAGCTCCCTTCCCTCACAGCATTGCTTTGCTACACAGAACTAAACTACTACTTTAAAGTAAATAAATAAATAAATAAAAATTGCTAAACTAGAGGCACAGGGCACTCTAGACACTTTTAGGAGTTATGTTCAAAATACTCCCTGTTTAAAGCTCTTTTGAAAGGTTTTTGGGCACAGAGATTTCGAGCAGACTTAACACCAAGTCTCTCTTCATAAGACAACTTTAAATCAGCCTACATGAGGCAATGCAGCTCATTGGAATACCATATGACTTTTAATCCAATGGGATATGGCAGACTTCACCTGTGGGCCCCAGTTTGCAGGCAAAGTTATCAGATCTGCCATTCATGAAACTTTGACCATGATGCAAATTAAAGCTTTATGCTATGAAGTAACTTCACAAATTGAAGTAGATTTGCAAATTTCTTCATGAAGCAAAGTTTTCTAACATCACACACCTGTACCTGGAGGACCTCACCATAGGTGACCTCTAGAGACCGCAAAAGACTCAAGAGCACAGAAACCTCCTATAGCTCAGGGCAGTGTTGTTGGCATTGCAGTCCTTTTCCCAGTTGCAGGGTCAGTCAATTCAAACATGCATCGGCAGTACCACAACAATGTACAACATAAGTAAAATGGGAAGAGCAAGATCCTGAAAACTGTACACAGTAGCACTGAGGATCTGGGACCTAGCTTAGCCTAGAATAAACATTTTCTGCAGTGCATTTGCCAGGCAAGGCTATATGCTGGCAGACTCTTTAAGCAGAATCATGGAAACCACAAATGGCCTTGATCCAGCAAGGGTACCCCACCTTCTGAAAACTGACTCCAGAAATAGACCAGTTTGTCTCTTGGGAGAACAGGTGGTTCCCAAAATTTTGCTACAGGCCACCAGTCAAAGGTACAGTGCAAGAGGACTCCCTAGCCCTGACTTGGACAGGGAGGGTCCTGTATACCTCCCCGCATTTCCACTTATTCATAGGTTACTCATAATGCTCAGGGGAGAACCATCAACAATGATCCTTATAGTCCCAAACTGGGCCATACAGGCATGGCAATTAGTGTTGCTGACCTTGTCCTGCAGGACACAAATCAGTCTGCTACTGAGACACAATTTGCTATCCTGACTGTATTCCAAGGCAGGATAATTTTGATTTTCTGATCATGATGCCTGAGGGCATTGTTGTTGAAAAGCTGGAATTTTCTGGTTTAAATCTATTACTAGTGGTACGGAAAATCTTGAAGGTTTCCAGAACACCAATCACAAGAAATTTGTATTCTCCAAAGTGGAAGAGATCATTATACAGGTGTGCTTCCAAAAAGAATCCCAGTGCAGACAGGGCTGTCCCTGGTTTTTGACTACCTGCTATGCTTACAGTCATTGGGTATGAGGCCTTCTACTCAGGATGTGCACCTGGCAGTTTTGTCAGCTTGTGCATTAGCAGGCAAGGGCACATCTTTGGCCTCACAACCTGTTTTTGAACATTTTTTCAAAGGTCTCCATCACCTGCACTATCCTGAGATGGAATCGATTCTCCCATAGGACTTGAACATTTGTCTTGCCCAACTTATATAATCTCCTTTGAGCCTATGGCTACAGCAAACTTAAAATATGTCACTTGGAAAACATTTCCAAGTAGCCATGATATCTTGCAGGAGGGTATGTGAACTGCAAGCCCCCTGCACAGATCAAACTACATAATATTTCACATTGATAAGGTAGTTATTACAACTAGTACTGTAGGAAATTCCTACCAAAAGTGGTTTTGGAATTCCACCTAAACCAGTTAGTGACCTTTTCCTGTACTTCATTCTTGAACAATAGTGCAGGGTGAGTAAAAGCTGCACTGTCTTGATGTATAAAGGGCAGTTGCTTGCTACATGAACCAGACAAGGAATGTCAGATCTGACAGCCCATAACTCTGTTACATATGTAGAGGTAGCTAAAGGTGAACCAGCAGCCATACAGACTCTTTCTCATTGTATTGTTCATTAATGTTGTTATGAGAAAACAGGAAAAAAAAACTCTGAGAGGGGTACCTCTGCCTCTGTGGTAGCTACAAAGGGCATTCTGCTTCAAGAAATGTATAAAGCAGATACCTGGAATCAGTGCACACTGTCACAAAACACTGTTGTGTGGACATACAATCTAGGAGGAATGCCAGTCTGGGAACTGCTGTCTTGCAGAACCTTTTTCCTGAACAGTTTCTAGACTCATCCTCCCTAGGCACCACCAGTGAGTCTGTATCTTGAATTGGATCATTTATGGATTCCTACTGTTGGAAGAAAAAAAGTACTATCCATAGTAATGTTTCATCTATAGGATTCAACAATTAGCAATTCAAACCACGATTTTGCTTCCTTTTCTAGAACCTGAAAATAAGTTCACACAAGAAACAATTTGTATTGTTTTCTTTGCATGGACAACTTTCTGCGCTATTCCTTTCATGGAATCAAGAATTTGGAGTTTTGACTATGTCACTTCATGGTTTCAGAACTGTGGGCAAGTAAGCAATAATACCCAACAGGGTGGGCGATATTGTGCTATACCGGACCGCCCAGGGGCGTAATGAGGCCTGACGCCGCAGGCGGAGGGCCTTATAGCCGCTGGAAGGTCCGGTATTGCACAATACCACCCACCCTGGAGGGTATTATTGCGCTTAGAAAATGGGGAAAATGTGGCATTTTTTTAACTGTTTAAAAAATAAATAAATAAACAAATGACTACAAATCTTTTCAAATGGTTTTTAATGGTAAAGTAGTCCCTCTATTGGTATAATTGCCAGGGGTACTGTAGTGTTTAATATCCTTATGTGTCAGCCCCCCCACACATGTTGCTTTGCATTTATTTATTTTTATTAAACTGCCAGAAACAGGGGAGTGGCGTGTTGTAACTAAAGGCTGAAGGAGGAGTTGCAGTGCTGTAGCACTGGCCCCACTGCTGAGTGATGAGACCAGTGGTATTCTCTTAGTTTTTTAGCCCACAGATAGAGGTTTGCTGCTGGCTTGTGGCACAGAGGAGAGTGGGTGGGTTGTATGCAGTTCTGGAAGAAAAGAGCTGTGGGGAGCCATGAAGACCAATAAATCAAATTCAGCAACAACAAAAACAACCCATAAATACACGCACATTTCTGTGACTCCCCTGGTTTTGCCGTTACAATGTCAGCTCTCAAACTGACCAGTGTACAGTTTAAAAAAATACTGGAGTAGCGGGTGAGGAGTGAAGGAGGCAGGTGGGCAGCTGCAGTATACAGTTCCCCAAGGTGGTACGGGAGGTCCGAAGTGATGCATGTTGACGAACAAGAAGATTAAAGCTGGAAAAAAAAAAGGTAAACTTCTTTAGTATTCTGTGGATTAACAATTCTGTTTTAGCTGGGGCACTGTGCAGGGCTTATTACAAAACTGCATGGATGGGGCGGAGGAGTGGTCATGGAGGACTTTCTCAAGTTCCACTCCCCATTGATGTAGACACGCTGTTGGGCTAGGAGTGCACAAATGCCAGCTTTTGAGGGAGTGTGGGAAGTGAAAAGCAGCGCTGTGTGTGCACAGAACAGTTTGCTCAGTCTGCTGTGTTTTTTGGTGTGTTCTGTGTAGATACCATTGCTCCACGCACAGGGGTTGGCTTGCTCTGTTGTCCCACTAGCGAGTAATTAAAAATGGCGGCTGTTTTAAATTCAAACATTCTGCCAGCTCTTTGAATTAGAAAGTAATTTGGTCGGTTGAGGATGGCACTTTTAATGCCCTGGGCTCTGTTGTCTGACAGACGCCCACCTTGCCAGGTCTATCAGCCAATCAGAGCCTGGGATTTTCTTAGCCCATTTTCTAATGTACTGATAAAAGTGACATAGTCAAAACTCCAAATTCTTGGTTCCATGAAAAGAACTGTACAGAATATTATCCATACAAAGAACACAAGAAAAAAATAACTGACAGATTCAGCTTTTATTCAGACATAGTTAAATAGGGATCATTTAGATATATGAATATAATTTATGAAAATAGAGATACTTCAAACAGCGGCACTCCTTTAATATGCTCTGCCAAATCTATTACATTGAACCCCTTGAATAAGCTAAAGGGAATTCAGCAAAACTATAGCAGACCATAAAACTGGTTGAAAGGACATAAAGTTGCCCCCTTCTGTCCCAACCAAAATCTGTGTCAGTGGAGTCAAAATCAAAGCTCATGACCTTATACTAGAAAAATTAAACTACCATTTAGCTACCTCTGGGCTTGCATTTTGATTCCTCTCCCTATGCAGGTTTATCCTCCCCTCCCCCAGACACCCACACAACCCCTGTATCCTTGCCCTTCTACTGCCTCCAGTTTCACCCCATGTCTTACAAGGAAGTGGAAGATCATCTTTGTAAAATAGATACGAAAAAGGGAGGTGGGACCTTTTTTCCCCAGAAACTAGGCTGTTACTATCTTACTGCACCCTTTTTCAACCTGTTCATTTCCACCACCACAGTCCCTCCCTGATGGAAATCTGCTCACATTCTGCCCCTTTCAAATCTGGAGACCCCTGTTACCTGAACAATTACAAGCCCATCTCCATCCTTCCAGTACAGTCCAAAATCCTTGAAAAACTAGTCTACAGTCAACTAAAAGACCACCTTGAAAAATACTCTCTGTCAATCAACTAAGCCTAGTCTGGTTTTACACAAAACCATAGCACCATGTCTGCTTCAGCAAATGTTACCAATGACTGGTTCACTGCTCATGATTTCAAACAAGTAACAGGTACTGTTTTCTTAGATCTGAGTAAGGCAGTCAACACCATTGACCACAATCATGCTCTTCTTGGCCTTACAAATCTAGGTGTTATTGTTACTGCAGCACAGTGGGTCTCTGGGTAACTCATAGGTAGATTCCAGAAAATTTAAGCTGATGGCCTTTTATCAGACCCCCTCACTATAAACAAGAGGTGTCCCACAAGGGTCCATACTGGCCACAAGTGCATGCCACTGCCACGGCACATACTGCTTTTAAGGTATCCCCTTTCTGTGCAACAAACCTTCTCAAAGCTGAGCCAACCAAGTACCACCCTCTACTGTCTGATCACCTAGGGACATATGCTACCTCCTGTATAACACTATGCTAAGTAGTACCAAGGCATAACTGTGCCATGATGATAACGATGTCTGTAACCACTGTTCCTGTAACCACCTCATGATGGAACAAACAATGCATTCAAAAGTTTTTTTCCACTGTATCTTATCTAGTATTGTTATCACAGGCCGCCCCTGAAAAAGGGACCTTCGGGGCTCAGTGGGCCTACCTGGTCACCAAAATTTAGTAAATAAAAATAAATAAATAAATAAATACTTGGCCCTATATTATTTTCGATCCACATTAACAACTTAGACTCCAGTATCATTAAGTTTAACCATAGAAGGCTATCAAACAAACTGAGAAATATGGGAGTGGGCAGGACAGTAGTGCAGTGGGTGGGTAATTGGCTGGGCAGCAGGACACAGAGGGTGGGGATAAATGCATTAACTCCACAGAAGGAAGAGTGACCAGTGGGGTATCTCAGGGATGAGTGCTGGGACCAGTCCTAATGAACATCTTCACCCATGACATTGCACAGGACCTAGAAGGCAGAATTCCCCTGTTTGCTGATGACATGAAGCTCTGTAACAGAGTGGACACATGAGAGGGTGTGGACAGAATGAGGAGAGACCTACAGTAGCTTAAAGAACGGTCAAGGTTTTGGCAGTTGAAATCCAATGCAAAGAAGTACAAGATAATGCAAATGGGGCACAAAAACCCTGGAACAACATATTAGCTGGGGGGCTGAGGATATAGTATGCACCAAGCAGGAAAGGGACATTGGGGTATCATCTCAGATGACCTCAAGGTAAGGAAACAGTGTGGCGAGACAGCAGGTAAATCATATAGGATTCTGGGATGCATAGGCAGGAGCATAGCCAGCAGGAAAAGGGAGGTCATAATTACAATATATAAGACACTAATGAGGCTCCACCTGGAGTGCAGTGTACAGTTCTGAAGAAATTACCTATGTAAGGACATAGGGCGGAGATGGTTCAGAGGAGGGCAACAAAGATGGTACAGGGATTGCATCACAGGTCCTATGAGGACAGGCTGAAGGACTTGAATATGTACTCCCTGGAGGAGAGGAGGGCGAGAGGGGATATGATGGAGACATACAAATACCTTACAGAGGAGAACAGGGTGCAGGAATGAACTATTTTCCAGCGTAAAAGATTTTCCAGGACTGGAAGGTATGGGGTGAAATTGGAGGAAGGGTGATTCAGAAGAAACGTGAGAAAGAATTTCTTCACAGAAAGGATGGTGGACAAGTGGAACACCCTGCCAGAAGAAGTGATGGGAGCTGAACCAGTCACAGGATTAAAGAATGTATGGGATAGACATAAGGGAATCCTGAAGATCAGGGGTAAGGGGCAACAGACTTCTAGTAAAACGTAAAGGGAACTTACAAGCTCATATTAGCAGACTGTGTGGGCCATAGGCTGTTATCTGCCAAAAGTGTTTATGTATCTAAATATCTATGTAAGCTGCATTTTTTCATGGACAACACTGCACTTTATACATTAAAACCAACTCTGGCCGAAGTCTGCAATGAGCTGCAGTCTGATTCCTTGCACCTTGAATGCAACCATGTCAACTCTAAACAATTGCTAAATGCAAAAGAAAATTAAGGTTACTTTCTTCACTCACAACTGCAACTCCCTCTCCATCCACACTAAGGCTACAAACACATCTATTGTGGCAACCCTAGGTGAAACATTTGAAGTGGAAGGTAAATTCAAACATCTAGGCATATGGCTTGATAGCTGTATTTCAATGCCATCTCGATAGTCTCACCAGAGAGCTCAGTGTTAGACTAGGAGACTTCTTTAGAAACAGGATGCCCGTTCATCCTGAGGTCAGAGTCTGACTAGCTCAGGTCTTGTTCCTCCTGATTCTAGATTATGGTAACATGATACATAATTGCACCTCTGCAGTCAACCTACACAAACTAGATGTTCTGTTCCACCGTGTCCTGCATTTTGTCACCTCACCAAGGCACCTTTTAGGACACGGAACTGCAGTCTGTATACAGAAGTTGGCTAGACATCCTTTGCTATCAGGTATTTGTCTCATCTCAGCATGTGGATGCTCAAAATACTCCTAAACAAATTGCTAAGCTACATCTCATTTCTCATTCACATTTCTCACAGTACCTATTCCCTAAGGAGATTAGCTTTCATCCTCCTGGACAAACCTAGGACTTGAACCTCCATTGTCAAGGGCACTATTTTCTATGCCCTCCTCACAGCATGGACTAGCATATAGGCAGTGTTCAGTCTCACTTGCTTTGTTTCAGTTAATGTCTTCAAAACTTTGGTTACAAAACAGTTCAAGGTGTTATGTAATTGTCAGAGAGCCTAGCCCCTTTTGCCACCCACACCCACCCATCTGCCCACCCCTTCTTTCTCCCTTCTCTTCCCACTTCTCACCTTCTTTTAATCCCCTCCTTCCTTTCTCCCCCCCCACAAGCCCACTCCTGTCCCCCACCAAATCTTCTCACCCTTCCCTGTTGTCCGTTGCCCTCCTCTTCCCACTCTCCCCCTCCTGCTCTGACTCCTTTGTATTCTTGCCCCTTTTATGGTTGTATCTGTGCTACACTCCCACCTTACCCCCACACACTCAAACACTTAACTCTTCTCTTTTCTAGCTCCCTTCTACCTTTCATCTCATGACACCATAATATGCATACCCCTGCTTTTGTTCTTACTTCTTCTGGCTTATCCAACTCTTCTCGCTTCTCACTTTCTGCTTTCTTTCCCCTCAGAATCAGCAATCCCTTTGACCTTTTTATGTTGGCTTGCGTGCTTGCGCAAGCAACATCTTGCGGTATTATGGGTTTGGGGGGGCGCGGCCGCTGTTGGGTGAGTGCAGGGCATGCATCAATAGATGCGTCCCTCATTCCCCAATCAGCCTGCATGCCGGTGCCACACCATGCATGTATAATGGGGTGAGCACATCTAAGCAGAGGTCCACTGCAATTCAAGCAAAGCTAGTCATACGCAGCAGTCCTTTGCTTGCTGTGCTCGCAGCCATTATGAGCATGGCTGGTGAGCGGCTCAGGCCTGCCAACATCGGAGGTGCCCAATCCCCCTGTCAGTAACCCCCCCTCTGTGTTAGTATGCCAACAGGGGAGCCCACTCCCGTCAGCATACCCCCCAAATATTGAATTGCCGAGGGTGCCCAATCCCCACGGCTGCTTGACCCTTGTATTTGTCGCCCGGCAGAGCCCACTCCCCTGTCTGCATCACCCCCAATTGTTGAATGCCGAGGGTGCCCAATCCCCTCGGCTCACCCTCTGCTTTCTTTGTTTGCCGACGGGGTGCCAATCCCTTCAGCATGACTCCCCGTGTTGTGTGCTGACGATGGTGCCCATTCCCAGTTGGTTACTGAAACCCTCCAAAAAAGTTAGGTGGCATGCTGGGAGCCCACCCCAGCATGCCAAATGCCCTGCAACAGGAAAACTGTCCCACAGTGGTTTCTTTTACCTGTAAAAGAAACCGCACCTCACAGTCTCAATGCTCCTCCTCCCCACCGCACCCACCCTCGCACCCTGCCTCCCCCCCCGACTCCATACTTACCTTCAGAGTCTGGCGCAATGATCTTCCGTGGACCGGGAACATGTCTGCACTCTTCAAAGCTGACCGCGAACTGAGGAAATGCCGGTAAGCTGTATAATGGAGTGAATAGGGTTTTTTCAACTTTGCTGCATATCTCAGGCATTTCTTGGAATTTTGGCACCAAATTTTCAACATGGGATTTTTGGGGCCCCTCCTCATGAATTCTATCACTATCATGGTGTTAATCGGCCTTGGAAGGTGATTTCGCAGTCACTGTGCGAAATCAGCTTTCAGGACCCACTAACAAAATGACTGTGCCAGTGTTCATGAGGTGGCCTCTCAAAAAGCCTATGTTCCAAATTTGGTGGGAAAAATCCAACAAATGCCTGTTATATGAGTGTGCATTGCACAGTTGCTACGCAGGCTCATAACTTCACACATTCCCAATGTCTTAATGATGGATTTTCAGCATTGGCATTTCTGTACACCTCCTTGTGAACAGTATAGCTGTCATTTCATACATTCTGTCCAAAATGTGTTTCCGCACTTCCAGCACACAATGGCGCAGTCGCTGTGGGAAATCAGTGTTTGGGCCAGATTATGAAAATGACAGTGACACAGATCACGAGCAGCGGTCCTAAAATGCCTATGTTGAAAATTTGGTGCTGATGGCACTTGGATGACAGTGGGCTCAGGGAGGGTTAGAGCAGTCAGGCAGAGGCACACCCCAGATCCTATTCCTCTCAAGAACTCATATGCCACACTGGCAAATGAGGACAACCAAATAAAGGTACCCAGAGAAGTGGAAGGAAAGGATGTGGAGGTTAGCCAAGGAGGTGACCTCAATGGGGAAAGCAGTGGACCCCAGAGGAGGAGGAAGCGAATCCTGGTGGGGGACTCCATCGTAAGAGGGATCCAGCTAGGAACACAGGAGGGAGAGGACAGGGAGGTGAGGTGCCTACCAGGTGCCATGGCATGGAGAGATGGAAGGAAGATACTGGGGATCACTGGGAAGGCAAGACGGGAGGGTGAGCTGGATGTCATTATCCACCTAGGTACTAATGACTTGGCAAATGGGGAACCAAAGGAAGTTCAGGAAGAGTTTAGGAGACTGGGGAGGGGTCTCAAGCAAGTAGCTACTTCTGTCACTTTCTCAGAAGTACTACCTGTGAGAGGCAAGGGAGAGCATAGGAGTGCATGCACCAGGAACTTTAACTCATGGTTGAAGAACTGGTGCTGTGAGGAAGGGTTTGGATTCATTGGTGACTGGGGACCCACCTGGAGGGATGGAGGTTTGTTCAAGCCTGACGGCCTGCATCCATCCTGGAGGGGAATCCAAGCACTCAATGATAAGTTTAAATGCTACATTGACAAGCATTTAAACTAGCAAAGGGGGGTGGCAGGCCAGCAAGGAGGGTACCTACTTGCTCACCCCCCACAGCTAGCAGTGGAACCAGTGAACCAGAGGTGGGCTATCTCTGCAAAGCAGTGTGCAAAAGATGGAGATTAGTGTCCAAAAGGTGGATAAGCAGAAAGGGGCAACATTCAGCAGAAGGGCAGACAGCAAGGAGAACCAGGGATAAATGACAACCAAGGAAGGGGCTGGAGAGAACAGTGAAGCAGTCTAGGAGGTCAAATCATGGAAAGCCATGTGTGCAAATGCCAGGAGCCTTAGCAACAAGATGAAAGATCTGGAGGCTGTCATGGTATAGTCAGACCTGGACATTGTGGCCATCACTGAAACCTGGTGTAATGATAACCATGACTGGGAGATGGCCATACTGGCTACAACATATTCAGAAGAGACAGAGCAGGCAGGAAGGAGGAGGAGTGGCACTGTATGTGAAAAATGACATAAGGGCCACACAGATCCAGGAGGAACAAAATGGGGAGAGATACTGTGGGTTAAGCTGGAAAGGAAAATGGGGCCAGCCATCCGCACAGGTGTGGTCCATAGACCACCAGCCCAGGAGGAAGAAACAGATGGGAGTTGATGCTAGCCATCCAAAGGATGGCAGACAAGGGTGAGGTAGTACTGGTTGGAAACTTCAATATTCCAGATGTGGACTGGAGCATCCAAGCAGCATCAACTAGGAGCAGATTTATCCTGGACTCCCATCAGGGTGCCTTCCTCAAGCAACTGGTCATGGAACCAACTCGGCAGAAGGCAATACTGGACCTTGTGCTCACAAACAGGGACAGTGTGATGGGGTAACAGTGGGGAGCACCTGGGTAACAGTGACCACCAGTCATTATGGTTTGAAATCACAGAAAGAGCAGAACCAAACCGCACAAAAACACGTATCCTGGATTTTAGGGGGGCAGACTTTGGGAAAATGGGGAGATACTTGAAAGAGGCATTAAGGGGAATGGGGACAGGAGTCAGGGGTTGAGGAACAGTGGGCAGTATTTAAAATGGGGATTATAAGAACAACAGAATTATGCATTAAGCAGGTTAGCAAGAAGAAAAGGAAGAGGAGACCATTATGGTTTTCCAAAGAGGTATCAAAGAAAGTGAAAGCCAAAAGATTGCATTCAGGCAATACAAAAGACACAAGCAGAAGGGATAGGAGAAGTACCAGGAGAAACAAAGGGAGGCAGGAAAGTCAGTAAGGAAGCCAAAGCTCAGACAGAAGAACACATTGCAAAATCAGTGGGTAAAGGGACAAAACCTTTACAGGTACATAAGTGAAAAGAAAGACAAATGGAGGGATAGTGAGACTGAAGGGGAGGATGGAAGCCACGTGGAGGATGACAACAGTAAAGCTGACATATTGAACAGGTATTTCTGCTCAGTCTTTACTGAGGAAGGGGGGTTAATGGGTCTGAAGGGAGTACAAGGGGTGAGAATGGTGCAGAAATGGACACAAGTCCCTTTACACGAGAAAGGGTCCTGAAGGAACTGGAAGTAATAAGAGTTGATAAAGCAATGGGGCCAGATGGGGTGCACCCCAGGGTCCTTAAATAACTGAGAGGAGGTGGCTGAACCTCTGGCTATCCTGTTTAGCCAATCACTGGAAACAGGGGAGGTACCCAAAGACTGGAGGACAGCAGATGTAGTCCAAATATACAAAAGTGGGAACAAAGAGGAAGCAGGGAACTACAGACCAGTCAGCCTCACCTCGGTAGTGGGAAAGATCATGGAAGCACTACTGAAGGAGAGATTGGTGGAACATCTGGTTGTCAATGGACTACAGGACCCAAGGCAGCATGGTTTCACCAGGGGGAGGTCATGTCAAACCAACCTCACTGAATTTTTTGACTGGGTGACTAGGGAGGTGGATCAGGGGAGGGCAGTGGACATGGCCTATCTGGACTTCAGCAAGGCCTTTGACACTGTGCCACATAGAAGACTATTACACAAACTGGGGAATATGGGTGTGGGCAGAACAGTAGTGTGGTGGGTAGGTAACTGGCTGGGTGACAGGACACAGAGGGTGGTGGTAAATGGCTGTCACTCCACAGAGGGAAGAGTGACCAGTGGGGTACCACAGGGATCAGTGCTGGGACCGGTCCTATTCAACATCTTCTTCAGTGACATTGCGCAGGATCTAGAAGGCAGAATTTCACTGTTCGCTGATGACACAAAGCTCTGTAACAGAGTAGACACACCAGAGGGTGTAGACAAAATGAGAAGGGACCTGCAGAAACTTGAAGAATGGTCAAGGGTTTTGCAGTTGAAATTCAATGCAAGAAGTGCAAGATAATGCATATGGGCACAAAACCCAGGCACAATATATCAGTTGGGGTGAGGATATGGCATGCACCAAGCAGGAAAGGGATCTTGGGGTTGTCATCTCTGATGACCTCAAGGTGGGAAACAGTGTGACAAGGCATCAGGTAAAGCAAATAGGATGCTGGGATGTATAGGCTGGGGCATCACCAGCAGGAAAAGGGAGGTCATATTTCCGCTATACAAGACACTAGTGAGGCCCCACCTGGAGTACAGTGTACAGTTCTGGAGACCATACCTATGTAAGGACATAGACAGGGTAGAGACAGTTCAGAGGAGGGCAACAAAGATGGTGCATGGATTGCATCACAAGTCCTATGAAGACAGGTTGAAGGAACTGAACATGTACTCCCTGGAGGAGAGGAGGGAGAGAGGGGATATGATAGAGACATACAAGTATCTTACAGGGAGGAACAGGGTGCAGGAAAACACTATTTTTAAGCGAAAAAGATGTTCCAGGACTAGAGGGCATGGGATGAAGTTGGAGGAGGACGATTCAGAGGAAACATGAGAAAGAATTTCTTCACAGAACGGTGGTGGACAAGTGGAACACCCCTGCCAGAGGAAGTGGTGGGGGCTGAAACAATCACAGGATTTAAGAATGCATGGGATAGACATAAAGGAATTCTAGAGGTCAGGGTAAGGGAAATAGACTTCTAGGAAAACAAACTGAACTTACAAGCTCAAATGGGCAGACTGGGTGGGCCATAGGCCCTTATCTGCCAACACTGTCTATGTATCTATGATACTCCATAAAATGACTGAGTTACGAGCGTGCATTGGCAGAGTGCAAGCACGCTTGTACCGTTGTGCATTCATGATATTTTCACTTTGGATTTTCACCATTGCCATTTTTCCACCCCTCTTGATGAACAGTGCAGCTGTCATTTCACATACCCTCCCCAAAGTGTGTTTTCGCACTTCCGGCACAGAATAGCATGGACGCTGTGCAAAATCACTTCTTGGGACACTTTGAGGAAATGACAGTGACACTGTACATGAGCAGAAGTGCTAAAATGCCTATGTTGAAAATTTGGTACCGAACGCCCATAAAATGGCAGTGTTGCAAGCGTGCTTTGCATATTCCCCACGCACCCTTTTCAACACTGCCATTTTTTTACACCTCCTTATGAACTGTGCAGCTGTCATTTTTCACATCCTGCCCAGCATATTTTCCCACACTGCACTACCAAACACCCAAAGGGACACCCTAATGTCTGTCACTCTCTGCGAGGTGGGGGTGGGTTGGCATCAGTTCACTACTTAACTGCCATTCCTATGCTGCATCTCTCTAACTCTTGCACTCCCAATGGCAGCAAGCCAACATTCGGCATTGACAAATTTCTAGTATGCTAAGCAAATTGGTTCTAGTAACCACTATTCTGATTACTGGTTAAGTCTTTGTTGTCTGCACTATACTTTTACTTTCCACTCTGTATTTAGTCAAAACATTTCTGTGCACTTTATTACTGTACTGTATGATTATTACACGATATACCTAATTTTGTTTGTGCATCACACTTTTATTTTTATTGATGTCATGTAATTCCGTAGTTTGCAACATCTATAATTTCTCTGTAATTCTGCTTTTATGTATTGCACCTACCATTGTTGTCCATATGTTTAAATCCCTGTTTTTGTGTAACCAGGACCTCCTTGTGAATGATACTGCTCAATGGAGCTTTCCCTGCAAAAAAACTTGAATTGAATATGAAGACATTAAAAAAGACCCTAAACTGCTGCCTGGAAAATACCACTTGTGACGTCCATACCCTCTTAGAATTCTCCATTCAAGATGATGCTTCCTCCTGGCCAGTTTCTGACTGCCTTATAATTCTGGCCTGTTCCCCCAGGTCCCTAATTTTGTTAAACAGCTGTTCATGGAAGACTGAGGCAAAGGTTCTGCTAAAGTGTGGGTTGAACAGATATATTTCCTAGCCTTTATCAGCCACCTTTGTGACCCCATTGAAAAAATCTATCAGATTAGTCTGTCAGGACCTTTTCCTTGTGATCCCATGCTGCCTTTTCTACTGGAATCCATTTGACTCCATGACATCCACTAGTCCCACTAGTTTCCTCCAACATCTTATAAACTACATGTGTTGGGCTTACTGGCCTATAGTTTTCTGGTTCATTTCTTTTCTCACCTCTGAGGATACCATCATACCACATTGGCTGATCTCTAGTCCATGGCACTGCCTTTGACTCCAGTGAGCTGTTACAGAGAACCAGACAATCCCTCCCTCCCATAGACAAGATGGACTGAGGAAAGGGGTGGAGGGGTCCTAATCTACACAAAAGACACCCTTAACTCAGTGCAGGTCAACCTGCTACAGGCCACTAGTATGGAAGGTGAATCGATCTTCGTTCGCATCACCCTTGGCCCATGTAAGCATCTCAACATTGGATGAGTATACAACCCCCCAACCAATGCGAGCTCATCCCTGGAGGTGGTCCTAAGGGACATCTCCAATGAGGTCACCTCTGAGCTAATCATCCTGGGGGACTTCAATCTGAATTGGCCCCCGGAAGACAATCCCTCCCTCCCTACTACGGCTGGTTCAGGAAGCTAACCTTACGCAGGTTATGACAGGGCCCACCCGAATGAACTACAAAACGGGTAACCATTCCACACTTGATTGGGTGCTTACTAGCAAACCCGCCAATATAAAGGCGGCTGGCACCATAGCGGATGCCCTGAGTGATCACTCCCTAATCTTCTGCTCCTGGAAAAACAGGGCCCCCAGAGTCCCCCCTGCGAATACTCGCAACACGGGACTACTCAAACTATCAACCTGAATACTTGATTGGCTGCCTAAACGGGATTGATTGGGCCCAATTAAACTATTCCCACACTGGAAGAGCTACCGCCTTCTTCCAGGGAGCCATCATTATGGTTGCTGACTGCTTGGCCCCTTTGAAGAAATTCCGCACCAAGGGGAGCTGCTACAAGTGGATCACCCCTCAAGTGAAAACACTAATGAAAACTAGGGACATTGCTTGGAAAAAGTACACGCCGCTGAGAAATAAGTGCAAACTGGCTATCAAAGTGGCCAAACGAGATTACCTCACAGATCTACAGAAAAAGAACCTAGGCAACCCTAGACTCTTTTGGGGTCACATAAATGGGCTTATAAAGGGGAGAGGGAAGACCGCTCACTGCCCCATAGAGGTCAATGGCCAATTAACTAACGATGACCCTAGCATCGTCATGGCTCTCAACCGCCAGTTCACAAACCTGGACCTGCTCAAAGTGGACTTGCCACCCCTCATCCCAGTCTCAAATGATCCCATCCCCCAAAGCCTGGACCGCACAACCTTCCACATCTGGCTTGTAAGACCAAACAAAGTCCTCCCATTACTAAAGTCCCTCAAAATGTTGGGAGCTATGGGACCCGATGGCACCCCCCCCGCATACTAAGAGAAGGGGCCCCTGAACTCGCCAGACCCCTCACCTGGCTCCTCAATTGATCCCTTATTGCAGGTGCCATCCTGGAACAATGGAAACTGGCCCATGTAGTCCCCATCCACAAGGGTGGTTCAAGGGAGACTACCAACAATTACAGGCCCATCTCCCTGCTATCTAGCCTTGGTAAGATTCAAGAGAGACTAATTTACGGACAACTCCGGGACTACCTAGAGCTCCACCATTTACTTGCCCCCTCCCAGCATGGTTTCAGAACTGACACTGCGCTTATCAAGTTCTCCACTGATGTTCTCAGAGAACTGGACAAGGGATCCCCCACCGAGGCAGTCTTTATTGACCTTTCCAGGGCTTTTGACCTTGTAAACCACAACCTGCTCCTTACAAAACTGAGCCAGGTCGGGTTAGACAGCCACTCCCTATCGTGGTTCAACAGCTACCTCACAGGGAGGAAACAGAGGATAAAATGGAAAGACTCCCTGTCAGAGCCTCTCCCTCTAACAGATGGGGTGCCCCAAGGATCTATCCTTGGCCCCCTTCTCTTCTCTCTTTTCACAAATGATCTCAGTAAACACTGTAGGGGTAGCTCAGTGGTACAGTATGTGGATGATGTGATCATATACCGCCCCTCTTCTAATTTGGGAGATCTATGCTCTTGGCTACAGAAAGACCTGGGTTCCCTTGAGCAATGGCTTGTCACCAACAGAATGATCATTAACCCTAACAAGACCAAGGCTATGCTATTTGGCCCAAGAACCCTCGGCAGGGACAGAAGCCCACATCTCAGGATGATGACCAAATCAGGAAAAAGACTTGAGGTGGTTGAATCGATACAAAACCTTGGCTTCACCTTGGATCAGTGCTTCTCCCTCAAGGATCATGTCGACCAGGTAACCAAAAATATTCACGCCAAACTTGGGACCTTGTATAGGCTGAAAGACCAGTTGATACCCACGGCCAGGGCATCCATCACCACAAGCGTCGTCCTCCCTACCCTCTCCTATGCGGCCCCGGTGATACAGGGAGCTGCCAAATAACAGATGAACAGATTAAAGTTCTCTCATCACAAGGTGGCTCACTTCACTCACCTATCTGGCTCCTGGCTCACCACTGTGACACTCTGTCCCAACTAAACTGGCCCTCATGGGAGGCCTGGCTCCAATACCCCCTACTCTGCCACACTCATAAACTACTCAGCCCATCCCCTCCTCCCAGCCTCACTGGACTCATTGCCCAAAAGAGAAAGCCTAGGCTCCTCAGAACAATGGACAGAACCCTCCTCGCAGTGCCAAGGGTTAGAATCAAGGTGGGGGGTAAGTCGTTCGCCATCACAGTGCCCTCCCTATGGAACTCCCTTCCCCCTGGTGTTCACAATGCTACCTCTACCCACACCTTCCACACAAGGCTGAAGGCTCATATGATGGTCACCTCCATATGTAACTGCTAAAGTGAGAGGTTCCTAAGTGGAAGCCCACCCCTCTCCCTCATATGGAAATAGCGACTATCACTGCACCCCATCTATATAGCACTGCACCCCATCTGTAGAGCTTACCCAGGAAATGTTAACTGCTAAAAAGCTACTATGTCTTACCTCTTAAATATAACTGCTGAAAAACTACTATGTATTATGTTCCTCGCTGTCTAGTGTAATGTACCTGCCTGTATGCTACCCCACGTATTATTCCATGTAATTCCCCAGGTCGCCCCTGGAAAAGGGACCTTCAGGGCCCAGCGGGCTTACCCAGTTATCAAAATTTAATAAATAAATAAATGTGACCAGCTCTTGTCCCATTTCTTTTAGCACTCTACAGTGCAGCCTATGCAGAACACTGATTTATCCACTTTTAGAACTTTGAAGACCCTTTAGCATCCTTGCCTCAGTTACAAGTTGCATGGTGATCTCCACCCCACACACACACAGACACTGTGCTTTGATCAAACTTATGATAGCGGTTTGGCTAACACTGCTGATATTGTGTTTATTTTCAGCTGTTCGGTCTGCTAAAGTCAATATACCAACATTCATAATAACTGGAGACAACATCACGCTGGACTGTGAATTTACATTGAAAAGTGACTCCGAGCTGAAGGATGTCTCCATTTATTGGTACTTCTTCAGGGGGGAAGAAAGGATCCCAGTCTACAGCTATACTAATGGGACACACAGGCTCGCAGACCAGGAGACAAGCTTCCATGGTCGAACAAATCTGGACTTCAGTGCAAGAAAAGCATCCCTCCAGATTAGGAATATTAGTCTGTCTGACAGTGGACCATATCACTGCTATGCTAAAGCTGAAATAGCAGCAACAGACTGGGCTACACTGACTGTATTAGGTAAGTCTCTTTTAGTACTTCCATGAAAGTGTTCACTGCACCTAATGGCTTGAATGAGTGATGTAATCTTCTTTAGGGGTATCTCAGTCATCAGGTTACACTATAGGAACTTTTCTGCCAGTGAAGCAGGATCCACAGGGAAGATTTTCAGCAGCACAACTGGGCCCACCCACACCGATGTCACTTGTCGATATCACCAGCCCTATATAGGTGTGAGTGGCCTCACTCATTCCCCTATTTTTTCCTGCAGTAGACTCTGTTAACATGGATCTATGCAGAAGCTCTGACCAGTTTTGTGCCTTTTTGCCTTCAGCTTTATTTTATTTTGTTTTACTTACTTACTACTTGTCAGAAGATATAGGCCACATGGTCTAACTAGTCTCCTTGAGTGTGCAGCTAGCACCCCACTTTACAGCTGCTTTTACTTATTTTATATGTCATATTACATTATTATGTGGACTGACTTTTTTCAATATATTTGTTTTATTGTTATGTGAGGTGATATAAACTTTATGTGATTACTGCACAGGTACACCTGTAAATAGTAAGTAAATTATCCTAATGGTGCTATTCTGTATACATAAATTTTATTACTACTACTACTAACAATTACCTCCCACACAGATGAATGCCAAGTGAGATTGAACCAGATTAGGCTGTCTGTGGTATTTCCAGTGAATGGGGGATATTTAGCCAAGACACTGGGGACATTCCCCTACTCTTTTCAATCAGTGCCATGAGATATTTAACATTCACCTGAACTACCAACAATCCAGGCAGATGGGACCTTGGTTTAATGTCTCATCTGAAAGACAGCACCTCAGAAGTGCAGCACCCTCCCTCAAGCTGCACTATAGTGTCAGTATTGGGATATTAACCCAAGTGCCAGATGTGAGAACTGAACCCACAGCCTTCTGATCTCCCAGCCTCAGAGGTGAGTGTACTACCTACTGAGCCACTAACACCTTTAGAATCTGCTGTTTTTAGAGATTTCCCTATAATGAGAGTTTTTTTTCGTTCTGCCTCCCTCATCCATCACTACCGTCGTGGATGGGGAATTGTCTCTGCAGTCCATCCCCCGTGTCTGCAGTTTTGCGGCCCAACGTTGTTGTCTTGGATGATGAGGCTCCATCAGTATTTCCTTGTCGTCCTCCCTCTGGCACAGAAAAAGACAGTTTTGGGGTGGGGATGCTCTGTGTAAGACCCTCCCCATTGCTGGTGGGTCTTTTCAGCTCACTAGCCTCCAAGATGTGGGCCCATTCACTGGGGATTAGTCATCAGTTGTGACTGGGACTGCTTCCCAAGGTGTTCCTGCTCCCTGATGGTTCCATCTTTTATTATGGGGCTTTCACATTGATGACTCCTGCCTCATCGAGGGTTGCTGTCCAGGTCTTTGCTTCCCAGACCCATACTGACAGCGCTGGTGCCTGCTTTGCTATTTGTCAAGTCTCATCCTCTCGGGATTGTTTCCCCAACTTTCCCAACCCTCGTGGATAATTCTTCATCGGGAAGCTCCACATTGATGGCTCAGGCCTCATCAAGGATCATTGTCCAGGTCTTTGTTCTTATCAGACCCATACTGACAGCATAGTTGCCTGCTTCATCAAGCAACAGGTCATCGACTCTCAGGTCAGTGGCCCCTGCGACTGGCTCGCTAACAGTAGCCCTCCCGTCATGGCCTAATGCTTCTCCAGGTTCCGGGTTTTGGGTTCTTCAGGCTTCTAACCCATTGACGGGGTCATTATGTGTTCTGTCTTTGACCTCTCGACCATCAATGACACCTTCTACCATTGTTGACCTTACGGGTACCTGTTCTGTCGATTAACTCGTCAGTGACAGCCCTCCTCTCATGGCCTAACATTTCTCAATGCCCTGGGTTTTGGGCTCTTTAGGCTTCCAGCCCATCAATGGAGTTGTGCCCTGTGTCATTGACCCCTCGACTGTTGACAATGCCTTCTACCATTGTTGACCCTAAGGATACCTTTCCCGTCAATGATTGGCTCATCAGTGACAGCCGTGTCAAGAATGTCATGATCTGTCATTTCTCCAGGCCCCAGGTTTCAGGCTTTTCAGGCTCTCATGACCCCTTGATGAGGTCATCATACCCTGTGCTGTAAACACCTCCACTGTCAATGATGCCATTTGCCATTGTTGACCTTAATGATACCTACTACCTCATTGGCAGTTCATGACAGGTCTAAATTGCCTGTGCACTTTAGTTCACTTCTCCAGACAAAGAGTCTCGCAGAATTCACCAATGGTTCAAGAAAGTGTATGCCTCCTCCTCACTGAGTTTGAGGATTGAAGCTACCTGTCACACATGGTAAAGTATCAGAATGCTTCCCAGGCCTTCCCAGATGGCACACAAGAGCAGTAGTTGATCCAGTGCCTTCAGGCAACTGAGGATGTTGGCAAGTCCCTCCTCAGAGCCCTCTACAATATGGCTGTCACCATTGTTAGGGCTGTGGCCATGGTCATATACTTATGTAGGCACTCCTGGCTAAGGGTATTCGGTTTTGCTGCTGATGTTCAGCAAAGGTGCTTACTGCCCCTTTTAATGGCACTAAGCTGTTTGACCCTGATGCCCAGGACATTATCCATGTTCCCCTTTTACAAGGGTAGATCATAGAGAGGAGGCAAACCCTATAACTCATTGAGCAGCCTCCCGAAACCCCCCTCCACCCTCCCATTACCCTCTGGACCACCTGTCTGTTTTCCAGAAGGAGGGACAGTCTCTTCTGCTCAAGCAGGCCACCAAACAAATTTCCAGGCATCAGAGAAACAAGAGATTTTATTCCAGGTCCTTCCTGGTACCCAGAAAGACCAACAATTTGAAGCCCATTCTGGACCTAAAGTACCTCAGTCTATACATCCAGTACAAAAAGTTATGTATAGTAACTTTACCAAGCCTGATGCTCCTTCTCAAAATGGGGGACTGGCTCTGCTTACTGGACATGCAGGGTGCCAACCTGCACATCTCAATATTTCCTCCTCATAGAATGTTTTCACCATTTTTCCTTTCAGGGTGAGCATTATCAGCTCAAGGTGTGGCCCTTTGCCTTGTTCTCTGTGCTGTGAATGTTTAACATGTGCTTAGCAGCTGTCACAGCAGCTCTCAGAAGGGAGGGTCTGTATGTTTTCCCTTATCTGGACAATTGGCTCCGAATGGCCCAGTCCAGAGAAAAGCTTTCGTTGACTCTGAAGTAGACTGTCCAGTTCTTCCACTCCCTGGGCATCATGATCAGTCTGCCCAAGTCAGTTCTGGTACCATCCAAAAGGATGCAGTATATAGGGGTAGTCCTGGACTCCACATAAGAGAAGGCCTTCCTGTCCCAAAACAGGGCATTGTGCCTTACAGCTCAAGCTCTGGAAGTTGCTCTAAGCTGCCACATTGCCACCAGGATGTTCCTCAAATTACTGGGCCTGATGGCAGTTGCCATATCCACTATTCCACTGGCATGGTCTCATATGCACACTTTCCAGTGGACCCTCTGTGTACAGTGGGACCAGCACATGTGCAAATTAAATCAATCAGTCCTGGTCTCTTCTCCAGTATGCAAGGTACTACAGTAGTGGATGGACCCCTTGAACTTGCTTCATGGTGTCCCATTCCAGATCTCTTTCCCGCATCAGTTCATAACCATGGATGTCTCTAGTTTAGGCTGGGGAGCACACCTGTGTCCATTCCAAACCCAGGGCTCTTGGTTCCAGCTTAAAACATCCCTTCATATGAATACCCTGGAAATTAGGGCAGTGCTCCATGCCACACAGGCTTTTTAGGACCACCTTGCTCCAGGTCAGCTGCTGGTGCAGTCAGTTTAAGTGTAGTTTACCTCATCAACAAGTGGGGGGGATTCATTCATACCCCCTATGCAGGAAAGCCATGATAGCACAGTACTAGCCACTGGATCACAATCTGACTCTCTCTCTCTGTGGTCCATGTGCCAGGTGTATTTTTATTTTATTTTTTTATTTAGTTTTTGTTGGCCAGGTAAGTGCACTAGACAAATCCTGCCTATTTTCAGGCACGGCCCGGGAGAAGGGGATACAGATGAATGCCAACTGACCTTGAACCAGATTAAGCTGTTGGTGGTATTTTTAGTGAATGAGGGAAATTTGGCCAGGACACCAGGGAAATTCCCCTATTCTCCTGTGGGGGGGACTTTGAGTCCAAGATGGAGGAGTCAGATGGTGATCTGGCAGTGGAGAAGATGGCTGGTGTGCTTCCCATGAAGGATAGCCAGCGATGCGTTCCTGAGGTGGAGACCTCGACAGTGTCAAGAAGCCGGTCTGCAAATGTGCAACCGAAAGAAATGAGTGCGACTGTTTGCTCTGAACATTCTGAATTGATTGATGGTATGGAGAATCCACAAATGGAAGACCTAGTTTCACAATTACAATGTTTGGAAAGGGAATATATTCTTACCAAGGAGAAGCTCCTGCGAGGTACATCTGTACACTTGTTGAAAGAGCCCTCAGCCCCGAAGATATGTGAAGCTGAGTTGGCAGCTGATGGTGTTCTTGGGTTTAGTGCCAATACCTTGCAGACTGAAGGTGGCAGTAGTGTACTGGGACTTGCACTGAATGCTAAGGGAGGGGAGTGGAATGCTAGGTCTGTGTTGGAGAGAGCTGGATGGGTCCAGAATTAATCTGGAACTTGGCTCCCCGATCCTTTGATTCCACTTCCGGGATCATCCCTGGGTGTGTTGCATCCCAGATCTACGAACGTTGGGGTTGAGGGAGTAGGAATTGGTCATCCAAAAGATGGGAGCTGGTGCGGTTTACTGGATGATGTTCAGACCCTTTCCCAAACAGCTGATATGCGGTCAGCATGGAAGGAGACTATATCTGGTGCTGCGACAAGTGCTGCAGGGTCACCAGGAGATGATCCATTAATGGAGGCTCAGGACTCTCAAGGTATCTCATATTCCCTGGTATTGTCTTCTAATGAAGTGCTCTTTGAGGCTTTGAGGAAATAGAGCCACCCACCACAGACATTGTTACAGACGTTGTTACAAATGACTTAATGAAGGAAGGGGATACTGTTGTTGAAGGGCAGAAGCTGGGACCTAATAGGGTTACATCTGCCAGTCTGTTATAAAAACCACTAGAACAGGCCAAAAGGCAATTTGCTGTTCGATTGAGGTAGGTGGGAGGTTTAGAACCACCTCCAGACAGGGCTTACATAGGGAAGCATTTGATAAAACTGGATATGGGTTTTACACCTTCAGAGGTGTATGCTTTGACACATGCCACAGGGGAAGTATCCTTTGGTTTAAGCTTTTGATCTTCTTCCTTGTTGGATAGATTTTGGCTTTTATTTAATGCTCATAAACGTACTCCTACATGGGCCCCTTATCAAGCTATCCCACTTACAAAACCTACCTTTAAGATAATTACAATCCTTTTTAGAAATGAAGGAGTAAATATCACAGACATTCTGTACTGGTTAGGGCTAAGTGTGATATGAAAGATACGCCAGAACCTATAGTGGATGAGGAGGGTTTTTGGATGGGGGGCTGGAAGGTTAAAATTCAACTCCATCAGGATGATTTTGGGATCAAGCATTTGCCAGATTGCTTTTATTTGGGGAAAGACAAAGGGATTCTGTTTTACCAAGGAACAACGCAGACAATGTTACAAAGGTGGCTGCTCGAGACACCTGAGCACTACTTGTGAGGTTCAGAGATGTTTGCACTGTGATAGTCAGGGGCATATCAGTGCAGGGTGCACAGTTTCCCCCCGTTTGCCATTTATGTGATGAAGAAGGTCATTCTATTTTCTCTTGTCAATGGGCTTCCCATAGTAATGGGAACGGAGATTTTGTACAACAAGACGTTTATATTAATCTAGCAACTAGACAGGTTGGGTCAGCAACCCCCCACCTAGAAAAGATGGTGTAGAGCCCCCCCTACTTAAACAAATGAAGGAGACACCCTTGTTACCAAGTCCTAGGGAAATAGCTGTTCAGTCATCTTCTATAGCACAGGCAAACGAACAAGAAGTGGTGACTCGAGTTGAAGGGGAAGAGGTTTTAGACCTCTCAAGTCAGTCGGTACAGATGGTAGATCCAGACCCAGACATGCCGCCGCCCCTAGCTCCATCCTATTTGAACTTTCCTTTTACTATGGTGGTTTCCAAAACCCATATTGTGCAAGACCAACCTGTCGTGGAGATTCCTTTACAAAATAAGTTTGAGGTTCTACAGTGGGGGGACATAGAGATGGGAGATGATTCTGACGGAGTGTCTGACACCTTATCCTGTGTAGGAGGTACCTCAGATTATGAAGGACAAGACTCACAATTGGCAGGAAAGGTTAAGGAAAAAACACTGTTTGGGGACACAATATAATTTAAGAAAGAAAAAAGCTACTGACATGGGTAATTCCTGGAGGGTTATACTTTATGGTTGGCATCGCTTAATGCTAACAGCTTGAAGTCTGATAAGAGAAGCAAATCCACTTTCCAATTTTTTCATTCCCAGACTTTTGACATTTTATTTCAGGATACATGACTCTTTACGAGTCTTGGGATCCAAAAGGCAAGAGATGACTGGATAGGTGGTCCGTCCTATTGGTCAGTGGGAGATGATACATGTAGTAGAGTTGGGATTTGCCTTACAAACACCAGGCTGGAGGGTACTAGAACTCAAGACATCATCCCTGGTAGAGCCATGTTAATGGATTTTGTGATTGAACAGCAGGCCTTTTGTTTAATAAATGTTTATGCTCCACAGGAAAAGGCTAACCGGACTAGGATGTTTACCCTTTTATAACTCCTGTTACTGACGGCACAGACAGTCTTATGGAGTGGGGATTTTAATTGCAGCAGACTTAAAAAGGATTGTGGCATCAAAACTGGGAAAGTATTTTGTGATGCTGCATTGTTGAATAGTATCATTTCTCAGACGCATTTGATAGACTTATTTCACACCACTCGCACTACTACGCAGTATACATATTTCAGAGGTCGCCTTAAAACTAGGATAGATTACTGGTTTATTTCACCGTACCTACCTATTCAAATTTCTAGGATGCATCCAATGGCAACATCAGACCATCTACTGTTAGATGTCACTTTGTCCTATTACCCAGAACTCACATTAGGGAAAGGTTATTGGAGATGTAACACTTCATTATTGGAAATACCAGATATAAAAAAGGGATTTCTTGATATGATTCAAGCAAGACTCTTGGTTAAATGTCTATATGACAATATGGTGGATTGGTGGGAACAAACTAAGGTAGATCTGTCCAAGTACTGTCGATGTATGAGCCAATTGATGGGGGTGTTTAGGAATACTAGGTAGAGTCAATTACAAGGACAACTTTATCAGCTGTTTTCTTTACAATTTAGATGGTAAATATGATTTTTCAGATCAAATACAACACATAAAATGGGAAATGAATTACCTACAGTATGACAGGAATAAGTCTATAGAATTTGAACAACGGTTTGGGAACAAGGGTAAATGAGAACAAATTAACCCTTATGAAAACTGCATCTCACATAGTAATAAGAAATATATTTCATTGTTAAAATCAGGTGTAACCCCTTTGTTACCCAGGGTTACTGGAATCCCAGTAAGACCTAGTGGTAGGTAGGGAAGGCAGCTTGTGGAACTCCAGTTAAATGGGTTTCACACTGTCTCACTCTGTCCTCAGTCACAGCTGAGACTTGAAAGATGACATCATAATAGGACTGTCGCAGCTACATGAGCCACATTTGGAATCTTCAGCTCAGAGTAAGTTTAGAACCTTGGGAATTTCAAAGTCAGTCTTCAATTTGTCCTTAAGCAAACAAGAAGGACACCAGTAGTTGTCTGTTTACCCCCTCCCTCTGGGGGGGGAGAGGAAAAGTTATTTGTGGGTTTCAGGGGCAATCCCGTTCTCCCACCCTGGGAAGAAAGCTGCCTGTTTTAATTTAAGTTCAGTCTGTTCATGTATAACAGCAAAAGTTACAGTTTTTCACCTGTGGGGCACCTGCAATGAATGGGTGAGTGTTTGGCCCCATTGGAAGGGGCAAACAACTTCTTTTCTTCAGTTGTATTTCAAGTAGTATTTTTTAGCAGTGTCAGTGGCTCAGTAGGTAGCACACTCGCCTCTGTGGCCGGGAGATCAGAGGGCTGTGGGTTCAGTTCCCACATCTGGCACTTGGGTTAATATCCCAGTACTGACACTGCAGTGCAGCATGAGAGGGGTGCTGCACTGTTGAGGTGCCGTCTTTCGGATGAGACATTAAACCGAGGTCCCATCTGCCTGGATTGGTGGTAGTTCAGGTGGATGTTAAAGATCCCATGGCACTTCTCGAAAAGAGTAGGGGAATTTCCCCGGTGTCCTGGCCAAATTTCCCTCATTCACTAAAAATACCACCAACAGCTTAATCTGGTTCAAGGTCAGTTGGCATTCATCTGTATACCCCCTCCCCCGGGTCGTGCCTGAAAATAGTCAGAAATTGTCTAGTGCACTTACCCGGTCAACAAAAGCTAAATAAATAAATAAATAAAAGTATAGGGGACTGCTATTTGGGAGGACTATGTCAACTAGGACAAACAAATAGAGCAGTCATCTGTTTAAAGTGTTAATGGAGTTAAAGTTCATTGTAGAGGGGGTGCTTCAGGTCATCCACCGTCAATCTACATTTTAAAGTCTGAAGTTCTGTGTGTCCAGAGAAATGGCTGGGTATGGGCTGTGGGAGCTGGAGGTGGAAAACCCCATCTTTAGTAACCAGGTCCACATCTACGGATTTCTTCTGTGTTTTTGCTACTTGCCTCATGCGCTTGGCCAGTGATGGGGTGGGTACCCAGACGTGGGTCGCAACTTGAAAATCTCTCTAGGAGTCACAGACTCTAAGTGGTGTGGGGAGCCACAGGATGGGAAAATTACTCCTTGTTGGATGGGATTCTCCCTGTTTGATGGGAGTTTCGAATTGGAAGTACGAAAACAAAATCTCTCTAGGAGTCACAGACTTCAAGTGGTGTGGGGATCCACAGTTTGGGAGACTCCTTGTTTGATGGGATGTCTTTCCAAGTAGAGTTTGGGTTCATTCACCAAGTGGACCATCAGTCGAGTGGCTGGCAGGGGAGCTGTACCAGTCGGGCTGTGTATCCAATGCGCATGCAAAGTCTGGGCTGAGTGCCTGGTGGGTCCAAAGCCAGACAACTGTTGTATTGTGTTCATTCCTCAAATGGACCACTGTGTTTAACCTCTAATCTGCATTACAGTTACGTAGCCCTTTGGGGGACCATACAGAGCTTTGTTTATGTTCAGTGAGTTAATAAATAAAGCCACACTGAAAATTCCCAATTCTGGTTCTGGACATTACAGTTATTGCTTCCTGTAGTTGGATTTACTTTGGTGCCCCTGTGCAGAGTAGTCAAACCTAGGTCTCTTGTGCCAGGTAACCTTATCCTTCCTCGAACCCGTAGATACCATATGTATATCCATGTTACAAAAATGGACATACGGGTTACACAGGGGATCGAGTTATTGCTGGTAATATGAACATTATGACAGAAGTAGAAACTTATGTACAGGAGTTATTTGGAAAGGCCCATGACATGCCAGGGAATGCTGTAGCTTGGTTGCATGAGTGTAATTTGCCACAGGTATCTCAAATTGACAGGAGGATGCTTACTAGAGAGATCACGATACAGGAACTCAGGACAGTTATAGGTCAGTTACAGATAGGAAAGGTGCCAAGACCCGATGGTTTATCTAATGCCTTTTAAAAGGTACTAATGGAACACATAGGACTCGAGATAATGGAGGTTTTTAATACAATTTTGCATCATAGAGAGAGATGCCAAACTCAATGCACCAAGGTTTTCTTCTATTGATTCACAAAAAAGGGAACTAAACACAGCTTAGATAATTGGAGACCCCTTTCCCTACTAAATTCTGATTTTAAAATACTGACAAAATTGCTAAGTAACAGACTGTCTTTAACATTAGCTTCCATGATACATTACTCACAGATGTGTTCTCTTCCAGGCAGAAATATTTTTGACCTTTTAGTCTTGATAAGGGAATTGATAGAGAAAGGTGAGAATGGAGAGTTGTCAGGATATATAGTTAACCTTGACCAATCCAAGGCCTTTGATTGGGTTTCGCATCAGTATTTATGGACTTGCCTGGAACAATATGGATTCCCAGTAGAATTCATTAGATGGATTAAGTTGTGTTATGCCCATGCCCAGGTTAGGCCCTATGTGAACAGGAGGGTGGAGAAGGCATGCTGTGTTAAAATAGGAGTGTGTCAAGGGTGTTCTTTGAGCCTGCTCCTGTATATTCTGACTTTTGATCCATTGATTAGGAAGATTCATTTACACCCAAGGATACAGGGATTATCTGTATCAAGTCAAGATACAGAAATAAAGACACTGGGGTATGCTGATGATCTCTGTATTGTTCTAGCAGATATGTATTCATCAGTATCAATGGGACGTTTGTTGGAGGAATTCTCTGCAATTTCTGGATTGATAGTTAATTTTCAGAAAGGTACCTGCATTGTTATAAGTAGAGATTTGTTACAAGGCACTCACATATATAACATACTGAAAAGTACTACAGGGTACAACATTTTGGGGATCTTTTTTGGGGTTCCTAATGTTGCATTTCATAATTGGGAGTATTTATTGAATATAGCTTTAGATAGAGTAGCTCAGTGGAACAGATGGAGGATGAGTAAAAAAAAAAAAAGTGTGTACATGATTCACACATTTGTCTTGCCGATGTTCCTTTACTTGAGTTATATATTTCCACCACCAAAACAAGTTGAAAAAAGGTTATATAGTTGTTTCTTTCAAGGTATCTGGGGTAGTAGGTTGAACCCCATTAAACGTGGGATTCTATACTTAGAAATCAAGGCAGGAGGATTAACATTTATTAATCCTATTACATTTTATCATAGCATATTTTTATATGCAAATGTTATGCCATTAATACATGGCTACATATATGGGGCCCATGGGTTAGAGATAGTGTGCAGCCAGTTTTCAATGCATGGGAGAGGCATGGAGTGCTCCCTGGACAAGATCAGTACATTGGGATTCCAATATACTTTAAAGAATGTATAAGTAAATTGAAATTATGGAAAGTGAGTTTGGGAATGATGAAATTAATGAATAGGAAGCAGTTTTATTCTGACATACAAAAGAATTTTTTCATACAAGTACCAGACTATATGAAAAGATCTGAAAGAGAGATTCAGTACATTACAGCTTTGTTATTGGAAGATAGGATAGCTCCTCAGATGTGGGATACCACCTGGTTGTGTATACATGGAAAACTTCCTGTAAAGAATAATCAAAAACATAGAGATGTCAGAGAGGGGATGCCCAAGATTGGGATATATAGATTTGCCAGAGACACTGGATCATCTTTTCATTCAATGCCAGTTTATCAAATCTTTTTGTACTTTAGTTTATCAAACGTGGATATCGTTCCCACGATGGTTAAGCACTCCTAAGTCTTTGTATTATGGGATATTTCCAGAACATAACACCCAATTTGAGGTGGGCACCTTAAGAATTATTACATATATCAAATATTGGATTTGGCAGGCTAGACGTAAACCCACCTTGCAACAGATAGAGTGGTCAACAGTAGAACTGATTACTGCGATTCAAGAAAATATTAGCACCATTAAATATCAGGAGTGTAAAAAGAATAATATGAATAAAAGAAAATGGGCACATGTTGAGATTTTCTAAATAAGAAGAGGAAAGAAAGGCTGGCATTGAAAGACTATGGATGGTTTGGCTTAAGATTCTGTTATTTTCCAATGTTGTATGTCTGTATATTAATGTTGTTCCATAAGTGGTACTTATGTTAAGTTATTGATTAGGGATGAAATATGGGGTTTTCGTGTTTATTTAGCAGTATGAATTATTCATTGGACTATTAAAAGGAGCTTCTTCAATAGTAATTTGATTTGCTGTTCAAGATCATCCTCATGTTTTTTTAATTTTTTGATTGCCTATCGGAATAGGTATTATTACATTAATTTATTCATTATCTAAGCAGTTTATTATAGAGGGGATGTTATGCTGTACCTAGTCCTTCCTATGGCCAGGAAGACTTGCTCCCTTATTGTAGAAATGGCATTGTTGGATGATGTTGTATCATGACATGTGATATTTCTGTGCTGTATTTTGTATGCTTGTATCTTCCTTTTTATTTGTTGTTTGTGAGATCTGGAATAAAATAATTCCCCTACTCTTTTTGATAAGTGCCATGGGATCTTTAACATCCACCTGAACTACCACCAATCCAGGCAGATGGGACCTCGGTTAAATATCTCATCCAAAATACGGCACCTCAGAAGTGCAGCACACCTCTCATGCAGTGTCAGTTCTAGGATATTAACCCAAGTGCCAGATGTGGGAACTGAACCTACAGCTCTCTGATCTCCCGGCCTCAGAGGCGAGTGTACTACCTACTGAGCCACTGACACTGCAAACATTTAAACTATTAAACACTCTGGTAGACACACTCAGCAGGACTCAGTCCAGCATGCACAAATGGGAGCTTTTCTCATCCCATCGCAGAAGTCTTGTTTGACAGATAGTGTCATCCAGAGTTGGATATTTTTGCTTTGCCATGCAACACAAGACTGCCCATTTTCTGCTCACTAGATTCAGGGCCTGGAGTTTTCTGGTGAGATGCATTGTCGTTCTCTTGGAATGGGAGGTTTCTCTATGCATACTCTCCATTTTCTCTGATCCAGATGGTGCTAATCAAATTGCAGATGGAGGGGGCCTGCATGATCCTTGTTGTTCCTTTCTGGCCTTGGCAAATATGGTTTCCTCTGCTGTAGCAAATGATGGAAGGATCTCCAGTCCCTCTCCCTCTGTGCAGGAACCTGTTGAGACAACATGAAGAAAGCGGCTCCAGCCTCTGTTGCACATATGCCAATTGATTTATGCAAAACTAAAAAAGAACACAGCACCAACACTTCGGTAACAGAAAAGTTTTACTCACAATGAAGAGTCAAAACAACAGTGCCATGTAGAATGATGACAGCCTCCTACCACACCAAAAGTCTGACTGGTTTTGCGCATGTGTGCCTTGTCAGGGACTAATTCTCCATTCACGACACAACATTTAAATAGTAAAGTAGCATTAAAGTGACAGTACACTATACTAATATAAATACTATAAAATTGTGATAAAGAAAGAACTAATGTTATTGTAAATTGCACTATATCAATGCCTGCCAAGGCAAGCACCAGCAACATATGTGTGTATGGAAATAAAAAAATGCATAAATATCCATAACCTAAATATAATAATGGTTAATTGAATAAATTAGTATCAGTACATACAGCACAGTGCATATACTAACAACTCTGCTCAAGCACATTGGAACTATAGAAATGCAGGTAAAATAATCATGAATTTCCAGGACTGCTTGGGAGAATTCAACCTGTAAAAAAACAAAAACAAAAGAGAGAGAAAAAAAGAAAAGAAAAAAGAAAAAATAGGGGGAAGGGGAAAAAAGAAGGAAATAAAAGGGAGAAGGGGAAAGGAGGGGGAAGAAAGGGGGAAGGGAAAGGGAGGGGAAGGAAGGAAGGAGGAGAAAATAAATATAAAAGGCAAATAAAAAGGAGAGAAAAAGAAAAACATGGAGAAAAAGAAACAGAATGACATAATCATGTGAGAACACATCAATAAATTAATATCTAGCATATTTATACCTTAAAAAAGGTACAGCATCAAGAGCATCATTTAATCCTGGGTTCTCGAAAGCACCCAAAGAGTAGATCCAAAAAGATTCTCTACAGAGAATTTTGTCATCTAGATCTCCACCTCTGGGACCAATACTAACCTTCTCTATACCACAGAACAGAAACTTATGTTCTGTGCTTATAGTCAACCTGGTTCAAATGGCATACCAAAGCATTTTTACTACTGTAGGTGGAGCCTACAGGAGTATTGCATGTACAAAAGGAGTGATGTCATGTTTTCTGTCCATGGAACTGACTGAAGGTGTAAATAGTCTCCTCCGCCTTACCCTCCTCCAAGCAATGTTTTCCAGCCTCAAATAAATACACTTTCATGTTAGTCAATGGTTGCAGGGTACTATTTTCTTTCTTAAATGGGTGGTATAAGTACTGGAAACTGAGTAGTGGGAGGCAGCATTGTCTTTTGGGGGGAAGTGAGATCCAACCCACCCAAGAAGCTCCTCAAGATCCAGCCAAACTTTTTTTTTTATTTAGTCATGTGGGAGGGGCATGAGGTGGATGTATCATATTGAAAGAAGACTCAGTAGTTTGATCTGGACCTAGGAACAGAACAAGTCTGTGGAGTCCCTACATTTTCTTAAGGACTAGGAGAAGCTTAAGGATTTGCCTTCCAGGTAAAATAGACAGCTTTCAGGTATTTCTTAAACATTTATATGCTAAAATGGGCACAGTACTAGGTAAACACAGTCTGTGATGAAGTGTGTTTTTCTTTTTAAGTTTGAGAAGTGGAGTTGACTTGCACATGTTAAAAATACCAGCTGCAATTAGCTACTTGCTTTTTTTCCTGGCTCAGTTTATATCAGTGAAAAGAAAGACTGGAACAACTATCAGAGCTGCCATCCAACTGGACAAGCTGTGCTTATTGGAAACCTAATCAAAACCTTGATGGCAAAAGTGCCATAATATGCATTGAGAAATGGTGATCACGGTACTGTGGGGGAACATACAACAGTGGTACAGTGCCAATTTCAACACACAGAACAAAGACAATTAACAGAAACATTATATTTCTTCAGTTTTTGGTGGCTGGAGAGCCAAAAAACAACAATAGTGATTTCCAGATGAAAATTGGGCACTAAAGAAATGTAGTTATGTAGGCACAACCAGACCTTAACCAGTCTTCACAAATCCAAAAGGGAACAACAATACCTTATTTTGTGTTGGGGGGCGGGGGGCTTACACCAGTAGCTAGATAGAAGCAGGAAAACTACAACAGATGGGATGAGAAATTAAGGGTGCTGCTTTTATGGTAGCACCATAAAATGCATATGATTTTACGACATGCACACAAACTAAAGGTAATGCACAGAAACTTTAACAGTTCAGTAAAGTACAACACAGTCTTTTCAACACTGAACAAATGCACAGCTAACAGCAAAAACTTATGAAAAATTGCTAGACGTATTACTGTGTGTACCTATGTACAGAACTGAACATACCAATGCTAAAACACTAGCCAACAACAGTTGGAAAGACTGATTTTCCCAATGTGGTCAGTGACTCTCCCTTCTACACCACACATCCATCCCTCCCCTAATGCACACTTCCACAAGTACTAATTTGAGATTCAATATTCACACCGAATCAATAAATGCTCAATGATATCAACACACAAGGGTTTACTACACTGAATGTACTAAATCAACATGCAATATTCACACCAAATCAAAAAATGCTCAATGATGTAAGCACACAAGGGTTTACTACACTGAATGTACTAAATTAACATGCAATATTCACACCAAATCAAAAAATGCTCAATGATGTAAACACACAAGGGTTTACTACACTGAATGTACTGAATTAACATGCAATATTCCACACCAAATCAATAAATGCTCAATGATATCAACACACAAGGGTTTACTACACCCAATATACTAAATTAACATGCAATATTCACACCAAATCAATAAATGCTCAATGATGTCAACCCACAAGGGTTTACTACACCTGATATACTAAATTAACATGCAATATTCACACCAAATCAATACATGCTCAATGATATCAACACACAAGGGTTTACTACACCCGATGTACTAAATTTGAACTCAAAAGTCCAAATAAAAAATGCTTTTTTGAAAGTTCAAATCTCGGAGCTCTGAGGGCAAACTAATGCCAGCTTTCCACTACACACAGTATGCTGAACTGAGGCTGTGCAAGCCAATATACAGCTCATGAATCAGTGCACAATTTGCCTTAAAGAGAAATAAAACAGTAAAGTAACCCAAAGTCCATATAAATCAATGGAAACTTTGCATCAACATATAATGCAAAGTTTTTCACTTTGCTTTGCTGAGTATTTCGGGAAATTCTAGTTTTATGCGAAATACTCCAAGTAGTGAAGTTAAGGGGCTTCCCACACATCAAGAGACAACACATTTTTTCCATGACCTCTCCAAGTTGACTTTTGGTCTTACTTGAACCTAAATATCTCAGGTCAAAATACTTACAGGGACACATTCCCAAACTGCTTAAGTGATTTTAAAAATATAACCTGTTCCTAAGTATGTGATGTGTAATCTTACCTTGTAGTCTCATGATGTGTGACCTGTTCTTAATTATGTACCATGTTGTCCCAAATGTGTAAGTATGTAATTTTCTGTACTCTCCTGGGCGTTAACCTGAAAATAGACAAATTGCTTGTCTAGTGTACTTACCTGGTTAACAAAAGCTAAATAAAATAAATAATAGTAAGGAATACCACATGACAGGGCATACAGTCATAAGGGAATAATGCATGCCTCTGGTGATTTGTAGGTACAAAGTGTAGCTGAGTGCTACTGTTACATGAGAGGTTCATTGTTCCCACTTTGGATTGTTACTTAGTTCATGAAATAGCTTTTTGTTAATAAATAAACCTTAGTGGGAACAAATTCAGTATGGAATATTGCCTAAAGCTGGTGGGAGGTAGGTTCAGGAGGGAGATGAGGAGGCACTTTTTTATCATCATCATCTGTTCCTTTATTGTTCGACTTCATAAGTCATTACAGTGAATAAAACATTCATCCAGTTTAATATCACATCCACATATGCATACCAAAGTTTTATTAATATTCTAACATAACCATCAGTATAATTCAGTAGGCAATCCTTTGCATGACTGCACACTTTGTAAAGTGCTATTCCAGTTTCAGTACTGATTTGAAGCATTTAAATTATAATAACCCCAACATTGCACTAAGAAGCACCCATTAGGCCTGACTATGACATTTCTTATACACCAAACCAAATTTAAATTCATATAATTATTAAGATATCTATCTTAATTCTGTCCTTGGTAAACTACATGATAATAGTTTTTAGTTGACTTCATTAATTAAAAGAAGTGTAAGATGGACCCTGCAGGGTTTGGGCCTGGTTTCCTCCACCTCCTATCAGTATTGCTTGCCAGTAGTCTCTTTCATTTGTATATTCAAACTTTAATGGCCATCTGGCCTAAATGTACTTGCCCTGGGTCGCGAGGGACTCGCCAGGTAGCCCTCCTCCTCACTGGAGCACTGCGCCGTCTTGAAGGGCACAAGAAAGGAGCCCTGGGTCACGAGGGACTCGCAAGGTAGCCCTCCCCCTCACCGAAGCACCACGCCATCTTGAAAGGCACAAGAAAGGTACTCTGATCGTGATTGACAGAAGAGCACCTGTGCTCTGCACTATGTGTGTTTGAACAAAGGATTGGTGACTTTTTTAAAAGGGGACTTTAACAGAAATTTTCTTGTCAGCACAGCTGTATTGATGATAGTTTTTTTAAGCTAATGCCTGCAGTAATCTACCTTCATATCTCGCCTATGCTAACATTATTTTAAGAGGCTGTTGGTAGCCCTTATTTGCTGGAATGTTATTTCTTATGCCTGCCCTAAACTTGGCTACCCAGGTGACTGGCCCTTAAGCCCTGGCATCTACTTTAGTGAGAGCTGTTTAGTTTACAGCCTGCCTTGCAAATGTGTAGCAATGCTAATAATTTGAAGCTGAGAGAAGCATGCTTTTGTTTAAGCGGATGGCTTTTTCATTTATTTAATAGAGCTCATTAACTGCTAAAGCCATCCGAGGAGCATGCTGTATATTTAAGCGGAAGGCTTTTTCACTTAACTCATTTTATTTTAGCAGAGCTCAGTAATGCCCTGCAACTGTACATGTGCTGGGGGGGGGGTTAAACAAAACAAAAATAAAAAACAAGTTAGAAGCATTGGCTTTGGAGTTGCTCGCAAGTGGTATCTCCTGCAAATCACAATACGGATGTATTACCTTATTGGTGTAGCTTGTAGAGCCTGTCCCCTGTTAACGTTTACTCCTCCATCTGCAGCCTTTAAAAAACGCTCCTGTCCTTTCTCCACAGGAGCCCTGGGTCGCGAGGGACTCGCCAGGTGGCCCTCACCCTCACCGGAGCACTGCGCCATCTTGAGGGGCACAAGAAAGGTATGCCGATCACGATTGATGGAAGAGCGCCCATGCTCTGCACTGTGTGTGCAGCCCGCCGGCACTCTGCGCCGGCTGCCCAACCCCCCCCACCACCACCACCATTGGTGAGCACTGCGTTATGTAGTGGGGATCACATAATTGCCAGAACCTATCAGCCCACTGTCCCATTAGCAGCTTATCTTAACACACCACTAGTGGCCGCCCTACTGACTGCATATTAACTTCAATCACTATGTTAACTCTAAATTCTCTAGTACTATACTTGCTTATTCCCCTAGCCTCCCTCCCTCCTGCCACCTACCCAGAATGGCAATCAAAACCCCCAACTGTCTTGTCCAATGCAGCTCCCAGACCCATGTCTACAACTTCCACCCCTGCACAGAAGCATCACAGCCTTCCAATCAACTGGGCTCTTGGTGCTGCCATTCTGCCACCCTCTTTTCACACTGGGCTAACTGCTCTACATATCCCCACCTTCAGCGGTACCCCGCATCCCTCCCAGCCCCTACCAGTCACCCGCAAACTAAGGGCCTTGGTCATATCTAAACAGCTTGTAGTGCTGCTGCTCCTACTGGCAGGGGATGTTGAACCTAACCTAGGACCCAGCCCTACTAATCCGACTGCCCCATTCACTCTACCCAGAGGGCTGAAGTTAGTTCACCTCAATATCTGTAGCATCCTAAACAAAATAACCGCTCTACAATCTCTAGCGTTATCTATTCGCCCTGATGTATTAGTCATCTCTGAATCCTGGCTGAAGCCCCACCACATGGATGCTGAATTCTCTATCCCTGGCTATTCACTCATCAAACACGATCACAAGGGAAAAAAAGAGATGGAGAAATGGCCATGTACATCTCCTCCAAGCTCCAGTTCACCCCTCTTCTGCTTTCTAATCCTTCACAGGATATAGACTCCTTACTAATTAAGCTATCACTCCCACACTCTGCTCCCATTTATGTAGCTGGCTCCTAGTGTGCCGCTGGCACCACCCTGTCCACCGTCCGGGACCACTTGGCCTCCCTAAAGGCTTCCGCTTCCACAGGCGAGCTACATATCCTCTGGGATTTCAATTTGAATTGGCTCACCAACGTGAGCGCCAAGCTTCGTAGTAAGATAAAAGCCCTAAACCTCACCCAGTAAATCTCCCATCCAACCCGCCTAAACCACAAATCGCAGAACCATTCTCTTTTAGACTGGCCCTCACCTCTCACTCCCACTCCCACTGGATAACTGAAGAGGGCCTTCTTCCTGACTCCTTAAGCAATGACCACATGATTTACATGATCAGGAAGGTCCATAGGCCAAAAGCTCCACCCCCAAGATCGCTGCTCACTAGGTCATACAAAACTGTAGATCAAGCGGCACTCTTAAACGACCTAGGTCATATCAACTGGTCCTTTATCCCTAAAGCACCCTCCATTGATGCTGCACTAGATCTCTTTAAATCCTGTTTTCTACCAGTATGGGACTCCCATACACCCCTCAGTAGGACACGAGTCAGAGGTGCCCACCTCCCCTGGGTGTCCGCCTCTCTCATTGACAAATTCCGCACCAGAGACCAGGCTTGGAAAACATACAAAGCTACAGGTGCCCAGGGATCACTTGAATTGTACCGTACACTCTGAAACACCTGCACTAGATTTCTCCGGCAGGCCAAAGCTTCAAGACCATTTTTAGCTCAAATCTGAACCACCCAACGAAATTCTGGCAAACAGTCAAATCTCTTCTCTCCCCCCCTGCTCAGCCACCCACCCGGACCCTTACCATCCAAAGCTCCACTGTCTCGGACCTTGCGGATGTGGCATCTGTTTTCAACACTTTCTTCACTAGTTGTGCAGCTACACCTTTATCAGTCCTACCTCGCGCCCCCTCATGCACAACTCAGCTGACACCGCCCACTTCCCTGACCCCCAGCTTCTCATTCCAACTGGTCACCCTGACCAAAGTATTACAAGCACTGTGGGCACTCAATCCCAACAAGGGAAAATGCTCCACAGGCCTGGACGCAAAAATGCTTTACCTGTCAGCACCATCCATTGACACCCCACTAGCTGCTCTCTTCAACCTCTCTTTTACACTTGCTGACATCCCAACTGAATGGAAGCATGCCATAGTCATACCCCCTCCCTAAAAGGGGCGATCCTTCCTTGCCAGGTAACTACCAGCCCATCTCCCTTCTCCCCATCCTGGCTAAACTACAGGAGCATCTTGTGCTAGCCCAACTCACCTCCTTTCTTGACTCCTCTGCCTTTTTCTCCCCTTACCAGTCTGGTTTTCTGAAGTCACACCACACTACCTCAGCCATTTTCGTCAACCTTGCAAAGGCCTTCGACACCATCTCCCACCCTCTACTTGTATCCAAACTTAGATCAGCTGGTCTCTCCGATGCTGCCACCAATTGGTTTCACTTGTACCTGTCTAGTAGATCTCAGTCGGTAAACATTGGACCACATGCATCTAATTCCCTTCCGGTCAATACCGGCATCTCCCAAGGTTCGGTACTCTTCTCTGTTTTTCTGAATGACCTACCCTCTGTATACCCATGCACCTCCATTCACATGTATGCGAACAACACCATCCTGTATGCCTCAGGCCCCTCCCCTGCTGTCGTGGCCTCTACACTCCAGGAGGACTTCAACGCCATTCAGCTCTGGTTCCGTGCAAACCAGCTGTTTTTCAATACTAAGAAAATGGTCTCCCTCACCTTCAGCTCATGTCAGAGACTCTCCCATCTCCCCTCACCCCCCACCTTCCTCACCCTCGACAGGACCCCCCTGGAGGCTTGCACCTCCTTCAGATACTTAGGTGTCTGGCTCGACCAGCACCTTGATTTCTCTATACACATTGACTCCATCCACAAGAAACTTCATCCAAAATTAGGAGCCTTATATCGCAACAAGGACTGTATTCCCCACACCAACACGAAAGGAAATTATTCAGAAGATGATCCTCCCTTTACTTGACTATGGTGATGTAGTCTATGGCGTGGCCCCCACATCCTCTCTCTCCAGTTTGGACACACTCTTCCACGCCTTCTGTCACTTCATTTTGGAATGCCCCCCACAACTCACCACTGTGATCTGTGCAGGTCCCTTGATCTGCCCTCACTCCATGATCACAGGCAGCTGCACATTGCCAGAACCATAGCTAAATACTGGACACAGTCCCTTCCACCATATCTTGAATCCACCCTCTCCACCCAATCACTGCCTGCCTACTCCTTCAGGAGCACTGACACCAGGCACTTTCATGTCCCACATATGGGGTCAGCTAAAGAAACACAGAAACATAGAAGTTGACAGCAGATAAGGACCGCATGGCCCATCCAGTCTGCCCATTTCTTTTTCTACCTTATAAATGTGCCATCGGCCTTTGCTCTGTCAGTGGCCTATCTATTCATACTCATTTGTATTGCTCCCTTATGCCTATCCCATGCCTGTTTGAAGCCCTGCACTGTATTCATAGCCACCACTTCTTGAGGTAGGCCATTCCATGCATCCACACCCTTTCTGTGAAAAATAATTTCCTCACATTCCTCCTTAATCGGCCCTCTAATCTCATGCTGTGTCCTCTTGTCCTGCTATTTTCTTATATTTAAACATGTTAGACTCTTTCACCTTGTTAATGCCCTTAAGGTGTTTGAATGCCTCGATCATATCACCTCTCTCCCTCCTTTGCTCAAGGGTATACATATTGAGCTCTGTTAATCTGTCCTCATATGTCTTCTGATGCAGTCCCTGCACCATTTGGATTGCCCTTCTCTGGACTGCCTCGATTTGGTTAATGTCCTTGTGAAGGTGTGGCCTCCAATACTGCATGCAGTACTCCAGAAGGAGCCTAACCAGTGTCTTGTAAAGAGGATAATTACCTCCCTCTTACGACTTGTGATACCCCTACTAATACACCTAACACTCCCCTAGCTTACTGCTGCTTTAGAGGTCTGCTTGGATGATTTCAGGTCATCAGTGATGATGATGCCCAAGTCTCTTTCTTCCTTTGTGACTGCTAGCAACTCCCTTCCAGCCTATAGGTGGCTTCAGGGTTTCTCTTCCCTATGTGCATGATCTTGCACTTCTTTGCGTTAAATTCCAGTTGCCACTCTTCTGACCATTTTGCTAGTTTATCCAGATCTCTTCTCATTCTGCCCACCTCATCTAGATCATCTACTCTGTTGCAGATCTTGGTGTCATCTGCAAACAGACAAGCCTTACCCTCTAGTCCATCTGCAAGGTCACTAATGAAGATGTTGAGAGGACTGGCCCCAGAACTGATCCTGAGGTACCCCACTTGTGACTTGCATCTCTTCTGACTGTATACCATTTACCACCACTCTCTGTTTTCTGCCTGTCAACCAGTTTGCCACCCAGTTGACCAACTTCCAGCCACCCCAAGCCTACCCAGCTTATTTAGCAATCTTCATGTGGAACAGTGTCAAAAGCTTTGCTGAAGTCCAAGGTAGGCGACAACAACTGCTCCTCCTTGGTCCACCACTCTGGTTACCCAGTCAAATAAATCTATGAGATTAGTTTGACAGGACCTTCCTTTTGTAAACCCATGCTGTCTTGGATCCTGTGCTTCTATGGATTCCAGGTGTTGCACTATGCTTTCCTTAAGGAGTACCTCCATAATCTTGCCCACTACTGAGGTAAGACTGACTGGTCTGTAGTTCCCTGCCTCCTCTCTGCTACCACTCTTGTGGAGTGGGATCACATGAGCCCTTCTCCAGTCTTCTGGGACCTCTCCTGTGCTCAAAGACTCACTAAACAGTTCTGCTAATGGCTCTGCTAGATTCCACCTTTAGCTCCTTAAGTACCCTGGGATGTATGCCATCAGGTCCAGTGCCTTATCCACCCTGAGCTTAGCAAGCTCTTGTAGGAACCCTTTCTTTTGTGAAGGGAGTAGTGCTCACCTCCCTCGCCCCTTTGTCCATGGTGCTGAACTGTGGGCCCTGCCCTACCTTCTCTTCAGTAAATACTGAGCAAAAGTATCTGTTTAGGATAGATGATTTTACATGCTCCCTTTTCTCCATTAAGCTTAGCAATACCCCCTCTGGACTTTCTCTTTCACTAATGTATCTATAGAAAGTCTTGTCATCTTCTTTTACTGTTTGTGCTAGTGTTTCCTCAGTTTGGGACTTTTGCCTGCCTTACTGCCTTCCCAGCTTCCCTTATGGCAGTTTGGTATGCCTCCTATCTTCATCCCGCTGTGTTCCTTATATTTCCTGAAATAGACCTTGGCTCTGACCTTTTCTGCTACTGTTTGAGAACCAAAGTGGTTTCCTTCTTCTTTTGCACTTCCTTTTCTGTCTAACACAATGGGATGTTGTTCAAGTATTGCATCCTTAATGCTTGCCCCTTTGCCTGTAGCCCCTCACCTGTGTTTCTTTTAGCCAGGCTAGCTTAACTCTGTTAGCCATCTTATCAAAGTCAGCTCCTCTGAAATCCCATATTTTTGCCTTGGAATGGGATGATTTAGATGTAGTAGACAAATTGAACCATACCATGTGATGGTCACTGGCCCCCAGGTGACCTTCTACCTGGAGCTCTGTGGTTCCTTCCCTGTTAGTACAAGATCTAGGATAGCCCTGTCTCTTGTGGGTTGTTGTACCAGTTGTTTGAGGCCCTCCCCCTGCAGGGAATCCACTATGTGTCTAGTTCTGGCAGATGTTCCTGCTGGTATTGACCAATCTGTATCTGGCATGTTGAAGTCTCCCATTATCAGAACCTCCCCTTTAGCTGTCATGTTTTGTATATCCTCTAACAGTAATGTGTCTATGTCCTCCCCCTGGTCTGGGGGCATGTAGATAACCCCAGTTCTTATGGCTGTCCCATTTCCTGTTTCCAGGGTGACCCACAGTTCTTGGCTCCTTATGTATATTCTGAATTTCTGTAGCTTTGATATTTTCATTGACATACAGAGCCTCCTCCCCCCCTTTTTACCTCGGTCTCTTCTGAACAATACACTAGCCAGGTACTGAAGTCTCCCAAGTGTGGTTACTGGTAAACCATGTCTCACTAATTGCTACTAAGTCTAGTTTAGCCTCTGACAGTGTGCCTGCAGGTCTGGGAGCTATTTCCCAGGCTGTGAGCATTTATGTACATGACTTTCCATTGGGCAGATTTTGTTAGTTAGTTGTTGGGTGAGGCTTAGCATTATCCCTGTCGTCATATAGAGACAAACCTTTTCTTACCTGGTGATGCAAATGAACTGCAAACATGCTGAATCCTCATTTGACCACAGCTGAGGGGAGGTGTTTTCCCATTCGACGATGGGGTGCTGCATACCTCTCCCATTTGCTAGTTTAAATATTCTGCAAAGATGTCAAACTTCTGCCCCAATGCACTGACTCCTCCTTAGTCAGATGCAGTCCATCAAATTAAGAACTTTTGCTCCCAGAACTGTTGCCAGTTCCCTACAAATCTGTGTCCTTTTCCTGGCACCAGCCCTTGAGCCACGTGTTTAGCTCCCTATCTCCCTTCTCTGACCTACCGTCCATCTGCCCCCCTCTCCCAGACTGGCAGGATCTCAGAGAAGGAGATGCCAGACGAAATGGATGATAGTTTGTCACCCAGCCTGGTCAGGTGTTCCTTGGTCTCCACAACTGACTGGCTGGCGAGATAGTTAGTCCCTATGTGTACTAGGAGATCAATGTTTTCTCCTGCTTTGTGAACAGTTTTAGCAATGCAGTCAGTGTCTCTCCATGCTGATGTACCTGGGAGACATCTGACCTTTACCCCTGGCTGGAGATGGGTATCAACTCCCCGAATCATGGAGTCTCCTATGATCAGAAGTTTTTTTGATTTCCTTTTTGCTTTTTTTGTTTTGGTTCCTGATTTGGGTGAGTTTTTTTGTGCTAGCTCCTGTGCCGCAGTGTCCTGCTCTGCAGTGTCTTCTGCCTCTTTGTTTGATTTCAGAGATAGAGGCAGATACCTGTTTGTAGTGTTTATTTGGTTTTTGGAGGTAATATGTTGGAGAGCAGAGAGTGATGGGGCACCCGATTTGCCCCTCCTAACCACATGCCAATCTCCTGGTTCATCTACCCTCTGCGGTCGAGGTTTTCCTGTTGGATGCTGGGGAAATGGCGGGTGGTTCTTTTTTTTTTTCCATTAACATTTTATTTATTTTAAGCAGAGAATCCAAAGAGAACACATGAAAAATAAACATACATACAGATTATAAGGTTCTCGTTACAGACAAGGTGAATGTTACTCTGTCAAAACTCCCCCCCAAAACACCTACAAAACAAAAAACAATACTCCCAGAAACATCCACCCTCACCCCCCATCTTTAACTTTCTACTCCGTCCGAGGTACTAGGAAATAAAGTATAACCAAAATAAAGAAAGAAACCGGGTGAGAGCAACATTAGCCTAGATAACAAGCATAAAACAAGGACCAAATCCTGTCAAAAGGGGGCAATTGATTATGCAGGGTAGCTATCATTCTTTCAGTTCTCAAAAAAGCCAGAAGCTCTGCCAGCCATTCGGAATAAGAGAGACACATCTTATCCTTCCAATGGCGAAGGACCAACTTTTTGACTATAACAGAAATCAAGGCCATATAATATTTCCTATTCCTGATCGGGAAAGCCGTCATTTCTCCCAACAGACAGACTTCAGGCCTAAACATCTCATCCAGACCTAATAGGGGATCTAATTTATTTTTAATCTCCTGCCATAGTGGAGCAACTTTGGGACATTCCCAAAAAATATGTAAGAAGTTCCCAGCATCACCCTGACATCTAAAGCATTTGGGATCCCTTAGCAGCTCCAAATCCTTTAGCTGCTGGGGGGAATAATAAATATTGTGCAATACCTTAAATTGTATGAGCCTCAATTGATCATGTCGAATATACTTGTGGCATGCATGCCATATCCCCAACCAGTCTAGCACAATATTAGGGAATACATCAGCCCAATAAGAACATGGGGCAAAGAGTTTACTGGGTATGCCCAATGAAATAAGACAGAATAAATCTTGGAGATCGTATGAGGGATTCCTATCAGTGGTATATTAGTCAAGAATAAGATCTGGAAGACTGCTCAACCTTCCTCCAAATTTCTGAAGCAATACATGCCTAAGCTGATAGACCTTGAAAATATCCTTAGAGGTTAAATTAAGTCTATTTATCATTGTGAGAGTCGGAATTAAATCACCTTCCACACTAAAAAAATCCTTGAGGGAGCAGTCCTCCGGTATTTCCAACCACCCTGATTTGATGGTATTATTATCGATCAAAAACCGTGGGTTCCCCCATACCAGTTGTTCCCAATCTTTGACATGCTTGTACTTGAGGAACCCACTAAGCTGATTATGGGCTCTCACCGCCAGCCCTATAGGGGATCTTTTCAACATGGAGGGAAGTGTTTTGGGTGTCAGATAAAATAGGGCTACAGGATTGATAGCACATTTCTTAATAAGAGCCATCTCAAGTTTGACCCACAGAGGAACATAATCCGATGTGGACAAGGAGTCCTCACCTAAAGCCCACCTGCCATACTTACTCAATTGGGCTGACCAGAAATAGAGACCAAAATGGGGTAGTCTTAATCCACCAACAGTTTTAAGGGCCGCTAGTTTATGGTAGGCCATTCTGGACTTTTTATGATTCCAAACAAAATCAGCAATCATGACGTGGAGTTTTTTAAACCATAACGTAGGAAGGAAAATATCCAACCTACTCAACGGGTAAAAGAGTCTTGGGAATATGTTCATTTTAATTATATTTATCCTCCCCCAAAGAGATAATGGGAGTTTAACCCACCTCTTAAGGTCTAGGTTAATAGTATGAACCAGGAGTCTAAATTTAACTGCATGACAGTAATAGAACTCCTTGTCAAAAGAAGACCAAAATATTTAAGACATTCAGGACTCCATTCCAACCCTAATTCGTTATTTCCGTTTGAATATCCTGTTATTAAGGGGAAAAACCACCGTTTTGTCCTGATTAAGCTTATAATTTGCTACTGAACTAAAATGGTTAATTAGGTTTAACAGGCTCGGAATAGATCTAGCTGGCCTCGAAACATATACCAGAAGGTCATCTGCATATGCAGTGACTTTGATTGGTAGTCCCAATATCTTAATCCCCTCTATCTCATTAGCCTGAACAATTTTCCTGATCAACGGCTCCAAATATAAATTAAATAACAAGGGGGATAAAGGACATCCTGCCTTGTACCAACATAAAGCTGAAACGGAGAGGAGATAGCTCCATTACAAGTGACTCTAGTGATGGACTAGAATAGAGCGCCTTAAGCCAATCCACAAATCTATCCGGGAAACCAAACCTTTTCATAGTCTCAAACAGAAAACCCCAATAAACCCTATCGAAGGCCTTCTCGGCGTCCAAGGAGACCAAAGCCATCAGGAGATTGATCTCCTCTGAAGCCGAGAAGACATGTGCCAATGTCCTGAAATGGTCGACCGAGGACCTGCCCTTCATGAACCCCACCTGCTCACTACCTATTAATTTAGGTAATATTCTGTTAATACGATCCGCTAGTAGTTTGGCTAGTATTTTTAAATCACAATTCAACAAAGAAATAGGCCTATAACTAGCCAGATCCGTGGCAGGTCTATTGGGTTTAAGAATTAAGACTATAAGCGCCTCGAAAGTAATCTATCTGTCTCCGTCCAGACAGAATGTATCAAATAACCTGAGAAGGGAAGGAGCTAACTGGGAAGAAAACTTCTTATAAAAATTGGACGAGAACCCGTCAGGACCCGGTGTTTTATCTGAGGATAAATTCCTAATAGCAAGTTCTATTTCATCTTGGGTTATATCAGCAATGAGAAAATTCCTGTCTACTTCTTCCAATACAGGAAGGTCGAGCCCTTCCAGAAAGGACAAAATCATAAGGTTGGTAGGTGGGGTCTCCATCTTTTTATATAGATTCGCGAAATATTGACGGAAAATCTGAGCCATTTCATCCGGAGCAGTCTTGACACAACCATCCTCTTTTGATAGTATCCCTTCAATCAAACGACAGGACTCGAATTGTGTAATGCGCCTAGCCAATAATTTCCTGGACTTTTCCCCCTTGTCAACATAGTTGGCTCTAGTTTTGATTAATGCTAACTCTGCCTGTTCCCCAATAACCTAAGATAGGCATCCTTCACCTTAATTAATTCCTCAATGTCCTCGCCCTGCATAAGTTGAAATGTTAGATTCCAATGCTTTAATACGTGATAATAACTCGGTCATAGTATTTTCCTTCTCCTTTTTCCTTCTAACCGCTATAGCAATTAGGACCCCCCTTAAATAGGCCTTGAGTGCTCCCCATAAAATATCCAGACGGATATTGTCGTCCAGATTATTTAAGGTAAATTCATCAATCTGTTCGGATATAAATTTAGTCAATTTAGGTATCCTTAGAATCTGATTATTTACTTTCCACCTATTCCCTTTCTTTATAAGGGATGGAAAAGAGATAGTTGCAGCTACTGCCGAATGATCGGAAATAGGACCGGGTATAATATTTGAACCCAGCACTCCACCAAGAAGAGACCGGGAAAGAAATATGTAATCTAACCGAGACGAGGTCCCATGAATGGAGGAAGTGAAAGTATACTCCCTAGATTCCGGGTGGAGAACCCTCCAAATATCAGCTAATCCCAACTGATCGAGCAAATCTTTCATTGCTCGGGAGGCAGGAGTGTAATATACATGTGGCCTAGCAGATCTATCCATCAAGGGATCCAGAATTAAATTGAAGTCTCCACCCAGAACCATCGGGAGATGGTTAAAAGGCAAAAGAGCCTTTAATATGTCCACAAAAAAATCCTGAGTATCCACGTTGGGGCCATATACCGAACCCAATAGGATTTCAGTATTTTGCAACTTCCCTTTTACTAATACATATCTGCCTTCATGATCTTGGACCACTTGTATAGGGCTGAACGGATTGACCTATGTATTAATAACATAACCCTTGGCTTTGTGTGTTGCCCTGAGATGCAAAGACCTCACCAATTTGTAACCTCCTCATGGCACCCACCTCCAACTGCATTAGGTGTGCTTTCTTGCAGAAACACAATTTTAGCCTTAACGGCTTCTATATGTTTCAGTATCTTATACTGCTTCTCCAAGCCTGTGCCCCTTGACATTCCAAGTCAGAAAATTGACAAATATATCAGTCCCATTCGGACCTATAAACCGAACTAGAACGGAAATTCCTTGTTGCCTTGAGAACGTAAAAGCTAATATGACCAAACCCCTGGTATTCAAGTGCCCATAGTGCCTCAAAAATAAAATAAAAATCCTCCCATAAACCTCAAATAACATAGTCCTATATAACAATTCCCAAAAATCATAAAATCCACCCACCCCAGCCCCCAAACAATTCACGCTTTTATGGTCCATGATCACAGGACACACAACTCATTCCCCTATATCCCACCCCACCACTCCCGACCCGATGTAAATAACCAGCCCCTAACATTGAGGGAACAGCTACAATATGGCAATACAAACAGATTGGCTTTACCTGCACCAACCCCAAATTTCAAAACTTGAACGTACCCCCTCAACCCTATACATGTATTAATAAACAAGAGAAAAGGCCGGGGGAGCAGTTATTTAAACGCTGAACATTAGCCCTACGGCCTAAACAATGTTAATCATAACAGCATATGTGATCAGCAACAAAACACATATCCTATAAGAAAAAGACCCCCCCAAGAAAACAACCTTCATTATAAATATCCAGAACTGATTAAATAAGAGACAGTTTGTTTTCCCAGAAAAATTGTAATATGCAGCACACTGGCACTCCCTCATAACCAGTAGCTTCCTTAAATGAAAGACCCCAATGTTCCAACCTAAAAATAAAGATTAGAGGGACAAAACCTAATCCAGAGACAGCCAGCCTGAGTAAAGTGGAAGTGCATTGTCATCCGCCTGCAGTGCCATAAAAGGCATAATGAGAAACATCCAGGGCGGGTAACCTCAAAAAACCAATATTCCAGAAAACATATATGCATAAGAGGGTATATTATAATAGAAATTAAACATCTGGTCCCAAGAATAAAGTTCACAGTCTCCTAGGCGTTGATCCCAGAAAGTCCTTCATCGCCTCTGTAAATTCAAGGAACCTTGAACAATGCAGGGAAGGCCGCTTGCAATGCCTCAGTCACGGGGTCCAGGGATTCAAATGATTTCCATTCATCATGAATGTTGACCTGAAGTTTCGCAGGGTAGATCATTCAAAACTTAATCTCAGCAGCTATCAATTTCTTGACCAGAGGATGAAAGGCTGATCTTTTCTGCCTCACAGAAAATGGTAAATCCTGCACCACTCTGAATTTAACCCCTTCCCAATACAGCTCCTTGTTATCTCTGGCCTTGGCCATGAAAAGCTGATGTTCCTGATAATTCAGGAATCGAAATATAAAAGTTCTAGGTGGCCCATTGGGGGGGGAGGGCGTAGGGCTTGATGCGCCCTTTCAATAAGATAAGACGGACCAAATGGTGTGGGCCCAGCCACTTTTTCCACAAACTTCTGGGTAAATTTAACAGCGTCCGTGCCCTCAGCCTTTTCAGGTAGCCCAATGACTACCATGCTGTTACGGCGGCTTCTGCCTTCCAAGTCCTCGATCTTTAACTCCAGTTTGTTAACTTTACAATTCAACATAACCAGCTCTGAGTCCATCTTCTCCCTGCACCCTTCCAATGATTTAATTCGAACTGCATTATCAGTGGCCTTGCGATTTAAATCTTCAAGTGCAGATGTAAGGCTTTTAATCTCGTTAGTTATATCCTTCACCATACCTTGAAATGGGCGAAATTCCTCCAGGAACCTGGCCAAAGTAAGAGGTTCCTCCATCGGGCAAGACTCCCCGGGGCTCTGGGCTGACTGCAAAACCCAGGCCTTTGACTTCTTGGCGGCCTTTTCAGGAGTCGCCGTGGGCGTATGTTTAGGAGGCATTTTTTCTCCTTTTTTTGCCTCCATAAAACTAATCCCCCAATGACTTTGCACTGTTATAGTGCAGGAAAAACGTTCCGGTGATTCTGGCTGGGGAAAATAAAGTAAATCGCGATTGGAGAGTGGAGTCATGCTGGAGAATACAGCCGCCACGTCGTATCACGTGACTCCCATGGCGGGTGGTTCTTATAATGTATTTCCTCTTGAATATGAAATTTGAGGTGTGCAATCTCTGCCCATGCTGGCCGGAGCTGAGCCCTAAGATCTCCAATGGCCCAGCATGCAGGACAGTGTCCAAAATCCTGTAAGACTGTCCTTCTGAAAATTGTTCCCCTGTACCTGCAGTTAATGATATCCATTCCAAATAAGTTGCTGGGTTTATAACCTAGTCAGAGTAATTAGAAGGAAAACATGCAAGTAATGGTTTGATTGTGTTTTGTTTTTGTTTAACTTGTTATAACAAGTTAAATTACTAGTCCCCCTGTAAATGAGCTCACCTTGTGGATGCCCCACTGATCCGCCCCTTCCTGCTCTGCCACAGAAAATGTCACAACTGTGGTACCCTATAAAAGGATAGTAGTGTGGGGTGGTTGGGGATGGGGGTGGGTGGCTGGGCCCTTCCCTGCTGAAAAAGAAGAACCACGGACGAAAAAACAGAGGTAAGAGCAGAAACAATCAGTCAACAACAAATGCAGTAACCCTGAAAGCTTATCCTAATGTTAGATAAAACTGTAAAACCTGTAAAGCACCAACTGTAATAATTTCAGAGAAGATATACGCTGTAAGAAACACTTTGCTACAGAGAAAAATAAAGCAATGAAATGTTAGCAACAAACAGTAGCAATCCCTGTGAGTAAAAAATAAGAACAACACGACACAGTAAATCTGCTTAGCCAAAAGTAGTCAATTCTTTTCCCTTGTTCTGGTAAGGTTCTCTACTCTGCCTTTCAAGCAGTCTTGGAAGGAAAGAGCTCAGGTGAAGCTAGGTGCATTGGCCAGCAAACCAAGTCTTCTACCTCCAAGATATCAACTAACCTGACCTTTTAACCCTTCTTTCTGTTGGAAATTACTGGCAATTTGCCAGCTCCACCCCTCACATACACACCTAATCCTTTGGAAGAGCTGTGGGAGGAAAGCAATTGGCTCCTTCAATGTGAGAAGGAGACTGAAACACTTCTGAGACAACTAACCTTTTCAACCAAAAAAAAAAACAAGAATAAAATAAAACGGTGTCCAACAGTAATTTTGCTTAGCCCAATGATAAAAAAGTCACAAAAATGTAAGCTCCACCTGTAATAATTTCAGAGAAGATATACCCTGTAAGAAACACTTTGCTACAGAGAAAAATAAAGCAGTAACAGAAGATATACCTTGCAAAAGACAATTTGAATCAGAAGATTACAGCAGTAATCTGTTAGCACACACCTGTAGGCACACCTTGTAATAAAGCAGAAGAAGGTATACCAGCAACAACAATTTGAATCAGAGAGAAATAAAGCAATGAAATGTTAGCAACAAACAGTAGCAATCCTTGTGAGTGAAAAATAAGAACAGCACCACACAGTAAATCTGCTTAGCCAAAAGAAGTCTTAATCCTTTTCCCTTGCTCTGGTAAGGTTCTCTACTCTACCTTTCAAGCAGTCTTGGAAGGAAAGAGCTCAGGTGAAGCTCAAGCAGCTCAAGCAGAAGGACAAGCAGCTTTCAGTTACTGCATGCCCAAACTTTGGAATGCATTGCCAAAAGACATCAGACTCACTGGAAACTCTCAGCAGCTCAACCACCACCTAAAAACACACCTCTCCTCCACGTGTTCTTGTACCTAGGGACATCTAGAGATGTGCCCAATGACATACAGCTAACTAGCCTCACTTAGCAGGTCCTTCACATCCATTTGCTATGCACGCAACCTTGAACATGGGCTAGGCATCCCCAAACCTCCGCTGCTAGCCTCAACACAGTTATATAGTCATTCTGAACAGCATTTAAGGTTCAGTTATCATAGGTGCCTCAGGAATACCACATTGTCTACTGTATAACCATTGTTACTTCTAGTTACTTGTTAAGGTTACCTGGGGCTCTCATTCCTGGGAGCCCTGTTAATCTACTGTTAATCTACTGTCATATGATGTACGTCCATGAGACAATCCTATAATCTTGTATACCCCAAGCACAATTCTGTACACTGGAATATTATTATTTATTTTCTGTATTCTGCTCCTCTTCCTCCTTCCCCCAGGATGCATCTGGAATCGAGCAGCATCTCTGCTCAGTATGCCTTCCTGGTGAAACAAATAAATAAATAAATACATTTCTCAATTATCCCTCTTAGTTGTTTCTTCTTTTTTTTCCTTTTCAGTTATGTTCCCTTAAGGACATTCCCTGGTGTTTCAGCAATACCACGTCAATGCCATATTTTTTTTGCCCAGTACATGATGGTTATCTAAACATTTGAAGTCCACAACAAAAAACATGGGTTGCCATGTGTGTTTTCATGTTACATGGTGAGACTTAATTCCTCTTTATGGAAAAAAGTCCTGAAGGGGTCAGATTGTTTTATGTGGTTATAACAACAATATTGTAGATGTCAACATGAGTGTGAAAAAAGTGAAACAAGGACACATTTGTGATGAAGTGTGCATCATTTTTTCTACAAATGCAAAAATAGAGTAAATTACCAGTACTATGACACCCTCTTGAACTGAAATTCCCCCCAAAAAGGGAAAATATTCGTATGTTTTGTCATTTTCATAAAACCTTTTTGATAGGTGTAGAATGTGGTTATGAATATAGGAAAGACAAAGAAATATAGGGGTTGCCATGCTTCTTTTGGTTCTGTCTGCTTTCAGAGGTGGTTGACTCGGGACAAAATAATTGAAACATCCCGATAAAAAATACAACTAGCTAGAAAGCTTTTTAAACAATTCTTTTTTTTTTTTTGAAATTTAAGTTTTATTAGTTTCAAAGACAATACAATCAAACACAAAGCAGACAAGATACAAACCAGTAAGCCATAACCACACCAAACCCCCTCCCCCCCATAAAATGAATGCATAGGATATCAGGGAAGCTTGAAGATAAAAAAACAAAAACATGAAAGGTATATCCACCAGCCAGAGTGTCAAAGAAACATATCCCTTCCCCATCCCCCCTCCCTAGGGTGCACCCTCAAATAACCTTCAACACAGAACCTCTAGAGTCTGGATATCATCTTCTCATTACATAATGATTGGTATCCTTACCAACAGCTAAATTTGTTGTAACGAGAAGATAACAAGTCCAGCATCCACTCTGATACAAAAGAACCATAGAGTTAGCATATACTGTACTATATGGTATGAGGGTCAAGGGATCGGGTCGCCAGGCCTTATCATTTAGGGTAAACAAAGGGATTGGAGTTTACCCCATCTTTTATGAAATAGGTCCAAATGATTCTTATAGCTGGCAATCAGGTTTTCAGATTGGAGATATAACGTCAACTCCTTTAACCAGTCAGCATATGATAAGACCAACTGGTCCCTCCAGTGTCTTAAAACCAGCTTCTTGACTGCCATAGATACCAGGGCCATATAATATCTACGCTCCACGCTATCTACATGAGAGAAATCCCCCAACACACAAATTTCAGGGCAAAAGAACCTGCTCAGACCCAGAAGGGGATCCAAGTTGTCCTGAATCAAGGACCACAGAGGGGCAACTTTAGAACATTCCCAAAAAATGTGAAGTAAATTACCTTCACCTTGCAAACACCTGAAACAATCTGGGACGGAGATTAAATTACACTGAAAAAGTTTAACAGGAGTATAATACAGGTTATTGACAATGTTGTACTGCACTAACTGAAACCTATCTTGAGTGTAATATTTATGTAAGTTAGGCCAGAAACTCCTCCAAAGCGGGACGTCCTCCGGAAGGAGATGCGTCCAGACCTGGGGACCCCCAACCTCCTCCCGCAAGTTAAAGGTCAAGAGATAGGAATAATTCTGCGAGATTGAATGGGGCTGAGAGGCCAGCGTAATAATATTAGAGAGAAAAGGGTGAACCACCGATTGCCTAAACATAACACCGAACTTGCTACCCACCAGGTGCCGGAGCTGGAACACCTTAAAAATATCTCTGCTTGATATACCAAACCTAACTAAAATATCACCAGAATCAAGGAGCGAGGTGTGACCGAACAAGTGCTCAACCATGGAATCTTTAAGTAGTGGGAGCCAGCTTGGCCCTATCCAGGAATCTCCTAATTTAATATTGGGATTAAGAGTTATCGGCTGCCCTAAATCCATGTGGTTGGAAATCCGAAAAGACTTGAGACATTGAGCCCACACTCTAAGGGAGACTGCCACCACATCATCTGGGATCAGTTGCGAAAGTGTTTTCGGGGTCTGATTAAATAAAGCCGACATATCAACTTTAGGTTCGGAGAGAAAGGCCTTTTCCAGCTGAAGCGAGCTTGGGTAAGAGCATTCAGTGTTCGTAGAAAACCATCTTCCTAACTTGGACAGGTGGGCCACCCAGTAGTACAGCAGGAAGTTAGGGAGTCTCAAGCCACCCCTTTCTTTAGGAAGTGATAGGGCACCATAGGAACAATGTGCCCCCTTCCCCCGCCAGATAAAAGTAGAAACCAGACTATGAAGCTGCTTAAAAAAGGAAAGGGGGATCCAAAGATTAGTAAGATTCAACGGATAGAAGATCTGGGGAAGGACATTCATCTTAATAATATTGATTCTGCCCCACAAGGAAACAGGGAGCACTGTCCAACGTTGTAAGTCTTGGCTGATCGAATCTCTGACTTTGGTTAAGTTTAATTTAAACAATTCAAAAGTACATGCAGAATGGCAAGGGCTTTAGCATAACATAGACAGTGTAACAAAAGGCAGATATGTAGGTAAATTGCCTTGAATAATACCAACTGCTGTAATTGAAGGAGCTAATTTTCTTGCTGCTATCCTGTATATATTTTTAGCAGAACATGACAAAATAGAATAAATCATTATTCAAATAAAGCTTCCTTATATTTAAGAATCTACTTGTGCCAGAAAACACCCTTGAAAATGTTTTTGAGTGTGTCAGAAACATGGGAATTTGAAACACCCGGGAACATCTCTAAGGAAAGCAACAGCATCCATGCAACAAAATCAAGAGCTGGATTCATTAATACATATATTACTTCTTCATCCCATAGGTATTAATAAGTAATATAGTTGGCAAGCCACCTCATTCATCCTTCCATGTGAGTTGTACAACTTAGGAATAAAGGAGTAAGCTTTTTTATCTTTTCTTGTTTACATGAACATGTCATATCATTTAATCATCCTCTTTTTTCATTATTGTATCCTTCCTGTATTATCTTAGACCTGAATAATTGCAGTCTATAGTGGCAAAACACTTTTTGATCTTGTTCATCTGATTATAATTTAAAATATCAAATTTGTAGTGAGAAAGAAATAATGTGACCTATTAGAAATTGAACCCAGACAACTGGAATACCACCCCAGTGCTCTATCCACTGAGCTACAGGCTCACATTGTTGGACCTGAGGTATCCCAGACACACATCCTTTCTCTGGTATTGCATATCGTGCAACAAGGAGTAATGGTATTTGTAAAACTGACCTGTATATAGATGTCAAGGGCTGCACAATACTCTCCATATTCCTGTAACTCTGTTGCTTCATCATGCATAATGAAATACTATTCAATTTGGTTTGGCTTCTGTTGCTTTTAGTACCTGTTCTACCACCATACCCCCATATTGCTTACTGAATTTGAGTTAACCTACCTTATTTTAATTTAGTTTGTCCTAATACATTCTGTTTACGTATATGGTATGTAGTGTTTTTATTAAAATGCAAACCTAAGCAGAAGGTTTTATCTTCTTCTAGTTTCTCCCCTTTTATGTACCACCCAGTATGATATTTTGTTCTTTCCATAAAGCATTATTTTACTTTTGGTTCTCTTAACTTTTATGGAAGATGTTATATAGTATGCTTCCAGCAATCTAAGTCTCCTTTGGAGACCTATAGGAGAAAATGAGCTAATACCCAAATCACTGGCATATAATAAAGCTGGCTCTAAAATACCTTATATTTGGAGTTTGCCCATTCCTTCCGTTTAGGGTAGCTAGCAATTCATTTGTGAATAAAGTAAATAATATGTGAGTTAATAGGTACCCTTGTTTGACTTCTTGGTTATTATTAACAAGGGGGTGGTAAGATTACCTTTCTGGTCATATCTGACCACTGAACCTGGTGTTGTAATATAAATTGTGTATAATTCTAATCAATGTTTTACTCATGTTATACTCACATACCCTATCCCATAATAATTTTCTGGAAACTGTGTCAAACGCTCCATTAACGTCAATAAATTTCAGACACAGATTATTGTTTTTTTTTTTAAATGCCATAATTTTCAGTTAATTACTCAAGGTGAAACATTGACTTACTGTAGTTAGCCCTAAAGCCACTTGAAACTGATTATCTGTTAACTGTCCAGTCATTTACTTGATTTATGTAATGTAACCTTGGTGAACAATTTTGCACAACAGTCTATTAGGTTTAATTGCCTGTAGTTCATGAGGCTAGCTGAGTCCCCTTTCTTAAAAATGGAAATGATTATGTTCCCTTTCTATAACTCTGTTTGAATTAATGCATTTGTTAAATAAAATACACAGTAGTTTGCTTCACCATTCTTTCTGGATCTTAGAGACATAGGGTGGCACCTGGTCTATCAATTGAGGTTTATTTTCCTTTTGTCTCCTCAATTGCCTCCATAATTTCTTCAGGCATATTCTGACTGGGTCATCATTGTCTCATATAGTGTCAGTCTGGTTCTGGTCAGTAACATCATGGAACAAAATAAAGTGGACAAAAAATAAAGCAGCAAAAACAGTGTCACCATCAATATTGGCAGCACAAAATGTAACATGCCAGAACAATGCAGGCTACAAGACATGCAGGTAACAAACAACATCCACTGCATGGAGGCACTGCACTGGAACCACGGGGGCCAGGAGCCCAAGCCAGCATGCCATCTCTGCTGTCCTGGTGTGTTGCTGGGAACATGCTGGCTTGTGCTCCTGGACCCTTGCATTATACATGGATATCTACATGGTGACCATGGTCCACCTTTTCTCCAGTAGTTACCCTGGTGCACATTCTCCATCACTTAGCATTCTTGGTGGAGGTACCCCACCATGTGGATGCCTGTGCTATTAGGCTACCATAGTAGGTATCCAGTGGCCTGCTTTCTCCAGTGGCTGTTGCACCTTGCCCTGTTCCATCTCCCTGCACCCTTGTGCTGTTCCTGTGCATGGCTGCCTGCTGCTGTGTATTCCAGTGCAGTGCCTCTATGCGGTGGACGTTGTTTGCTGCCTGCATGTCATGTGGCCTGCATTGTTCTGGCACTCTACATTTATGCTGCCAATATTGATGGTGACACTGTTTTTGCCACTTTATTTTTATCCACTTTATTTTGTTCCACTATATTACTGACCGGTACTGTCAGCCTGAATTGTAGGGCAGTTCTGTTTAACTGTGCTATAGAAAATGTGGACATAATATTTTCTCCAATTTAGTGATAGAATATTAGCATTTATATTATTTGTATCATTGTTGGATCCCTTTTTGTCCATTAACCAATATATTTGTTTTGCATCCCCTTCTTCTATGACTACTAGCATATCTTCCTATAGCTTTGTTTGATGATTCTTTTTTCACATTCCCTAGAATGTTACAATCTCTGGGCTCTGTTTAAGAAGGTTATGTTAGGTCTTGATGGATTTTTTTTCACATTTTTCACTTAATTCAACTTTATATATTTTACGAGTTCCATTCAGTCAGTCTTCATTCTTCTTTACAGATGCCTTTTTATAGACAAATGGAAAAATTGATTTATCATATTAAACTGCTTATAAGTAAGACCCACGTTACATAGATACATAGATACATAGACAGTGTCGGCAGATAAGGGCCTATGACCACCCAGTCTGCCCATTTGAGCTTGTAAGTTCAGTTTGTTTTCCTAGAAGTCTATTTCCCCTTACCCCTGACCTCTAGAATTCCTTTATGTCTAACCCATGCATTCTTAAATCCCGTGATTGTTTCAGCCCCCACCACTTCTTCTGGCAGGGTGTTCCACTTGTCCACCACCCATTCTGTGAAGAAATTCTTTCTCATGTTTCCTCTGAATCATCCTCCATCCAACTTCATCCCATGCCCTCTAGTCCTGGAACATCTTTTTCGCTTAAAAATAGTGTTTTCCTGCACCCTGTTTCTCCCTGTAAGATACTTGTATGTCTCTATCATATCCCCTCTCTCCCTCCTCTGCTCCAGGGAGTACATGTTCAGTTCCTTCAACCTGTCTTCATAGGACTTGTGATGCAATCCATGCACCATCTTTGTTGCCCTCCTCTGAACTGTCTCTACCCTGTCTATGTCCTTACGTAGGTATGGTCTCCAGAACTGTACACTGTACTCCAGGTGGGGCCTCACTAGTGTCTTGTATAGCGGAATTATGACCTCCTTTTTCCTGCTGGTGATGCCCCTGCCTATACATCCCAGCATCCTATTTGCTTTACCTGCTGCCTTGTCACACTGTTTCCCTACCTTGAGGTCATCAGAGATGACAACCCCAAGATCCCTTTCCTGCTTGGTGCATGCTATATCCTCACCCCCCAACTGATATATTGTGCCAGGGTTTTTGTGCCCCATATGCATTATCTTGCACTTCTTTGCTTTGAATTTCAACTGCCAAACCCTTGACCATTCTTCAAGTTTCTACAGGTCCCTTCTCATTCTGTCTACACCCTCTGGTGTGTCTACTCTGTTACAGAGCTTTGTGTCATCAGCGAACAGTGAAATTCTGCCTTCTAGATCCTGTGCAATGTCACTGATGAAGATGTTGAATAGGACCGGTCCCAGCACTGATCCCTGTGGTACCCACTGGTCACTCTTCCTCTGTGGAGTGACAGCCATTTACCACCACCCTCTGTGTCCTGCCACCCAGCCAGTTACCTACCCACCACACTACTGTCCTGCCCACACCCATATTCCCCAGTTTGTGTAATAGTCTTCTATGTGGCACAGTGTTCAAAGGCCTTGCTGAAGTCCAGATAGGCCATGTCCACTGCCCTCCCCTGATTCACCTCCCTAGTCACCCAGTCAAAAAATTCAGTGAGGTTCATGAATTGGTGAATACTATATGCAATTCTCCAGATTTCTTGGTGTTGTATCAGTGTTGACAAAAAGTATTGTATAGTGTTATTTAAATATATATATATATTTATTTCTTGTCTGTAATCTGGGATTTAACAATACTTTGCTGTTTAACATTTTGGAATTTAAATTATACTTCTTGTATACAGTAGCTGTATGCACAAGTGGTCACTTGCTGATCTTTCAGATATTTCTAAATCAAATCTAGGACTTCAAAATGATAGCACAGAAGATCGATCACTGTGCTCATTCCTCTACTAAAGGCAAAAGTGTACTGTGCTGGCATGTCACCTTTTATAGTACTCAAAAGGGTAGCCTGCAGTGTTGGGAAAACTAGAATGAGTGAGTGAGAGACTGGGAGTGAGCGAGCTCAACAGAGCTGTATTGTAACTGCTGCAAATTTCTTTGTGGACAGAAAACGTGGCAATGCAGGCAGGAGCAGAGTAGAAAAGGACAGCCTGCAGCACCGGCAGAAACAGAATGAGCGAGTGAGAGAAGGGGAGTGAGCGAGCTCAATGGAACCTTGTCGGGACTGCTGCAGATTTCTTTGTGGGCAGAGAAAGACACCAACAGAGGCAGGAGCCCAGTACAAAATGGCAGCATGCAGTGTCAGGAAAAACAGAATGAGTAAGTGAGACAGGGGGAGTGAGCGACCTCAACAGAGCTCGGTCAGGACAGCTGCGGATTTCTTTGTGGGCAGAAAAAGGTGCCAATGCAGGCAGGAGCCCAGTACAAAAGGGCAGCCTGCAGCTTGGGGAGAAACGCAATGAGTGAGTAAGATGGGGGAGTGAGCGAGCTCAATGGAGCTCTATCATGACTGCTGCAGCTTTCTTTGTGGGCAGAAAAAGGCGGCAATGCAGGCAGGCGCCCACTACAAAAAGCCAGCCTGCAGCACCGGCAGAAATGGAACAAGTGAGTGAGACGGGGAGTGAGCAGGCTCAACAGACCTGTGTCAGGACTGCTGCAGATTTCTTTGTGGACAGAAAAAGCCACCAACAGAGATAGGAGTCCAGTACAAAAGGGCAGCCTGCAGCACCAGGAGAAACAGAATAAGCAAGGGAGAGAGGGAGAGTGAGTCACCTCAACAGAGCTCTGTCAGGACAGCTGCAGATTTCTTAGTGGGCAGAAAAAGCTACCAAAGCCGGCAGAAGCCCAGTACAAAACAACAGTCTGCAGCACTGGGAGAAACAGACTGAGCGAGTGACAGAAGGGCAGTGAGCAAGCTCAACAGACCAACGCAATCAACATTTGGCATTGACAAATGCTTGTTGAGAATAGTTTCTTTTTCAATTTATAGCTATTTATCTCTTTCTTTTGTGGACTATATTTATTTCCTTTTCCTTTCTTGTTCTTGTTATTCTTGTGACTGATGTTGCCATGTTTTTGAGTAACCTGTGCAAACTGTGCAGTGCCAATATAAAAAAAGGCTTGCCTTCAATTTCTCTAATAAATGTATAGTATCTGTTAAAATACACGGTACTTCACAGTAACACTGTAACATCAAAGAAAGTCAATAAACAAGTATGTAGAATAGTGGATGGGTGACCATCCACAACAAGGCTGTGTTTCCCTCGAGGGAGCTGATGACATCAGAGACCTCAAGAGCGAAGCTCGAGAGGTCTCACTGATGTCATCAACCTCCAAAGAGGGAAATACAGCCTTAGTTGTGGATGGTCACCCATCCACTGTTTTATATAGTATATGGGTGCCTTCTGTTTAGCTTCACATTATTTTATTTATAAAATTACTTGTGGGTGCTGCTCCATTCCCGCTGGTGCTCCTGCTCTCTCCTGTTCCTGATGCTGACACTCGTGCTCGGTCCTGCTTCTTACTTTCAGTTCTTTGCACCACTTATTTTTAAAATAAAAAAAAAAGTTTTTTTCTGAGAGGGAGCCATGTATGGCTCTAGTCTATGTCTCGATTCTGAACTTAAAAGTTGGTGACTGCACCACTAGCGCTCGCTAAATCGCGCTGTCATGTTTGTCTTTATTTTGTTCATTGAGCCTAGTCTGAGCCAATCTGGTGGCAGGTCAAAGTTAAAAAGTTGTTGTACTATCAATGTGACATCAGAACAATAGTACAACAGCTTTTTTGACCTTTGAATTGCCCTACAACAAGATTTCGGCAGTTGCTGAAATCCATGCACAACAGAAGGCACCCATGTACTATAATACAGCTGCATATAATTCAGTCTATCTAAAAATAAGCAACAGGTGGTTAAATCTAAACATTAAGAAATAAATATCATACATCTACAATTTACTGGACTTCTTTCAGGATTCCTTATTATTATGATATTAATATAATACACTGTTTCTTCAATGAGGCAGCAATTTTTTCAAATTTATTACTAGACGTGAGTCCTTTTATTCTTGAAATTCTCCCGCTGAGTCTTTCTCTGATTTATCTTTTTGACTTTTTGGCACTAATAATTCTGTCAAACAAAACCAGGTTTTAATGGGACACTGTCAATGTTTTTGCACCATGATATTTGTAGTTAACCCCCACCACCACCATTTTATGATTGCTTACTTTCTTGAAAATTCAATATTGTTGCTGGTTGTTTTACTTGCCTCGTTGCTTAGTTGAATTGAAAGGCATGCTAAAATGTAGTTATACTCCTCCTTGTTGTGCACAAATCATTGAGCTACTCTTATTCCATAGAAACATAGAAACATAGAATTTGATGGCAGGTAAGGACCGCTTGGCCCACCCAGTCTGCCCATTTCCCTACCTACTGGATAAGCTGCAGATCCTAGTTAACCAGCAGCCTACTTCTTCCTACCCCCACCCCCCAGAACTGCCTTATTACTATCCCATGCATGCTTGAATTCCACCACTGATTTTGACTCCACAACCTCCTCCGGGAGGCCGTTCCATGCATCCACAACCCTCTCTGTGAAAAAATACTTCCTTAAATTACCTCTGAGCCGCCCCCCCTCTATCTTCAAATTGTGCCCTCTTGTTCTTGCACACCTCTCTTTTTGTAAGATGGTACCCTCTTGGACTTTGTTGATTCCCTTGAGGTACTTGAAAGTTCCTATCATGTCCCCCCTCTCCCTTCTTTCCTCGAGGCTATACATATTAAGCTCCTTAAGTTTCTCTTCATATGTCTTCTGGTGCAGACCCTGCACCATTTTAGTTGCCCTCCTCTGGACAGCTTCCATCTTGTCTGTGTCTTTCGGAGACTGGGTCTCAGAACTGCACACAGTACTCCAGATGGGGTCTCACCAGCTGTCTGTACAGAGGTATAATAACTTCCTGTTTTCTACTGGTGATGCCTCTCCCTATGCATCCCAGTATCCCCCCAGCCCTCCTTGCTGCCCTCTCACATTGCTTGCCCATCTTTAGGTCATCTGATATGACTACCCCCAGGTCCCTTTCCATTTTTGTTGTTGTTAGTACTTTAGTGTTGTAGTTGTTAGTACTGCCATACTTTCTGAACATTAGAAACACCCCTAAGGAGTGCAGTTATTAAAAATACAGTCGATCTTACTTTGAGAGGGCTCTTGCAACAGGCAGCACTGGTAGGACTGAAGCTAACAGGTGCCAGGACTGCATGAAAAACTTCTAGCTAGCAGTCTATCACAGAGGACCACCACTGCTGATGTCAACATACTGATGTCCTCCTATCATTTAAGGGGGGTGGTCCACAGCCCCACTTCAGTTCTTTCCCTCTGTCAACCTGCACATGTCATGCCTCTATGGATGCCCGCTTCAGTTGACTGCCATTTTCTTGCAATTTTACATTTTATTTCCTTTTATCTTGCAGAAACCACTTTTTTTTTTTGTTCTTTTTTTAGTGTTTATGTCGTCTTCTCCAGCCTCGTTTTCTGACTGGCCAACAAAGTGCACCTGTGGCAAACAGCTCCCATCTAAAGATAGGCATTCCTTCTGCTTGCTGTGCCTAGGCCCCAACCCATGACATCGAAGCCTGCCAGCACTGCCAAGACTTTAACCAGGCCTTGCGGAGATGCCACTTTAAGACCCTTGGGAGCCACCTGCTAAAGCAGAAACTTGCCACTATGGAACAGGAGCTACAGGCAGAAAGCTCCTCACCTGACCTGGCTCAGCCCTCTGGGACCTCTTGCTCCTCTTCCTAATAGGGGAAGAAGCCTAGCAGGAAGTATAAGCACCAGGACAAGCACTGGGACCATCCTCAGTCAGCATCCCACTCACAGTCACCACACTGCCTAGCTACCAGCTTCAGGTCTTCCTCCCATAAAGAGTCAGCCCCACCTTCCTCCGCAGCTTTCTCTGCTTCTGGGCTGCCTGGGGTACAACTGACTGCCCTCATCTCTGCCTTGGGTGATGATTCTTCTGGGCAGTGGACGTAATCCCCTACTTCTCAGGACCTTAGCTTCCATGGGTTCTCAACCAAGTGGCTCTGCCAGAATTGCTTGAAGCACCAGGATCCAGCCCACTACCCCCAGAGCAGACATTGCCTTCATCAGTCCCTGACTCTAGGGCCAGCCTTAGCCCTTTCAGGCATTGCCCAGAGCAAGCATTTGCCTCCTCCTCCTCACACATAATGTCTCTACCCCTGACTACCAGGGCTTCATCCCTGCAGGTGCCATGTGCACCGCTGGGGTTGACATCAGCTGCTTCACCTAATTGATGCCAGCCATCACCTCCTAGGCCATCTCCGGCCCTGCTGACACCTCCACCAACAACACCATAGTAGTCTTTGCCCCAATAGCAGCCTATACTAAAGCCAGCATCCACTAGCCCTTCCAGGGATCCTCTGCCTGTGCCATATAGGCTGATACCAGGGCACACTATTCCAGACTTGCCACCAACATGTCAATTCCCTTGTCCTCAATATCCTTACCTGCGAGATACTCCACCCACACTGGTAGAGTATAATCCCTTGTTCAATACCTAGGGATTACTTTTCCAGGCCAAGGACATCCCCAGGAGGCCTTCTCCCTCCAGTCCTCCTCTGGATTTGCCCCATCACATCAAGATTGGGCTGGTCCCAGTGACCCTCACTCCTATGGGATTGCTAGGGCATGTTCTGGGGCTAGTGCCATCTGCAAAAGTATGACCGTTGCCCTCAAAAGCCAGTCCCTGACTGTGACATGTCTGAGTATGACTCTTCATCCTCCTCTTCAGAGTCTTTGGAGGACTCTGCAGATCTTTTAATGGGCCAAAGCAACCCACAGAGGCCCCTAAATCTCCTCCTGATGATCCCTCTTTCCTGGATGTGATGTGCCATATCCAGTCTCTTATGGTATGGGAGACTGAGGAGCTTCAGCCAGAGTGATGCCAGTTGACTTTGTACCTTTGAAGGAAAGACATCCTCCCTTGGTGGTCCCTCCTTTGGTATAAGATTATTATGATGATGTGACAAAGACAACATGGAATCACCCCTGATCTACTATACTCTCCCTAAGAAGGCTGATCGCCTTTATCACATACCAGTGGGCAAGCACTTTTTTGGTGAGCAGCCCATGACAGACTCCATTGTTATGAATGTGGCCCATGACTGCACAAAGAGGCCTTAACACCTTAGCACTCACACCCTGATAAGGAATCTAGGTGGCTGGAGCAGAAGGAACGGTGAGTATATGCCTCTACCACTTTGACCCTTAGAGCTGTAAATTATCTAGCTCACATGGTACATAGATACATACATAGACAGTGTCGGCAGATAAGGGCCTATGGCCCACCTAGTCTGCCCCTTTGAGCTTGTAAGTTCAGTTTGTTTTCCTAGAAGTCTATTTCCCCTTACCCCTGACCTCTAGAATTCCTTTATGTCTATCCCATGCATTCTTAAATCCCGTGATTGTTTCAGCCCCCACCACTTCCTCTGGCAGGGTGTTCCACTTATCCACCACCCGTTCTGTGAAGAAATTCTTTCTCATGTTTCCTCTGAATCGTCCTCCTCCAACTTCATCCCATGCCCTCTAGTTCTGAAACATCTTTTTTCGCTTAAAAATAGTGTTTTCCTGCCCCTGTTCCTCCCTGTAAGATACTTGTATGTCTCTATCATATCCCTCTCTCCCTCCTCTCCTCCAGGAGTACATGTTCAGTTCCTTCAACCTGTCTTCATAGGACTTGTGATGCAACCCATGCACCATCTTTGTTGCCCTCCTCTGAACCTTCTCTACCCTGTCTATGTCCTTACGTGGGTATGGTCTCCAGAACTGTACACTGTACTCCAGGTGGGGCCTCACCAGTGTCTTGTATAGCGGAATTATGACCTCCTTTTCCTGCTGGTGATGCCCTGCCTATACATCCCAGCATCCTATTTGCTTTACCTGATGCCTTGTCACACTGTTTCTCCTTGAGGTCATCAGAGATGACAACCCCAAGATCCCTTTCCTGCTTGGAGCATGCTATATCTTCACCCCCAACTGATATATTGTGCCAGGGTTTTTGTGCCCCATATGCATTATCTTGCACTTCTTTGCATTGAATTTCAACTGCCAAACCCTTGACCATTCTTCAAGTTTCTGCAGGTCCTTCTCATTCTGTCTACACCCTCTGGTGTGTCTACTCTGTTACAGAGCTTTGTGTCATCAGCAAACAGTGAAATTCTGCCTTCTAGATCCTGTGCAATGTCACTGATGAAGTTGTTGAATAGGACCGGTCCCAGCACTGATCCTGTGGTACCCACTGGTCACTCTTCCCTCTGTGGAGTGACAGCCATTTACCACCACCCTCTGTGTCCTACCACCCAGCCAGTTACCTACCACCACACTACTGTCCTGCCCACACCCATATTCCCCAGTTTGTGTAATAGTCTTCTATGTGGCACAGTGTCAAAGGCCTTGCTGAAGTCCAGATAGGCCATGTCCACTGCCCTCCCTGATCCACCTCCTAGTCACCCAGTCAAAAATTCAATGAGGTTGGTCTGACATGACTTCCCTGGTGAAACCATGCTGCCTTGGGTCCTGTAGTCCATTGACAACCAGATGTTCCACCAATCTCTCCTTCAGTAGTGCTTCTATGATCTTTCCCACTACCGAGGTGAGGCTGACTGGTCTGTAGTTCCCTGCCTCCTCTTTGTTCCCACTTTTGTATAAGGGGACTACATCTGCTGTCCTCCAGTCTTTGGGTACCTCCCCTGTTTCCAGTGATTGGCTGAACAGGATAGCCAGAGGTTCAGCCACCACCTCTCTTAGTTCTTTAAGGACCCTGGGGTGCACCCCATCTGGCCCCATTGCTTTATCAGCTCTTATTACTTCCAGTTCCTTCAGGACCCTTTCTCGTGTAAAGGGACTTGTGTCCATTTCTGCACCATTCTCACCCCTTGTACTCCCTTCAGACCCTTCATGGTGCAGTGCAAGAATGCCCTCTAGGATCTGATGAGGGATCTGGTCCAAATCTTGCCTGAGGACCTCACTAACATACAGTTGGCACAACTCTTCAAGTCAGGGTTTAGTGTGGGAAACCGTATCCTGTGAGTAGTGTAAGCCATAGCGGACACTTAAAAATGGGGACAACTACTGGGATTTGTATTCACTATCCCTCTTGACTTCAGGTGTCCATCTTCACACCAGATATCCAGGCTAGCATTTTGGGTGCCCCTTTCAGGGTTCTGTCCTCTCTGGCGAAGGTGCCCATGATATATCATCTCCACCTCCAGGAATCTGGCAAGGTCATGAGTTCAGTGCATTCTTTGTACGGGTCTCAGCCCAGATCAACCCAATATCAGCCCTTTAGTCAGCCCTCTTGCTAGGCCTCTAAGAACCAGCAGGAGAAGGGCCCTTTAAAACACAAGGTTCCTATTTCCCCAGCTGCAGCAGCTACCTCTGAGCCCCCCTAAGCCCCAGAAGTCACTCTTTCCACCCCAGTATCTACTGCCTGACTCCTTACCCAGCCCCCCACAGTTAGAAATGTTAGGGGTGGCAGTGGGGGTTGATTCTCCCTTTAGCCATCGATTGACCACAGCTTCACTCCTTGGCTGCCCTCACAGTCTCGAAAATCAGATCCCTAACCCAGGGACCCTGTCCCTGAAGCGGTGCCTCTGATCCTTTGTGACCATTCTCTTGTCCGCCTATGGCAGCCGCTGCCCGACCACAGTTTCAGTCCTTGGCCACCCGCACGGTCTTGAAAAATGGATCCCTAACCCAGGTACTGCCGCTAGCATAAATTTTGGAGCAGAGGCCTCTGACTGGTGCGACATCTTTCAAGCAGCTCCTCATTGGTCTGCATACCCGCCTAAGCCTTTCCTGATTGGAGTGCCTTTCTGTATTGAGTTTGCATGGATTTCTAGCCAGCCTAGTCAGCCTACTCTTGCGCTTTGAAATTTTCTGCTGAACCCCTCATTGTATTTCTCTCCCGCCCCCACCCGCACCGAGGCCTCCTATTAAATGCACTTTCAGCCCCACCTACTTAAGCATGTTCATACCATATTGGTGATCCCAGACCACTCTGTTGTTTACCCCTGTGTGTCCTGGGAGACTGCTGCTATGCATTGAATCTCCTTGCACTCTAGTACTGATTATCTGTAGTTCATATTGTTGCTCTCCTCCACTGCTTTCAGTCCTTTCCCTCTCCTTACTAACCTTCCATCCCCAGAAAGTCTCGGTAGCAGCCACATCTATTTATTTTTTTACGACTTGTCACTGTAGCTATCAGTACCTGCCTTGCACTTCCCCTCTCCATACCTAAAGCATCTGCTCCTTATGATTTACTCACCCCTAGCTAACTGACCTAATCAGTTCAGAAGGCTTACTATTCCAGATAACTGGCCCTATATTCGTCACTAGCCAAAGGAGGATCAAGAAATTCTAGTATTGGCTTTAATATCCTCACAATCTTTTAGGGGAAAAGACTTGGATCTAGCCTTCCACGCAGCGGGCATTACCCTCCTGGAATCATGGCCTGCTTTATTTTTAGCATTCTGATCTTAAGAGGCATCATATCCTATGTATTTTTATTGAACAAAGAATTTGGCTCTAGTTCATCCCTGGAATTTACTATCCTATCCCATGCTACCCCCTTACACTGCACCTCCCCCCATTTAGTTCACCCCCTTCCCTTACCCACACTCTTCACATCTCCCCCCTCCATTTCCTACTCCCCTCACCCATTCAATTAGAGCACTGTCCCTAATTGCAATTAACAGGCTTTTCAACCTTTCCCTTCTTAACATTAAACCAGTATCCTCGCCAGTGAATAGGGGGTGTTCCCAAAGGAAAGAAGTGCTTTCATTCCTCATGAGTTTCACAAAGAAACTACTATTCCTGCTTCTCCTTTGCTCAGGCAATTTTGAGCTAAACCCTGGCCCGCCACTAACACTTACCTCACCTATGGAATTTGCAGCTGCACCCGGGCTTAAAATGATGCTGATCAATATATTAAGTCTGGCCAAGAAATGTGATCAGCTACAAGCATGGGCTGCACATACTGATCCAGATTTGATCATTATTACTGGGTTATGGCTCAAAAAGGTCAATACTGACCAACAAGTCTCCCTCCTGGGTTACAGTCTGTACAGGGCAGATAGAGGGTCCAGGGGGTGGAGTGGCTGTCTACACTAAATCTAAGTTTTCAGTCAGCAATATTCTCTGTAAATCTAAACCGAAGGAATATGAGATTGTATCTCTGAAGCTCCACCTTCCTTCCACAGACTGTATTATGGCCATTGGTGGTTATAGACCCCCAGCTGGTAGCACTGATATCCTGAATATCCTTAAATCTCTCACCACCTCTGCCAGTACTGAAACAATAATCCTTGGGGACTTCAATATGAGCCGGCTTACCCCCAAATCACTAAGCCTGAAATCCTTCTGTGATGAATTCGGTCTTGGCCAGCTAGTTAGTGAACCCACTAGAATCAACACTTCAGATACTGCCAGAAGCTCACTGCTTGATGTTATATTAACCACGCATCCCCACAAAATTCCACACTCTGTGGTCTTCCATAATGACATGAGTGATCATGGGGTTGTTGTTTGTATAAGATTGCAAACAAAGCTCATCTTCAGCCTAAGCTTATATCTATATGGTCCTATCGAAAGTTCAGTGCATCAGATTACTTGGCTGACTTAGGCAAGATTCAATGGCAAGATCGCTGTCTTACTAAAACCACTGATGAGGCTGTCACTGTCCTGCATGCCAAACTCAATAGCCTTGCTAACAAGCGCACCACCTTTACTAAGATTAAGACGCACAACACCTCAAACCCCTGGTTTACTTCAAATCTTAAGTCTGCACTCACAAAACATGACATAATTTGGGCTCAGGCTAGGAGAACTAAGAGTCTGGCAGACTGGCAGGCTTTTAGAACAGTTAGAAATGCCTGCATCGGACTTCCGGTGACGTCACCACACCGAATGGCTGGCTAGGAGAGGAGCTCTGATACATCCCACCAGGAAAAGACCTCAGACTGAATTTTATTGACTCTAAAAAGCATACTGCATCACAAGCAATGTCTGGAGGTAAAGCTACAGCAAAATTGCACTCAGGGAGACATAAGGAAAGGGCAGATGACGGTGGATGTGGGAGACAGCCTGCGCACAGCCGCAGCATATCACCAGCTAGCAGTATGGACGAAGATTTAGATCCTGATACTGACAAAGAAAGCAAGCGGCTTACCAGGTCCAGATGCAAAATGCTTTTAAATGAAATACGAGTGTTTCGGGCGGAAAATTAAAAAGAGTTCTCTGCCCTGCAGACCCAACTGACAGAAGTGGAGGAAAGGCTGGAGCGCTCGGAAAAGGCATCGGGGGAGATTGCTGAGGAGACTACGCGCCTACACCAGGTGGTTGATTACCTAATAGATCAGCAGGAAATATTCCAGGAAAAATTGATAGATCTAGAGGCTCACTCCAGGAGGGATAACCTTCACATTTATAGCTTACCAGAGGGGTCTGAAACTGGCAAGATGGAAGAGTACCTGACAGACCTACTCCAAGATGTATTAGATCTTCCCCCAACATTTCAGTTCAAAATTGAGTGGGCACATAGAGGTCTGATAAAGAAACCGACGGAATCATCGGCTCGACCATGCTCCATTGTCCTCAAAATGTCCAGTTAAAGAGATAAAGAACTGCTTCTTTGTACGGCATGGGCTAAATGAAAAGTAACTTACAACACAGCTAGGTTGTTTTTTGATAATGATTACCCGACGAAAATCATGAAAAAAAAGAGCCGCTTACATCCAGATACTGAGGATATTAAAAGAGAAAGGGATTTGCTTTCAAACCCCATACCCAGCTAAACTAAGGGTGTGCTGGAACTCAGGAATTAAAGTGTATGCAACCCCAGACGAAATTCAGCCGGAACTAAAAAAAATTGGGATTGTGTTTCCAGTCTAGCGGTCCAGCGCCCCCCCAAGTTGCAATGACAAAGCAATCCGAACAAACGTGGAGGCACAAATAGAAGATTTCGTTCACTGCAGGAAATTAAGAAATTTGTGGCGAGATCACTGACTGAACCTGAAGAAGCAGACCAGAACTTAAATACATGAAATAATATTCAGAGGAGTTAATCGGCTTTCTGTTCACATCTCCCACTCTGGAAGACTTGTAAAGTATAAATGGTCACTGATTTTATGATTTGGAGGAACTTTTGGTTGCAGACCAGAATGAACAGTTTTGGACAGCCCTTTCCTTGACTTTATTATTCTGATCCTAAAGGGGACATGTTTTTGAGTTACAGAACAGAAAAGGTCTTCTGTTGTTATTTTCCCTTAAGTTGAGGACTTTTTGAATTTCCCTGGGCATAATTATATGAGAGGGCTGCAGGCGGGATGTAAAGGGGCGGTGTTGAGGTGTTTTTGTTTTCTCTTTCTCTTCACCATCCACCCAGCTATTTTTCCTGCCCCCCCCCTTTTTTTTTCTTTCATTCCTTTCCTGCTCCTTCATAGCCGGATCACGGCTGGTAAGGGAGGGTAGCCATGTGGTATAACTGGACTACTCCCCTTATGTGGGTGATGTTACTCTTATTCAACCTCGGAAGGGGTCGGGGAGGCCTGACCAAGTACACGGTCACAATTCCTCCCTCCGGTCCTGGGCCTTTTTTTAGGTCCACGGAGTCCTGGCTAAGAGGGATAGTTCCTATACCCTCTTCCTTTGGAAGTACAAGTGTAAATAAGTTAGAAAAGTTTAACTGTGTTATGTTTAAATGTGTTGTTATGTTTAGAAAGGTGCACACTAGTTTTAATTTCCCTTTTTTTAAAAAGAGTCAAACTGGATGGGATGGGTCAAAAAACATGGAGGTTGCTCAGACTTTCTTGCCATGGATGGAGAGGGAATCTTTTGAAGGAGGGATACTCAGGTTCTGGGGGGATGCTTACCATAATTCCCCGACCTCTGGGGTCAGTCCTGGATATTAAATACATTTTGGATGGCTAAACAATCTGTAATTAGAATTTGTTCACATAATGTTAATGGCCTGAACAATCCATTGAAACGATACAGAGTGATCAGCTCTCTGAAAAAGCTGAAACCCTCCTTTCTTCTCCTACAGGAGACCCACCTGAGTAAGCATGAACACCAAAAACTTTCTAGATTTGGATTCTCCACAATAGTGGGTTCGGTTTTCAGGGGGGAAAGAGAAGGAGAACAGCGGTTCTTATTCCTAAGAATGTACCCTTTCAGCTGATCGACTCTTACACAGACCCAGAGGGTAGGTTGGCGCTAGTAGTGGGCCAATTAGAGGGACAGGCCATTACACTGACATCAATATACATCCCCCCAGGGGAGGGACCTGAGCCAAGGAAATTATTATTCCAGAAGATCATGGAAAAACATAAAGGGGTCTTGATAATTGGAGGTGATCACAATCTAATCACGTTACATCTGGATACTTCTAGTATGAACCCCCCAAAAAAATCCCCAGCAATGAGGACAATGCAGGCCTGGCTCTCCGAGGCACAATGGGTGGATGCCTGGAGACATCTCTACCCAAACAAAAGGGAGTACACACACTTCTTAGCCCCCCATAAAGTTTACACCAGGATTGACTACATACATGTTGCAAAAGAACACTTATACAGGGTGCGGACTTGCACCCAGACACCAACAGTACTGTCTGACCATTCCCTCCTAACTCTTACTTTGGCGTGGGGAAGGGCGAGAAATAATACCTTATGAAAGTTCAATAATTTTCTCTTGAACCTAAAAGACTTTAAGGAAATGGTTCAACATAAAATTAAGCAGATGGTAACAGAAAATGAGAAGCAGGGGACAAGGAAGGGACTACCCAGGGACACCCTGAAGACAGTTCTTAGGGGAGAAATAATAAAATATGCGGCCTTTTACAAAAAAGAAACAACAAGAGCATCTAGATAGACTCCACAGGCAACTTAAGACCTTACAGGCTCAGCATGCAGCTGGGGATAAGGGAGCTTTTCCCCTCCTGCAGGCCACCAGAGACCAGATTCAAGGGATTCTGGACATTCGCACTGAACAGGCCCTACAGTGTATACGGCAGAAATACTATGAAGGAGGGCCCAGATCCGACCGATTATTAGCTCACAGACTTAGGCAGCATAAGACTCGGTCAAATATCACGCAGGTCAGAGATCCAGTTTCCAAAAGAAGGGTTACCCTCCCTGGAGAGGTAGAACAGGCATTTCAAACCTTCTACAGTGCTCTATATAGAACAGAGGGGGACGAAGGTGCTCGGGAGACAGAGGCCTTCTTGGAGGGCCTAAAACTACCCAGATTATCTGATGAACACAAACAGATACTAGAAAGATCGATCTCTTCAACAGAACTGGTTAGAGCTATTTCTGCTCTTAAAACTTTTAAGAGTCCAGGATCGGATGGGTACACAGGGGAGTTTTACAAGTTCTTTAAAAAGGAATTGTCTCTGATCCTGTTGGAGGCCTGCAGGGGGGTTCAACTAGGGGAAGTAGTCCCTGACACCTGGAGATATGCTTACATTACTAGTATACCAAAACCTGACAAAGACATTACATCTTGCTCCTCGTACAGACCCATTTCTGTTCTCAACATAGATTATAAAATTTTTGCTTCTCTAATAGCCAAAAGGTTTGAAGTTTTTTTACCAAAGGTGATAGATCTTGATCAGACCGGTTTTGTCTCAGGACGTCAAACGCAGGATAACATTAAAAGAACGCTGTTACTAATACAACATATTAAGAGGAAGGTGTTCCCATTTCCTTTGCTTTCCTAGACGCAGAGAAGGCATTCGACCACGTCGAATGGCCTTTTTTGTGGGCAGTCCTGGGGAGATTTGGAGTTCCTGATTCAGTAATTAACCTAATAAAGTCAATGTACGAGGACCCCAGAGCTTTCATTCGTATTAAAGGATCCTTCTCTCGCCCTATTGCACTATCCTGCGGAACAAGGCAGGGTTGCCCCTTGTCTCCCCTGCTGTTTGCCATGTATCTGGAACCTCTGGCCCAAGCCTTGAGACAGGAGGTGGGGGTGTCTGGGGTGGGGACGCCCTCTGGTACCCATAAATTGGCGTTATACGCAGATGATCTTTTGATATACATGACTAAACCCGAGGCCTCCCTCCCCCTTCTCTGGGAGAAACTGGTTAAATTTGGAGAGCTTGCAGGCTATAGGATTAATCTGTCAAAAACGGAGTCCTTGGCCTTAAATTTTATCCCCCCCCCACAGATCTCAAGGAAAGGTTTCCCTTTAAATGGGGCCTAAAGAGTATAAAATACCTAGGGGTAAGGATTGGCAGGACCTATGAAGATCTGTTTCCCTTGAATTATTCACCCTTCCTGCTTAAAACGAAGGCAGAACTGGAAAAATGGAGTATTCTTCCTTTGGCTTTACACCAGAAGGTGGAATCCATCAGAATGGTGGTTTTTCCTCGTCTCCTCTATTTGGCTCAGACCCTCCCAATACAGTTAACAGAATCCTTTTTTAGATCACTGCAAAGAAATATATCAGCCTATATCTGGAGGAAACAGAAACCCAGGGTTAAGTTCTCAGTTTTGCAACTTCCCAGACAGCAGGGGGGTATGCCTCTTCCTAACTTCAGGCTATACTATTTAGCTTCCCAAATTAGAATTCCGCTCTGCTGGTTGGACAAAAATTATATAGCCAGATGGAAATCAGTTGAGAACCAGGAAAGGGAAGTTGGGGACGCTTTTCAGACTTTGCTTTCTTTTCCCCAAAGTCAAAAAATTGAAGAAGTTGCAAATCCATTCACACGTTCCACTTTGAGGTCATGGTTTAGATTGTTGTCACTTCACGAGTTTAAAACCTGGAGGTACGCTTTATTTTCCCTGCCTCACCTGGCCTCTTTTGTTCCAGCTAGATTAGACAAGGGATATTTTAAGTGGCAAAAGAGAGGTCTACACTTGATATACCATTTTATGCCACAGGGGGTATTATTGTCACTCTCGGATTTGGTGCAGAGATACGGCATTCAGTACTCAGATAGATTCAGATACTTTCAGTCCAGGGATTATATCCACTCTCTCGGAAAGATGAGATGGAGAGACGACCCCCTCCCTGAGCTCTTGACAACTCTAATACATGTAATAGATGGAAAGTCCGTTCCAGCCCATATTATTTCAATTTTATATAAGGGCCTGCAATCTTTGATATCCTCGACTTCATGCTCTCTGATCAAAACCAGGGCAGTCTGGGAGAGGGATATGGGGATTAGAATCCCCCCCTCAACATGGGAAAATTTGTATAAATCAATGTAAATGGGTATCAACTCCAGCCGCTGGAAGGAGTTTGCTTGGAAAGTAGGGGTGAGGTACTTTAGAGCTCCGGTGGTGACTCATAACTATAATAAGTAAAGAGATGCAAGCTGTTGGAGGCAGTGTGGATTTTCCCCTTCTACTCTGGGACACATCTTCTGGCCGTGCCAAATCCTGCAGCCCTTTTTGATTCGATTTCATGAAGCCCTTAAACAAATAATTTCCCCAGACATTGAATTGGACCCTCTTTTTTTCATGTTTGGGGATAATCTCCAGACTCGATGGGACACCCCAACCAGGAAATTTATTAATATAGCACTCTTAGCCACCAAAAAAGCCATCACTAGAAGATGGATGTCCCCAGTGCTGGACCAGTGGCATCAAACAATGATTGATGTTTACAAGATGGAGAAAATTACAGCCACATTAAACAAATCTCAGAACAAGTTTGAGAATGTCTGGAGAAAGTGGATAATATGTATCACACCACTATGTGATGAATTTATCCCATGACCTACTAGTAAGTCACTGTGTCTTTTCTTCTAAGAGTAATGAGATGAACCTGGGCATTTTCTTTCTTTACCTTTGATGTTTTAATAGGGCAACGGGTAAATTGCAATGAAATGCAAGATGTTAGTGCACTCAACATATTACTGTATGTATAATTTGTTATTTATTTACTTTTTTGTAAACACCATATGTTTGTACTGTCTTTTTATGTCCTTTATTCATAAAATAAAGAATGAGAGATAAAAAAAAAAAAAAGAAATGCCTGCATCAAACTCATTCACGTGGCCAAAGCAGGCTACTATGTTTCCACCTTGGAACAGGCAAATGGGAATCCCCATAAAATCTGTAGGACAATTAAGTCCATCAAAGGACGGCCTGCTGCTTCTCCATTCCAGCTAAGATCCACAGTAAAGGTAGGGTTGTAGAAAGTAATTACCAAATCCTCGAAGAACTTAACTCCCATTTTGTCACTGCGGGCCTAGCCTTCGACTCATCACCGTATGCAAGCCATGCCAAGTATCAAACCAGCTCACTTACCACCCCACAAATCACTACTTGTGCCTTTCAGCTCCTCCCACTCAACTATAAAGAAGTTGAAGACTCGCTTATCTACCTAGATACCAAGAAAAATGCTGGGTACGATGGTCTTGAACATTTTTTCGTAAAATTAGGCTACTCACATCTCACTGCCCCGTTCTACATATATTCAATCTCTCTATCACCACTGCCACAGTTCCCTCTAGCCTCCCTCCACCGCCCAGTGGTTTACCTGTTACCTAACAGGAAGAACACAGAAGATTAAAGCCAATGGCCTATTCTCAACCTCCCTGCCAATTGCCAGGGGAGTCCCGCAAGGCTCCATCCTTGGCCCTATCCTTTTCTCCCTGTGCATCAATGATTTTAACTCACATATAACCAACTCCAAACTGCATTTCTTTGCAGATGACATAGTACTGTACATCAGTGTCTGAATTTAGGGTGTGGAGGGGTTGTGGGATAACAGATGGACGAGACACCAACTTCAGGTTCCTCACACAATCTCTGTGTGCTGTTTATTCAGAATACTGGAAAAAAGCTTCTGCAATGCCATATTCCTTCTTCAGTACATCAGTTTACAGTAACAGACTATGAATGTCCTTTCTCTGCGCTTAACCAGCACCTGCTGACACTGATCTCTGATCTAATTCACAAGTTTGGATGTAACCACCACCCCTATGCAAGCCCCATTTGCTTGGGGAATGGGGACCCAAAAAGAAAAAAATAAAACAAGCCATAGACAAAGAATCTCAATGCAGAATCACTGAAAGAAGGTTTACCCAAAAGGGCATTGGCAGCAAATCAAGTTTCAAAGAAATACAACATCATACATACTTCCATAATGCAAAGCATCATGGGATATATGCAAATCACCATGGCTTTTCTGGCTTGTTTAGTGTACAACAATTTACATGCATTTGAAAGAGCACGGCTAGCTTAATTTCTATAATAGTCACCTGGTACTTTTCACCATTATCAAAAACACCTAGTGCCATGGTATTTTCAACATTTACAGGTTTTGTAAACATAGAGGGCTGGATATTCAAACTGCGCCATTCTGTGGCGCAAGCCCTTGCGCTACTCAAAAAAGTTGTGCAGGGGTGTGGCCAGGGCGATATTCAACGGAGTTGCGCTATTGAGCAACTCCTTTGAATATCTCCCCCCGGCCACAGCCACTGTGCATGGTGTAGTGGAACTTGCACCACCGCAAGTGGTCAGAGTGGAGCATTCAAGATGGGGTGGCGCAAGTTCCATTCCGCCATGTGCAAATTTCCGATATTCAGAAGGTGACATGCAAATGGGGCCAGAAGTTATGCGAGGCGCAGGGGGGGCCATTTGCATCTACTTACGGACCCATTTGCATGCCATTAGCATGCAGGTGCGCTGATCCTGACAACTTGCACCTGGCGCCTGCCAGGTAGAAGCTGTCAGGGACCAAATCCTACTGTGCCAGCGGACATAGTAAATCCCCCACTGGCCCGATCACGGGCAAAACAGAACTGAACCCCTCTGACTGGCCCAATCGCAGGCATAACAGAAATGACCCCCCAGTATCGATCGCGGGCAAAGCGGAGTTCAACCCCAAAGACCAATATCTGATGGTCCAGTGGACCGTGAAGCCTGATCGCAGGTATTAGAGTCAACCCCCAAAGGTCCAATTCCCTGGTGATCTGGCCCACCCACCCACCCATGAGCCCTACCCTCCCATCAGCCAGTGGGTGGCAGCATCCCACCGCCTGCCGCCCGCCACCAGCTGAATGACTGCTCAGTAGGGCTGCATGCCCATTGGTTCAGAGCAAGAGCCAATGGGCGTGCTTCCGCCCTCTAAGGCAGTCAGATATGCGATTCATTCATATCTGGACTGCCTTATATTATATGGGCTGCACGCCATTGGCTCTTACTCTGCAGACCAATGAGCAACAGTCTCACTGAGCAGTCAGTCGGCGGGCGGTGGGCGGCAGGTGGAAACGAGTGCTACCGGCTGACAGGCGGGGTCGGTGGAACTATGGGCTCAGAAAATGAACCATGACAGACTAATGCCCGATAAACCGACAGTCCACGGACCACCGAATATTGATCTTTGAAATTAACTCGATCCACCTATCGAACAGTTAAGTTTGGTGTTCTGCCCATGATCGAGCTGTGGAGGTCATTTCTGTTATGCCTAAGATCGGAGCCGGTGAAGGAGGTTCATTCTATTTTGCCCGTGATTGGGCCAGTGGGGGGGGGTTGTTCAGTTACATATGCCCGCGAACGGGCCAGTCAGGGGGGGTTGTTCATTTATGTTATGCCCACGATTGAGCCAGTCAGGGGGGGCACAGGGAAGAAGTGGAGGGCCACCCACAGGTGGCAGCTGCTGTGTTGTGCCCTGCAATGTGGCAGCTCACCTGTGGGTGGCCCTCGACTTAATCCTTTTTTTTTTTTTGGCTCAACGTTGTGCAGGCGCAGGTTGGGGGTTGCACCTGCACAACTCTGCACAGCCCAGCTGAATATCGAGCTGTGCAGTTTATGCATGGTTCCTCCCCCTCCGGTTGAACATGCCTTCATTGACATTGCGCTGTTGCTCAGCATGACTTGGGGGGGTGCAACTGCCTCCTGCTGAATATTGTAGAATGGTGTCATTTCAGACTTGCGTAGGCGCAACCCTTTTGAATAGCCAGCCCAGAGTATATACACCAAGGTATTTTATAACATGGTGCTATTATATACTAAATCCAACAACAATAAACACAACCTATTTTACATATACTCTGAGGTCACCATAATAACCTCCCTGCATGAGAACCTGAGAAGGAAAAGGAAAATTAAAGAGGACACTTTAGCATAGTCAAGAAAGGGAAGGGGGTGCCAATAGGTGGCCAACCTTATGGACTAGAAATTGTAAAGGATAGATTAGGCTAAGAAATTAAATAACTGTTGCAACAGATTTATGAAAAGGTCAGTCCTCACAAGTGGCAGGAGCTCCTGGCCACAAAGGGATGTGCTTTAAGCTGACTTTGTCAACTTGAACATAATCTTATTAATGCTAAACTCCTTCTCAATGCCAAGAAAACCAAAACTATGATCTTCACCCTTAATACTACCTCTACCACCCCCTTTGATATACCCAAAAACTTTGTTGTCACATCCCTAGGAGAACCATTGGAAGTGACCTCTAAATTTAAGTATCTTGACTTCTGGTTAGATAATAAGCTGTCCTTTAATGACCATCTTGATGACCTATCCAGAAGATTAAAAATCAGGTTAGGTTACTTCTTCTGAAACAGGGCCCTTTTTTCCAATTGAGACTAGAACCAGGCTGGTTCAAGTCACATTCCTTCCTCGACTTGACTATGGAAACCTAATTTACACTTCATCTGCAACCACAAGCTTAAATAAATTGGATATACTCTATCATCTTGCTCTGCGGTGCATTACTAACTCTTCATACCAAACCCACCATTGTGACCTGTTTGCAGTCGTTGGCTGGACATCACTTATCACTCGATCTCAAAATACTCCTGAATAAGCTACCAAGCTATATTACATCTCTTATCCTCATCTCCCACAGTGTACACTCACTTAGGAAATCTGATTTTATTGCTCTTGATGTGCCTAGGACTCGCTTCCACCTTTGGCAAATGAGCCATTTCATATGCTCTCCCAACCATTTGGAATCAGCTTCAATCTACACTAAAACTATCTAGTACTGTCCCTGTTAACTTTTATTAAAAAAAAGCTAAGTACATCCAGATTTATAGATAGTTGTAACTGTTTTTAAGTCTCATCTCCACCTATATGTTCATCCATGCCCTCCCAATGTACTGGTATTAGCCTTAGTCCTGTTGGCATCCTACTAGACATTGCCCAGACTACTATTCCAAAATGTTTACTGTGGCCAATCTTAGTGATCTTTTTAGCTGTTCTTAAGACTCTCTTCTACCCTTATCTTTAACGCTCATCTCACCTGCTCCCCCTTTTTCTCTATTCTTCTCCTAAAACTCCTCTCTACCTTTATGCTCTCCATCTATATCTTAACCCGTCACTCCCTCCATCCGTTTTTCTATTCCCCTGTATGCTTTTCCTCAAAGTCTTCTGAGTAATTACTGTCTCTCCTTGAATGTAAACTCTTGACTACTAATGTTTCTCACAAGGTTTATGCAGTTTATTTCTACCTTGTTATGCCTTAAGTTGAACACTATGTACCACATGAACCTAAACTTTATTTTATCTACTGTGATGCTTTTTGTGTTTTATGTATTGTATTCCTTGTCTGTATACATGCTCCAGGACCTCCTTGTGAATGAGCCTGCTCAGCAGAGTTTTCCTGCAATAAACTTGAACCTCAATGGGTGGTGAGGAGTGACCTCAGACCAGTAGGTGATTTTATGTTCCCTCAGCTCTGAGGTCCCACCTCAGTTCTCCTTTCCCTTTTCTTGTTTTGGGGTCTCCAGTGGAAGAACTGATGTGGGGCTGGTGGATTGCCCCCTTTATAGGATAGGTGGACATCAGTATGTTGACATTGGTGGATGCAGTCCCCTGTGATATCCTGTTAGCTAAAAGTTTTATATGTAGTAGTGGGGCCTGGAAGCTTTAGTCCTACTGGTATTGTCTGCTACAAGAACTCTCAAAAATCTACTGTTACAGTAAGTTCTTAAGTAACTGTACCTTTCCTCCACTTTCACTACATAATGAGTGTATTGAGTGTATTGGAGGTATTCCTAAGTCTAGGAAAGTTACAGTGAGAGTTGATCAGTGAATGTAAATAAATGTTTTTGTGTGGTAAAAGAACCATGGGTGGGCTGTAAGTTTTTCACTTTTTAAAATAAATAAATTAATCAGAATCAAAGTAATAGCTACATCAGCAGTCTCTGCAGATTGTAAACAATCATAACTTTTTTTTTTTAACTAGGAACACCTTTGAGACCTAAGGTTTTTTTCTTTTTTTTATCATATTTGTTTCCTTCCTGTCTCCAGTCCTGGGGCATTCCTCAGGCATCGCCAGCTGATCCCACCCTGTCTGAGACCTCCCCACACCACCAGGTCCCTCCAGAACTCTGACCTAGCATCTGAACCACCTTAATTCCCACTGGCTTGTGCTCCCCAGGACATGGCTACCCTTCTCCTACCGTGGGCGTGCAATCATAGCTGGTCTGTTGGTCCATGTGCATGCCAGAGGATATCTGGACCATGGTGAGTGGGATCTGGCAGTGGGAATCAGGCTGACATGCCATTGTCTCGCCAGGAGACAGAGTTTTTTCTTGCACTAGCTTGTGACATGACCCCTGTAGAGGCATGGATGTGCAGTGATACTCAGTGCAAAATGGGCATGCTCCCGCTCCCAGTTTATGAGCATCTGCCATTGCCTCCTCCCCATGCATGTGCGATCCCGGCTTCAGTTTTCCCAGTCTCCACTGGAAGTTGCAACTGTGGTGGGATCATGAGCCCTCCCCCCCCCAGGAGAGGAGAGCTATCCTTCAGATGCTCGATCCTCTCTTTCCTGGCCAACCCCTGGCAACCCAAGATTGCTCCCAAATATGGGTCACTGGTGTGGCCCGAAGCATGCCATCCAACTCCTCAACCCATAGTGCCACCAGGTCAATGAAACCTAAGGGGGTTAACAGTGTTCCTTTAAAGGTTTAAGCCTTTATAACAGAGTAGTTAATTCCTTACAGTATCAAGCTGCTGGCTCCAGTGTCTCTATCAGCCTTTTTTTGTTGCTTCAAAGGATTCATAGGAAGATACTGAGCTGAATGGACTTATGTCCTATATGCTCACCATGATCATCTAATTTCAAGTCTGGTACATGTTTCTATCCCACTTAGCTTTAAATTCAGCAATAGATTTGCTGGCTACAACCTCCAATGGCAGTGCATTCCAAGCATGCACTACCCTATGGTTAAACCACCATGTAGTTCTCACTTTATTACATTTTGATGCTGTTAGCTGCATTGGGTGGGACCTAGTTTTATACATACAACTATTACATTTAGTCCCATAACATCCCACAGATCATCATTTTGCCAGGCACTATATACCAAGCACATGTCTCCTCGCTTTCTCCGTTCCTCCAAGGAGTACACGTTCAGCTTCCTCAGTCTAGTCCCATAGTCTTTGCCTATCATGCCACTAACAACTCTTGTTGCTCTCTTTTGTACCCTCTCCAACAGGGCAATGTCCTGTTTTTTAAAGGGTGACCACACCTGTGCTCCGTATTCCATAATGGTCCTCACCAGGGATACATACAAGGGCAAAACAACCTCCCTGCTTCTAGATGATATGTGTCTTAATATGCAATTCAAGATTTTATTTCCTTTTTGGGCTATATTTTGGCAATGAGATGAGAATGTCCCATTGCCAGAAACTATTATACCCAGATCTCTTTCCTCATATGTTATTTTGAGTGGTATATTTCCCAGTTTATAAGGTAATTTAGGATTTCTATTTCCCAAGTGCATGATGAAGCATTAATCTAGGTTTGGTGCCAATTTAAATTTATTTGACCCTATAGCTATATCATCTATAGCATCTTGTAAATTTGAAGTGTTAAATGTAATGTTTTCTTCAGCTCCAACCTTACAATCATCAGCAAACTTTTGCAACCAAACAGATTTTTGTTTAATTTGAAGTGTTGACGCATAAAGATTAAAGAGACAGGGACCCAAGACCAATCCCTGGGGCACCCCACTAGTCACTCGCAGACTATTGGACAATTCTCCTCTAATACTCACGCGCTGACTTCCGATCAAGTAACCAATTTTGTACCCCAGCTATTATGTAAGGATTTATATTCAGATTTGTCATTTGCTGTATTAATTCATGGTGAGGTAATCTGTCAAATGCCTTTGAGAAATCGAGAGACAGCACATCAATGGGAATACCCTTGTCCAATCTATCAATAACTAGATTGTAAAAGGCCAACATGTTTGTCTGGCATGACCTGCCCTTCACAAAGCCGTGCTGGGATTTATCTGTAAGATGGTTTGTCTCTAGATGTTCCTGTATTCTATTCTTAAGCACCCCCTTCAGGATCTTAGAGGGTATGGCAATAAGGCTAATGGGTCTATAATTAGCTGGATCCGACCTATCCCCTTTTTTGTAGATTGGAGCCACCACTGCTGATCTCCAGCACTCAAGTACCTCACTGGTATTCAGGGACTGCTGGAAAATGCATGTCAGAGGGGGGGGCTATTGACTCAGCTACTTCCCCGAGTACTCTAGGATGAAGGTCATCAGGACCGGGGGATTTAACTGGGTCCAAATTTGCTAATCGTTCTTTAATCTCTGAACAAGTTATTTTTATACTTTCATTTGGGTCAGGAATAAATCTTTGAACATGATGTACAGATTTGTTTTTTGGAAAAACAGTTGAAAAGTAGCTATTTGCTATGTCCGCCATTTCTTTATTATCAGAAGTACTATCGCCATTTAATTTTCTTAAATGACCTATAGTATTTGAATTTCCTTTAATATTCCTAATATATGCATAGAAGGCCTTTGAATTTCCCTCTACTCTACTAACCAGGTTTGATTCATAGTCAATCTTGGCCCTCTTTATATGCTTTTTTATTTGATTTGTTAATTGTCTATATTGATTTCTGGTTGTAAGTGATCTATTTGTTTTCCACTGTTTATAAAGTTTATGTTTTTTATTTATCAGTAACCTAATTTTGCGAGTCCACCACTGTGTTTTATTTTTTCTCCCAGTATACTTATGTTTAATGGGAATATTTTCCAATTCTTGCTGTTTTATTTTTGTATAGAATGTATCCCAAGTTTCATTTAAGGGTCTATCACCGAACTCATTTTTCCAATCCCATTTAGAAAGATTTGTATTCATTTCAACAAAATTTGCTTTAGCAAAATCATAATTTGTAGTTTTTCCCCTATAGATTGGTACTGATTCAGCCAATTTAAATTCCACCGTAAAGTGGTCGCTTGTTCCTAAAGTGACAGAGGTCTTGCACTCACACATGGTGTCACCCATATTTGACAAGACTACGTCCAGTATATGTTCTCTCCTAGTTGGCTTTTCCACATGCTGGACTAGGCCTATTTGATCACACACAATTTGAAACTCCCTCCCAAAAGGTGTTTCCGTATAAGATCTTCCCCAATCTATTCCTGGTAGGTTTAAATCACATAAAATTAATATCCTATCTGTTGGATCTAAAGCCAACATATGGTCTATCAAGCTCATATTATATTGTGAGGTAGATGATGGAGCTCTGTAAATTAGGCCCAAGATGATTTTTGGAGCTTGTATTGGTAATAATTTAATCCATACTTGATCCTCCATATCCAAGGATGGTACCATTAATTCGGATTTTATGCAATCTATTACATACAAGGCCACACCACCACCTTTCCTGAATGCTCTTGATCTCCTATATAGGGTGTAACCTTCAATATGCTGTCCCCAATTATCGTTAACATCCAACCATGTTTCTGTCATAGCCGCTATATGAATGTTGATGGTTACCAAAACATCTCTAAATTCCCCCATTTTATTTTTTAAGCTTCTAGCATTTGCTAACAAGCAGTTCCAAAGCTCAGATTTATTTGATTTATTTTCCATTTATTTGTTACTTGGTGGATTTGTAGTAACTAAGCTCCCATCCCCCCTTTCATTCAGTTTAAATTTATTTTTGTAACTTCTTTGACTCTCTTAGCTAAAAAGCGAGTCCCCACCCTCTTCAGATGCAATCCATCATAATTAAACAGACAGAATTATCCAAAAACTCAGCCCCTTCTTTTCTGCACAAGTCTCTTAACCATCTGTTAAAAATATTTATTTTAGAAGTTTTGGCTGAATGGAATCCAAACACCGGTAAAATACTTGAAATTATTACAGAGACCCCTTTTTGTTTGATTTTCTGTAGGGTAATTTGGAAATCCCAAGAAAATATCCTGTAAATTTTGTTTTGAAATGTCATTTATTCCTACATGTAGTAGAACCAAAGGATTTGTAGTATTTTCCATAAGCCCATCCAAAAGTAAGACTATATCCTGAATCTTGACTCCTGGTAACATGCTCACCACGGTGAGTTCGTTTAAATCCTTTACATAACATGGTGTCCAAACCCCTTATCAAGAAATCTCCTATAATCAGCAAATCACTACTTAATGCATTTGTTTCACTGTTTTCCTGGTTTAATGTCTGCATATTTGGAACATAAGGATCATCAGTAATAGAATTTACAGGATTCAGATTTTGTAAAGGTAAAAACTTATTTTGTAATGTGATAGGTGCACTATTATAGATTTGGCCCCCTCTTTTCTTGATTTTAACTTTAGATACATTTGCCCATCCTTCTGCTTCCTGTTCTAATTCTAAATTAATTTTTGGCTGGACTACACCATAAGTAGTATCTCTTCCTTGTGCTTTATCACTTATTTTAACTACCGTAGAGTCTATGAATGATTCCAGGCTAACAATTTCCTCATTCTCAGATTTAGTTCCCAGTAATCGTGTAATTTCCTCTTTCAGCATTTCCACCTGTTTACATCTGTCGCATATAAATACGTTGATTTGTATACCTTCAATGTACATATGGCACTCAGCACACCTTTTAAATTGACCTTCCATTTTTTTTCTTTATATATAACAAATTTAGCAAATAAACTATCCATTTACATGCAAAGTGTGTGTCCCAACACCCAGCTGCCCAGCGGACTGTGAACATGCACCCGGCATGCGTGTGCTGCAGCGGCCCGTGCATCTTTCGCCGCTAAAGCTACTGTGAGCTTTTATAATGTGGAATTCCCTCAAGTGATGATGTCCATCTGTGAAGAGGTACTCACTTCTGCTAGTTAAGTAATTTAATGTATTTTAAATGCACACACAAGCCCCACTCATGCGTAGGGTCTTGTGTGACAGAAAGCCCCAGTCAAATTTAAAATTTCTCTAAAAAGAAATGTTTTTCCAGCCCAAACACATAGCCCAACTCAGAACTGCTGTGAAATACTAAACACCTCTTGATACAGTGTTAACGCTCGCCGCGCTCGCTGCAGCGGCCTTTTATAATGTGGAATTCCCTCAAGTGATGACTTGCTCCTGCTAGTAAAGTAATTTAATGTATTTTAAATGCACACACAAGCCCCACTCATGCGTAGGGTCTTGTGTGACAGAAAGCCCCAGTCAAATTTAAAATGTCTCTAAAAAGAAACTTTTTTCCAGCCCAAACACGTAGCCCAGCTCAGAACTGCTGTGAAATACTAAACACCTCTTGATACAGTGTTAATAGTACAGTCTAATAGTCCTGATTGAATAGCTTGGGCTGTACAATTATTGACCCCCTTCAGTTGCTAGTACAGCTGCAAGTTTATCTCTCAAAACACAGTGTTGCGCTTTTTGATATGGATCACTGCGTGCTTTCAGTCTTGGGACAACTGTGTTACCTCCAATAAAAGTAAAAGTGAGAAAACAAAACCAAAGTCCCAATGAACTGTATTTGTAGTGTGGTGCAAAAGATTTGACTAATACACCAATCCAAAACATTCAGATCCAGTTAAGTTCAAATTTGACCACGTCTTCTTGAAAACACTAAGGGCTGGATTTTCAAAACCTGTGAAAATCCCACAGCTATGGGAAAAACTTGGCACAAGTGATTTCCCATGTGCGGAACTGCAGTTTCTCCGCAGCTATGTTATTCTCAGAATTGGAGCTGTTTATGACCAGCTCCATGATTTACAGCTGCTTGCTGGTGGCTTTTCCGCACAGCTGTGGAAAAATGTCATGGGTGATGGGACCAGGCGTAACATCTTCTGCAGCTGCGGTGGATGAGAATACCAGTCATTGTAGCTGCGGAGATTTTGATCCACAACTGGTATTGAAATGTGGGACTTAGTCTCGCATCATTTTGAGAATCCAGCCCTCAATCTCTAATTAATGCTCTACCTGGATTAAAGTAATAAGTTAATCATGGTGCGTGCAAAATATTTCCAAAAGCAGCTTTACTTAGAAGTTCTGCTCTTCTTTTGATAGATCTGGTTACTGGTTATTTGCGATATGCTGTAATACTGTCTTTACCATGAAAAAGATATGTAGCTTTAAATAATCTATTGTATCAAGTTATCGAATGTCATTTGAATGTTGCACTTAATTTCTCTCAAAAGAACACATATAACAGTCATCTTATGAGATGCCAAACTCCAGGGCTGTTTGAATGTTTGCTGCTGCTGAGAGCCAACACTCATCTGGCAGTTGGATAGAAGTGCTTCCATTTTATATCATAACAACCTCAGCACACATTATGATGTAAATCCCATTTCATGACTGGATACCAGCTAAGATTAAAAATAATTAAAAACAAATATTTAAAAATCCCAAGCAGATTTGCTAATTATTTACACAAATATAAAAAGTATAAGAAGACAAATGCCTTACAAAACATCAGCCTGCACTAAGCACAGCATCTGTTCCTTCCTACCATCTTAAAATCCTTTAAACACTCTATAATCTGGTGGCTTTAGGCATAGGGCTATATCTAGCGCTTAATAATACTCTGTCCCAACACTTGCTTTTTAAAGTTCAAACAAAACTACAAAGTGTCACAAATGCACTCCGCAGGTCTGGCCCTCTGCTCCCACAATGCCAACCTTGAAGCACAACAGTGTGAACAGCAGACAAACTGAATAACCCTCCTGTTTGTTTTGGGTCCAAATCACTGGCTCTACCATGCCAGTTCGACATTCTTTATGTCGACTGGCATCACAGCAACAGGAATCCTGTCGACTGCAGGTTATAGTCATCATGATTCTTTTAAATCTTCCGGTCCATTTTTTTTATTGGAGGGTTTCACACCTATACTTGCCCTCTCAGCCCCACTGAAGGATTCCTAACTCCAGTTGGGGTTACTTCACAGTGGGGTGCAGGACTGGGAGACAGTGTGCCCCATCTCAGGTACACTAACACAGCAACCTGTAGGCAAAGTGTCAATTTTTGCAGACAGAATTGTAGTTCACTGTGTTGGTGTCGTCGTAAGAGGGGGCATACCAAAATCACCTACTAGCCTCGAGTCCTGGGGTCAAATGTGAACCTTTTGCTAATACACCCAGTTAACAAGCTCAGATATATATTCTCATCAGGGAAATGCAATATAATCCTTCGCCCAGTGGCACCAAGCCAGGTTCCCAAAGTGTACCCTTATGACTCAATATGAGACCTAGGTATATTCTTACCTGTAGCACAATAGTAACACACCCTTGTCTTGAGCACTTAACAGTTGTCAGAATTATTAACACTTTCCAGCATTCATGTGCAAAATAAATTGAGAAGGCTCAGGCAGAATTTCAAGGAAAATATTGTTTACTAAAAATTTAAAATAGATAAAATACTAAACACAGAACAAGCACTAACTGAAGCCTGTGTACATCACTGTGTCACTGAAATTGCTTTGTATGTTCTTTTATTGCATTTCACCTGTAAAGTTCTCCATTGTTGTACTCTACCAATTGTTGTCTACCCTCCCTGTGACAAGGTGCCTTTATAAATGAGTCTTTGACTCAAAGGTTGTAAATCCGAATTGTGAAATAAATATAACCAAAATACTTACAGTCAACAAAATAATTGGGGAAAATACAGAACAAAAAGCACTTGCCAAATACTTAAAAGTTCCAGCTGAATTATATCTTTCTAAAGTGCCTTGTTTTCAGTTCAGCGACCCAATGTCTCTCCTCTCGAGTCCAGAGATAAAAACGTCTTTCCCTACAGATGCTGGAAAATATGAAAATCAATCTCCACCTCCTTGTGAGGTCACAACCTACATGTTGTCACTGTTAGATCCTGCAATAACTTTCAATTCTTAGCATAACTATCCAAAAGGCTGCTATGTTATTACTGTGAAAATCAGCAATTAGCAATTTTTAAAACATAAGTCTCTCTTACTTTGATCTCTCTGCTGGTTTCCTGTTTTGCAAAAATGATTTCAGTTTACCATGCTCACAAGAGTCTGTTAAAAAGTTGTCTCTTCCCTCAGGGTCATAAAATTCATGTATGGTTTTAGGCTCAAAAGGAATATTTTATGATGTCTTATCACCTGGCATTTGGCTGCTTGGGTCCAGTAGATGCCATATGGCGTCAGAACCATCCATTGCTGAATCTGACCCAAAATGGCCACACAGACTCAATGAGTTAAGACACAACAGGAAACCTTTAATTAGTTGTTTTATTCCATTCTGGGTTCTTTCTCCTTTTGAGTCATCTACCCAGCTATTCCTCCACTGAGTTCTTCATTTGCTGGGAATAACAAACAGCCTTCCCCTTGAAAATTGACCATGTGCTTAGGATCTTGGGAGGGACTCAACTCCGCAGTCTTGGGGAAACAGAGAGGAGGAAGAAGGGAGACTACTGTGCCAACCAGAGCTCTTTGGTGACCAAAATGGCCACCTCAACTGCTGAAACAGATGAGTATAATAATACCACCAATGCAACAGTGAAGGAACAATAGCATACCTGTTAAAAGTCTAGCAAGGTACATTAAAAAACATCCAGTGCTCAGCTAGAATACTGCAGCTTGCATATAATAGAATGCATTACCAGGTCGCAGCGCAATAAAATTATAAATGTCAATAAAAGCACAGTAACCCATATAATCTCAGAGTTGAACTATTTTTTTAAATTCCATCACATCTTCACGCTCATCTTCCTGTTGACAAAACCAAGGCACATTTTCACTGAGAGGGTGGTGCCCAACTGAAACGAGTTGCTGGAGGAGGTGGTCTCCCTGAAAACAGTAGATAGCTTCATGAGAGGATGGGACAGAGTGCAGGGGGAAGGGAGTATTCACAGCAGTCACATGGAAAACTGAGAAGAAGCAGGTCCTTCTGTAAACACAGAGGAAACTGCACACTTGCACAAACTAGGTAGACCACAAGACCTTTATCTGCTGGCATTGTTGTATGTAAAATTAAATAAATACATTTGTATGTGGGGGGGGAGTGAAATCGAAACTAGATCTCTGTAGACTGGTATGTGAAGCCATAGGGCAACTACCCATGATGATGGTGACCTGTGCTCAGCAGGGAGCTTGTGTCATCAGCGGGCCAGCTGGAGAGGAATGAGCATCCCAGAGCATGCTTTTCAGGGAGGAAATGTCACTGCTGCTGCTGCTGTGTTGCAGCCAAGGTTACCACAGGTGGTAGGGAAGTATTTGGCAGAATGAGAGGTCATTAGCTGGATGCAGACTATCATAGAAACATAGAATCTGTTGGCAGATAGGCACCACACAGCCCACCTAGTATGCCCAATTCCCTACTTGGTTTGGCAACCCCTCCTCTTATCTGGACTGCCTTTTCCCTACTCTGCTGTACAGCAGGGTGCATTTATGCATATCTCATGCCCTTTTGAATCCCCATACTGTTTTTGCTTCCACCACCTCTGCTGGTAGGCTGTTCCAAGGACCCACCACCCTCACTGTGAAAAAATACTTCCTAGCATTCCCCAACTCTTTCTCTCTCCAACCTCATGTTATGTCCCCTTGTCCTTGTGCACTATTGCACACACATACTTCACTCTACATCCCTAGCACGTCAACATCCTAGTGGACTGGGGGAATGGGAAAAATGGTCCCAGCACCCATAATAATGGACCCCTGGTGTATCTGGGCCCTACACCATAGACAATGGACCGTGGTATATCCGGGCCCCTCAAAACCACTGATGATGCCTCCTGATGATGCAGAAAACTCATAGGGTGGATCTCCAAAGCCCTTTCCCCCCGGGTGGTAAAGCTTGGCTCTGTGGAGAATGGCATGCACAGGTATGGAGTGACAGGGACCAAGTGGGCTTTGGGGAGACATGTACTGGAGCTGGGAATGATGCATAAAAACTAGCTTTCCCAGTCAAGTTGCAAGTTTATTTTTGCGTACTTTAAGTCTCAATCTAATGAATCCCTGTTAGCTTTACATCCATTCAACTAACTGCTAGCACTAGGTCTTCCAAGTTGATATCCCTTTGCATGTTGAAATTCCATTTTAAAAAAACAAACTACTGATTATTGAAACTTATAAAATGGACCATGAAAATGTTATAGCCTTATTGGTTAAAGCTAGTCATTTGGTGCTATGCACCAGCCTACATCCTGGGACACCAAGTCTTTCTGGAACCCATTTCTTTCAGGTTATAGAACTGACAACCAACACACTCCTACCATATAGATTCTTGCTGTATCTTGTTTTTAGGCTGTTGGACCAGCATACAGACAATTTGCCACATCTTTTTTTTGCTGCGGTCAAGAAGTTGTGGGCATAATGCTGTATCTCAGAATTGCAGTTGGAATAGCGGTCGCAGCCAAATGGTCGATGCGGTGACCAGCTTCAGGCGACTTTGTTAACAGCAACTTTGTTGTGTGTGTTAATCTTAATAATCTTACCTCTACTTCCTCTACGACATTCATTTTGCATGGTGTCCACATGTTACCACTACCCCTGTTGATGATGACATTGGAAGCATTGAAAGGGTAGGCTCTTAAAGGTGCCAAGCTCAAATAATTTCACCATGCAGCTTAAAAAAGTTACTTAACCTGGTACACGGCAATATAAAAGGAGAATGGTGCAGTACGTACCCATTCTAGTTTTGTAGGCTGGGAACAATGGAGTATGTGCAATCTCAAAAAAACAGTATCTGCTAGACATTGTTGCTGTTATTGAAATTAATGTTGTCTGATGCCGTTGACATTTGCACACTGCAGCTATAATAAACATAATGCACATTGCCACATTTGCACACTGCTTCCCCATACTATAACATTGCACTACTTAAAAACACTGTTTTTAAATTCTTTTAAATATCATTTTAATGCAGCATGCACTTACGTGTTTTTAAATACCTCTTATTTACATAGCTTAGTTTGATGTTAGACATTTGCATAGTTTTGTGAGCAATAAAGTTTGTTTTTTTTGTAATCCAGCACTTGCGTTATGTCATCACTGTTGGCTGTATTTACTCATCGTGGCAGTCTTGTCCGGTAAGATATTCTGTTTTCCACATATTGTCCTGCAACTATTTATCCTTGTGACTAAAATTGTAACAAGCATTTGTCCATGCGACTAAAATACCGCAATCTGTTGTCCGTGACCAGATGTCCAGGGCCGTTAAGTCTGTATATGGTTAGACCTAGTCAGCCAACATCTTGTGAGTAGTGAGCACATTAGTAGGTACACAGGAAGGAAACAGGAACATTACCCAGTGAATTGTGGACTACTTTTGTGTGCCTCCACTTAACACTGCCTGCCAAAGGATATGTCCATAGAGATTACATACAGGGGTTCATATAGTATAACAAATTCCCTGTACTCAGCTCATACAAAGCATCATGGGAAGTATATGAAAATTATCATGCATATGTTTTCCATGATGGTTTGTATTATGGAGGTATGTTAAATTAGTGCTTTACTTTAATACCTGTATCTCTTGCCAATGTCCTTCCAGTGTAACTCACATTCAGTGCTTTTGTACTGAAGTTGTGGGGCTGGATTTTTGAAGATCAGTCACAAACTGCAACAGTGACAGCTTGCACTGAGTGCAGCTGCAATCGTGACCCTGTTCCAGATTTTGCTTGTGTCAGGGTCCCGGTGCCTAAGTCTTGCAGCTTGCAGCAACAGTGGTAGTGCACTGAATGGACGGTGCACCCACATGCTTTGCTGCAACACCTGCAGGGCAGTAGGACAGACAGCCATTCCTTTGGATAGGTGCACAGGTGGCCAGTGTCCCCCAGCCAATTATGAGGCAATGCTAAGTTCTGCATTAGTACATACGTGTGCACCTAGTGGTCCCTCCATGCTGTCAGGTAGTACCCACCACCTCATTCTCCCCGAACCTCAATCAGATGCCTGGCTAAACCCTCCACACACCACCCCTGCAAGATACCAAATTAATAGTCAGAGCATATACTGTATACAGTATGTGCTCTGACAGTTCATTTGGCATCTGTCCTCAGTATGAGGAGGGTTGAGTCGGGTGCCCAATCGGGGTTCGGGGGAGGAGTGGGGTGGTGGGCACTACCTGGCAGGGTGGAGGGGTTAGGGGCCACTAGACCACCTGGAGGAGATGTTGGCAACTTGTCCATATTTTGGCATATGAGGAGCAGGGCGAGGACTCTGAGCACACTTACAGTACTGCACCTGAGCAGTATGGGCATATGGGACTGGGGTGTGGGGGCAGCAAGCTCTGCAGGACTTTTATGCATTAAAGTACATATCGGGCATATTGGGGATGGGGGGGTCTGCTTGATCAACAGTGACTTTCGCTGCCCGCAATATACAGTTCAGCATATAAGGAGAGGGGCATCCAGTTGACAACCCTTCCAGAGGATATCTAACTACCGTTAGATCAGCCCTTGGCTGGTCTAACTGTATTTAGCCCTTTGTTATTGGGGAGGATTTTGAAAATGCAGCTTTAGGGGTCCTAGCTGCCTGTGTCTGCCTTAAACCCCCTAGTGCCATGCCACAGACACTTTTGTGGTGCAGTGCTGGTGCAAGCACACTTTGGTACAAGCAGCCCACTGATTGATGCAGGCTTCTTTGCAAAATAGCTCAGGGCACAGCCCTTGGTGCAAGGTGATTGTTGCGTCCAACATGTTTGATGCAAGCACCTTGTGCCATTCTAAGGGTTTGAAAATCTGCCCTGTTGTCTTTAATATTGCTTTTATTTTGGGGGCTAATTCTGATCCAAATGAATGAGATCAATTATAAGGTTTCTTCCTCCCACTGAGCTGGTCTACGCTATGCTATGCCAGCACAGGCCCTATACACAACTGCAACTGGTGGTGGTGGTGTGTGGGGAACAGTCAGTCCAGTGACAGAGGTGCAGCACACACTTCTGCAAATAACTTTATGTATGGGACTGTGCCATCTGCTGTTGATTGCCCATGAAATGACATACATTGCCTTACTTGACCTGTGACCTGGGCACACTTTGTTTCCGCTGAAGTATTCTCTGCCCCATGCCTAAATGACCTTTCCAATATGTATATGCACTGCTCCATAATGATCTTTCCTTGTCATTCATGAATTTTGTGAATTGGTTGGCCACATCCTTCACATCCAGAGGATCCTCCTCCCTACCTCCGTGCCCTTCCCTTACTAAGCATCACATTATTCCTTTACTCTTGTGAAATAAATGTTCTAGTTTACATGGCTTTGACATCTTCATAAATTGAGGCCATTCACAAGAAATTGCATTCCAAACTGGGTGCCTTGTACCACAAACATGGATGTATCTTTCTGCTGGCTGCATAGGCCATTGTACAGAAAATGACTCTCCCCATCTTCGAGTACAGTGATGTGTACAATGCCACTCCCTCCTCCTCCTTAACTGTACCAGATATTCTCTTTTATTGCTTCTTCCACTTTGCCCTTGACTGTCCCCCCCGCACCCATCACTGTGACCTTTAAAAATCCCTGTCCCTCCCCTCCTTAGAGGACAGCTGGCATTCACACTGTGCCAGCTTCTGGGCTAAGTTCGGGTCCAAGTCTCTGCCATCCTACCTTTCTTCCTCCCTATCCATTTCTCCCCCATCCTCACATACATTCAGATACACCCTATCATGTTATCTACCCCACGTCGAAACCACCTCAGTAGGCCAGGCTGCCTTTTCCTACAGGTTTTCCAATCTGTGGAACTCCCTCCTCTGCTTCATTCATTTTACCCCTACCCAAGGGTTTGCAATTCCCTCATAAAAGTTCACTTCCACGTCCCCTACTCCTGTTTCTAATCCCCTGGCACTTCCTCCCTGTTTGACCTCCCTCCTATCAGTCTCTTACCTATCATTTCCCTCCTGTTCTGCTGCTTGGCCTGCTGTTGTGTGCACAGCTGCAGTCTTCCTGTAAAGAATTTGTAAATTATGAATTCTGTAAATTCAGTTGTGTTGTTACTCATATTTTGTATTTGTATTACATGCTGTACTCTCTCCCTTAACTGTTTGCTGCTACTACTGTATTGTATTCTTATCTGCAAATACTGTGTGTGTGTGTGTGTGTGTGTGTGTGTTTATATATTTATAAAATGGGTAAGAAAAATCATGTCTGCTGACTGGTTGAAACACATCACATGACCATGCGTATATCAGAGGGTGACCACACACCTGCACTTTCACACCCCTCCAAAATAATTTTGACATTTTATAAGATGGATAACCTACTCTATGGTGTGTGGTCATGCTCTTATGTATGCACACCTTAGGTGGATGACATACTTGGTCTGCGACCTCGTGCGTAACAACACACACCAAGGTGTGTGTATATCAGAGCACGACTGCACACCTTAGAGTGGGTTATCTATTATATATAGTATATATAATTTGTACATTTGTCTGTACTCCCTACTACTGATGCCTCTCCCCCAGGACACATCTGGAAATGAGCACTTGCTGTTCAGTATGCTCTTCCTGGTGAAGCTTTTAATTAAATAAAATAAATATACTGCTTTCAGTAATTGTACTCTGGTAAGGGTTGTACCCAGGGCTGATGGCACTGGGACACCACTGTGTATAGTACAGTGCCTGTGTGCCTGCCCTAACCCTAATTAAACTAGACTAAACCTGAACCTTTCCCCCGTGCTGACTCACTGACCTGTGTGCTTGCCCAAGAAAAGACTTGGCTAAGTCCCTCATGGATTATGTTTCTGTGTGTCCCTGCATGCCTAACCTTGCATGCTCAACAAGATCTTTATAAAGAATGGATATCAGGACTTATAGTATACCTAATTGCATATACCTTACTAGTGCAAAGCAGCATGGGAAGAATAAGCAAATCACTTTTCATATATTTTTATGGTGCTTTGCATTACTGAGCTACATATGTATAATCTGCAGAGATCCAGTGAAAAGGAAAAAAATGGCACTGAGCCCTCCCTCTCTAGCAAGCGGTAGGACATAGAAATTAATTAATCTTTCTCCTTTATCGATGTCCAAAAATTCACTTATGCATGTGTGGTGCATACTGTAGTGTGTTGGCTACATGAAAAGGAAATTTACAGAGAGATTGGAATCTCAGGACAATTCAGAGGAAGCTTGTCAGCTATGTGATGGGGGCCCAAGTTAGAGCAGCCAGAGATGAAAGCCAAGATAATATTATGAGTGGTGGGAAAGATCAGTGGGGGAAATTCTGAGAAGAAATTGAATAAGAGGAACAATTCTTGATTCACAAATCAGGATCTTTTACATTTTCCAGGTTTGAATGACAAGTTTAAAATGGAGCCTTTTTTGCATTGAAATTTGAAATAAATAACTAATAATGTTATGCCTCTTGCTAATAGTTTTCCTCTTTCTTTTTTTTTCTAGAGACCTACCTGTACGTTAGTAGTTCCACTCCTATTTTTCTTGGTTTTCTACTCTTCCTCTCTTTTTTCCATGTTCATCTCCCTGTTCTGTCTGCCATCCCCTGTCTCACTGTGTACCCCCCACCCCCCTTTTCACTCTGCTTCCTGCTTCCTCTATCATTACTTTTGTTGTTAAGGTAACTTAGTTTTCTTGCAGAAAATGTTTGCATTTTATTTTACATCCTTTTAGCTTGCATTTTTTTTTTACAGATTGGAGTTCTAGCATGTTGAACTTCAGAGCATTACAATGGTTTGAGAAATACAGGAATGTGCTCCTTCTGTCTTGTGATTTTATTAGAATCTTGACAGTCACTTGCATGGTTTATTTATTTGCAGTCTTGCTTACAACTGTGTTTTAATCACACTTATTGTACTGAGGTTTGTGTAATATTACCATGGTAAATGCCGATATCATCACCCAGTGAACTGCTTAAGGATGTGAACTTTTCTGTTGTGCAGCTCTAATAAAGCAATAAACATGATACATAAGATGTAGTAATGCCACAGGCATCCTGGGATGTCTGCCTGCCATGCTGAAACCTGTTTCTATTTCGCACAATTTAATTTTTACACATAAAGGAGAATAATAAATAAATTTCCATGTCCCAATACTTACTTAGGATGGAGAGATGAGTATTGTTTCTTCTTTTTCACATTATCTCCCCATAATACCTTGAATAGGTGCACTGTTGCACAAGAGAGCACTTTCACCTTATTACAGACTGTGTAATTTGGTAATTGTTTTCTTTTTTAAAACTTCTATACTCCATTTGTCATTGCTGAGCAGCACTTTTTTTATAAAATAGTTTTTATTAAGGTTTACATGCATATTACAGAAATATTAATTGATTTAATACATTAAATAATTAGGGGAACAAAGAAATATAAGAAAAAACATAAGAAAAGGAAGAAAGGAATAACAGGTATCAAGACCAATGCATGCTAACATCAACGTTTATGACTCCCCTCCCCCTTCCCCCAGAAATGAGATTTCTATCCATAAATACATAGTCTTTATATCTCTTTTAACTTTTCAGATTTTTAACAGAGGAGGTAACAGTAGCTTAATTGCTTGCCAAGTTGATTGCGTATAATCTTAGTTTTCAGAAAAGTTTAAAAATCATTTGTCATAACTTAGAGTGCTATTTAAGTTATTACACCATTTTGAATAGTTAAAAATGGGCATATTTGTGCTATTCAGATTTCCAGGATGATACACTTTGTAGTTATAGTTGTAATATTGATTATGTATTTTGTTCCTTTATAATTGTGAGACCAGTATAATCATTCAAGAATAAAGTCTGGAAGCTCATTGGTATGTTAATATTAAAAAATGTACTAATATTGGGTTTGTTCCCACCATTTTTTTACATGTGGACAATCCCATACTTCATGGTACAAATTCACTTTCTTACCACAGCTGTATCCACAATTGGGTGTATTATGGATTCCCATTTTATATAGTCTATTAGTTGTATAGTAAGCTCTTGCTAAGATTTGTTTGTATACTTTTATTTTTGGTGTAAAAAAAATGTTTATTTGTACCTAACCAAATGTTATCACAAATTGCCTTTTTTATTTGTATATTAGCTTCTTGTTGCCATTTTATTCTTATCTTGTTTTTTTACTTTCTCCCATTTATTTGATATTTTTGAAATGGTTATTGTCTTTATAGTCATATTATTATTGTTGGTTCTTTGACTTTGCCAATTGTGTATATTATAAACATGAGCTTTTTTTTTACTTATTTTATTAAAGAGCTGTAGCAACTGTGAATAATCCAACCATGTAAAATTAGTTATTTAATATCTTTCCTTCAATGTCTGAAAATTTAGTAAGCCTCATTCAGCAGTTTTATATTTTGCCAGCTCTGAATTCCCACTTAATAGATTTTCCTGAATAGATGGCTTTTAATTTAGTTGCCTTTTTTGTTTCATTAATAGTAAGTCCTATTGGTAGATATAAAAATAGATGTATCCATACTGCCCTCTTTGTTTATTTTATTTATTAAATTAATAGCATCTGGGTGTGCTATACCTTTATAGTCCTTATAAATATATGGGTCAAATAGTATACCATGTATACGTAATAGCTTATTTTTTTGTTGTGAAAAAGTTGTTCCAAAATTGTAACATTATTGTATTTTTATTTTTGTGTCAACTTAAGAAAGTCCAGATTTTGGAATATTTTAACTGCCTGATAGTAGTAGTTACAGTCTGGGCAGCCCATTCCTCCCAGATCCTTTGGGGTTATTATAACATGCCAAGGGATTCTAGGGGATCCCCTCACCAAAGACGTTCTTTGAAGAGCACTCCAGCTGCTTTTCTGTTATCAGACTGAGGGCCAGATTTTCAACACTTTGCCCCTGGGCTCAGATAACACTGCCTGGTAGGCAAACATAGCCCGGAGCACAAAGCAAGCTATATTCAAAAAGAATAGCCCAGGGCAAACAGCCTCTGAATATACCATGGGAAAGAGGCCGTGCAGACTGGGCTGGGAGTGCAGGGCAACTGTAGCCCTGAAATATGACAGCACTGCATATAGCAACCAGGAAGTGCAAACCACAACAACAAAACAGTGCACAATGACGTGAGGGTAGGTAGAGAGGAACTATGTGGCCAATGTGTGTGCCAGCAGATGCATGGACCCAGTACAGTTGCAGGCAGCAGCAGATGTGAAAGAACCATGATCAGAACTGTAAACTATGCCCCAACCATTAGCGCCATGCTAACACGTTAGTGCAGCTTTAGTGCAGAGCTAAGTGGTTTGCCCAGCGCAAACACATTAGCCTAGTGCTAAACTTTGCCATTTTTAAAAGTGACATGCAGATGAGCCTACCTAGATAGTCTCTGGGCAAACAGCCACATTAGCATACTAAGGTTCATACTAAGGTGCAGATGAAGAGCTAGTAGGCCGAGGCCCATAGTGCTCTTATACTAGACCAAAGGGTAATAAACTAAATTATACCCTGAGCAGATAAGTTTATCAAGATGTAATTTGAAAACATTTTTTTGATTCACTCACAACTACGGAGAGTGGTAAATTATTCCATGGACCAATACAGCGGATAGTAAAGAAATATTTACGGTTTGTCTTTTAAATGATTTTCTGATTAGTTGAAATGGATGACCCCTCATATCATAAGGTGATGATTTAAATTTAAGATCTAATTCAGTCATAAGATAAGTCATGTACTACATCATACAGAAATAAAAGATCGCCTCTCAAACGTCGTTTAGAGAAAGACATCAAATTTAATGAATTCATCCTATATATTTTTTAATTATTTATTTATATCAGTCTAGGATTACAATACCTTTGAGCCGTGGCTCTTTTACAAAGGTTCCACGTCAGCGTGTGCAACAGTCATCATTTTTAGTTACAAACATATAATCATTGACTTACAGACATGTAATAACCAGTATAAAGACTTGAGCTAAGGGCAAGACAAGGAAGGGGTGGGTGGTGGGTGGGAAGTGAGGGTGAGAGATTGAGGGAAGGAGGTGCAGGGGTAAGGGGAGTATGAGAGGTGGTTGTGATGGGGGCAGGAGTGGAGATACAGGGGAGGTGGGTGAGGGTGGGAGAACAGTGCAGCCAGGGGGCCTTGTCGAGGGAATATGACAGGTAAGGTGCTAGGGGTGCAAAGACTGATTGTAAGTGCTGGGTGCTGGGGCATGTGCAGCTGGAATGGTGGAAATGTTAAGATGGGCAATCACAGGATACAAGCAGTGGGAGGCGCAGCTTGGACTTGAAGAGGCTGAGTGTTGGAGCAGTTGTTATGTCACTGCCCAGAGAGTTGAGCCAGTTGGATGCCAGATAGGTGAATGATCTTTGTCCTTGGGTTGTGCGACATTGTGGGATATGCAGTAGATGGGAATTGGATCTCCTTGTAGTGACGTTCCTATGTCTAGGCTTAAGGAGGGCACAGACACCAGGTGGGGCAAGCCCCATTATAATTTTCTTGGCCGTGATGCAGGTTTCGTATTTTATGCACTTGTCCAATTGAAGCCATCCAGTTTGGGAATAAAGGTCACATGTGTTGGTACGGCAATGTGAGCCAGTGATGAGTCGACAGGCCTTATTCAGGGAGGTCTTGATACATTTGAGAGCAATGGTAGTTGCAGACCCATATATGATACTGACGATGAAGCTTTGGACGGCCACTTAAAGTGCTTCTGGGGTTAGGTGTTTTCTGTGCCGGAATAATATGCCTAACCTTGCATTGGCTGACTTTGCAACATTGCTGATATGGACAACATATGAGAGGCGGGGATCAAGGGTGATGCCAAGGTACTTGAACGATTGTGTTTACTCTAGGATGGCTCCTTGTTCGGTTGCAATGGAGAGGTGAAGTTGCTTGTTTTTGTTATGGGGGCTGCAGGAGACCACTGACTTGTTTTTTTTCTGGTTGAGAAGCAGTTTATGATTTAGGAACCAGGTTTCGATGGAGGAGAAGGCCCACTGAAGTTTACTTTGTAATTGGATTGGATCAGGGTCCAAGGTGAGGATCACAGCATCATCAGTGTAGAGAATTATTTGTTCTGAGCAGCTGTCCGGTACAGAGTTTAAGAATAGGCTGAAGAGGAGGGGTCCCAGAATGTAGCCCTGGGGAACTCCCAAGTGGACCGGTCTTGGGTCTGAGAGTGTATCAGTGATTAGTACTGTTTGGGACCATTCTTAAAGGCAGCTCTTAAACCAGCCAATGAAGTTGGTTGACAGCCCAGTGTTCTGAAGCTGGACAAGCAGGAGGTGGTGATTGATGGTGTTGAAGGCTTTAATTAAGTCAATGTAGATTGAGCCTAGTAGTTCACCAGAGTCAAGTACATTGTGGATTGTGCCAGTGAATTCAAGTAGGGCTGTGGAGTTGCTGTGACCTTTGTGTAACCCATGTTGTTGCTTGCACAGGATGTTGTACGTATCCAGGTATTCTGTGAACTGGTCTAAGACGATGCGTTCTAGTGCCTTGTAGAGTGGGGGTAGTAGGGAGATAGGTCTGTAGTTATTGTGAGCAGTTTTGTCACCACTTTTATGGATTGGGCTGACAGTTGCAAATTTCCATCTGTCTGGGAACTGGCTAAGGCTGAGGGAGAGGCTGAAGATTCTGGTCAGAGGACTAAGCACTTCATCAAGTGTGAGAAACAGGATTTTGAGATCAAGGGAGTCATTACTGAATCTTTATTTACCAAGGGCTGTGGTAACATATTTGCGTACTTGGTGAGCCTTGACTGCTTTGAAGTAGAAGTGAGGGGAGCTGGTGGGGGTAGTGTTTATTGTGGACAAAGGGGCTTCACCATCTTTAAAATAGTCCTGGGGTAGGACAGCACTGAGGTCAGTAAAGGCTTTGTTAAAGGTATCCATGATGGTTTTTGGGTTCAGGGTTGTGGTTCCGTTGATGTTGAGTATCGATGGAGAGGTTTTGGGTGGATTCCCGGTGAGTTCCTTTATGTTCTTCCAGAATTCCTGACCGTTGCCCCAGGAGTTTGTGAGGGCATGCTTATAGTAGGCAGACTTTGTTTGCTGGATGGTTTTGGTGCAGTCATTGAGCACGTTTGCAGTTTTGGATGTCATTTTGTCTTCCAGAGTTTCTGGCCAGCTCCCATAGGTGATCTCTTGTTTTTAGCATCCTGAGGAGGTCACCTGTGAGCCAAGGGTTATTGAGTGATTTGACTTTGCGTTTCTTAACAGGAGCCTACGTGTCACGGGCCGAAGTGAGGGTGTTTATGAATTGATCAAGGACGGTGCTATGTTGGTTGCATTGAAGATTGGGGACCAGTCTTGATGGAGGAGGTGGGATTTGAGTCACGGAAGGTGCCCACAGGGCAGAACCCTGCTGGTGATAGTTTTTGGTGGTGGTTTGATGAATTTATTTGACCAGATGCCACTAACAGGGGAGTGGTCGCTGAGAGAGTTAGGGAGGACATCAATGTTAGATATCCATGATGGGTAACTGGTAAGGATTTAGTCCAAGAGTGTGCTGGTGCCGATTCCATAATTTTTCCTGTTTGGTGAGTCAGCCACTTGTGTGAAGTTCGCCACAGCAGTGGTATCCCTGTGTGCCCCAGCATCGGCCGCAGGCTAGTTGATGTTGAAGTCACCTAGGAGGATGGATTCAGTGTCCGATGGGAATGACTTTACAAAGTCAAGAACAGCTGTTAGACCAGTTCTCTGGTCTTTGGGAGGGATGTAGATGGTGGCAACAGTGAGGGTTTTGTTTTTGGCTCCAAGGAGGATTCTCACTGGCAGTATCTCAGCAGTTGTGGGTTGGAGTGAGGTAATGATGTGGTACCCCTGTATGGAGTCTTTTAGGTAGAGATCACAGCCCCCACCTCTTTTAGAGAGGAGAGCCAGCTTAAAGACATTGTAGCCGGGAAGGCTGATTGCATGATCCGGTACTGATGGCGTGAGCCAGGTTTCAACACCTGCCAGGATGTCAGGGCAGTGTTAGCTGGTGAAGGCCTGTAGGGCATCCATTTTAGGAAGGAGGCTGCAGATGTTGATTGATATGAGAGGGCACCTGAAGACTTGCTTAGATTAGTGGTTTTAGAGCAGAATGGGCCAGGGTTTGAGTGCACATTGCCTGACAGTATTAGCAGGAGGAGAACTAGCCTCAAGGAGCTGTAGCATATTTCTTTAAGAGAATGCTTTCACCTGCTAACAGCTCAGGAAATTGCCGAGCAACGACGATAGTGGGCGAGGGTAAGCATTGTCGGGGGGGCCAGAGTGGAGGGCTAGGACCAGTGTGGGTGTAGGACAGTTTCATGGTGGTAGGATGGATGCTGGGCAAGGGGCAGTATCCAGTGTGCTGTGTACCTATGTGGAGGAAGGATGTAGGAATGTGGAAGCTGTGGGGGGGAGGGAAAGCAGGCTTTTGGGGCATGCAGTAGGGGAGAAAAACATACAAGGAGAAATAGAATGGGGGTAGAGAGCGGTGGAGATGCATGATTAAGGTAGGTTATGAGGTAGGCAGAGGGAGGGGGTTAATGCAGGCTGGCAGGGCTAGGAGAAGGGAGTGGAAGAGCAGTAGCTGGATCAGCGGGAAGTGAGGATACAGCCAGGAAGGCTAGGCAGCTCAGTTACAGAGGATTGGGAGTGGAAGGTGGTGGCTAAAAGATGGGGGGAGAGTCCCAAAACAGGTACCCAATGGAGCACGAGTAGGGGGGCATGAAGGAAGTTCTATAAAGTTAAGGTCGGGGGGAGGGGGGCGAGCGTAAAATTATGGCCGTTTGCCATAGAAATGAAGGGGTGCAGCAGCCTCGAGCAGAGCAAAGTTTTAGCTGGCTCAAGAGCCAATCCCCAAGCAGGAGGCAAGAAAGCGTCCAATCAGGGTGTGGTACAGATACCGTGGAGCCAACGGCATGGCTCTCAGCAGTCCCGGTGGTTCAGGGAAGTCTTATCCAGTTCAAGTGGATCTCAAGGGCGGCTTGATGGAGGGCGGCTGGAGTCTCGAGCCGTGGCCACGCCACCGAGGTCAGGAAGCCCGAGTCAAGGGCTGGAAATCCGGTTCAAGTGGATCTCGAGGGTGGGCTTGATGGAGGGCGGCTGTGCGGCTGGAGTCTCGAGCCGCTGCCATGCTGCCTGGGTTAGGAAGCCCGAGTCAAGGACTGGAAATCCGGTTCAAGTGGATCTCGAGGGTGGCTTGATTGAGGGTGGCTGTGCGGCTGGAGTCATATATTCATACGGGGAAGGTTCTAGACCAGATATTTTTTTGGTAAATTTTCTCTGTACCTTTTAAAGGGATAAACTATCAGATTTTTTGAAAGGGCACCATATCTGTAATGCATATTCTAGATGTGATATGACATATGACCTATATAGAGGCATAAGCACATTTTGATCTCTAGAAATTATATTACGAAGAATGGACCAGACAATTTTATTTGATGTGCTAATGACTGAATGCAAATGTTTTGAATACGTAAGATCATTTGAAATTGAGATACCCAAATCCTTCTCATCTGTGGTAGAACTAAGTAAATTTCCACTAATATTATAGGAGATGGATGGATTATTAGAGCCTAGATGCATGATCTTACATTTTTAGGTATTTAGCTGCATTCCCCAAGAAATAACCTAAGAAGAGATAGAGTCAAGATCTCGCTGAATAATATCAATTTCATCTTGAGTTGAAACAGACCCACCAATCTTAACATCATCCACGTATTTAGTAGTGAAAGAAGTACATTTTGTGGTGAAGTCAGATATAAAGACTTGAAACAGGCAGGAGCCAAGGACTGAGCCCTGAGGGATGCCACTCAATACCTTACAAACTTTTGATAGATTACCATTTATAATTACCCTCTGTGTTCTATTACACAACCAGTTTTCAATCCAGACTATAATAAAATGATTAATAGTTAGATTCCTTAGCTTTAGGCTAAAAGCCGAGTGTGGCATAGTGTTGAATGCCTTACTGAAGTCAATAAAGACTACATCACAAGGCATTTTATTATCCAATAATGAACTGAACCCTTCATAAAAACATAGCTTCTCATCATGTCCTGATTTGCATGCAGTTTGCCCAGCGTTACTGCAGGGTCCCACAGCTCCACCTGTAGGTCAGTCTGGAAGTACAGGGGCTGGTCACTTCTGACCACAGCTGCAATTGTAGATCAGTCAGGCAGTGCATGATGATTGCTGCAGGCTACATGTGAATAGTACAGCATACCATAGCATATCATTCCCCCAGGAGTCAACACAGCATAGGCACAGGTGGTGGTGGTGGTGGTGCTTCATGCGACCAGCACACTGTAGGTCATGCTACAGTGCACAGCAGACACTACAGTAGCAAGGGGGCTGGTAGTGTTAGGGACACAGCAATGCCTATGGTATGTAGGGCAGTTATGACCACTGCATTGTACACAGTGACAGGCCCTGCTTGCAGGTAATTACTGACAGTGGATAGTACTATTACGCTGCTGTTTAATCCACAGATGCTGCACCTGTGGCATGGGATGCACATAGTGTCATGTACATGGCCGGCAGTGTGTGCTGTGGCATCTGTACAGTTGTGTGGTAGGTGGCTGGGGGGCATGTAAGATCCAACAGGCACACAGGTGGTGACATACTCCCACTACTGGCCCATATGTACGGAGTGATGTGTCCCAGCCTTGTGGCCACACCTGGCCTGTGGTGAGGTCAGGCCACCATGCCCACAATGCTGCATGTGTACCTATAACGCACCACAGATGTATGGTCTGCAGGTGTGTGCTATATGGCCACAGTACCAAGCTGTCCCCTGTGGGTCGGATCACCCCTTGCTGTCTGTGCTTGGCTGGGACTGGTGGCAGCTGCTGGCATCATGGTGGTGCCATCAGTGAGCAGCATGTGTCCTCCATGTCTGGCATTTTCTAAGTGTTGTACTCCTATGTTAGGGTTGAGCAAGTCGTGCAAATCCCACGCAAACACTACACAGTGCATCAAGGATGTAAAAAGCTGTTTGCCCAGGGTTAAGACCAGCTTTTCCTGTGTGGTTTATTGTACCGCGCTACGGGTCGCACTATGTCACGCTAAACACCTTAGCGCGGCCCTAGTTGCTGAATATCTCTTAGTGCCTTTATTCATGTTCACTATGCCTCTTGCATATCATTATGTTTTGCCCAGCGCTACTGCTGTTTGCCTGCGCTAGCTGGCCTTTTGAATATGGCAGGCCCACGCTAACCCCATGCAAACTGTTTGCGGACTGCACAAAGCTTTGAATATCTGGTCTATAGCCCCTAATAAGGCCTGGAATATAGCAGATACGATAATGCCATCATTTCTAAAAGTTCAATCCATCCCCATAGAGCTAGTGATGGACACTGCCATCTATCCAGCATATTTTGTATTTTATTACTAATCCTTAACAAATTTTTGTACTGTTTTCATAGTTTCATTTGTCAGTATTGCCCCACAAATATGCTAGTTCATCTTTTATATTCATATCCATTATAACAAAAGGAGTTTCATTTGTTGTTTGTTATTTTAGAAATGACTGTTTAATCCTTACTGAGCTTAAAGCTGGGATTGAAGTACCATTCTATCACTTCTAATAATACAGGAATAGTTTTAGCAGGAGTTTTTTTAAGCACCAAAATATCTGCATATACATTTAATTTTATCGTTTCATTTCCCATCTGTAACCTTTGGATATGTATGTTTTGCCTTTGCCTTGCTAGGACTGATTCTAGTGCAGTAATGAAGAGAATATGGGACAATGGACATACTGACGGACTCAACTGGATATTTTTATTGTGGAAGTGCAGAGTTAGTTTATTTATATTTTACTTTTGCATACCTGTAGAAGGACCTATAAATAGTCAGCATTTGAACTGGAAAAGGCAGGTATTCAAGACTTTGAATAAAAAATCCAATTTCTTAAGCTCAAATGCCTTGGAGGCATCCAGTGCCATTGCAATACATTCATTATTGTTATTCTTGTATTCATGTATTAAAGCCTGAACCCTTTACAACCCTTGAAAAACTGTTTTTCCTCTAACAAAACCTGTTTGATTGTGATGGACCAACTCCAGAACTACATCTTCTAGTCTTTTTACTATCATTTTCGCTATTATTTTATAATCTACATTCATTAAAGCGATGGGGCTATACTTTTCGGGTAATAATGAGTTCTTATTCTCTTGGGGCCAGATATTCAAAAGGGTTGCGCCATGCATAATAGGGTTGCACCTGCGCAAGTCCGAACTTGCTCCATTCTGTGATATTCAGCGGGAGGCAGTTGCAACACTGAAAACAGGCTGAGCAACAGCGCAATGCAAATGAATGCATGCTGAACTGGAGGGGGAGGAACCATGCATAAACTGCACAACCCGATATTCAGCCGGGCTGTGCAGAGTTGTGCCGGCGCAACCCCCAACCTGCGCCTGCACAAATTTGAGCAAAAAAAAAAAAGGCTTAAGTCGAGGGCCACCCACAGGTGAGCTGCTGCATTGCAGGGCGCAACACAGCAGCTGCCACCTGTGGCTGGCCCTCAACCCACTCCCTGTGCCCCCCCTGCAGCCCGATTGCGGGCAAAAGAGAGTAAAATCCCCACCACCACACCCACTGGCCCGATCACGGGCATAGCTTTAATCCACCCCCACCAGCCCGTTCGTGGGCAGCAAAGTGTCCCCCTCATAACATATCCCTGGTGGTCCAGTGGACCGAAAATCCCGATCACGTGATTGAGTAGTAACCCCCCTTCCACCACCCGATTATATCCCTGGTGGTCCAGTGGACCGAAGATCCCAATCGCGGGATGGAGTGTGAAAACAACCCCCCCAACACATCCCTGGTGACCTAGTGTCCCCCATCCCACCCACCTGCCGCCCCGCCGCCCGCTGACTGACTACCGGTTAGGCCTGCATGCCATTGGTGCAGAGCAAGAGCCAATGGGCATGCAGCCACTCTAAGGCGGTTCAGATTTGTGAATGAGTTCATTCACAAATCTGAACTATCTTAACTCTTGATATGGGCTGCACGCCCATTGACTATTGCTCTGCACCAATGGGTATGCACAACCTACCAGGCAAGTCAAGCGGCGAGGGCAGCAGGCAGGTGGAGTGCTGCCTACCGCTGCTGCGAGGGCAGGAGCGGTGGTGGGGCTTCATTGGTGGGTGGGGTGGGGACACTAGGTCCCAGGGATGTGTTTGGGGGGTTGTTTGCACACTTCATCCCGCGTTCGGGATTTTCGGTCCACTGGACCACCAGGGATATGTTGGGGACACTTTGCTGCCCGCAATCGGGCGGCGGGGATTAAGCTATGCCCGTGATCGCCAGTGGGGGGGTGGTGGTGGGGGGATTTTACACTCTTTTGCTCGTGATCAGGCTGCAGGAGGCATCAGTCCCCGACAGCTGCTGCCTGGCAGGGCTCCAGGCGCAAGTCCTTGGGGATCGGCGAACCTGCATGCTAATGGCATACAAATGGGGCCATAATCAGATGCAAATGGCCCCCCCACACCTTGCATGAATTATGGCCCCATTTGCATGTCACCTTTTGAATATCGGGCTTTTGCGCATGGCGCAATGGTGCTTGCGCCACCGCAAGTTGAATGCTCCACTCTGACCACTTGCGGTGGCGCAAGTTCTACTGTGCCATGCACAGTGGCTGTGGCGGGGGGTGATATTCAAAGGAGTTGCTCCCAACTGCAGTATTCAAAAGGACATTTAACGCTGGCACTAGGTGTTAGGATTGATGCTAAATAATAATGTATTCAGGAGAGGGACTGAGGGGAGGGGCCCTGAATGGCGGCACACCAGTATATTCAAAAGTATAGCGCCATGCTACAGGCATTAGCGCGACCTGTAGCACGACGCTAAATACCGCCAACAAAAAGCTGACGGTAATGCAGCAGTGCCCCTCCAAACACACACACGCAATCCCAACCCCCGTTGACCGCAAAGGACAAGAAGTTACCCTGGTAGTCTAGTGGTACCCCCACCCCAAGCACGGCTCCTGTCCCTGTTGAACATAAAAGAAATATATCTTCCCTGGTAGTCTAGTGGTCCCCCACCCCAAGCACTGCTCCCATCCCTGTTGAAAATAAAATACATATATTTTCCCTATGTAGTCTAGTGGTCCCCCCACCTTCAAGCACGGCTCCCGACTCCCGCTGAAATTAACATCTAAATCCTTTCCCTGGTAGTCTAGTGGTCCCCAACCCCAAGCACAACTCCTGACCCCTGTTGAACATTAAATAAAGAATTGTCCCTGGTAGTCTAGTTGCTCCCCCCCCCAGCAGTGATGCTTCTGCTCATCCTGATTAGACTGCACAAACGAGCTGGTGACCAGCTCAACCCTCCACTCACCACCACGGCCAGCCGCCGACTAAGGTACAAATGAGCGTTAGCACTCATATGTACCTCAGTCAGCAGCCGGCTGCGGTGATGAGAGGAGGGCTGAGCTGGTCGCTGGCTCATTCATGCATCCTAATCAGGATGAGCAGGGGCATCACTGCTGGGCGGGGGGAACCACTAGATTACCAGGGAAAATTCTTTATTTTATGTTCAACGGGGGTTGGGAGCCGTGCTTGGGGGTGGAGGGCCCACTAGACTACCAGTGAAAATATTTCTATTTAATGTTCAATGGGGTCAGGAGCTGTGCTTGGGGGTGGGGGGAACCTCTGGCACCTGAGGGGTTTCAGTATGCTTTGGGGCTACAGGGGGTCAGGGATCATGCTGGGGTGAGACACTAACCTACCAGGGTGTAACAGGGACCATGATGTCAGAAAAGGATTGCCTGGCCCAGCCAGTCTGCCCTCTTCCCTATCTACTGGATATGCTGCATATCCTAGTGACCCTACAGCCTATGGCCTCCTGCCCCCACCAGGTTTGCCTTATGTCTGTCCCATGCATTGCTTCCCCCCCACTGTGTTTCACCCACTGCTGCAGTGGGGTACCTATGTTGTTGGGGGAGACATCCTCCAGGGCATGTATGGCCATGGGCAGTGTGTCTGTTTAGCTATCGATCTGTATGTGCATATATGTGTGTGTGTGTGTGTGTGTGTGTATATATATATATATATATATGTATGTGTGTGTGTGTATATATATATATATATATATATATACACACATATACAAACACACGCACACACATACATATGTACAGGCCCTGCTTGCACAGCTGTATGGGTGTGTTGTATGCACTGACTGTGCCTGCCAGCACACAGTTCCTGCTGCTTCCAGCTTGTACTTTCATTCTGACCAACAGGGGATGCTGTGGGCATGCCTTGGCCTGCAGCATCCAGCCTGAACTTCCATTCCAAACAAAAGAGGAGCTTTGTGCTCCATGCAGTAGCACCGGGCAAACTGCATGGTAATGTACGCTAAACAGAACTTAATGAGATGCAAATGTACTTGTTTGCCCACGGATTACCTAAGGAGGCTCATTTGCAAGGAAGCTTTGAATATAGCTCCTGTTTGCCCCAGGCTAACCAGTTTTCACTAGGCTAATGTGTTAGCACTGTGCATTCAGGTTAGCCCCAGGCAAACCTCACTTCATCATAGCACACTAAGCACAGTTCTGCAGTGTGTGGCTTACAATGTTACTTGCAGACTAGATGTGAGACATCTCTGTGCAATCGCACACAATGTTCTCCACCTGCAACACTGGCTTGCTACAGAGTCTAATGAGCTGCAGTTGCAATTTGCACTTCCCTTTTACTATATTCAGTGCTGTCTTATTCCTGGGCTATTTTTGTCTTGCACTCCCAGACCAGTTTGCCTGGCTTCCTTAGACTGCTATATTCAGCAGGATTAGCACTGGGCTATTTCCTTTTGAATATAGCTTGCTTTGTGCTCCGGGCTAAGTTTGCCCACTGGGCAGTGCTAATTTAGCCCCAGGGCAAAGTTTTGAATATCTGGCCGGTAGGGTAACACATTAGGCTGACTGCAGTGCCCCCCCATTGTCAATTTGTCCTTATCAATATATCATTTAACTAATCTATATACTCTCAGAACACATGAAGAAGTCTTATATGTAGATCTTTATATGCTTCTTCTGGAGCGTGATATACAAGTCTTTGACCAGTTATTACCACTTTTAGATTTGCAAGGTCTAAGAAAGATGATTTGACATGATTTTCCCATAACAAAGTTCTTAATTCACTATATTTCTTCCTTTCTGGTATGATGTCATAAGGTAAATTATGGAATACTGTTGTAGTGGCTCCTTTCATTTCAATTTTCTTTTTGTTCATAAGTTCAAGTTTCAAGTTCAAGTTTATTGCAGTAAAACTCCATTGAGCAAGCTCATTCACAAGGACATCCTGTAAACCATAAACCACATCATAAACCACATTCATAACTAGATCTTTATTTTTATTTATTTTATTTTATTGAAATCTAGGATTACAAATACCTTTGAGCAGGAACTGCTCATTTACAAAGGTTCCACGTCGAAGGAATGGGGGGTATACATACATACAAAGGTCAACATAATAATACATAGTTACACAATAAAAGAAGTAAGAGACTGAGGCTTAGGAAGTTCCAGTAATTCAAAATGTGCTAAATGTTAGGTAGCATGATATACCAGCCAAGGGCAATCTTAGAAATAACCACTGCAGGGGAGAGGGAAGGGGGTATGCAGGCAGGAAGGCCATTGTCGGAGGGTAGAGGGTGAGGGTAAGAGCTCTAAAGGGGAAGGAAGGGAGGGCTAAAAGTCAGAAAATGCTCGGGGGAAGGGAGAGGGGCAAGGGGGTAGCCAGGTAGAAGGGGGCAAGGTGGGGAGAGGTAGCTGTCAAGACTGAAGTGGAGGGCAGTGAGCAGTGGGCCCCTGATTAGGTGAGGCAGTCAATGACTAGATAAAATGAGATGAAGTTGGAGTTGTCTCTTAAAAGGGCCAAGAGCAGCAGCAGTAGGAGTTTCTTTGTTGAGAGTATTGTACCACTGTGGTGCTCTGTGGGCAAAGGCCCTCTGGCCCATGGTAGTCCGGCATCTGGGGACAAGGAAGGTTAGTTGTTGTGAACTTCTAGTTTGCTGGGTGCTGTGGTGGTCATTGAGGAGCTTTTCATTGCCCGGGGGCATGACCCTGAGGAGGACCTGAAGCCATCCTGCCTGAGTTTACAGGTCACAAGTGTGTGTAAGTCGGTCAGCCCCAGTTAGCAGCCTGCATGCTCTGTTGAGTGCAACTGTAGTTCTGCGGAGGGCAGAGGCGGAGGCAGAGCCATAAATTGCTAGCCCATAATCGATGATGGAGGTGACAGAGCTGTTGATAGCCAACCGGAGAGTGTCAGGAGTCATGCAGTGTTTGTGCCTGTAGAGCAGGCCTATACGGTTGTTGGTGGCTTTGGTGGCAGAATCTATGTGTCGATGGTAGGAGAGTGAGGTGTCCAATGTGACACCTAGGTATTTAAAATCAGGAACGTGTTCAAGTAAGGTCCCTGTTTTGTTTAGGATGGTGAGGTCAAGTGATTTGTACTTGCTCCTGGCATTGTAGAAGGTCATAACCTTTGTTTTGCTGTAGTTCATGACCAGTTTGTGTGACTTGAACCATTCTTCGATGCCCATGAATTCAAGCTGTAATTGTTTTTTGAGGAGCTCTGTGTTTTGGTGGTTGGTGAACATGACTGCGTCATCGGCGTAGAGCAGTAATTTCTGGTGGCAGACACTGGGAAGGTCATTGAGGAAGAGGCTGAAGAGTAGTGGCCCCAGAATGGACCCCTGTGGGACCCCTGAAAGGACTGTCTTTTCTTCCGAGGTGACACCGTCAATCCTAACCTCGCTGGACCCTCTCCCCAAGGTAGCTTGAAAATCAGAGCAGCGCTTCATTGGAGAGCCCAATGTTTGATAATTGCTTGAGTAGGAGTGGGTGGTTCACAGTATCAAAGGCATTTGTAAGGTCGATGAATACTGCCCCTACACAGTTTCCTTGATTGAGCGTGGTATGGATGAAGCCAGTGAATTCTAATAGTGCAGTGGTAGTACTGTGCCCTTTTTGGAAACCATGTTGCTCAGGACACTGGATGTCGTATTTTTCCAGGTACTTGACTAGTTGGTCTGAGGCGATGCGCTCCATAGCCTTAGACAATGGAGGGAGGATGGAGATAGGTCTGTAGCTGGAGTGCAGTGATTTGTCTCCACTTTTGTGTACCGGTGTGATGATCGCCTGTTTCCAGCGAGATGGGAACTGGGACATCCTTAGTGATAGGTTGAGGACCTTTGTCAGGGGTTCAAGGACTTCTTCAAGGACAAGTGCTAACAACTTCTGGTCAAGGGAGTCACCCCTGTAGCCCGCATTGTGAATGGCCTTCCGAATATAGGTTCTGGCTTCATGCACTGGGATCTCCTTGAAGTAGAATTGTGGGACAGGGTGTAGGAGAGGAGTAGTTGCAGGAGGGTTAATACCAGAGGGGACATCAAAGAAATTAGAAGGGAGGACATTATCCAAGTTGGAGAAAGCATTATTAAAGGTGTTGGTGATTGTGTACAGGTCAGATGTTGGTGTTACATTTATGTTTAGCATGGTGGGTAGTGACTTAGGGTCCTTGCCTGTAATGTCTTTAAAGTTACTCCAAAATGTTTTTCCATCACCCCAGGAGTTGGAGAGAGCTTCCTTGAAGTATTTACATTTGGCACTCCTAACTGCCCACGTGCACTCATTTCTGGCAGCTTTATATTTATGAATATCCCCAGGTTAGGATGTTGCACTGGCACAGTGTCAGAGATGATCCCTATGTTTCAGTAAAGTGATTAGATCAGGGGTTATCCAAGGGTTAGCTCTGCCCCTGACCTTCAGCTTTTTGAGAGGTACAAAGATATTGCAGGCTGCAGTGAAGTGGCTGATGAAAAGGTCTAAGGCTTGGTTTACATCAATGGCAGAATTGATTGGTGTCCAGTCCAGGTGGCTTAGGTGTATCTTTAGTAGCTCAAGGTACCCCTGCTTTAACACTCTGGTGTGGATTATTTTAGGAGGGGGCTTAATGAGTTTGTTTGTCCAGGTACATGTGACCGGTGAGTTGTCACTGATCCCATCAGGGAGCACTAAGACTTTAGAGATTCGTTCAGGGTGATTAGTAAGGATCCAGTCCAGAAGTGTGTGTGACCCTGTCCTATAGTTGCATCTGGTGGGGGTGGTAACAAGCTGGGTGAGGTTCTGTGATGTGACAGCATCCTTGTAGTTTCTGGCCTCCAGCGATAGCCAATTTATGTTGAAGTCACCTAGTACTATGAGTTCAGAGTTATGGTGCAATCCCTGTAGGCTTTCCAATATGCTCATAAATCCATTGGGCTGATCTTTAGGGGGTAGGTACACAAAGGCAATGGTGAGATCCTTGTTGTGCGCCCCGAGTAGAACTTTAATAGCGAGAACCTGTGAGGGTGGTTTAGGGTTTGAGAACGGGAAGACTTGACCCAGATAGGAATTCCTCAGGTAGATGGCACAGCCCACACCTCATTTGGAAACCCTGTCCTGCCTGAATATAGAGTATCCAGGGATGGTGACTGCAGCATCTGGTATCTTGGGGTTAAGCTACGTTTCAACAACAGAGAGTACATCAGGGCTATGTTGCTGGACCCAAGTTTGCAAGATGTCAAGTTTGTTAAGGAGGCTGCAGACTTTGATCAAGGCTAATGTGAGGGACCTCTCCCACCTTTTTGTGGCATGGGGTGCTAGGCCGTTAGGCCCCGGGTTAGGATGAACATTTCCAGATATCAGAAGTAGCATAAGTAGTATCCTAAGAAGGTACACTTTAATCATTTTGTAGACTAGTTTTGTTGTAGGGCATCTAGTCCTCTTGGCCTTGCTGGTCTGCGTTTGCCCCATGATATTGCAGAGCACAATATATAAAGCCATGTTCTCAGAGGTGCCACATGATTGATGAAAAGTAATCAAATCCACAGGAAATGGTGAACTACTGGGAACCAGAAAACTGTTGTTGTAGCTCAAAGACCAAGAATGTGATAAATTCCTGAAGGGGTTAAATTCCTGACGGTGATGAACATTGGCTTGTTGCATATGCAGGATGTAACAATCCTTTGTTAGTATCTTCCCTTTGTTCTCCAAAATGGTTTTGAATAGACCTCAAAGACAAGTACACATCCTTTAAGAACAAGTCAGACAGAAATGTGGATTCAATGCAGCACTCCACAACTCAGTGCATGTATAACAGATTTACTGACCTTACGTTTGGCTTTGATGGCTTCCAAAAAGTTGATTTATGATGAGAATGCCAATACCTGGTGGTGATGTTTTGCAGTTTCTTAGTCCAGGAAATGTTTATAGATGTCATGTCCAAGAATGGTCCGGTTCCAACAAGCAGAAACACACGAAAATCCACAAAAACTAAACTACTGACAGAGACAAACACAAAAAAGCCAGCCACACAAGCTCTGGAGATGTATGTATGTTTTTCTGTGGTTTTCATAAATTTTTCAGTAATAGTCTGCGGAGGGCTACTTTGTTCTGCTTTGGGTTTTAGTGCTTTATGTGCTCTGTCTGTATCACATTTTACTTGTTGCAAAGGGTGTGTCTAAGTAATGTAGATAGAGAAAATCTGGTGTAAGATTATTACTATTGGAGTATCATTGTCCCATTGTTCCAGAATTCCAATAATTCAAATATTCTTTCTGCATGCTCTTGCTTCCGAGTCCAAAAGCTTCCCCTTGATGTCTAGAATATCTCTTTCTGCCTGAGTTGCCATTCTTTTAACAATTGTTATGCCATTTTCTGTCTGAAAAATTATTTGTTCAGCTTCTTTTGTCCCAGTCAATAAACCATGAAAATTGTTAGTGGTCTCTTTTGTATCCCGTTTTAAATTTCATATTTGTTTTATATATCTTTAATTGGATCTAATTCCTATTTTATTTCAGCTATATCCTTTAGCATTTTATGTGCTGTTTTAGGTACATGTTCCTCCTCCTCTTGCACTTTTGCCTGATTTTTAGAGGCTATTTTTATTTCCTCTATAGTGGACATATTTACAATATTTGCCTGTTTCATTTGTTGTCCCTATCTGAATCCTTCCCTGTATTCTGATTAATTTGACTATGTATCTGTGTTTCTTCAGTGTTTATAACAGTCACCTGGATGTTCTTTTTAGTTAGAGAGTGTCATCTTTTTATTTTTTTTCTGCAGTTTGGCTTGTTTCTTTTTGAAATGTGGTTAAAACTGCCTCTTGGCTGAGCTCTTCAGATTCTTTTTCAGCACCCTTTTGTAAGGGGGAAGTTATGTTAGGAAGGTCGAATAAAACGTAAAATATATTTTTAGGTTAGGCCTCTTTTGTTTGTAATAAAGTACCTGAAGACGTTAGTTATTGATCCAACTTCCTATATTTTTCCCCTTCCAGCAAGAAATAGTTTCCATCTTTTTTATTATTTATTTCCTTGCTTTTAACTTGGGGCGAGTCAGTAGCACTTAATAGCTGAGGAAGCACATCTACCTCTTCAGGCACAGTTAGGGAACTTGAGGTCTACAAATAATTTGAGGAGGCCTGGACTCTAGAAGATTGCTTGTCATCATTGTCCTGTGTCAGGTTACAGCATGGCCAAGCTGGGCAGTGCTGTTGCATTATTATTTATCTTATCCTTTGCTAGATAGAATTATTGCAAGGTGCCTAGCCCCCCTGCCTCAAGAATTCTCACACCTCTATTCTAGCCAAACCTACGTCAACAATTAACCTCCTGTTCAACTCGCTCATCTCATGCAAAAAAGGATGCCTACTACCCTGGGGTATGTACCTGAACCTCCCTGCACTTGTTATGTAGGATTAGCATAAATACCGTAGGCCTACACTTTTTTAAGTTAACTCTGGCCATACACTTGTCCCTACTCCTTCTAGCAGGTGATATAGATGTTAACCCTGGCCCTCAGAGTCCTCTGTCTGCTTCTGCCCCTTACACATCAAGGGAAAAAGGCATCAAAATTGATCATTTAAATGCTCAAAGCCTCCGGCCTAAAATTGCTGAGATTCAGGCGTGGGCAACTAATTTCAACCCGGACATCCTTGGCATAACAGAAACTTGGTTGAAGCCCGGTGTACAACAACAACATGAAATTGATCTCCCTGGCTACTCCTGCCACAGGCATGATCATTTAGGTAGAAAGGGGGGAGGTATCTTAATATATGTTAAGTCTAAATTACATGTCACTTTGATCTCTTCTCCCCCTGGCATGTCTCCCAATGCAGAATCTTTATTTATACCACTAACTTTAGGCAATGTTAAGAAACTACTTATTGGATGTATTTACCTACCCCCGTGGGACGCCTCCAATGAACTTCCTTCCCTTATGTCGGCATTGTCAGCTCTCCCCCCCATGACACAGTAATCTGGAGAGATCTCAATGTTGATTGGCTGTTCCCCCACAAAAACAAGGCAGATATGCTAGTCTTTGACACAGAGTTCACCCAACTTATCTCCTTGCCCACAAGACATAACTCCAAAACAGGTACTGCAACACTATTGGATTGATTACTATCTAATTGTCCACATAGGTTCAAAACAGTCAGTGTTTTACCAGATTGTATTAGTGACCACTCCCCTACCTACTGTGTGTGGCATAATAATTTTGATAATAATACATTAATACATTACATAATACATTAATCCAGGAAAATGTCTGTTTAACTTAATTTCTGAATGTCTATTAATAATGCTGATTGAACAACCATTACTCGCCTCCCCTCAGTAGACCAGGCACATGATTATTTTATCCTTACCTTTGAAAACATTATCAACAGACATGCTCCACTTACTAGACGTAGATCTAAGGGTATTAAGGCACCCTGGCTCTCTACTGAAATCAGGACCCTCATGAAGAGTCATAATGCAGCCTGGAAGACCTATAAACACAGCTTCCTTCATTTTGATTGGCTATATTATTGACAGCTGAGAAATAAGTGTAAAAATAGGATACAGGATGCTAAACGTACCTATATCTGCTCACTTCAGACTGAGAATCTCAGCAAGCTCAAAGAATTCTGGAAACATATCAGTTCTTTGATCAAAGATAAATTGACCCAATATCCAAAATCCATATTGTCCGGCGGCCACCTCCTTCAAGATCCCCCATCCATTGCAGAAGGAATTAATCAGTTCCTCACTGACCTTGATAGGTACACAGCTCACCTGCCGCCAGTCTCATATTTCTCTATCCCTACTCAGTATCACACCGCTCTTGGCTCCTGGCCCCCTTTCCACCCAAAAATAGCCACTAGAAGAGAAGTCCTCAGTCTGTTATCAAATCTTAAGTCAGAGAGTTCCCCTGGCTATCACACATTAGAACCCAGGTTTCTCAAACTAGGGGCAGCAGCACTCGCCACACCTGTCTGTGATCTTCAGAATAGATCCATCCTCTCTGGTGAAGTGCCAAGTCTTTGGAAAGTGGCTGTGGTGGTCCCACTCCATAAGGGGGGACCCCTACTACGGAATATTATAGACCTATTTCAATTCTCTGCCTACTGGCTAAGATCCTGGAGTGCATCCTGCACGTTCAGCTGCAATCCTACCTAGACTTGCATCATCTTCTCACAGACTGCCAACATGGCTTCAGGAAGGGCCATAGTACTACCACAGCCCTTGTCAAAGTCTCAACTGACATTCTTAATGCAAGTGATGCTGGTCTTCTAATCAGTGGCATATTCATCAACTTGACTAAGGCCTTCGATTTAGTCAACCACCTCCTTCTCCTTGGCAAATTGCATCAGTGAGGTCTAGATTGCTTAGTACTCACATGGTTCCATGACTACCTCACTGGAAGATCGCAAAAGGTAAAATGGTTTGGGTCACTCTCATCTTCAAGGCCTATCTCACACAGAGTACCCCAAGGTTCTATTCTTGGCATGATACTATTCTCACTATTTATCAACGAGCTCCACAACTTCTATGGCAGTGTGTCCATGCAATTATATGCTGAGGATGCAATTGTATACCGCTCATCTAACAATATAGACTGACTTAAAGGAAAACTCCATGTTAAAATCAGAAAAATATATGTAGTAGTCTTTTTTTCAGTGTTATAACCAGTTCCCAGCATTTTCTTTTCCTCTGGCTGTGAGAGATGTTTTTTCTAACTTTCCCTAACTGTTTCATTGCCCTTGGAGGTTGCCATTCTGGTTTCTTTTATGGCCTCTAGTCTTCCCAGAGTGCCCTTTGGTGTGATGTCTAATTGCCCCTGCATTAAGCCAGTGTCTTGTTACAGGGTCTGTCACAGCTCAGCCACAGAGAAAATACTTCTTCCAGAGAAGACAAACTGCTAGATTTTGGTTGAGTGTAATCATTATTATTTTTTGATATCAGTACCTTGTCCTGCTATGCTCTGCTGTGTGTGTGTGTGTGTGTATGTGAGAATCATGTCACTGTTTACTCTATTCCTCTGTCACTTTCAGGTTTTGCACCAGTACTAAGTAGCAACAATTGAACATCACCTTATAGGTTGTAACATAGCAGGACAAGGTACTAATATCAAAAAATAATAATGAGCACACTCACCCAAAATGTAGCAATGTGACTTCTTCTCTGAAAGAAGTATTATCTTTGTGGCTGAGCTGTGACAGACCTTGCTAAATCTAGGGGCATAGCTACATCACTATCACATGAACCAGGGTGCATCATAGGAGAAAGAAAGCCAATAAACCTATTTGTGATGGAGATCCCCAGGGGTCGTAAAACTACCATACAGCTAGCAGGCTAATTATGGAAAAACTCCTAATAGCAGACAGAGGGAAGGACACACTAGGACTTAACATACATATCAAAACACTCTACATAACATATGTTTTTTTCACATTCTGGGTGGAATGCTTCTTTAACCAAAGCCTTAACTCTGATTTAATTGTGCTCGAGAAATGGTTCTCTGACAATCACCTAATTCTAAATATGAAAAAAACAAAAGCTATACTTTTCCATAACCCATTCCCCCAAACCTACCAAACAGCTCCAGATCAGTACACAGTCAGGGATCCCATAGAGGTGGTTAGTACTTTTAAATACCTTGGGGTGCACTTAGATGCCTCCTTTAATAATGGAGCATCATGCAACTCAGTTTACCAAAGTGGTAAACCAGAAGCTCGGGTTATTATACCGCCTCCACCCTCTTTTGTCCAGTGCCACCTGTAAAGAGATTGTGTCAACAGTCCTTCTCCCTATTTTTGTTCTATGGTGCCCCTCTACTACTCTCCACCCAATCCTCTTCCCTTGCACATGTGCGGCAACTCTATCATAGGATTGGACATTTTGCCCTTGGAGCAGACTCCATAAAACACCACTGTGAGGCCCTGTATTCTCTTCAATGGCCTACCTATGACTCAAAGTTACAGTTTCACACCTTATGCCTCGTATTCAAACTTACCAAGTGCTTTAATCCCCCTTGCCTAAGGGGAATCGTTTACAAAAATGCACCCACATGCACACTTAGATCTACTTCCTTACTCTTATTAGGAATCCAGAAGACGTAACACCTATTGGGCAAGTGCTCATTCATCCTGTCAGCTCCCTCTGTTTGGAATTCCGTCCCCCCTAACTTACTGTCTTAGGAATATTGCCAGGGTGTGTCACCTTGTTCCGTCTGACTCTTTGCCAACGTTGGTCCACGCCTTTGTGTCCTCATGTCTGGACTACTGCAATGCCCTTTACTTTGGGCTTTCTAGGGTTGAAATCCATCACCTACAGATGGTGCAGAACACTGCAGCCAGGGTGCTGACTGGGACAAGGAGATTCAGTCATATTACCCCGGTATTTCGTGAAGTGCACTGGCTTCCCATACGGTGGCGGATCATCTTTAAAGTCATTTTATTGACTTTTAAAGCCCTTCATGATCAGGGTCCGACCTATCTGAAAGAACTTCTGGTGCCTTACTGCCCCGGCCGATCGCTATGCTCGGCCGACAAGGGGTTGTTAGAGATCCCAAGAGGGAGTTTAAAATCTTCTGGTAGCTTTCTCTTATGCTGCTCCCACTTTTTGGAATTCTCTACCTCGCCGGTTAGGAGAGTGCACCTCCATGGAGGTATTTAAGAAAAAGTTGAAAACCTACCTGTGGCATATGGCCTTCTTGGAAGATTAATCGATATCTGAGTACAAATATTATATTTGACTGCATGGATGATTTTATTGTTGTTTTTTAGCATATGATGTTGCTATGTATTTATTGTATTTATATGTTTTTAATTGATATTTTGTATTGTGGTTTCTGATATGTAAAGCGCCTTGATATTTTGAAAGGCGCTTTAAAAATAAAGTTATTATTAAAGTTATTATTACTGTCCTGCCCCACCCTAGCCTCCTTCAAAAAAGAGCTTACCTCTTTCCTACTAACCCCTTCCTCTACACTTGCTTTAAATAATCCTTATAGCATCTTTAATGCCTAGTCTATATTACTCTGATAGATGTATCTTGTAATCCACCTGCTCTCGTGTTCCTGCTATGTATATATTGTATAATATTAGTTATCCTGTTTATTGATATATGCTTAATGCCTGATCTGTTTAAGTTACTTACCTGGCTTTCCATTGTAATAATTTTTGCAACATTGTTAAATCTCTCTGCATACTGTATGTTATTATTGTATTTATCTATTGCACTGTGTTCACCTTTGTCACCTGGCTCATCGCCGAAAAAGGGACTACATAAGTTTATTTTTATTTTTTTTATTTATTTGGCTTTTGTTGACCGGGTAAGTGCACTAGACAAATCCTGCCTATTTTCAGGCACGACCCGGGGGGAGGGGAATACAGATGAATGGCAACTGACCTTGAACCAGATTAAGCTGTTGGTGGTATTTTTAGTGAATTTTTAGTTCAGTAGACTTTACTCAGTTACCAAAACTTCTAATAAATAATAATAATAAAAAGAAAGTTTCATTTGTATATTTCCCTTTTTGTTTTTTCTTCGGCATTTTGGTTACTTTAAGTGTTATGTTCTGCATAGAGTGACGTTTTCCAAATCTTTTTCTTGGTTTCCATTCTGACATGAGAAAAATTAACTCAGTGGCCCCTGACAGACATTTTGCCTATGCAAATTCAGGTATAATTATTTTTTTTTTTTTACATAGTCCTCCTTCTTTATATTAGAATCCAGTAAAAAGAAAAATAATATATACTTATCTTCACCTCTCAAGCCTTTGTTGCATATATTCCTATCTCGGTGCAGCTTAGTTACAGACTCTGACAATTTCAGAATCCTCTTGTAAAAGGTGACAGAAAAAGGGGTACAGAGTAAAACAAGCATTTGTCAATGCTGAATGTTGATTGCGTTGGTCTGTTGAGCTTGCTTAGTGGCCCTGTGTCAGTGGCTCAGTCTGTTTGTACTGGGCTGCTGCCTGCATTGGCACCTTGTTCTGCTGAGGAAGAAATCTGCAGTTGTCTGACAGAGCTCCACTGAGGTGGCTCACTCCCCCTCTCTCACTCGCTCATTCTGTTTCTCCTGGCGCTTCAGGCTGCCTTTTTGTACTGGGCTCCTGCCTGTGTTGGTGGCTTTTTCTACCCACAAAGAAATCCACAGCTGTCCTGACAGAGCTCCATTGAGGTCGCTCACTCCCCATGTCTCACTCACTCATTCTGGCTCTCCTGGCGCTGCAGGCTGCCCTTTTGTACTGGGCTTCTGCCTCTGTTGACACCTTTTTCTGCCCACAAAGAAATCTGCAGCAGTCCTGACACAGCTCTGTTGAGCTCACTCACTCCTCTTCTCTCACTCGCTCATTCTGTTCTGCCGGCGCTGCAGGCTGCCCTTTTCTACTGGGCTCCTGCCTGCGTTGCTGCCTTTTTCTGCCCACAAACAAATCTGCAGCAGTCCCAACAGAGCCCCGTTGAGCTCACTAACTCCCCCTCCCTAACTCGCTCGTTCTGTGTCTTCTGCTGCTGCATGCTGCCCTTTTGTACAGGGCTTCTGCCTGCATTGGCAGCTTTTTCTGGCCAGAAAGAAATCTGAAGCAGTCCTGACAAGCTCCACTGAGCTTGCTCACTCCCCCTCTGTCACTCTCGCATTCTGTTTCTGCCGGTGCTGCAAGCTGGCCTTTTGTACTGGGCTCCTGCCTGCATTCCCGCATTTTATGCCCACAAAGAAATTTGCAGCAGTCACAGTAAAGCTCCGTTGAGCTTGCTCACTACCGCTCGGTCACTTGCTCATTCTGTTTCTCTTGGCGCCGCAGACTGTGCTTTTGTATGGGGCTCCTGGCTGCGTTGGCACCTTCGTCTGTCCACAAAGAAATATGCAGCTGTCCCGACAGAGCTCCATTGAGGTCACTCAGTCTCCCTCTCTCATCGCTCATTCTGTTTGTCCTGCTGCTGCAAGCTGCCCTTTTGTACGGGGCTTCTGCCTGCATTGGCACCTTTTTCTGCCCACAAAGAAATCCCAGCAGTCCTGATAGAGCTCTGTTGAGCTCACTCAGTCCCCTTGTCTCACTCACTCATACTGCTTCTCCCACTGCTGCAGGCTGGCCTTTTGTACTGGGCCTCTGCCTGTATTGATGCCTTTTTCTGCCAACAAAGAAATCCGCAGCAGTCCTGACAGCGCTTCAGTGAGTTCGCTCACTTCCCCTTCCTCACTCGCTCTCTCATTCTGTTTCTTCCAGTGCTGCAAGCTGCCCTTTTGTACTGGGCTCTTATGTTGGGGCCTTTGTCTGAACACAAACAAATCTGCAGCAGTCCCGACAGAGCTTAGTTGAGCTCGGTCACTCCCCCCTCTCACTCGGTCGATCTTAATTTGTCCCAAACACTGATTTCCCAGAGTGACCGTGCTATTGTCCGGCAGGAGTGCAAAAACATATGTTAGCCAGGATGTGAAAAATGACAGCTATAGTGTTCATAAAGAGTTGTGAAAAAATGCCACTGTTGAAAATGTGGCATGACAGTATTACAAATTTGCGAAGTTACAAGGATGTGTGGAAATAGTTCAACGCACGCTTGTAACACAGTCATGTAATGGAGTTTCATCACCAAATTTTCAACATAGGGATTTTAGGACCTCTGCTCATGAACAGTGTCACTGTCATTTTCTTAATCTGTCCCGAACACTGATTTCCCACAGCGACCACGTTATTCTGCGCCAGAACTGTGAAAACACATTTCGGTCAGGATGTGAAAAATGACAGCTGTACTGCTTATAAGGAGGTGTGAAAAAATGTCACTGTTGAAAATCTGGTGTGACAATAATACAAATCTGTGAAGTTACAAGGGTGCATGGAAAGTGCACAATGCACACTTGTAACACAGTCAATTGATGGGCTATCATCACCAAATTTTCAACATAGGCATTTTAGGACCTCTGCTCATCAACAGTATCGTCATTTTCTTAATCTGTCCCAAACAGTGATTTCCCACAGTGACCAATCTATTTTGCGCTGAAAGTGCGAAAACACATTTCGGCCAGGATGGGAAAAATGACAGCTGTATTGTTCATAAGCAGGTCTGGGAAAATGGCAGTGTTGAAAATCTGGAGTGAAAATATAAATTCACGAAGTTACGAGGGTGTGTGCCAACTCCGCAACGCAAGCTCGTAACACAGTCATTTTATGGAGTATCATTACCAAATTTTCAACATAGGCATTTTAGGACCTCTACTCGTGAACAGTGTCACTGTCATTTTCTTAATCTGTCCTGAACACTGATTTCCCACAGTGACTGCACAATTCTGTGCCAGAAGTGCGAAAACACATTTTGGCCAGGATGTGAACAATGACAGCTGTACTGCTCATGAGGAGGTGTGAGAAAATGTCAATGTTAAAAATCTGGTGTGAAAATATTATAAATTCTCAAAGTTACGAGTGTGCATAGCAACTGCACAACGCAGGCTCGTAAAACAGTCATTTTTTTAATTTTTCCACCAAATTTGCAACATAGGCTTTTTGAGAGCCCACCTCATGAACACTGGCACTGTCATTTCATCAATGCCCCGAAGGGTGATTCCACACAGTAACCGCGAAACCACCTTTCGGGGCAGATTAATGCCATGACAGTTCAAGAATTCATGAGGAGGGGTCCCAAAAACCCCATGTTGAAAATGTGGTGAAAAAATTCCCAAAAATGCCCAAGATATACACTAAAGTTGAAAAAACCCTATTTATTACATTATACAGCTTAGCGGCATTTCCTCAGTTTGCAGTCGGCTTTGAAGAGTGCAGACGTGTTCCCGGTCCACCGAAGATCGTCGCGCTAAGCTCCGGAGGTAAGTATGGGGTGAGAGGGGGTGTGTGGAGGCAGGGTGCGAAGTGGGTGGGTGCGGGTTGCAGGTGGGGTTAGGGCGAGCGCCGAGGGACAGTTTACTTTTTTACAGGTTAAAAAAAACAATACGACATATCGGGACCATTTTTCCCTTTACAGGGGTATCTGGCATGCTGGGGTGGGCTCCCAGGATGCCACCAGAGGATTTAGTTTGGGGGCCAGCAGTAGCCGATGGGGGATTGGGCACCCCATCAGCAGGAACAAAATGGGGGGGTTCATTATGCCGACGGGGATTGGGCACCCTGTCGGCAGGAACAAAACAGGGGCGAGTTACAGAATGCCGATGGGGAGTGGGCTTCCCCTTCGGCAACAGCAGAAACACGGGGCACCACAGCCGACAGGGATTAGGGCCCCCGTCGTCAAGTAAACATGGTGGGGGGAAGGGGTTATATTGTTTGTGAACACGGCGACAAGCCATCGCCATGTTCACCATCAATATTAGGGGTTTCACATCCCGCCCTGCAATGACGGGTCGCTCTGTCAGTGCAGTGAATGGCTGACGCTGCAGTGACAAGGTGGCCCCTGATTGCAACGGCTGATTTTTTTATTTTTTAATTTTTTTAGAAAGTTGTGGCACACTGGCTGAACTAGTGTCAGCAGCAGCATGCCACAGCATTGGGGGATGGGGGACAAGCCTTTGCAGGCTGTGGGGGCATTGGGCTCAACAGTGCCACGCCTCCACAACCTGCTTGTGGAGAAAGCTGACGCAACATGTTTCTTGCCCATGCGCGCAATCAACATAAAAAGGAATAATGTGGATCCCTTCTCTCCAAAGCATTCACCCCCAGCACTGTACCCATCTTTGCTTGCACCTTAGTTTCTACTCGGGGTACCGAGTATCTAAGTTCAGTCAGCAGTGAATCGTAACACAATACAAAGAGCTAGGACACCAGCTCAGGCTCTTCTTTTGCTGTATGATTAGGCTGCTTTTAATTACCTCTTCTTCTTTTACTTTATTCTTATCAAAGTTGTATTCATACCAGATCCCACTCAAAAATGCTAATTACACTTCCAGTATCATATTTTTTATTTTAGCAGCAGTAATCTTTTCTCTGTGTTTTTGAGAAATTCAAAGCACATTTGACCTGGTTAAGGATTTCAACACCAGAAATACATGCTGGAATGCCATGCAGGTTCTGTATGTAGGAGGAATAATTGGCTGCAGGTGAGGCAAGTGATTTATAGTTTTTAAACTTGCTTTGTGTTTTTACCAGTTTGTTATATTTATAATTTATTCAATCGGAAAAGGAATATTACATTAGCAGGGTGCTTTTGGGTATTCAGATTCAGTCTGCATAGTAAAGGTGCTCCAGTTGTCTTATAGATATTTTGGTTTTACTTTTGTTTAAGAAATCCAGTTTTCTGTGTTTTATGCACATGATCTAGTGTGGTGTTTGTTTTGCACAGTATCTTCAGTATGCTGTCCTTTTTTTTTTTTACTGTTTTGTTGTGAGTAGGAGAGTTTTTGGGAGAGGTTTCTTCAGCAGCTCATGACTCGCAGCTACTCCATCACCATCTTTTTTTCATGTAATTTGGTATTTCTATGAAACATGACTTTTTTGCCAGTACCCATCCCAGGAAAATCTAACTTTGCTGCTTTTGCACTGACATTTTTTTACTTTAAAATTCCTTTTCAGCTGGCCCTTCAGTGCAGCAGTAACACTACCACTCCTGACACCAACAACCCAGGTTTGGGCCAGCTAGGGAGAGGAGGATAGAGCATCCCAAAAGGTGAATTTGAGGTCGCTGCACCTTTCTCAGACCATATTCATGAGGCAGGGTCATAAGGCAATATTTTTAAATTATCTATAAATATATATGCATATATATGTGTGTGTGTGTGTGTATGTATGTGTGTGTATATGTATATGTGTATATATATATATATATATATATATATATATACATATATCAAGGTATTAAATAATTGATTAGCAGTTTTTTTCTTGTGACTATACTAACTGTACTGAAAGTATTTATATAGATTTTGTAGAAGTGCTGTGTTTGCTAAACACAGTGAGGCAAGAGCTATGCATTTTCACAAAGATTTAGCACTTTTATGAGCAAAACGCTAATCAATTTTTAGAGTTAAATAAATCCCTGTATATACACACACACGAACACAAAGTTATGAGGCTATGTTGAATTTCGCTTATGCAGGCTCATAACTTTGGTAATAGTCAATATTTTTATCCTAAATTTTAAACATAGCCATTTCTTTACAGCTTCTCATGAATGTGACAGCTGTCCCTTTTCACCTCCTGCACAGCATGTGTTTTTGCATCCTGAAAGTTGATTTCACAGTTTCTGCACAAAATCACCTTTAGGCCAGGAGTTGAACATTTTCTTTGCCATTTTCATGAGGCAGGGTCACAACAAGTCTATGTTGAAAATTTTGTGTAAAAATATTGAACAATATTTTAATATGTTTACCTCCAAATTCCTTGACTGCAGCCTTTTCGGCTCTGGCCAGAGTTTATCATTGTCACATACAGAAGTTTCTGACTTCAGTATCTGTACATCTTGTGTTTCAGCCCCTTACTCGCTCCCTCAGCTGACAGCCCATTACGAGGCAGAGGAGGTGTTTCTGAAGTGCAATGCTTATGGTGGCTACCCAAAGGGTGAAGTAAAATGGCATTATGGGAACAGTGAGAGACTCAACCAGACAGGATCTGTGGAGCACATCAGTACCAAAGAGGGAGGCTTCACGATCAACAGTAACTTATCACTAAAGTTACAGGAGGATACATACGTTTGCTGTTCAGTAATCCACACAATTTTACAACCAAAGAGCACAACCTGTCTGAAGATCTCAGGTAAAAATAAGGACAGAAATATCTACCGACATTTGTTCATTTCTAGAAATGTGCAAAGTTGGAAACATTGCTTTGAAACTATTTGCGAAGTTTCCCTTAATGTTATTTTTCACTCAGTGAAATGCCTACTTTGCCCTGCAAAGTCTACATGTAGTAGCACTTTAGTATACATAATACCTACTGCAGGGTATACTCTTCTCTCTTGTTACACTTTCTGTGCCTTTTCCACTCGCCCCTCTCTCCAACTACTGGTGTACAGTAATACTGAAAAGGGTTCTTAGTGATTCATTGCAAGTTTTGATAAGCTAATTAATCAAAATTTTGATCAGCAATTGATCTGAGGTTTGTTGTGCACAATGTTGGAATGTAATTGTTTTGACTTCTACAGTCCTCTGCAATCGGGCTTCCGTAAGAGGCATGGTACTGAGACTGCTCTGGTTCGGGTACTCAATGATCTTCTGATGGTGAGAGATCAGAGAAACTGTTCCATCTGGGTTCTCCTTGATTTATCATCAGCTTTTGACACTGTAGATCATGGGATTCTGCTTGAATGCCTGAGGTTTATCTGTGGACTGTCGGGAACAGTACTCAGATGGTTTTCATCTTTCCTCACCAGTAGAACTCAGAGAGTTGTCTCAGAAATATTTTCTTCTGCGCATTTCTCTCTGTTTTGCTGGGTGCCCCAGGGTTCAGTGCTGTCTCCCAAGTTATTTGCAGTGTACATGCTGGCCCTCGGAGTCATTGTAAGATGGTATGGGCTGAGGTTTCACTGCTATGCTGATGATACCCAGCTCTACCTGTCTTTCACCCTCAACCAGGCTAGTGCTATCTTAGTATTGAACAGCTGCCTCATGGAAATCCAAGACTGGATGAGTTCCAGTGGTTTAAAGTTGAACGCAGGAAAGACTGACGTTCTGGTGGTGGACCCAGGTCACTGGATGGAGGGGTTGAGGGCTGATCTCCCCTCTGGCTTGGTCCGGGGGGCTCAGATCCTTACCTCTGAATGGGTGCGGGACCTAGGAGTGGTGCTTGATGATGGGCTGAACCTTCGTCATCAAGTGGAGGCAGTCATCAAGCTGGCCTTTTACCATCTTAGGAACATTGCTAGGATCAAGCATCTTGTCCAGTCCAGCGATCTGCCTGTCCTGGTCCATGCCCTTGTGACTTTGCACCTTGACTACTGTAACTCCCTTTACGTAGGGCTTCCTGGGGCTGATATCTGCCACTTGCAGCTAGTGCAGAACGCTGCAGCAGGTTTGTTGACTGGGGTATCTAGGAGATTCCATATTACCCCTGTGCTGCGCGATCTGCACTGGCTGCCTGTTCAGTGACAGATCACCTTTAAGGTAGGTTTATTAACCTACAAAGCCCTACACAGACAGGGTCCCAACTACTTGAAAGAGCTCCTGATTCCTTACACCCCTCTGTGACAGCTCCGATTGGCTGATGAGGGGTTGCTGAAGATTCTGAGAGTTTATCCAAAGTCATTGGGGGCTCGTGCCTTTGGGTTTGTTGCCCCTACCCTCCGGAATTCTCTGCCCTGTCAGTTACAGGAGTGCAGGGCAGTGGGGTGCTTTAAGCAGGCATTAAAGACCTTTTTATGGGGTAAAGCCTACTCTGAGTCTTTTTGATGTTACCGATTTTATTGGTATTTATTGTTTTTACTGATTTTACTTGTTTGTTCAGTGCCTTGATATGTGAAAGGCGCTATATTAAATAAAATGTATTATTATTACGTACCATTCTGTATAGCTAACCTGCTGTGTTGCCATGACACCTGTGAAAATGAGATACCACCTCTCAGTGGGCTGTCACATGGAACAAAATATTACATACATAAAATCCCTATCAAAATGTTTTTTCCCCTCTGTTTTATTCCATGGAGACTTGCTGCCCATTGGACATCTACCAGTCCCCAAGTTTAATACCAGAATCACTGTACCTAGCATTCTCAGATACCAGTGCAGAGTTGGCCATTTCCTTTATCCAGGGTTCATTTTTACAATTGATTTATCTAAATCTGCTCAGCTGAGATGTTATCTTTAATGCTTGCACCATCTGTTCTGTGGCAGAGTTTTGTGGGGGCTCTGCTTGCCCCCATGTTTAAAGTCTGTAGGAGGGCATCTTCCTTCCAGCCTCCCCCCACACTAAAGGTTCTTGCATATGAATGTTTTTCTCTCTTTACAGCCTGGCAGGGACATGACTGTAGCTTACACTTGAAGTCATGGCTACTCTAGGTTTAGATTTCCCTTCAGATATTATTCTGAGTTGTTTTTGCTTGTCCTCTGGATATTGACTGATCCAAATGTGGGCTTTCTGATCTAAAAAGGTATGTCTTTATAGTCCATCAGGGAGGAGAGGATGCCAACCATTTCAGTAATCCATTGCCAGTTGAATTCTTAATTGCATTGGTGTTCGTCATCATCGCTGGTGTCATCATCGTTGTCACAAAGTGCTTAGGCTAGATGGAAAAACAGCAGTAAAGAACATAATGGGTAAGTGACAAAACTGTGTCCTGGTACAGTATCTGTCTCTCCTAAAGTGCAGCTATAGCCAATTAATTTTTTTTTTTTTTTCATATTTTTGGCCCAGCTCCCATCTTCAGAGCTTGTCTGCCCCCTGCCCAAATGCCCAGGCTTACCCCCCTGGGTGGGGCCATTGAGGGGGCTTCCCACTCCCAAAGGACATAGTGGGCAAGCCCCGGATTGTGCCACAAGAGTGGGACCCCCCAATGGGCATCAGTGGCAGTGGGTGGCGGAGCAAGATGAGCCGTCATGCTGGAGCCAGCTTTTTCTTGCTTTTTCCGGGGGATGGGGATGTGCAGTGATTTCCTGCATCAGCCCCACCCCCTAGTTTTGCTGTGCACCAGTAGCTGCTTGACCCCCAGCCTCCACCAGGGGTCCATCAAGTGCACACCCCACCCTCCTCCCAGGAGAAGGAGAGCAGTCCTCAGGACGCTCTATCCTACTCTCCCCGGCTGGCCCTCCAGGGACACGGGTCCATTCCTGAACCCAGGTCACTGGCATTGCAAGCAGAAATCCAACTGTTGCGCTGATGGGCCAGAGTGATTTATTTTTTAAATATATGTTGCACAGAGTGTATTGATTTGTATGTGTAGTCTTAGTGTGTCCTTTCCTTTGTCTGGTTCTAGGAGGTTTTTAAAGTTGTCCTACTTGTTTTATGGCGCACAAGGATGTTCATGTTTACATTTTTATTGCTTTTCTTTTTCTAACAATGCCCCATGTCCCAAGAGACAGTGATGCACCTGTAACAATAGATTAAGTGCTGGTCTCTTGTCCAGTTTATTTCAGTACAGCTCTGATTTTAAGTACCTTTCCTTATCAAGTGAACACAAATAAATGTTACAGTTACAGTCTGGCATACACCTGAGGGATAATCGTGTGGACTGTTCTGTACAAAAATAGCTAGTGCCTTTACTAAATATAGCATTAATGGCAAGGCAAGGCAAATTTTATTTATATAGTGCCCTATCCAGGGGTTCAGAGCACCTAATAAACATGATAAAATATAATAAAATGTCCCTGCAAATAAATAGGATCACAAAAGATTAAAAACTTTTTCAAATCAATGTATTTTAAAAAAGGCTTTAAAGGGGTCCTACATGCTGGCAGCTTTAATATATGGTGGTAGAGAATTCTATAACAGCAGTACAGCCACACCAAATGCTCTATCTCCCAATCTCTTTAGACGGGAGGATGGTACAAGCAGCAGACCATCCTCAGCAAAGTGTAGGGAGTGAATAGGAGAGTATGGAACCAGGAGCCCTTTTAGGTAGTCAGGTCTCAAACCACATAGGGACGTATATGTTAACAAGCCTATTTTGAAAGTGATGTGCTAACTCATAGGCAGCCAGTGAAGGGCATGCAGAACAGGAGTGACATAATACCTTATAAAGGTACCCATCAACATCCTGGCCACAGCATTCTGCACTAGCTGTAGTCAACTCATCAACCCTCTAGACAATCCTAGGTACATGGCATTACAGTAATCAAGTCTGCTGGTTACAAAAGCATGATTAACCTTATCCAGATCAGTAGGAGTCAAAAATGGACAGATCTTGGCAATATTCTGGAGATGGAAAAAATGGTTCTGATGACCGAAGACTCCTGTTTTTCAAGGTTAAGATGATAGTTAATAAGAACACCAAGATCCTTGACTGCACCAATCACCATCAGGGGATGTTCATCAACCACTAAGGTGGGCAGTCTCCTGTCAGTGAAAATACCCTCATGGCCCAGCTCAATCACCATAACCTTGCTGGGGTTGTAGTCCCTCCTGGAAAAATAAGATGCTGTGAGGAATGATGCATGTGGAGGAGTCTATTTTGTGGTGCTTACACCATTTGTTGAATATGTCCCAGTGGCATTGGTAAGTGGTAATCATGGATGGTTAATGTGATGATGCCATGGTCTGAATGACTGAAGGGTGGTATCCTGCTTTCAGCAATCTCTCCCTTTCAGGAGCCATGCCATCTGTTGTAATTGACGAAGGTTTGGATGTGTAATAGGGCCTTGTGTGAGAAGGTCTGGTTTGAGCGGAAGTTTCCATGGACCTGTTAGGGCCATTGAGACAATTGTTGTGAACCATGCTCTCCTTGGCCAGTGAGGTGTAATTAGAATGACTCGTGCTCTGGATATGTGGATCTTCCTTAGTACTTGAGCAATGAGTGGTATGGGGGGAAGACTTGGGCTACTTGAAATGTCCAGTTGGCTGAGAGTGCATCTACTCCTATTGCCCTGTGGTCCTTGAATCTCGACCAGTATTTTGTGCATTGATGGTTCTTGTGGGATGCCATGAGGTCTGTCTCTATTGGGCCCCATCTCTGGTCGAGTTGTTGGAATACTTGCCGGTGAAGTTTCCATTCTCCTGGGTGTAGCATCTCCTGGCTGAGCCTGTCTGCCATGATGTTGAGTTTGCCCACCAGGTGAATTGCTGATATTGATTTCAAGCTTGTTTGAGACCATGCTAGCAGTTTGGATGTTTGTGACATCATTGCCCTGCTTCTTGAGCCACCCTGCTTGTTTATGCAAGCTACCATGGTCTGATTGTCTGACCTTATTTGCACATGTTTGTTTTGTATGAGCTTGGAGAAGTGCAGTAGCACCTTGAATACTGCCTTCATTTCTAGCACGTTGATCATGAGTTTTGTCTCGGATATGGACCATTTTCCTTGTGTGGTATGAAGTCCTAGTATGGCTCCCCAGCCGGAGAGGCTTGCATCCATTTCTGTTGTTGTGTCTGGGGTTATGTCTAGTGGCATACTGTGGGTCAGTCTGTCTGTTTGTCCACCAGGTGAGGCTTGACTTTACTCTGAGTGGATGAGTGACCCGTCTTGCTAAGTCGAGATTGTGTGCATGTCCTTGACTGAGAAGGAATGACATAAGAGGTCTTGCATTCCATCTTGCCCAGGGAACCATGTCTATGGTGGAGGACATTAGTCCTAGCATTTGAGAAATATCCCACAGTGTCGGGTGCTTTGCAGACCATACTCTGTGTGCTGTTGATACTATTGTGTCGATTCTGGAATGAGACAGAGTAACTAGTCCTCTTTCTGTGTCTATTAGAGTGCCTAGGTGTTCTATTTTGTGACTGGGAATCAGTTGACTCTTCTTGGTGTTGAGTACCCAGCCATGACGCTCTGGGCACTGTACCACCGTTTGCGTCTCCCTTATTGATTGCTGTAGAGATCTTGTCCAGATGAGCCAGTCGTCCAAGTATGGTATTACATGGATTTCCTGTTGTTGGAGATGTGCTGCTAGAACTACGGAAAACTTTGTGAATACTCGCAGTGCAGATGCTAGTCCAAATGGCAGGACCTTGTACTGATAGTGTTGGCCTAGAATGCAGAAGCGTAGGAATCTGTGGGGTGTGGGTCTCATCGGAACATGAAGGTAAGTGTATTTTAGGTCGATGGATGTGAGGAAGTCTTCCAGGCAGAGGGCTTTGAGTGTGGACCTTGTCATCTCCATCTTGATTGGGATGTAGTGTACTGACTTGTTGATGTATTTTAGATCCAGTACCGGCTTGTATCCCCCTGTCTTTTTTGGCACCATGAAGAAGATGGAGTAGATGCCGATACCTTCTTCTTGCCTTGGGACTGGAGCAATGGCATTGTTGTCTCTTAATTCTTGAATAGCTGTAGTAATGTGGGCTGCTGTGTATTTGTGTTTGGAAGAGGGTGAATGAATTATTCTGTGTCCTCTTGGTGTGTCTGTGAACTCTATAGCATAACCTTGTCTTCTTATCTTTAGAACCCATTTGTCTGTGGTGGTGTCTTCCCATTGTTCCAAGAATATTGTCAGTCTCGCTCCCACTGGAGTGTGGCCTCGCAGGGGAAGTGCATAGTCAGGACCTGGAATTGTTGCGGCGGTGGTAGTTTCCTCTGCCTCTTTGTATAGAGCCCCTACCTCTGTATATGTTGTAGTGGTAGGGAGTGGAATAGTTTTGTCAGAAGGTAGTGCCATGGAATATGTAGCTACCTCGTCTCTTGTCACAAAAGGACTGGTGTCTTCCTCTCGGACATGTTGGAAGATAGGTGGCTCTAGTCTGTTCTCTAGCTAGGAGTCTGCCGTCCTCTTTCCCTTTGAGATACTTCTCTAGGGCCTGCCTGAATGTCATGTTGCCTTTAAATGGAAGTCTGTGTAAGGTGGCCTTTGATTCCTCGTCGGCATCCTAGAGTTTCATCCAGAGTGACCTGCGGGCTCAGTTAGTGATAGCCGCCAATCTAGCATTTATTTTCAGCGAGTCAACTGCCATGTCTGCCAGATATTTAGTGGAGAGAATGGCATTGTCTAAGAGAGTGGACTCGTGTGATTTTTCAGGAATGGTCTTTTGTATTTCCTGGAGCTAGGTGAGCTGTGCTCTAGTGGCGTATATAGCTGTTGTGGCTGCCCTGCTTCCCAAGCCTGCTAATTATGCATTCTTCTTTAGGTTTTCCTCTAGTTTTTGGTCAATTGGGTCTTGTAGACCTGATGCAGACTCAGTGGGGAGTACCGTCTTTTTGTTTATTGCCACTATTTGAGGGTCCATGGCAGGTGGGGTATACCATAGTGCCAATTTGTCCTCCTGCAGTGGGTACATTCTGTCCCATGATTTCCTTTCTGGAATTCTGGCTGGTTCAGAGGAAGACCATTCTTTGAGAACAATCTCCTCTATTGCTTCGTAGATGGGAAAGGCTTCTGCTAGTTTTGCAGTAGGCTGCAGGGACGGTAATAGCTTGGATGTGGGGGTTGGTGTCATAGTGTCAAACCCCTCTGTTTCCATTATGTAGCGCACCAGAGCCGGGATTTGGTCTGGGAAGCACCACTTTGCTGTGAGGGTTTGTGGTTCTTGGTCTAGACTTACCTCTTCTGCATCAGAAGAGTCACTGGAGTTGACCGGGGGGAGGGTGTACATGATCTCGTCTGCATGTCTGGTAAGAGATATGTGCATTTTCTTAGTAGGAGGTAATTGCATTTGTTAATGTTTAGAGAGTTCTGTTAGCTGTTGTAACATCGCTTTTAAAACCTCCTGTTGGGCTTGCATAAGTTGGTTATTTTGTAGGAGCGCTTTAGTGGTCTCAGAATGTTGTTGGTTGTCCTAACTAGTGGAAGGTGGGGAGCATTCATCCTCTGTGTCATGTGACTCAATGTGTGTAGTAGATTCCTCAACACAGGATGCACAAAGTCTGCCTGATTGTTGCTGTGGTATTGGCACATTGCACTGCCTGCAGCTTTTTGGTTTAGGCATGGTCACCTGATGAGTAGATAGAAATGATATGCTTAGTGGTGTGGTACTTCATGTGCTTGCTATAGCAGTAATTGTCTTGGACAAATGTGCTTTCAATATCATTAATTGTATGAGTCAAACATAAGTTATAAATCTTTGTAATAATTCCTAATGAACTGCAGTATCACAGCATTTCAGTGATTATTAGTGCTTCGGTGGAATGCAACAGTCTGTGCTGCTCATTTAAAGGTGGTAAGCCTTTAAGAAGGAGATGGTGCTGCATAATGAGTCATGGGCCTGCTGCCAAAGGACTGCATATTATCAGTACAGGATCGATTAAGTCCACTCTGTACAGATTTGTTTATTTGGCTGCTATGGCATTAAATAATGTGTAGAAATATGCTGTGCTAGGGAAAACTGCATTAGTTATGGTGCTGTCTGAACTGCGTGCTTGCAGAAGCAGTGCACGATGCATTGGTCATCCCGAGACTTGCTTTGAAGTCTCGCGAGCGTTTTCTGGCCAATTGGGGAGCACGGTCTACTTGAAAGCGCGTGAAGAAGCAGGAAGTGAGAGAGTGAGAAGGCATGGCCACGGGCACTTCTAGGTGCCATAAATTAACATTATGGTGTCTCCATTTTGGAAGTGAGGGATTGTGCAGCCTTCTATGTTGGGAGAAGAATTAAACTCTTAAATTGGCCGCCAGTTGGAGTGACACCAGGCGATTGTGCAAAGTGCAGGTAGGGAGAGGTGCAGAGCTGAACTTGGAGCGTTGCAAGGTATTTTTAGATATTGTTGCACAAGTAGCATCTGGGAGCACTACAGGAGGGGTGCCCAGAGCGCTATGCTCATTCATTAGAATGGACTGTTGCTGTCGGAGGAGCGCAGAAGCTGTTATGTGAAAGTAATTATGTGCAGCGTCTGGGACCGCAGATTCAGGGTATTCAGAGCACTGAGTTAGGTAAAGAAGGTGCTGCATTGGAAGGGAGTCTCAGCAGCAGCAGCAGTACTGTGTTTGAAGTAGATTAGCGTCTGGAACCGCTAAGTTAGGGGTATCCAGAGCGCTAAATGTTTTAGTTAAGCTGCTAGTGAAGTTGTCATCATGAAGTCTAGTAATAGCAGTATTCATGGCTCTGGAGAGTTGTATGTGCTGGGAAACCTAATGTGTGTTTGTAGTGCACTGAGTGTCCTGTGGGATTGTGATGGTGGAGTCTGTGGCAGTAGAGAAAACACCTTTTCACATAAAATCCTTATCTAGTTCACTGCTAATCTGCATAATGTGCTGTGAATCATACCGACGTACCAAATAGATGCAGAACTAGCTGTGCTGTCTGTATAAATACTGAAAGCAATAGGTACAAAAATATGCAAGGAAACTGTTGTCCTACCTTTAAATGAGTTGGTTAATGTTTCTGTGGTCTGGAGCTCTGAAGTAGTGTGACAACCTTCGTGAGGTGCACAATTTGAAGATTAGAAGTGACCAGAGACACTCAGAGGGGACGTTCTCAAATTAAGTCACATGTGCATCAAGACAACCTATCAGGTGTACACAACCCATGATGTCAGGTAGCTGGAGTGCCTCAAAGAGCCATTCCCCCTCAATGGTGCTTCTAGTAGCTCCTTGTGTGTCTGCAGTGTGAGAAGGGGCGTGTCTGTGCCCTGCAGTAAATAAACAGCACATGGTGCTGAAATGGGATGTGGTCAAGTCAGTGAGCAGAAAAGGAAAGGGGCATGAAATATGTAAATGCGTTGCTGGAGAGCTGAAACACCTAGAGCTGAAACTTCATGAGGACAAGTCAGTAAGCACAAAATGGAAGAGGCGAGAAGTATGCAAAAGATGGATATCTAAAATTGGATACAGACAGGTCAGTCGGCAGGGAAGGGGCATAAAATAAGCAAAATGTGCTGGAGAGCGCAAATTCATTTTGCAACTGAGAGAAAAAAGGTATGAATACATTTACAGTGAGTGCATGTGAAGAGAGGTAGGGACTGGGGGAGTATGTAAACGGACACTAGAGCACTTGAAGGGAGATGGAGTGGGGGAAGTACTCAAACAATGATGAGCAGTTTGGAAATGTTTAATCGGAGGAAGCCAGTTTAAATATGAGCAGTCTAAGTTGAGCAGCATACAGAAGGAGGGAGAAGGATCTATCTCTGTCTTCAATGGAACTGTATAGCATGACAGACTCTTATGCCCTTACTGCAGTTTCACCTTTGCTGGAATAGGTACAGTGTGTGCACACTGCAATAGCCTGTGAAGTCAAGTATGTAATTTTACATTTTTTTAGCTTTCTGACATGTGCTTTTTATCAAGATTTTATTGTCCACAATAACCTGGCTGCCATGGGGAGGGGGTGTCTGCCAACTTCTCTACATCCTCTGCTGTACTCATGCTTCAGTGCTTTTTTTGGGGGGGGTTGTAGGAGTTGAATATATACTTCCTGCTCTAGTGTTCAAGGATGTTACGCAGTGTTGACTTGTACAATACCTCACCTGTAACTTGCCACATTATGATTTATTTCTCATAATGTAAAAGTACACTTATTCATTTATGCACTTTTACATTATGAGAAAGAAATCATAATATGGCAGGTTACAGGTATTGTGTAAGAGTTACCACTGCCAAACGTCCTTGAACACTAAAGCAGGGAAGGATATATTCAACTCTTACAACCTCCCCAACCCCAAAAAGCACTGAAGCATTAGTACAGCAGAGGATGCAGAGAAGTTGGCATACACTCCCTTCCCCGTGGCAGCCAGGTTACTGTGGAGAATAACATCTCGATAAAAAGTGCAATACTCTGTCAGAGAGCTCAAAAAAATTCTTTATTTCTCATTTATCAGTTCATCCTGGATAGCCCAGCTGAGATGCAACATCTTGTTTCTTGTGGGATCCTGCTTCTTTCCTGCAGCTTGGAGGACTGGAGCGCTGAGAAGTTAAATGACTTGCCCAAAGTAACATAGTCCATATTTGGCTTCAGTGGGGTTTGAACCTATGGTCTCCTGATTTCCAGGTCAGTGTTCTAATCACTACAACCCACTAACTGCCTCCTTAGATGCCTACTAGCCTCATAATATACCACGCTGCTTCCATTCATGTATTTAAGTCTGCTCCTGGTGTTGCTAAGGTAGCTCGTGGTCATTCAGAAAGTGCCAATACCCAGGAGCTACTTGTAGATCTTGCCTGCTAAATCCTTATTTCAACCCCTGCTAGTAGGCCTTATCTGGTTACTAATGACTTAAAAAAAAAAATCTTAGCTAAACACTGATTCGGCATATCTAGGTTTGAAAAGGGAAAAGGTCACCTGGGGCACAGGTCTGGTACAACTGGGTATCATCTGCATAACAGTGAAACACCACATTCTATTGCTTAATGATCTCTTCCAGCAGCAGCATATACATAAAGAACAACAGTGGTCCCAGAATAGAACCCTGCAGAAGACAACAAGGCAGTGCGAAAGACCCAGAAGAAACATCCCCAAGGATGTGATCGTCCAGTTAACTATGAGCAAAGCTAGTGCAAAACTGCTCCAGTAGCTCCCATATAGTTCCACAGACAGTTCAAAAGCACCCCATGGTCTATCACGTCAAATACTGAAGATGAGTCCAAGAGCACCATGATGGTATAGGTCCCTTGCCATGAAGAGATCACTTGACACCATGACCAAAGCTGTCTCACTGCTATTCCAGGGCTGAAAGTCCACCTGGAGAGGTTCATAGATGGGCAAAGTCTCCAGGCATTCAACTAACTGGTCAACCACCACCTTCTCAATAAGCTTATGCAAAAAGGGAAGATTAGAGATGGTCCTATAGTTTGAAAGAATGTCAGGGTCAGTAGTTGGCTTTTTAAGGAGGGTCTTACTACAGCTGCTTTCGGAGATACAGGAAAGATCCCCTCATTTAATGATCCATTGACGATCTCCATGAACACTGGACACAGGAAATTCAAGCAGCTGATGACAAACCATGTTGGATCCAGGTCTAGGGTACAGGTGGTGGGACACATGCTGGTAAGCAACGGGAGCACCTCATCTGCCAGAACCATCTGAAATTCACTCCAGCTCCACACATGATCTTCACTCCCAGATTAATCACCCCCCAGAAGGAACTAGACCAGAGGAGGTAATACATGCCCTGATAGAGACCATCTTGTCGGCAAAGAACTGCCCAAACTGCTTGCACCTTTCTATAGAAAATGCTGTGCCAGACTGAAGGCAGGAGGGATTAAGTCAACTGTTGACACTGCAGAGCAGCGCAGCTGGGTGATTTCTTGCCACAACAATCAATCAAGACAAAAATTCAGTCATCTTAAGATCGATTGCCCGCTGATACTCCAATTACACCCTTCTCATTCTCACTTCTCCTTCTTTTCTCTCTATACGTATCATTTTTCTTTCTTCTCTTTTTAAATTTATTCTTAACTGATAAGTGATATTTTAAAAACAATTCCACCTTTCTTAATTTATTGTCACTGATTCATGATATTAGATATGCATTACTTGTGCTATTTAACAATATGTGAATAATAACATACAACATATATATCTTCTATTATATTTATTAGATTATTAATATTTGTAACTGTAACTGTATGTATACTTTTAAAACAATAAAAATATATTGATAAAAAAATAATGGAATCTCAATGCCAACCTGTCCTCCTCAAAGAGACACTGCTTTCAGACACGCTCTAACCTATGCACCTTAGTTTTCAACCAGTGCAGCTCAACACAGCACTAACCTGTCCTCCTCAGAAAGTGACCACTTCCAGGTAGGCTCTAACCTATGCCCCTTAGTTTTCAACTGGCACAACTGGAAATAATACTGACGTCAAGGGGTAAATGTAATAGGGTACAATCAGGTCCAGAACTATGGTCAAGGCTATGTTATAAGCCTCAGCATCAGTCTCTGAACCCTGAGCACAAGCTAGCATCAGACTCGAGGCAACCAGTGTCTCCTGGAGTTGGCGAGGCTCCAATTTAATTTTCAGGCAACACCACATTGTCTCCACAGAAGGAGTTAGTCTACAGTGGGGGGCCCTGGAACTCAAAAGCAAATGATCTGACCAACTGACCAGATAGTGTGGCCATATATGTGTGTCCTGGAGGCAATTAGCTGAGACATCAGCTGAAGGAGTGCTTGTCCAAAATGACAGAATTCATCATTGACCTATGCATTAAAGTTACCCAGAACGAAAATCCTAGGACTCAAACACCTGTTCAGCAATGAACTCTGCAAGCTCCTGCATGAATGGATTCCCACCCCCTGGAGGTTGGTAGATGAAAACTATCCTGCCATTGACTCACAAGGTACATTCAGTGACCACCACAATCATCATCATCATCAAATGTTTATTGTTTGACTTAAAAAGTCATCAACAAGTACATTTAAAAAGACAAGCATTATTAAATACAAGAAGCACTGCATATCATATGCAGACAAATTCATATATATCCACATTATTGCACTCAGCTCCATATGGACTAAACTAGTACCCTCAGTACTACATAAGCACCTATATTCTTAACACAATTGATTAGACATACACCACTGTTACTCCATAATATTTCACAGATGCCAGATAAACTTTCCTTATTCCTATGCTAAAGTGCTGATTTCAGTTACACATTCTTAAAAACCTCCCATTGTCATTGAACTACTAATTATTTTCTTTATTTTACTGATAGCCATAAAAATGTAGCTACTCTTTCCACAGACCACCTGTCTTCTGTGTGAATTAAAATGGAAGTCAGAGTTTTGGGATCCAGATTATATCTGGCACTCATAAAAGGGCCCATTCAATATATGCGTTTCTTCTTCTACCAGGTACAATTCCACATAACATGCATGAGATCTTCTTGACCTCCTCTAGAGCCACTGCAGACAGAACTCCAGGAGGAAGGAGCTACTGGTATAACTAAAACTTCTCTACTAGGACTATATTGCTCTCCTTCCCTTCCCTCCACCCTAAACCAGTTCTACTTTTATAGGCACAGGATTTAACTGACAACAGGAACTTCCTGTTTGGGAGCAGGAAGTGAGTGATCACAGATCCACAAAAGACTCACCATCCTATAAGGGTAAGAGTAGCTCTCCGTCCCCCCCAGCTGCTGGAGGTCTGACTCTGAGCAAGTAAGGAGACTACTGAGAAATATAAGAACTTCTTGTCTCAGAACAGGAAGATCATGAGCTAAAAGGGTGAAGAGACAATAAGTAAGTAGGGAGAGAAGGAAAAAAAAGAAATAAACAGAGGAAAGAGCAAGTATTCCAAATAACAATTAGGGGTCCAGAAAAAAGACATGTTGGGAATGGTGCAGTGGCTGTGGAGCAGCAGTCTTCTGGGAGATGTTCTGGAGGATGCAGCATTGTTCCATCTCAAGGCACCTCTCTGGGCTGAAGGAAGAGGTTGCTCATCTCCAGACTGAGTTGGCCAGGATTTGTGGGACCTCCTTTCCCACCAAGGGACCACCAGGGTCACTGACATTGTCTCAGAGGTTGTCAAGAAAAAGGAGCGGTTGTACCACAGTGGGCTCAGAGAGGATGAGGGTGGTGGCACACAGGCGCATCCCTCCAGTTGTACCTCTCCACAATTTCTATGCCATTCTGGAAAAGTGTGGTTCCTCTATGGAGGCACCCACAGTGGAGACCAAGGAGGATGCTGGGAACCTCCACAAAGGAGACTGACAGGAGGGTGGCATGGGACCCCACAGGGGAAGGAAACAACTCCTGGTGGGGGACTCCATTCTTAGGAAGGTAGAACTGGGGGAGGAAGGTGAGAGGGAGGGACAGGAATACCTACCTGGCACCATGGCTTGGAGGGACAGGAAGTGAATCCGCAGGAGCAGCTGCACGGGGGAGAGAGCTGGATATCATTGTCCACCTAGAGACAAATGACCTGGCTAAGAAAGGGATCAGAGCAGTGCAAGAAGCATTTGTGGAGATGAGGAGGGGCCTTAGACAAATAGCACACACGGTAACCTTCTCAGAGGTGCTGCCTGTGTCTGGCTTGGGTGAGGCTAGGGTGCTCCACACCATGGGATTCAATCAGTGGTTGAAAAACTGGTGGCACAACTCAGGGATTTGGCTTCATTGAGGACTGGAGGTCCACCTGGATGGGGTGCAGGCCTATACTGGCATAATGGTCTACATCTGTCCAGGAGGGGAACCAGGATCCTAGGTGATATGTTTAAATACTTCATTGACAAGCATTTAAACTAGCCAAGGGGGGAGGCAGTGGAAAGGAGCAAGGAAATCCTAGCCCCCAAAAATATCAGGGTACTAAGTGAGGTAGACACCAACATAGAGATGTCGATAGGGAGAAGTGCAGGGGTAAATGGAGAAAGTGACAAATGCAATAAGGACAGGGATGGGGCAAAAAGAGGTAAGGCCATCAAGAAATGGAGAGTAATGAGTACCTATGCCCGTAGTCTTGGCAACAAGCTCCCTGAACTGGTGGCCTTGATGGAAGAGGGATGCCTGGATATTGTAGCAGTCACAAAAACATGGTACACAGAGAACCATGACTGGGATGTTAACATACCATGGTACACAACCTACAGGACAGACAGGGAGGGCAGAAGGGGGGGAGTAGCTCTCTATGTAAGGGAAGAGATAAAAGCAACAGAACAAATGAGTAAACAGGGAGGAGAGGAGGTACTGTGGGTCACCTTAGAGACTGGAAATGGCACCACAATCTGCACAGGGGTTGTATATAGACCCCCACGTCAGGGGGAGGGAATGGATAAGGATATGATAGAAGGCGTATTTAGGATGGCAGAGAAAGGGAAGATACTGTTGATGGGGGACCTTAATATGCCAGATGTTAACTGGAGCACCTTTGCAGCAGCCACATCCAAAAGCAGGGCCATTCTTGATGCCCTTCAGGTGGCATGCCTCAGACAGCTAGTTTTGGAACCTACTCGTGAGGGAGCAATCTTAGACATCGTACTCTCAAATGGGGACAGTGAGAGGATCTCGGATCTAGAAGTGGGTAGCCATTTTTGGGAACAACTGTCCACCAAACAGTGTGGTTCATGATAAACTCGGCTACAGAGTCAAGCCATACAAAAGTGAGGGTTCTGGACTTCAGGAGAGCTGACTTTGGCAAGATGTGGGAGAGTGCCTCAGAAAAGCACTAGCAAACAGACTAGAAGGAGGGGTGGAGCAACAATGAGGAAATATCAAAACTGCCATCACAGAGGCAACAAGCCTCTGTGTGAAGCAAATAAACAAATCAAAACAAAAGAAAAAGCCACTATGGTTCTCAAAAGAGGTGGCAGTGAAGGTTAGGGAGAAACAGATAGCATTTAGGATGTATAAGAAAACACAGAAGGAGCAGAACAGAGATCTATACCAGTTAAGGCAGAAGGAAGCAGGGAGGATAGTCAGAATAGCAAAGGCACAAACTGAGGAAAAGATAGCTAACTCGGTTAAGAAGGGGGAATAAAACCTTTTATAGGTACATCAGGAGCATAGAAAGACAAAGGGAGGGATTGTGGGCTGAATAGAATGGATGGTGGGAGGGCAGAGTGTGACAGTGAAAAAGCAGGGATACTGAATAAATACTTCTGTTCACCATTCACAAAACAGGAAGTGGGGGAGGTGCCTAATCCAATTAACAGAAGCACTCTGGAGAGGGGGATTGATCCCAGTCCTTTCACAAAAGAAAGGGTTCTGAAAGAACTCCTAAAACTGAAGGTGGACAAAGCAATGGGGCCAGATGGAATTCACCCCAGAATTCTAAAAGAATTAAGCAGAGAACTAGTGACACCACTGACTACCCTTTTTAACAAATCATGGGAGGATGGTGTGGTATCTGAGGACTGGAAGAAGGTGGATTTGATTCCCCTTCACAAAAGTGGGACCAAGACAGAGGCAGGAAACTACAGACCTGTCAGTTTGACCTCTGTGGTAGGGAAAGTGATGGAATCACATCTGGAGGAAAGAATTGTTGAGTACCTAGAGGCCAGTGGGGCACAGGACCCAAGGCAGCATGGGTTCACAGTGAGAAGGTCATGTCAGATGAATCTAATTGATTTCTTTGACTGGGTGACCAAAGTAGTAGACTAGGGAGGGGCTGTGGACATGGCCTACCTAGACTTTAGCAAAGGCATTTGACACAGTCCCACACAAAAGATTAGTAGTCAAATTAACCAGCCTGGGAGTGGATCCCAAGGTGGTAGCTTGGGTAAAACATTGGCTGAACAACAGGACACAGAAGGTAATTGTAAGTGGAGTCCACTCTGAAGAAAGAGGGGTTACTAGTGGGGTACCGCAGGGTTCAGTACTGGGTCCAGTCCTTTTTAATGTCTTTATAAGTGACATTGCAGAGGAACTGGAAGGAAAAGTATGCCTTTTGCAGATGACACAAAGATCTGCAACAGGGTTGATACACAAGGAGGCATGGAAAGGATGAGAAGGGACTTGGCAAGGTTGGAGGAATGGTCAGAAGTATGGCAGCTTGGATTCAATGCAAAGAAGTGCAAAGTAATGCACCTGGGAAACAAAACCCCAAGGGAAGATTACACAATGGGGGGGGAGGTAGTAACAACAAGGCATTTGTCAACGCCGAATGTTGTCATGCTTGTATTTCCTTTGGTAGTGCATTGTGGAAACACATGTTTGGCAGGATGTGAAAAATGACAGCTGTACTATTCATAAAGAGGTGTAAAAAAATGGCAGTGGTAAAAATGTGGCATGTAAGTATTGCAAATATGCGAAGTTACACGGGTGCGTGGGAAATGCGCAATGCACACTTGTAACACAAGCATTTTATGGAGTTTTGGCACCAGATTTTCAACATAGGCATTTTAGCACCTCTACTCATGTACAGTGTCACTGTTGTGTCCTCAAGCTGTCTCAAAAAGTGATTTCTCACAGCGACCACACTATTCTTCACCGGACGTGCAAAAACACATTTCAGGCAGGATATGTAAAATGACAGCTTTACTGTTCATCAAGAGGTGTGGAAAAATGCCAATGGTGAAAATATTACAAATGCACAATGTTATGAGCGTGCATGCAAACTGCGCAACGTACGCTCATAACACAATCATTTTATGGAGTATCATCACCAAATTTTCAACATAGGCATTGTAGGACCTCTGCTCATGAAGAGTGTCACTGTCATTTTTGCAATCTGGCCTGAACACTGATTTCTCACAGTGACTGCGGTATTGTGCAAACACATTTCAGCCAGGATGTGAAAAATGACAGCTGTACTGTTCACAAGGAGGTGTAGAAAAATGGCAATGTTGAAAATCTGGCATGAAAATATTGCGAATTGATTCTGACTTGCATAGCAACTGCAACGCAGGCTCGTAAAACAGCCATTTTTGGAATTTTTTCCAGGGGTAAGGGGCAACAGACTTCCTGGAAAACACAAACTGAACTTACAAACTTAAATGGGCAGACTGGGTGGGCCATAGGCCCTTATCTGCCGACACTGTCTATGTATCTATGTATGTATGTAAATTTGCAACATAGGCTTTTTGAGAGCCCACCTTATGAACACTGCCACTGTCCTTGCGTTAATCGGTCCCAAAAGGTGATTTCGCTCAGTGACTGCAAAATCAAATTTCATGACCGATTAACATTGAAACTGTGACAGAATTCATGAGGAGGGGTCCCAAAAACCCCATGTTAAAAATTTGGTGCAGAAATTCCAAAAAAGCCCAAGATATGGAGCAAAGTTAAAAAAAAAAAAAAACCTGTTTAGTCCATTATACAGCTTACCAGCATTTCCTCAGTTCGCGGTCGGCTTTGAAGAGTGCAGGCGTGTTCCCGGTCCACCGAAGAACGTCGCCCCGGACTCCGGAGGTAAGTATGGGGTGGGGAGGTGGGGGGAGGCAGGGTGCACAGTGGGTGGGTGCAGCTGGTGGGTAGGGAGACTACGAGGGACCGTTTTCAGTTTACAGGTACTGAGGGAAAAAGAAAGAAAAAAACACAGATGGTTTTCTTTTTTGCAGGTTGTTTCTTTTGTTTGGGGGGGGCACAGTAGCTGATGGGGGATTGGGCACCCCTGTCAGCACAAAGAAGGGAGGGACATGATGCCGACAGGGAGTGGGCTCCCCCATCTGCACAGTACAATGGGAAGGGGGGCGGATGCCAGTGGTGATTGGGCACCTCCGTCAGCAAACAACGAGGTTGGGGGCACATTCTGCCGATGGTGAGTGGGCTCTCCCATTGGCACATACTGCACCGGGCAGGGCAAGCTGACTTTAAATTGGGCACCCTGAAGTCAGTGCTGTCAGCAGTGTAGCAGCCACTGTGCCGCCATGCTACTAGCTGGCGAGCACATGGGAAAGGTCCACTATGTATGATGAGCTTTGCTCGGATTGCAGCATACCTTTCCTTAGATGTGCTTGCCAGCTTAGTATGCATGGTGTGGCGTCAGCATGCAGGCTGGTGGGGAATGAGGATGCACCTACTGAGTGCAGTACTTGCCATTCGCCCAGCAACAATGACCAACCCCAAATCCTCCTGCCTCAAAGATGTTGGCTGCGCACTGTGCCAACATAAAAATGGAAAGGGACCTGGGGTAATCATATCGGATGACCTTAAGGTTGGCAAGCAATGTGAGAAGGTGGTAGGGAGGGCTGGGGGGATACTAGGATGTATAGGGAGAGGTATCACCAGCAGAAAACAGGATGTTATCCCCTGTACAGACAGTTGATGAGACACCATCTGGAGTACTGCGTCCAGTTTTGGAGACCCCATCTCCTCAAGGACATAGACAGGATGGAGGCAGTTCAGAGGAGGGCAACTAAAATGGTGTAGGGTCTGCAAGAGAAGCCATACGAGGAGAGAATAAAGGAGCTTAATATGTATACCCTTGAGGAATGGAGGGACATGATAGAAACGTTTAAATACCTCAGTGGAATCAACAAAGTCCTAGAGGGTAACATCTTTCAGAAAAAGAGATGTGCAAGAACAAGGGGACACAATCTGAAGATAGAGGGGGGATGGCTCAGGGGCAATGTGAGGAAGTATGTTTTTCACAGAGAGGGTGGTGGATGCATGGAACAGCCTTCCTGAGGAGGTTGTGGGGTCTAAAACTGTGGGAGAATTCAAGAATGCATTGGACAGACATAAGGCAATTTTTGTGGGGGGGTAGGAAGAAATAGGCTGTTGGTTAAATAAGATATGCACCTTATCCTCTAGGTAGGGAAATGGGCAGACTAGGTGGACCAAGCGGTCCTTATCTGCCATCAATGTCTATGTTTCTATGTCTGTCAACAGTAGTTTTCTTGTATCTGTACCTTTGTATACTGCTATCAAATTGCTCAAACTTATAGACTCTGAATTTTTATTTATTTCATTTTTGTTGACTGGGTAAGTGCACTAGACAAATCCTGCCTATTTTCAGGCACAACCCGGGGGAGGGGGATATAGATGAATGCCAACTGACCTTGAACCTGATTAAGCTGTTGGTGGTATTTTTTTAGTGAATGTTCTGCATAAAGCAGGATCAGTTAGAATATCTAAGTTGGCCTTATAGCCAAAATTAAAGTTGTTATGGGCAAATCATTTAGAATAGGCTGAATCCTTAATTGATGCTAAATTTTGTCTTTTCCACAAATTCCCAATTGTTAAAGCAACATATTTCTTATATTTATTACTTAACTTTACACTTTTTTCAACATATTCTGAATGTACCTCTGACTTGTATTTTTGTAACAGAGCTACCATCTTTGGGTACCAAAAACCTTGCATGTACCCTAGTGCATACCACTTTCGTTTTTCCTCCAGACATTGAGCAGAAATTTGTGATGCAGGGAGTCCAATCAGTCTGCTCCCAAAATTAACTTGCCTTGTCTCACACGGTGCTATTACATTAAAGATTCCCAGCTCTGATCTAATATACAGTATGAGGTGGGGCAAGCATGTCCTACTCCTATAATTTTTCTTACGGTTTTAAATAGTGGCACTGTTAATTTTTCCCTATGATTCACGTCCCTGATCTCCATGCCACAAAACAATTGGATTTCAAATTTTGTTTTAATTACTTTAATTATGGGGTTTATGCTTGCACCACCATATCTGTAAGTAAATCGTGTCATTGCCAGTATGTGAGCATTCAGTGTTAAATGCCAATATTTGCAGGATAATAACTTTTGTGCAGTTTCAATAGATCCACTTGAAATTTTGCACAAATCATTGGAAGGGTCGGGTCTATTGATATGCCAAATTTGGTTTGAATCCTTTATGTGGTTTCTGAAATACAGAGTGTTGAAAAATAAGAGATTTTTATGTTTGTTTGTTTGTTTTTTCTATTTCTTTGTCAACCTGTATCTCAAAAATGGCTATAGCTGCAGGGCTGAAATTTTCAGAGTAGAAAATTGTTGTCTCACAGATGTGCCTTTTGAAGGTTTGGTGAAAAAATATTAATATAGTCCAAAGTTATGAAATGTTCTATTTCCCATTATTTCCTATGGGAAAAATACCATATATACTGATGTATAAGCCAACTCACGATAAGCCGTCACCCCCCCCCCAATGCAAGCAGGTAATTTTGTAAATATGACTGACCCATGTATAAGCTGAGACAAACTTATTTACTACAAAATGTTTTGACAAACACTGCACATCGATTGAAAACCACAACATGATTATGATAAAATAAATATCATTGCTAGCACCTGCAGTTCTGTTTTTGATTTCAGGCCATCCTCCTTGATGTCAGAAAAGCCTAGCTCAACTCATTCCCAAACCAGTGTGATATCAGGTCCATTTGGGAGAGGTAGAGAAGCACACTGTGACTGGAGAAACAACTGGAGACAGCAGTGCAGAGGGAGAGAAATACTGGTCAGGAAGGACAGTTTCAAATAACTTTTACACACATACTGTGTTTGTTCAAGGTTCTGGTTTACAAGAATCATGAAGACTTATTAGGAGGGGGTCAGAGCACCAGATGAACATAATTCAAGGAAGTGGCAAGTGGCGGGTGTGAGCAAAGGCTTTGGCGTGTGGCAGGAATTCGTTTAAAAAGGGAAAAACATTTGTTACATGTTACATGTATGGCACTGTTAGTTGGTAGCTACAAAAATGTTCTGGAGCTGTACTAGTATTTGTGAAGTGGTGCCAATGGAGAGGGTGCACCAGTACTTTGTTGATGTTCCATTATGGCAAGATTGATTACTGGATTTTACTGACTGACCTGCATATAAGCCCGAGGTACCTGATATAGCAATGGAAAATTGGTCAAAAAAAAATAGCTGTATATGCGAGTATATACAGCAGATGTCCCTGGAGGCATATGATTATAGTTCAGTGCAGAATCCTGAATCGGCATAGGATTCTAGTTTGATGCAGAATCCTGCAATGAACTGCCATGTTATATTCAGAATGATGATTGTTATTTTGCACTAATATTGTCTCTTGAATGCAATATTGCCTCTTGAATTACCTTGACAACTGTTATTGTACACTGTGTGCCATATGTATTTTCCCATACCCCCCAGGATGCATCTGGAATTGAGCAGTAGCCTACTCAACATGCCTTTCTGGTAAAACTCTTAAACAAAGAAAGAAAGAAAGTATCCGGCATCGAACTGTCATTTTTCAAAGCATACCCCTTTGTAATTACTGTTTCCTGACACTGGGATCCCAATTCCCATGTTGGCATTTCTTTAATCCTCCACTACTGTGGCACACCTAGTGCACCAAAGGCATTAACTTTTTGATAGCTTTCTGTTGTTTATAACACTGGGATCCCGCCCCCAGTGTCAGATGCCCCAACACCACCCATACAGCCCATTCTTATAATTCTTTGCCAGCATCAAGGTGCCCAATCCCCATGTCAGGATTTACTTCTCCCTCTATTACTGTGTCACACTGGTGAGACCACCCCCAGTGTGCCAAAAACCTTACTTTTTTCCAGTATTGTTTGTGACACTGGGAAGCCCACACCCAGTATCAAATGTCCCCTCTCTCACTGAAATATTAATAATGTTTGCTGACATCGGGGTGCCCAATTCCTGTGTTGACATTATGAACCCCCTGCACTATGGGACACTGGGGAACCCACTCACGGTGTTCAAAAATAAAGTTATCCCTGCCATAAAAAAAGAAACTGTCCTCCGTCTTTTTTAATCCTAGAAAAAAGGAAATGCTCCCTCTTCATCTCTTCTGTCCCCCTTCCCCATCCTGACCCTACCACTGAGCACTCCCATCCCCACACACCTTCTCACCCTATACTTACCTCTGGAGGTTGGTAGCTGTCATCTTCTCTGGACTGGGACACATCCACACTCTTCAAAGCCCATCCGCAAACTGAGGAATCAAGGTAGGCTTGTATTATGGCTCTCAGTCGGGTTTTCAACTTATGTTGATATCTCATTTTTAGGAATTTTTACCCCAAATTTTCATCACAGGGTTCTTGGGACCCCACCTCATGAACACTGTCACTGTCATTTCATTATTTGGTCCTGAAAGGTGAATTCACAGTTACTATGTGGAATCTCCTTTCTGAACCGATTAATGAAATAACAGTGCCAGAGTTTAAGGGGAGGTCTAAAAAGCCATTGAAAATAACAGTACAACAATTCCCAAAAATGGCTGTTATGAGTGTGCGCTGCACAGTTTCTATTCATATTCATAACTTTGCCAATTTTCTTTTTTTGTATTATCTCTTTTTCCGCCCCCGTGTTCACTGGTCCTCCACTCCTTCAGGCTGTGTCAAGTTCCCCCTGACCTCTCCTGTCCCTGCCCGGCCCTCCTCTAGTCCCCAGATTGCAGCCAACTGCCAGGATATCCCCGTGTATCCCTTCACCAGGTGGGTCCCTCTCCTCCAAGGTGGAGGGCACTGGGGGGAAGGTAGCCCCAGCACGTCCTTCTAGGGCCCAGGGATGCTGCTGGGGAACAGGAGGCAACAGGAAGGCACTGGAGGCCCTTGGGGAACAGAAAGCCGTCATCAGGACAGCCAGCGAGTGATTTTCCTGGCTTTCTGTTGGGGGCAGCGTAGTGACTTCATGGCATACATCAACATCCGCTCCTCCCCCAGTAAGTATTGGGCCGTGTGTCCTGTGATACTCTCAGCCTGTGCTAGGAGCCAGCAGGTACTGGACCAGTCCCCTACCCTCCCCATGGAGAAGGAGAGCTGTCCCTAGGATGCTCAATCCTTCCCCCCAGCCAACGCTCCAGTGACCCGGGCTTGTTCCCGAACCCAGATCATTGGCGTCGCAAGTGGAAATCCAACTGCTATGCCGGCAGGCTGGCTAATTTTGCCAATTTTTAATGTTTTCACTCCACATTTTCAACACTGACATTTTTTTACACCTCCTCATGGATAGTGCAGCTGTCATTTTTCACATCCTACCCAAAATGTGTGTTCGTAGCTGTGGCACAGAATGGTGCAGTCACTGTGTGAAATCAGCTTTTGGGATGTACTAATGAAATCATAGTGCCTCTGTTCATTAGGTGGGGTCCTAAAAAGGTCATGTTGAAAATGTGGTGCAACAGTTCCCAAAAATGACTGTTACAAGTGTGCATTGTGCAGTTTCTACGCATATTTATAACTTTGTAACTGCACCAATTTTTAATATTTTCACTCCAGATTTTCAACATTAGGATTTTTTCACACCACCTCATGAACAATACACCTGTCATTTCTCACATCCTGCCCAAAATGTGTTGGCACAGCAGTGGCACAAAATGGCACAATTGCTGCTCAAAATCATGTTTTGGGACTGAATAATGAAATAAGTGTCAGTGTTCACGAAGTGGGGTCCCAAAAAGGCTTCAAAAATATGAAAAAACTTCCATAAAACTGGGATACTATTATACTATTTCAAAAAGTAAGGAAATGAATTAACAAAAACTTCAGTTAAAACAAAGTTAGGGTTCTATGGATAGGTCTTTAACCAAAGTGATACAGGTCAGGAAATTGGATGTTAGGGTTTACAACTATGATACCCCTTCCCCACCAAACCCTACCATTGTAACTACACCCCCCCACCCTCCACACACAAACAAGCATCAGGGTGTGCCTTAGGGTCATGGGCCGCACCCCACCCAACCCTACCATCGCAACACCACCCCCACCCTCCACACACCAAGTGTTGGGGTGTGGTTTAGGGTTGTGGATGCTAATGCTCACACCATTCCATCTGTAAGGAACCTGACATGGTACAGTATAGGAGAATGGGGTGACTGTTAGGGTCCACAACCCTAAGGCACACCCCGACACTTGTTGGTATGTGAAGGGTGGGGGTGGTGTTGTGATGGTAGGGTTGGGTAATGTGGGGGCCCACGAACCTAAGGCACATCCTGATGCTTGTTTGTGTGTGGATGGTGGGGTTGTGATTACAGTGGTAGGGTTTGGTGGGGATGGGAAATAACAGTTGTAAACCCTAACATCCAGTTTCCTTACCTATATCACTTTGGTTGAAGACCTATGTATAGAACCCTCACTTTGTTTTAAAAAAAGGTTTTGTTAATTAACATACGTATGATTTGACTACCTCTACCTTATTTCCCAGCAAGAACCAGGCTCCTATTTTCTTTCTACCCTTCTGTCCAAAGACAAGAATTGTAATCTTTGTTAGATTAATCTTTAGCTTTAGATCCCTCAATCATTTCTCTAACTTAAGTTTTTCCTGTAACCCCTTCTTAGTAAGTGAGAATGATACTGTTTTGTCCATGTATGCTAACGCTGCGCAATACTGATCTTTAATTTTTGGAGAGTCTGACTCTTGTTCACTCAGTTCTATTAGTAAGTCACTAATATAAAGTACAAATAATGTGGGGTCAAGCACGCACCCTTGTCTGACTCCTTTATTTATTTTGATTGGCACAGTAAGTTGCTCGCCCATTCAAATTCTCACTTGTGCCCGTGTATCGCTATATAAGTTGTACAAAATATTTACAAATGCTTTTTCTGTCCCTCATTTTATTAATGTTTTCCTTGAGATTGAGTCAAAGACAGTTAAACAATAAACAAACACTGTATATAAGTTTTGTTTTCTGAGAAATACGTTTTTTTCAATCAGATGTTACAAAATATGTATATTATCCAGAGTTGAGAATTCCTTCTGAAAACCGGCTTAATAGGGAGGCAGTCCACCTGTCTCTTCAATGGCTACATTAAGTCTATTTAATATTACTGTAGAAAAAATGTTCAAATTAATATCAAGAAGGCTAATGGACTGATACATAGCCAGATCAGCTATATCTACTTTTGTATGTATCGGTATAATGTAAGCCCCTTGCCGCGTGTGTGGGTACTTATCTTCTTGGATGCATTTATTATATAAGATTGTCAACATTCTGCATCAGGCTCCAGTCTGACAATGAAATACTTCAGCTGGAATGTTATCTGGGCCTGGTGTGTTATGTAATTTGTAATGAATTTATGGCTACAAAAACCTCTGATTGTGTTATGACCAAATGCTTACTGTTTGTTATTGTAACCCCCGCCACACTGGTCCCACTTGTTTAACTAGCAGGGCTTCTCCACTCACCACACATATCTATGGGCAAAAGAGAGGGGTAGGGGTTTACATAACTAGATTAGACATAGAGAAAAAGTAAGAAAGGCCACCATTAGACTTGGTGAACCAGACTGTCATACAAAAAACAGTCCACCAAGTCTGGCAACTACCTGGCACACACCTAGTGGGACCATTTACCACGGCCAGCCACCCAGGTCCCTGGGAGAAAACATTTGCCCACAATTATGCCAGGTTTGTATTTTTGGACGGGGCACCCAAGTAAATCCAGACACAGGGAAGCAATAACAATACTGCTCAAACCAGGTTAGGATTCTAGAGTGTGGCTTTTATTTATGTAACAAAGTAGGGATAATCACAAAGCAAAGCTGGACCCCCACAGGGCTACACATACTGGTATGCAGATTCTCTAAAGTATAGAAGTTTATGAATTCCCATTTAGCATAGAGAGAAGAAACACAAAACAGCAAACACTCTGGTTCTGAAATGGACATTGGCTCACACGGCCAGAACTGGTACATTTCCCATCGACTAGGCACACACAGCCAGTACTAGGACACCTCCCCTATTTCATGAGGAATGAAGATGGTACAGATGACCGCAAAGAGTATATCCAGGTTCAGGAATTTCAGAACCCACTATACTGGGGTAAATTGAGAAAAAACATCCAGTGGGAATTACTTTTTTTAGTCATTGGTCAGATGAACTAAATGAAAAAGTACTGCTACCCAAACTGAACCCGGAGAGGTAAACAGGATCACTCCAGATGGGAGGTCTTCCACCTTTTGCTTCCAAGTTTATACTCGTCCATTCATCTGGTTAATAACACCACACTGTAGAAAACTGTAGATGCTGTCTTGAAATGTATATCACTTTTAACATACTACACACATGCACACACCTCAGATGTGTCAGAAGTTAAAAGTCCTGTACTTGGACGGGCACGTACTGGACTCCAACATAAGCAGACACTTTTAAACACAGAAAGTCTAGGTGACTGAGTCCCTTTGGCAAGGAAAGTCACCCCTAGGTATTTCAGATGCACCTGGGCTTACACAGAGAAAGAACGTACTCACAACCAATGAAGATGTCCAAGGTAGCTTTACCAAACAAGTGGATCAAGGGGATTGATTCCGAATCCTGGAGTTCACCCCCATCCCTCCTGGGATGGGGCAAAGGAAACCTTACTGGCATTGGTCTCCACCACTTCAGAAAAACTGTCTTCTTTGTTCTTCTTCTTGGGTGAGAACAAACTACTATAAAAACAAAACAAGTAGCTCTATATCAGAGGTGAACTGAGGAGCTGCCCAGCAGCTGAAGCCTCCTCCTTGAACTCCACTCTAAGACTGCTCAACATTCCAATTCACTCTTCCTAGCCAACTGGACATTGTGGCTTATGCTGCTGCGAGAGTTCTGAGATTACATCATCACTCCAGTTCAGCTGAGACTGAAAAACAGAGTGTGACAGTATTAAACCCATTTACCTGGTATTTCACAAGCTGCCTTCACTGCCTGCCACTGATTCTAACTGGTATTTTAGTAAACCCTGGGAACAAGGGGGTTACATTATAATTTGGGAGAAGTTTTCAAATTTAGGCTAAAAAAATATCTGGACAGAATAATCCAGATGTGCCCTGGTATATGTGCATCAGTAACACCCTTAAAGTTATTTGTTCCCTTTGCTACCAGCCGACAAAAGCCTTTTTGGTCTTTATTAATAATGACCCTATACATTTCTTCCCATTTCTTTTTATATTGATTGCATGCATGCCCAAGAAACATGTTGTGGCAGCTTTCTCCACAAACAGGTTGTGGAGGTGCGGCACTGTTGTGGCCATTGCCCCCACAGTCTGAAAAGGCTTGTCCTGCTTCCCCAATGCTGTGGCATGCTGCTGCTGACACTAGTTCAGCCAGCGTGCCACAACCTTCTAAAAAAATAGCCGCTGTTATCAGGGGCCACCTCGTCATTGCAACGTAAGCCATTCACTGCAATGAGGGAGCGACCTAATGGAATGAATAGAGTTTTTCCAACTTTAATGCATATTTCATTCATTTTTTGGAATTTTGGCACCAAATTTTCAACATGGGGTTTTTGGGACCCCTCCTCATGAATTCTGGAACTGTCATGGCATTAATCATCCCCGAAATGTGATTTAGCGGTTACTGCACCTTATCAGTGTCAGTGGCTTAGTAGGTAGCACACTCGCCTCTGAGGCCGGGAGATCAGAGGGCTGTGGGTTCAGTTCCCACATCTGGCACTTGGGTTAATATCCCAGTACTGACACTGTAATGCAGCATGAGAGGGGTGCTGCATTTCTGAGGTGCCGTCTTTCAGATGAGACGTTAAACCGAAGTCCCATCTGCCTGGATTGGTGGTAGTTCAGGTGGATGTTAAAGATCCCATGGCACTTATCGAAAGAGTAGGAATTTCCCTGGTGTCCTGGCCAAATTTCCCTCATTCACTAAAAATACCACCAACAACCAATCTGGTTCAAGGTCAGTTGGCATTCATCTGTATTCCTCCCCGGGTCGTGCCTGAAAATAGGCAGGATTTGTCTAGTGCACTTACCGGTCAACAAAAGCTAAATAAATAAAATAAATAAAGGGCGATTAATAAAATGGCCGGTGCCTGTGTTCATGAGGTGGGCTCTAAAAAGCCTATGTTGCAAATTTGGTGGAAAAAATCAAAAAAATGACTGTGTTTCGAGCGTGTTTTGAGCAGTTTGCATGCATGCTCGTACCTTATTATATTTTCTCTCCAACTTATTAACATTGCAATTTTCCCACACCTACTTATGAACAATACAGCTGTCACTTTTCTCATCCTGGTCGAAATGTGTTTTCACACTTCCGGCGCAGAATAGAGCGGTCACTGTGGGAAATCACTGTTCAGGACAGAGTAAGAAAATGACAGTGATACTGTTCATGAACAGAGGTCCTAAAATGCCTATGTTGAAAATCTGGTGATGATAGCCCATCAAATGACTCTGTTACAAGTGTGCATTGCACACTTTCCATGCACCCTTGTAACTCCGCAGATTTGTAATATTGTCACGCCAGATTTTCAACACTGGCATTTTTACACACCTCCTTATCAGCAGTACAGCTGTCATTTTTCACATCCTGACCGAAATGTGTTTTTACAGTTCTGGCTCAGAATAATGAGGTCGCTGTGGGAAATTAGTGTTTGTGACAGATTAAGAAAATCACAGTGGCACTGCGCATGAGCAGACGTCCTAAAATCCCTATGTTGAAAATTTGGAAATGAAACTCCATAACATGACTGTGTTACAAGTGTGTGTTAAACTGTTTCCATTCACCCTTGTAACTGCGCAAATTTGTAATAGTTTCACACCACATTTTCAACAGTGGCATTTTTTCACACCTCCTTATGAACAGTACAGCTGTCATTTTCACATCCTGGCTAAGATATGTTTTTGCATTCCTGCCAGAGAATAGCACGGTCACTGTGGGAAATCAGTGTTTGGAACAGATTAAGATTGAGCGAGTGAGAGGGGGAGTGACCAAGCTCAACTGAGCTCTGTTGGGACTGCTGTGGATTTGTTTGTGGGAAGGCAAAGGCCCCAATGCAAGAGCCCAGTACAAAATTGCAGCCTGCAGCACTAGAAGAAACAGAACGAGAGAGCGAGTGAGGGAGGGGAGTGAGTGAACTCAACAGAGCTAAATCAGGACTGCTACAGATTTCTTTGTGGGCAGAAAAAGGCATCAATGCAGGCAGGGGCCCAGTACAAAAGGCCAGCCTGCAGCAGTGGGAGAAACAGTATGAGCGAGTGAGACAGAGGACTGAGTGAGCTCAACAGAGCTATATCAGGACTGCTGTGAATTTCTTTGTGGGCAGGAAAAGGCACCAATGCAGGCAAGAGCCCTGTACAAAAGGGCAGCTTGCAGCACCAGGACAAACAGAATGAGCACATGAGAGAGGAAGACTGAGCGACCTCAGTGGAGCTCTGTTGGGACAGCTGCTGATTTCTTTGTGGACAGACAAAGGTACCAGTGCATCCAGGAGCCCCGTACAAAAGTGCTGCCTGCAGCACCAAGAGAATCAGAATTTGCGAGTGATAGAGCGGTAGTGAGCGAGCTCAACGGAGCTCTATTGTGACTGCTGTGGATTTCTTTTTGGGCAGAAAATGCGACAACACAGGCAGGAGCACAGTGCAAAAGGCCAGCTTGCAGCACCGGCAGAAACAGAATGAGTGAGTGAGAGAAGGGAGTGAGCGAGCTCAACGGAGCTGTGTCAGGACTGCTTCAGATTTCTTTCTGGCCAGAAAAAGACACCAATGCAGGCAGGAGCACAGTACAAAAGGGCAGCCTGCAGTGTCGGGGGACACAGAATGAGCGAGTGAGTGAGGAGGAGTAAATGAGCTCAACAGAGCTCTGTTAGGACTGCTGCAGATTTGTTTGTGAGCAGAAAAAGGCAGCAATGCATGCAGGGGCCCAGTGCAAAAGGGCAGCCTGCAGTGGCAGGAAAACAAGAATGAACAAGTGAACAAGCTCAACAGTGCTCTATTGTAACTGCTGCACGTTTCTTTGTGGGCAGAAGAAGGCAGCAAAGTAGGCAGGAGCCCAATAGAAAAGGGCAGCCTGAAGCGCCGGCAGAAATGGAATGAGCGAGTGAGAGAAGGGGAGTGAGCGAGCTCAACGGAGCTTTGTCGGGACTGCTGCAAATTTCTTTGTGGCAGAAAAGGGAGCCAGCAGAGGCAGAAGCTCAGTACAAAAGGGCAGCCTGAAGTGCCAGGAGAACCAGAATGAGTGCGTGAGATGGGAGAGTAAGCTACCTTGTTACACAAGGTCCCTGCACCCTAATTGGTACCCTCAGAGGTACACCATAGACAGCTATCACTTAGGTATATGTTATGCTAACATATAGGGCTAAGGGCATCTACTGTACAAGAGTAGATAATAATAAATAATAAAACTTTATTTATTAAGTGTCTTTCAAGCACCGAGGCGCTGTACAAATGAATGATAAAATCAGAAAATAGACATATAAAATCGGTTATCTCAGCAACCTCAAATCATAAAAGCCATGTTCCCCAAATAGGTCTTAAAATCCCACTTAAAGGACTCCATGGTCATGCATTCCCTAAGCCGTCGAGGCAGAGAATTCCAGAGGCTTGGGGCCACAAAACACAAAAGCCCTGGCCCTAGAAGACTTCAGTATAACCCTCGGAACCTCCAGCAACCCCTCGTCAGCTGAACGGAGCTGTCGTACAGGGTAGTAAGGAATCAGAAGCTCTTTCATGATGTCAGGATATGAATGCATATTGTTGTAATACACTTTGCTTGCTAATATATATATTCTTCTGTGTATTTTCTGTGTATTTCTTACTTGCTAGATGCCAAGGCACCTGTGTTCTTGGGAATAATGATGATATGTAAGTCGGCATTGCCACCTTTTGGTGATTTGTACTACTACACTGAGTATGTAAGACTCTGTATAAGAAATCTTTTGTTCACAAACTGATGACTAAATAAAATTGTATAATGTTATCTTGGACCATGGAGCCACCACTAATTTAGCCAATAGGGCTCATCTCTGTAACTAGAAATGTTTCTGTCTTACAGTAACCGTAGTAATTATCATAGGTATGTAATGTGATACACTAGTCTTGTACCTCAGAGATCCCAGGAGACACAGAGAAACCTAGAGGTATAGGGAATGCTTAGCACTGGCTCCTGGTTCGTATTGGTAAGAAATGCTTAGGGCAACTGTGATTTATCCTTTTGGTAGTAATACACTTGTTTATTACTCTTATGCAACGTGTCTGTGATTACTTGCATTCCCAATATTGCCAAGAACCTGAAAGTGAGGTTTAGACCTCCTAACAACCTCAACGGAGCTCTGTCAGGACAGCTGCAGATTTCTTAGTGAGCAGAACAATTTGCCAATGCAAGCAGGAGCCCAGTACAAAAGAGCAGCCTGCAGCACTGGGAGAAACAGACTGAGCGAGTGACAGAGGGTTCAGTGAGCGGGCTCAACAGACCAATGCAATCAACATTCGGCATTGACAAATGCCTGTTACAATATGTCTTTCATTTCTCTTTCAAAAGCAACTTATATTCTTTCCTAGTTTGGTTAATAGATTTTAACAAATCTTTATTTTTATGTCTCATGTATTGTGTATATATAATTGTCTTAGTGATTTTTTCTGTCTTATGCATTCATTATCGAACCAACTTCCTTTTTTACTATTGTCTAATGTTGTGGTGCATTCTAGATTAGTATCTATATACCCAAGTTAGTTTATTGAACAATTGATTTGTACTAAGTTTTCTCAGAGTCTCTGCTTTCTTTTACAAAAGAGTTGCTTACAGTATAACATTAATACTGGAAGATGAGTCAGACTTCCATATTTTTTTTTTTATTTGATTATATTTCCAGTGGTATAAGGTACCCCAGTCTGGGATTCTCTTTATGCTTCTTCTTCTTATTACTGTGTAACACAGTGGGGGAGTAGTCACTTTCAGAACAGGGCTTAACTGTCAGATTCCCCTAGGTTTCAATAGATCCAGACCAAAAGCCAAATATCAATTTGGGAGGATCTCCTTAATGAAATGAACGTACATGCTCCCATATGGTCACCATCTAGCCACCCATTTAGTGGGTATAAGTTACATTCTCTTAAAATCTTAATCAGCTGAAGACCTGCTTTATTAGTTTTCATATCTTTGGTTGCCCTTTTGTTCCATATGCATGGACTTACTGTATATGCAAAAAAGGAGTTATCTCCCAGCCCATCAAAAAGGCTTATACAAGCATTTAAGTCCCCGATCAATAATAATTCCAAATTCAAAAACATGCACATAATGTCAGTTAATAGGGCATTCAGCTGTTCCCATAATACCATGCTATAGAACTGAAACCTCTCTTGGGAGAATGTACCCATTTATCAGTAGGAAACTTTGACTTTTATTTTTTAAAAGTACCACAATAAAATTATCACCAACCTTAGCACATTCAATATGTGCAAAACTGCCCAAATTAACATAGGTGGCTATTCACCAGAGTTTCTACCCACTTAGAGACCTTTGTGCCCAGAGACTGAAAAACGTGAAAGCCATTGATCCCAATTTGATCATCAGGGCCATGTCAAGTCTCTTGAAGGCATATTACATTGAAACCTAAAATGTACTTGGCCCAGTCATTATCCAGCTGTCTCACTTAAACCTATTATGTTCCATTAAATGAACTGGAGGCCACTGTTGATATCAGTAGTCAAGTTCAGATCCTCCCTGAGGGGAATCTCTGTTGTTTTTTCATTGCATAGAACCTCTGTTTGTCAATCAGAGTATGCTGCAAGGATCTAAAATTTGTTACTGATAACTAGTTGTGGTTCCTCTTGTTCCATATCTTGTAAAAGACAGTATTGGTTTCCAACCATTTTGATTCTATTAGGTTTAATACCATAGCATCTGGCATAGGTGGGGTTTTTTCTACAGTTTTGTCTGCAATTTCTTTATTTGTTGCCTTGATATTGATTTGGCTATCCCTTCCTACACATTCCACAGATATTATTCCATCCCTACCTAACTGAATTTGTAAAAACATTCCTCAGTAGGTTACATATTTCTCTTGTCAGCTTTGTGTCTGTTTCTCTATATAAATAATTCATCATGAAAAGAGTTAGTCCTGCATTAGTGGTATCTTGACTCTCAGTTCTAGGTTAGGGAATATTAAAGAAATGTTTATTTGGAAATGCTACCATTATTTCCTTATTCTTTATGTTTGGTGCATTAAGCCACACAAAACTGGCAATTCTCAGAGAAAGAAAACATACATGAAACCAAAAAGCTGACACAGTTTGGCTGTCTTTAATTTCTACGATATCCTTCATGTTGATGTCAATATCCATTTCCAAGTTTAATTTCTCAACCATTTGTGTAACCTGTTTTTCTCTTGTCTGTTGAATCCATCCAGATGGTCCTATGAATCTGACTAGTGGGAGAGTTTTTTTTTTTTATATGACTGCGATACTTTGGCTATGATAGTTTATTACCAGAGACCTACCAATATTGCAGTAACCCCTATCCACCAGTAGCCTAACCTTTGGCTTGAGTGTTTGTATTTCTATTTGTGATTTAGCCATTCTTGTGTAATCCACGCATTGATTCTTGCTCCCTAATTGGTTGTTTAATTGGGCAATTTCTGTTTCTAATTGTTCCAACTGCATGTTTAAATTTAAATTAGTATCTAACTCGCTGGAGGGTTTATGCAATAATGGCTAAAGCGTAAAGGCGATCGCTGTTATCGCAAAGTCAGCGTCCCAAAAATCAATTTCGGCACTCTGACTCCCCGGCTCACAGCAAAATGGTGCTGGGGACTTGGTTTTCTAATGTTTTATGTGGGGTGCTGTGCCCCCCCACACCCCCTGGAGGGGTCTTTGCCCCTACACTGCCCCTGGGATTCTCAACTCAGGAGTGGTGCATGTCGGGGGGGCATTAAAAATAATAAGTTCAGGTCAGGCGCAACAAAAACGCACCAACGTCCAGACCTAAACCCAGTTCCCTGCCCACCAATGCCACCAACCCACCCACTCACCATGCCACAGGGTCAGCTGAGCAACCCACTTCAGCACCACCCCTCACAATCCCTCCCGCCCCTTGCTGTATGTACTCACTCCCCCCGGGTGTGTATGTATAACGACATCCCATTGTTATATTTGCCGACCCCACCCCTCATCGGGCTGCCCTACCCTACCCTAGCCTCAATGATGTGCCAAGGATTGGGTCGCCATTATTGTAGGCACCCAAACACCGATGCCGATGTCACAGGCTACCCACACAGGATGCTGTGAGTCTCTGTGATGCTTGTATCTGATTTAATTCCTTCCACTGTTGTAAAACTAGTTGCTGGATCTTTACTTTTTACAGAGTCCTCTTGTTCTTCACTAGCCAACTCAATCACTTCTATTGCTGTTTTAATAGATGTTCCCTTCTTCTTCTTCTTCTTTTTCTTGTTCCCCTTTGCTTTTTTCTTTTTAATATGTTTCTTCTTACCCCCATTCTGAGAAGCTACTTTTATTGGGCTATCTGGGAACTGTATGCTGCTAAAGTCTGATCTCTTCCTTCCACTATTCAAATTAATATCACCCTTAAACATCTTTGACTTTTTATCAAGGAATCAATAAGAACTGATCTATTTAAGGCAATCTCACGTCTTACAGCATCCATTATGTCCTTATTCAGTAATACTTGTTCCATAAGAAAAAAATACTCACCATAGTAATCTTGTTTCTTCTAAGGGAATCTTACTGACTTGTAGCCCACTGGGCTACCTACTTCCATCTGCCGTTCACTTCCTGTACACCTGGGCACCAATCTGCACCCCTCTCAGTGCCAAGAAGCCTGCTGATACTAGTCTCCTGTAAACGAGCATCAGGTGTCCTTGTAGCCCATTGGGCTACCTAGCGCCATCGCAGTTCCCCTCCTGCATGCCTGGGCACCAATCTGCACCCCTCTCAGTGCCAAGAAGCCTGCTGACACTGGTCTCCTGTAAACAAGCATCAGGTACAACCTATACACAGCCCTGGCCTCCATGACTGTTGCTTTTGCTGCTGAATTTTTCAAAAATCAGTGCCTTTCCCTGGAAAAGTCCTCATTGGTTGCTCCTGGGTAGGAGCATCCTGATTGACTACCTAATGGACTTGCATTTTGCTGTCCTGGTACCAGACTCAGCTCTTAGATTTAAGTCTGTGAATTAATTTGGGCTGCTTTTGTTCAAACAATCTGGAACTGGCAAAGAAGTATATTTGTTTTTATTCTCCATCCTATAGCTCAGCTGAAACCCTGCACTTATGGGGATCCTGTCTCTCTGTTAGTGCTGATTTTCAGTTTCAGCGTGCCAAGTTGTTCCACACAACTTCTGCTCTGCAGAGTTTTCCCTGTGCCACTGCTTAGAGTCATCTTTTGTGTTGTGTTAAATTTGGTATCTCAGTTGATGTGTCTAAGATTATTAGAGTACAGGATTTACAGGATTTTAGAGTTGCAGGATTTCTTTGTTGAAGGTCTCCATAGCCAGCTAATTTGTTGCATTTGAATCCAGTGCAGCTACCAATTTAATTTCTCCTTTTATTTCACCTCTGACTGTAACCCCCTTGTTTTACAAATCTCACTTACAGAGCTGGCACCCAGCTGTCTGCTTCCTGCCCTCTGATTTGGCCCGCTCTTAGTAAATTGCAGCTCTTTCTCTGTGTGCTAATTTTGTTTTCACTCCCACCATTTCAGAATGCTATTTAATCACTATTCTGTCCCTCTTTCAACATGGGGTCCTTGTAGCCCACTGGGCTACCTACCGCCATCTGTGGTTCACCTCTTGCAATCCTGGACACCACTCTGCACCTCTCTCGGTGCCAAGAAGCCTGCTGACATGGGTTCCCTGGAAACAAGCATTGGGTACAGCCTATACACAGGCCCGGCTTCCATGGCTGCTGCTTCTGTTGCTGAATTTCTCACCTACCCCCTTCCCCTCCCAGGACACCTTTAAATACACTTAAGCTCCTCCCTCCCCTACCCTTGTCTGCCCCATTGGCTTCCAGTAGTAGAGCTCAGGAGCTTAAAGCTATCTGCCACCCCCTTTCTTGACCTCCCTCTCTCTCTATCTCCTAAAGCTTCCTCACTGGTCTGTTGTTCTCACCAAGCATTGCTCATGTAAAAGTGTCTTAGACCTGCATTTTGAACTCCAGATTTTTCACCTCCTCTCTACCAACGTCCGCTGCCATCATGAACCTGCCCCAGCTCACACTGTTTGTAATCTCCCTAGCATCTGCCCTGGTTAAGCTGTCAGCTTGATGTTGGATAGTGTGGTACCTGTTGAAATTGGCCCCTATTGTCTCTGTCTAGCTGCCCACTCCCTCTCCCTTCCTGCTACTCTGATTCTCCTTATTACAGCACCTTCCCATGCCCCCCAATTACCTACACAATTATTGTGAACAAGCATTTTACCCTAACCACTACTTCTCTGATTTTCCCTAAGGCTAGCTCCAGGTTGGGCATCCCATGCTCAGCAGCCACAGCTGAAACTGTCACCAGTCGCTCCTCACTCCATTGCTGCCAGCAAGCCTCCAAGTCGGGTTAGACGCTCTCTCCCCTGGGAGCACTTTCAGGGACCCTGATTGGCCACGGCTTGGACTGGCTGCTCCCAACTGGCTGTAGCTCTTATGGCTTTCCCGTTGATTGGCTGCAGCTCTCCTGGGACTCCTGCTTAAATTTCTGACTGCTTTTCTGCCTTTTGTGAACTCTACTAGGGTTTTTTTGGCCCTCCCCATCCCTCCTCCTGCCTTCATTAAATACACCTTATCCCCTCCTCCTGCCCGCCTCCTTCCTTAATTAAATATGTATTAGTCCCTCCTCCTGTCACCAAAGCTCTTAACTATTTGCCACCAGCTTTCTGCCTGTTGGTCCCTCCTTCAGCACCCATATCTCTACCCATTTAGTCTTCAGCACCAAGCCAGAGAGATCTAGCCAGCTCCCACTGCTCAGTACTCTTCATTTAGTGTATTTTCACTCCTGCTCACCATCCTTCTTCCAATTCATAGGCCCTAAGTTGCCTTGTTGAAAGGTATATGTAGATTCTGCTGGTACACACCTCATCTCTGATGGAATGTGGCCCTTACTGCTCATAGGCCTTATGGCCAATGTTATGCCTTTTTCACTAGCTCCCTGTATAGGGACCCATCCTTTATTTGGGAATGCCCCACCATGGAATGATGTCCTCTTTACTGATTCTTTGATGTTCTCATCATTGGCCTACCCTTTCCTGCTGCCAAGGCACATTGGAACTTCATCACAGATGTTTAATATGTGCACTGGACTTAGCATATCCCAACAGCTACATCTTTCCCCACCTACAGCACCAGGCCAGGGTACTTTTACATGTAACCTTGGGAGCACTTGTCATCTGCTTAAACTATGATATGCCTTCCCCACCTCATCAGAACAAATGGGTTTGGGCATGATCAGTTACGCTTGTGCTGCGATCCCTTAAAATGATACTATTCATGCTTCTGCTCTGTTCTGGCAGTGTCGAACTGAACCCAGGCCCCCCTCTACCCAGCTCTGCTCCTTGCGACCTTATCAACCTAAAAGGTCCAAGTATCCTCCATATTAATGTGTGCAGCCTCCTAAGTAAGTAAGATGCCATTCAGGCTTGGATTACACATACGAAACCTGACATCCTGGTGGTTTCTGAGACCTCACTCAAACCCACTACCCTGGACTCTGAAGTCAGCTTACCTGAATACAATATCTTTTGTGCAGACAGATGGACTAGAGGTGTGGGGGGGTTGCCATCTACATATTGGAAAAATGTAACATTTCTATTACCAATGCCTCATCATTGCCGAAAGAGTATGAAAGCCTCATTATCAAAGTCCAACCTTCAACCAACTTGGCCTTGCACATCATAGGATGCAATCGGCCTCCCTCTGCAGGGCTTCAACTGTTAAGTCACCTTTCCCATTCTCTTAGTGTGCTGCAGTCAGAAGTCATAATCCTGACTGCAACCCGGATTGGCTTTCGGACTCCTCCAAACCCTTAAAAACTCTGTGACTCATTCGGATTTACTCAGATTGTCTCAGAAGTGACCCATCCAAATAAAAATAACCCAAATAAAAGCTCCCTACTAGACATTATTCTAGTAAACAAGCCACACCTCTTCTCTCATTCTGGAGTCTTCTTCACTGATCTCAGTGACCACTGCTTTATTGTTTGCATAAGAGCTGCACCCAAGCCTATTTCTAACTTCAGGTTCACAATCAAGAGATGTTTACATAATTTAGTACCACAAGACTTCCTTTCAGACTTACAGAACTCCTTTCTATTGCAGGACTTCTACCTAGCCAAGACAGTAGAGACAGCATACAAGACATTCCATACTTTTCTCCATGGAGCTATTAACAGACATGCCCCCTTGATCAAAGCACGTACTAAGAAAAAGACTCTCCTTGGTTTACACATCAACTAAAGTCATCTCTGCTCAACAGGGACAGACTCTAGAAGAAAGTACATAAATCAAAGCTTCAGTTGGATTGGGCTGACTTTAGGGCAGCCAGAAACCTTATCAGAAACACTAAGGCTAACTACTTCCAGTCAGCTCTGGACTCCTCCACCAAGGGCCCTGCCAAATTCTGGCAAACCATTAGTGATATTCAAGGACATGCTTCATCAGGTTCTTTCCCTACCAAGAAGGCAGAAATCCTTGACTGCTTTAATAATCATTTTGTTACTGCAGGTATGGCCTTTGACATGTCACCTGCGAATAACCTACATACCCAGTTCTTATCACAAGGACCAGCAGACCCTCCCCCTGTCCCACAGTACTCCTGTCACAGGTTTCTCCTTCCAACCGGTGATGTACAAGGAAGTGGATGGTCTACTCCTTCAGCCTGATGCCAGGAAAAGTGCAGGAGCCGACCTCATTGTCCCTTTTTTCCTAAAGCTCGGTCACCAAGTGCTGGCAGCTCCATTAACACACCTCTTTAATATGTCCCTAAGCTTGGGTAAACTCCCTTCTGTCTGGAAGACTGCCCAAGTTTTACCACTCCTCAAATCAGGGAGAGCCCAGAGACCCAAATAACTACAGGCCAATCTCCTTACTCCCCACCCTATCAAAACTGCTGAAAAAATTAGTGAATTGTCAACTTAGAAACTACATTGATGCCTCAGATCTGCTAAACCCTGTGCAATCAGGCTTTAGGCCATGCCATAGCACAATCACAGCTCTGGTGAAAGTCACAAATGACTGACAGAGAGCCCTTGACTTAAAGAATCACATATATGTGGTATTCCTCAACTCAAGCAAGGCCGTCAGTACCCTCGACCATGCATTGCTCTTAGTTACTCTCCACAACATTGGTCTGGATGCACCTCCCCTTAAATGGATCTCTTGCTACCTGGCAGAGCAGCTACAGCAAGTAAAAGCAGTAGGGGAGATCTCCACTCTAAAATAGATTAGCAGAGGCGTACCTCAAGGCTCCATCTTGGGGCCCTTACTTTTCTCACTTTATATCAACATTGACTGTGGAATCAAACTTTCCAGTGTACATCTCTTTGCGGATTACATGGTCCTTTCCACTACCAGGCCTACTCCTGAAGGTGCCTGCTCAGACTTGCAAGCAGATTTCCTTATGCTGCAACAAAACCTCCTGAGCCAAAAGGTCCTATTGCATGCCAAAAAGACCAAGGCTATGCTGTTATCCCCAGTGACCAAGTCCATAAACTCTCTTAAACATGACAGTATTCCTACTATCACCACCCTGCTTGGCGAGCCACTTGACTATGTGACCAAGTTCAAGTACTGTACCTAGGTATGTGGATTGACAATAGACTTTCTTTTTCTGATCATATAGCTGAGCTCTCAAAAATACTTAGACAGAGGCTTGGAATTTTTTTTAGAATCAAGCATCTGCTTATCAAATAGGCCAGAAAAAGGTTAGTACAAACCATGTTCCGAGCTATGTTTGACTATGCAGACTTCTTGTACGGCCAAGTTACAAAAAACCACCCTAAGCTTGACATCCTTTATCATAGGGCCTAACGTTTCATCTCAGGTCCGGCATATAAAACCCATCACTGTGTACTCTATTCCACAGTAGGATGGACCTCACTTATATTCAGGAGGCAAAGGAATACTGTACTATGGACCTACAGATCTATATCCAAGATGCTACCCTTCTATATTTCTGACTGTCTGCCCTCCTGCACCTTACAAAACTACGCCTTGAGAAGCCGTTCGTACATCTCACTAGCTGTGCCTAAAGTCTTTTCCCGTTTCGGCAGAGCTTCCTTCAGCTATGTGTATCTGTAGCTGTGGAACAACATCCAAAAATCCATAAAATGGGTGCATCCTATTGGTTTTGTGGAATTTAAGTCACTCTGTTTGAGATACTTCTTATTGCCTTGTCAGTGCCCTCCCTGTTACTAAACCATAGCCGTACATGGCTATTCTTATAGTCAACCCTCTATGCTTTCTGTCCTCATGTAAGAATTACTCTAAGCCATGTTCCTGGATTCATCCTTGCTTTCCACTTGCTACTGAGCCTCCAGCTTGCACTGTCACTAGCATTAACGCTGCTCTACTAGAGCTATCAGTGTCTAAAATCACTGGTTCAGCACATTGGTGCTGGCTTGATTCCACCTGTCTGCTGTACTGTTTTCTGGTAAGAGATTTCACCTTATGACCGAGCCTCATTGATTATCCTTGTACCTTGTTTTTATTGCTGTGTATTGTATTACTATGCCCATTTGCGCTATATGTTCTATTGTGCTACTGTATTATTTATTCTGTACCTACCAGGCCTTCCTTGAAAATGAGCTTGCGCAATGGAGTTTCACCTGGTTACATAAAGATTGATTGATTATTTTTATGCAGTATGGTCTCACCATAGGACTGCCCCAAAGACTAAATGGTTTATAGAGCCTATTCAAATGATGGAATGCTAGGATTTACCCCCTCATGGGAAAAAAACTTTTAAAGGGGCACCATTAAAACTCATGTCACAGATGCCCCAAAAACCTGAACATACTATGCCTCCAGGTTTGCAACAGCTCTACCACAGCTGAAGTACACTGACCATAAGTTTCAAATGGGGGAGGAAGGGAGGGCACTCAGAATACAGTAAGATTCCCTTAGAAGAAACATGATTACTATGGTAATGTTTTTTTTAAACCTCAGGAAATCTTATTGTATTCTGATTTATGCAGATTACCAAGCAGTGCCTTTGAAGGTGGGCCTATAACCTATTTAGGAAGCAGGATTTGCAGGACTGCTGTGCCAAACCTGGCATCATCTCCGGCCTGGACATAGGGGTGGGCAAAAGTTGAGAATTCCGCTTTTGCGGAACTTCCGCAACATTTCAGAAATTTTGTGGAAATTGCAGAACTTTTCCAGTTTTTGGCGCAATTTTTGAAACTCAAACAATAGAATACAGAAGGGGCCTCGGTCTGCCACAAGGACTCCTAGGCTTCTCTGTGCTTCTGGCCCCACCGGCACTGTGTGCTGGCTCCCCACCACCGCCCTTGGTGAGCTCTTACTTTTATAGGCTGAGTCACTTGATCTCAAAAACCTATCAGCCTATTTTCCCATTTGCAGCTTATCAGCTGCCACCACCAGAGGTCGCTCCACCTGTACATCACTCTCCACTTTTCACTTTGGTCAAGATACTGCTTCTTACACTCCTGCTTCTCCTCTCATTGGCCACTCTGTCATCCCTGCCCCCAGCTGACCTCCCAATCAGAGAACCTCCCTTGCGACTGCCCCCCCATCTTGCCCCACAGCCCTACTATGCTGCCTCTCACCTCCTGCCTGCCCATACCCAGGCTCACATCCACCACTGGCACATTAGTGCCACCATCCTGCCACCTTCCTTTCTCCTGGGGCTCTCTGATCTACACATCTCAGCCCAATGCTGCCCACCATTTACTTCCACTGTCCACACCCCTACCACCTGTCCAAAATACATCTGGATCAAAATAAAACATCTCATCTCTCTGCTTCTGCTCCTGTCCGGGGACATAGAGGCAGTCCATGTTCCCAGCACCACAAACACCCACACCCCATTCTCTTTCCCCAAAGGACTCAGGATCCTGCACCTCAACACCTGCAGCTTACTATCTAAAATCTCTCTGCTGCAACCAATTGCCCTAACACAGCACCCTGATATCCTGGTAATTTCTGAAACCTGGCTAAAACCCCAGCATACTGATGCTGAAGTATCCATACCAGGTTACACCATCATCAGACATGACCATCCAGGGAAAAAGAGAGGTGGAGGAACTGCCATGTATTTCGCCAATAGTCAGCACTTCACAATAGTGCAAATTCTCTCACTCCCAGCCCACATCAGCTTGCTCCTAATCAAACTCTCACTCCCATGCTCCACCCCTGTGCTCATGGCAGGCACCTACTGCCCCCGCGTACACCCCCAACGGACATCATTACCCACCTGGTCACCTTACAGTCCCTAGCCGCAGGTGGCGAGCTTCTCGCCATCAGTGACTATAACAACAACTGGTTAGCCAATGATAAAGCTCACCTTAAGACTAAAATCAAGGTCCTGAACCTCACTCAACTTATTGCTGATCCCACCAGGCTCAATCACAAGTCACAAAACCACACACTGCTGGACTGGGCTCTCACCTCCCACCCACACAGGGTTTTACATGCAGGCCTGCTCCCTGACTCCCTAAGCGATCACCACATAATTTTCCTGATCAGGAAGGTGCACAGGCCCACTGCCCCCCCCAACAAGATGCTGCACTCCAGGTCATATAACTCCCTGGACCTAGCATTGCTCCTGTCAGACCTAGGATGTATAAACTGGTCCTTTATCTCTGTGGCTTCATCCATTGATACCACGCTTGATGCGTTCAAGACCAGATTTCTTAAAGGCTGGGACAAACATGCCGCCCTGCACACAAAAAGAGTCAGAGGGGCCCACCTTCCTTGGATCACAGCTGATAAAATCAGGAAATGTCACTCCAGGGACCACGCCTGGAAAGCTCATAAGAAACTGGGCACCCAGGCTTTCCTCCTTACCTACAGAGCTTTTCACAACTCCTGCACAAACATCATCCGCCAGGCAAAAAATAATTATTTTCTATTGGCTTTTAGCGCAAACATTAACCACCCAAAAAACTTCTGGAAATTGCTCAAATCCCTGCTCTCCCCCCACTCTACCCCTACCCCCATCAATATCAGTTCAGGACACCCTCATCACTGATCCCTGTGGGGTAGCCGAGGCCTTCAATACCCATTTCTCCAGCTGTGCCGACTCACTCCTATTGTCCCTCCAATGCCCGTCCCCCATGGTCCCCCCCAACAGACCAGTGCACTCACACCAGCCCAACAGTTCTCCTTTGCCCTGTATCCCAAGCTGAAGTCTTCACATCCCTATGCGCCCTGAACCCCAACAAAGGCAAATGTCCTATGTCCCTGGATGCTAAGATGCTATTCTTGTCCACCCCAGCCATTGCCGCACTTTTCAACCTCTCCTTCATGCTGGGCAAGTTACCCACAGACTGGAAAAAGGCCACCGTCATACCCCTACCTAAAGGGGGTGATCCCTCCTCCCCAGGCAACTATTGCCTCATCTCCCTACTCCCGATTCTGGCCAAATTACAGGAATGTCTTGTCCTCACCCAACTCACACCCCATCTGGGCGCCTCCTCATTCTTCACTCCTTTCCAATCGGGCTTTCGCAAATCTCACTCAACCATCACCTCTCTTCTATGAGTCACTGACAACATACTTACTGGTATGGACAATGGACATATCACCTCTGCCATCTTTATCGACCTAGCCAAGGCTTTCGATACCATCTCCCACTCCTTGTTCCTCTCCAAACTCACTGAAGCTGGGCTCTCCAAACCAGCCACTGCATGGTTCCATGACTACCTAGTGGGTAGACACCAAGCAGTTAAAGTCGCATTGCACACCTCAAACCCACTGCCCGTTACCGCCAGCATCCCCCAAGGTTCAGTCCTGGACCCACTGCTTTTCTCCATATTTTGAAATGACCCCCATCAGCATGTCACCACTCCTCCATCCAGATGTATGGGGATGACACAGTCCTGTATGCCTCTGGTCCTACAACAAGCAGTGTGGCAACTCTCCTACAGGAAGATTTCAATGCCATCCAAGAATGGTTCCGGTCAAACCAGTTATTTCTAAACCCTAAAAAAACTATGTCACTAACCTTCAGCTCCCAACAAAGACTCTCCCACCAAGACCCCTGCCCCCCTTTCAAAACCATGGACGGGACCCTTCTGGAGCAATGCACCAGCTTCAGATACCTAGGCATCTGGCTCGACCAGCACCTCGATTTTGCCACTCATGTAGACTCCTTACATAAGAGGCTGCTCCCCAGACTTGGCGCACTATACAGAAACAAAAGCTGTCTCCCCTCACCCACGAGGCACGCTATTGTCCAAAAGATGATACTACCAGTACTCGACTATGGTGATGTAGTGTACACTATCGCTCCCTCCTCCGCCTTGGCCAGCCTCGACACCCTGTTCCACTCATTTTGTCGCTTCTTCCTCGACTGCCCACAGACCACCCACCACTGCACCTTATATAGCTCCCTTGCCCTGCCGTCCCTCCAAGATCATAGACTAATCCATTGTGCTAGGTTCACAGCCAAATATTGGTCCCTCTCCCTACCCCTTTACCTGGCCTCTAACCTCTTCCAACTACCTCCACCTGCTTACTCCCTCAGACGCACTGACCACAGGCTACTCCACATCTCCTTTATGTGCACAACCAAAGGTCAGGCTGCTTTCAATTACCGAATCCCACAGATTTGGAATGACCTGCCAGCTACCATAAGACACGCACCGAATCCCAGCCATCGCAACCAACTATTCAGCACACACTTCTCCTCCAGCTGCTCCTGTTTTAACTAACAATGTACTACTGTGTTCCTGAAGCTTAGTTGCATCTTCTAATTGTATCATGAATTCAAACATTCCACTGTATGTATCTATGTGCCTGTCTGCCGATTGTCTGCAAGGCAGTTAGCCATTTCATTTCACTGTTGATTGTCTCTGTATCAAATACTGTGCACTATATCAGGTCTTGTCCCCCAGGTCACATCTGGAATCAAGCATCACTGCTCAGTATGCCTTCCTGGTAAAACTCATAAATAAATAAACTTTCGCCATTGGTGAAAGTAGGATTTTCACTGAGTTCTGCGGGCTTATTTTTGTGAACAGCAGCAAAATGCATTAAAACTGCAGAATGTATTCTTTCCACAGTTTAATGAACTGTCAGTGAATGAGCACTTGCTTATACAACCATGTGGTTATTCACTGACAATTCAGTGGGCTACTGGTAGCGGAGGAGAGAGAGTTCTGCGCTGGTGGCCTGCTCAGGGGCAGGGTGGGGAGGGGAGTTGGGTGGTGGCAGACGAGCTATCAGGGTGGTGTTTGTGGGGGTCTAATAGACACCAGGGAATTGAGATTATATATTTTTTTTTGCAAGGTATCTGAGATGAGGAGGTCCACTAGACACCAGGGAATAGAGGGGGATGAGTTGGTGGACTGCCAGCTGTTTAGTTGTGGACTAAGAAATCCAGGTTCGAGAGGGGGTCTACTATACATCAGGGAAATAAAATGTTTTGGGAGCCATGATCGGTGGGTGGAGGGGCACTAGAAACCATGAGGGTCCAAGGAAGGGATTGGAGGTATTTACTGGGACCCTTGATCAGTAGGGGGGTGGATTAATGAGTTAAAATGCAGTTAAAAAAAAAAGCCTCAGAAATGACCACTAGCAGAGATCCTTTCAGCGGATTTTTTTCCACAGTTTAATAAATTATCCTGCAGTTTTTTATATTTTTTCCACAATTTTAAGGCAGAATTTCCACGAAAGTTCCGAAAATGATTTCTGAACTTTTGCGGAAGCTAAATTCACACTTTCACCAAAATTCTCCCTACCTGGACATCAAAACAATAATGTGTGGTGAATGTGTGGACTGTTTTCAAAGTTGCAGCTTTGCAAATGTCCACTAGGGGGATGTCTCTAGCAGCTGCTAGAGAAGCTGTAGTACCCCTAGTTGAATAGGCCCTGAGGCCTGCAGGTGGTTGCTTGCCCACCTTGCTATAACAAAACTGAATACAGGCTATAATCCATCGTGCAATGTATCATTTTGTAGCAGGTTTTCCTTTTCCCACCTCTCCATAAGTGAGGAAAAACTGGGTTTGATCCTGTCTGTGACCTTTTGTGTGGTCAAGATAGTAGCTGACTGCCCTTTTCACATCCAGGCCGTGCAGACTATGCTCATTTGAGGTAGAATGGTATGTGAAGAAGACTGGCAAATTAATAGACTGGCTGAGGTGGAACTCTGATTCCACCTTAAGCAAAAATGTTTTGGTAGTTCTCAGAACTATTTTATCTCTATGGGCAGCAATGTACCCAGGCTCTGTAGACAGTTCCTGGAGCTCGCTGATCCTTCTAGCAGAGGTAATGGCTGCCAGGAACACTGTTTTCCAAGTCACATGTTTGAGGTCTGTGGTAGACATGGGCTCAAAAGGGGGGCTGCATTAGCTGGGCAATATAAATGTTCAGATCCCACATGGGAGTAGACCCTGTGTGGTGGGTCAAATGTAGTAAGCCCCTAAAACATTTCTTGAATATTGGCTTCAAGGCCTGAGAAGATGCCTTTCCTGCTTATAAATAAGATGGAACAGCTGCCAGGTGCACTATCAAGGTGGAAATATTTAAACCTGTGGAATGCAAATGGGCCATATAGTCTAGAACTATAGACTGGCTTGAGCATGGTCTAACCCCTTGTCCTGACATCAAATAGAAAATCTCTTTCATTTAGAAGCATAGGTTTTCTTGGTAGAAGGTTTCCTGGAGACTTTCAATATATCCATGACTCCTTCTGACAGATGTTAATCTGCATACTCTAAGTCTTCAGGAGCCATGCTTTGAGTCTGAGGAATAGCAGATTGGGATACATGACCCTCCCCTGTGAGGATGACAACAGGTTTTACCTCCTGGAGAGACTGATTGGCTTGGCTACTGACAATGACAGGATCATGGAGTACCAAGGCTGTCTGGCCCAGTCTGGGGCAATGAGTATTATTGAAGCTGGTTGAAGCCTAAGCTTGTTCAATACTTTCAGTAACGTGTGAAAAGGAGGGAAGGCATACAGGAACCTCCCCGTCCAGTCCAGCAGAAGTGCATCCAGAAGGATTTTGCTCTTCATGGGGGGCAGGCCTGCAGCAATACTGTGGGAGGTAGTGGTTGTCTGGGGCTGCAAACAGATCCACATCTGGGGTGTCCCATCTTCTGAAAATGGTCTACAAGACGTGTTTGTTCAGTGACCACTCATGGTGGTTCTGATTTATTCTGCTGAGGGCATCCACCTAGGCATTGCCTTTGCCTAGATGGTAGACAGCTGAGAGGGAAATATTCTGGGAGTATGCAAAGGCCCAGATTGGGTGGTTGTGTTGTATGTTCTGTCCTGGACTACCTTTCTTTTTATCTGATTCAGAAATTATTGAAGAGCCAGAAGAACCGCTCTGAGCTCCAAAAGGTTGATATGTAGGAGGGATTCCTGCTTTTCCCACATGCCACGTGCGGTGTGATCCCCCAGATGTGCTTTCTACACTAGGAGGGATGCATCTGTCATGTGTACCAGAGAGGGAATCTGCTGCAGGAAGGGCATGCCGTGTCTGAGATTGCCCCTTTCCTGCCACCACTGCATGGCTTGGAGAAAAGGGACTGTAACTGTAACTAGCTTTGAAAGAGAATCCCTTCTGTGGAGCCAGTGATCTCTTAAATTAAACTAAATGTCTTTCATCTGGAACCTGGCCCTTGACACAGTTGCTGTGGAAGCTGCCATATGGCCTAGCAATTGCAGTAAGTGCCTTGCTGGCCTGGAAATGTGATGTTTGAAGGAACTGGTCTCCTGGATAAGGTTGTCCACCCTGTCCTGAGGCAGGTAAGCCATCCCTTATTTTTGTATCCGGTTCTGCCCCTATGAAATTGAGCAGTTGAACTAGTTCTAAAACAGAATTTTTGTGATTCACCAAGAACCCCAGAGCATAAAGAGTGTCTTGTGTTATTGATAGGGCCTCCCTTATTTGATGGGGTGACTAGCCTACTATGAGCCAGTCATCTTGGTAGGGGAACACTGATGCCCCTTGTTGCCTTAGGTGTGCCACTACCACAGCTAGACATTTTGTGAACACCCTTGGAGCAGACGTCAGTCTGAAAGGAATTGCCCAGCATTGTTAATGACCTGATGGCAGCCTGAACCTGAGGTAATTCCTGTGTGACCTTCTGAGTGGGATATGAAAGTAGGCGTCCTTCATATCCAGGGATGCTAACCAGTCTCCCTGTCTTAGGGTGGGTAGTATGACAGCCAGAGTAACCATCTTGAATTTTGGTTTTGACAGATGCTTGTTTAAAAGTATCTGATCAGAATGGGTTGCCACTCCCCTGTTTTCTTTATTATGAGGAAGTACCTTGAATACAGGCCATTTCCTATCTCATTGGAAGGGACTGGTTCCACTGTCTTTTGCAGGTGAAGACTTGAAACTTCCTTTTCTAGCAGGGCTGTTTCTGATGAGGAAGAGGGTTTGAAAGCTCTTGACCTCAGCTTTAGCATTGCCTTGAAGCTGAAGACAAGGCGCTGGCCTCCTACGTCTAGGACCCATTTGTCTGTGGTGATATTTTTCCACTCCTGGAAGTAGTGGGCCAGCCTGCCCTCTACTGGAATTGGGGAGGTGACCCAAACAGTCACCTCAGGGTGTCTGTTTGGACTGTGCTGCTGGCTGAACACTGGGACTAATGTGGCTAATGCCCCTTCTGCCCCTGCCTCTGAAGTATCCACTAGGCTGATACTGGAGAAAATTTTGAGGCTGGAAGAAAGGTCTATAAGTAGGTCTGCCTCTGCAACCACTTGCATGATGCTTCTGAGTGTTAGCAGCTCTTTCTTTCACTGCTGCACTTTTGAATGCAACCTTGTATTCATCCATTTTATTCATATATACCTCTGTTCACTCCCAAAACAGAGACACACAGTCACATGGAAAATCCATGGCCTTAGTCTGGGTATTTTGAGAAAGGTTAGTGGTTCTAAGCCAAGTAAATCTCCTGCAGGACACAGCAGATGCCATCTGCCTGGATGCAGTGTCATTAGAGTCCACTGTATTCCTGAACTGCATCTTAGCAGCTTCAATACCCCTTTTTGCAGTCTCCTCCAGTCAGCAGCCATAGAAGGGGGGCCTGCCTTAGCAATTTGCAATACTATGGACCACATGTTTTTCTGATATCTGGCTATATAGGCCATGTAATGCATAACAGCCAGAAAAAATCCCAAGTACACTTTTTTGGCTATGGAATCCACCCTCCTAGAATCCTTGTCTGGAGGGTGAGAGGCCAGAGGGATGTTAGCTTTGTCACAAGCTGCAGTCTGTACCACACCTTCATGGCTGGGGTGCCCAAAGAGGAATTTAGACCCAGTCTTAACCACCCAGTATTTCTTATTGTAAGTGGGTGGAATAGAAGTGGGGTGTTGCATAATTTCCATAGTCTGCTTTCTTAGAGACTTATGGAGAGGGAGGAGTAGCCTCTTTAATGGTGGCACATCCATCATCTCCATAAAATCCTCTCCCTCCTCATCCTCCACAGATTCCTGAGATGGGAGGTTGAGAGACTGAGCCACTTGCTTCATAAAAACAAACCATGAGGTAAAATCCTCTGTTCCCTTGTCAGGGGAATCTGGTCTGTGAGGATCAGAGAAAATGTCTGGATCAATAGGATCCCCAAAATTCTCATCACCTTCATCTGCATCATCAGGCTCATTCCCAAAGTCATTGTCCCCATAAGGATCCCCACCTTGGTCTGTTAAACTGAGGATTATATTTGAACCGGGAGTTTGTGGAAACAGTTGTTTGCCAACCAGAACCGTGGACTCTAGTGATTGAATGGCTACAGGATGAAGGGGGGAGGTGGTCATCCTTAATACTAGGGGCCTTGGGAGGAAACCTGCAGACCTACAGACGCTCATGACAGAGGGAGAGGTGGACATTGCAGCCATCACAGAAACATGGGCCACCCAATACAATGACCGTGACCTGTCTGTACCAGGGTACATGTTATTTCGTAGGGATAGGGTGACTGGGAAAGGAGGGTCTGGCACTATATGCGAGGGAAGGACTAAAGTGTGTAAGGGAAGAAGGGGAGGAGGACAGCACAGAGTCACTCTGGATGCAAATCCAGGATTCCAAGAATAGGACTCTCAGAATGGGAGTGGTGTACAGGCCACTCTCTCAGATGGAGGAGTTAGACAGGGAACTAGCAGGACAGATCAGAAGGACCTGCGAGAAGGGTAGTGTGGTGATAGTGAGGGACTTCAGCATTCCAGGAGTGGACTGGAGTACCCCAGCAACTAGCAACAGAAGGGAGCAGGTACTGCTGGATGCCTTTCAGGACAGCTTCCTGATGCAAATGGTCAGTGAACCAACCAGGTTAGGGGATACCCTTGACCTTGTGCTGACAAATGGGGAGTTTGTGAGGGAACTTAGGGTGGGAGAACTGCTGTCAGGGAGTGATCACCTCTCAGTATGGCTCACACTGGATATGGGCAAGGAAGGAGTGGAATATGGCACAAGGGTGCTTGACTTCAGGAGGCCAACTTTGGGAGGATGGGAGAAGTGTTAAAAGGGTACCTGGCCAGAATTCAACCTAGCATGGGCACTAACCAGAGATGGGAGCTTATAAAGCTGGGGATAGCGGAGGCAACCAGAACCTGCAGCAAGGCCCAGAGCAAGAAGGCTAGGGCTAAGAAACTAAGCTGGGTGAGCAAGAAGGTCATGGAAAAGGTAAGGAGGAAAATAACTGCCTTTAGGAGGTACAAGAAAACAGGGAGGGGGAGGACAGGAAGGAACACCTGAAGGAATCGAAGGAGGTGACATGGGCAGTAAGGGGAGCCAAAGCATCTACAGAGCTCAGGCTGGCACAAGGCATTAAGAAGGAAGAGAAGGACTCCTTTAGGTATGTCAGGGAGAAAAGGAACTGTAAGGACCACATCGTAAGGATTAGAAAGGAGGGGGTTGGGTGGAAGCAGGGGGCAATATGGCAGAAGTGCTAAATGATTACTTCTGCTTGGTATTTACTAATGAGAAGAGGGGGGTGATACCCAAGGGGGGAGAAATGGCAGAAATGGGGGGGTGACAGATGGGGAAATAATAGACTGCAGAGTTCTGGAGGGTTTGAGGGCACTGAGGGTGGACTAGGCAACCAGACACCAGGCCCAGAAGGCATCCACCCCAGGGTACTGAAGGACCTGGCAGAGGTCCTTGTGGGACCTTTGACAGACCTATGTAATGCCTCACTACACTCAGTGTGTGTACCTCAGGATTGGAGGATGGCTCATGTGGTGCCCCTCTACAAGAATGGCCCCAAGGATGGACCAGGTAACTACAGACCGGTGAGTTTTACATCCATCATGGGTAAGCTGATGGAGATTGTCCTGAAGGAGAGGCTGGTGGCCCTCCTGGAGGCCAAAGAACTACAGGACAGCAGACGGCATGGCTTCATATGTAGCAGATACTGCCAAACCCACCTGATGGAGTTCTATGACTGGGTAACTAGGCAATTGGACAGGGGCCATGCAGTGGATGTCCTGTATCTGGACTTCAGTAAGGCATTCAACTCGGTGCCACATGGGAGGCTGAGAAGTAAGTTAAAAGGCACAGGGGCAGGTGCAAAGCTGGTGAGATGGGTAGGGAGCTGGCTTCAGGAAAGGCAACAGAGGGTGGAGGTGAGTGGGGCGTTTTCATCCCCAAGGGTAGTGATGAGGAGTAGTGTTCCACAGGGCCAGTGTTGGGACCAGTGTTGTTTGGGATATTCATTGCAGACATAACATTGGACACCAAGAGCAAGATCAGTCTGTTTGCTGATGACACCAAGATGGGAGCAGTGGTGGATGACCTAGGGGGATGACAGAGGTTGCAGGATGATCTGGAAATGCTGGAAACCTGGTCAGACACCTGGCAACTGGGCTTTAATGCCAAAAAGTGCAAGGTGCTGCATTTTGGGGTGAAGAACCCAAGGAGGAGTTACCAGCTGGGGGGAGTGCAGCTAACCAAGACAGAAGAGGAGAAGGATCTGGGTGTGCTCATTACAGAGTCAGTGAACAACTTTGCACAATGTTGGAAGGCAGCTGCAAAGGCCAACAAAATGCTGGGTTGCATTGCAAAGGGTATTTCCTCGAGGAGGGGGGGAGGTGGTTTTGCTGCTGTATAGGTCATTAGTTAGACTGCATCTGGAGTACTGCATGCAGTACTGGTACACCTATCTAAAGAGGGACATTAGGTTACTGGATGGGGTGCAGCTCAGGGAAACAAAGATGATCAAGGTGCTGGTGGATTTACCATATGAGAGGAGGCTGAGGGAGCTGAACATGTACTCGCTGAAGGAGAGGAGGAACAGGTGGGACATGACTGAAACCTTTAAGTACATGAAAGGAATAAACAAGACAGGTACAGAGGGGCTGTTCAAAGTAAAGGAGGGGAGGGACACCTGGGGCCATGATATGAGACTGGAAGGAGGAAGCTTCCGGAGGGAGATGAGGAGGCACCTTTTTTACAGAGAGGGTGGTAGCTAGTTGGAATGTGTTACCGGCAGAAGTGGTATCCAGTTGAACAGTGGACTGCTTCAAAAGGGGCTGGGACAGGGCAAAGGGGAGGGTCAATGGAGGGGAAGGGAGGGGGGCAGCTGCAGAATAAGGGGTGCTAGCTGCACATTTTAGCAGACTTGATAGACCTCTAGGCTTTTATCTGCTGGCAATTTTCGTATGTTTGTATGTTCATATGAATTATCCTGATCGCATTAGCGATCTCCTTGGCAGAAGGAACCACGGTTTGTATTGTTTGCAGTTCCTGGTGCTTTTTCTTCTTCTTTTTCTTGACAGCAATGGCCAGTTCAGCAGCCTTATCTGTGGTTCAGTTTTTTGAAGTAGAACTTGCGCCCCTTTCAGAGGGCAGCTCTCCCAGTTCGACTGGTTGCTCTGCAGCTGGGTTAGCAGCCTTTTCAGCCATTCTTTCCGACAGTCTTTTAAACCGTCTATCCGAGGTGGACTGTGGAAAGTTAGCACAAATCTCACAATCTGTCTGTAAGTGATCAAACCCCAGACAGAATAAAGAAATTAAGTGTGCATCTGCTTTAGCAAAAGGTTCCCTGCACTCAGTACAGTGCTGGAAACCTGTGGGTCCTGTTCTCTCTTTTTGTTTTCTGTGACAACCCAGATCACCACACCAAAAGTAAAACCTTTTTTTTTTTTTTCCAGTTACAAGAACCAGCAGAAAAAAACAGGAGTTACCCTGGAATAATGAAAGTTAGAACAGAATACCAAGAGTTCCCCTGGCTGAATTCAAATACAGATGAAACCGGGAGTTACCCCGATTAAAAACCCAACTAATAATAAACTGACTAAACTGAGTTGGAACAGAAAATGTAACTAATTTAATCAGTAAAATAAACAGGAAGACGGTCAGGTCCCCCTCGGTTGAAGAACCGGGAGGAAAGCGACTACTTACCCTACTTGACTAAAATCTAAAAAATTACTACCTGAAAATCAAGGACAGTGAAAAGAATGCCGATACAATAAATTTTACTAGTGAATAGACCGAGAAAATAAAGCTTCTTCAAGCGATGAAGGAGAGCTCTCCGGAGACGCCTTACTGAGGCAAGCGGAGTAAAGAATCTGACGGTTTTGAACTGCTTACCAGGGACAGCGATTTGAAAACTGAGCTCCAGCCTAGCATTCCATCATTTGCATAGGTTCTGTTAACCATTTCAGCTCCAGTGCAGTCCTAAGGTGAGACCATATAGTGTTACTCAAAATGCAGTAAGATTTCCTGGGGTTTGAATTAGAATGTTAGCTGTATTTTGTTTAGTAACAAGTTTATTAATTTGTCACTCAGGAGGCTAGATTGATACTCAGAGTTATAGCCAGCACTTATTTTTTTCATTTAGCCGCTTCTGGCAGTTCCTACAATACACTGACTGCTCATTCTGATTGCTATACTGTTTCAGTCCTGTTATTATACCTTGTAGGTCATGAGACACCTCATCCAGGACAGTTTTTTTCTTAAACCAGGTATCTGCTGTTATTCCATAACTCTGGGGTAGTCTCATGCAAGCTAATCTGAGCCCCTGACTCATGGCTACAACTGAGATTTGTTGTTAGTACTCCATTTATGTTATTTAAGTCCAGACAACTTGTTCCAGGCTCCTGGCAGTCCCTATTAGTATCCTCCAGAGAGTTCCCCACTTGTATTGCATCCTCCTTTCTATAAGGGGATACCTCTTGGGGATATATCTGGGGTATTACAGGATTTACTAATAGGCATGGAGGTTCTACTGATACTAGAACCCTGAATTATTATGTTCAGGTGGTCAGTAATTTTTGTCTGTTTTGTCTGATGCTTTTTTTAGGCATTTCACAAACTTGTGGGGACAACTGTAAGTCCTGCATTCTTTGTAACCTAGTATTACTCATATCCCACACTTATTTAATCACTAAAACACCATGACTGGGATTGTAAATTCATCACAATGAAATCAGCTGACAGGGTTATACAAGCCACCTAAAAAAAAGTCTAAATACCATTCTAAAAACTGTTATCTAGAAACATAGAAGTTGACGGCAGATAAGAACCGCAAGGCCCATCCAGTCTGCCCATTTCTTTTTCTACCTTATGAATGTGCCATTGGCCTTTGCTCTCTCAATGGCCTATCTGTTCATATTCATCTGTATTGCTCCCTTATGCCTATCCCATGCCTGTTTGAAGACCTGCACTGTATTCATATCCGCCACATCCTGAGGTAGGCCGTTCCATGCATCCACCACCCTTTCTGTGAAAAAGAACTTCCTCACATTCCCCCTTAATCAGCCTCCCCTCTAATCTCATGCTGTGTCCTCTTGTCCTGCTATTTTTCTTATATTGAAACATGTTAGACTCTTTCACCTTGTTAATGCCCTTAAGGTGTTTGAATGTTTCGATCATATCACCTCTCTCCCTCCTTTGCGCTAGGGTATACATATTGAGCTCTATTAATCTGTCCTCATATATTTTCTGATGCAGTCCCTGCACCATTTTGGTTGCCCTTCTCTGGACTGCCTCTGTTTGGTTAATGTCCTTGTGAAGGTGTGGCCTCCAGTACTGCGTGCAGTACTCCAGATGGGGCTTAATCATTGTCTTGTAAAGAAGGATTAATACCTCCCTCTTCCGACTTGTGATACCCCTACTAATACACCCTAACATCCCCTAGCCTTACCTACTGCTTTAGAGGTTTGCTTGGATGATTTCAGGTCATCAGTGATGATGATGCCCAAGTCTCTTTCTTCCCTTGTGACTGCCAGCAACTCCCTCACAGCCTATAGGTGGCTTCAAGGTTTCTCTTCCCTATGTGCATGATCTTGCACTCCTCTGCATTAAACCCCAGTTGCCACTCTTCTGACCATTTTGCCAGTTTATCCAGATCTCTTCTCATTCTGCCCACCCCATCTGGATCATCTACTCTGTTGCAGATCTTGGTGTCATCTAAAAACAGACAACCTTACCCTCCAGTCCATCTGCAATGTCACTGATGAAGATATTGAAGAGGACTGGCCCCAGGACTGATCCCTGAGGTACCCCACTTGTGACTTGCATCTCTTCTGACTGTATACCATTTACCACCACACTCTATTTTCTACCCGTCAACCAGTGTGCCACCCAGTTGACAAACTTCTGACCCACCCCAAGCCTACCCAGCTTATTAATCAATCAGTGTGGAACAGTATCGAAAGCTTTGCTGAAGTCAAGGTAGGCAACATGAACTGCTCCCCCTTGGTCCACCACTCTGGTTAACCAGTCAAAGAAAACTATGAGATTAGTTTGACAGGGCCTTCCTTTTGTAAACCCATGCTGTCTTGGATCCGGTGCCCCTATGGATTCCAGGTGTTGCACTATCCTTTCCTTAAGGAGTGCCTCCATAATCTTGCCCACTACTTAGGTAAGACTGACTGGTCTGTAGTTCCCTGCCTCCTCCCTGCTACCACTCTTGTGGCATGGGATCACATGAGCCCTTCTCCAGTTTTCTGGGACCTCTCCTGTGTTCAGAGACTCACTAAACAGTTATGGCTCTGCTAATTCCACCCTTAGCTCCTTTAGTACCCTGGGATGTATGCCATCAGGTTCCATTGCCTTGTCCACCCTGAGCTTATCAAGCTCTTGTAGGACCCTTTCTTTTGTGAAGGGACTAGTGCTCACCTCCCTCCCTCCTCCCTGTGTCCATGGTGCTGAGCTGTTGGCCCTGCCCTACCTTCTCCTCAGTAAATACTGAGCAAAAGTATCTATTTAGGATAGATGCTTTTACATGGTCCTCCTCCTGTCACACACCCTTATCTCCTTTGATCTTAGCAATACCCCTCTGGACTTTCTCCTTTCACCAATGTATCTATAGAAAGTATTGTCACCTTCCTTTACTGTTTGTGCAAGTGTTTCCTCAGTTTGGGGCTTTGCCTGCCTTACTGCCTTCCCTGCTTCCCTTAGGGAAGTTTGGTATGCCTCTCTATCTTCATCCTACTGTGTTCCCTTATATTTCCTGAAGGCCAGCCTTTTGGCTCTGATCTTTTCTGCTACTGTTTTTGAGAACCAAAGTGGTTATCTTCTTCTTTTGCACTTCCTTTTCTCTATAACACAATGGGATGTTGCTTAAAGTATTGCATCCTTAATACTTGCCCACTTTGCCTGTACCCCCTCACTTGTATTTCTTTTTGCCAGGGCTAGCTTAACTCTGTTGGCCATCTTATCAAAGTCAGTTCCTCTGAAGTCCCATATTTTTGCCTTGGAATGGGATGATTTGTTCGTAGTGGCCAAATTAAGCCATACCACATTATGGTCACTAGCCCTCAGGTGACCTTCTACCTGGAGATCTGTGATCCTTTCCCTGTTAGTCAGTACTAGATCTAGCATAGCCCTGTCTCTTGTGGGTGTACCAGTTGTTTGAGGCCCTCCCCCTGCAGAGAATCCACCATGTGTCTACTTCTGGCAGATGTTCCTGCTGGTATTGACCAATCTGTATCTGGCATGTTGAAGTCTCCCCTTATCAGAACCTCTCCTGTTTTGTATTTCTCCTAACAGTAATGTGTCTGTCCTCCCCCTGGTCTGGGGGCATGTAGACAACCCCAGTTCTTATGGCTGTGTCATTTCCTGTTTCCTGGGTGACCCACAGTTGTTCTGGCTCCTTATATGTATTCTGAATTTCTGTAGCTTTGATATTTTCATTGACATACAGAGACCCTCCACCCCATTTTTGTACTGCGGTCTCTTCTGAAAAGTACATAGCCAGGTACTTAAGGCTCCCAAGTGTGGTTACTAGTAAACCACGTCTGGCTAATTGTTACTACGTCCAGTTTAGCCTCTGTCATTATTGCCTGCAGGTCTGGGATCTTGTATCCCAGACTGCAAGCATTTGTGTACATGATTTTCCATTGGGCAGATTTCGGTGTGTTAGTTGTTGGGTGAGGTCTGGCATTTCCCCTGTGCATTGTATGGGGAGCTAGACCTTTTTCCTTACCTGGTGATTCAAATGAACTGCAAACATGCTGAACTCCTGTTTGACCACTAGCTGAGAAGGGAAGGGTGTTCATCCCACTCCACATATGGGGTACTGCACCCCTCTCCCCATTTGCTAGTTTAAATATTCTGCAAATACATCAAACCTCTGCCCCAATGCACTGACTCCCTCCTTAGTCAGATGCAGTCCATCAAATTTAAAGAACTTTTGCTCCAAAACTGTTGCCAGTTCCCTACAAATTTGTGTCATTTTCCTGGCACCAGCCCTTGAGCCACATGTTTAGCTCCCCTATCTCCCCTTCTCTGACCTTCCGTCCATCTGCCCCCCTCTCCCAGACTGGCAGGATCTCAGAGAAGGAGATGCTGGATGAAATGGATGATAGTTTGCCACCCAGCCTGGTCAGGTGTTCCTTGGTCTCCACAACTGACCAGCTGGTGAGATCATTAGTCCCCATGTATACCAGGATGTCAATGTTTTCTACTGCTTCCTGAACAATTTTAGCAATGCGGTCAGTGTCTCTCCATGCTGATGTACCTGGGAGACATCTGACCATTACACCTGGCTGGAGATAGGTATCAACTCCCTGTATCATGCAGTCTCCCAAAATCAGAAGATTTTTGGATTTATTTTTTACCTTTTTTGTTTTGTTTCCTATTTTGGGCAAGTTTTGTTGTGCTAGCTCCTGTGCTGCACTGTCATGCTCTGCAGTGTCCTCTGCACCTTTGTTCAATTTCAGAGATAGAGGCAGATACCTGTTTGTTGTTTTTGTATGGTTTGTGGAGGTGTCGGTGTCAGTGGCTCAGTAGGTAGCACACTCGCCTCTGAGGCCGGGAGATCAGAGGGCTGTGGGTTCAGTTCCCACATCTGGCACTTGGGTTAATATCCCAGTACTGACACTGTAATGCAGCATGAGAGAGGTGCTACATTTCTGTTGTGCTGTCTTTCGGATGAGACGTTAAACCGAGGTCCCATCTGCCTGGATTGGTGGTAGTTCAGGTGGATGTTAAAGATCCCATGGCACTTATCGAAAAGAGCAGGGGAATTTCCCCGGTGTCCTGGCCAAATTTCCCTCATTAACTAAAAATACCACTGACAGCTTAATCTGGTTCAAGGTCAGTTGGCATTCATCTGTATCCCCCCTCCCCCGGGTCGTGCCTGAAAATAGGCAGGATTTGTCTAGTGCACTTACCCGGTCAACAAAAAGCTAATTAAAAATAAAATAAAAAAAATATGTTAGAGAGCACTGAGTGATGAGGCACCCAATTTGCCCCTCCTAACCCCCTGCCAACCTTCCAGACCAACTACCCTCTGCAGTCGAGGTGCTTCTGTTGGATGTTGAGGAAACATCGGGTGGTTCTTATAAAAAAATATTTCCTCTTGAATATGAATTTTGAGGTGTGCAATCTCTGCCCATGCTGCCTGGAATTGAGCCCTAAGATCTCCAATGGCCCAGCATGCAGGACAGTGTCCTAAATCGTGTAAAACTGCCCTACTGAAAAGAGTTCCGCAGTACCTGCAGTCAATGATATCCATTCCAGATAAGTTGCTGGGTTTATAACCTGGTCAGAGTAATTAGAAGGAAAAAAATGAAAGCAAAAGTTTGATTTTGTGTTTTGTTTGTTTTTGTATAATTTGTTATAACAAGTTAAATTACTAGTGCCCCTGTAAATGAGGTCACCATGTGGATATCCCACTGATCCGTCCCTTCCTGCTTTGCCACAGGAAATGTCATGACTGTGCTACCCTATAAAAGGAGTGTAGTGTGGGGTGGTTGGGGATGGGGGTGGGTGGTTGGGCCCTTCCCCTGCCGAAAAAGAACAACCATGGATGAAAGAAGCAAGGAGGTCAGAGCAGAAACAATCAGTCACCAACAAATGCAGAAACCCTGAAAGCTTATCCTAGTGATAGATAAAACTGTAAAACCTGTAAAGTACCACCTGTAATAATTTCACAGAATATATACCCTGTAAGAAACACTTTGCTACAGAGAAAAATAAAGCAGTAACAGAAGATATACCTTGTAAAATGACTATTTGAATCAGAAGATTACAGCAGTAATCTGTTAGCACACACCTGTAGGCACACCTTGTAATAATGCAGCAGAAGGTATACCCAACAACAACAATTTGAATCAGAGAAAAAATAAAGCAATAAAATGTTAGCAACAAACAGTAACCATCACTGTAAGAACAAAATAAAAACAACACACAGTAAATCTGCCTAGCCAAAAGAAGTCTTAACCTTTCCCTTGCTCTACACCCCTAATACCCTCTTTACATAAAACACAATTGTAAAAAATAAAAGCAGCACTATGGTTTAGTTAGTAGACACACAATTAGTGTTGTGTAAAATTGAAATATTATGCCTGGTGAATTTTTTCTCATAATTCTGCAATTACGCAAAATTTTTCACTTATGCGAATGTGACAAGCTGGCCAATGGTAGATGGAGAGGCATCATGCTGGGTTTAAAGTTCACAGAACAAAATGTACTTTTATTGCTTCAAAGATAAGTTGCTGCTCCAGAAAAACATAACCAGTCAGTTCAACTTCTTCAGCCTGGTCAGGTAACATAAAGGTTATCACAAAACAGTTCTTTCAATCTGATTTGACAAAGGAATCTTTGAACCACTTGTGTGGGCCAGCAGTTTGTTCAATATATAGTCTCAAACAAAACAAACTGCTTGTGGGCCAGCAGTTTTGAATGCACAGTCTCAAAACACAGACAGTTTTCCCATTTTGCCTTATTTGTAGACTGTTATCAGTACAATCCACTCACTGTTTTTGACCCAGCTGGCCAGACAGATCCTTTACCTCAGGGCTCTCTACTCTAGAAATGGTCTGGTTCTCAGCAGCAGGTTTCAGCTTTGTCCCAAAGGCTCTCTCCAATACTTAATCATTCTGCTTGGTTTTCTACTCTGGTTCCTGTCTCACATTCCACCCTCCATCTTGCAGGGTTCTCTGCATGGGATTCTCTGCTCCCTGCAGCAGTTTCCAGCTTCTAACTAACTTCTTGCTGGATTCTCTCCGCCTTTCAGCAATCCCTCTACTTAGTAACACCTCCCCTTGCCTGTTCATGTTGCATTCCGTGTATTTCCTCAGCCTCAAACAAGAGGTTAACCTCTTCTTTCCCAGTGTAGGGTTTACACTATCACATACCTCCCCCCCTTTCTGCGAAGACACAGTTGGTCGGCCCCTAACCATTCCCCTGCCAGGACAGGAAGTATGCGTTTCCATTCTGGGTCCCGGCCCAGTGATGCTCCTAAAGGAAAATGGATGGAGGGCCAAGTACCACATGGTGATGCGAGGGTTGTCATCCTTCATCACTGGTAGCCACCTCAGAGGGGCACGATCTGTGACCAGGATAAAATGCCGGCCATGCAGGTAGTAGCGAAGGGCATCCATAGCCCACTTGACTGCGAGACACTTTTTCTCAATCACCACATAGTTTTTCTCCTGGGGAAAGAGTTTTCAACTGAGGTAGAGGATAGGATGTTCCTCCCCCTCAAACTCCTGGTAGAGCACGGTTCCTAGCCTGACTTCAGAGGTGTCTGTCTGCAGGATAAAGGTCCTGTTGAAGTCAGGACTGCGTAACACTGGCTGTCTGCACAGTGTCGCTTTGAGCTGTGTGAAGTTATGGTTACACTCCTCTGATCATTGGACCTTACTGGGGGCAGATTTCTGTGTGAGGTCTGTAAGGGGGCTGGCAAGGTTAAAGAAGTATGGTATGAACCAGCAGTAATACCCTGCCAATCCTAAGAAGGCCCTCACCTGGGTTTTTGTGGTGGTTACTTGGCAGTCAGCTACAGCTTGGACCTTACTGACCAAGGGTCTCACTTGTCCATTGCATATACAGTACCCTAAGTACTTTGTTTCAGCTTTGGCCAAAGCACACTTCACTGGATTGGCCATCAGCCCTGCTTCTCATAAGGACTGTAGTACAGCTGCCACCTTGGATACATGGGACTCCCAATCAGGGCTGTGGATCACCATGTCATCTAGGTAAGCAGCTGCATAGTGGGCATGGGGTCACAGCAAGTGATTCATGAGCTGTTGAAAGGTTGCAGGTGCCTCATGTAATCCGAAAGCCATGGTATGGAACTGGTATAGCCCAAAGGGGGTAGGAAATGCTGTCTTTTCCCGAGACTCTGGGGTCAAAGGGATTTGCCAGTACTCTTTTGTTAGGTCCAAAGTCATGATGTTCTTGGCTTCCCCTAGTCTATACAACAGTTCATCTACCCGGGGCATGGGGTAGGCATCAAACTTCGAGATGGCATTGACCCTGTGAAAATCAATACAGAAGTGGGTAGCCCCGCCTTCTTTTGGTACTAACACTATGGAGCTACACCAATCACTGTTGGATTCCTCACTCACCCCCAACTCTAGCATGTCCTGTAACTCTTTCTTAACAGTGTCTCATACGGCTTCTGGCAAGCATTGCGGTCACTGCTGCACCTTCTCCCCTGGATCTGTTTCTATATGATGAGCTATCATCTGGGTTGTCCCCAGGAGGAAGGAGAAAACATCCAAAAACTGGCTTACCAACTCTCCTAGTTGCTGTTTCTGTTTGTGAGACAGCTGTTCTCCCATTGGGACTTGTATCCCTAGATTCTCATCTGGCACTTGAGGTCCCAGATCCACTATGTCTGGTTCAGGGGACATCAATAGGCTATCCCTCTGGTTCCAGAATGTCAGCAAATTGACATGGTAGATCTGGGTCTCTTTTCACCTCTCTGGCTGGCAAACTTCATAGTGAACTGAGCCCACCCTCCAGGTAACTTCATAAGGCCCCTTCCATTTGGCTAGAAACTTATTCTGGCTGCTTGGCAAAAACACTAGTAACTGATGCCTTGGTTTATATTCCCTCAACCTTGCTCCCTGATTATAGTAGTACTCTTGTCTTTGTTGAGCCTTCACCAGATTTTCTCGGGCAAATTTCCCCACCCAATCTAATCTTTTCTTCAATTGCAGGACATACTGCACCACATTTTCAGTCTTGGGGTTGGGTTTCTCCCACATCTCCTTTACTACATCAAGAACACCTCTTGGGTGGTGCCCACAGAGGAGTTTAAAAGGAGCAAACCCTGTAGAAGCCTGAGGGACCTCCTGCAGTGCGAACATCAGTAAGGTATGTAACTTGTCCCAGTCTCTGACCTCCGTGGTTATGAACTTTCGAAGCATCACTTTAAGGGTATTGTTGAATCACTCCACGAGGCCATCTGTCTGGGAATGGTAGCTCAGGGTCCTTATGGAGCTGATTCCCAATAAAGTACACATCTCTTGAGGCAGACGGGACATGAAGTTAATTCCCTGGTCAGTCAACATTTCCTTCAGTATTCTCATATGACTAAAGACTTTTAATAGCTCCCCGGCCGCAATTTTGGGTGAAATGCTTAGTAATGGGATGGCCTCAGGGTAGCGAATAGCATAGTCTACAATTACCAGAATGTATTGGTACCCCCCTGCACTCTTTTCAAGGGGTCCCACTTTATCAACCCCAATCTGATCAAAAGGTGCCTCCATAACAGGTAAGGGCACTAAAGGGGCTCTTGGATTGTTCTTTGGGGCCACTAACTGGCACTCTGGATAAGATGCACAATAATCTTTAACATGTTGATAGATGCCTGGCCAAAAGAATCTGGGCAACAGTCGGGCTAATGTATTCTTTATTCCACAGTGCCCTGCCACAGGAATAGAGTGGGTGAGGCAGAGTAATTCCCCCTGAAAGACTCGAGGGACTAGCAACTGATGCTGGGTATCCCCCATCTGTGCCTCCTTACTCACTTGATACAGGATACCCCCTTGTAACTCAAAATGAGGATAGTGTGCTGCTCGATTCTCATCTACCACTTCCCCTTCCCTGACAGTCAGTTGGGTGTATACCCGACTGAGTATACCATCAGCCTGTTGTTCTTTGGCAATGTCTGGGCAGTGCTTTAACATGTCTTGTTCTGATAGGGATGGCTCTCCAGGACTTTAGTTAGTGGCTCAGTGTTAGGGTCGGGCCATGGGACTGGACCCACTTTTGCCTTTGCTTCACCTCCCTCCTGTGCACCTTCCCCTTCAGGACCCCTTTCCTTTGCTGCCTATGTTCTCACTTAGATTTGTGGGTTCTTGTCTGGACATTAAAAATGCCTGGGTCTGGGAAAGAAAAAACTTCCCCCAGCTGCAGGCAGCTGGCCCCCCCTTCCCTCATGACCCAGAGACTGGGTAATTACCAAAGATAAGTCTGCTTTCCATAAGTCATCAAACCATTTCCAGTCTCTCCCCAGTAACACTGGATAGGGTAACCCCAGGGCAACCTCCACCTTTATAGTCTCTGTTCAGCCCCCCCCCAGAGTAAGTGTAACCATAGCACCAAGGTAAGCCTTTACATCCCCATGCACACATCAGATAGGGATGGGGTTCTAGTCCTGCCAGTGTTGGGGGTTCACAAGAGCCATCCTAATTAGGTTCTGGCAGCTTCCTGCATCCACCAGAGCCTCTGTCTCTATCCCTTCTACCTCGACAGGGATCACAAAATCTTGGGATTCAGAGCCCTCACCCCCACTGTACAGTGAATACACATCTGTAAACATGCAGTCTATAAAGGTACAGCCCATGTGGGGGCAGTTCTTTGCAAAGTGACCCTTCTGTCCACATGAGAAACGTGCCCCTGTGTCTTGGCTATGGGGTGAGCTTCAGGGTTTAGTCAGTGGACCCTCATGAAATGTCTCCCTGGGCTGCTGGGTTGTCCTCGTTCCCAGAGTCTGACCCTTATTTGGTCCATAACCCCCCTTCCTACATGCCCAAGGTCCCTTCACAGTTCCAGTCAATATTCCTTCAGTCTGGCTCCCGGGATGATTCCCCATCTTCCCAGGTTGCCTAGTAAGTTGGATCATGGGGAGGGAGAAGAGTTCAGCATCCAACACTTGTTCTGAGATCTGCATAGCCTCTGCTAGCATGGTGATCTTCTGTCTGCGGACCCAGCTCTGATGTCCCAGGGGCAAGATGTTCAGAAATTGTTCCAAGATGATTAACTCAGGGCCACTGCATCCTTTGGGTTTTAGCCAATGCCAACACAGGTTCTGCAATTGTTGTCCTACTGCACTAGGTCATGCACCTGCTGCAAACTTGAAGCTCTGGAACCTCCATAGGTAACTTTCTGCATTGATGCCTAAACAGTCCAGGATTGCTGCTTTCACCTCTGTGTACTCCCCAACTGTGGTACTGTCCATAGCTCAATAGGCTGCTTGGTCTTTCCTGATCAGACAGGGGGCAAGGCGGTCAGCCCACTGGGGTCTGAACCATCCAGCAGCTTCTGCCACCCGCTCAGACGTTACCAGGAAGACCTCAGGATCATCCTCTGATGTCATTTTGGTCAGCATGGTATTCATCCTAGGAACCCCTGGCCCTACGATAGCCAGACCAGCCTCACCAGTAGGATCTTGTTGCAGCTGTTGCACCAGGTACTGCAGGAGCTGCTGCTGTTGTCCCAGCTGTATAAGAAACTGCTGTTGTGCTTGTTGCACCCATTGTTGTGCCTCCTGCTGCTACTGAGCCAGCTGGGTGAGAACCTGTTGTTACTGAGCCTGTTATGCTTGCTGTGCCTGCTGTTGCACCTCCTGGTGTTGCTGTGCCAGCTGCCTGAAGGCCTGTTGTTGTTCAGTGAGGAACTTCAGCAATTTCTCCAAATCCATTTTTCCAGAATGTAACTAGTCCTGCTCACTCCAGCAGGGGTTCAAATCCCATTCTGACACCACATGTGACAAGCCTGCCTATGGTAGATGGAGAGGCAACACGCTGGGTTTAAGGTTCACAGAACAAAATGTACCCTTATTGCTTCAAAGATAAGTTGTTGCTCCAGAAAAACATAATCAGTCAGTTCAACTTCTCCAGCCTGGTTAGGTAACATAAAGGTTAACACAAAACAGTTCTTTCAGGCTGACTTGACAAAGGAATATTTTTCGTTTTTTTTTTAATATTCTTTATTTTTTTATTTTCTGTATAGATACTGCAATACATGACAGCAGAAGTTTATCTATGCATTACTAAGATTGTTTTTTATAATGTTCATAACAGTCTCAGGGATGGCAAATCATAAATAAACAGCATCAGTCTATTAGGTATCAGAAAGTGGTAAATCCATATTAATAGCTTTCAAGAATTAGTCTAATCTTTGTATCTCTATCAGGGGACGAATGTTTCATCGAAATATAAAAAACCCAAGGCCCCCACTGAAGCTCAAATTGTGCAGCCCTTCCATCTCTAAAAGCTACTGTTGTCTCTAAATAGTATATCTCAGACATTATTGTATGCCAATGAGAGAGGGTGGGTACTTTGGGTGTTCGCCAAAGGTGAGTTATAACCTTTTTGGCCACTGCCAAATATAAGTACAGCTTACTTCTGTTTGGTGGAACTTTTCCATCTTCCCCAAAATAAAGCAGAATCATCTGATTTGATAATTGTATTTCAGGTCCCACTATTTTCTGTAAGCTCTTTGCTATATCTTGCCAGTATTGGGTTACTTTCGGGCAAGTACAAATAATATGTGTTATATTTGCCATTTTTTCTCCACACTCTCTCCAACATATTCCATGTCTTATAGACACAAACTTGGCAATTTTTTCTGGGCTATAAAAATACCTACTGCAACATTTCCAAATATATTCTGACCAATATGGGGCTTGTGAGGCTCTCATCGAATTAGTAAGAGGTTCCAACCATTTCTCATAAGATATCTATATCCCTAACTCTTTATTCCATCTACCCAAAATATCTACTGTCAACTCCCTCCAGAAGTGTCTTATGGATTATATATTGGTCCAATTAAGTGTATTTGTTCCCTACCTTCAATAGCATCCCATAATAGAGTTATCAACATGGATATGGGGAATGGTAAAGTATTTTGTGCCAATTATTTCTGTATAAATGTCCGGATCTGTAAATATCCATAATTATGTGCATGTGAAAGTTGAATTTTAGCTTGCAGAGTGACAAAAGGGAGCACTCTATTTATATTTAAATATTGATATGACATTGCTAAGCCCTTCTTCTGTCATACCTGGTAAATCTGGTCCACACGAGAATCTGGGGTTCTCTTTCTGTTCCTATCAATGTAAAATAATAGAAAACTTCTCATAGAGTGATGGACACCCTAAGGTCACATCGTCTTTAATGTATTATAGGGTTCCCATGTAAAGTTCTGAAACTGTGGAGGAGAATTTAGGGGAGCAAATAGAATAGGGATGATATTAAAGAGGTCATTTAATATAAATTCTATATATTTCCATGGTTTCTCTGAATGAGTGTTCAGCCATATTATTATTGTTTTACATGTTATTGCTCTGTGGTAGTCTCAGATTCAGGAGATTAAGACCACCTTTATCTATTGGTAGCTGTAATATGGTCCATCTGACTCTTGGATGTTGCCCTGCCCAAACAAAACTAGAGAATATTCTCATCCATAGAAACATAGAAGTTGGCAGCAGATAAGGACCGCAAGGCCCATCCAGTCTGCCCATTTCTTTTTCTACCTTATAAATGTGCCATCGGCCTTTGCTCTGTCAGTGACCTATCTATTCATAGTCATTTGTATTGCTCCCTTATGCCTATCCCATGCCTGTTTGAAGCCCTGCTCTGTATTCATAGCCACCACTTCTTGTGGTAAGCCATTCCTATGCATCTACCACCTTTCTGTGAAAAAGAATTTCCTCACATTCCCCCTTAATCAGCCTCCTCCTAATCTCATGCTGTGTCCTCTTGTCCTGCTATTTTTCTTATATTTAAACATGTTAGACCTTTTCACCTTGTTTATGCCCTTAAGGTGTTTAAATGTCTCGATCATATCACCCTCTCCCTCCTTTGCTCAAGGGTATACATGTTGAGCTCCATTAATCTGTCCTCATATGTCTTCTGATGCAGTCCCTGCACCATTTTGCTGTCCCTTCTGACTGCCTCAATTTGTTAATGTCCTTGTGAAGGTGTGGCCTAATACTGCACTTATACTCAGATGGGGCCTAACTAATGTCTTGTACAGAGGGATTATTACCCTCTTACAACTTGTGATACCTTTACTAATACACCCTAACACCCCCCTAGCCTTACCTACTGCTTTAGAGGTCTGCTTGATGATTTTAGGTCATCAGTGATGATGATGCCCAAGTCTCTTCTTTCCTTTGTGACTGCTAGCAACTCCTCCCAGCCTATAAGTGGCTTCAGGGTTTCTCTTCCTATGTGCATGATTTTGCATTTTTTGCATTAAATCCCAGTTGCCACTCTTCTGACCATTCTGCTAGTTTATCCAGATCTCTTCTCATTCTTCCCACCCCATCTGGATCATCTACTATGTTGCAGATCTTGTGTCATCTGCAAACAGACAAGCCTTACCTCTAGTCCATCTGTGAGGTCACTAATGAAGATGTTGAATAGGACTGGCCCCAGGACTGATCCCTGAGGTACCCCACTTGTGACTTGCATCTCTTCTGACTGTATACCATTTACCACCACTCTCTGTTTTCTGCCAGTCAACCAGTTTGCCACCCAGTTGACCAACTTCTGACCCATCCCAAGCCTACCTAGCTTATTTATCAATCTTCTATGTGGAACAGTGTCAAAAGCTTTGCTGAAGTCAAGGTAGGCGACATCAACTGCTCCCTTTGGTCCACCACTCTGGTTGCCCAGTCAAAGAAATCTATGAGATTAGGTTTCAGGACCTTCCTTTTGTAAACCCATGCTGTCTTGGATCCTGTGCCCCATGGATTCCAGGTGTTGCACTCTTTCCTTAAGGAGTGCCTCCATAATCTTGCCCACTACTGAGGTAAGACTGACTGGTCTGTAGTTCCCCGCCTCCTCCTGCTACCACTCTTGTGGAGTGGATCACATGAGCCCTTCTCCAGTCTTCTGGGACCTCTCCTGTGCTCAGAGACTCACTAAACAATTCTGCTAATGGCTCTGCTAGTTCCTCCTTTAGCTCCTTAAGTACTCTGGGATGTATGCCATCAGGTCCCATTGCCTTATCCACCCTGAGCTTAGCAAGCTCTTGTAGGACCCTTTCTTTTGTGAAGGGAGTAGTGCTCACCTCCCTCCCCCCTGTGTCCATGATGCTGAGCTGTGGGCCCTGCCCTACCTTCTCTTCAGTAAATACTGAGCAAAAGTATCTATTTAGGATAGATGCCTTTACAGGGTCCTCCTCCTCACATGCTTCCTTTTCTCCATTGCTTAGCACACCTCCTGGACTTTCTCCTTTCACTAATGTATCTATAGAAAGTCTTGTCACCTTCTTTACTGTTCGTGCTAGTGTTTCTCAGTTTGGGACTTTGCCTGCCTTTACTGCCTTACCTGCTTCCTTAGGGCAGTTTGGTATGCCTCCCTACCTTCATCCCGCTGTGTTCCCTTATATTTTCTGAAGGCCAGCCTTTTGGCTCTGACCTTTTCTGCTACTGTATTTGAGAACCAAAGTGGTTTCCTTCTTCTTTTGCACTTCCTTTTCTGTCTAACACAATAGGATGTTGCTTCAAGTATTGTATCCTTAATGCTTGCCCACTTTGCCTGTACCTCCTCACCTGTGTTTCTTTTGCCAGGGCTAGCTTAACTCTGTTGGCCATCTTATCAAAGTCAGCTCCTCTGAAGTCCCATATTTTTGCCTTGGAATGGGATGATTTAGATGTAGTAGCCAAATTGAACCATACCATGTGATGGTCACTGGCCCCAGGTGACCTTCTACCTGGAGATCTGTGATCCCTTCTTTGTTAGTCAGTACTAGATCTAGGATAGCCCTGTCTCTTGTGGGTTGCTGTACCAGTTGTTTGAGGCCCTCTGCAGGGAATCCACTATGAGTCTAGTTCTGCAGATGTTCCTGCTGGTATTGACCAATCTGTATCTGGCATGTTGAAGTCTCCCATTATCAGAACCTCCCTTTAGCTGTCATGTTTTGTATATCTTCTAACAGTAATGTGTCTATGTCCTCCTCTGGTCTGGGGCCTGTAGACAACCCCAGTTCTTATGGCTGTCCCATTTCCTGTTTCAGGGTGACCCACAGTTCTTCTGGCTCCTTATGTGTATTCTGAATTTCTGTAGCTTTGATATTTTCATTAACATACAGGGCCACTCCTCCCCCTTTTGCACCTCGTCCTCTTCTGAACAATACATAGCCAGGTACTGAAGTCTCTCAAGTGTGGTTACTGGTAAACCACGCCTCACTAATTGCTACTATGTCCAGTTTAGCCTCTGACATTATTGCCTGCAGGTCTGGGATCTTATTTCCAGGCTGTGAGCATCTGTGTACATGATTTTCCATTGGCCAGATTTTGGTGTGTTAGTTGTTGGGTGAAGTTTGGCATTACTCCTGTGCATCGTATGGGGAGACAAACCTTTTTCTTACCTGGTGATGCAAATGAACGGCATACACGCTGAATTCTGTTTGACCACTTAGCTGAGGGGAGGGGTGTTTTCCATTCGACGTGATGGGGTTGCTGCACCCTCTCCCCATTTGCTAGTTTAAATATTCTGCAAAGACGCTCAAACTTCTGCCCCAATGCACTGACTCCTCTTTAGTCAGATGCAGTCCATCAAATTTAATGAACTTCGCTCCCAGAACTGTTGCCAGTTCCCTACAAATCTGTGTCCTTTTTCCTGGCACCAGTCCTTGAGCCACATGTTTAGCTCCCCCATCTCCCTTCTCTGGCCTTCCGTCCATCTGCTCCCTTCTCCCAGACTGGCAGGATCTCAGAGAAGGAGATGCCGGACGAAATAGATGATAGTTTGTCACCCAGCCTAGTCAGGTGTTCCTTGGTCTCCACAACTGACCGGCTGGCTAGATCATTAGTCCCTTTGTGTACTAGGACATCAATATTTTCTCCTGCTTTGTGAACAATTTTTAGCAAAGCGTCAGTGTCTCTCCATGCTGATGTACCTGGGAGACATCTGACCATCACCCTGGCTGGAGATGGGTATCAACTCCCGAATCATGGAGTCTCCTATGATCAGAAGTTTTTGATTTCCTTTGTGCTTGTTTAGTTTTGGTTCCTGATTTGGGTGAGTATTGTTGTGTTAGCTCCTGTGTCGCAGTGTCCCGCCTGCAGTGTCTTTTGCCTCTTTATTTGATTTCAGAGATAGAGGCAGATACCTGTTTGTAGTGTTTATATGGTTTTTGGAGGTAATGTGTTGGAGAGCAGAGAGTGATGGGGCACCTGATTTGCTTCCTCCTAACCACCTGCCAACCTCCTGGACCCTTACCCTCTGCGGTCGAGGTTTTTCTGTTGGATGCTGGGGAAATGGCGGGTGGTTCTTATAATGTATTTCCTCTTCAATATGAAATTTGAGGCATGCAATCTCTGCCCATGCTGCCCGGAGCTAAGACCTAAGATCTCCAAAGGCCCAGCATGTAGGACAGTGTCCTAAATCCTGTAAGACTGTCCTTCTGAAAATTGTTCCACTGTACCTGCAGTTAATGAAATCCATTCCAAATAAGTTGCTGGGTTTGTAACCTAGTCAGAGTAATTAGAAGGAAAAAAAATGCAAGTAATGGTTTAATTGTGCTTTGTTTAGCTTGTTATAACAAGTTAAATTACTAGTGCCCTGTAAATGAGATCACCTTGTGGAGGCCCCACTGATCCGCCCCTTCCTGCTCTGCCGCAGGAAATGTCACAACTGTGGTACCCTATAAAAGGAGTGTAGCGTGGGGTGGTTGGGGATGGGGGTGGGTGGCTGGGCCCTTCCCCTGCCTTAAAAGAAGAACCATGGACGAAAGAACAAGGAGGTAAGAGCAGAAACAATCAGTCAACAACAAATGCAGTAACCCTGAAAGCTTATCCTAATGTTAGATAAAACTGTAAAACCTGTAAAGCACCACCTGTAATAATTTCAGAGAAGATATACCCTGTAAGAAACACTTTGCTCCAGAGAAAATAAAGCAGTAACAGAATATATACCTTGCAAAAGACATTTGAATCAGAAGATTACAGCAGTAATCTGTTAGCACACACCTGTAGGCACACCTTGTAATAATGCAGAAGAAGGTATACCAGCAACAACAATTTGAATCAGAGAAAAATAAAGCAATGAAATGTTAGCAAACAAACAGTAGCAATCCCTGTGAGTAAAAAATTAAAACACCACCACACAGTAAATCTGCTTAGCCAAACTAAGTCTTAATCCTTCTCCCTTGCTCTGGTAAGTTTCTCTACTCTGCCTTTCAAGCAGTCTTAGAAGGAAAGAGCTCAGGTGAAGCCAGGTGCCTTGGCCAGCAAACCAAGTCTTCTGCCATCCTAGACATAAAATAAAACTGTGATGGGGTAATAGGCAAAGTCCAAAAATAATATAATATTTTTGGAAACAGAGTTATCCAAATAGCTTGAACTCATGCAGAGAAAGTTAACACCTGATGCGCCCAATTTCCCAACAATTTCTCTATCTCTGCCATTAAAGGCTCCAAATTCAGAAGCTCCAAAAGCTCTAATTTCTCGGGTATATTTACCCCCAAATATTTAATCTTATTATTTCTCCATTTTGAAGGAATCAGAGCCTTCAAAGATTGTGTGGGTAGAAAATTTAATGCTAGTAGCCCTGTTTTTTTTTTTTTTTTTTTGTATATTTATTTTATATCCGGCTATATCTGAGAACTTGTCTGTTACCTGCAGAATAGCTGGAATAGACCTTTCAGGGTCTATTAATGTTAATAAGATATCATCTGCATACAGTGATACGGTAAACTCCCTCCCCCCAAAGAAATGCCCAGAATATTGGGATGTTGCCTTATGGCTGGCTTCTGCCAAGGGCTCAATATATAAAGAAAAATGCAAAGGAGAAAGGGGACAACCTTGCCTAGTTCCCTTCCAGATGCAACACTGATGATAACTGTCCATTCAATTTAAAATATGCTTTTGGAGAAGCATAAATTGCCTGTAACAGGCTAATGAATTCCCCAGGAAATCCAAACCTGGATAAGGTTTCCCATAAAAAAGACCAACTGACACGGTCAAAAGCCTTGTCCTCATCAAGGCTAAGCAGTACCACCTGTATTTGTCTCTGGTTTAAATGGTCCAATAAATGGATTATTTCACATAAATTGTCTATAGTTTCTCTGGCTCGAATGGATCCAGATTGATCTGAATTAATCAAATATGGCAGCATTTCCTCTAGTCTATGTGCCCATATGGGCATAAATAATTTGTAATCCATATTTAAAATGGATATGGGTCTATAAGAAGTGGTTAATTCAGCTGGTTTGCCAGCTTTCAGTATAGGGGAAATATTAGTGTAATCCCAAGAAGGAGGGGAGTACCTCCCTTCTGAAGTTCTGCAAAAGTTTCTAGTAATAAAAGAGTTAATTGTTTAATAAAGGTCTTATACCATTCAGACAGATATCCGTCTGGGCCAGGGGTTTTCAACATTTTACTTTCTTTTATAGCTCTCTAACTTCTTCTGTTTTAATAGGGGTTTTTAGTTTAACTTCCATATATTCAGTTGGTTTTCACAGTGAAAGGGGGCACAAAAATTCCTCGATTTTGGTAGGTTCTGGGTTTTGTGGTTTCTCATGAAGTTGCATATAATATTTCTGGAACATCTGCATTATCTGCTGTGAGCTAAGAGCTCTCATTTTTCTCTCTGGGTCTACCAAGTGAGTTATGACTGTAGCTGTCCTATGTCCTCTAAGTTTCCTGGCTAAATTTCTCGCCCCTTTTGGGCCTCCTTCATATCTATAAATTTTTAAATAAAATCGCGCCTGTTGTGTTTTTTCATCTAAATGTTTCTGGAGTTCTGGTTTTATCTGGTTAATCTCAGTTCGGATCGCTGTAGTTATAGGTACAGACTTAGATTGCATTTCTTTTAGCTTCTCCTGAGGCTTAACATATTGTTTTTCCCAATGCTTTTTCCTGTATGCTGAATAAGCTATAGTATCACACCTGATCACAGCCTTCATAGTATCCCATACAATTGTAGTAGGGGTCCCCTTGGAAGAGTTCTCAGCAATAACCTGAGCTATTTTTGGGCCAAAACTGTCCCTAAAAGCCTTATCCTTAAGAAAAGAAATGTTCAGATGCCACCCAGTGTTTTTTTTTTGGTATTTTGGAACAACTGCTGAAAAAGCTTCGCCTAAGGCTTGACCTCCTCTACAGATTAAAACCCTTCCTTAATAGAGATTCAAAGATGAGATTAGTCCAGGCCATCTTTCTATCAGTCATTGACTATGCAGACTTCCTTTATAGTCACTGCTCCACTCCCTACCTTCAAAAGTTGGATACCTTATACCATAGAGCAATAAGGTTCATTACAGACCTGCCTTATAATACTCACCATTGTTCTCTCTATGATTCAGTTGGATGGGTTTCCCTTCATGTCAGGAGGAGCAGAAATGCAGCTCTATGGATCTACAGAGCTTTATCAAAAAAACTCCCAAGCTATATGACTGCTTCAACCTGACCACTCCCAGCTCCTATGCCCTAAAAAGCAACACTATCATCCTGCTCAAATTGCCCAAAGTCAACACCAAAATAGGGAGGGCAGCACTCAGCTACTCTCTAGCCCCCATAGCATGGAACACCCTACAAAAATCCCTAAAACTGTCCATTATCATTCCACTTACATCCTTCAAGCAGCACTGTACAGCCTTCTTCTCAGAGAAATGCAGTTGCTACCGCTAGAGATAGAATAGTCATCCAACAAAACCTTATTCCAATCACATATGGCATATTCCTTCCAGCCAGACACCGCCAGTATATGGCACCCAATATTCCTTCACCATCCTTGTACTCATTATGTGAGTGACTGTCATGGCCCATTGTGATATATATGTATTGTACATATTGTAGATGTTAGTTTAACTTTCTCTTGCCAAGCTTTAACATGTGAATTCTCTGTATATTATTGTGTTATAAATAACATTTTCTTGTTTCTGTATGTATATCTGTCTCATAAGTATGTGATGTAATTGATGTGCACCAACTCGAACCTTGACCTTATCAGGTCCATCTTGTAAATGAGCCTTGCTCAGTGATAATCGCCTGAATAAATAAAGATTTGATTGATTGATTTTAAAATCAAATCTTAGAAATAGGGGGAACTCTGGAACAAATAGTCAATATATGACTGACTCTTATAATGAAAACTATGTACATATACTATATACACTATAAATTTGACTTCCAAGGTAGGGGAGTTAAAAAAGTTACTCCCTAGGTGTGCCTCCTGATAGTTTGAGGACACTGGAGGATGTCTGGTTACATAAACTGCCCAGGCCTCCTGGGAATAATCTGTTCCCCAACTATAAAAAAAAAAGTAGTATGTAGACAGGCTAAAAAAAAAATCCAAACATTAAATCAAAATTTACTGCCTGTCTACCATTGTTTGTAAATGAGCTTCCCTGCAATATAGGAAGGTGCCCTCCCCCGCTATTCTGTACTTTCCCTTTTAAAAAAAAACTATAATATGCAACTAAAGGCAGCATTTCTTCTACCCTTATTTCAGTATTTCCCTGAATCCAGTAAAATGAGGCATTTTCATCTGCCCATTCAGTTCATGACTGAAGCTCTTTTCAGATCGCCTGACAGCATAAGCCTAGGCAGAGTGGCGACCAATAAAACAAAATGTTCTAAACGTTTCTTTGCTGAAACCTTATTCTCTTCAGTTATAATTAGTAGACAGATCTTGTCCCTGTAAAACATTGTATGAGAGAGTTATATTGTGTGTAAGACAGTTCAAGCATCCCAAACTCAAGTCTCTCAGAACAATCGAGTAATTCCAGGGCCTTCTAGCCTAGTAGCCAGAAAATGATTACAGACGTAGCATCAATTTCCACTAGTCAAGTTCTGCTTCTTGCAGTTCAACAAAAAGTTGCCAAATGGCTAGAAACATTCCCCATCTTAGCTGCATCTCCGCCTCTGTGCAACCCCTTAGAACTCACCGAGTGCCAGCGTGGTGGATCCAACTTCAGTGATCCAGGAGTAAGTTTTGCTTTTATTTGTATTCCTGCTTTAAGGAGTTCTTCTCTGGCCTCCTCCGCAGTATGAAATTCTCTCCTTCCAGATGGAAGTTGCACCACAAGCCTGGCTAAATTAGGTGTTGTGACTCTAAGGCCTGCTTCCTTCAAAGCCGGTAGGATATCAGCATATGCCCTGTGATTACGCATTGTTTGTGGATCATAATCATTATCTACACAAAACCAAGTTTGTCCATAAAATATCTTTCCCTTACGCCATGCTGCTGTTAGCACTGTTTCCTTAACTGCGTAGCTGAGAAAGGGTAGAACTATAGATCGTGGTCTGGCGTTTGGGTCTGTAGGCCATGAGCCTAACGCTTGGTGAACTCACTCTAGATTTAATTGTGTAACAGGGGGCAATTCTAGTGCTGTTTATAGCAATGTGATAGTAAAGTCAGTAATATCCTGACCTTCTAAGCCTTCAGGATGCTGTACAATCTTAATTTTTCCGACGAGCTCTGTTCTCCATGTCTTCTGTTTTTTCTTGTAGTTGTAGGCATTTGTCTTGTAAAATTTGAATTGTATTCTCCATGTTGTCAACTCTATTCTCCACAGCTGTTGTGTCTTCCCGATGCATCAGTTCACTGCTCAAGGCTCACCACATCTCTACGAAGCTCTCCATAAAGATCTTTGATTTCTGCTCAGAATGATAATAGCTCCTTATATATAGTGTCCAGCTTTATACATTTATTTCTCACTTTGCTATATGATGAGACAGGCTGATCCTGTTGTTCTGTAAGTACCTGAGATTGTTGTGAATCGGATGGCTCCTGGGCCAACATTGCTGCCCCGAATAGATCCATTCCCTGCTGCCTGTATTTGTTTTTCATTATTCTCCCCTTTTCAGTGCTCCTGAAGAATGACCCCAACGTTCAATGCTGGTTTAGCTTTTAACTTCTTGTACTGGAATCATCAGATCGAGGAGATTAGTGGGGGTTGTAGCAGAGCTCCATTCTCAAGCCACCATGCTGCTAGGAAGCCCAACTGGAAGTCCGACAAAGGAATCTTTGAACTGCCTATGTGGGCCAGCAGTTTGTTCAATATATAGTCTCAAACAAAATAAACAGTTTGTGGGCCAGCAGTTTTGAATGCACAGTCTCAAATAAAACAGTTTTCCCTTTTTGCCTTATTTGTAGGCTGTTATCAGCAGTACATTCCACTCACCATTTTTGGCCCAGCTGGCTAGACTGATCCTTCACCTCAGGACTCCCTGCTCTAGAAATGGTCTGGTTCTCAACAGCAGGTTTCAACTTTGTTCCAAAGGCTCTCTCCAATACTTAATCATTCTCCTTGGTTTTCTGCTCTGGTTCCTATCTCACATTCCACCCTCTATTTTGCAGGGTTCTCTGCATAGGAGTCTCTGCTCCCTGTAGCAGTTTCCAGCTTTTAACTAACTCCTTGTTGGATTCTCTCTGCCTTTCAGCATTCCCTCTAATTTTAGTAACACCTGGGGAGGCACCCCCTTGCCTGTTCATGTTGCATTCCCTGCATTTCCTCAGCCTCAAACAAGAGGTCAACCTCTTGTTTCCCAGTGTAGTGTTTACACTGTCACAGCAAAATAAAATTTTGTCTGTTTTCTTGATTTCATGAAATGGTGAAATTTCACTTACCATGACAATTTCATCCATTGATGATCCAAATTTCGCCTTGTGGCAGAATTTCACTGGCAAAATTTTGGTACAAAGGCAAAATTTGCAATGCATTGGGGGTGAATAGGTCAAAAGTCACGTGTAGCTTGTTTCCAGCTCATTCTGTAGCATGTTGAATCAGAGAGCAGTGTGTTGTGGTGCATCAGAGCTAATAAAGCATTTGAAAACATAGCTAAAACTTGTTTGTGGAGCTAATTGCTGCAAAATATAAAGTTTTTTCCTAGTGCTGCTGTGCTGGTAGTGCCTGGTACTAGGGAACATTTTCTTATTTTGTGAATTTTTGTATAATACGTAGTTTGAATTAGGTTTACTTTTCTCAGCTGTCTTTAAAAGAGTTATGTGGGGTAAGGTAGAAGTGTAAAGCAGTGCAGGCTATTTCTAGCCAAACAGATTGGTATATTTACTCACATTTGTGAGTTATCTATTTACTGTTATTTCTTATTAATTTTGTTATAGCTTGCCATTTATTTTCTCTGAAAAGTTTCTCTGTCTTGTTTGAGAGAGTTCCTGATGCTGTTAGCTGTGCTAAATATCATTCTTCTGCTTTTAGTTGTGAATTGATTTTAAATTCTAAAATTTTAAACTCACAGAGCTGATCTGTTCTTTTATTTTTTGTGGTTAGTTCTGCCTGCTGGAGTATTAACTTGTGTGTTACTAAAATTGTGAAAATCAACAGTTGTAAAGTACTTCTTCTCGATCACTTGAACTTGTCTGTTACAGTTGCACTACATTGTTCCCCTGCATATTATTGCTGGAGCTTGACTCTGCACACTACGCAGTGTTCCTGTTTTAGTTAACTTACATACATTACCCTTTCTCTGTTATAGCATTGTTTGTGCCTCACTTGATGCATGCATTATAAAACAGTGTATATTAAAATAGTAATTTTCAAGGCATTTCTTGTTGATCCCTCCTATCCAGACCACTAATATATTGTGTGGTACTAATTTCCTTTATTGCTGTTTTTGGTTGTCTCTGCCTGCATATAAAAAAAAAATTGTGGTACTGAGTAACATAACATATTACATAGAGAATAAATGATGGGAAAGTGTGTGTTATGAGAATGTAATGTACACCAGAGGTGTGGGATGCTACATAAATCCCAAGGGTGAAGCCCAAGGGGTTTATTAAAACATCCCATACTAAGGGTGTGCATTAAATTTGAATATGCCACACACTTCCCCATCTTTTGTAATTTTTCTCCTGCCTGTCTTTAGTGTTCTCTCACACACACACACACACACACTCTCCTGCCTGTCTTTAATGTTCGTATACACACACACACACACGGTGTTGTTTGAGACTATATATTGAACAAGTGAAAAGTGTGACTCCCTCTTTCTGCCGCCTTCTCCCTTTTTTTTTTTTTTTTTTATTTTGGTGCCTAATGCTTGCTCTTTTTTTTTAATTTTACTTACAGTTTGTCACCACCAAGATTGTGTCTAGGACACTCCCTGGGCATGCTCCGGTGCCTAAATGGTTGGACGGCAGGGTCAACCAGATATGTAGTGGAGTAAAAGGTTGGATCAACCAGATACATTTTAAAAACTAAAGAAGGGATGATTGTGTCTTCTTTTTGTGGCAGCTTCTTGGGAAGCGACAAATGGAGTGCCATGTTTCAAAGACTGTTCAGCCCGCCCACATCCATTCTGTAAGCCAGTGCAGGAGCGGCATCATTTGAGTGGCATGGCGCATGAATTATCATAACAACCAACTGGTTGTTATGGGAAATATCAACTGGTCTAGTCCATAGGAGGAATTGCTGACCAGTTATTATAGTACTTTATTTGTCCAGAGACTGAGAGACACAGGTGATTTGTATTTAAAGTGTGCCATGTGTGCCCTTTTTCCCTGTGTGTGTTTCTTTAATTCCTTCCTGTTTGGGGAAAAAAGTTACCTTTCTGTATTTTACTGCACTAGACTGCCTGCCATATACAGTATTAGTTCTATTGTAAGTGCTGGTACCTGTTCTGATTGTTTTTGGACTTTTAAGGAAGCCAGTACTGTAGGTGTATGACAGTGTGACATCATCATTCATGTGCAAGGTATTCACACATTTAGTAGTAGTCATACATCCTTTCTTCACATACTCCCAGAGAAAGGCAAAGCTTTTAAGCAGCAGTCAACAAAAATGCCTGGTAAGAAGCGACCAAGTACAGGGGGAAATGTGGCAGGGGGGATGAGGGAGCTAAGAAGTCTTCTGAAAAAGTGCAATTTCAGTTCCAGTTCCCCATAGCAGTGAAAGCACAGGTCTGTCTGCATCACTGTCTTCAAGTTCTGATGTGGGCCCTGGTGGTGCGACAGGAACCAACAAAGGAGTTGGTGGCTGGACTCGGTCTGTCATACCTGTGTATTACTTTTTTAAAGCTCAAACTATTGCAGCCATGCTATTGGGGATGCTGACAGTGAGAAGAAGGGAGGTACTGACACGAGCACAGGAACAGTGGTCCAGGATGATTCTGAGGAGGGTGATAATAAGTCTGTCAGGAGAGGATCACATGATGCAGTGCTCCAGTTAACAGCCTTCCAAGATAGCTTCAGTCTCCCGACCATCTATTTCAACTTATTGCCTATAAAAATGATATTTTCCTTCATGAAGGGCAGATCTTCTTTGGACCACCTCCGTACCCTGACTCATGTCTTCTCAGTGCCCAGAGACGCTCCCTATCCCGCGGCCCTAACCTCCCTGGATGCCGAGAAGGCATTTGACAGGGTCAACTGGCAGTATTTATTTCAGACTTTAAAGGCCTTTAAATTTTCTAACTCATTCCAGATTTGGATTAGATCCCTTTATCAATCCCCTGTTGCAAGAGTATAGGGAAATGGGGTCACTTCAGACCCATTTACCCTTTGTTCAGGAACTAAGCAAGGCTGCCCCCTTTTCCCTTTACTTTTCAACATATATTTAGAGCCATTAATCTGTAAATTGCGGGCTTGACCCAGAAGTGCAAGGAATCCCAATACACCCCTGTGAGGTCAAAAGTCTCTGCTTATGCAGACAACCTTCTTCTTCAAGTAGCTAATCCTGTCTCTTCTATTACCCCAATGTTAAATATTATAAAATCCTTTAACCTAGTCTCCAGTTATAAATTAAATGTAAATAAAACAATTATCTTCCCCCTTAATCATAAACTTTTCAAAGCAGACATTCTTAAATTAGGGCTCACCTGGAAACAGGATTCCCTAAGATATTTGGGTATTGAATTACCCAGACTTATGGGAAGTACCCTCAAATGAATTTGGACTCTGTGGTTCATGTGATAACCCAGGATCTCAACAGATGGGCCTCCCTACCAATTTCCATCTGGGGGAGAGTCAACTTGCTTAAACTGAATGTATTCCCATGGCCTTTATATCCCCTGTCAATGCCTAATGTCTGGCTTCCTGTATCATGGTTCAAGAAGGTACATAGTCTCTTTGTAAAATGTATCTGGTCAAACAAGATTCCTAGGATTGCATTCCATAAATTAGGGGCACCAAAGCTGAGAGGTGGCTTGCATCTGTCTCATCTTTGGCTCTATTTCTGGGCTAGTCATATTAATAAATATCTGAGATGGACCTTACCTGAAATAACAAGTACACTCTGTTATGGCTTAAAATAGAGCTGACTCAGATTTGTGATTGCGGACTAGTCCTGGAAGCCCTCCATCATGTCAAGAAGAACCTCCTTCCCAGCAGATTAAAAAATACTCCCATAGCACTGTCAGTTAGGGGCCACTCTCAACTATGTTACTTTCTCAAGTATAACAATAAGGAAGACTTAAGTCAACCCCTATTCGGAAATCCTAATTTTAAGATCGATGACAAATGTATTCCCTCAAACTGGTTACAGCAATTAAAGGGTATTCCAATGCATAACTTTATAGGTGAAGACGAGGCTTGGTTATCAGAACAAAGTATTATGCAAAAGTTTAATATTCCGAATAAATATTTTTTCAAAATCATTCAAGTGAGACGCCTATTAATAAAAGTTTTCGGACAAAAGACAGACTCAAACATATGCCCCTCCTTATCAAAAGAATTGTCACAATTGGTGGGCCAGCTGAAAGCTGTCTCCAAAATTTATGGTACTTTGTTCGATCAGTTATATCCAGAGTGTTTTGGTCTGACTCATTATTGTTTCTCCTACTTTACTGGTCATAACATAAATTGGGCTGTCCTCTGGTTTAACTGTCACAAATTTGTAACCCAAGATAAATTAAGGTTGATGCAGATGCATATTTTACATAATTTATATTTTTCCCCAGAGAAAAATGTTAAAATTTGGATTGACATCCTCTTCCCTATGCGTGAGATGCTCTAAGCATGAGGGCACTTTACATCATATTTTCTGGACTTGTCCCAAAATAATTCCTCTTTGGACAACCATCCAAAATAAGACTGACCCCATTTTGGGACTAGAGGGTCTCTTTAAACCTGAAATATGTATCTTAGGCGATTTTTCTAGTATCAGGTTTCCTAACAGTAAATACTATATGGCCATGATATCCATGTCACTTATGAAAGTAATATTATGACACTGGAAAGACCAATCTGAAATTACCTATGGAGAATGGTTAACTGAGCTTCTTGTGAACCTTAGAATGGAAAAAGCTATAGCAAGTTTAAATAATAGATTAGGAAGATTCAAGAAGATATGGGACCCCTTATATACCTTATTCTCAATCTAAAGGTTTTTGCTGTGAGAGTCTTTGTACCTAGTATATTCTGTCATTATTGAGATGTCTGTGCTGTAGGGTTGTAGGAATTAGGCTTAGAACAATGCTGTATTAGAGGGGTGGGGTATTTAGATGTGGGAGGAGAGGGAGGGGTGGACAGATTCAGACTGCTGTACACTGCTAATGTATAATGATTTTGTACATGGATATCTGTCATGTATGTTTAAAATTACTAATGAACTTTAAATGGAAAAAAAGGTATTTTCCAATGGCATTTCTGCATTAAAGAATATCTCTACATCGTTACCTGCAGTGTCTCTCTGTTGGAAAGAATTGATTGAAGAAAATGTGAAGAAATATCTGCCTACACATACGCCACCTTCCATGCCTGAAAAAGCCCCCAAAAAAGCAAAGGCTACATCGGGGACCAGCTCACAGAGTACATTTTCATCAGATCCTGAGTCTGATCCCTTTTAGCATGCTTTCTCTAGGAATTTAGCCCATTTCATTCTGAATTTAAGCAAATCGTGAACGAAATTAAATCAATGGTTCAGGCTTTAGAAGATATCTCGGTCCGGACTTTGGACAATGAAACTCGTCTGCATTCCACAGAGGGCAAACAAATGAAAATGGAAGCTGAATTGATTGTGACCCAACAGCGGCTTAGTAAAATGGAAATGAAAGTCAAGGATTTAGAGGGTCGTAGCTGGTGTAACAACGCTGTGCTAATAGGTTTGCCTGAAAAAGAAGAGAGTTCGGATGCCATTGGTTTTGCACAGAAATTCATGGAAAAAGTGGCAGGGCCATCACCTTTTGGCTCTACATACATAATTGAGTGAGCCCACCATGCCCTGCGACCACCACCAGCTCCAGGCACCCCACCTCATACCTTCATTTTTCATTTTCTTAATTACCAAGAGCACCAACACTTCATTTTGAAAGTTAAGTCTCTCCTGGAAATTAAATGGGCAGAAGTAAGGGTTAGAGTGGTGCAAGATCTACCACTCTCTGTTAGACAAAGAGCTTCCTACCATCACTTGGTCACTAAACTAATCACTGCTGGGGTAAAATTTAGAATGGGGTACCCAGCCAGGCTGCAGGTCTTTATTTCGGGTGCATGTTCTATTTACAAAGACCAGGAGACAGCAGCAACAAGCCTCGAGATTGCCTTTCCTGACTTGTTTCAGGATCCGTGAGGGACTGGTTGAGTTTTATAGTAGAAGATCGGAGGTACCAGTATAATGGACTTTGGAGTGTTAAATGTCCTATTGTTCTGTTTTTTTTTTTCATACCTGGACAGTAAGCATCAATGACTGTTTCAAATCCTTTGGCCAGAATTGTAGAGAGCTCTTCAGAATGCGGCCATAATTCTATCTTTTGACCACAAGAGTGGGCAGCTGACAGCTGTAATGTTGTTTTTTCCCTATGCCAAGGTATACTGCTTAACACTTCAGTTGCAGAAGGCAGAACTTCAAGTTTTCATATAACTTTTGGACAAATATGCACCTGCAATAGAGTGAGGTATCTTCTTTTATTATTTGCATGTCCTACATGAGGGATTGGTATAATGAAGCAGTAGTTATATTCCTCGATACGGATCATTTCAGTTTGCATTTTTTACTACAAGGAATCTTGAGGACATAATGTTTGCTTCTATGCTAATTGTTTTTACATTCTGTATTTGCAAGAAGTCTTTATACTTTTCCTCCATTAATGGTACAGTCTATAAGATGTGCTGCATAATTATAGGGGGTACTTTACTTCAACATAATGTTATAAATGTCTGTTTTATTTTGTGGTTAACTTAAAACCAGTTCAAAGGTAAATTAAAATGTGGTTTTATCCCTTCGGGTCTTATCTTATTGTCTGTTTAGTAATAATGAAAGTAATTAATGTTACTTAGATTTTTTTTGTCCTCACTATTGGTCTAAATCCAGTATAAAGATGGTCAATATTTTATGTTTGTTATTCTTTACTTTGTAAGACACTGGAAATGCTTAGGTTGTGATCAATATTTTGAATGGGTTTACCTAAGGTCTTTTTAATATGTTTTATATCTAAGATTTTAAGGGTTCTTTTTTCAGGGAAACAGGTCAGGCAGCTGGGGGGTAGGACTGGGCTTGTGGACTGTTTTCATGGGCTATGTTAGTTGGGCTGGGTTTGTATGATAAGATGGTAAACTGTTTTACATTTTTCTTTCACATTATACCTGGTTGCTGTGTTATTTGGGAAATAAGGATAAGGGGGTTGGGCAGGGTGGGTAGCACAGAAACTTGGGAATTTTGTAATTTAGTAAAGATGCTGCAATTTTGTTCTATTTTAAAGAATGGCTAGAGAGATTTTGTTTTCTACATGGAATGTAAAGGGCGCAGGCAAAAGCTAAAACAATATAAAATACTAAAACATATGGGTCTCTTAAAATCTGATATTATATTCATACAAGAGTCCCATTTGTTGAACACAGAGGCATCCCAATTCAGGAGACAACCAATAGGACAGGAAATTCTGCTGCAGGAACTACCCAAAGCTGTGGGGTCTTAATTCTTATTAAGAAATCCCTTCCATTTATTCCTATACATACCAGATGTGATCCCCAAGGCAAATTTATTTTAGTACATGGTAAGTTACACACTTTGGAAATTCTTCTAGGCAGTTTGTATGGCCCCAAAATTGATTCACCAGGATTCTTTACGTCTCCTACAAGAGCTAAATCCCTTTTTATCTATCCCAATTATTTTAGGGGGTGATCTAAATTGAATTTTTGATTCCTCCTTAGATAAATCTGGTTCTTCTCGTAAAGGCTTATCCCCGGCCCAGTGTGCTTTCTGAGATTCGTTGGATCAGGCGGGGCTTTGTGATATCTGGAGAGTTTTTCACCTGGCTGACAGAGAGTACACTTTTATCTCCCCGGTACATCTTCTTGTATAGACTACCTGCTTATTTCCCAGTCCCTTATTCCTGATCCTCTGGACGCCTCAATCAAACCAAACCCCCTCTGATCATGTTTTGGTTTTATGTCAGCTCTCTTTTTCCTCTCTGCCAAAGACCAGGGGACGATGGAAAATTAATAATCAATTATTAAAAGACCCTAAAGTGGTCTTTTACATATCCGAACAAATTACCTTTTTCCTCTCGACCAGTTGGTTACTGTCGAGCAAACCAGACATGCTTTGGTGTGCCTTAAAAGCATATATATAATGTTAGCCTCCCAAAGGAAAAATCAACGGGAATATTTGGCTCTCACTCTTCTTTCTCAAATAAGGGAATTAGAATCCAAGCTCTCATCTCAAACCTCTGATAAAGTCAGAATAGAACTAGTGAAATTGAAAAATTCCTGTTTGGAGTTATTGAGGGAGAGAGCAGAGTTTGCAATTTTGAAAACGAGACCTGCGTATACAGACCAAGGTGAAAAGCCAGCCATATTTTGGCCTTAAGAATAAAACAGCTAAACTCATCATGTCTGACAGCTTCAATCCAAAGTATGAAAGATGGTACTATAAAAACAAAACCTAGTGAAATTGTTAAAGAGTTTGCCTCTTACTATAAGCAACTGTATAGTCCTATGGTAAATCCCTCAGCAGAACAGGAATTGGAAAAATATTTATTGGATTCGCAATTGCACTCTCTTCCATCCAATCATCATGCCTCTCTGACTGTGCCTATTACGCAAACAGAAGTGGAACAAGTGATTACAGCTCTGCCATCTGATAAAACTCCTGGGCCGGACGGGTTTTCCCCTAACTTTTATAAAATATTGATAAAACAACTGTCACCAGTCTTTTGTCCCTTTTTCATCATATTCTTTCTGGGGCGGATGTAGACTCAACCTTGTTTGAAGTTCTGATTGTCCTGCTTCCCAAACCCGATAGATGTCCAGAATTAGTATCAAGCTATAGACCCATTTTGCTTTAAATCAAGATGTTAAAATTTTATCTAAGATTTTGGCGGACCGAATTACCACAATTCTTCCTCTTCTGATAGGACCAGAACAAGTTGGTTTTATGAAGGGTAGATCCTAAGCTGATCATCATCAAACGTTGTGCCATGTCTTCTCGGTGACCAGAGATGCTGATTTTCCAGCAGTTTTGGTGTCCCCGGATGCTGAAAAGGCTTTTGACAGGGTTAATTGGAATTATTTATTATGTGCTTTAAAGGCCTTTGGCTTTCCCCTAGAGTTTCGGAACTGGATAGGATTCTTGTATAAATCCCCAGTGCTCGCATCTCCAGTAACGGAATAATATCAGGTAATTTTCCTTTGTATTGAGGAACAAGGCAAGGTTGTCCTTTATCTCCACTCCTTTTTTACCCTATATTTAGAACCTTTGATTTGTTACTTGAAGAACTCTCATGCTGTCCAAGGTATCATGATCCAAAACCATCTAGTAAAAGTTTTTGCTTATGCAGATGATTTACTTCTTCAAATTTTCCATCCTGTAGACTCTATCCCACTAATGCTTAATATCTCAGAGGAATTTGGCAATCTTTCTAACTATAAATTAAATGTTGAGAAGATGGTAGTTGTTCCCCTTAATCACAGAGTCACTAAAACTGCCATTTTGTATCTTGGTCCTGCATGGAAATCTGACTCTTTGTGTTATCTAGGTATTGTTCTCTCCAAAAGTTTAGTATGCATTCAACAATTAAACCTTGATTCCTTAGTACAAGTGATTAGCCAAGATTTAAAGCGATAGTCCCTTTTACCTATTTCTCTTTGGGATAGAATTAACTTAATTAAAATGAATGTTTTTCCATGGCTTTTTTACTCCCTAAACCTTTTAAATAATTGGCTTCCCTTATCATGGTTCAGAAGACTCCATGGACTCTTCACTGATTTTATTTGGTCAGGTAAAAAACCTAGATTAGCTTTTCTTAAATTGGCAGCCTCCAAATTAAAAGGTGGGCTTAGACTACCACATATGGGTCTTTATTATTGGGCGAGCCATGCCAACAAGTACTTAAGATGGTTGACCTCTGACTTAGCTCAGAATCCCTTCTCTTACTACCCTGTCTGGTTACAAATAGAAATATTATTGCTTAGACAGTATGGTCTATCCCTTCTACCTTACTTTTTACTAAAGTGCATTCCCTGCCTGCTGCACTCAAAACTCATCCGATCATTATTTCAGTCAAAGTACACGATCAGTTGTGTTCATTTTTAAATATTATCAACTGAGCGATCTCTCTCAAAATTTGAAACAGAATCCTAATTTTCAGATAGAGGGTAAATCCCTGCCTGGAAGATGGCTTCCCCAATTGGGAGATTGCCAACTTTCTTATTTTGTGTCTGTAGCAGGACAATGGCTTTCATCTCTGGATATTTTATATAAAGCTAATATTCCCAAGTCCCAGATTTTTCAGGTTTTTCAATTGAGGCACCTTTTAGTAAAAGTCTTAGGAACTACCCCACCGTACCCTCCAAGTTTCTTCTTTTTGGCAGATTTAAGTCCCTTGATAGGGTGCCAACATGCTGTATCTAATTTATACAGTTTTCTGTTTGATTCAATTTATCCTAAAAGTTTTGGTCCCTCTACATATTGGTCTCCTCTTTTTTTCTGGTAAAGTTCTTAATTGGTCTCTATAATGGCAAAATTGTCATAAATTTCTTTCTCAAGATAGACTTAGACTTATGCAGTTTCATATATTGCATAATCTTTACTAATCCCCTCAAAAGTTAATGAAAATGGGATGCACATTTTCTTCCACATGTACTCGCTGTCAGTGGGATGAAGGTCATCTTTTCCATATCTTCTGGTCCTGCCCCAAAATATCTCCTTTATGGGCCTTGATCAAAGATAGAGTGGACCCCCTCCTGGGATTAGCCAATTTATTTACCCCTGAAATATGTATACTAAGGGGCTTTTCCTCGATACCGGTTCTCAATCATAACTATCATATAGCTTTAATAGTAGCTTCTGTTAAAAAATTGGAACTAAAACACTGGAATGACAATATGGATATTTCTTATTTGGAATGGTTACAGGAACTTCTGTCTAACCTCTGAGCTGAAAGATCCATAGCTAGCCTATATAATAGAGAGAAAAAATGTTCTCGACTCTGCTGCCCTTTACAATCTCTTTACTCCTTATAATTTATTTATTTATTATGCTTTCTGTGTGGGTGGTTGGGAGGGGGGATTGGGGAGGGGTTGAGGGAGGATAGTTCATGTACTCGTATATTTGTAACAACACATTTATTTAGTGTATATATATGTTCTATCCTCTGTAAATGGAAACATTTCAAATTTCAATAAACCTTAAATTGGAAAAAAATAAATAAAAGATAAGTCTGTCAGTGTGACTGTCCATTTTCCTGCAGGAGTTGGTGATGATAGTGTTCAACAAGAGTCTGATAGTCCTGGAGATAAGGATAGTCAGCCCCCTGAGATAGTTGTAGAGAAAGAAAAAGGTGACATCCTCCAAGAAGACAGTGATGGGGGGAAGGGGAGGAGGAGGTAGACAAGGACATCATCATTATTGGTGGTGGTGATGATGATGATGACTGGGATGATCCCACACGGGAGCCAGAGTTAACAAAGGTCAAGGGTGATGTAGTCCATTTACATGTACAGCCCGTAATGGGTCAGTCTGTCACCAAGCCTATAAATACACCTCCAAGCAATCAAGTAACCACCCCTCCCAAAAGTAGTGTTATGGAAGTCATATTAGCAGCTCAAAAAAAAAAAAACACACTTCCACACTTGTTTCTGAATCATTACAGTCCCAGAAGCATCTGAAGTCCAGAGGTCAAAAGTCCCTAGTTTGGGACTTTTATGTTCTAGATCCTGCTGATGAGACCACAGCAATATGTCAACTTTGTCAAGCCTGTGTTAGTCGGGGGGGGGAAGCCACATAGGCACTGGTGGCCAACACACCCACCTGAAAAACAAGCACCCGCTGAGACGGCATCAACACCAGAAGGATGCCAGAGCTGTTGGTAGCAAGGTGCATGTAGTACAGCAAGAACAGGAGGAGGGAGGGCAGGGTGGGTCAGTGGTGGAGGAGGAGCATGAGCAATCCTTTGCTCTCTCTAGTAGTAGGCATAGCAGTGGCGGTGCGAGTCCCAGTCCCACGAGTTTTAAAAGTACATCACCCCCATACCCAAACAAAATAACTGGTCTCATGCAGTCTGCACCGCCTGGCCAAGAGTCAATTGTTACTACTAAAAGAAAATAATTTCTGACACAAATACAGTGTTCTGGTCAGACAGCTCCAAAGATGCATCCCACTCTGAAGACCATCCTTGAGCAGCAGATAAAGTACCCACCCAGTCATGCTGCTGCACGCGGGTTAAATGATGCCACTGCTAAAATGCTAGCCATCGATCTGTTGCCATTCTCATTCATAGAGAATGCTGGTTTCTGCAGATTGATGGCCCGTGCATGTCCCAAATGGCAAGTTCCATTGTGCACATATTTTAGTAAGCGTGCCATGCCAGAGCTGAACAGTAGAGTTGCTGATTACATTAGACATGCATTGAAGCATAGTGCATCACACTATATCCATCTTAGCATGGATATGTGGACCACTGGACAAACAGCAGCAAGCTCGTATCTGTGCATAACAGCACACTAGGCACAGCTGTCTGCTGCATTACTTTATTTTAGGCCTGGAAAAACATGTGTTAAGCAAACTTGTGGCAGTGGCAGCACACCTGGTATTCGGCAGCATGCAACTCTTACTATAACAAGTGTCACAGGTTCACACACAGCTGCGAAAATGCTTAATGTTCTGCTGGATGAGACTGATGGGTGGCTACACACACAGTCGCTCATAGCAGGATTCATCGCAAGTGATCATGACAAAAATGCAGTGAAGTGCATTAGCGATGGTAGTTTTTTTATTTATTTATTTAAACAGCAGTTTGGAAAACTTTTGCACCATAGGCTCATTTACAAAGGTACCTTGTCACAGTAAGAGAAACAAAAATACACAGTATAACAGTACAACACAGCATAACAGTAACTTAAGACATAGATACAAACAAGCTGGTACAGGTAGGATTGATGCAAACAATACCAGAGTTATGTTGTCCTTAGCAGCTTAGTAATAAGCTTTGTCATAAGTATTGAGTACGACTTTGACTAGTGGCAATTACAGCATCGGGTGTTAATAAGATGGTTACGTAAGGAAGTTTTGAAGCACGATATAGTTGGAGCTTCAGAGATGGAGGGGGGCAGTGTGTTGAACCAGGAGGGGGCCCTAAAGCTGAAGGCTCTTTGGCCGTGAGAGGTTCTAGCTCTAGGGATAACAAGAGAGGTTTTCCCAGAGGTCTGAGTATGAACTAGTGGAACAGAGCGGCATATGGTGGTGGTCAGTCCTGGCAGGGATAGCCCAAGGAGGGTCTTTTTTGTAAGGTGCAGGTCAGGATATTTGAGGCGCCATCAAGATCAAGTACCAGCGCTTAGCTGCACAGTAGACAGAGGTGTGTGTTAGCCTAGGTGCCCCAGTAATTAACCTGCAGGCCTTATTCAGAGAAAAGTAATTTTATGGAGTGCGGTCTGATCAGCAGCACCATACACCGGCAGTCCATAGTCCACTAGGGACAGGATAGAGGTGACTGCGAGGTCAAGAGCTCCGGGAGGCAGTGTTTATACCGATGTAAGATGCCCAATCAGATATTAGTGGCAGTGGCTAGGGCAGCGATGTGTCCATGGAAGGAGAGGGAGGGGTCAAAATGGATCCCTAGGTATTTATAGGAGCAAACTTGTTCTGAGGGAAAGAGGACCCAGAGTGAATGAGGAGTTTGAAGTTGCAGGACTTGTTTTGAGGATGAGTGAAGAACATGGTTTTTGTTTTTTAAGATTTATCACCAATCTATGTTCCTTGAACCAGCCCTCGGTTCCGGGCGAAGGACTGCAGTGAGTCCCTGAGGGCAATAGGGTTATGACTTGAGGCAAAGATGACTGTATCATCAGCGTACAATAGAATGTTCCCTGAGCAAGAGCGTGGAAGGGTGTTAAGGTAAAGGGAGAATAGTAAGGGGCCCAGAATGGAGCCCTGGGGAACCCCAGAAAAGATGGGACAGATGTCTGAGTGGGTCCCATTAATTTTTACATGCTGTGAGCGGTCAGACAGATAACTGGCACACCAGGAGATAGGCCCAGCAGCAAAACAAGAGAGACTGAGGGCATCAAGAAGGTGGGGGTGGGAGACAGTTTTGAAAGCTTTAGAGAGGTCAATGAAGACCGCACCAGCCAGAGAACCAGTGTCTAAGGAGGAGTAGAGAAAGTTGGAGAACTGTAGGAGGGCTGTGTTGGTACTGTGGCCCGCTCAGAAGCCATGCTGCTCAGGACATAGGACATTGTAGGTGGAGAGGTAGTCAGAGATTTGAGAGGCCACCACTTTTTCCAAGGCCTTGGAGAGAGGAGAGAGAATGGAGATTGGTCGATAGTTTCCAGCCACAGTCCTATCACCAGCTTTAAAGATAGGGGTGACAGTGATGACTTTACAGGCAGTTGGAACTTTCCCAGGCAAAGAGAGTGGTTGATGAGGCACGTGATCAGGGTAAGGACTGTGTCTAAGACCAGCCATAGGATACATGGATCCAGGGTGTCACTGCCTGTACTATTACTCTTGAGGGCAGTGACAAGGTGCGGCCTAAGTTCTTGGGCAGAAACACGGCGGAGGAGAAAATAAGGGTGAGAAAGATTTACGCCAGGTGCTTGGGAAGGAGGGTCAAAACAATTTGTAGGAGGATAGGGCTAAGGTCAGTGAATGAGGTGTTGAGGTGGTTGGCTATGAGGGCTGGGTCTGAGGAGATCATGCCATTAATGTTGATCTGGGTGGGTGGGGGAGTGTGCACTCATTTAACTGTTTAATGTTATCCCAGAAGGTTCTGGGGTTCCCCCATGAGGCAGTGAGTGAGGACCGATAGTGCTCAGACTTGGCCTTTCTGATGGCCCGAGTGCACTTGTTTCGGGTGGCAGCATATAACTGCCTGCCATTGGGCTGGCCAGTCTCAATGGCACAGTGCCATAGGTTGTCCCTATGTCTGAGTTGGTGGATCAAAGCTGGGGTTACCCAGGTGGCATTCTGCCTTTTAGAACGGCGGGTCAACATGAGGGCAAAGATATCACAGGCATTATTAAAAGTTCGGGTAAAGAAGGAGAGAGCAGTGTCGATGTCAGGAGCTGCCTGTATAGGAGACCAGTCAATTTGAGACAGAAGTTCCTTAAGTTTTATCAGTCCACCAGGTATTAGACACCGCTGGCATGTGGACTGTGCTGTGGGTTTGGAGACCAAGGATGACCAGTGGAATAGAATGGGGGAGTGATCACTGAGAGAGTCTGGGAGGACTTGTGCATTGGGGATCCGATTAGGGCGGTTGGTGAGTACCACATCAAGCAGGGTACTGGAGCCTCTCTTGGGGTTAGTCCTGGTAGGGTGGGTAACTAGTTGTGTTAGGTCGATTGCAGAAAAGGAGTCTTGGGTAGAGGAGGAGGGGCTGAGACAGTTGACATTTAAGTCACCCACCAGAATTTGATCAGCGGAAGGAGGTAGTGAGGTAAGGTATTCTGTAAGAGAGGCAATGGCCTGCGTTTGGTCCCTGGGGAGCAAGTATGCAGTGGTTAGATAAAGGGGTCCCTTTAAAGGGTCAGGGGTTAGTTTCAGCGTAAGCGCCTGGGCCCTGGAGTCAAGGATGGGAGCTGGCAGGGCTAGTACATGGAGGGATTCCTTGACATAAATAGCGCAGTCGCCACCCCGTCTCCCAACACAGTCGGACCAGAAGAGGGTGAAACCAGGAAGGGAGACTAGGGAGTCGGGAGGATTTCGACAGCCAAGTCTCAACCACAGCGATGACATCAGGGTTAATTGATGTGACCAGGCATTGTAGTGAGTCAAACTTTTTTAGGAGGCTACAGATATTCATGGAGACCATGCATAGGCCTGTGGTGCGAGTCAGGGAGCTCCTGGGAACCGGGCCAGGGTTTGGATGAATGTTCCCTGACAGGAGTAGTAGCATGACTAACACCCTGGCTGGGAGATCGTGAGAGGTTTTCCTACGATGGACATGGGGGGAAGGGGAGGCTAAGGGAGCAGGGGATGGGCAGGGTGGTACAGGAAGGGAAGGCAAGAATAAGAAGACACCCAGATGTGCCTGAGGTGAGGAGAAAGCTAGGGGGAGGGCAGGGGGCCGAGACACACAGAGGTCCCAAGGGGCAGGAGAGCAGGTTCAGGAGCAAGAGGAGGGAGGGGTGCCAGGGCACAGTGCGGAGTAGCTGATGGGTAGGTGGGTATGTGCCCTGCTAGTGGGGATAGGCACAGGCAGAGCGTGAGGCAGGGCCAATACATTGTGGTGAGCAAGATCCCAGGGAAGTAGTGCTGTACAGGTAGGAGTAGGAAGTAGTGAGGGAGCACAGGTCCCTCTAGTGGCCAGCAGGTATAACCTGCAAATGGGAAAGTGGGGAGATAGGTTCTGGGCAACAGGATGTGATGTCATGGGTGGATCTCAATTGACAGCCGCCCTGGGTGGAGGGGCGGTTAGCAGTAGGGCAGACGGTGCGTAAGCCGGGTTAGCACCCCTGCAGGTATCCAGACAAAGAGAAGAGGCTCTCTTTACCTCAAAAGTTATCAGGCTGGAGATTCGGCTTCCTCAGCTCCTCAGGTGAGCTGCTTGTGTTGCTTGTTTGTCCCGAGTGCCTAGCTTGGGGGGGGGGGAGCTGCCTATGTAGTGGAGAAAACAAAGCCTCTCATTACTATGCAGCGGGAGAACATGTTGTGACTTTCACAAAGGAGCTCCACTCTAAGCAAACAGGGCTATTCCAAAATGAGGTCACACTAGGACCCAGCTATCCTAATACCTTCAGTTACAAGCACAATAGATCCAATACCACAATATTAAACAAGTCTGCTCTATATTAGCTGCTTAGTATATCTGGCTTTAAGGTATAATCAGCAATTAGCTCCAATACCACCATATTAAACAAGTCTGCTCTATATTAGCTGCTTGGTATATCTGGCTTTAAGGTGTAATCAGCAATTAGCTCCAATACCACCATATTAAACAAGTCTGATCTGTATTAGCTGCTTGGTATATCTGGCTTTAAGGTGTAATCAGCAAGGCAACTCTAGGGCACCCAGTGAGTCCCTAGCTTTACACTTCAGCATTAGTAGCACAAAGAGAAGCAAATAACAAGCCCACCCAGTGGTGAACAGGGAACAAAGTTCATAAAATATAAGTGTTCATCAGGTAGCACCCCCCTGCAGGCGTCCAGATGAAGAGAAGAGGCTCTCTTTACCTCGAAAGTTATCAGGCTGGAGATTTGGCAGATTGTTGCCTGCCTGGCACACTGCCTTAATCTTGTTGTTCAGCAGTTTCTCAGCCATGTGGATATTAAGGAAATGGTTACTGTTGCTTGTCGCATCTGTGTCCCCTTTACCCATTCTGCAAAGGCCTGTGACCATCTACGTGAGCTACAGATCAGTAACAATCTGCCTCAGCACCGGCTGAAGCTTGATGTTGTCACCAGGTGGAACTCCACACTGTACATGCTTGACTGGCTGTATGAACAGTTTAAGGCTGTGTCAGAATACCTGCTGCTGCACACCACCTGTGACAGTGCTGGAGTGTCCATCACTCTAACAACAGAGCAGTGGCACCAAATTGATGAGCTAATATGCATTCTCCATCCATTAGAGCATGCTACACAGGCAGTGAGTGGGAACACTGCTTGCATAAGTAAGTCCATACCTCTCATAGTTGTGCTGAGGCAGACCCTAGTGAATGTGTGACACCAGACAGAGGCAAGTGGGGATCATGGCAGTTGTGATGTAATGGATCACATGCTCCATGTGCTGGGCACAAATACCCATGTATCCGGTGTTTTACAGTCAGCTGAGTTTGCAGTCGCCACCATGCTGGATCTATGGTACAAACGTGACCTGCACTCTATAATTAAAGGAGGTCATCTGTGAGTACAGTAGTTGACAGAGAACCTCATTAGATTTGTACATGCTGCACAAATGAAAAATGCACATACTTCATCAAAAACGGGTGTTGCTACTGTCACAAACCCCACTCAGCAGGTCAGGCCCTCTGCTCCCACAGTGCCAACCTCAGAGCACAGTATTGTGAACAGGTAACAGAACAGGATAAGGCTTCTGTCTGTTTGTGAGTCCGAATCACCTTTGGTCTCAAGCTCTGGAAGGATTCAAACTGTGAACCTTATGCTAGCATACCCAAATGTACAGACTCAGATAATTCTGCTCTTTGGGGAATGCCAGATATCTTTTGCCTAAGGGCATCTAACCAGGTATCCCAAATGAACCCTAAAAACTCTATGAAATTCTTACCTTTTCCCAGTTTGGTATTAACATCAAGCTTATGAACAGTGTCAGCTTTAACCATCTGTGCTTCACATGCAAAAGAAAGGATTTCAAAGGCACACAGGCAGTCTCTTTAAAATAAGAGGTTTACTTAGAAAATGGATAACAATAGATAAAATGTAAACACAGAACAATATATCGCAAAGCATGCAGTCACTTAAAAGAAAACAAAGAAACTTGCATGCAGACTCCTACCAACATACAGTTAGACTTTTTCTATCTAATGTATACTTCTACAAGTGCTTTAAGTTAGATCAGAGATCTTGTTTCTACAGAGTCCCAAAGTAATGTGTCTAAAGATCAGATGCAGAATAGCTTAAAACTGCCTTTGAACCTGCCTCTTCCATGATGTCACCTAGCTTCTCCTGGTATTTTAAAAATGAATACACACAGGATGTCCCAGCACTCAGGAGGTATATTAAATAAGGTGACATCAGCAAAAACTAATTTTTCAATATGACTCTTTAATCTTGAATCTTTCCTTTGATCTAGTGTGGTTTCATGTTTTTCAAAGACATCACATGACTTTTACAGCTCTGCAGTTTTTCTCACCGAGATGTCATATATCTTCTTTTAGCACCAGTTGAAATTTACTGTTCTTCATATATCCTGTCATTTTAACTGAAACCTTGGGGGGGGGGTCCTACCAGGAGCACAGGATGTCTCATGACAGACAATCACACTCTACTTTTTTTATATTACAAAAATCTTAGAGTAATCAGAACCAGCTGACCAAGCATCACAATCCTCCCTACCTAGACTGACTTTGGAGGCTCTATCCCCTGCATGTGATGAGCTTCCCAAATCAGTTCACTCCTCATAGATGCGTGATAAGCCATCGCTGTTCTGATTTTTCGCTCCAGTCCTATGTAAGATTGTCATGTCATACCCTTGTAAGGCAAGGCTCAAGTTTAATAATCTACCATTAGTTTTTCCCATTTGCATCGGCCAAACCAGGAGGTTGTGGTCAGTTTATACCACAAAATTCTGCCCATATAAGTGTGACTCTAGCTTCTTTAGGACCCACACTATGGCAAGACACTCCTTCTCCACAGTAGAGTATGTCTGCGCCCTGGGAAGTAACTTTTTAATCAGGTACACTACTGGGTGATCTTTCCCTTGGTTGGATATCTGACTCAGTACTGACCCAATACCCATGTCTGAGGTGTCAGTCTGAACTATAATGGGTTTGCTATAGTCAGGACTTGTCAATACAGGAGCACTGCACAGTGCCTCCTTCAGTCTGGTAAAGACTTTCTCACAGGCTGGTCCCTAGGTAATTTTCTTTGGCATCCTTTTCTTTACCAGGTCAGATAGGGTAGTAGCCAGGGCACCGTAATTGGGTACACATTTCCTATAGTATCCTGCTGTCCCTAAAAAGCTCCTGACCTGCTTCTGCATTTCTGGTCTGGGCCATGCCTGGATCTACTCTATTTTTATTTGGTTAGGATGGAGCTATCCCCAGCCTACCACATGCCCAAGGTATGCCACTTTTCAGCTTTGACAGTGAGCCTGGCCTCTGTATCCTGCCCAGCACTTCCCAAAGGTGGGACAGGTGTTCCTCCCAGCTGGCACTAAAGATGGCAGTGTCATTCAGGTTCACCACGGCGTACTCCTCAGCACCATTTAACACCTGGTTCACCAACCTTTGGAAAGTAGCTGGGGTGTTCTTCATTCCGAAAGGCATTACTTTAAATTCAAATAAGCCTATTGGAGTGATGAAGGCTGACCTCTCCTTAGCCCTGTCTGTTAACTCTACCTGCCAATATCCCTTGGTCAGGTCAATGGTCGTAAGGTAGGTCGCCCTTCCCAACTTGTCCAGGAGTTCATCAGTCTTGGGCATCAGGTGGGCATCTGACTTTGTGACTGCATTCAGTCCATGATAGTCCACACAGAAATGAGTAGAGCCATCTGACTTGGGCACAAGGACTACGGGTGAGGCCCAGGGGCTGTGGGATCTCTGGACTACCCCTAAATCCAGCATCTCTTCCACTTCCCTCCTAATGTCCTTTTGGACAACCTCTGACACCAGATATGCTGACCGCTGTATGGGCATCTGTGTCCCTGTCTCCAGAACGTGCGTCACTAAGGGGGTTAGTCCAGATCTGCTAAAACCTCCCTTACTTCCTGGATCTTGTCCTGGGCCAGCTGGTGACAGTTTGACTGCCTCCACAGAGGACTCCCACTTGCTTTCTTCCAGCAAGTCCAGAAGGGGGTCTCCTTCATCTGCCCCCTTCCCAGGACTATACACTGCAAACACCATGTCATCCCTATTAGCATATGGCTTCATCATGTTGACATGGTACATTCTTTCTGTCTGTCTTCTGTCAGGTAACTATAATATAGTTCACATCATTTACCTTCCTAACTGCTTTGTATGGTCCTGCCCACTCAGCCTGCAGCATGTATTTCCAGACCAGAATAAGGACCTTGACTTCATGACCCACCATGTATGAGCGAGCTCTGGCTCTACGGTTGTGCCACACTTTTTGTTTCTGTTTGGCAGCTGCCAGGTTGCTCTGGGCTGTCCCTATAAGATCCTTCAGCCTTTCCCTAAACCTAAGGATGTAATCCAATATGTGAGTTCCCTGGGTGGCTAGCTTGTTTTCCCAGTCCTCCCAGATCAAGTCTAGGGGCCCATGTACACGGCATCCATATAAGAGTTTGAAGGGGGGAAATTCTGTTGACTCTTGGGGCACCTCCCTATAGGCAAACAACAGGTGGGGAAGGTACTTCTCCCAGTCCCTCCCATGCTGTTCAGCAAATGCCCAAAGCATTGACTTTAGGGTACCATTAAATCTTTCCACAAGCCCATTGGCATGTGGGTGATACGGTGTTGTGCATCTCTGCACCACCCCACACTTCTCCCATAAACATTTCATCAGGTCTGACGTGAAGGAACCCCCTTGATCGGTGATAATCTCCTGCAGAAACCCAACACAGGGAGAAAATCCCAAATAAGGCAACTGCCACTTTGTCTGTCTTCAGTGAGGACAGGGCGACTGCCTCGGGGTACCGGGTGGCATAATCCACCAGAGTCCAGATAAATCTTTTCCCTGAGGAGCTGGGAGTATTTAAAGGCCCCACAATATTCATTCCCACCCTCTGGAATGACTCCTTCACTGTGGGCATTGGAATCAAGGAGCTTGGTTTTTCTTGCCTACCTTCCTATTTCTTGGCACCAGTGACAAGACCTGCAATACTCCTTCATCTGCTGGGTGAAGTTGGGCCAGTAGAAATTCTGGGCCAACCACTGCATAGTGCGTATGATTCCCAGATGACCAGATAAGGGAATATCATGTGCAATCTTGAGCAACTGCTCATAATACCCCTTGGGAACGACAAGCTGCCTTTCTATCACCCCTCCCTCTGTCTGCACAGCCTGAGTATATCTTAGTCCATTTTGCTAATAAATCTTATGTCTGCCGTCACTTTCCTGTGCTCCAGCAGAGTCTGTTCAAGCCCTCAGCTTCTCTAGACTGGGGCCACTTCTCTGAGCAGCTGCAAACTCCCCACACATTTCCAAGGCATGGGACAGGTCCCCTTCAGTCTTTAAACTAGGGTCCCTAGCACTGACATCAGGGCACTCAGGATCACTGTCATCTCTAACCCTCTGACAATGGGTCACCCCTTCCTCCTTGGAGTAACCCTCTGTAGCTGTGTGGTTAACTGCTACTGGGGAAATTTCTAGCCCCTTTTCATTAGTCTTTATATCAGGAGACACAGGCTGGGGAACTAGCCTCCCAGTGGTTTCCACAATGGCATCTGTGGGGTTCAGCAAACTACAATTTTCCCTTGCCACTTGGCTATGGGTAACTGCACACACCATCCGATTTGAGATTGTTGCCAAGGATGACATCCATTGCTAGCGTTTTGGCTACAGCCACCTATTGCACAGCTCCCCTGGTTTCACCCCAGTCTAGGAGAACACTAGTGAGTGGCAATGTTTTCTCCTCACCAGTAAAGTCCTGTAAAGTGATGTATTTATTGGGTATAAGCTGACCAGGCTCTACTAGATCCCCTTTTTACCAATGTCAGGGATGCCCCTGTGTCCCTTAACCCTTGTGTCTGTACACCATTCACCATGACTGGGTGCATGTGTTCACTCATGTTCACAGGCATGCTTTCAGGGACACACAAGCAACCCACTTCTTTCCTAGCCCCCTGTTGCATATTGCCCACCCTTTTGGGACTTTGTCTGGCAATATGCCCAGTTTCTTTACACAACCAACATTCATTTATTTTCTCAGAGAAATCTTTTCTGTGAAACCTAGGGCTAACTGATTTTGGTGGAGGCAGTGAGGGTTTTAGCTACCCTGAAGGCACGCTTTTCCCTTTCTGTGCTGCCATTCCCCTCTCCATTCACTCTCAGAGCAGGTCTGTTCTTGGCATAGCGGTCCGAGAGTTCTGCAGCCTCTTGCACTGTTTTGGGATCTTGGTCCTCCAGCCAGGTTTTCAGCTCAGCTGGGCATGCCCCAAAAAATTGTTCTAACAATATAGCATTTAATTTTAACTACAGAGTTTGCTTCATTTCCCTCCCACCAATGTTTTAAAAACTGACGTTGTTTCATGGCTAGCTCCTTGTAGCTTATATCAGGGCTTCTCCTGAACTTACGGAATTTAGCTCTGTATGCTTCAGCAGTTAAATCATTTTTTTTTTAAAGTGCAGCTTTAAGTTTGCTGTAATCATTACTGTCCTCATTGTCCATTTAACCCAATGCATCCTGAGCTTTCCCGGTAAGTAGCAGGGATAGCTGGAAGCTATAGGACTCTCTAGGAATTTTAGCCTGAATATAAACTTTTTCAAAGGAATTTAAAAAGGCATCCATATCCTCCCCCTCTTTAAACTTGGCTATCAATTTGGAATTCAGTTTGTAACCCAGTCCTGTAGTTCCAGTTAAACAGAAGCCACTTACTTGCTCTGGTGTGGGTGGAGTCATAGCTTCTCCAGTTCATGTTGCCTCTGGTGCTGTCACTCCTCATGGCCCACCTCTCACCATTCACGGTTTGCCTCTTCCCATTCTTGTTCCCTCTTCTCCTCTGCAGCTCACTGTCGCTCACGCTCCTCATGGTCTGCCTCTCACCATTCTTGCTCCTCTTCTCCTCTGCAGCTCGCTTCTCTCATTCAGCAACTCTCTGGAACTCCAGCTCCATTCTGCACAACTCAATCTGCAGCCTGAGTGCTTCTGGCTTCAGAATGCTGGTGACCTTTCCCTGCTGCTGTGGCCCTTCACTGGCACTTAATCTGCTGTCATCCTCATTGGATCTGGACACTGCACTGGCTGCTAGCCGTTCCATACTCAATGTTTGGTCTTTTATAGTCACAGTCAGTGACTCAATGCTCTGGGCATCTGCTGCCATCAGAGCATCCATGAGGTTCTGCTTGGGGGCTCTCACCTTGTACAGGACTCCTCTGTCCTTGCACAACTGCCTCAAGTGGTATACAATGTGCCCACTGTAGTTGGAAGCCATCTTCTTCCCTAACTATGGCTACTCTAACTTGCACTTTAGAAAAAAAAATAGCAGGTAGGAACTTGACTGTAAGCCAAATTATATAGTACTGTTTCCTTTTTAAAAATAAATCACTGTCTTTTTTTTGCAAGTGAGCTGTACAGTATTAAGCTGACACACTGAACAATTAAAGCTTGTTTTACCAAAATTATCAGCACCGCTGCCAATCAATCTGTCACAAACCCCACTCAGCAGGTCAGGCCCTCTGCTCCCACAGTGCCAACCTCCGAGTGTAGTATTGTGAACAGGTACCAGAACAGAGTAACCCTCCTGTCTGTTTGTGGGTCCGAATCATCTTTGGTCTCAAGTTCTGGAGGGATTCAAACTGTGAACCTTATGCTAGCATACCCAAATGTACAGGCTCAGATAATTCTGCTCTTTGGGGAATGCCAGATATCTTTCACCTAAGGGCACATAACCAGGTATCCCAAATGAACCCTAAAAACTCTATGAAAGACCTTAGGAAAATTCTTACCTTTTCCCAGTTTGGTATTACCATCAAGCTTATGAACAGTGTCAACTTTAACCATCTGTGCTTCACATGCAAAAGAAAGGATTTCAAAGGCACACCAGGCAATCTCTTTAAAATAAAAGGTTTACTTAGAAAATGGATAAAAATAGGTAAAATGTAAACACAGAACAATATATCAGAAAGCATACAATTACTTAAAAGAAAACAAAGAAACTTGCATGTAAACACCTGCCAACATAGAGTTAGACTTTTTCTATCTAATGTATACTTCTACAAGTGCCTTTAGTTATATCAGAGATCTTGTTTCTACAGAGTCCCAAAGTAATGTGTCTAAAGATCAGATACAAAATAGTTTAGAACTGTCTTTGAACCTGTCTCTTCCATGATGTCACCTAGCTCCTCTTGGTATTTTAAAAATGAATACACACAGGATGTCCCATCACTCAGGAGGTATACTAAATAAGGTGACATCAGCAACAACTCATTTTTCAATATGACTCTTTAATCTTGAGTCTTTCCTTTGATCTAGAGTGGTTTCATGTTTTTCAAAGACATCACAGGGCTTTTACAACTCTGCAGTTTTTCTCACCTAGATGTTATACATCTTCTTTTAGCACCAGTTGAAATTAACTGTCCTTCCTCTGAAGACGTCATAAAATGGACATTTTAGTTCCTGCTTCAGAGCAACACAGCTCATAAACAAAGCTATAAAATGTGACTTCTTGGAAGTTAATCACCTTACAGAGCTCTGCTGTTTAACATATATCCTGACATTTTAACTGAAACCTGGGGGGGGGGGTCATCCCAGGAGCAGAGGATGTCTCATGACAGACAATCACACTATTTTTTTTTATATTACAAAAATCATACAGTAATCAGAACCAGCTGGCCAAGCATCATAGCTACCACCACCAGTGGCTCACAGGGAACACAATCAGAGAAAATGGGCAAGGCAGAGCAGAAAACAGCATGCAATACCATTTGGGATGTTCTCTTTCAGGTGGGAGTGGAAGATATGGAGGAAAAGGAGGAGGAGACAGATAAGGCAGCAGCAAAATGAATTGTGAAGGCTTACATGGGGACCAAAGCACCTTGCATTAATGATGAGTTACTGCTTTACTGGAGCAGTAAAATGACTGAATGGCCAGCATTAACATCGGTTGCTGTGAAATACCTGAGCTGCCCACCATCCAGTGTCACTGTGGAATGAGTGTTTAGTGTGGCTGGGGCAATTGTGAGTGACCGTAGGAGCAACTTGTCACCCAAGAATGTGTCCATGCTAATTCCACACAACACAGTGATTTCAATGGTGTTGCCACAGGAACTGTGTCTCTGTGATGAGGATGATGACATTCTCTTGAGTAAGGCAGCCACTGGCAGTGCGGTGGATGAGGTAGCAATCTTGAAAGAATTTCCATCTGATGAGAACTCCAGACTTGAAGTCTGTGAGGGGTTCTTTTTGGATGATATGGAATTGGAAGTTGAAAAAGGTTGGGTTTACTCCAAGCCTCCCCCTCAACAACAACTTTCAACTTATTATGGTTGTTGAGGTGTGTATGTTACACCTTATTTCTAGCTATGTACGACTGGATTGGTTATGGAAATATGTTGTTATGTGCTGCAGCCTGCAGTGTGTATAAATGTCATGTCATCACCCTTTTCCATAACCCATTGATTAGTCACCTCACCACCTCCACCAGTCCAAGTCTACAATCCTATATAAACCAGCAGCAATGTAATGACCATAACCATAAATATTTTGCAATTGCATGATTAATGTTTTTCTTAAAAATATATATTACTTTTCATGTTGACTATATCATCACATCATCATCTTACAGCAGGCTATGTTATCTTGATGTCCTTAAAAGTGCCCATGATGGCAAATTTCACACTGCCCCACCGCCCCTCATCACCTGATCTGACTTGACACACCCATGCACTCCATGCGACTGAAACAAAAAAGTTTCTGCTGCTTAATATTGGTGACATGTACAAGAACCCTGGCTCCTAGACAAGTGTACATGTAGCATATGAATGTAACATGCTAATTCAACAGTTAACACCAAGTTGAATACATTTTGAAAAATGGTGAATGGTGGCCATCTTTAATATGTGAGTCATTAATTACAAAAGTAATTATGAAATGGCTTAACAACTTACAACATCAAATTCACCCCAAAAGCTTACTTCTACAGCACCAGGTTAAGGTACACCAAAATTTGCAATGTTTCCTGGGGGGGGGGATCAACTCAGGGGCAGGGTGAGTGTCCTGCTGTCCTCACTTTTGAATGGATTCAAAATGTTCATGATTACTGCAGCTATGCAATCTCCACTAAGCAGACAAGACATTAACTCCCTGCATCTAATTATTTACTAAACACCATATCAACCATCTGTGTTTGCATATAGTTCCTCCCTGTATGTGTGTGGCAGTGGTGATTGCTCATTAATGGTAATGGTATGGACACCAGTCCAGTGGCCAACATCACAGTTCAAGCAACACCCCTGTCTTCCAACGACACAACACAGCTCCTGCTCCTGCATGGCCTGGATTAATCATGTGTCATCAAGATGCGACATACTGAAGCCTCAACAAAGGAAAATTACCTAAGCAAGAGCAAAGATAAGAAAAAATGTTGGATACTAATCAATCTGCATACCTGCTTTTACCTAACAAGTTGGAAGAAGAAGCAGAGAAAAAAAATGTATACTTACCATACCCTGCGATGATGTGATGTCATTCAACTGAGGACATTCTCCACAGAAACATGGTGTGTGGTGCATATGATTCTTATCCAGACAAGGTTCAGCGAACCACAGTAGCAGTAGCGGACATTCCCCTTCCCCTATCAGCACTGTGTACCTTGACATAAGAAAACAAGCATTTGTCAATGCCGAATGTTTGCTTGCTGGTATTAGCATTGGAAATGCAGGAGTTAGATAGATGCAGTTGGGTGAGACCCCATCTGGAGTACTGCGTCCAGTTCTGGAGACCCCATCTCTGCAAGGACATTGACAGAATAGAGGCAGTCCAGAGGAGGGCAACTAAAATGGTGCAGGGTCTGCAAGAGAAGCCATACCAGGAGAGACTAAAGGAGTTTAATATGCATACCTTTCAGGAAAGATGGGGGGGCATGATAGAAACGTTTAAGTACCTCAGTAGTATCAACAAAGTCAAAGAGAGTAGCAACTTTCAGAAAAAGAGATGTGGAGGAACAAGGGGACATGATTTGAAGATAGAGGGGTGATGGCTCAGGGGTAATGTGAGGAAGTATTTTTTCACAGAGAGAGTGGTTGACGTATGGAACAACTTTTCTGAGGAGGTTGTGGGGTCTAAAACTGTGAGAGAATTCAAGAATGCATGGGACAGACATAAGGCAATTTGTGTGGGGGGTAGGAAGTAATAGGCTGTTGGTTAACTAGGATCTGCAGCTTATCCTGTAGGTAGGGAAATTGGCAGACTAGGTGGGCCAAGTGGTCCTTATCTGCTGTCAAAGTCTATGTTTCTGTGCAGAATAGAAATGGCAGTGAAGTATTGAACTTCATGCCAACCCCACCTCCATCCTGTAAAGATGGACAGACATTGGGGTAAGTGTTTGGGTCGTCACCCATGACGTTCATGCTATGTCACCTCACTCTGTTCTGCAGACACCAACACATGTTGAGGTGTGTCTTGGGATGTTTGGCTTTATAGTCACCCCATTCTATAAGGAAATGAGTGCAGCATAAGAGAATGGAGTGAACTCTGGGGCCGAAGAGTCCAAGCTACACCTCAATGCCTGTCACTGGGTGGGGGTGGGATGCATGAGCAGTAAAGGCAGCAATCCAAAGGCACACCCCGATGCCTGTCAGTCTGTACAGGGTGGGACGTTATGATTAGAAACCCTAATGCCCCGGGCGTTTGTTAGTACTTGCACTACACATTTTCAACATGACCTTTTTGTGACCCCACCTCATGAAAGCATTTGGGACCTCTTCTCATGAAGAGTGGCAGTGTGATTTTGTCAATGTGTCCCGAACATTGAGTCCCAACAGCGACCATGCCATTCTGTGCCACATGTACAAAAACACAGATCAGGCAGGATATGAAGAATGATAGCTGTACCATCCATACAGAGGTGTGAAGAGATGGCAATGTTGAAAATCTGTAGTGGAAATAGTAAAAATGCTTGCACTTCTGAGCATACATGGAAACTGCACAATGCATGCGCGTAACACAGTTATTTTATGGACTTCGATCACCATGTTTTCAACATACTGTAGGTATTTTAGGACCTCTGCTCATGAACAGTGTTACTGTGATTTTCTTAATGTGTCCCGAACACTGATTTACCACAGCGAGCACACTATTCTGCGCCGGAAGTATAAAAACACATTTTGGCCAGGATGTGAAAAATGACAGCTGTACTGTTCATAAGGATGTATGGAAAAATGGCAATGTTGAAAATCTGGAGTGAAAATATTGCAAATTTGTGAAGGCACGCGTGTGCATAGCAACTGCGCAATGCACACTCATAAAACAGTCATTTTTTGGATTTTTCCCATCAAATTTGCAACATAGACTTTTTGAGAGCCCACCTCATAAACACTGGCACTGTCATTTCTTTAATCGGTCCTGAAAGGTGATTCTGCACAGTGACTGCAAAATCACTTTTTGGGACCAAATAACACCATGACAGTGGCTGAATTCATGAGGAGGGGTCCAAATAACTCCATGTTGAAAATTTGGTGCCATAATTCCCCAAAATGCCTGAGATATGCACCAAAGTTGAAAAAACTCTGTTTATGTCATTATACTGCTTACCGGCATTTCCTAAGTTCGCAGTCGGCTTTGAAGAGTGCAGACGTGTTCCCGGTCCACTGAAGATCATCGCTCCAGGCTCCAGAGGTAGGTATGGGGTGAGGGGGTGTGTGGGGAGGCAGGGTGCACAGATGGTGGGTGTGGGTTTGGGGAGGGAGCAGGACAGACCACGAGGGGCTATTTTCTGCTTTCCTTGGGGAAAAAGAAAAAAAATTGCGGGATGGGGTTTTTTCACAGGCATTTGGCATGCTGGGTGGCTCCCAGCATGCCACCTGAGTGTTTTTGAGGGGCTGTAGCCATTAGGATTGGGCACCCCATCGCACATGGGGCAAGAGCTGAGGGGATTGGGAACCTCTTCAGCAGAAACCAAGTGTTTGGGGGGACTTATGCCATGGGGAGTGGGCTCCCCATCAGCAAATTACACTGGGGAATGAAGGTGACGGGATTGGGCCTCCTGTCTGCAAAACAAACTGTTTATGGAGTTATACTAATGCCGAGGGGATTGGGCACCCACTGGCATAGTGGGAGGCAATATTGTTTGTGAACATGATGGCGCTTGCTGCCGATTCACAAACAATATTACAATAGGCAACGCTCTGCCCAGCAATGATGGTTGTTCCCTCATTGCAGCAGAATGGCTGATGCTGCAATGATGAGACGGCCCCTGATTGCTGAGGTGAAAACATTTCAACTTGGTGGCACTTTGAGACCAGTGTCATCAGCACACTGTGCCTCCATTGGTGCACCAGTGCCAAGCCCCCATTGCAGGGCCTCCATTGGCTGCCACAGTGCCACGCACCCACAACCCACTTCTCTCCTAAGCTGCCACATAATGTTTCTTGCACATGTGCACAAGCAAACCTAAAAATTAAGAACAAATGTTGGTGTTTGTTGATAATTGCCCCCCTACCACCCATGAGTCTGACCATCCACCCCTCCCTCACCCCAGAGAACCATAAAAAATGAAGACATACTTACCTCAAGGACTGTGAAAGTGGAACCATTGCCCAAGGGTGCAATTAAATAAATCCCCCAGACCTGGTTCGGCAGCCAGCAGCAGCAGGATGGAAAAATACTTAACTTCACCTGAATTCCTGATGTTGAAAAAAGCAAAAAAAACAAAACACAGTTACTATAAAACCAAAAATAGCTGCTCAAACCTTTAAATTACTACACACTGGAATTCACATTTCTTATAAGGGGTGCTGCTAGATGGTGACAAATAACAAACAAGGCAAAAAGACTAGAGCACACCCTCCCCCCACCACATAGCATAACATTTAAAATGTCAAATGCCAAAAAAAAGCAAAAAAAAACAAACAAAACACAATTACTATCAAGCTCAGACAACCATATGGCAGTAACAGATATACCACACTTGTATGAAAATTAGAAATAGCTTAGTATTCGATTACAATTCCTCTGTTTTTTCTCCTATTTGTCTAATTGTCATGTAATCGCTCTTTAATGCTTAATGATCAGGCCTCTGTAACCACTGAATATGTGTATTGTCTTATTGTCCACCCTGATGTGGAACCTTTGTAAAAGAGCTCAAGCTCAAAGGTCTTTCTGAAATACTAATTAAAGTAAATAAAAAAAACAATTCCAATACTTATCGTCTGCATTGGGAGGAAATTGGGAAGATCCATAAATCTGACATCTCCTTCCCTCACGGCCCAGCATGATGATGTCATCCACAGCACACTGAAAGATATTATAAGAGCAGTACATGCATATTAGAACTCAAGATGCCATTATACCAACCCACCAACACCCTTACCTTGCACAGGAAAAACAATGAAGACAGATACTTACAAGTTCATCAGCAGCAGTATGGACTGTGTGAGGATAATCCACCAGGCATCAACCATTCAGAACAGTAGTTCTTGTGGCACCTTTGAAAGTAGTAGTCATAGAGCAGCAGGCAGCAAGCTACAGTGCCCCAAAATTTCATTCACTCCCCTACCACCAGGCAGGGTACTACCACAGAGACAGTCAGTCAATAAAGCTAGACAATCAGTACAGCAGCATGGGGATAGGGAAATGATACTTCTGCATTTCCATGTCAATCAAATGAAATACAGCAGCAGCAGCATGTTGCAGGAAGAATTCATTTTCTCTGCATGTTGGCACCCCTTTTCAGGTCCCTGATATGGTGGGGCACCATAAAACATCAGGACTGAAAGCACATTTCAGTCTCAATTTGATATCACATTTGGGTAAACATTTCTGGACTTGTAGGCCCTGTTTGGCACCAGCAGCAGTGAGTTTCAGGCAAAAATATTGTGTAAACAGGCCCTAAAACAGCTACTTAATATCTCGGTGGTGGAGGGGGCACCCTAAAACATAATGGCTGAGACCAGATTCCACTTCCAATTTAATGTACCATTTTTGCTGCAACATTTCTGGATATTTACTGCCTATGCTGCAGTGGCAGAAACAAGATAGGGTCTAAAGACAATTGTAAATGGCAGCCAAAACAGCATTTTTAATGTCTGGTTGCTGGTGGGGCACCATAAAACATCAGACCTGATAGTGCATTTCAATCTCAATTTGATGTCACATTTTTTGGGAAGCATTTCATTACCTGAGGGCCCTGTTTTACATGAGCAGAGCCAAGATTCAGTCTCACATAGCTTTGGAAAATATGTTTGTTCATAGTAAAGTGCTTATACTTGACATTTGTGGATAAAGATAGAAGGAGCAAGGAGGAAACATATAAGGGAAAATGGAGTAAGATAAAAGTAGGAAGTACACGATTTATGTGCATGGTACTACAACTACAACATGGGGACAGGGAGGTGGGAAGTGGCAGGGAGTGGGGACCTGCATGGTCAGGAGGAGTACAAACTTACTCTTATTCATATATGAAAGGAGATGGGAAACAGAGGAAGCATAAACCATCTGGAAAAGATAACATAAACAAGAAGATATAGATCAGAAGACAAAGAGGACAGACACAAATGAAAGGTTATAGAAGAAGAGGACAGAATTTTTTATTTTTTATTTTTATCTTTAGAGGGTGCAGATGAAGGAAGAGTGACAATAACAAAGCAAGGACAAGAGAAAGAAAAGAAATAAAACAAGTTGTTGCCAGTGCAGCACTGGCAGGTCTGGAGGCTGACCATTACACTGCACCAGTGCCAGGTACACTTTCTGACATGCCACCACCATGCAGCTTCTTCAGAAACTCAAACATTTTGTCTTGTTCCTGAAGAGTTTCCTGAGATCCCCCCTGACCTCCTCTCAGAAATCACAGAACTCACTGTGCAGAGTGCCACCTCTCTGCGCAGTGCTCTCGGGTCATCACTCACTCACTGCTGCTGCTGCTGGGGTGTCTGCAGGTTGTGCTGGGTCCCCACCATTACCTCAGCGGTGCCTCTGTCTCTAGGGTGAGGGTGATGGGGGCTCTGTACCTGCTTCCTGCTGCTGCTGCTGCCTTCTGCTGTGGCGCCTGTGCCCACCACTATCCCCTGCCTCCTGCTGGCCCCCTTCACCTTCTACTACCAGCTCAGCAGCACCCCGGGCCCCTCTACCTGCTGCAACTTCTTTTTGTTTTTCAAGCCAGTCTGCACTGTGGTGGTGCTGCAGATGGCTCCTTTGCCCACCAGTCCCAAAATGACCTCCAGTCTTGTCCCTTCTCTCTGGTCTGCCACACAAGATGCAGATCACAATGCAGCTGTCATTTGTTTTTTTCCTAAAATAAAACAACAAAAAATACACAACAGATGACCCTGTCTGTGGGGGGGGCAATAGCTGATATCCCAGGGCCATGGGGCACATCGTGCTCCTGCTCAGAGGAGGTGGGAGCACATGCTCCAGCTGGGGGGATGGCATTTGGAGGTGCCTGCTGCTGTTGCTTGGGGGTTGGGGCCACAGGAGGATCCTGCTGCTGCTGGGATGGGCAAGTGGCTCATGCTACTCCAGGGGAGTGGGGGCTATATTCTCCTGCTGGGAGATAGGAGGCAAATGCTCCTGCTGCTGTTTGGAGGGTACAGACATGAAGGCCCACTTAATTATATGGCTACTGGGTCAAGGTGGTCCAGCTGTCTTGTTCCCATTCCCACCAGTCTCCATTATTTTTATCTGTATCTTCTTCTCTCCCCCCCCCCCAAAAAAAGAAAAAAAGAAAAACAGAACGGGGAGTTTTACACACACACACACACACACACAAACACCACAAAAGATAGATACAGTACCTATAAAAATGAAGAAAAAGCACTAACTGAAAATATTAACTTTTTAAACTAATGGGGAACAGAGATCAGAAATCAAAAAAGCTGCAAATGCACACACACACACACAAAATCCACTAATTTTTCACTGGTTACCTCTCTTCTCCTACTTTCTACCTGAAACAGCTCTAAAGGAAGTAGTCTGGCTTCCTGCCTAAGTGCAGTCATCCATCTGACCAGCAGTCTGCTAGAAAGTCATATGATAAGCTGTTTTCCCTCAATTTTGCCTGACACATACAGCGAAATGAGCAGTTGAAAGGCAAAATTGGCAGCAAAATTGCACCATAAGGGCACAATTACATGAAATGTTTCAGTTGATGAAATCCGGTGAAATCCGACAAAATTAAATTTCGCTGCTTGTCTACACACAATGCAGATCTTCAGATGTTAAAATGTCTATTCTTTGTATTTGGTCTGGCCATTAAATACACAATAAGATCCTTGCAAGTTCAATTACGTTTCCCAAGCTCACCAGACCTTTCGATTACTGCAAACAATTACAAACAGAGCTATTCCCTTCTTCAGACAGTTTCCACTTCTCCAGATACAATGCTAAGGCGGTTCATTTGCACAATATCTAAATTAGGCAGTCAGTTCCATTTTACCAAATTTTGCCCGTGTGTTTAAAAACAGTGTGTCCACAAACAACTTCATCAGATAGCAGGGCACTACTCAGGTTCAGAGATTTCCAACCTCTTTAGGTTTAGCATTTACATCAGTGTTCAGCTCTGCCTCACTTCTGCCGCTAAATACTCCAGCAGTAGACACTTTGTCCACAGTATGGAGGCTTCAATTCTTAAAAAGACAAAGCAAACAAAAAAGTGAGCTGTAGAGCAAGTTATTTAACATTTGTGATTAATCCCCACAGCCCAAATATACTGTATCCACCCTTGTTCTCTGTTATGCCTAATTATTTTCCAGGACATAATTTGTCCTATTTAAATCTACCAAATAATCATTCAGTTCACATTAGATTTACATTAAATTTGAGTTTCAAATGTAAGTGGTTACAATTTTAATTTTAACAGAGATAACAGGGTAAAACTTACTTTACTCCCATCTCAGTTTCTGACTCACTTGTTCTCCTGTTTCCGCATGTCTCATTGAAATTGGCCTCTTACTTTTGTTAGTGACCCTTTACCTGCAGTGTGTTCTACCATGCCATGGCAGTATTTGGAGGATTAGTCCAATAAAATTAAGGCTTGCAGCAGACGGATTAAAAGAAGAACACCGCCAGAACAAAACTCAAAAGATATTAGAAGATCTAAATCTCTGCACTTCAATAAACTGTAGTAAAGAAATACAGTCTGCTCTAAGCATTTGTTAAAATGGTGGATCTGACTGAGGAATGCTGCTCATGCTTAATATATTAATTATGTTAATTAATTAATTAGTTGGTAATGGTAAAGAGCTGAGATAGAAATGTATGTATTTTTGAATGTTATAGAAGCTAGAAGAGGAAGGAATCATATTCAATTCAATGCTTTACAGTAACTGGTAATTGCTATTTTTCTTTTAGACTTGGATTGTGGGCTTTGGTGACACTGTACTTTCTTTGTTGTCTTTACTTAGAATTGTTTTTGGGCTATTGAGGATTTAAAACGTAGTGGTGGTGTATTCTTTGCTGTCTTTCGTTGCTGCAAATTTTTGCCCCCCCAACCAACTCTTGATTATATGCCCTGTTAAATCTGATTGACAGGAGCTAAACACTTGGTATAGCGGGGGGGTGGAGTAGGAGGGGCATACCAGGAAAGGAACAGCAGCAAGCGAAGAGGTGACTGCTCTCTCAGTGGAAGAGAAGTAAATGCAAATCTAGGAGCTTTCATTATTACTTCTTCGCATTGTTATTGCATTGGGGAAAGGAGGAGGAGTAGGAGTTTGAGGAAGGTTGTGCAATGGCTACTTAAAGTCTGTTTTTGAGTGTGGATAGGAAGGATAGGAATATGAAAAGCAGTTGCTCAATATATCTAAATGTGTGCAACAAAGGAGGTAAGGGAAATAAAGAAAATGTTTTACACTGATAGAGGAGGGAGAGGGGAGACTTGGGAGAGTGTTTGGTATCCTGCATCTGGAAGGGTGGGGGGTCACTGGTGGGCAATGACAGCAATGGATAGGGTGGTAGGCTGCAACAACTGCGGTACACCAATCTTTCTAAAAATTGCCTGGAGTGTGGGAGTATGTTTAGTGTGCAACCACATAGAAAAACTTAGAAAGGAGATTGAGGGTCTGCAGGAGGAACTAACACAGGCAAGGCAGATTGGGAGTGGGTTTAGCCCAATACTAGAGGGAGGAAGAAGGGGAGATGAGGGAGGGCGATTTAAGCCAACAGTGGTGAGGAGAGGGTCAGAAGAAGGGAAGCAGAGACAAAGGGGCCCAGGCCAGGAAGAACAATTGCTGGGGAAACCAGGTCAGGAGACAAAAGACAAATGGAAGGAGGAGCTAGGGACTTGTGAGGGGAGGCGAAGAAGTGGCAAAAGTCATGGAGTGGAAAGGAGAGAACAGGTTACTATGAAGAGAGAGAGAGCGGGCATTTGTGAAGGGTCTTCAGAAAATAGTTGTGCACTGCTAGAGAGGAAGAAGGTGGAGGAGGGAAATGATGAAATTAAAGGAGTAATTGATAAATGCCTGGACCAAACTGGAGCAGGGGGAAGTTCTGCTGGGAGAATTGCAACAGGGAAAGGGGGAAATAATGTGCAGGAGGAAGAAGAGGAGCTGGAAATGAGAGAGGGAGATGAATGGAAGCAAGCAGGGAGTAAGAGGGGTGGAATCTTAGTGTTGGGCGACTCAATACTAAGAGGAGTCAGGTGGGGTAGCAAGGGGGAGAGGCATAGTCGCATTTGGGTGGAGGCCATGCCAGGAATGACAGCAGAAAGGGTGGGACAGTCTGTTCTGAAATATGCTAGAAGGGGTAGGGACAAGCCTTATTTAATTATACATCTTGGGACAAACGATCTGGCAGACAAGACAGTAGATACAGTCCAGAGGAGGTCTGAGGAACTAGCACAATTATGTGAGGGGGCGGGAAGATCAGTAACTTTTTCAGAGATACTTCCGGTACCAAAGGCAAGCACAACAAGAAAGCTGAGAATAGAGAAATTTAACGGATAGCTAAGAACCTGGTGTTGTGCTAAAGGACATGGGCTGTTGGGGGGGTGGGAGGGACCTGGGAGGACAGTAGTCGCTATGCCAAGGACAGACTACACCTGAGTGAGGAAGGAAAGAAAGTGTTGAAACAGAGGATGGAGCAGTACATTGAGGAAGCTGGGAATTTAAACTAGGAGTGGGGGGTGGCAGTTGGGGAAGAGATATGCAGAGACTACAGGTTGGGAAACCATATGAGCTTACCCCCCATAACAGTGACAAAGGACAAATGGCAAGTACTGTTGGTGATGCTAGGAAAGGAGGACGGGATGGGAAGGGGAGAAAAGGGTGGAAGGTGGTTATCCTTAATGCTAGGAGCCTTGGGAGGGAAAACTGCAGAGTTACAGGTTCTCATGGCAGAGGGAGAGATGGACATTGCAGCCATCACGGAAACATGGGCCACCCAATACAATGACTGGGACCTGTCTGTACCAGGGTACATGTTATTTCGTAGGGACAGGGTGATTGGTAAAGGAGAGGGGGTGGCACTATATGTGAAGGAAGGACTGAAGTGTGTAAGGGAGGAAGGGGAGGAGGGTAGTACAGAGTCACTTTGGATGCAAATCCAGGATTCCAAGAATAGGATTCTAGAATGGGAGTGGTGTACAGACCACCATCTCAGACGGAGGAGTTAGACAGGAACTAGCGGGACAGATCAGGAGAACCTCAGAAGGGTAGTGTGGTGATTGTGGGGACTTCAACATGCCAGGAGTGGACTGGAGCACCCCAACAACCAGGAACAGAAGGAGCAGGTACTGCTGGATGCCTTCCAGGACAGCTTTCTGCTGCAAATGGTCAGTGAACCAACCACGTTAGGGAATACCCTTGACCTTGTGCTGGCAAATGGGGACTTTGTGAGAGAACTTACAGTGGAGGAACCGCTGTCAGGGAGTGACCACCACTCAGTATGGCTCACATTGGATATGGGCAAGGAAGGAGTGGAATCTGGCATAATAGTGCTGGACTTCAGGAGGGCCAACTTTTGGAGGATGGGGGAAGTGGTAAAAGGGTACCTTGCCAGAATTCAACCCAGTATGGACACTAACCAGAGGTGGGAACTCATAAAGCTGGGGATAGTGGAGGCAACCAAAACCTGCTGCAAAGCCCAGAGCAAGAAGGCTAGGGCTAAGAAGCCGATCTGGTTGAGCAAGGAGGTCATGTAAAAGGTAAGGAGGAAAAGAGCTGCCTTTAAGAAGTACAAGAAAACAGGGAGGGGGAGGACAGGGAGGAGTACTTCATAGAATCGAAGGAGGTGACAAGGGCAGTAAGTGGAGCCAAAGCATCTACGGAACTCAGGCTGGCACAAGGCATTAAGAATGGGGAGAAGGACTCTTTAAGTACATCAAGGAGAAAAGGAGCTGTATGACCACATAGTAAGGATTAGAAAGGAGGGGGTTGGTGGAAAGTGGTGCTATAATGGAAGCACTAAATGAGTACTTCTGCTCAGTATTTACGAAAGAGAATAGGAGGGTGACACCCAAGGTGGGAGAAATGGCAGAAGCAGGGGGGAGTGGTGACAGATGGGGAAATCATGGAGAGCAGAGTTCGAGAGGGTTTGAAGGCGCTGAGGGTGGACAAGGCGCCAGGCCCAGATGGCATCCACCCCAGGGTACTGAAAGAGCTGGCAGAGGTCCTTGCAGGACCTTTGGCAGACCTATTTAATGCCTCACTACGTTCAGGGTGTGTACCTCAGGACTGGAGGATGGCTCATGTGGTGCTCCTCCACAAGAGTGGCCCCAAGGATGAACCGGGAAACTACAGACCAGTGAGCCTCACATCCATCATGGGTAAGCTAATGGAGACTATCCTGAAGGAGAGGCTGGTGGCCCTCCTAGAGGCCAAAGGACTACAGGACAGCAGACAGCATGGCTTCATACCTGGCAGATCCTGCCAAACCAACCTGATCGAGTTCTATGACTGGGTAACTATGCAACTGGACAGGGGCCATGCAGTGGATGTCCTGTATCTGGACTTCAGTAAGGCATTCAATCAGTGCCACATGGAAGGCTGGGAGGGAAGTTAGTAGAACAGGGCGGGTGCAAAGCTGGTGAGATGGTAGGAAACTGGTTGCAGGAAGGCAACAGAGGGTGGTGGTGGGTGGGGAGCTCTCACACCTATGGGCAGTGGACGAGGTGTTCCACAGGGCTCGGTGTTGGGACCAGTGTTGTTTGGGATATTCATTGCAGACATATCATGGGACATCAAGATCAAGATCAGTCTGTTTGCTGATGATACCAAGGTAGGCATGGTGGTGGATGACCTAGGGGATGGCAGGGGTTGCAGGATGATCTGGAAAAGCTTGAAACCTGGTCAGACACCTGGCAACTGGGCTTTAATGCCAAAAGTACAAGGTGCTGCATTTTGGGATGAAGAACCCAAGGAGGAGTTACCAGCTAGGGGAGTGCAGCTAGCCCAGACAGAGGAGGAGAAGGATCGGTGTGCCCATTACAGGGTCAATGAACAACTCAGCACAATGTAGGAAGGTAGCTGCAAAGGCCAACAAAATGCTGGGTTGTATTGTAAGGGGTATATCCTCGAGGAGGGAGGAGGTGATTCCTGCCACTGTATAGGTCATTAGTTAGACCACACCTGAGTACTGCATGCAGTACTGGCATCCATATCTGAAGAGGGACATTAGGTTACTGAAGGTGCAGTGCAGAGTGACAAAGATGATCAAGGGGCTGGGGGACCACTTATACGAGAGAAGGTTGAAGGAGTTGAACATGTACTCACTGGAGGAGAGGAGAGACAGGGGTGACATGATTGAAACCTTTAAATACATGAAAGGAATAAACAAGACAGGTACAGAGGGGCTGTTCAAAGTAAGGGAGGGGAGGGACACCAGGGGCCATGATATGAGACTGGAGCGAGGAAGGTTCAGGAGGGAGATGAGGAGACACTTTTTTACAGAGAGGGTGGTGGCTGGGTGGAATGCGTTACCTGCTGAAGTGGTATGCAGTAGAACAGTGGACTGCTTCAAACGAGAATGGGACAGGACAAGGGGGAGGGTTAATAAAGGGAAAGGGTGGAAGGGAGGGGCAGCTGCAGAATAAGGGGTGCTAGCTGCACATTCGAGCAGACTTGATAGACCTCTAGGCCTTTATCTGCTGGCAAATTTTGTATGTTCGTATATGGTGAAGTCACCTGATCTGAGCACGCAAAATTAGAAGCCAGGCTATAGTGTTAATCTTTGCTAGATTTGCACTTCCATTAACCTGTGAATGTCTATCTAGCGCTCTCTCTCGGAGAGCTTCAATAATATCTGCCAATTTAAGCATCCACTAAAATCAGTTAAAAGAAAAACAAGAGAGTAAAGCCTCATCTAAAAACAAATATACGTAACTTAGAGACTTTAGACTCTTTAGCACCACATAGGAAGTTGATAGTATTTAACAAGTGGCATTCGAGCACCTGTGAAAAGAAGAAAGGGGAAGTCAATAGAGGAAAACCCAATATCAACTGCACAATATGGCCTGGAATGCTGCACTTTTAGAAAGGTATGGGAAAAAAGGTTCGGTGGCATACCTTTTCTAGAATTAAAAATTAACTTTCTGCAGCTGCTGCTCCACCAGCTTCTCCTCAGCTGGTCAGCATGAAATGGCTCGGTAGCTCCTCCTCCACTCCCAGATTCAGTGACCAAACACTCCAAAGATACCGATGTTCTCACTGGGAATGTGGCGAGGCCAAGGGTGGATCTAAAACAAATGGCCACACTGCCCATCTGCAGTCCCTCCTTGGGCAATACAAAACTGAGTAACCAGGAGAACCAGGAGCTGCTAGCACAGGGCCAGTGTCATCGGCCACCCAGATCTCAATAATGCAGACAAGGTCAGCTGAGGAATCAGCAATGAAAAACTCCATCACTGCTGTCTTATTCCTCATTGACCTTGTGTTACAATGAACAGCCTGAAGAGGATGAGCCAAACAGGCCTGGTGAACTACCTGCTGCCCTACAACATTTGGCAGAGCCATAAGGAGGGGCAGCAGGTATGATGGTCCTCTGTTCTGTTGCCTCCTCTACCCCCCAGGGGCAACTCCTGGTCTGCACTACACTGATCCTGCCCCCCACATTACCAAACCTGGGATCCTCACTGAGGTAGTTGCTCCACCCCTTTAGGACCCCCAGCTCCCAATAACAGCTGAGCACTCCTGCTGGCAAAGACAACAGGAGCCCCAAAATGGAAAGGGGCAACCACAGGAAGTCCACTGAGTAGGCAACCCTTATAGCCTGCACACCTCTATACATACTCTAATTTAACCAATAAAGAAAAAGAAAACAAACACACAACCAGTAAACACACACACCACACAACACACAAATTCATTTTAAAAACAGTTTAGCAAATAATAACCACCCACCCAACCCACATACAAAAATTATAACAAATAGGAAAACTGAAGCATGTTAGAAAGAAAATTTCAACTGTGTATATTCGTATGTCCACAAATAAACAGTCTTGCTTTGTTGTGAGATAGGTGTGATAGAATGGATTCATGCCACCAGTTCAGAAAATAGTCTTGTAAATAAGGAGGCCACATGAGCTCTCACCTCCTCAGACTAATATAACCAAGCACACAGTAAGCTCTTTAACTCTTTCACAGCTTATAAGCAAAGCATGATTAAAACAGTTAAAGTTGAAAAAAATCACAATACTTTGGCACGCTTACTGCCAAAATCCACTATAACAAGAAATTTTCAGTCTTGAGTAACAAACCAAAGCAGCTTTAGATGAAATCAAATGTTTTTGTTGTCTGATGTGGCTGGAAACAGATGCCACCAGAAAGTTGGTACAGTCTGCTCTGCTTATAATGGGCACCTCGGTGCTTTTGTAAATTGCCTGCTGTATTGAGTGGTCAATTTAACTGAGAACCAGTAAAAAAAAACATGTTTTTCGCTGCAAAACTGCAACAACATTTATTACTGTAATATATTTTGACAAAACACATTTCTCCCCGGTGAAGTGAACTTAAAAAGCACAGTAGATTACCACCACACAGCCACCAGTGATTACAGCGTTTTCAGACGTAGTCCTCTATTAATTGTTGATCTGAAAAAAATCAGGGATCTTCTTCTGTAGCACCCGCTTTTGGTGGTAAGGGGCCCAGACTTTCTCTGCTAAACTCAGAGCATTCCAGTTTGGCTGTAGATCTGGGTGCTGCTCCACAGCTCTTCATAGAGTCAGCAGTGCTTCTGAGTTTTCAAACAACAGGTGTGGCTGGCTGTGTATGTTTGTATCTTTCAGTAGTTTAGTTTTTGTGGATTTTCATGTGTTTCTGCTTGGAGGAACTGGACCATTCTTGGACATAACATCTATGAACATTTCCTGGACTAAGAAACTGCAAAACATCTCCACCAGGCATTGGCATTCTCATCATAAATCAACTTTTTTGGAAGCCATCAAAGCCAAAAGTAAGGTCAGTAACTGTTATACAAGCACTGAGTTGTGGAGTGCTGCATTGAATCAACATTTCCATCTGACTTGTTCTTAAAGGATGTGTACTTGTCTTTGACGTCTATTCACAACCATTTTGGAGAACAAAGGCTAGATACTAACAAAGGATTTTTACATCCTGCATATGCCCCAGGCCAGTGTTCATCACCTTCAGGAATTTGTCACATTCTGGGTCTTTGAGCTACAATAACAGTTTTTTGGTCCCCGGTAGTTCACCATTTCCTGTGCATTTGATTACTTTTCATCAATCATGTGGCATCTCTGAGAACATGGCTTTATATATTGTGCTCTGCAATATCATAGGGCAAACGCAGACCAGCAAGGCCAAGAGGACTAGATGCCCTACAACAAAACTAGTCTACAAAATGATTAAAGCTGCATCTTCTTAGGATACTACTTATGCTGCTTCTGATATCTGGAAATGTTCATCCTAACCCGGGGCCTACTGGCCGAGCACCCCATGCCACAAAAAGGCAGGAGTGATCCCTCACATTAGTCTCAATCAATGTCTGCAGCCTCCTTAACAAACTTGACATCTTGCAAACCTGCGTCCAGCAACATAGCCCTGATGTACTGTCTGTTGTCGTAACATGGCTTAACTCCAAGATACCAGACACTGCAGTCACCATCCTTGGATACTCTATATTCAGGCAGGACAGGGTTTCCAAATGAGGTGGAGGCTGTGCCATCTACCTGAGGAATTCCGATCTGGGTCAAGTCTTCCCGTTCTCAAACCCTAAACCACCCTTGCTCGTTCTCGCTATTAAAGTTCTACTCGGGACGCACAGCAAGGAGCTCACCATTGCCTCTGTGTACCTACCCCCTAAAGATCAGCCCAATGGATTTATGAGCATATTGGAAAGCCTACGGGGATTACACCATAACTCTGATCTCAAAGTACTAGGTGACTTCAACATAAATTGGCTATCGCTGGAGGCCAGAACCTACATGGATGCTGTCACATCACAGAACCTCACCCACCTAGTTACCACCCCCACTAGATGCAACTATAGGACAGGGTCGCACACACTTCTGGACTGGATCCTTACTAATCACCCTGAATGAATCTCAAATGTCTCAGTGCTCTCTGATGGGATCAGTGACCACTCGCCGGTCACATGTACCTGGACAAACAAATTCATTAAGCCCCCTCCTAAAATAATCCACATCAAGAGTGTTAAAGCAGGGGTACCTTGAGCTACTAAAGACACACCTAAGCCGCCTGGGCTGGACACCAATCGACTCTGCCATTGATATAAACCAAGCCTTGGACCTTTTCATCAGCCACTTCACTGCGGCCTGCAATATCTTTGCACCTCTTAAAAAGCTGAAGGTCAGGGGCAGAGCTAACTCTTGGATAACCCCGATCTAATCACTTTACTCAAACACAGGGATCATCTCTGGCACTGTGCCCATGCAACATCCAAACCTGGGGATATTCATAAGTATAAAGCTGCCAGAAATGAGTGCACCTGGGCAGTTAGAAGTGCTAAAAGGTGATACTTCAAGGAAGCTCTCTCCAACTCTTGGGGTGATGGAAAAAAATTTTGTAGTAACTTGAAAGACCTTGCAGGTAAGGACCCTAAGTCACCACCCACCATGCTCAACATAAATGGAACACCAACATCTGACCTGTACACAATCACCAACACCTTTAACAATGCATTCTCCAACTTGAATAGTGTCCTCCTTCTAATTTCTTTGATGCCCTCTGGTAGTAACCTCCTGCAACTCTCCCTCTCCCACACCCTGCCCCACAATTCTACTTTAAGGAGATCCCAGTGCATGAAGCCAGAACTCTATTCGAAGGCCATTCACAACGCAGGCTACAGCGGTGACTGCCTTGACCTGAAGTGTAGCACTTGTCCTTGAAGAAGTCCTTGAACCCCTGACAAAGGTCCCTCATTCTATCACTAAGGATGTCCCAGTTCCCATCTCGCTGGAAACAGGCGACCATCACTCCAGTACACAAAAGTGGAGACAAATCACTGCACTCCAACTACAGACCTTTCTCCATCCTACCTCCGTTGTCTAAGGCCCTGGAGCACATAGCCTCAGACCAACTAGTCAAGTACCTGGAAAATACGACATCCAGTGTCCTGAGCAACATGGTTTCCAAAAGGGCACAGTGCCACCACTGCACTATTAGAATTCATGGGCTTCATCCATACCACGTCATCAAGGGAAACTGTAGGGAAGTACCAACGACCTTATGAAAGCCTTTGATACTGTGAACCACCCACTCCTACTCAAGCAATTATCAAACATTGGGCTCTCCAATGAAGCGCTTCTCTGATTTTCAAGCTACCTTGGGGAGAGGGTCCAGCGGGTTGGGATTGGCGGTGTCACCTTGGAAGAAAAGCCAGTCCTTTCAGGTGTCCCACAGGGGTCCATCCTGGGACCACTACTCTTCAGCCTATTCCTCAATGACCGTACCAGTGTCTGCCACCAGAAATTACTGCTCTACGCTGACGACGCAGTCATGTTCACCAACCACCAAAACACAGAGTTCCTTGAGAAACAATTACAGCTTGAATTCATGTGCATCGAAGAATGGTTCAAGTTACACAAACTGGTCATGAACTACAGCAAAACAAAGGTTATGACCTTCTACAATGCCAGGAGCAAGTACAAATCCCGTGACCTCACCATCTTAAACCAAACAGGGACCTTTCTTGAACACGTTCCTGATTTTAAATACCTAGGTGTCACATTGGACAGCTCACTGTCCTACCATCGGCACATAGATTCTGTCGCCAAAGCCACCAACATCTGAATAGGCCTGCTCTACAGGCACAAACACTGCATGACTCCTGACACTCTCCATAGATACATACATAGATACATAGACAGTGTCGGCAGATAAGGGCCTATGGCCCACCCAGTCTGCCCATTTGAGCTTGTAAGTTCAGTTTGTTTTCCTAGAAGTCTGTTTCCCCTTACCCCTAACCTCTAGAATTCCTTTATGTCTATCCCATGCATTCTTAAATCCTGTGATCGTTTCAGCCCCCACCACTTCCTCTGGCAGGGTGTTCCACTTGTCCACCACCCGTTCTGTGAAGAAATTCTTTCTCATGTTTCCTCTGAATCATCCTCCCTCCAACTTCATCCCATGCCCTCTAGTCCTGGAACATCTTTTTCGCTTAAAAATAGTGTTTTCCTGCACTCTGTTTCTCCCTGTAAGATACTTGTATGTCTCTATCATATCCCCTCTCTCCCTCCTCTCCTCCAGGGAGTACATGTTCAGTTCATAGATACATAGATACATAGATACATAGACAGTGTCGGCAGATAAGGGCCTATGGCCCACCTAGTCTGCCCATTTGAGCTTGTAAGTTCAGTTTGTTTTCCTAGAAGTCTATTTCCCCTTACCCCTGACCTCTAGAATTCCTTTATGTCTATCCCATGCATTCTTAAATCCCGTGATTGTTTCAGCCCCCACCACTTCCTCTGGCAGGGTGTTCCACTTGTCCACCACCCGTTCTGTGAAGAAATTCTTTCTCATGTTTCCTCTGAAATGTCCTCCCTCCAACTTCATCCCATGCCCTCTAGTCCTGAAACATCTTTTTCGCTTAAAAATAGTGTTTTCCTGCACCCTGTTCCTCCCTGTAAGATACTTGTATGTCTCTATCATATCCCTCTCTCTCCTCTCCTCCAGGGAGTACATGTTCAGTTTCTTCAACCTGTCTTCATAGGACTTGTGATGCAATCCATGCACCATCTTTGCTGCCCTCCTCTGAACCTCTCTACCCTGTCTATGTCTCTACGTAGGTATGGTCTCCAGAACTGTACACTGTACTCCAGGTGGGGCCTCACTAGTGTCTTGTATAGCGGAATTATGACCTCCTTTTCCTGCTGGTGATGCCTGCCTATACATCCCAGCATCCTATTTGCTTTACCTGATGCCTTGTCAACACTGTTTCCTCATCCTTGAGGTCATCAGATGACAACCCCAAGATCCCTTTCCTGCTTGGTGCATGCTATATCCTCATCCCCCAACTGATATATTGTGCCAGGGTTTTTGTGCCCCATTTGCATTATCATGCACTTCTTTGCATTGAATTTCAACTGCCAAACCCTTGACCATTCTTCAAGTTTCTGCAGGTCCCTTCTCATTCTGTCTACACCCTCTGGTGTGTCTACTCTGTTACAGAGCTTTGTGTCATCAGCGAACAGTGAAATTCTGCCTTCTAGATCCTGCGCAATGTCACTGATGAAGATGTTGAATAGGAGCGGTCCCAGCACTGATCCCTGTGGTACCCCACTGGTCACTCTTCCCTCTGTGGAGTGACAGCCATTTACCACCACCCTCTGTGTCCTGCCACCCAGCCAGTTACCTACCCACCACACTACTGTCCTGCCCACACCCATATTCCCCAGTTTGTGTAATAGTTTTATGTGGCACAGTGTCAAAGGCCTTGCTGAAGTCCAGATAGGCCATGTCCACTGCCCTCCCCTGGTCCACCTCCCTAGTCACCCAGTCAAAAAATTCAATGAGATTGGTCTGACATGACCTCCCCCCTGGTGAAACCATGCTGCCTTGGGTCCTGTATTCCATTGACAACCAGATGTTCCACCAATCTCTCCTTCATAAGTGCTTCCATGATCTTTCCTACTACCGAGGTGAGGCTGACTGGTCTGTAGTTCCCTGCTTCCTCTTTGTTCCCGCTTTTGTATAAGGGGACTACATCTGCTGTCCTCCAGTCTTTGGGTACCTCCCTGTTTCCAGTGATTGGCTAAACAGGACAGCCAGAGGTTCAGCCACCACCCTCTTAGTTCTTTAAGGACCCTGGGTGCACCCCATCTGGCCCCATTGCTTTGTCAACTCTATTACTTCCAGTTCCTTCAGGACCCTTTCTCGGTAAAGGGACTTGTGTCCATTTCTGCTCCATTCTCACCCCTTGTACTCCCTTCAGACCCATTACCCCCCTCTTCCTCAGTTAAGACTGAGCAGAAATACCTGTTCAATATGTCAGCTTTACTGTTGTCATCCTCCACGTGACTCCCATCCTCCCCCTTCAGTCTCACTATCCCTCCCTTTGTCTTTCTTTTCTCACTTATGTACCTGTACCAGTTGGCTATCAACAGCTCTGTCACCTCCATCATTGATTACGGGCTAGCAATTTATGGCTCTTCCTCCACCTCTGCCCTCTGCAGAATTACAGCTGCACTCAACAAAGCATTCAGGCTGCTAACTGGGGCTGACCGACTTACACACACTTGTGACCTGTACACTCGGGCAGGATGGCTTCCTCTCATCAGCCGGATACAGTATCAAACCTGACTCCTAGTCCCCCGGGCATTGAAAAGCTCCTTATTGACCACCACAGTACCCAGTGAACTAGAAGTTCACAACAACTAACCTTCCTTGTCCCCAGATGCCGGACTACCATGGGCAAGAGGGCCTTTGCACACAGAGCACCACAGTGATATGATACTCTCAACAAAGAAACTCTTACTGCTGCTGCTCTTGGCCCTTTTAAGAGACAACTCTGATTTCATCTCATTTCAATTAGTCATTGTGACTGCCTCGCCTAATCTGGGGCCCACAGCTCACTGCCCTTCACTTCAGTCTTGACAGCTACCTCTCCCTGCTTGCCCCCTTCTACCTGCCTACCCCCTTGCCCCCTCTCCCTTCCCCTCCGGCATTTCCTGACTTTTATCCTTCCCCTCCCTCTACTTTAGAGCTCTTACCCTCACCCTCTACCCTCCGACAATGGCCTTCCTGCCTGCATACCCCCTTCCCTCTCACCTGCAGTGCTTATTTCTAAGATTGCCCTTGGCATACTTGTCATGCTACCTAACATTTGGCACATTTTGAATTACTGGAATTTCATAAGCCTCAGTCTCTTACTTCTTTTAATTGTGTAACTATGTATTATTATGTTAACCTTTGTATGTATGTATACCCCCCCTTTCCTTCGACGTGGAACCTTTGTAAATGAGCAGTTCCTGCTCAAAGGTATTTGTAATCCTAAATTTCAATAAAATAAAAATAAAATAAAAAATGCTGATTTGATTTCACTCGTCGAGACCACCTCTTCCGGCATCTCCTTGGTCCTGTGTGTCTACAACACACATTGATTTTACAACCTGCGTGATGTCCACTGTAGGCTCATCCTCACTGTCTCCAAGACGACACACCTGGTCGAACTGTAATAGGACTGAACTACCCTGGAATGCCACAGTCAATAGATAGCATGGTAACAGAGAGCAATTGAGCACTAACTAGCCAAAAGTCAAGAGTCTGTCCAAAATGCCATAGCTGGCAGTCCAAATGATGATCCAACTGATGACACAGTGTAATTTATGTGCTTTTTGTTATGGCTGTATGTAGTCTGAAGAAATGAAAAACTTAAAAACAATGTATTTATTTCTGCTTGCTAAACCTAGGCACGTACCTGGAAAACAAAAAGATTGGACTAGAAAGTTATTAATTATGACCAGAACATAAGGCTTCTAACAGAAGGCTTCACCTGTCACTTACTGAATAAATCTTCCTGGATGCATCACTATCACATGGGACAGGAGGCACTGCAGAAATAAGATAAGCAATAAAACATTCAAACATGGAGCTCCCCAGGGGATCATAAAACTAGTAGAAAAATTTAGAAAAAAATTCCGAACAGCATACAAAGGAAAGGTAACTCTTGCCCACCACCACACAAATCAAACCACTGCATAACAAATGTTTTTTGTTTTTTTTTGTAAATTTGGACTGTAGTGCTCCTTTAACACGGCGATCATCAGTATGAAAGCTTTGCCATATCCTGGTATCTCTGTAAAACAGCCCAAGTGTGACCTGCCCTTTGAGTTTACTGCTTCTTTAAACTTAGAATCTGATGGCAGATAAAGACTGCTTAGCCCATCCAGTCTATCAGTTGCTCCCTACCTACATTATTACCACAGACTATACTCAATCTACAGCTGTTACTACCCCCCCCCTTCCTTTCTCCTCTTATTCCCATGTGCTTTTACCATACATTTTTAAACCCCACCACTGTTTGTACTCCCACCACCTCCACTGGAAGGCTGCTCCAGGAATCCACCACTCTTTCTGTAAATGCAAGTTTACTCACCTGGCAAAGGTGATTATGGAAGCACCTTTTTACAGCACTCAGAGTCCTTACCAGTGGGTTCTAGTAGCATCTTCCTATAGTCTGATGCAGAAATAATTTGAATGTTGGAAATCCAACCTCACTCCACCTCCTATTTTGGCATGGTTTGCCAGTGTGATGACTTCCCTATCTCTGTCCATAAAAAATAAATGGACCTTCCCCTGGGGTATATCAGTCATTATGTGACACCTGTGGAACTTCACCTTCAATTAAGGGACTCCCACAGAAGGACTTTTTCAGCAATACCAACTGGGAGTGCCCACACTGAAGTCATCTGCCAAAGTCACCAAACCTAAAAAGGTACTGATGACCCTCCTCAGTTCTTTCCAGCTATCAACTCTGATAGCAGGTCTCCCCTAAAGCTCCGTTGCAGTTTGGCATCTTTTCTGCCTACGATTTTTTATTTTATTTTTTTGTCGAATCTTTTTTACAAGAGATTCCTACCTTCTGTTTATGTTGAGTTACTCCTTCTACTGCTCTTATCCATCACTGGTGCTGTGGAAAGAAGACTGCCTCCACAGATGAGCTCTCCAGCTGTGTCTACTGTCTTGAGCCTGGTCATAACATCTTTAGCTGCAAGCTTTGCAAATAATTTAATCTCACCTCTCTCAGATAGTGCAAAATTACTCTTGAAACTTTCCTCATGGAACAACAGGTTGCCAGTTCTGCAAAGGGGTCCTCAGGGATTCCTCCCTTTAAGTTATCAGTGGCTTTTATGAGCTCCCAGGTGACTAAAGCCCAACAAAAGTCCTCAGAGAAAAGTAAAAAAAAAAAGACCATGAGAGAGGCCACTTCTTCTGGTGGTGCTCTTGTTCCCTGATGGCTTCATCGTCTTCTTCGGGGGTACTGCATCAGCTGCGGAGGCACTAGTTTCCTCCATTGTACAAGCCTCTACATCTCCCAGGCCCCAACTGACAGCTTCTCCTCCTCCCTCTTCCGAAGGGGGAATGGCAGGTGACCCTTGGGTCATCAGCCCCTTGGTCATCAACTCACAAGTTGTTGAAAACAACATACACTCCAAAGATACTACTGTACCCCCCAACATAGCATAGCATATTTAAACTTTCCTCTGCCAAAATTGGCTATATTTACTTCAAGCTCCATGTGAGGAGTGGGTGCTCTTAGTTTCAGAATGGAATTACAATTTGAGTAAGCTAAATCACCAACATCAAAGTAGGACCCTTCGATTTAGTCCCTAACTTTCCAGTGCCTCAGTGGCTACTAATTGATTTCTTTTAAATCGCGCTCCCATCAAGGATTTTACACAGGTGTTTCAAAGAGAGCATGCTAAGAAGGAGCACCACAGACTCCCTAAACTCAAACAAATCCAAAAATAGCATGATCAAACCTTTTCTGTTACTTCACACTGAAATTCACTTTTCTTCTAAGGGGTACTGCTAAGTTATGGCAAACAACATACAATCCAAAGATACTAGCACCCCCCCAACATAACATAGCATAGCATATTTAAACTTTCCTCTGCCAAAATTGGCTATATTTGCTTCAAGCTCCACATGAGGAGTGGGTCCTCTTAGTTTCAGACTGGAATTCCAATTTGAGTAAGCTATATCACCAACATCAAGGTTGGACCCTTCGATGTAGTCCCTAACTTTCCTCAGTGGCTGCTAATTGACTGCTCTTATACTGTGCTCCCATCAAGGATTTTATACAGGTGTTTCAAGGGGAGTATGCCAAGAAGGAGCACCACAGACTCCCTAAACTCAAACAAATCCAAAAATAGTATGCTCAAACCTTTTATTTTACTCCACACTTTGAATCATCGGATGGCAAAGGCATGACCTCAACAGCACTGGAAGATGCGTGATATTGTGAGTTATTGTTGCCAGGATCAGAATCACGCTCAACTACCATGGGGATGTTAATAGGGAGTATGACATCATCTGCACTGTTAGTCACAGCTTAAGACTCAACTATATTTTTTGAAATTGCTAACTGGTCAAAAGTGGAACTTGAGGCAGCAATACTTTTGCCAGCAGAAACTGCACCAACAACACCAGCTGGGACATCATCTCCTCCAACTATGAATGAAGCTGCAGATTGTGCTATTAAAACATTGATGGAGGAATCCCTTAACTGACATCAGCTATGCACTTCTGTGTTCTGTCACGCCCACAGACAATCTTGCCACTGGCAGCAGTTCCATGGCCAAAAACAGCTTTGTTTCATGTCTCTTTGCAAGCATTTCTCTCTCACACACTACAAGTAATGTGTAGCAAATTGAAAACTTCAATAATATAACCAAATCTTTTAAACAAACTGAAATTATACACTGCTGTACCACAACAATCAGTAAAAAAAAGTAAAGAATTACTGAAAATATTACCATGTACAGTAACAGTTAATACAAGAAAAATATAACCAAAACAGAAATACTGCCCTTTTCTCCCAGTTGATCTACCTTCACCACAGATACGCCCCTCCCCCAAAGAATACTTCAAGTGTCTGTCAGTACACGGACTGAATATTCTAAATTAACATTCAAAATCCACACATAAACAATAAACATGGATGATATGAGCACAGGAGGATTTCCTACATTGATGTACTAAATGCTGAGCAAAAAAATTGGCTCAAAAAGGCTTTTTAACAGCTTTTATTGGATTTGAATTACAGAGCTCTGACAGCAAACTGTTTCCAGCTACCACTACACACACACACACTACACAGAACTGAGGCTGTGCAGAACAATCTAGAGCCCATGTGATCTGCAGTCTCATGAATCACTGCAAAATTCACCTTGGAGCTCAATAACAAGGCAAAGTGATGTGAAGTACTTTGATTTTTATGTACTTCACATTAAAATTGGTGCAGAAGTGGTTGGGTAAGGTGCAATAATGTGAAGTCATTATCATCAATGGACTTTGCATTCCTCATTATGATGCAAAGTATTCCACTTTGCATTGCAGATTACTTCGCGGATTATGCATTACTCTGCAAATTGCTTCATGGAGAGAATTTTGGCCACTTCGCTCACCTCTACCCATGACTGTTCCAAGGTGCCTAAGCACCTGGGTTCCCTTCCCCTGACAAGGAATCCAGATGAGTAGACCTTAGTGGTAAGACAGTGTATGCCTCCTCTATGTTGGGACTATGCCTGGTTAAGTATTTTTCTTATATGGGGGATTCTCCAAAGGATAGGAATAATGTGCCAGAGGTGTATATTTCTCCTGTATACCTCTGCAGCCCATGAAAAAGTGCAGGGTGTGCAGTATTCAAAACCGTATGCACCCACTGGGTGCCTATCCATGGCCCACCCTCACAGCATGCAATACCATGCAAGGTGGCTGGGGGAAGAGCAATGGTCCCAGGCAGGTATCCAATGCACTGTCTAGCTACCTAGCCTTCAGATGTGATCAGAAGGGCAAGAGAGGGGGTGGTTGCCTTATCTGCATCAGGGACTCACTATGGGGTACCGTTCTCCCCATCACAGGGTGGGTGGAGGACTATGAACTGCTCACCATCAAACTCCCTTTTGGTCAACAACTGCAAGCCTCTGGTTGTTGCCTCTATCTCCCAAGAAGGCCAATATGGGTCTCGCCAAGGTCTTGGATGCTATAGCAACCATCAAAAAGGACTGTGAAGTCATTGTCACCAGTGATATTAATATAAATTGGCTCGCCAAGGAGTCAACCCCCCAGAAGGACACCATGGACAACTCTCACCTCACACAGCTAGCGATGGTCCCCACTAGAATGAATTACAAGTCAGGTAATAACTCACTCATCGATTGGCTCTTCTCAAGCATGCCCGTCAGGATTAGTGAGGTCACTGTGCTATCCAACTCGGTGAGCGACCACTCCCCTATCATCTTCAGCTGGTCAAATAAATTTAGGACCCCCTGCTATGATCAAAAGCAGGGTACTGACTAAGGGGCAATTGAAACATCTCAAAGCAGCCCTCTCCCTTATTGATTGGTCACCCATTGATAAGCTGCCTGATCTCGGCCTTGCACTTAAATTGCTTGCAGATAGTTACAAGGCAGTGTGTAACACGCCTGCACCTGTCAAGAAAAGAAAGACTCATGGGTGCCAAAATGGATGGATTGCTGGGGAGCTCTTTGCCCAAATGAGGATGATCTCTGGCTAAAGGTAAGAGCCTCTGGTGATAAAAAAGACATGCAAGCTTATAGGACCACCAGAAACAGATGTACACAGTTGATTAGACAGCAAAAGCAAACTTCTATAGGGACCAATTGAACTGGAATTGGAGAGATGTGAGAAAATTCTGGGAAAGCATCAGAAGCCTCCTTGGGAAGGAACAAAGGTATCCCCCAGATGTTCAGTATTAATGGATCAATCTGAACAGATCCATCCACCACTGCCAAATTCTTCAACACCTCATTCACGGATCTGAGCTCAGTCCTTCCACCAGACTGCCTAAAGCCACTGGAAGTGACCCCTGGAAATCGCTCCTGCTCTAAATGCCCACATTTTCATTTCAAACAAGTGTCAGTAAAAGAAGCACTGTTCTATGTCAAGAAGGTCCTGGGAAAAAAACTAGGCAAGGTAGTAATGAGCTTGATATGAAACTAGTAGTCCTCACCCTTGATGAGCTCATAGTCCCCATAATCAAACTCTTAAATAAGTCACTTACCCTAGCCAAATTCCCCTCAGTCTGGAAACAAGCTCTGGTGACCCCTGTTTTCAAGAGTGGTGACAGGTCCAGCATTAATAACTACAGACCCATTTCCATCCTCTCCCCCACCCCACCCCATCCAAAGCTTTAGAAAGGATTGTGGCAGACCAAATAAATAACTACCTCCATAAATACCAGCTACTCTGCCCCCAGCAACACGAGTTCAGGAAGAACCATAGCACCTCAACAGCCCTACTAGAGTTCTCAGACTTTGTCTACAAGGCTCTGGATGAAGGCAAGATGGTTGGATCCATCTTCTTTGACCTAATGAAGGGCTTTGATATGGACAGACACCCCCTCCTCCTAGGACAATTGCAGACATTGGGGGAGTTTACAAACAGTGTTCATTGGCTTCAATACTACCTGATGCATAGGTCCCACATGGTCAGGGTTAGACATGCCATATCGGAAGCTTGAAAAGTAGCCCTGGGGGTACCTCAATGGTCAATTCTGGGTCCATTACTTTTCAGTCTCTTCCTGAATGGACTTCCTTTGGCCTGTGACAGCAAAATCATTCTGTATGCAGATGATGCGGTCATGCTACCCAGCAATTCTAAATTCATTCTTCTGCAGAATGAATTACAGTCATCCTTTCGACAGATTGAGGAGTGGTTCTTTGAGCACCGACTCCTGCTCAACTATAAGAAAACAAAAACAATGCTCGTGTCAGGCACACAACACAAAAGGAGGTATCCCACCATCACTATCTTAAATAATGCCATGGTGCCAATGGAGCAGGTCCACTCTTTCATGTATCTGGGGGTTAGCATTGATGGCTCTCTCTCCTTTAAGCAGTGTATAGACTCTGTGGTCAAGGCTGTCAGTGCCAAGCTCAGAGTGCAGTACAGGTACAGAAAGAACATAATGCCTGCTGCCCTCTGCCTCTCCATCACCAGCTCTATACTAACCACTGTCGACTATGGGCTAATGATTTATGGGGCAACCTCAGAGACAGCACTAAAGTGAATTTCCATCATCTTCAACAAGGCATGTAGGTTTGCCCTTGATGCTGATTGACTTAGGCTTACATGTTCACTGTACACCGAAACAAACTGTCTCTCTCTTGGAGCCAGGATCAAGGTCAAGACTTCTCTCCTCAGAAAGAAGGCTCTGCTTGGAAAAGCCCCCCCCGGTGCCTCTCTGAAACTCTCTCCTTTGTGAAGACCAAGTACACACCCAGAGGTGTGTACTTGGTCTTTTCCAACCCCTGCCCCCTCATTGGTGATCAGTGGACACTTTCTGTAGCACTGACACCACTGCCTCCATCCCCCTTGCAAGTCCGTCGATGCTCTAGCACCAAATGGCCAGTGGCATGGCCCACTTCACACCTCCTAGGCTGCTGGCTGTCCCACTGATGCTGGGAGTGCACAGCTGTATATAGACAGCATGCTCCTAGGATTAGTTAGATGGCTGGCAACTGAGGAAGTGTGAGGAAGGCTGTGCCATGGCACAGACAGGCTGGTATGGGGGACGGGGGTTGGTGGTGTTGGTGCCATGGGGGGGTGTCCACTGGCCACAACTGGGGGATCCCGTGTCTGCTGCATGGGATAGTGTAGACCAGGGTACCTGTGTGTGCAGGTGGGGAGTCTGTGTTTTGCTACAATGGGGTCCAGGTCACACATGTGTTGTGGCAAGAGGGTGTGCTTCTGCGACACGGGGATTAGAGCAGATGTGTGTGTGTGTGTGTGTGTGTGGAAGAGGGTTACAGCCCACAGATAGGGATGGGGCAGAAATGTGTTTATGGGGTCTGGGCATGTGCATGGGTTATGGCTGGGTCCTCCCGGCATAGCTTGCACCATCCAACACATCCCTGTGCATAGCTCTCTGCACCTTCATGAATGACATGGAGTGCAGCCACATGCCCTGCACTGCCCCTGGACCAGCCATGCTCAAATGTTCATGGTCAGTCCATGGTATGCAATCTGCACCACTGTTGTGCGTCCTGCACAAGGGGCACAATGGGAGCAAGGTGGCTACATGCCACACATAGGTGGCTCATAGGCACTCCACTCCTTGGAGAATAGAAACCATGGTGAAGTGTCAGAACACCATTTGGAAGATGGGCAAGTCAGCTGCCCAGGCTCTGCCACAGTCTCCCAAAAGCATGAGGTTTTGCATTCTTTCTAGGCCAAGGAGGATGTTGTTGTTGTTAGAATCTAGGATTACAAGTACCTTTTAGCCAAGGCTCTTTTACAGAGGTTCCACATCAGTTGCAGTACAATAACAAAAAAAAAAAAGACAACTAAGTAGCAAAGGCAGGATAATAGGTGAACAATCAGTTACATGAATATGAATGCATACATTTATGTTAAACTAAAGCCAGAGGCATTGATGGGGTCAATAGGGTTAAAAGACATGGCAAGGACACAAAAGGTAAGAGCAGCCAGAGGCATTGTCACATCACAGAAAGAACAACAGGTGGTGGAGGGGTGTGGGGGGCAGAGGGTGGGGAGGGGTTGTAGGAGATTGGGGTAGATAATGGAAGTGCTATGTAGAAAGAGTTGAGACAAGGATTGGGTAATGGTAAGGAGGGCTGATTAAAGGAGACAGTCGCAGGTGCTAGAGACAGAGAGGAGTAGGTAGAGCCTGGATTTGAAGGTGCCAAGCTTAGGTACAGATAAATGTCACTGCTGAGACCATTCAGCCAGCTAGGGGCCCTGTAAGCAAAGGATCTTTGTCCCTGGGTGGCACAGCAGTGAGGGACTAGCAGGAGTTGAGATTCAGATCCCCTAAGTGTGGCAAGGGTTACTACTGGGGCAATGGAGAGCTTGGACTCTGGGAGGTGCTTGGCCCATGGTTATTTTCTTTGCCATAATGCAGGTTTTGTATTTTATGTGGTTTGAGAGTTGTAGCCAGCCAGTTTGTGCATAGAGGTCACACATATGAGTGAGACTGTGAGCTCCAGTGATGAGCTGACAGACTTTGTTGAGAGACGTGGATATACATCTGAGGGCAGTTACAGTAGCAGAGCCATATATATCATGCCATAGTCAATTATGGAGACAATAGAGCTCTGAATAGTGACCCTTAAAGCTTCTGAAGTAAGGTGTTACCTGCGCCTGTAGAGTAGTCCAGTGTGAGTATTTGCAACTTTCTTGATGCTATTGATGTGGGCACCATAGAATAGGTTACAGTCAAGAGAGATCCCAATAGTTTCTGATGTCAGTAAGCATCTCCTCATCTCCTTGTATGATATATCTGATGTGAGTGCCAGGGCAGCTGCCACTAGTATTTGTATTTGTCTGCACAGTTGGCTGTGGGTTCCAGGCTTTGCAGCTAATGTCCAGCAGAAGGTGCAGAACAGCCCCTTCAATGGTACAAAGCTATTTGGATGAGATGTTCAGGATATCATTAATGATATACAGGCATCTGGCAGGGTGCTTAAGTCATTCCACTCCTTGTCTCATATGCAGCCTTGGAACAGACAGTGCCCCTGCTTTCATAAAATAAATCAAGTCAAATTTATTGCAGGACTAACTCCATTGAGCAGACTCATTATCAAGGAGGACCTGAGAGCATAAATCAGGAACATATAACTATACAAGGCAAGGAAAACTACATACAATCATGGTACGTAACATGTAAAATCATGTTACACAATAAACAGAGTATAGGAGCACATTTAAATTAATATACCTAATAAAATATATACAAATATTTACAAAGCAAACCTTGAGTTAGCAAACTGCCTGAGGATGTCCCAAGTGACTCAAGGCTAATACTAATTGCAGCTACATATGTCTTTTATCTTACTTTCAGTTAAAAGTTTAAAGTATTTGACATAAACAAAGTTGGTAAGTTTGAGTACAGACTGGAGTTGGTTCTAAGCTGAAGGGAGCATGTAAGAGATAGAACACTTTGTGAAGGATGTACAAGACCTAGGAATATCTAAAAGAATGGGGTCCAATTTCTTGAGGGAGTATGTACAGTGGGAAATATGTATGAGGGAGGAAATGTATCCCAGGAGCTTGTTCAGAAGGATTTTAAATGTCCATGTGTCACAGTAGATCAGGTGTCTTGTAGGGAGGAACGTCAAGCTGACAGCAGTATATAGGCCTCAGTGGTGGGTTCGATATGGTGCATTGGTTAAGAACCATAGAGCTCGATGAAAGAGGACATCCAATTTATGTAGATTGGATACAGAGGTAGCATTGTATATTAGGTCAGCAAAATCGAGTAGTGGCAGGTAGACATGCCTAGTCCTAAACTGAGTTGAGAATAAGGACTTGTTTCTGAAGAAGAAACTTAACCTGGTTTTGAGTTTGCATGTAAGGTTGTCAAAGTGGGCATTGAATGAAAGCTTGATATCTATCCAGACTCCTAGGTATTTGAATATTGGTGCTACGTCAAGGGGTTCACCTAGGGAGAGGATGATAGAGACATTCTCACACGTCAGGTGTTGGCTCTCCTCTCCAGGGAAGGTATAAGGCCGCCTTCTCTCTGCCTACCTCCTTCTTCTTGCAATCAGTTTCCAAGCATCCCAGGGATGACAGATCCACCCCAGTGTCTGAATTGATCTCTGCCTGACTCCTTGCCAGACATCCCTTCCAGTCCCTGAGGTGGTGGTTGGAGGTGGGTTCTCCCTCCAGCTTGAACTATTGAGAACCATAACTTCAGATGCCTGGATACTTCAAATTATAGTATCGGGTCACACTTTAGAGCTTCTGGAAACACCCCCAGAGACTCCTCCACTGCCCTTCCTCTCTCACCAGCCCACATAGCAGTTCACTGGGAGAAGATACAGTCCCTTTTATGGGAAAAGCCCATTGAGCAAGTGCCCAGGTGGCAGCAATCAAGGGGTTCTATTCTGGGGTCGTACCTGGAATTGAGTTTTGGCTCAGTATGCATTTCCTGGTTATCAGCTTTCAAATAAATGAATAAATTCCAGGTTGTTCCTGGTCTCCAAAAGAACCAGAGCTCTAAGGTTTATTTTAGCCCTCAAAGCCTTCAACCAGTTTGTTGAGTACAAGAGGTTTCAAATGGTCACCCTGCCAAGCCTGCTCCCCCTGCTAAAGCAGGGTGACTGACTATGGCCTTGGACATGCAGGATACCTATCTGCACATCTCAGTCTGTCATCCACATAGGAGGTTTCTCCAGTTCTTCTTTTAGGGTGATCAATATTGGTTTAAGCTTTAGCTTGTCCTCTGCACTGTGGGTCTTTACCAATTGCTTAGTGGCTGTAGGAGCATTTAGGCTGGTTGGTCGATTGAATTATGCAGCTGCACTCTAGAGAAGCTGAGGAGAAGCACTGCAGCAGGTACACCAGAAACGCTTGCTGCAATTCTATAACAGGTATGCCACCATTGCCTGAGCAGACTACTTGTTTTTTTTCTTCCTAATATCTGAAAATCTGCAGAATTATAGAACCGTGAGAGGCTGCGGTAGCACCTTAACTCTGGTGCCTTTCCAGGTGAACCTGTGCTTTGGGAATATACAGTCTTTTTTGTGGAGTCCGTCGCCCCCTCCCTCAGTACTTCGAGTCTAGCTGGGGAGCCCGTACCAGTGGAAGAGGCACTTGGAGCAGTCCTGCAGAGAACCGGGATCCGAAGAGAATCTGTATTGCCAGATTTTATGAGGTGGAAAGTAAAGCAAAACTGCTTCCTTGATGTTACTTTTCCTCCATCAATCTCCAAAACACCATCCTTAACTGGAAAACGTTTGTTGAGTGGAGCTTCTAGCCTTACAAAGTGGAAGCTGAAAATGACTAAGAAGCTGCTAAATAAGGATACATAGCATAAGACTTAATAGCTCTTTGGTCCTAATTGTTTTATTCATTCTTAATTTTAAACTTTAATTGTTTAGATATTTTTAGATATTTTAGGAACTGAACACTTGTGTTGTTTTATTTTATTTGTTTATGAGATTTGCAGATTTTGGGCCAGATATTGAAAACTTTGCCCCGGTGCTAAATTAGCACTGCCTGGCAGGCAGAATTAGCCAGGAGCACAAAGCAAGCCATATTCAAAAGGAATAGCCCTGGGCAAACAGCTTCTGAATATAGCATGGGAATGAGGCCGGGCAAACTGGGCTGGGAGTGCAGGGCAAACTTAGCCCTGGAATAAGATAGCTCTGAATATGGCAACCAGGAAGTGCAAACCACAACAGCAACACAGTGCACAGCGATGTGAAGGTACTGTAGTTAGAGGTGAATTATGTGGCCAATGTGTGTGCCAGCAAATGCGTGGACCCAGTACAGCTGCAGGCAGCAGCGTATGTGAAAGTACAGTGTGCAAAACTGTAAAATATTCCCCAAACTGTTTGCGCAGTGCTAACACCGTTGGTGTGGGTTTAGCACAGGGCTAAACCGTTAGCCCAGTGCAAACACATTTGATCGGCACTAAACTTTGCCATATTCAAATGTAACATGCAAATGAGCCTACTTAGGCAGTCTCTGGGCAAACATCCAGATTAGCATCTCATTATGCCCAGATTTGCATACAGTTTGCAGCGGGCTAATGGTTTAGCCCTGCGCTAAACCCACGCAAACGTGTTAGTGCTGCACAAACAGTTTGGGGAATATTACACAGTGTTGAACATTGTACTTTCACATGCTGACTCACAACTGGTGCCCACAACTTCATCCACACCTGTCCCCTTTATGAACAATCCGGATGGCTCGAACTCTCCAACTATATAAAGTATCTCAAATGTGCTATGGTGGGAAAAAATCAATCTTGGCCTCACACCCCCAAGTGTTACTGCCTTGTTACATCAAAACACCAACCAACAGAACACCAGGAGCTCGACAACCCAGATTCTACAAGTTCCTCACTGTCGAACTATGCAGGGCCAATGCTCCTTCACCTATAGGGCTCCTGTATGGAAGAACTGTCTCAGCCACACCATCTCCTCTGCCTCAACACTAGGTCTGTTCAAAACCAGGCTCTGGGCCCATCTCATTGCCTCTAGCTCCTGTGACTGCCTCTTCTAGATGAAGACCTACACAGCTTTAATCCTAACTTATATACTGCTTTACTCCAGGCCCCCAGTCCCCCTCCCCCAGCTTCTGAGGCACCACTTCAAATCTTAGGTCTTCATGCCACCTCATTAGTCTTTCCTTGACCCATTACAGCACTTATCCCTCCCCTACCCTGCCCCCTGTTTCTCTTCTATCCATGACAAATGCCTCAGGCTACATCTTCATCCTCCCCCTCTCCTCTCATCCCTGTTTCTCTGCCACCCCCCCAGACACCTGATCCCACCCATTCCTTGTGGGCATATGCATCCTAGCTGTGTTCACTATCTTACTATAGCTGCCTCTGTTAACTACCTACACTTCTCCTCCTCCTCCTCTACACCCTACTCTTCCTATAATTGGCCCCTTTCAATAGCACTGTTGTACATGAATTGTTTACTGTTATTTCACTGTCGCTTCCTTGTTGTTTGCTATTTCTGATGTGGAACCTTTGTAAAAGAGCCTTGTCTCAAAGGTACTTGTAATCCTAGAATAAGTAAATACATAAAAAAATAAAATAAATATCAAACACTTAAACGATTAGTAATTTATAAGATAATATTGAATCTTTCCCAGAGACTTGATATTTTGAAACCTGCTGAGCCTCTTATATATTTGTTTGTTTGTTTGTTAATTTTTATTCTGTATAATCAGTGAGCAAAAATGCCCATTTTCACTGATGCCGAGTCACAACATAATACATACATAAATAATATACAACCTATAAATACAAGATACAAACATACATATAAAATACATTATTTAAAACAACAACACTTTGAATTAATAACCAAAAATTTATTTAAGATCCTCTTAAATGACAAAATCGTAACACATTGCACAATGTTAGAGGGTAATTCATGATACAATTTCACCGCATAAAATTGAAGAGAATTCTGAGCAAAAGCACTTTTATAGTAGGGAATCCGAAATTTAAAATTTAGATTATCCTGCGACCTGGTTCCTACACCATTAATCAATTTAGTAAACATATCACAAATAATACCAGAAACAATTTCTTATTTAATTTTTATACTAAAATACGTAATCTAAACCTATCAACTAATGACAAACACCCCCAAAAAACTATATAATAAACAATGATGAGTTCTTTTCTTCTGTCCTGTTGCAAATCTAATAATACTATGATAAGTGGATTCCAACTTATTACGCATTCTAACTGAAGTAAAAAATATATAATTAATCCATAATCAATAACTGAGAACAATAAACTATTAACCAAAATTATTCTAACCTCATCTGTTTAAAACCTTTTCAATCTATAAAGCATTCCCAATCTTCTATGCAACTTACCTATTAATTTCTGAATATGTATTTCAAATGATAAATTACAATCAATAACCAGGCCTAAATAACAAATTTGAGTAACCCTTTCTATATTATTCCCAAAATTACCCTTTAAGATTAGCTCAGTATTTACACTAGATCTTGTATTATTAAATACCATACATTTTGTCTTTACATGATTTAACACTAAATTTTGCTCCATTAACCAACCACGCATCAAACTAAAATCATCCTGTAACCTTTGCTGTACAGCCTGTAAAGCATTACCAATACATAATAAAACTGCATCATCTGCAAACAGTATAAGCTCTGTTTCTTTACATACTTTATGCAAAGAATTTAAAAATAGAGTAAACAGCAAAGGACCCAATACAGACCCTTGGGGAACACCACACTTCAGAATACCCTCATCAGATAACACACCATTCATCATAGTTTTCTGCACCCTACCAGTTAAATAATTATTAAACCATAATATCACTTCCTTAGAGAAATTTACCTCCAACAAACTCATTAACAACTTCCCATGATCAACCAAATCAAACGCCTTGGTGAGGTCCACAAAGCCAGCAGCTACTATTTTACCCTCATCTAAGGCATTGTACACCTGCCCTGTGAACCTCACCAAGGTGGTTTCAGTACTAAATCCCTGCCTAAATCCATGTTATGCAGGAGACCATAAAGAAATCTGATCCAAATAGGCTTTAACCTGATCAGAAACTATTCTCTCTAATAATTTAGATAAAGGAGCCAATAGTGTTATAGGTCTATAATTATTAACATTAGTTTTACTACCTTATATTTATATATACTTATATTTAAGTGCTGGACTTACTATACTTAATCTGCATCATAGATATTTATTTCCAATGTATCTGTTCTGTCTTTCTAGGGAAATTTCTAGAGTAATAATTGTATTTGTATTAAGAAGTGGGTTCTGTATTTTGTAAAGTGTAAGAATTAGAATTTAAACTATTACTCAGCTGAGTCAAAGCTAACCAAGACCTGAACTGGAAAACAAATTATTTTCTTATCATGGTACATACCAGAAGTGGTAAAGGAAACTCTTCCCTGGTGATGGCTCACATAAAAGCTGACACCAGGGAAGTAGGAGCTCAGGGTCTGAATTTGAATCTAGCTTCTCAGAAAATTATAGGGAACAACAAAGGAAAGAAATTAGGTAACGATAAAAATAGATGTGGCAATAGGCCACATGTAAGACCTTTGGACTTGTCTTTCAACACTCTTCCAGTATTAATAAATCTATCTGAAAATTTGAGGGAAAATAAAACTAAATGTGGTGTAATTAAAAGACAACTCAAGATAATGGATTTATGGACTGATGGAAGAAGAGAGCCAAAATATATTTCTACTCCAATATGTTCTACTCCCCCAAATCATAATTGGAAAGATATATCTGGAAATAGCCAGTTCTCTATGGATAGTGAACCTTCTTTAAAAAAAAAAAAAAAACAACTGGAAAAATTGAAGAAATCTCCTTTGATAATTATGAATGGGAAACTTTTTCAGAAAAAAAGTGGAGATGAAAGTTCAGACTAATCAAAGGTAGTCTTTTACCCTGATCTTTTTTTTTTAACTTTTCCTATATGGATAATTGTCAAACATCTAGACCACTAAATGATCCTAACCTGAGGACTGAAGGGTTATTTTTACATTCTCCAACCCTAGACAAAATGAATAAAGGAAATATGGAATCAAAGGGTATCATCCAGGAACTTAGTACAACAATTGAATGATTAAAAAAGATAACTAAAGTAAATGGTGAAATGCCCATGAACAGTTCCTGCCCAAATTCTAATATCTCAGGATTAAAGAGTGTCCCTAAGAATGACACTATTATCTTCAATGAAGAACACTTCTGTAATAGGGGGATTTTGTAGCTAGCTCCTCATTATCAAAACAAATGCTAGAAATAATCAAAAACAGATATTATGCAAATATAGTTGTTCTTGAGAACATCTCCACATTAAAAGAAGAACTGACTAGCCTTAGAGCAGATATTTTCCATAATCAAGTCCTCCTGCAAAACCTTAATAAACATGCAGGAATACAAGAAGGGAACTCAAGTGAAGAGATGTTGTTATCAAAAGTTAAAGAGAAGGAGAACAAAGGGATTCAAGTGAAGCTGCTGTCACCCTTTGACAAAAATAAAAATAAAATCTGCTTTTGTCAAGCAGACATTTCAGACCAAACTAAGTTGGAGAATTTAAAGGCCCTTAAAAGACAGGAAAAAGGAGAAAAAATAGATAAAGCTAAAATTGCAGAACAAAAGGAGAGAAGTGCTAAAGACAAGGAAAATCATGACAGTTCCAAAAGTAAAAAATAGATCTTTAGGAAAAGAAAAATCAGAACAAAGACAAGAATCAGAATTTTTAGGTTTAAACCAGATGGTTGACTTTATATATGACGAAGTATCAAGCACAGAGATTCAGGTAGTAGTTGAGGGGGGAGGGGAGGCTGAGGCTGAAGTTAACAGCAATCCATCTACAAACATAACTATACCTTGAAGAGATTTATAGGCTAAACAAGAAATTGGAGAAGTTAAATATTTAGTAGAAATAAAAGGAATACCCATATCAATAATTGAAACTAGGGAGGAATTATCAGGAAAAATGATATATATGCTTGAAATTATGCCAATCTTAGCTAAAGAAGAGATATATATTATGAGGCCTCCAAATGTGAATTTTCATGACACAGTGCTTTTGCACTGTCAAACTGAGGACACAGCTAAGCACATTTTGAATAAAAGAATTTGGCTAGAGAAAAGGAAAATTTAAATATGCTTACCTCCATTAGTTCCAAGAATAAGTAATCAAGAACCCTTGAAATATAGAAATAAAACCAAAACCATTAAATCTGACTGTTTGAAACCAAAACAAAAAAAGGGAAGAAAAGGAAAAGAAATATGCAGAAGACCTAGCTAGAATCATCAAAACAATTGATGAACATGGAGAAAAAACAAAATAAGGACTGGCTATGTAGACCAATCACAATATTTGGATGGAAGATGTCCAGACAAGATTCTGAGTTCAGTATAAGAGAGGAATTGCTCTCATTCCTCACAAAAATATTTAGTTTTAAAATATTGAGGAACATGGTAGATTACATTAAAATCCACAGAGACAAATTTATGTCCAGTCAGATAGATGTCACCTTCAAAAATCCAGGGGTGGCTAAAATACTCTTAGAAATTGCAGAAAATTTAGATAAATTGGGTATATATATTATACATCCTCAAGAACTTGGTGGGTGGATGGAAAGGAATGCTTCGATGAACTCAATGAGGAGGAAGAATATCCCTTAATAGATTTTGAGAAATGGAGGGATACAAATAATTTTGAAACTTTGTTAAACTTGGAGTCAGATTGACATAATGATCCTAATGTATCAATTAGGGAATATAGGAATAATGGGAGGAAATTAGCAGTTTTATCATGGAATGTCGAGGATTAACATTTGAAAATAGCAGATCCTGAGGTGGTCAAATTCTTGGAAACATTTGCTATAATAAGTCTCCAGGAGACCTGGTGTACAGAAGAAACTACCCCCAGATTTTCTGGATTTGCATCTTATGTTTTCTCAGCAATAAGAGAAAAGAAATTTGGCAGGTTTAAGGGAGACTTAACTTTTTATGTTAAAACTAGTTTGACTTTGAAAATGAAAGAATATTTTCCCAAAACTGACATATTAGCTCTTGAACATACAGAGGGCATACAGAGAATAATACTGTGTAATGTCTATTTCCCACCAAGGCCTAAAAATATGGATACAGAGGACCCTTATATTTTTAATTTAAAGTTAAAATTAGATAAATTAAATGAGAAAGAAGAGAACTTGCCCATCTTCATTCTAGGAGATTTCAATGCAAGAATTATGGCTGGAGAATCAGAAGAAACATATTCAACCCTTGTTAACTCCTTAGAATTTATAAACTCCCAGATTATCATCACTAAGGTTAACTTCAGAGTGTGGGACAAATCATAGGGGTAGGGAACTGCTTCCAACTCTTGCAGGAAGACACTTTTGTATCTTAAATGGGAGGACCAGTGGAGACAGGCCTGGTAAACTGACATTTATGGGTCCCTTGGGTTCCTCCTTACTGGATTTTATCTGGGCTAATTTAAAATCACTCAAAATAACCCATGAGCTGGAAATTGCAGATCATACAAATTCAGCCCAATTTTTCTCTGACTCTCACAATACATTATATTTTTATTGGTACAGTCCATAGGGAGGTGAACTTGGTAAAGTATATGGAAATTATAAATGAAAAAAAAATTAGGTGGAGCCTGATTTACCATGCTCCATTGGAAGAAATTCTTTACACGGGAGAAGTATTTGGATTATTCTCTCAAGTTGTAAATAATACTTCCAATTCATAAATCTATGATATCTTGGAAAATATTTGTACAATTTTGAGTGCTTTTTGCAGGAAGAACCAAGTAGTCCAACAAGGTCAACAAAACTTCACCAAATCGTGGTTTAACCAAAAATGCAGAGATGCTAAAGCTATTTTTGCTAGGACACTTAGATTATATAGGAAAAAGGTAAAGAAAAATACTATGAATCATCTGATACTAAAGACAGAAAGGGATAAATATAAGAAAGTGCTAGAAGAAGAAAACAATAAACATTCCTTTCATCTATGGAAAAAATTAAGACAAGCTGTACTTAAAAGGAACTCCAAACACTTTTGGAAAATAGTAGCACAAGGCTATAATAAGTATTAGGAGAAAGTAGAATCTCACATAACTCTGCAAACCTGGATTGACTATTTCTCAAAATTATATTTTACATGAGATGAAAAAGAAATGGAAACTAATATCAGATATGATGTAAATTGCCCAAGACCTAGCCTGATAACAGAAGCAGAAATTTTCAATGCTTTAAATTCATTAAAATCCAATAAAGCTCCAGGTCCCAATAAAATTATTGGAGACGTATTTAAATCATTTAAATATTAGTGGGTACCATTTCTTTATCAAATATTTAATGGATTTATACAAAACGTTAAATTCCCAAAGAGTTGGTCAGGTAGCATCATATTTCTGGTATTTAAAAAAGATAATCCAAAAGACCCTAAAATGTACAGGCCCATTAGTCTGATAGATGTGTCCCAGAAAGTTTTCTCAGAAATCATACTTGGAAGATTATTGGATTGGGTGGAAGACAACTCAATTCTAGATGAGGCTCAAAATGTTTTCAGAGGGAATAGGTCTACAGTCCATCATTGTTATGTTCTACAACACTTAGTTTGGAAATATACTAAAATATGGAAAACAAAATTATTTTGCTGTTTAGTGGACTTTCCTGCAGCCTTTGATAGCATTAGCAGAAAAATTATTTGGGCCACATTGGAAGAACTGAAACTTGAGAACTCTCTCTTGGACACTATTATCAGACTACATGAATATACATGGGACAAGATCTAATATAATCAGTATGGACACACTTCTGATATATTTCAGACTAACATTGGGGTTAGACAGGGCTGCATCCTGGCCCCTACTCTCTTTAATATTTATATAAATCGTATCCTACTTAACATAAAGAATTCTGATTTTCATGTGCCTAAAGTAAATGAGCACATAATTGATATTCTGGCTTATGCAGATAATCTGGTCTTATTGTCTACATCTGCATTGGGCCTGTGGAGGAAACTGAAATCTTTTGAGACCCTCTGCAAAGATAGAAAACTGAAAATAAACCTGAATAAAACAAAAAAATAATTTTTTGGAAGTAAAACCAGACAGGAATTGAAATTTAAAATAGATGGAGATTAAATAGAGGTAGTAAATACTTACTCTCTGGGATTCTGTTTTTCTCATTATCTGAAATGGAACACGCATATAGAATACATATAAAATAAAATGCCCTCGGCAGTAAATGCATTTAAAATATTCCACGCTAAAGTGGGGAAGACCTCAATTAATGGAATCCTGAAGGTTCTAAACACTAAAATAAAAACTAGCATGATATATGCAGGAGAAGTATGGGGTTTTACTAAAATTAACTCTCTTAGAAACCATACTTAACAAATTATATCGCCATATTTTGATGTTGCCACCTGGGACCCCAACTTGTATTCTTAAATTAGAACTTGGTCAGCATTCACTGATTTCATTATTTAAGGAGAGACAAATCATGTTTCTTCTTAAAATCTTTTTATTACAAGACCATCGGTTCCCTAGAATGTGTTTGGAGGAAGAAATTGGGATGGCAAATCTGGGTTACATACATCCATTTGTACAGCTAATCAAGAATACCATTTTACCCTCAGGTCTGGGACATCTATTATACAATATCTATATTAGACCTTGGGAGGAGATTGCTTACACAGTAAAACACAGATTATGGGACTTAGATATAAACCTGATATTTTCCAAGTTGGCCCAGTTGAAATTACATAGTGATTATAAAGATTTTAAAACTGTCTGGGGTCTTGAGCCTTGTTTGCTATATTTAACTTGCCCTAAATCTAGAAGAGCTTATACTAGATTTAGAACTGAAAGTTATAATGCTTAGTTTATTTTATATAGGCAAACATGGAATGATGTTCTGACCCCATACTATAAGTGCGGAAAATCACTTGAAGATGATTTGCAACACGTTGTTTTGTTGTGTCCCCTTTTTTGATCAAAGTAGAAGAAAATGGTTGGGCAGGCTGTTGTGTTGCCTCAGCCTCCCCCCCTGACAAGATTATAGAATATCTCTTTACTTGTCAAGAGAAAATTACATTAGAGAGTGTAGCTAAATTCCTGTTAACTTTATTCTTATAAGGAATAAACCAAATAGGGGCATTGGTCTAAGGATCTGTGCAATATTAATGAAAAATGTTATTGTATATAAGAATGAATTTGTAAATATATATTTACTACTAACTTTGGAATGTACTCTTAAGAAATACAATTGTTTTAAATTAGATATTTTACTTATTTTTAGTACATTGTAATAGCTTTTAAGCAGAACCATAAATATTTGATTGATTGATTGATTAGTGGCTGTAGCAGTGACCCTCCAGAAAGAAGGCCTGTATGTGTTCCCCTATTTGGATGACTGGCTGATTCGAACACCTTACAGGGCCCAGCTTTTGCAAACCCTGTACAGGACCTTCCAGATGTTCCAGTTACTGGGTATCACTGTGAATCTTCCCAAATCGGTTTTGTTGCCATCCCAGAGACTGCAATATATATGGTCAGTTCTGAATTCTACACAGGATAAGGCTTTTCTGCCCTAGGACAGGGCACAATGCCTCATTTCCCATGCTTGAGTGATTGCCCATTGCAGATATATCATTGCACAGATGTTTTTGAGGCTTCTAGGCTTCATGGCTACCTCCATCACTATGATTCCGCTAGCCTGGTTGCACATGAAAGTACCAGAGTGGACCTTATGGGTGCAGTGGATCCAACACACGGGCAATGTGGAATAACTAATTCTGGTGTCATCCCCTGTGTGCAGGGTGCTTGCCTGGTGTATGGATTCCCAGATCCTGTTTCAAGGGGTCACATTCCAAATCTCTTCATTCCAGCAAATCTCACCATGGATGCCTCCGGCTTGGGGTAGGGAATGTACCTGGGCCCTTTTCAGACTCAAGGGTTATGGTATCAAACCAAGGGGTCGTGGTCTCAGATAGAGAGACAGAGAGGTTCCTGCACATCAATGTCCTTGAGATGAAGGCGGTCTTTGTACAAGCGTGAGACAATAACAGATAACCAGACAGAATGTAAGATGCATAAAAAATGCAAATAAATGCATTTGTCAATTTATTTTCAAAAATCCAAAATAACAAAAAGAAAATGTTGACAGAAAGGAAAAAAATCAGTGTCAGTCTTCACACCCACAAACAACAGGAAATGCTTCTTTCCAAGACTACTAAAAATGCTTTTTCCTTCCTTTGGTGAAAATAGCACTTGTGTGAAAATCTACACACAGACGTCCACCTCTTACTGTGGTCAGTCCACTACTGACCCTCCTATCTAAAACTACCCCCTGGTGGAGAGTTTATATAGTATCTTATTCGTGACATCATAACCATGTGACCGCAATTACCAAACATTTGGCTAGTTCTTATACTATAATATGTAGGCTATAGGCTGGCAATATAGCCTAGAGGTTAGAGGAATGAGGTGAAAATGAGCTTGATACATCCAGCAGACGAGACCTGAGTTTGATTCTCACAACCTCCACTTGCATACTGTGTGACTCTGAGCAAGTCACTTAACTGCCCAGTGCTCCCAGGTCACCCTGAAAACAAGCACTTGTGTCTAGTGGGCCTTACCCGGTTACTAAAGACTAAAATAAATAAAATAAAGAAATATCACACACTGGCTATGGTATACCAATAATGTCACCTCAGATCAGGTTCATTGTCTACTCTAGTACATTTAGCATTGAATGTACTTATAAATCCCTTTATAGCCTTAATTGAAGAAGTTGCAGGCAGCAGCCCACTACAAAAGAGCAGCCTGCAACACTGGGACAAACAGACTGAGCCAGTGACAGAGGGCCACTGAGTGAGCTCAACAGACCAACGCAATCAACATTTGGCATTGACAAATGCTTTTTTTAAGATTCTGACAAGGTATGGACCTCCCCAGAGGAGACTAGACCAGATCAGACATATAACTGAGCTGTGGCCATTAATGCCCCCAAGTAAACAACTATGGTTTGAACTGCATACCTTCAAGGTGATCAAGTTTCAGTTAACCCAGCTGACTCAGTTGCAACAGACTCCCAGAGGTGGTTGTTGGAGAAGAAACAGTGGAGGGATTCAAAAGGGCATGGGAGAACCACAGGGGGGTGTTGAGGGTGGGGGGCGCAGGTCCAAGCAGATAGCTGGACAAATGGGCAGACTCGGTGGGCCTTGTTGGTCCTTTTCTGCCGGCACATTTCTAAGAATCTATGAATCTAAGTTGGGCACTATTTGGAAATTAGCCTCTCCTCCTGACAGTGACATCACTGTCTATGGCTACTAAAAAGACAGCCATTTCATGGGCTGCCAGCCCTGTAGTAGGAACCTCCAGGATAACAGGGATAGTCAGGTAAACATCATTTTATTTAATACAGGAAGGAAAAACAACACTGTTAATTTTGTTAAAGGTACCTCTAACCTTAGCAGAGAAAAGCAGATGAGCGGTGCACTCCTTATCTGTTTTCCTGCAAGGTCAAGATTCAGCTATACTTTAAATAGCTAGAAGAAAAACATTGGTGTTATATATACAGCAGACCAAGTATTCCCTGTGGAATTCTTTACTTCACCGGGTATGATAGTGCCAGATAGTGGAGAGCTTTAAAACTGCTTTAAAAAACATACCTGTTTTCATGTGCTTTTCCTGAATTTTAGTATGCTTAATTGTGCATTCTTGATTTTTAATTGTCCTATTTATTTGTGAATTGTTTGTTTTTAGAAAATTGTACAACGCTTTGATATTTATTGATATTGCTCTTTATAAATTATTATTCTGCTGCACATATCTTACTTCAATAGGGCTGCACAAAGCCTTTTCCTCTCATTGTAAGTGCTTTTATACATAGCATCTGCTATCTGATGGCTGCAGTTTCAGCCGATAGCTGTTTGTTGCAATTTGGCCTGGTGCCAACCTTATAGTCTTCCACGCTATCTGCGGGTTTAAATAAAACAACTACAGTCCTTTGTTTTCATTTCAGATGATACTACAGGGCTCTACTACATTATGCCCTTAGTGTCCTGTACTGGATTTTATCATTTAGACCCCTCTAAAGTGTATCCGTGGAACAGATACAAAAACAGCACTTCAGGGCCGAGAAGTAGTGTAACTTGACTCTATAGCAACTGTACACAGTTGCGCTGCTTTGGCTTTCCCTTTTCAGCCATATGGTCACTTCTCTTTTATATTGCAACAAGCAGTTGCATCTCTACAGCTCAGCGGCGCTTTTCAGGAAGCCCTTTTTCTGTGCGAGCATGCACAGGGTCCTCTGTGAATGCTTGCACATGTTCCTGCACAAATGTGTGCACATCTCTTAAGGGCTTTGCTTTATGGGGATCTGCTTTCACTTTTTTTGCAGGTACATACTTTTTCAAAAAGGCTCTTCTTTCTTCAAACATACAGGGGCATCTACAATTACCTTGGGAACGAAAGCTGGAATAATTTAATAATTCAGGATGCTCTCTAAAGGTTTATTACCACATTAATTCTTTCTATAAGCACAGGACATTGCTGGGGTTTTCTTGATAACAGCATGACAATTAATTATAGCCCTGCACCATATATATAACCACACACACGCTTTAGAGTTTAGATGCAAGATATTAAATGTGGAAGGCATAAAGAGACAGTAAAGAAAAGATTATTTAGATTGGCAACCCTGACAAGAAAACAGGGTAGAAAGAAAAAACTGAAGAAGACAGGATAGAGTGAAATTAGAAAACAAAATGGGGGGGTTGCATCTCTTTAAAGATTATATTCTGCTTTTATTCTTTATAACAGGGACCCCCGTTACACACCTTCCTCCACAAGAAGGCAGCACAATGTTGTTGTCTGAGACACTTCACTCTTGGAAGGGTTGGAACTTCTGCCCACCCACTCCAGACATTCCCCTCAGGGACCCTTAATAATGAATTCTGTACAATTGGTGTACTAGACCTACTAACAGGTTTCTGTACAGAACTATTCTTTTCCCTAAGGTCAGTGCTTTAATATAGCACCTAATTTACTCATTATTTATCAAACAATACAAAACATTTCATGTTCATATTTCAACAGTTGGTTTACTCTCTGCACCATATCTTGATAGAAAATCAGTATTTTGATGCTGTGACCCAGATCTGTGTTTTACTGTGACTCAGTATGGTTGTAGTGACAGGTACCACCTCATAATTCACATGTTTTTGTCTTTCGTTTGGTTTAACCAACATAGCAGATTACAGTCTATCGTCACTACAAAATTACCGCCCCAAAGATAGTATTTAAGTGATTCTATGGCCCATTTCATGGCCAAACACACCTTCTCAATGGTCGAGTATGTCCTCTCTCGCTCATGCAGCTTCCTACTAATGTACAATATGGACGATCCCCTTTCTCATCATGTTGTGTAAGTACAGCTTCTAAGCCTATAACAGAGGTGTCTGTCTGAATTTTGAAAGGCTTCTGGAAATTGGGGCTAGTTAGAACAGGGGTTGAACAGAGTACCATCTTGATGTTCCTAAAGGCCTCCTCATACTCTGGGGTCCATTTTACTTTGTTGGGGTGTTTGTTCATTGTAAGTTCTGTTAATGGAGTTGCCAGTATAGCATAACTATCAGTAGTAACTGGCTAAACCCAAGAAAGATCTAACATGCTTTTTAGTGATGTGAATGGGGCTGTTGGCTACTGCCTCCACTTTGTCTATTTCTGGTTTCAAGGACTCATTTCCAATCACAAAACCCAAATACCTTGTTTCAGTCCTTGCTATGACGCACTTTGTAGGATTATTGGTTAACCCAACATCTTTGATGGTCTGAATGATGGTACTCAGATACAAACATATGAAGAAGCCAGCAGAAGGCCATTTGGTCTATCAAGTCTGCTTGTATTGCAGGGCCCACTGCTTGAGCTAATGTCCCTGCTCTCCATCTCCACTCTTCCCGTCCTCCCTACCCACGATTCTTACCTTCCCCCCATGCATATCCCAGCCTGTATTAAAGCTGCCCACTGTCTTCAATGAGATTACCTCTTCTGGCAGCTCATTCCAAGTGTCCACCACCCTCTCTGTGAAGAAGTGCTTCTTGATCTACCTCCTAAACCTCCCACCTTCCAGCTTAAGACTGTGCCCCCTCGTGATATAGTTGCCACTCTGCTTAAAGAGACTCTCCTTATCAACCTTATTTATCCCTTTCAAGTACTTGAATATCCCAATCATGTCCCCTGTCTCTCTCTCCTGTCTTCCAGGGAGTACATGTTCAGTGCCCTCAGCCTGTCCTCATATGCCTTTCTCTGCTGACTGGCTATCATCTTTGTAGCCCTCCTCAGTACCTTTTCCAGCAGGTTAATGTCCTTTTTGAGGTGTGGGCACCAGTACTAAATGCCATACTCTAGATGCAGCCTTACCAGTGACCTGTACAAGGGCAGTATAACCTCTTCTCTCCTACTACTGATTCCCCTAGCTATGAATCCCAGCATCTTGTTTGCCTTTGCTGCTGCTTTCTTGCACTGTGTGGAGTACTTCAGGTCACTAATGATCATCAATCCCAGGTCCTTCTTCTCCTCTGATGCAGATACTCTGACTCCACCCAGGTAATACTCTATCCTGGGATTCTTAGCTCCAAGATGCATAACTTTGCATTTCTTGGCATTGAAGCCAAGCTGCCAGATCCTGGACCACCTCCCCTGCTTTTTCAGATCTTCCTGTTGAACCTGTGGGGAAAAAGGTTTTAAAGACAGATTTGCTTCTTGTTCTTTTATAATACCTTGTATGGGCAGTCCTGGCGCAATGCCAGCGATATTGTTCTTCTGCTGTTCTACCTACTTCCTCTGGATTCTTTTCTTCTCTCTTCTAGATTTTCTTATTTTCACTGAGTCCTCAAAAAAGTTCTCTTCAAAAGGGAAAACCTGGTCTAATTGTCTCTTGGCCTGTGAGCAGGTCATCACATTTACTGGATTCAGATGATCCTGGTGTATTTGTATTAAGGTGTTGAAATGTGGAAAGTCCTACCCAATTACTGTATCTCTGGCACCAGCAATTGTGGTACCAATTCTACAGTCATACAGTGACACTTGTTATGCCTTGTTATATCCTTGTTCGCTAGTTATTGTTAATTTACAGTGATACAGTCCCATACAAAACATTAATACACAAGTTAGCCAGCCTTGGAGTGAGTCCCAAGGTGGTAGGCTGGATAAAAAATTGACTAGACAGCAGGACACAAAGGGTAGTAGTAAACAGAGTCCACCGTGAAGAAAGGAGGGTTTCTAGCAGGATAACACAGGGTTCAGTACTGGGACTGGTCCTTTTTAATGTCTTTATAAGTGACATTGCAGAGGAACTGGAAGGAAACGTATGTCTCTTTGCAGATGACACAAAGATCTGCAACAGGGTTGTTACACAAGATGGAATGGAAAGGATGAGAAGGGACTTGGCAAGGTTGGAGGAATGGTCAAATGTATGTCAGCTCAGATTCAGTGCAAAGAAGTGCAAGGGAATGCACCTGGGAAACAAAAACCCAGGGGAAGAGTACACAATCAGGGGTGAGATATTGACAACAGTAAAATTGGAAAGGTACCTGGGGGTAATCATATCAGATGATCTTAAGGTTAGCAAGCAATGTGAGAAGGCAGTAGGGAGGGCTGTGGGGATGCTGGGATGTATAGGGAGAGGCATCACCAGCAGAAAATGGGAAGTTGTTATCCCTCTCTACAGACAGTTGGTGAGACCCCATCTGGAGTACTGCATCCAGTTCTGGAGACCCCATCTCCTCAAGGACATAGACAGGATGGAGGCAGTCCAGAGGAGGACAACAAAAATGGTATAAGGTCTGCAAGAGAAGCCATATGAGAAGAGACTAAAGGAACTTAATATGTATGCCCTTGAGGAAAGGAGGGAGAGGGGGGACATGATAGAAACTTTTAAGTACCTCAGTGGAATCAAGAAACTCCAAGAGGGTAGCATCTTTCAGAAAAAGAGATGTGCAAGAACAAGGGGGCACAATTTGAAGATAGAGGGGGGATGGCTCAGAGGTAATGTGAGGAATTATTTTTTCACAGAGAGGGTTGTGGATGCATGAAACAGCCGCCCTGAGGAGGTCATGGAGTCTAGAACAGTGGGGGAATTCAAGAATGCATGGGACAGACATAAGGCAGTCCTAGTGGGTGGTCAGAGGAAGTAAGTTGTTGGTTAACTAGGATCTGCAACTTATCTGTTAGGTAGAAAAATGGGCAGACTAGGTGGGCCAAGCGGTCCTTATCTGCCATCAAATTCTGTTTCTATGTTAATTCAGCCCTGGTAGTATGGTATTGGTGGATGTCCCCATGTACACACGACAGTTGTATCATCCGGGTTAACCTCAATATCTGGCACTAAATCAGCTCTCAGTAATGTCTGTCTGCTAACATAATCCAATAAACCAACAGTTTGTTGTTCTCCAAGCCCCACTGAAGCAACATATCCAAAGTTAGCCAATGCTAAGTGAGTAACAGCAGGTCTTTTCTTATTAGGACAGTTCCTCACAATATGACTTTTTCCCAGGCAACCATGGCAAATTAATTCTGAATACAGAATTCTTCCCCCTCTGTCTCACCTGTTATAATTATTCTAGCAGATATTAGCATAAAAAGGTCTTACCAGCTCCAGAGCATGAGGTGGGGTACCTTGTTGTCCTCTGGGTCTAGTGGGTCAAGCAGCTAAATAATCCTTCACTGGTTTCACAGTATCCTCTGTGGATTCAGGCTGATGCTCTTTCACCCACAACTGAACATCATGAGGCAACACCCATAAATTGCTGTGTTAGTATCACGTCCATGATCTGATCTTTGGTTTTCACCACAGGTTGCAGCCATTTCCCACAGTAGTCTCTCAACCTGGCATATATCTCCCTGGGAGTGTCATGACCTGTCATTTTCTGTGTCTGAAAATGCTGGCTATATATTTCTACAGATATCATAGCTTTTTAATGCCTTCTCCTTCACATGGTCATAATTGTTAGCATCAACCCCACTTAATTGGCTCTATACCATCTGCTCTATACCTGTTTAGTAATGGACCAGTCATATGACCCATTGGTCACAGGGCCATGCACATGTCTGGACAGTACACTCGAAAGTTGTAAGGTATGCTTCTATAGCATCACTTTCTGACAATTTTGTTAAATTTATGTCTCTTTGCACAGTTTTATCAGGCTGACCTGGAGATCATGCCTGAATGGCTTTTAAAATATCCGTCCACTTCTCATCTTGCCTGCAGTGCTCTTCTGCTTGGAGATGCCTATTCTCCTCCTGCTGGCAATGATCCTCTTCCCTCTGTCATTCCATCTCCATCTGGCATAAGCACAGCCATCTTAGCAGCTCTCCAGGGTCATCTGGGCAGCCTTTTGCTTCAGGGACTTCTCATCCATGTCCACATCCTCTGTATTCTTCATCTTGGGTCTCACTCCGAGGCCCAAGCCTGGCAACAACTGTTTCAAACAACATGAAGTCTTGCTGTATTCTGACAATATGCAGTTTGCCTCAGCACCTGAACTGCTCCAGAGAGGAAAGAGTTAACTCTATGCCAGAGCATACAATGTTGATCTCGAGCTCCGTTCAATCCTCTGTCTGCTGCACTTCCCTGTATAACCATCAGATTCTTTACTCCGCCTAACTGAACAGTCGCTCCAGAGATCTCTCCTTCGCTTTCAGTTCGGTATTAGTGAAACATCAGTTAAATACCATTTTTTCTGTTATTTTCTTTGGTTCAGATCCCTGTCTGTGGTACAGTAAGTGTATAGGTGGTGGACTTATTAGTTTTAGAGAGTGTTTTTGTGTGGAAATTGTTAAAAAAAAAAAAAGTTTCTTTATCGGTTTGGCTGAACTGATTCTTTGGTTATTCACTTTGAATTGTGTGTAGTGTGAGGTACCAGTCCTTATCGGTTCTAAAACCCCCATGTTTTTAACATTTTTTTCCAACACCTGTAACACAGTTAGGAACCAATAAGGGAGTCTTGCCTGGCTGAAGCTGAGTAAAGGGTAAGTTTTGTTAGGATGGCTACGTCTGAGAAACCCAAAAGAAAAACCGGGCACACTGGGTTTCAACACTGCAGTGTGTGTGGGAAGGCCTTTGCTAGGGCTGATCCCCATATGACCTGTGTTTACTTCCTGGGGTTTGACCACCTCAATTCAGACTGCCAGATTTGCAAGGATTTTCCTAAGGCCACCCTAGATAAAAGATTGGGCAGGCTTAGGGAAAAGGAGGCAAAGAAGTCCACTGATCTGGATGGCCAGCCTGGTTCGGTTCTGACTGAACCTGAGGGAGTGACCTCTGACCAGGGCGATACTTTTTTGTGCAAAAGGAGAACTGATTCTGAGGGAACAGTTCCATCAAAAAGGAAAAGAAAAGACAAATCATCTGGTTTAGATCCAGAACCACATCATCCAACTGCCAAAGAAATTGTCAGGGTGATCAGCATTGTGGAATCGATCCATCTGGTTCCAACTGATCCAGCGCCATCAGGTAGGCGTTCTGTTCGGTTGGTTCCTCCGGTTCCAGATTATTCCCCTGAAGATTATTATGAAAAAGAAAAAGAAGAAAAAAGAAAAAGAAAAAGGTCCATGAAAACCATATGGACCATTGGGGTCTCGTAACAGAGGAGTGCACTTAATACCCCAGGAGTTGAAACAATATAATATAAACAATTATGAGTGGAGTCAGCACTAAAAGGCTATTTTAAAGTGTTAAAATGCTCAAGGCTTTTTATTGTGTGCAAACAAACATCACCAAATAGCAGCACATAATACAGTCTCTCATAGTGAGTGCTCCTCAAAGCTTAAACTATTTAAAAAAAGAGAGACCTACATAAATATAACATGTGGGCAAATGTTGCAAAAAACGCAAAACGCTGCTTTTATACAGTGCTATTCGACCAAAAGAACATGGCATACAGCTGGCGAAAAAACTTGTATTAAGCCTGTAGTTCAAAAGGCATATATCAGACAGCACAACTGAGTAGCATCCTGAAAATATAAGCTGATTTAAAAATCATACCACTCTCCTTGTCTGAGTGCCCAAAAGCAAATATTCGCCTTAGATGCTGTACACACCATGCACGCCGCAACCTCAAGCAACTGGCTGACACACGGATAACCCAGAAGAGACAACTGTCAAGCAGTGACATGCTTACGTATCGACTAACCAGTAATAAAAAAAAATGCTCACGGAAAGGAAAAAATCAGTATTAGTCTTCACACCCACAAACAACAAGGAATGCTTCTTTCCAAGACTCCTGAAAAGTTATTTTCCTTCCTTTGGTGAAAATAGCACTTGTGTGAAACCCTACATGCAGACGAACTTCTCTTACTGTGGTCAGTCCACTACTGACCCACCTATCTAAAACTACCCCCGGTGGAGGGTTTAAATAGTACCTTATTCATGACATCATAACCATGTGACCTCAATTACCAAACATTCGGCTAGTTCTTATCCAATAATATCACACACACTGGCTATGGTGTACCAAAAGTCTCACCTCAAATCAGGTTCATTGTCTAATCTAGTACACTTGGACTTGGATGTATTTATGAACACCTTCATAACCTTAATTATAGGAGTTGGGCACTCTTTGGAAATGAGTCCCTCCTCTTGACAGCGACATCACTGTCTACAGCTACTATAAAGACAGCCATTTCATGAGCTGCCAGCCCTATAATAGGACCCTCCAGGATAATAGGGATATTCAGGTACACATCATTTTATTTAACACAGAAAGGAAAAACAGCACTATTCATTTTTTAAAGTAATCTCTAACCTTAGCAGGGAAAAGCAGATGAGAGGCTCACTCCCTGTTTTCCTGCAAGGTCAAGATTCAGCTATACTTTACATACTTAGACAGAAGAAAAACATTGGTTATATATACAGCAGACCAGGTAATCCTATACAGTATTCCTCTGCACATATCTTACTTTAATAGGGCTGCACAAAGCCTTTTCCTCTCACTGAGAGTGCTTTAATACATAGCATTTGCTATCTGATGGCTGCAATTTCAGCCGATGGCTATTTGTTGCAATTTAGCCTGCTGCCAACCTTATAGCCTTCCACGCTATCTGTGGGCTTAAATAAAACAGTTACAGCCCTTTCTTTTCATTTCAGAGGATTCTACAGGGCTCTACTACATTATGCCCTTAGTGTCCTGTTCTTGATTTCTTAGTTTAGACCCCTCTAAAGTATATCCATGGAGTGGATACAAAATAGCACTTCAAACAACATGAAGTCTTGCTGTATTCTGACAATATGCAGTTAGCCCCAGCACTTGAACTGCCCCGAAGATGAGAGTTAACTCTATGCAGAAGCATAGAACGTTGAGCTGGAGCTCAGTTTTCAAACCTCTTTCTCTGGTACTTACCAGTGTAACCATCAGATTCTTCACTCCACCTAACAGTGAAGTCGCTCCAGAGATTTCTCCTCTGCTTGATTCAGTAAAGTTTGAATTAGTGTGGGTTTTTAAATTGATTTTTTTATTTTCAGATTTCCAGCCTCTGTCTATGGTACAGGTAGTGTGGTAGACAGATGGTGACGTGTTTTTCTTAATTCTGTGGAAATTATTTTTACCTCGGTTTCTCATTGGTTGGTCCAGTTAGGAGCCGACCTTCTTAATAATCTTTGATTTTATTGTATTTTTCTGGGATTTAGAGTGGTGTTCTGGTTCCGATCAGTTTAAAAAAAAAATGGACTTTTTCTGGGTTTTTTTCAAAGCCAGTAACACGGTTTGTAACCAATCGGAGTTTATTTACCTGGCTTAAAAACTTTTAAGGGTAATTGTTTAGGTTGGCCATGTCTGAGAAACCCAGGGAAAAAATGGTCCCACTGGGTTTCAGCACTGTACTGAGTGTGGGGAGGCCTTTGCCAAGACTGATCCCCACCTCATCTGTGTTTACTGTCTGGGGTTTGACCACCTCAAAACAGACTGCCAGATTTGCAAAAACTTTCCTAAGGCCACTCTGGAAAAAAGGTTGAGTAGACTGAAGGAATGGGAGGCTGAGAAGTCTGTAGATCCGGATGGCCAGCCCTGTTTGGTTGCGGCTGAACCTGAGGAGGTGCCTACTGACCTGGGTGATACCTCCTCGAGCAAAAGGAGGTCCGACTCTGAGGGGTCAGTTCCGTCAAAAAGAAAACGAAAGTCAGCCAGTTCGGATCCAGCACTGCATACTCCAACCACTGAGGAGATAGCCAAAGCGATTAACATAGTTCAGTCACTCCGCCCGGTTCCATCCAAACCGGTTCCACTGGTTAGGTGGTCGGTTCTGTTGTATGACTCCATTGGATTATGACCTAGATGTCTACTGTGATGTGGAGTGGGAGGGAGATGAAGAGTATCCCGAGGATGAAGATAACAACTTTGAAGGTCTGGATGTGCCCATTGAACTGGACATCTCCCCAGGCAGACCCTCTAATGTCTCCAGTCCCAGGCTTTCTGAGTCCCCTTCATACATCTTGTTTTACAAAAAGGTGGCTGAAACCCTCCAGCTTCCAAATGGTTGAAGCTTCTGAGGAGGAGGAGGAAGAGCCTGATTTTGTTGAGATGATGGACATCACAGAGTCCAAAAGATTACCTATCTCTCTTCACTAGTCCTTGGAGAAACAGACAAAAACGATTTTACAGACACCTAACTCCTTACCTCCTGTAGATAATAGAATGGACAGGAGGTATATGTTATCAGGCTCAGGTATGGAGTTTTTTTATAGTCATTGCAGCCATGTTGGGGTAGTGTAGGCCGTAGACTGTGACAGGGCTAACATTCCTTTGGCTTCACACCTCCAGACAAAGACTCCAGGAAGATAAATGCCATGGCAAAAAAAGAAAAGCAGTATTTGCCATCTTCTTTGGGACTCTGGCAGGCTAACTATATGGACTACACAGCCAGGTATCAGAAAACCAGGTGGGATACAGTTCTGGAACTGGCTAAGCAGGCCTCCCCCAAGCTAGCTGAAGAGCTGCAGGAGGTGGCTGCTGATGGAATTGAGGCATCCAAGGTACAATTTCATGCTGCTGTGGACTTCAGTGATGTGACATCAAGAGTCATGGCTACATCTGTGTCTCTCAGGAGATTTGCTTGGCTCAGATGTACTAGCCTTTCGCAGGATATCCAGGCTAAGGCTATGGATTTTCCTGTAGTGGGTAACTCTCTGTTTGAGGAGCAGACAGAGGCTTACATGAAATAAATGGATGAGTACAGGACCACCTACAGGAGTGCACAGGCCAAAAAGAGGCAAGCCACTCCTCAGAAGCAGCAGTCAAAGGGCAGGGGCAAGCCTTTCCACAGGCCTTTCTACCAAGCTCAGGCTTCCTCTCCTTCCCACAGAGGGGGTCCTTTTGAAGGAGGGGCAGGAGGGGGATGAGCAGGGCTGCATCCTCTTCCCAGTCCAACACTCCTGCCAAGCAGACACCCTGATGTGTCAGCCTGGGTCAACTCCCCCATTCCAGTAGGAAGCAGGTTGGCTTACTACTTCTAGGTCTGGAAGTCTGTTACCTCAGACAAGTGGGTCCTGGAGGTAGTAAACCAGGGACTGGCCCTCAGTTTCAAGAGGTTCCCAAAACTGAGGGTCAGATCTTTTCCACCTGCATCCATCTCAGAAATCCTTACCCTAGAGGCAGAGCTTTCTTCTCTACTGGCTCTCAGAGCTGTAGAGAAAGTTCCTGCTCAGCACAGGGGAAAAGGTCTATACTCCAGGTACTTCCTTACCCTGAAAAAGACAGGAGAGTGGCGACCCATTATAGACTTAAGGTATTTCAACAAACACATCACAAAACCAAAATTCAAAATGGTGACTCTGGGAATAATTCTTCTCTCTCTAAGGCCAGGGGATTGGCTAGCATCTCTGGACCTCAAGGATGCCTATTTCCATATTCATAGCAGGTGCTCCCACAGAAAGTACCACAGGTTTGAGTTGCTTTCAGACCATTATCAGTTCAGATCCATGCCTTTCGGTCTAACATCAGCTCCAAGGGTGTTTATAAAGTGCCTTGCAGTAGTAGTTGCCTTTCTCAGAAGGTAGGGTATTACCATCTTCCCATATCTATACTACTGACTAATTGTAGGTCAGTCCTCCGACCAGGTCAAATCAGCTCTACAAATCACTCAAGACTTGCTTAGTTCTCTGAGGTTTCTCCTCAATCTTCCAAAGTCTGTTGTTGAACCAGTACAACTTCTTTAATTTCATAAGAATAGAGTTGGATACTGTCCAAGCAAATGCCTTCCTTCCACTGGTTAGGGGTAAAGGCCCTCACAGATCTTGCTTCCTCTTTTCAACCTCTGGTCTCTCTCGCCCAGCAAGGCAGTTTCTTCAACTCCTGGGCCACATGGGAGCTTCCATTGCAGTGCTACAAGGAGCCAGGTTTCAGATGAGGGACATTCAGTTCCACCTAATGTCCTTTTGGTCTCAGAAAAAAGACTCTCACCAAATTGGTTCCAGTGACTCAGACTCTGGTTCAAGCTCTCCAGTGGTGGCTGGACCTGAACAATCTCAGACAAGGTGTTCCATTTCTCTTTCACATCCCCTTGGTAGTCCTAACTATGGATGCTTCTTTCCTAGGCTGGGGAGCCCATTTGGGAGCCCTCATGGCTCAGGGGGTTTGGTCTCCACAAGAATCTCTCCTTCATTTCAATCTTTTGGAACTCAAGGCAGCCTTCCTGGACCTTCAGACCTTCTCAGACTCAGGGGCAAGGTGGTGCAGGCCAGGACAGACACCACCACCACAATGTGGTACATCAACAAGCAGGGAGGCACTCGGTCCACAGCCTTGTGCACAGAGGTCATGAAACTGTGGTCTCTAGCTTATTCCCTTCAGTCTTCCCTGATAACAAATTCATCTCCCAGGAAAGGATAATATACTGGTAGATGCTCTGAGCAGATTCTCCCAGGGACATCACAAATGGTCCCTGGATCCTCCCATCCTACAGGTTATCTTCACCAGATGGGACACTCCAGCGATAGATCTGTTTGCAGCCCCAGACAATCACCAACTTCCTCTGTTTTGTTGCAGACCTCCAGTCCAGGGGACTGTTCCTCTGGATGCTGTCATTCTGGATTGGAAGGGAAGGTTTCTCTATGCCTTTCCTCCCTTCCTTCTGTTATTCAGAGTCCAGATCAAAATCAGATCTCAACCCCTGCACAGTTATTCTGGTGGCTCCAGATTGTGCCAGACAGCCTTGGTATTATCTGCTGCTGCCTCTGGCAGTGTCACGTCCCCTGCCTCTCCCTAAGAGATACAACCTCCTAACCTCCTTTCATAGGAGGATTTGGTACTCCAATCTCCAGTCTCTCAACCTCAAAGCCTGGCTCTTGAAGAGTTAGAATATGCAGGCCTGCATCTCTCTCAGGGAGTTCTGGATGTTTTGAAGGTTTCCAGGAAAACTTCCACTAGGAAAACTTATAATTCCAAATGGAAACAATTCAGCATTTGGTGTTCTCAGAAGGGCATACTGTCTGATTCTGCAGACATTGCCTTAGATTATCTGGTTCACCTTAATGGTCTAGGCCTTAGACCTGCAACTCTGAAGGTTCACCTAGCAGCTGTGTCTGCATTCCTTTCAGCAGGGAGGGGATCTTCCCTGGCATCTCATCCTGTTTTCAGTAAGTTCTTCAAAGGTCTGGTTCATATTAAGCCCTCCCTTTGAGAGCCTACTCTGGTTTGGGATCTTAATGTCTGCATTGCTCAGCTATGCAGCCACCCTTTGAACCTTTGGCTTCGGCCGAGCTTAAGTACTTGACCTGGAAAACTGTGTTCCTGGTAGCTACTACTTCTGCCAGGCAGATTAGTGAATTACAGGCGCTGTCAGTTCAACCTAACTTCATTTCCTTCCATAGGGATAAGGTGATCCTAAGAACCAATAGGAGGTTCTTACCCAAAGTGGTGTCAGATTTTCATCTGAACCAGTCTGTCTCTACCTGTGTTTTTCACTGACCACTCTTCTTCAGTGGAAAGAAGGTTACACAGTTTGGATGTTGAAGGGGCTCTTTGCTACTATATAGAGCATACTAAGGCACACAGGCATGACTATCTTTAATTGTTTCTCACTTATGATGAAGTGGAAAAAAGGTAAGCCTGCTACCAAAAGGACTATTGCCAGGTGGATTGTCTCTTGTATACAATTCTGCTATGACAAATTGGGCAAATCACCCCCTCCTGGCCTGAGGGCTTACTCGACTAAGGGTACAGCTGCCACACTGGCTGTGGCCAGAGATATATCCTTGCTAGAAATCTGTAAAGCAGCCACCTGGAAAACAGTCCATACATTCACCAAGCATTACTCTCTGGACATCCAGGCTAGGAGTTATGTTAGGTTTGGTACAGCAGTAGTGCAGAGTCTGTTCCCAAAGTAGGTTCTGCATTCCCTACTTCTGGGGGAACTGCTTGGTAGTCTGCATATTGTCAGAATACAGCAAGACTTCATGTTGTTTGAAGAAAAAATTACTCACCATAGTAATGTTGTTTCTTCTAATGGAGTCTTGCTGTATTCTGACCTTCCTCCCTGCCTCGCCTCTCAGAACCTAGCTTTTGGGAAGTGGGCTTGCAGCTACAGTGTTGCACCTCAGGGGTGTACCTTGTACCTTCCCTCTTAAGGGTGAGGTAGTTGTTTTATTATTAATGTTCTCTTTTTATAGTCACTACCTTTTTTTCTTGGGTTCTCAACTTGAGTCTTTTTGGGACCCAGATTGTTGCCTTTGGCTATATGATAAACAATTTCCATAGTTTGTACTTAGTTTGCTCGTAAGAATCTGACGGTTACACTGGTAAGTACCAGAGACAGAGGATTGAAAACCAAGTTCAAACTCAAAGTTCTATGCTTCTGCATAGAGTTAACTCTTTCATCTCCGGGGCAGTTTAAGTGCTGGGGATAACTGCATTTTGTCAGAATACAGCAAGACTCCATTAGAAGAAACAACATTACTATGGTGAGTAATTTTTTCTTCGGGGCCAGGATGAAGTGTAACTTGACTCCATAGCAACTGTACACAGTTGCACTACCCTAGCTTTCCCTTTACAGCCGCATGCCCGCTTATAAACGTAGACTTTGATGGCAGATAAGGACCACTTGGCCCACCCACTCTACCCATTTCCCTACCTACTGGATAAGCTGCAGATTCTAGTTAACCAACAGCCTACTTCCTGCCACCCCCCACTACAATTGCCTTGTGTCTGTCCCATGCATGTTTGAATTCCCCCACTGTTTTAGTCCCAACAAACTCCCCAGGAAGGCTGCTCCACGCATCCACCACTCTCTCTGTGAAAAAAAGATTTCCTCATATTACCCCTGAACCGTCCCCCCTCTATCTTTAAATTGTGTCCCCTCATTCTTACACATCTCTTTTTCTGAAAGATGCTACCCTCCTTGACTTTGTTGATTCCCTTGAGGTACTTGACCATTTCTATCATGTCCCCCCGTCCCTCCTTTCATCAAGGGTATACATATTAAGCTCTCTCAGTCTCTCTTCATATGATTTCTGATGCAGACCCTGCACCATTTTAGTTGCCCTCCTCTGGACTGCTTCCATCCTGTCTATGTCCTTGTGTAGATGAGGTCTCCAAAACTACACACAGTACTCCAGATGGGGTCTCACCAACTGTCTGTACAGAACGATAACCACTTCCTTTTTATGTTGCTTGCACACATGTGCAAGAAACATAGTGCCATCATCCGAATTTTTGGAGGTGTGTCTGCCCGTCCTTCCAATGCATTCAGTGTGTTTGCAGGCGTGGCCCGGTTAACCAATCACTGCTGCAGCTGTCTAGAACAAGCTGAAAATGCAGTGGCATGCAGTTCAAAGGAGGCGCTCCGCTTCAGTGAGCGAGCTCTCCCCATGCCTGCCGCATAGCACGCATATAGTGCGTGCTGATGTGCTCCCCCATGCACACACTGTGTGGCCGACGGGGTGCCCAATCTCGCCAGCTCCACGCCCACCCAAACAGCTGTCCAGGCACCATGCTGGGAGCCCACCTCAGCGTGGCAAAAGTTATAGCCAACGGAAGTGTCAATCCTCGTCGGCTCCAGGCTGCACACCCAAAGCACGATTGCAGTGCTGGGAGCCCACCCAGCATAGCAAATGTCACGCGTCATCTGAATAAAAACAAAAACTGTAAATAAGAAAACGTCTCCATCACTGTCTCCACACCCCCACAACCCGCACCCAGCCACTGCGCACTCCTGCTCTCCCACACCCCCTCACCCAATACTTTACCCCGGAGCTCGGGCGTGACGATCATCGGTGGACCAGAACACGTCTGCACTCTTCAAAGCCGACCGCGAACTGAGGAAATGCCGGTAAGCTGTACAATGGGATAGATAGGGGTTTTTCAACTTTATTGCATATCTCGGGCATTTTTGGGAATTTTTGCACCAAATTTTCAACATGGGGTTTTTGGGAACCCTTCTCATGAATGCTGTCACTGTCATAGCGTTATTTGGGTCCTAAGGGTGATTTCGCAGTCACTGCGTGAAATCACCTTTCCAGAATAATTAACAAAATGACACTGCCAGTGTTCATAAGGTGGGCTCTTAAAAAGCCTATTTTGAAAATTTGGTGGACAAATTCACAAAAATGACTGTCTTCTGGCGTGTCGCTGTTCTCTATCGCACGTCAGGAAGTTTCAGATTTTCAATATTTTCACTCCAGATTTTCAACATTGCCATTTTACCACACCTCCTCATGAGCAGTACAGCTGTCATTTTTCACATCCTGCCCAAAATGTGTTTCCGCCATGTAGTGCACAATGGCTCAGTCGGTAAAGCAACTCAATGTATGGGACACATTAATAAAATCACAGTGACACTGTTCATGAGCAGAGGTCTTAAAATGGCTATGTTGAAAATTTGGTGAAAAATTCTAAAATGACTGTTTTATGAGCTGCATTAGCAGTTCCTACACACGCTGTAGTTTATGAATTTTCAATATTTGCACTCCAGTGACTTCCAAATACCTAAACAGCACATAGAAGCAAGCAACATTCAGCATTAACAAATGCTTGTTTTACTTGTGATGCCCCTTCTTATGCATCCCAGTATCCCCCTGGCTCTCCTTACTGACTTCTCACATTGCTTACCCACCTTTAGATAATCTGATATGACTACCCCCAAGTCCCATTCCATTTTTGTTGTTGTTAGTACCTCCCCTGCTATTGTGTACTCTTCTCCTGGGTTTTTGTTTCCTAGGTACATTACTTTGCACTTCTTTGCATTGAATCTAAGTTGCCATATGTCTGACCATTCCTCCAACCTTGCCAAGTCCCTTCTCATCCTTTCTACCCCCTTGTGTATCAACTCTGTTACAGATCTTTGTATCATCTACAAAGAGGCATACCTTTCCCTCCAGACCCTCTGCAATGTCACCTATAAAGATGTTAAAGAGGACTGGACCCAGTACTGAGCCCTGAGGTACTCCACTAGTGACCCCCCTTTCTTCAGAATGTGTTCCACTCACTATTACCTTCTGTGTCCTGTTGTGCAGTCAGTTTGCAACCCAGGCTACCACCCTGGGACCCACTCCCAGGCTGGCTAACTTGATTATTAATCTTTTGTGTGGGACTGTGTCAAATGCCTTGCTAAAGTCTAGGTAGGCCATATCCACAGCCCCTCTCTGGTCTATTACTTTGGTCACCCAGTCAAAGAAATCTATTAGATTCATCTGACATGACCTTCCTGCTGTAAATCCATGCTGCTTTGGGTCCTGTGCCCCGCTGGCCTCTAGGTACTTAACAATTCTTTCTTTCAGAAGTGATTCCATTATTCTCTTTTATGTCACAACATGCAGTTGAGTCTTTACAGCTCAGCAGCATTTTTTGGAAAGCCTTTTCTGTGCGAATGTGAGCAGGGTCCTCCGCGAATGTGCACACTCGTTCCTGCACAAACGTATGCACATCTCACAAGGGCTTTGCTTTACAGGGATCTGCTTTCATTTTTTTGCAGGTACATAGCACAAAGTGATATACTTTTTCAAAAAGCCTTTTCTTCTTTCTTTAAACATACAGGGACATCTAACAATACCTCAGGACCGAGAGCTGGGATAATTTAAGAATTCAGGAAGTGCTCTAAAGACTTTTTAATACATTAATTATTTCTATAAGCACTGGAATTTTCTGGGGCTTTCTAGATAATGGTATGACAATTCATTATAGCCCTGCACCATATATGTATACAACTGCACACAAGCTTTAGAGTTTAGATGCAAGATATTAAATTTGGAAGGCATAAAGAGACAGTAAAGGAAAGGTTATTTAGATTGCCAGGTTGGCCACCCTGACAAGAAAACAGGATAGATAGAAAAAACAGCAGAAGACAGGATAGTGTGAAATTAGAAAACAAAACGGGGGGGGGATTGCATCTCTTTGAAGATTTTATTCTACCTTTGTTCTTCGTAACAGGGACCTCTTGTTACAGTCTTGTATGCCAAGCAGGCTTTTCAGAATCGCCTCCTTCTGGGTCACCTGTTGATTCACTCAGACAACCTCAGCATGGTCTACAAGCAGGGGAGAACACCTTCATATTGTGTTTGCAGAGAGGCCATGAGAATCTGGTTCTGGGCATGGGACCACACCCTGCATCTCTCGGCAATCCATGTCCCAGGGGTTTTGAATACCCTGGTGGACTGTCTCAACCAACGTCAGTCCAACATGCATGAGTGGGAGCTCCTCTCATCAATTGCAGAAGAACTGTTTGATATATGGGGTCATCCAGAGTTGGACCTTTTCGCATCCCCACTCAGTGCCAAACTGCCCAGTTTCTGCTCACTAGATCCAGAGCCTGGAATCTTCTACCCAGATGTATTGTTCCTCTCTTGGACAGTGAGGTTCCTCTCGGCCTGTCCTCCCTTTCCTCTGATCCAGAGGGTTTTAATTAAGTTACAGATGGAAGGGGCTGGCATAAATCTGGTTACTCTGTTCTGGATGAGACAAATGTGGTTCCCACTGCTACAACAGCTGGCAGTGGAGCCACTGGGTCTCCTGTCTCTTTGCAGGAATCTGCTGACACAAGCTGAAGGGACCCTGGTCCATCCAAATCTCAAGTACCTTCGGCTGCATGCCTGGCTCCGGAGGACATAACCATAGCCCATTTGGGGGTTTCTTGAAGAATGATGGGAGTCCTTGTAGCAGCTGATAAGCCCTTCACTGGAGTCACTTAAGTCATGAAGTGGAAGACATTTGCTATTTGAGCTACTGACCATCAACTGGATCTTTTTATATATCCGGTCAATCAGATTCTGGACTACCTGATTTCCTTATCAAATTCTGGTCTCCCATATTCCTCCCTTAAAGGTGCACCTTTTGGCTATTTCTGCCTTTCATGAGCCAGTGGGAGGTCATACAGTGGCCCAATTGTATGTGTCCCTTACATTTTTCAAGGGAATCCTGAATCTGAATGAAGCCTTCAATCTGCAATCCTATACTGACTTGGGACTTGAATTTTGTTTTGGAGAAATTGATCCTGTCTCCTTTTGAGCCAGCTGTGCTGTGGCTTGCAAGCTATGCCTTCTCTCTTGGAAAGCATTGTTCTCGGTTGCTATTATTTCTGCTCCAAGGATTTCTGAGCTTCAGGTTCTTTGGTGTGAAAAGCCTTATTTGATCTTCATAAAGACAAGGTCACTTTGCACACAAATCCCAAGGCCTTAATTGAGGAAATCTCTTGCAGCAGGTCATAACATATATGAATGTTGCAGCCATAACATAACATAACAACATTTATGAATGTTCCAGCTGCAGGCATAATTTCCATCCAAAATATTTATCAGCAGTCAACATGGGACCACCTCCCAATGACACCATGTGTTGTGTCCTGGTACCTATAAAATGGGGTCGGCCAGATGCTCCTCAGTTCTTTTCCTACTGCAACCTGCATGCTACACATTCTCCATCTAGATTATAGCTTCATTCGACGACAGAAAGTTCACCATACTTTACTTATGTGGCATTTCCAGTACCTTCACATTCCTTTCCCCATGTCATCTTCAGATTCTCTGTTTTATAAGTGTACTTATAGCCAGAAGATTGTGACAAAGCGCTTACACAAAGTCTGCCTCAGGATTTTTGGCCCTGTGAATGATGCGAATGCTTGTGTCCTATGTCAGTGTTTCAAAAAGGCCACTAAATTTTGATGACTTTAACAACTTTGAGAGTACCTCATGGAGCAGAAAGTCACTCTCCTGGAGTGGAAGCACTGCTTGAAATCCAGGGAGTCCTCCCCATCTTCCTCTGGGTTCCACCATTTTGGTAGAGCCTATTTGTTGACAGCGCAGGCTGACACTGCAGAGAAACCTAAAAAACACTCTAGTAAGAGTAAACATGCTAACCAGGTCTCCTTCCCATCAATGCCCAGCCTTCCTGCCTCTTCCGTCTTACACAAGGAGGAGGAACTACTTAAAACAAAAGCGGTTTTAGCTGCCCTTTCAGAAGCTGCTGCCACATCTCCTACTCTGTCAATGATGTCTGACACTTTTTTTTTACCCTTTCATCAATGCATCCCTCATCGATGACACCTTCAGGTGTGCTTAACTCATTCATTCCACAGGAACTCTTTGAAAGTTCCACTGCTTGTGTCCTATATATGATTAACACTGCATCATGGGCCTTTCTAAACAAAATCGATCCATAATCAGCATGCCACAAACAAATGCTAATACCTCATGAACTGCAAGTGCTACACACAAATTATGAGTGGCAAAGTTGTTCAGTACAAAATGATCTTTCCCATGGTGCTATGGAACTAATAATAAGCAATTCATTTTCTATTATGGTCAAAATAACAATTTTCTTTGCACAAAAAAAAGCAACGTAAGCCATTTTTGGTTGGGAAATGTGTAACATATCAACATCAAATCAAGCATCCATACATTTGATGTAGTTACAATTGTACATTGTACTAAAAAGCTGCTTTTCCCCCCATTTTATTCAAGGTGCTTAGGTGAGACTTGATGGCCAAAATGTCTGCCATACACACCATGCCAAAAACAAATGCAGTTAACTCCCAAAGTATATGTGATACACACAAAGTATCAGTGGCAAAGTTATTCAGTGCAAAATTACCTTTCTAACAGTGCTATGCAATCAATTCTAATCTGTTCCGACTGACAAGTAATATTAAAACATATGAATGTGTCTCCAGATTTTGCAAGGGCACACAGGAAGTCTGTAATTGATTTCTGTATTCGTTTTGGGACACACTGCAGTTCATTTGCTGCCACCTACATACGTGTTCTAGGAGGCAATGAGTTAAACTGCAGCTACCACAGCTCCCTCCTTTGTCTCGGGGGTCCCTTTATCATCCATTGATAATGCTTTCTGATTACTCAATGGTCCTTCCTACTAGGGCTGCTCAGGATATTTTTAGCCCTTCAGTACAATCATCAATGGCTTATTTGTCAGTGTCAGTGGCTCAGTAGGTAGCACACTTGCCTCTGAGGCCGGGAGATCAGAGGGCTGTGGGTTCAGTTCCCACATCTGGCACTTGGGTTAATATCCCAATACTGACACTGTAGTGCAGCATGAGAGGGGTGCTGCACTTGAGGTGCCGTCTTTCCGATGAGACGTTAAACCGAGGTCCCATCTGCCTGGATTGGTGGTAGTTCAGGTGGATGTTAAATATCCCATGGCACTTATCGAAAAAGAGTAGGGGAATTTCCCCGGTGTCCTGGCCAAATTTCCCTCATTCACTAAAAATACCACCAACAGCTTAATCTGGTTCAAGGTCAGCTGGCATTCATCTGTATCCCCCTCCCCCGGGTCGTGCCTGAAAGTAGGCAGGATTTGTCTAGTGCACTTACCCAGTCAACAAAAACTAAATAAAATAAATAAATAAATTTGTCAATGATTTTGGTAACATTTGTGTACCCCTCATTAATGGCTAAATTGGTACCTCAACTTAATCCAGTCTCTTCTATTATACGTATTGAATTGGTTCATACTACATTGATTATAACTTCTTCACCTCAGCTTGCTTTGGCTGAAGTGTAAGCTTTGGTTAGCACTGTTCTCAACCAAATGAAGACTGTTCCAGCCTCTCATATGAGAGTCTCTTCTTTTACACCTGTTTCTGTGCCTTCTGGACACTCCTCTGCCTCTAAGACTGCCAGCTCTTCTCCTACATCCCTGGGTCTCTTGCAGGACCTGGAATTGGAGAAACCTTATTCACAGGAGTGGGAACTGGCAGATCAATGGGAGGATATTGAACAAGATCCAATGTCTCCTCTTTCCATTTCCTTGGCCTCTTCACTACTTAAGGATGCTCTTCATGCCCTGACATGCTCCTTTCCTGATATTCCCAGTTTTTTAATATTATGCAACACCTTCAGAAAGCTTTTGGTTCCCAGGAAGTGGAAGAAAATGCTTCCAGAATAAAATAGGCCAGTTATCTGGGTCTTCCAGATAGCCTATCCCTGGTCATCACTCCATTATTAGATGCTTACGAAGATGTGATCTTGATTGCCTGGCAACAGACCTGTGCTATCCCTTCTGCTCCTAGAAAGGCTGATAGGGTTTACCAAGCCCCGGTGCATCATCCTTATTTTCTTCTCCACCTCAGGTAGACTCTGTGGCCATAAATGCAGCCCATGACAGGTCAGTGCAGTCAAAACACATTAGCACCCACCCTTCCTCCAGATAAAGCATCCCAAAAGCTTGATATTATGGGGAAGAGGATGTTTTTTCTCTTCTACAATGACTCTCAGAATCCTGAATTATATAGGCCACCTCATCAAATATCAAGATGAGATATTCAAATCAACTCGATCATCAATACAATCTCTTCCTGATGCCACTCCTAAAGAGGACCTCACTACAAAATTAAAAACTGCCTCTGCACTTGGCTGCCATTTTTTGCAAGTGGCCTATGATGCCGTAGATTCAGCTTCCAGAGCTTACTTGGCAGGAATTTGTCTAAGAAGACATTACCTCTGTCAGGGTTTCTAGATTTGCTCTGAATGTCAATCAGTCCATTATGAATGCACCCCTTTTAGTGGTGGCAAACCATTTGGGACTCAAACTTAGGACATTTTGATGTCCTTACGGAACTTGTAACTCACATTACAGTTGGTATGCTCCCTTTATCATAACCAGCCCAAGCCTTATTATAGAGAGAATTTTCATGGAAACCTGTCAACAGACAATGATCTGCTCCAAGACAAAAAAATAAATAAAAGAAAGCTCATGTCTCTCTACCTGGACCTCATGCTAACCCTATAACAACAAGTTATGCCCCCCTCTGTCCCACAATAGGGACATACCACCACCTGATGGTTCCCCCACATCAGTGGGACTCGAGAGCCATCCTACGGTGGTTAGGGTCAAATTCTTTCTACACTTCCAGGGTTGGAAAAATATAACCACAGATGTATGGGTCCTTCAACGGATACAATCAGATCACATCCTGGAATTAATGGCTGTACCATCCAGTATGCCCTAATGGCATCTTATTACCCACCCAATTAAGAATCGGTATTAGCAGTGAAGATCCAAGCTTTTGTAACAAAAAAACACAACAGAACCAGTTCCCCTTCCCCAGACAGGCAGGGAACTCTATTCCCACTTCTTTCTAGTCCCAAAATGGACAGGGGATCAGAGACCCATTCTGGATCCAAGACACTTAAATCTCTTTATAGAGTACGAGAAATTCAAAATGATCACTCTTCAAACACTCCTGCCCCCTTCTGAACAAGGGAGACCAGCTCTGTTCTCTGGACATGTAGGATGCATACCTTCACATAATGAATCATCCTGCTGACAGACGGTTCCTCCATTTCTGTTTTCAGGATGTTCATTATCAGTTCAGGGCCCTACCTTTTGGTTTGACCTCAGCACCTCGGGTCTTCATAAAGTACCTTGTGGTAGTGCTGGCCGTCCTTCAAAGAAAAGGACCAGTATATTTTCCTTACCTGGACGATAGGCTGCTTAAAGTCTTGTCCAGCCCTCAGTTGGAAACCACGTTATTCCAAACACTTTAGATGTATTCATTGTTAGGAATCACAACCAATATACCAAAATCCAAAATGGATTAGACCCAGTGTCTTCAGTACAGTGGAGCCATCCTCAACACCTCCAAGGGTCTAGTCCTTTTACCAACAAAACAGGTGGACAAAATGATTATCCTGGTAATAGAGCTTGGTGATGGTCAGTTTGTCTTGGCTTGAGACTACCTTTGTCTACTTGGACATATGGCAGTGGCCATCTCAACCTTCCCTCATGCCAGACTTCACATGAGAGTCCTACAGTCGCTGATTCAGAACTTTTGTCATTATCTAAACAGAAACAGTTTTAATGCCTAACATCAAAACTAGCATTATCTTCTTTCATCTGAGAACATTAATATTATAGGTTTTCATAGACCCTCTCAGATGACTTGGAAATCCTAACCCTATTAAATGCTTTTCTAGAATCTTTCAATTTTGAATCAATCATACTTGGTGACTTTAACCTCAATTGGCTTAGCTGAAAATCTGACCCCTCAAAGACTTATGTGACTCCACTCATTATCACTGCTTATAGACAAGCCCACATGCTTAAACACCAAAACTTCTCAAAACAGCACACCCTTAGATCTTATCCTTTCAAGTACACCCCATAAACTCTCTAGCACTGGTGTTTTCCACAATGACATTAGTGATGACAATATGATAGTGTACATCAAGAACTCCAACAAACCAAATATGGCACAAAAATGTATACCTAAAAGGAGCTATTGAAGGTTTGGTCCAGTTAAGTTTCTGTCTGTTTAAAGTGATTTTCCTACTTAACTGAGAGCAGCTGCCACTCTCATATTGTGGTAGCTGCCCTCATCGACAGTCATTCCAAATATGGCACAAAAATGAATATCTAAAAGGAGCTATTGAAGGTTTGGCCCAGTTAAGTTTCTGTCTGTTTAAAGTGATTTTCCTACTTAACTGAGAGCAGCTGCCACTCTCATATTGTGGTAGCTGCCCTCATCGACAGTCATCCCAGCCTGGTTCGGAAAATGAATATCTTCCCATGCCTTAGTTATGTCCCTCATAGTTTTAGTTTTAAAAAACTGAGCCCGATCGATTCTGATAGCCTCAGTGATAGTGACACACCTCCACGCTCAAGCATGTAATGCCATGTGACCAGGGAGAGTGCTGGGGCATGCCCCATTGAAATGAATGGTGCTTGTTTTCTTTTACATATTTAGGCTTAGGAATGGCCAGCTAGAGATTAATGAAGGTCACTGCTTGACTAACAAGGGCCTTGTTGGTCAACGGTGACACTTCATTAATCTCTAACTAGACATTCAATATGTAAAAAGAAAACAAGACATCATTCAACAGGGAACATCTCAAAGTACTCTCCCTGGTCTGTCATTAATGCTTAAAAGCGTAAGGGCATTAGTTATCACCGGGGCTATCAGAATTGATCTGGCAACTGCTATAAAACAAAAATTTCAAGGCACATAACTAAGGTACAGAGAGATATTCATTCGAACCAGACTGAAATGACTGTCGATGAGGCAACTACCACAATATGTGTAACTGCTCTCAGATCAAAAGGAAAATCTTAAAACAGACTGAAACTAGAGGGCCAAACCTTCAATAACTCCTTTTAGATATTCATTTTTGTGCCATATTTGGAATGACTGTCAATGAGGGCAGCTACCACAATATGTGAGTAGCTGCCTTACATCAGCAAATTCCTTTAAACAATATCAACTTGCAGAATTTCTGTCTGGCATCCTTAGTCATTGAAGCCCATGTTTACTTTATAAAAATACCTTGGTTGATATAATTAATAAGCATGTCTCCATCATCGAGTTTGGAGTAAAAAAATACATGTGTCCCAGGTTCACCCATGATCTGATAAAAGCCCTTCTCAAAAGAGATAAACTCTGGAGAAAAGTGAGACTCACAAAGAAAAACTCTGAATGAGCTGCTTTTAAGAGGACAAGAAATTTTTGCACCAGTCTTGTTAGAACCACTAAAGCTCATTACTACTTAAATGCTTTGGAACTTGCAAACAATAACAGCGCAATGGTCTGGCACACCTTGAGGCAACTAGAAGGGAAACAGGTACACTACCCTCCATTCCAACTAAAATCACTAACCAAGGTAAAACAGTCACTGATAGACTTACCGTCTTAAAGGAACTAAATTGACATTTCACCACCACATGATTGGCTTTTGACAAGTCTCCACCAGCAGACTTTCAACCTCACCCCCTTCACAGCCCAGAAACCGAAACCCCCAGTCCCAGCCCATGCCACATTTACCTTTAAATCTGTCACTATTAAACAAGTGGAAGACCTCTTGTGCTCTCTTGACACTAAGAAAAGCACCAGAGCAGATGAAATAGGCCCTTTCTTCCTGAAATTAAGGCACTACCTCCTCACAACTCCAATAATGCTTCTCTTTAATATGTCTCTCAAGCAAGAAGATTTCCTGCCACATGTAAAACCACATACATCATCCCACTATTTAAGTCTAGTGATCCCTGTGGCCTGAAGAATTATAGGCCCATTTCTATCCTGTCCACCCTAAACAAGCTTCTCAAAAAAAGTAGTAATCTCTCTGTTAAGAGCTTATCTGGAATCTTCCAGCCTTGTCCTCCCATCTCAATCAGGCTTTAGACCTAACCATAGTATGTTCTCTGCTGTAGCAAAAGTGACTAACAGCTGGCTCACTGACCTTGACAATAAATACCACACAGGTGCAATATTCATGGACCTAAGTAAGGCCTTCAACACCATTGATCACAACATTCTCCTCAATGAGTTAAACGGTACTGGTCCAGATGCACAAGCCTTAAGTTGGTTCAAAAGTTATCTCACAAATAGACTTCATCAAATAAAAGTGGATGGGAAGTACCCCTTCCTTTACCCATTCACTAGAGGAGTCCCCCAGGGCTCAATACTAGGCTTCTTACTTTTTATGGTCTACATCAACAACATAAATTCCAACATCACAAATGCAAAACTTCATTTCTTTGCCAACAGCACTGTATTATACAGTTCAAAACTTTCCATAGTCAGTTTCTATGTAGAACTTCAAAGTTAATTCAATCAATTACATTCCAACCTATTCAAGGCAAAGCTCCTGTTAAATCCTACAAAAAAAGTAATGTTTTTCACTCCTGTTCACCATAGAAAAAATCACAGTCCACCTGTTACCTCACACACAATTACAACTTTGCTTGTAAAATCATTAGAGAGTACAGTAAAATTCATATACCTTTGTTTCCGACTAGACCATAATCTTGCTTTCTCCGACACACGGATGTCCTTTGCAGTATGATAAAATCAAGTTAGGAATTTTTTAACAGGAATAAAAACCTCTTCCCATTTGATCTCAAAAAAGACTTGCCCAAGCAATGTTTCTTACCCTCCTAGACTACGCCAACTTCATCTATTCCAATGGCCCCCTTTCCTCTCTGTACAAACTAGATGTACTTTACCACCAAGCTATCCACTTCATTGTCAATGCCTCTTTGAAAACTCATCACTGCCTATAATATTATCAAATTGGCTGGACCTCCCTGACAATCAGAAGACAAAAGAAAATGTTACTTTGGATATACAAGACCCTATTAGAAAAACTAACATGCTAACATACTAGATGCCAGCAAAGTAGGCCTCATGATCTATTGAGTCTGCCCATGCTTCAGTACCTTTAGTGGGTACCATCACCATCACCCTGGTTCCTATCCTAATTTCTCCATCCTTGAACCTGCCCCCCCGGAAGCCATGCCCTGCTTTATCCCTTACCTATACCTTTTGCACCCTCTCTTGAACCCCTCCACTGTAGAGGTCTGCACCAACACCTAGGGTAGAGCATTCAATGGTTCCACTACCCTCTCAGTGAAGTATCTTATCCTCCTTTCCCCCTAACTCTTCCTCCCTCTCTAGTTTCCAACTGTGTCCTCATGTGATCCCCCATTCCTTCAATTGAAAGATCCCATCTTGTTTTACCCTATTTGACCCCCTTGAGGTACTTGAAGACCTTATTATGTCCACTCAGTCCCTCCTCTTCTCTCCTCCAGTGAGAACAGGCCCAGCTCCTCCAGTTTCTACTCATGGGTCATATCCCCCAGGCCCCAGATCATTTTGGTTGCACTTCTCTGAACCTTCTTCAGGAGTTGGATGTCCCTCCTTAAGTGTGGTCTCCAGTACTGCCCACAGTACTCAAGGTGTGGTCTAACCAGGCTGTTGTAGAGTGGCAGAATCGCTTCCCAGTCCCTTGAGGTAATCCCCCTTACAATACAATACAGCATCTTACAGGGAGGAACAGGGTGCAGAAAAACACTATTTTTAAGCGAAAAAGATGTTTCAGGACTAGAGGGCATGGGATGAAGTTGGAGGGAGGACGATTCAGAGGAAACATAAGAAAGAATTTCTTCACAGAACGGGTGGTGGACAAGTGGAACACTCTGCCAGAGGAAGTGGTGGGGGCTGAAACAATCACGGGATTTAAGAATGCATGGGATAGACATAAGGAATTCTAGAGGTCAGGGGTAAGGGGAAATAGACTTCTAGGAAAACAAACTGAACTTACAAGCTCAAATGGGAAGACTGGGTGGGCCATAGGCCCTTATCTGCCGACACTGTCTATGTATCTATGTATCTATGTATCTAGCATTCTATTTGCCTTGGCAGAAGCACTCCTGCACTGCTTTGAATTATTCATGTTGATATCCATCAGGACTCCCATATCTTTCTCCCTTGCTGTGGCCTGTAAGTCATCCCCTCCCAATGCGTACACATGTTTGGGGTTACCCCGCCCAAGGTGTAGCACCTTGCACTTGGAGGAGTTAAATTTCAAGTTCCAGGTGCCGGCACACCTATCCAGAATATCCAGGTCCCTTTGCAGGGGCAACCTCCCCTCCTTCCCCGCCACTGCACCAAGCTTAGAATCATCTGCAAAGAGACTCATTTTGCACACTACATCCTCCCTGATGTCAGAGATGTAGGCATTAAGCAGGAGCAGCCTCAGAACTGAGCCCTGCGGGACCCCTCTAATGACCTCCTTAGGAGACGAGACCTCCCTGCCAAGCACTACTCTCTGCCAATTTCCTATCCACCTGATTATCAGTGGCCCCTATCCCCATCCACTTCAGCTTCTCCAGTAGGCCATAGTGAGGGACTGAATAAAATGCCTTGCTGAAGTCCAGGTACAGTACAGCCACTGGTCTTCCCTTGTGAAGTGCTGCTGTTACCCACTCATAGAACTCCACTAGGTTAGTCTGACACGATCTATCTGGCACAAACCCATGCTGCCGACTATCCACGATTCCTATCTCCTCCAAGAACTCTCTCAGTCTCTCCTTAAGTGTCGTCTCCATAATCTTTTCCACCACAGATATCAAGCTGACAGGCCTGTAGTTTCCCAGCACTTCTCTCAATCCCCCTTTATGGATGGGCACAACATGAGCTTGCTTCCAGTACCTGGGCACCCACCCCGTCTCTAGATACATGTTAAAGAAGTTCAGCCAGAACTTCTGCCAACTCCCACAGTACTCTGGGATGTATGTCATCTGGCCCTGGAGATTTGTCCTTTTTTAGGGACATTAGGGCCTCCCACACCATGCGTATGGTGATAGCTGCATCAGTCACTCTCCCCCCCACATCAGCATCCACCTGGCTCCCTACCCCTGAACTACCCACCCAATGACTCGTTCAGCAGTGGGAGCCTCAGCACTCATGCCTACTGACCTCTCTGCATCCTGCAACTCCCTTTTTATAAGACTCCCAATCTCCTCCCTAGTGAACACTGAGGCAAAGTACTCATTTAGTACCTCTGCCTGCTAGCTAGCCTCTTCCACCCACCCCCAGGTGTCCTCAACCTCCCAAGCTGTCCCTTGACCTTCCTCCACTTTCTGATGTACTAAAAGAACCCTCCATTATCCCCCTGTGTGAGACTCTGCTCTCTTCCAGCCTTTGTTCCCCTCACCATCCTAGTGACTCATCTGGCTGCAAAACAGTAGTTCTCCTGATCCATACCATCTCTCATTCTTTTGTACCTACTGTAGGCAGCCATCTTCTCCCTTACCTTCTCCTGGACCTCCTTTGACCACCAGCACAGTTTTCATGACCTAGCCCCTTTTCGCTTCACTCTTGCACTGAATCTGGTGATCTCTGTATCCCTCTTTTTATGATCTCCCACCTACCCTCTACATCTAACCCTGCCATTATATATCTCAGAATTCTTCTGTTGCTCTACCAGTACTTACGCTCTTAGGAAAAATTCCTATATCATGCTCATTATTTCTAGATTTCACCTTCACTACGGGAAGGCAGCCATAAGTTATGCCCTCCCTGCTCTTTGGAATAACTTTCAGGGTGTGCTTAAACTTATTAGACTTATTACAATTCCTTTATTCAAATCTCTCATTCTCTCTCTCTCTGCCTTGACAAGCGTAATCGTTCCTCAGCACCAACAATATCTTCACATTTAGCATGTTTAATTCTGCTAAAAATGTTCCTGTATGGTCGTATTTTCTTACTGCCCCTTTCATCTATTGTTCCCCCCCTTGCATTGCATTTTGTTGTCCCAAACTTAATTTAATCACTGTGTATTTATCCTTATGTATTGTATTGATGTCTCTCTTGTACTGTATAGTCCTTCCAGGATATCCTTGTAAATGAGCTTGTTTAACTGAGTTTTTTCCTGGTGTCAAATAAACTGAAATGAACTGGACACTAAGAGTCCAATGGGGCCAAAGAATGAACAATTTCAAGGCACAGGTTCTACTCTCTTCCCCGGCAATCTGCAAGTTACAGTGATGGAGGCTTCTAGACAACCTTTATGTGAGGTTCTATTCCAGGCTCCCATTCCTCACCACTGATGCATCCTCACAAGGCTGGGATGCCCATCTGGAAGATCTGCAGACTCAAGGGAGCTGGAACTCAATGGAAGCACATTTACACATCAACATCCTAGAGATGAGGGCAGTCCTGTATGCCCTACAGGTGTTCAAGACCCTTCTTCCCAGGGTTCTCTTCTGATTCAGTAGGACAACTCCATGGTTGTTCACTACCTGGACAAACAAGAAGGAACATTTTCTTACCCCTTGTACAGAGAATCAATGAGAGTGTGTTATTGGGCAATCCAAAGAGAGATACACCTAATAGCAATACTGGTCCCAGGTACCAACAACACTTTAGTGGACTTATTGAGCAGATCCAAAGTGCAGAAACATGAATAGGAGATTCTCCATGAAAGTCTAGAAGAAGTCTTCCTTTAATGGGGCAGACCAGATATAGAACTATTAGCCTCTCTGTACAAAGCCAGATTGACTCACTATTGCTTGCTAGAGCCAGATCCTGGAACTTTATGGCTGGATGCATTATCTAATTCCTGGACAGGCAGATTTCTTTATTTCTTCCCTCCCTTCCCTCTCATACAGAGGGTTATACTCAAACTACTCTGGGACAAGGCCTCCATGATTCTCATTGTGGCTCTGTGGCTGAAGCAGGTCTTGTTTCCATTGTTACAACAATTGACTGTACAGGAACCTCTTCCACTGCCCATTTGTATTTCTATCTAGATTACTGGTCTTCCTGCATGTGTTGGAGGTTTTATGAGCAGCTTGTAAACCCTCAACCAGATCCACCTATTCCATGAAGCGGAGAAGTTTTTCAGTCTGGGCAAAGGATCAGGCTGTAGATCCATATACTTGTCCACCTCAGTGCATATTTTGGATGCCTGAAACCCTGTGTGTCTTCCAAAAGCTGAGTGACAGGGGGTAGGTGTTCGTGTGTGCTTGGTTTTTGCTTTTGCTGTGTTGAAACCCTTTACATCTGCCTACAAGACCAGGCAGAGAGTAGTTTGAGCAAAAGGAAGTGCCCTGTGCTCAGTAGTTCAAGGATCTGAATTGGGGAATGACAAAGGCAGAGTATCCCAAATATTCTTGGTGCCAGGGGTCCTAGTGTGTATTACTTGGTTCCTGGGCCCATTTTAAGGGCTGAATTTATAATTTATTACATTTTAGTGAGGGACATTGGGAGCCCTGTAATGTGACCTGCTGACACTTCCAGGTTGTGGGGTTAATAATCAGCAGCAGGAGTCAGCATGGTGAACTTGAGTGCACAGTCCCATGTGTGTTAAGAGTGGAAAGAGGTAGCAGGAAATACTGAAGTATATGGAAAATAGTAAAGGTGAACTCACAAGGATTACTAAAGTAAGGTCTGTACTAATCATTAGCAGAAATGGAGAGATATATTGTTACATTAAGGAGTGGTGAACTTGGGGTAAACTGTAGGGAGTTTGACAAGTTTGGCATGGAAGAACATTGGGGGCTGATGGAATATACATGCAAACAATGTCTTCAAATAAAGGAGTTAAAGGTCAAACTCTTGGGTCTTGAATTAGAACTTAAATTCCATAAACAAGTGGCAATAACAGAGGGGAAAGTGAACATATCTATAAAAACAGATAATCAGAAAAGTGCTATGAGAAGTCTGGGAAGTGGTGGTGAATAGAAAGTCCAGGTTGGAACTACTAAAAGTAAATGAGGGAGAAGGGCAATGGGATTTACTGTGCCCACTACAAATATGTTTGATGTGCTGACAGTGCTAAGTTAAAATGAAGAGAGTTGCTTGGAAACAAAAGAACTTCTAAGAGAATCAAGTAAGATTTGTGTAGCTACTGCAGTTAATTCAGGTACCCAGTTCCAGAACATAGAAAAATAGAAACATAGAAGTTGATGGTAGATAAGGACTGCTTGGAACTACTAAAAGTAAATGAGGGAGAAGGGCAATGGGGTTTACTGTGCCCACTACAAATATGTTTGACGTGCTGACAGTGCTAAGTGAAAATGAAGACAGTTGCTTGGAAACAAAAGAACTTCTAAGAGAATCAAGTAAGATTTGTGTAGCTACTGATGCTAATTCAGGTACCCAGTTCCAGAACATAGAAAAATAGAAACATAGTAGTTGATGGCAGATAAGGACCACTTGGCCCACCTAGTCTGCTCATTTCCCTACCCAATGGATAAGCTGCAGATCCTAGTTAACCAACAGCCTACTTCCTCCTACCCCCCACTAGAATTACCTTATGTCTGTCCCGTGCATTCTTCAACTCCCCCACTGTTTTTGACTCTATGACCTCCTCAGCTCCATGTATCTACAACCCTTTCTGTGAAGCAATATGTCCTCACATTACCTCTGAGCCGTCCCCCCATCTTCAAATTGTGCCCCCTTATTCTTGCACATCTCTTTTTTTGAAAGTTGCTACACTCTTGGACTTTGTTGATTCCCTTGAGGTATTTGAAAGTTTCTATCATGTCTTCTCTCTCCCTCCTTTCCTCGAGGTTATACATCTTAAGCTCCTTTAGTCTTTCTTCATATGTCTTCTGGTGCAGACCCTGCACCATTTTGGTTGCCTTCCTCTGGACAGCCTCCATCCTGTCTATGTCTTTGTGGAGATGGGGTCTCCAGAACTGTACGAGTACTCAGATGTGGTCTTACCAACTGTCTGTACAGAGGGCCAACAACTTCCTGTTTCTACTGGTGATGCCTCTCCCTATGCATCCCAGTATCCCACCAGCCCTCCTTACTGCCTTCTCACATTGCTGGCCCACCTTTAGGTCATTTGATATGACTACCCCCAGGTCCCTTTCCATTTTTGTTGTTGTCAGTATCTCACCCCCCATTGTGTACTTTTCCCCTGGGTTTTTGTTTTCCAGGTGCATTACTTTGTACTTCTTTGTGTTGAGTCTAAGTTGCCATACATTTGACCATTCCTTCAACCTTGCCAAGTCCCTTTTCATCATGTCCACCCCACCTTGCATATTAACCCTGTTGCAGATCTTTGTGTCATCTGCAAAGAGACATACTTTCCCTTCCAGTCCCTCTGCAATGTCACTTATAAAGACATTAAAAAGGACTGGCCCCAATACTCAAACCTATGGTACCCCACTAGTAACCCCCCTTTCTTCACTGTGGACTCCATTTACTATTACCCACTGTGTCCTGTTGCCCAGCCAGTGTTTTACCCAGGCTACCACCCTGGGACCCACTCCCAGGCTGGCTAATTTGTTTAGTAATCTTTTGTGTGGGAAACATGGCTCTCAGAGGAGGACTAGATAGATGAAATTTGGGGATATGATTATTTTCAGACAACAAGACAAGGCAGAAAAGGGCGAGGAAATGCCTTTTATGTATCTGCTTATCTAAATGCCCAAGAAATTAAAATTAACAATGGAAATCAAGGGGAAGTAGAACAAATACGGATTAGAGTTAAAAATATCAAAGGGGACATAATCATAGGGCCATGTTATCACTCACCTAACCTGACAGATGCTGAAAATCTTGCTTTCATGGAAGCCATAGGAGCACATAAATTAAGGGGATAGTATATTATTGGGGGACTTTAATTTCACCCGAATAGACTAGAGCACTGAGAAAGCAGCTGGATTATGGTAAACTGGATTACTGGATTACAGCCAAATAAATGGATTAGAGCAGTATGTCAATGATTATAATAGGGGGAGCAATACTCTTGATTTAGTCATTTGCAACATGGAAGATACCTTGGAAAATGTGGAAGTTATCCATCCTTTGGGGGCAAGTGAGCATAATATGGTCATGATTACTATTAATATGCAAACAAAACATCTGAAGAGTAGAGCTAAAATATTGAATTATAGAAAGGACAATTTTAAGTTGATTAAACAGGAGCTTAAACTATGGAACTGGAATGATGAGCTAATGAGCTTGTCCCTGGAAGATACAGGGGTAAAGATTAACAAGAAAATAAAGGATTGTGTGGAACAGTATGTGTTAGTTGTTTACAAATGTAACGATAGAGGAAGAATTCCTAAATGGTTTAATAAAAAGGATTCAAAAAATAATTAAAAGAAAGGGAAGAGCATACAAGAAATATAAAAAGATCCAGACAGATAGCAATTATGAGAAGTACAAAAGAATTATCAGATTGTGTAAAAAAAAAAAAAAATGAAGCAAAGGCACAGACAGAATTAGGATTGGCATCTACTAAAAAGAATAGTTGTAGACACTTCTATAGCTATGTGGGAAGTCTCAGGCAGGGGCAAAATATGTGGTAAAATTAAAGGTGGGATATCATAAACTTAGAGTGACTTATGCTACTTATAAAAATCAATTCAAGATGAGGTAATCCTGGAATTACTGTGGCTAGTTAGAAAAGAACATCAAGGTAGAGAACTAAGATGGCATCTGTACCAGCTGAAAGGAGAATCATATAGGACTACAAGAAGGGGCACTGGTTCAGTCAGAGGGTGGTGAATACGTGGAATGGCTTGCCAGATATTGTTGTAATAACACCTAATATGATTGCTTTTAAAAGCCAGCTGGATCTTCATATGGAGGATGAAAAATGTGGATGCATCCACTGTTACTGGCAAGTCTACTGATGGTCTACAAGCTAATAGATTTGAATCCATAACCTATGAACCTATGTCCCTATACTGGAGTATTTGTTCACATTACCAGATAGTGGCTTGACGTACTTCTCAATAAAAGTACATCTTTCAGCCATTTCAAGTTTTCACATCCAAATAGTGGAAAAACCTTTGACCCAACTGCAAGTGATAAAAACCTTTCTGAATGGTATCCCTCACCTGAAACCCTTTAAAACAGACCCATTCTTCCTTGGGATTTAAATTTTGTTCACAAAAAACTTACATTGAACTATTTTGAACCAGCAGCATCATGTGAGCTGTGATATCTCTCCTGGAAAACAATTTTTTTAGTTGCAATTACATTGAAGGAGGCAGTATAGCGCAGTGGTCTAAGGCTCTGAGCTGCAAATTTGGTGACATCCAGCAGACCAGACCTGGGTTTGAATCCCACAGCTTCCACTTGCATACTGTGTGACCCTGAGCAAGTCACTTAACCTCCTTGTGCTCCCAGGTCGCTCCTGTAAAAAAGCTTTCAGCTTAGTGTGCTATACCTGGTTAAACAACTAAATAAAAAAAAAAATAAAAAAACATTAAGTAGATGTATAGTATATCCAAATTGGGAGCACTTGCAGTAAGGGTAAAGAACCATACTTGAATTTCCACAAGGGTAGGGTATCATTATGAACTATTCCTAATTTTCTCCCAAAAGTGGTATCAGAATGTACTTTAAATCAATAAATAGTTACCTGTGTATTATGCAGAGCCTACTAATCCAAGAGAACCCTTGCTCTATACATTATATATGCATAGAATTGTTCATTATTTATTCACACCAAACCCCAGCACAAATCAGAGCAACCTTTATTTTCATTTGCCACTGGTAAAGAAGGCAATCCCGTTTCTAAGCAGTGCTTGTCCACATGGTTGTTTAACTGCATTACTTTTGTTACAAAAATATAGTAAGCCAATTCCAGGGGTGTTAAAACCTCTCTCCATGTGGCACATGGCTGCCTCAGTGGCATGCTTTGGAGGCATTTTAGCAACTAAAATTTGTTAAGCATATATTTGGTCCACAGTGCGTTTTTTTCTAAACATTATAGTTTAGATATTGCATGCAAAAAGCAAGCCAGTTTTGGTAAAGCAGTCTTACAAGGCCTGTTGTCCTACTTTGCTATTTGGTGCTCCACCACTCTATTTGCCTCCCAACTGCAGGGGATTCATTCATGTTATGACCTGCTGCAAGAGATTTCCTTGATGAAGATAGTACAGTTGTGTAAGAACTTACCACAATAGTTGATCTTCGAGAGAATCTCTTGCAGCAGGTCATGCTGCCCTTCTCTCCAGCCCCCTTGCTTCCCACTCTAGGAGGAAGACATGCTGCTATTCTCTGTAAGAAATATTAGGGCAGTCCCACTTCCACCTCAGCTCCCCTCAAAGACCTCTGGAATTCGTAGCATTATATACAGTCACTAAGAGAGAAAAGAACCAAGCAGCATCTGGGACCACCTCCTTTTATACTTACCAGGACACAACATGTGGTGTCATCAGTGGGCGGTCCCAGGTCAACTACTGATACATCCTTCCAGATGGCAATGATGCCTGTGGCTGGAACATTCTTGTATGTTATGATGTGCTGCAAGAGATTCTCTTCAAGATCTACTTTTATGGTAAGTTCTTATGCAATGGTAATTTTCTCCCTAAGGTGGTTTCTGAGATTACCCTAAACCAATCTGTCCACCTTCCAGTTTATTTTTCTGAGCATGCCAATCCATAGGACACACTGTTCAATACTTCAGATGTGCATAGAATTCTGAAGTACTGTCTGACCAAACTAAGGACTGCAGAAATCAAAGCAGCGTTTTGTTTCTTTTGCTCCAGGTAGAAAAGTGGCAAGGGTTTCCAAACAATGTTTATCCAAATGGTTGGCTCATTGTGTTGTGCTCTGTTACAATAAATATTGCAAACAGCTGCCTGGGATGGTGAAAGCCCATTCTACAAGTGGCATGTCTGCTTCTGTGTCCTGCTTTGAAGTGGTCTCAGCTGCTGATATTTATGCTGCCGCCATCTGAAGTACCATCCATACCTTCGCCAAGTACTATAGTCTGGACATTTCTTCAAGAGCCCAGGTGGGCTTTGGACAGCCCTTGTTACAGGGTCTGTGGTCCTAGGCAGAGATGACCTTCCTCCCAGAGTGCTTTTATTCTTTGCTGCCCAGCATACTGCTTGGGACTCATTCCATAGGTGTGAATTGATGACTGAGATACCCACGATGAAGATAGGACAGTTACATAAGAACTTATCACAATAATAGATCTTGGAGGGGATCTCAGTCATCAGGTCTGTCTTCCCTCCTACCATCCCCCTCTTTTAGAGGGAACCTTTTCTCAGGACTGGCTATCTGATGTAGCCAGCTGTTTATTTCAGCCTGGGCACCTCTTTCTCTCTCTCTCTCAGTCTCTGTCTCTGTCTCTGTCTCTCCGTTTCTCTCTCTCTCTCTCTCCCTCTCCTTGGTCCTCCATGGTTGAGTTTCTCCATTAGTCACTGGGGGAAAGAACTGAGGAGGAAGTGGGGCCCTCCACACTTTAATAGGGTATGTGATGTCAACAGATGATATCAGCATTGGCAGCCTCAGCTAGTACTGCTGGACAATCTTCTGTGGGAATCCTTTCACCAATGATGAAGTTCCATAGGTGTGACCTGATGACTGATCTCCCCTTGAAAATCTACTGTTATAGTAAATTCTTATGTAACTGTCTTTTACTTCAACAACACAATGCAACATTCATCAAAGGGACTGTGACACAAAGTACTATGCGATTCTCTGCGGTCAGACTTTGACTTCTTTTATATTTTATCAGAAAATATGCAAATTGTCATTCAACAGCATACATTCCTTCCCTTAATCCTTCATCTCTAATAAAAACCCTTATAGGGCCCCTGCTTGAGTGATTGTCATGAAGCATACTTTCTTTCCCTTCTCTTGTTCCTCCTCATCGAGCAGGATATGGAGTACTGTAAAAAGGTGCTTCCATAATCACCTTTACCAGGTGAGTAAACTTCTAATATCATCAGCACCTTTTTCAGCACTCCAAGTCCTTACCAATGGGTGATTAAGAAGGCTTGTCCCAGGCTACTGGAGTGGAACAAAGAGGATGCTGTGAAAACAGTCTCTGTAGGACTACCCTGCCAAATCTCGACTTGTCCTGGTCCCAAATGTCAAGCTTGTAATATCTTGTAAAGGTATGTAGTGTTGACCAGGTGGCCACTGGATAGATATCTGCCTCAGATGTTGAATTATATTCTGCTTAGGAGGTGGCTATAGCTCTGGTAGAAGGGGCCTTTAAGTAAGCTGAACATGGTTGACCTGAAGCCTTGTATGTCCTTCCTCAACCTTCTAGCTATGCTGGACCTAGAAGCAGGCAAGCCTGTCTTCAGCCCCGATGTTGGAGTGAACAACCTCACCATCTTCTGGATGGGAGCTCTTCATTCCAGGTATGCCCTGATTGCTCTGGGAGGGTATAATAACTTTAAAGTCTTCAGTTTCATATCCCCTGTATGTGGTTCAAAGCAGGCAGAGATATTTCCTGGCCATGTGGAACTGAAATGCCACTTTGGGTATAAAGGAAGAAATACTCTTTAGTACCATCCTGTGTGGCTGGATGGATAGAAAGGGCTGTACACAGTCCAGCATCTGCACTTCTGTGGTTCTCCGGGTTGAGCTTATTGCCACCAGGAACACCACCTTCCAAGTCAAAATTTGTAAGGGAATAGCTTGCAGCAGTTCAAAAGTAACCCTGGTGAGGGCATCCAGTACAAGATTCAGGTGCCATGGCACTACCATGGCCTTCTGGCTGGGTCTAATGTTTACAGCTGCCTTGAGAAAAAACTGGACTAGAGGGTGAGCCCCAGGCAGATGTCCATCCACTTTTCCTGTTATTGCTCTGATGGCTACAGCTTACACTCTTAGTGATGGGGTAGACAGTTTTTTTTTTATTGAAACCATCTTGTAGAAAGTAAAGAATCTGTGTAATTGAACATTCTTGGGGCTTTAGCTTTTCCACTGTGCACCAGTTGTGGATTGTGACCCAATGCCTCTGGTAAGCAAGGCTGGTTGAGGGTCTAAGTGCTTGTAGCAATGCATTTGTAACCCTATGCAAAAGTCCCAGGGCTAGCAGTCTATCCCTTTGAGCAGTGATGCTGTCAGCTGCAATGTGTGAGGGTTTTGGTGAAGGATTGGTCCTTGCTTAAGGAGATCTGTTCTGTTTGTTAATGTCATTGAGTAGTCTATCAGCATCCTCCTAATGAATGCATACCATGTCTGACTTGATCAGTTTGGTGCCACCAGCGCTACTGTGCATCTTGATTTTGTACTTGGCTTAGTACTTTTGGAATCATGGACAATGGTGAAAATACATAGGCATGGGGATGGACAGGGCATCCAGTCCTACTGAGTCTTTTCGTTGAATCTGGAGAAGGTCTGCAGTTGTTTGCTTTGGGCTGAAGCCATCAGATTGAGCTGTAGTGGTTCCCACTTTCTGTGGATCAGCTGAAATACCTCTGGATTGAGTTGATATTCTCTGGGATGCAAGGTCTGGTGACTGAGCCGGTCCGTGTTCATATTTAGCTCTCCTGCCAGGTGTACTGCGGTGATACTGTGTAGATGCTTTTCTGCCCAATTTAATAGGTTTATGGCCTATTCTGCCATCACCATACTTTTTGTACATAAAAACATAGAATTTGTTGGCAGATAAGGACCGCTTGGCCCACCTAGTCTGCCCATTTTCCTACCTAACAGATAAGCTGAGGATCCTAGTTAACCAACAGCTTACTTCCTCCTACCCCCCACTAGGACTGCCTTATGCCTGTCCCATGCATTCTTGAATTCCCCCACTGTTCTTGACTCCATGACCTCCTCAGGGAGGATGTTCCATGCATCCACCACCCTATCTGTGATAAAATACTTCCTCACATTACCTCTGAGCCATCCCCCCTCTATCTTCAAATTGTGCCCCCTTGTTCTTGCACATCTCTTTTTCTGGAAGATGCTACCCTCTTGGACTTTGTTGATTCCCTTGAGGTACTTGAAAGTTTCTATCATGTCCCCTCTCTCTCCCTTCTTTCCTCAAGGTTATACCTATTAAGCTCCTTAGTCTTCTTTTCAGAGGTCTTCTGGTGCAGACTCTGCACCATTTTGTTGCCCTCCTGACAGCCTCCACTCTGTCTATGTCTTTATGGAGATGGGGTCTCCAGAACTGCACACAGTACTCAGATGGGGTCTCACCAACTGTCTGTACAGAGAGATAACAACTTCCTGTTTTCTACTATTGATGCCTCTTCCTATGCATCCCAGTATCCCCAGCCTTCCTTACTGCCTTCTCACATTGCTTGCCCACCTTTAGGTCATCTGATATAATTACCCCCGGTCCCTTTCTATTTTACTGATGTCAGTATCTCACCCCCCATTGTGTATGCTTCCTGGGTTTTGTTTCCATGTGCATTACCTTGCACTTTGCATTGAATCTGAGCTGCCATACATTTGACCATTCCTCCAACCTTGCCAAGTCCCTTCTCATTCTTTCCACTCCATCTTGTGTATCAACCCTGTTGCAGATCTTTGTGTCATCTGCAAGGATACATACTTTTTCTTCCAGTTCCTCTGCAATGTCACTTATAAAGACATTAAAAAGGACCGGTCCCAGTACTGAACCCTGTGGTACCCCGCTAGTAACCCTCCTTTCTTCACTGTGTACTCCATTTACTAATACCCTTGGCGTCCTGTTGTCTAGCCAATTTTTTATCCAGGCTGCCACCTTGGGACCTACTCCAAGGCTGGCTATCTTGTGTATTAATCTTTTGTGTGGGACTGTATCAAATGCCTTGCTAAAATCTAGGTAGGCCAGGTCCACAGCCCCTCCCTGGTCTACTACTTTGGTCACCCAGCCAAAGAAATCTATTAGATTCGTCTGACACGACCTTCCCATCATGAATCCATGCTGCCTTGGGTCCTGTGCCCCACTGACCTCTAGGTACTCAATAACTCTTTCCTTCAGAAGTGATTCCATCATTTTCCCTACCACTGAGGTCAAACTAACTGGTCTGTAGTTTCCTGCCTCTGTCCTGCTCCCACTTTTGTGAAGAGGAATCACATTTGCCCTCCTCCAGTCCTTGGGTACCACCCCATCCTCCCATGATTTGTTGAAGAGAGTAGTCAGCGGTGTTACTAGTTCTACCCTTAGTTCTTTGAGAATTCTTGATTGAATCCCATCAGGCCCCATTGCTTTGTCTGCCTTCAATTTTATTAGTTCTTTCAGAACCCTTTCTTCTGTAAATGGACTGGTATTGACCCCCGTCTTCAGAGTGTTTCTCTTGTTTGGTTTAGGTAACTCCCCCTCCTCTTCCTTTGTGAATACTGAGCAGAAATATTCGTTCAGTATCCCTGCTTTTTCACTGTCACCCTCTACCCACATTCCCTTCCCTTTATTAAGCTTCAGTATCCTCCTTGGCCTTTCTTCGCTTCTAATGTACCTATAAAGGTCTTATCCTTCTTAACAGAATTGGCTATCCTTTCCTCGGTTTGGGCTTTTGCTGTTCTGACTGCCTTCCCAGCCTCTTTCTGCTTTAACTGATAAAGTTCTCTGTCCTGCTTCTTTTGTGTTTCCTTATATTTCCTGAATGCTATCCTTTTCTCCTTAACATTCCCTGCCACCTCTTTTGAGAACCATAGTAGTTTTTTCCTTCATTGTGTTTTATTGATTTGCTTTACATAAAGGCTTTACACAACAGGCACATCCCTGTTTGTTCAGATACACCATGGCTGTATATTGTCCACTCTGACTTTGATGTGGTGGTGATGGATCATTGCAAGAAAGTGTTGTAGGGCTAGTCGTATGGCCTGAATTTTGAGTATGTTGATGGGTAGATTTGACTCTTGTACTAACCACTTTCCCTGCATTGTGTTGCTCCCCATTACTGCACCCCAGCCCATCCAGTTGACATCTGTGCACACTGTTCTTGTGGTGTCTTTGGTGGCACCCCAATAGAAGTTGTGGTCCATCCACCACCATATAGACTTTCCGATTGATGAAGAGATGACCAGGGTTTGAACATAGTTCTGTGTGGCATAGTCCAAGAGGCCAAGCAGAAACCACTGCACTGGCCTCATGTGCAGTGGTGCCCAGTTGTGCAGATCTATACATGTAGCCATGGGGCCCAGAATCTACATTATATCCCATAGCATTACCTTTAACAGGGCATGAGCTGTGGGTATTGTGTTCTTATTCAATAAATGTGTGTCTCTGTGGGTATAACTGACCCCCATCTGGTGTTAAACACAGCTCCAAATGCTCTAGAGATTTTGATGGAGTCAGATGGCTCTTCTTTATGTTGACTATCCACCCATGCTGTGCTAACAGTGTCCTTGTTCAGTTTGTTGCTTTTTGGTCTCTTCCCTTGACCTTGACCTTATCCACCAGTCATCCAAGTAAGGTATGATATGAATTCCTTCCATGCTTAATCTTGTGACTAGAGTAGCCATCACCTTGATAAATATTCTTGAAGCAGATGCAAGTCCAAATGGCAGACATTGATATTGAAAATGCTGACCAAAGATGCAGAACCTCAGGAGCCTGTAGTGAGCAAGTCTGACGGGAATGTGTAAATACATGTCTTTGAGGTCAATGGATGCGAGCCAGTTGTCCTTTTGTACTGCTACTCATCTTTTTCTACTGTTGCACACAGGGTCTCCATCTTGAACTGTCTGTATTTCACAAATTTGTTTAGAAATTTGAGGTCCAGCACTGGTCTGAGGTGTACTGTCTTCTTTGGTAAAAAGAATAACACTGAATAGATGCTGGATTTTCTCTTTTGTCTGAGACACTCGTGCTATGGACCCTTCTGCCATTAAGTAGTTTAGTAGCGCTCTGACTTTATGGATCAGAGACTAGGTGGGTGAGACATGTGAGTACAGAAATTGTGACTTTGATGGTATCTTCAAGACTTCTATTGCATAACTCTGTGTCACTACCTCCAGAACCCAGTTGTTGATTGTTTTGGCCCAGGTGGTGGCAAACGTCTGAAGTATGCCTCCTAATACCTTGCTATCTTGCTAGGCCTGCTGTATGTCATTCCTGGTGGTTCTTGAACCCTGTGCATGTGCTCTCCTCTGGGTCTGGGATCAGCGTTGCCTCTCCTGTAGTTGTAATTGCCTCTTTTGTTGAGTAGTTTTACCTGAAGCCAAAGCTGCACTCATTTCCTTGAAATGTTTAGTGGTACTTGCCTTTATTGTGAGAGGATCAAAAATATTTGGGTCAAAAGGAGGATTGGGTGGCCAGTATTTAATGCTGGTCCTTGTCATCCCCCGGTTTGGTGGTGAACTACTCTAACCCTGGACCAAATAATGTATCTCCCTGGAATTGCAGTTTTAGCATCTTGTTCTTTGATTCCTGGTCTGCATTCCATATTTTTAACCAGATGTGCCTTCAGACCTGGTTTGTACTAGCTGTGGTCCTCACAGACATCTTGAATGTGTCTATGGCCACAGCATTAAAGAGGACTGGTCCCATCACTGATCCCTGAGGCACTCCACTGGTCACCCTCCCTTCCTCACCATAAACTCTGTTTACCACCACCCTCTGTCTAATAGCCCCTAATCAACTTCATATCCAGTTTAACACCTTTGGACCCACTCCTAAGTTACCCAACTTGCTTACTGGTCTATGTGGAACAATGTCAAATGTCTTACTAGGAAGGCCAAATCCACCACTCCACTCTGATATAAATCAGTTGTCACCAGCAATGAAAGTCTATCAGATTCATTTTACATGACCTCTCCCTTTGACACCATGCTGCCTTGGGTCTTGTGAAACACTGGCTGTAAGATATTCCACTGTCCTTTCCTTTAGCAGTGATTCCATTAACTTTCCCACATCGATGTCACTGACTGGCCTGAAATTGCCAGCCTTCTCCCTATTACCACTTTAGTGTAGTCTGACTACATCTATCTTCCTGCAGTCTTTCAGAACCACTCCCAGTGAGCTGTTAAATAGAACTGCCAGATGTATTTCACTCTCACTAGACATTTGTGGGAGGGAGCAATGGTGCTTGTTTGCCAAACATTTAACCTCCCCCACCCCAGCTTTATGGGGTTTTTCGCATAAAGAATCATCACAAGTTTTAGGAAACAAATGTACTCTAGCTTGTATCACTTTACATACATATTAACATACTAAAAGCAAGAGGAATAGGCCTGATGATTTGTCGTGTCTGCTCGGTAGCCAGTCTACTAATGGGTGCTCGCTTTTCCACCTCCCTAACTCCAGAGAGGGTCATCTTCAGCTTCAGTTTTCCCTTGTACCTGTCCCACCTCTTCTTGAAGCCCTCCACTGTGCCCTCCTCTACCAGACTCCCGGGCAGTGCATTCCATGGTTCCACCACCCTCTCAGTGAAAAATGTCTCCTGTGTTCCCCCTCCATAATTTTCCCCCTCTAGCTTCCACTCATGTCCCCTGGTTGTTCCCCCCTTCTTTAGTCTGAAAATCTCTTTGGCTCCACCCCTGTTTATTCCTTTTAGATATTTGAAGGCCTTTATCATGTCCCCCCCATCTCTCCTCTCCTCCGATGAGTACAGCCCAAGCCCGTCCAGTCTTTCCTTATAGGGCCTCACTCCAATACCCTGAATCATCCTGGTTGCCCTCCTGTGAACCCTCTCCAGCAGTGCTACATCCTTCTTGAGGTGAGGTCTCCAGAACTGCATGCAGTACTCGAGATGTGGTCTGACCAAGGCATTGTACAGAGGGAGGATCACCTCCCTCCTCCTGGATGCAGTCCCCCTGGCTATGCAGCCTAGTATCCTGTTTTCTTTTGCCACAGTTCTTCTACAATTTTCAATGTTATTAATTTTGACATCTACCACCACCCTGAGATCCATCTCATTTGTTGTGGCTTGCAGTGTGACGACCCTCCCCCAGGGTGTATACATGGCCTGGGTTTCTGACCCCCAGATGCAGCACCCTACACTTTCCTGCATTAAACCTCAGTCCACACCTCCTTGACCACTTCTCCAGGGTATACATATCCCTTTGGACTGTCTCTCTCACTTCATCCCTGTCCACCAGTGCGCACAGTTTTGAGTCATCCACAAAGAGACTCATTCTACTCCTAACCCCCCTCCCCATATCTGAGACATGGGAATTAAACAGGAGTGGCCCCAGTACTGAATTTTTGGGGACCCCACTGATGGCCCTCCTGGGGAGGAGGCTATCCCACCAACCACTACCTTCTGTATTAGCCCCATTAGCCAATTTTCTACCCATCTGAGCAACTGCCCTCCCACCCCCATTTCCCCCCCAGCTTTGTTAGCAAGCCATTGAGGGGTACTGAATCAAATGCCTTACTGAAATCCAGGTATAGGACATCCACCAGACTATGTCAGTCCAGGGTCCCTATCACCCAGTTATAAAAATCTGTGAGGTTGCTCTGACACAATCTCCCCAGGATAAAACCATACTGTTTGTCATCCGGGTGCCCCAACCTTTCCAGCTCCCTCCCAAGCCTCTCCTTGATAATGTCCTCCATTACTTTGCCTACCACCGATGTTAGGCTGACAGGCCTATAATTACCCAGCTCCTCTCTAGACTCCCATTTGTGGATAGGCACCATATGAGCCACCCTCCAATCCTGAGGCACCCATCCTGTCTGCAGAGATGTGTTAAAGACTGCAGCTAGTGGAGCTGCTAGCTCATCCACCAGTTCATTCATAACCCTCAGGTGCAGCCCATCCAGCCCTGGTACCTTATCAGTTTTTAGCTTCCGAAGGGCCTCCCTCACCCTATCCACTGTGATTTCTCCCTCCCAGCCCACTCCCTCATTCAACCACCCATTCCCTTCTAGACTTGGGCCAGCCTGTACCCCAGTCTCTTTCAGTCCTCTAGACTCCATCTGAGGTCTCGACTCTGCTGGCTCCCCTTCCCTTCCATCGGGCTGGAGGGATCCCCTGCCTACCTCTGTAAATATCGAGGCAAAGTACTCATTTAACACCTCTGCCTGTTCCCTCACCTTCTGGACCCATCCTTCCCCAGTCCCAATCCTGCTGATCTGTGCCCTCCCTTTTCTCTTCTCCCCTATGTATCTATATAATTCCTTCCCCACTCCGGATATCCCTAGCCAGGTTTTGCTCCATCCTTGCCTTGACTCCCCTTACCACTCTGGTTGCCCTGCTAGCCATCAACTCATACTTACCAATCTCCCTATCCCTCCTATAGCACTTAAAACATGCATAGGCAGCCTTTTTAGCCCTCACTGCCTCCTGCACCTACCTGGTCTACCAACATAGCTTGTTGGCTCTACGATGCTTATGCCTTACCCTTGTACAGGACCTACTAGCTTCCTGCGCCCCCTTCTTAATGGTGCCCCACAAGCTACCAGCATCCATGTCCAATGTCCCCCGTAGAATCCTGTCCATGTCCACGAAGTCCGCCCCCCCAAAGTCTACTAGTAATGGATTAGTGCAGTTATCCTCCCCCCCAGATACAGCAGAAACCAGACCATCATGTGGTCACCACCTGCTAGCATACTACACACCTCCAGGTCCTTTATCTGGTCACTGTCTGCTAGGACAATGTCCAGTATCTGCCCCTCCCTAGTAGGATCTCCCACCTGCTGGTCCTGGAAGTTATCCTGAAATACATTCATCAGTCTCTGTTCCTTGGCCACAGAGGATGTCATAGTGTCCCAGTCTGCCCCCGGCATATTAAGATCACTCATGACAACCACCCTACCCTTTCCAAGGTCACAGTGTCCCTTGATGTTCTCAACTAGCCTGTCCTCCAGGGCCTCTTTCATCGTAGGGGGTCTGTACATCACCCCTATTTTCAATCTTTTACTCCCCCCTCATTTGCAGGATTACTCAAATTGCCTCCATCCCCCTTACAGCCTCCATGACTCCACTAACCACTATGTCATTTCTGACTATCAGCACTACACCCCCCTTCACTCTCCTCTATCCTTCCTGAATATTTTGTAGCCCTCCATATTTAGGTCCCAATCATTTTTCTAGGTGGCCCATGTCTCAGTAATTGCTGCCACATCCACTGATCCCTCAGCCAACATTGCCTGGAGCTCAGGCATTTTGTTGCCCATGCTCCTGGCATTGATCAGGACAGTCCTCCACCCCGACCCCTTTCCCTTCTCCAGTCATCTCAGCCCTGCACAATCCTTAGTCATCCTTTCCTGCATAGCTCTGGATGGATTTGCAATGCAGTCTCCTGCCCTCTTTTAGTGCCATAGACCTGAACCCTTGAGCAGCCCTCCTGGAGCCATTCTTTTACTTAACCCTCCCTGCTTTACAAGTTTAAACCCCACCTCTCGACTGTGAATCCAGCAAGTTTTAGTTTCAGGATCTCCCTCCCTTCCAGGTTGAGGTGTAGCCTATCCCTGGCATATAACCCCTTTTCCTCCCATGTATCCCTTTGTCCATAGAAACATAGAAACATAGACTTTGACGGCAGATAAGGACCACTAGGCCCATCTAGTCTGCCCATTTCTCTACCTACAGGATAGGCTGCAGATCCTAGTTAACCAACAGCCTATATCTTCCTGCCCCACAAGAATTGCCTTATGTCTGTCCCATGCATTCTTGAATTCTCCCACAGTTTTAGACCCCACAACTTCCTCAGGAAGGCTGTTCCATGCATCCACTACCCTGTCTGTGAAATAATACTTCCACTTGCCCCTGACCGCCCTCCTTCTATCTTTAAATTGTGTCCTTTGTTCTTGCAAGTCTCTTTTCTGAAAGATGCTACCCTCTTGGACTTTGTTGATTCCTTGAGGTACTTGAAGTTTCTATCATGTCCCCTCTCCTTCTTTCCTCAAGGGTATACATATTAAGCTCCTTTAGTCTCTCCTCATATGGCTTCTCTTGCAGACCCTGCACTATTTTAGTTGCCCTCCTCTGGACTGCCTCTATCCTGTCTATGTCCTTGCAGAGATGGGGTCTCAGAACTGGACACAGTATTCAGATGGGGTCTCACCAACTGTCTGTACAGAGGATAACAACTTCCTGTTTTCTGCTGCTGATGCCTCTCCCTATACATTCCAGTATACCCCTGGCCCTCCCTACTGCCTTCTCACATTGCTTGATAACCTTAAGGTCATCTGATATGATTACCCCCAGGTCCCTTTCCTGTTTTGTTGTTGTTACTACCTCCTCACCCATTGTGTATTCTTCCCCTGGGTTCTTGTTTCCCAGGTGCATTATTTTGCACTTTTTTGCATTGAATCCTAGCTGCCATATGTCTGACCATTCCTCCAACCTTGCCAAGTCCCTTTTCATCCTTTCCACGCCTCCTTGTATATCAACCCTGTTGCAGATCTTTGTGTCATCTGCAAAAAGGCATACTTTTCCTTCCAGTCCCCCATCAGCCCATGCCCTTCTGCCTGCACCAGTCCCTGAGCCACTGGTTCTCCCCCCTAAGTTTATGCTTGGTCTCCCTGGATGCCCTAAGTACTGGCAGAATCTCAAAGAAGGAGATTGAGCTTCATATAGAGTGCCAAACCCTGGCCAGTTCCCAGAATCTCAACTGGATTTCTAGTTCACTGTTCCCCTTCAAGTCATTTGTTCCCAGATATATTAGGAAGTCTGGGAATCCCCTGCATTCCAGTGCTATGAGTATAGCTGGAATTTGGCCTTGTGTATGGATAGATCTGGGATACATTTAGCCTGGACTGGGCTGCTTCCCCCCCTTCCCTCCCACTTGCTGGTCATTAATAGATGTAACCCAGTGTAATTTGAACCACTGTTATTACTGAACAACTTCCCATCCTGAGTCTTCCTGTGAACAGAAACATAGACATTGTCAGCAGACAAGAACCACTAGGCCCATCTCGGCTGTCTGTAAGCCCACCCTTGTTTGGAGCCTCTGACCCTACTTGATCAATGGTTTTCTCCTCTCCTTCCCACGTCTAGGGTTCCCTTATGCCTGTCCCATGGATGTTTAAATCCATCCACTGTGCTTGCTCCCACCACCAACTGCGGCAGACCATTCCATGTGTCTACCACCTTTTCCTGAAGAAAAACTTCCTCACACTTCCCCTTATCCTGCCACCTTTCAGTTTCATATCATGCCCCATCATTCCTGCACTCCTCCTATATTGGAAGATGTCACGCCTCTGCACATTGTCACTGCCTTTAAAGAGCAGGTCTCTAGCTGGCCCCCAAAACTTATTGCATAGCTAGCCTGGTATATTTTTGATGGTTATACATTATTCCTGTTATTTGTGCCATTTTCAAAAGATATTTCATTTATAATTTTCTCCCTGACCACCACAGACAAAAACAGAATGACTTCCTGAAGCTACCCACTTGCTCCCACATAGGAACATACAACCCTCTGTTTGTGATGTCACAAAATGAACACCACCTATGTGGACCCCATTGATTTCAATGAGGCAAGTTTTCAATACATTGTATTAACATTTACAGGGTTTTAAATAATTGATTAGCACTTTTTTCCTTGGGACAATACTAACCATACAGAAAGCATTCATATAGGTTTTCTAGAAGTGTTACATTTGTTAAACACAGTGAGGCAAGAGCTAGGCATTTTCACAATGTTTTAGAACTTTTATGAGCAAAACGCTAATCAATTTTTAGAGTTAAATAAATCCCTGATTTAGAGTTGAGATTTCAACATATTTAAGAGACCACTTGACTAACAGGGACCCCCCCTACACACACACACACTGCTGTGGACTGGCAGCACCTCCAAAAATGTCATGGGGCTTGTTACCTTCCCCAGGTTCCCTCCCAACACTCTGTTCTTCTGCACCTGCTCATACCCTGTCTTTGGATAGGTCATTTGTTCCTAGGTGGACAAGGACCTCCAGGCCCCCTCTCCTTGCCACTGCTGCAGTCATCCTCTGGATCCACTCCTCTTCCCTCCTTGCTGTGTCCCCAGGAATAAACCTTTCTATACTCAGCTCCCTGCTGTGCAACCCACTCCCACACATGGCTTCATAAAGTGCAATAGAGTGCAAAATGTCAGTGCCTGTGGTAGCTGGGCATGCTGAGAGTCTGCACTGTTTGGGGCCATGGTGTGAGTCTGCATTGTCTGATGCCATGACATCCTTTTTACAATTTTTTTTTTATAAATTACTCCACAGACTAGTAAAGGAGATGCTGTTGTTTACATTTATACTGAAACTGTATTTATTAAACAAGGATAAAAGCAGTTTCATAGAATTTGAAAATTGTAAACAAAGCCTCTTCTGATTCAAAAATCCTGCTCTCAGAATTCTAAAATGGCTTCCATGATGATGTCACCCATGACAGAGCTGATAGCTGTGCTCTAGCTCTTCTAAATGTTTTCAAATGTGAATAATTTTAAAATGAAAAATGATAGCCTGATACTGTGAGCACAAAACTTGTTCAGCACAAAAATATCAACACAATGGGTGGTGTTTCATTTATAGATACATTTTAGTTTGTTTGTTTTTAATTAGCAAAAAAAGGCAGCATAAAATAAAATTGTCACTTTTTCAACAAACAAACAAATGCAAATAACTTAAAAACAAACAAGCATTTGTCAATGCTGGACGTTCGCTTGCAGGTATTTGCAGTGGTGTTTGGCACATATGGTGCTTTACCCTAATGCCCTGTGCGATTGCTGGTATTTGCACTACAAATTTTCAGCATGACCTTTTTGTTACCCCCACCTCATAAAAGCATTTGAGACCTCTGCTTATGAACAGTTCCACTGTTATTTTGTTAATCTGTCCTGAATGTTAATTTCCCACAGTGACCACACCATTCTGCTCCACATGTGCAAAAACACAGTTTGGGCAGGATGTGAAAAATGATAGCTGTAGCATTCATAGGGAGGTGTGAAGGGATGGCAGTGTTGAACATCTGGAGTGAAAATACAATTTCTCAAACTTAGGAGTGCACATGGAAACTGCGCAATGAACACTCATGACACAGTCATTTTGCGGACTTTTGTCACCAAATTTTCAACATAGGCATTTTGGGACCTCTGCTCATGAACAGTGTCACTGTGATTTTCATAATCTGTCCTGAGCATTGATTTCTCACTGTGACCACCCATTGTGGGCTGGATGTGCAAAAACACATTTCAGCCAGGATGTAAAAAATGTCAGCTGTACTGTTCATAAGGAGGTGTAAAAAAATGCCAGTGTTGAAAATCTGGAGTGAAAATATTTCAAATTCTTGAAGTTATGAGTGTGCGTGGAAACTGCGCAACACACACTCGTAACACAGTCATTTTTTGACATTTTTTCACCAAATTTGCAACATAGGCTTTTGGGAACCCACCTCATTAACAGTGACACTGTTGTTTAGTTAATCTGTCCCAAAAGGTGATTTTGTGCAGTGACCATGAAATCACCTTTGGGGACCGAATAACTCACATGACAGTAACTGAATTCATGAGGTGGGGTCCCAAGAACCCCCTGTTGAAAATGTGGTGCCAAAATTTGCAAAAATGCCCGAGATAGCCACCTAAGTTGAAAAAAAAAACATTTATGCCATTATACAGCTTATCTTCATTTCTTCAGTTTGCGTTCGGCTTTCAAGAGTGCAGACGTGTTCCCACTCCACTGAAGATCATTGCACCAGGCTCCGGAGGTAAGTATGGGGTGAGGGGGAGGTGGGGTATGCAGAGGTGGGTGTGGGTTGGGGAGGGGCACAAGACACAGCGAGGGATGGTTTTCTGTTTTCACAGGTTTAAAAAAAAAGATGTTGCGGGACAGTTTTCCCATTTACAGGGACAATGGGCATGCTGGGGTGGGCTCCCAGCCTGTCACCTGGGTGTTTGTTGGGGGGGCCTGGAGACAATGGGGACTGGGCACTCCGTCTGCACATACAATGTGTTTGGTGGGGGCAATAACAAGGGACCAGGGTAGATGGCAGCAGAGGGAGGAAGTGGGAGGGATTTTATTAGCAGCCAGAGGGAAAAGGGTGACGTCAATATGTTAAATACACACACGTTACCACCGCTGATTGCAGTGGTGCTTTTCTTTTAACTGAAGACCACTGCAGCCAAACTGCTGTCATAGACAGTTCATGCATCCATTGGTGCAGTAGGGTTGCACACGTTACACTGAGCACTGCATTGGACAGGAGGGTCACACGCCTTCAAAAAGTCGTACTGTCCCAAAACATTCCTTGCACATGCATGCAAGCGAATGCAAAAATAAACAAGCATTTGTCAATGCCGAATGTTGCTTGCTTCTATGTGCTGTTTATTTATTTGGAAGTTATTGGAGTGCAAATATTGAAAATTAAGTAAACTTCGACAGTGCGTAAAGATATCTGCTGCCGCTCATAAAACAGTCATTTTAGGAATTTTTTCATCAAATTTTCAACATAGCCATTTTAAGATCTCTGCTCATGAACAGTGACACTGTGATTTTCTTAATGTGTCCCATACATTGAGTTTGCACACTGACTGTGCCACTGTGTGCTACATGGGCAGAAACACGTTTTGGGCAGGATGTGAAAAATGCCAGCTGTGCTGCTCATGAGGAGGTGTGGTAAAATGGCAATGTTGAAAATCTGGAGAAAATATTGAAAATTAAACTTCACGAGCCGCATGAGGGAACCATGTAACCATACTGTAAAACAGTCATTTTTAGGAATTTTTTCACCAAATTTTCAACACAGCCATTTTAAGACATCTGCTCATGAACAGTGTCACTGTGATTTTCTTAATGTGTCCCATACATTGAGTTCACACACGGACTGTGCCATTGTGTGCTACATGGGCAGAAACATGTTTTGGGTGAGATGTGAAAAATGACAGCTGTACTACTTATAAGAAGGTGTGGTAAAATGGCAATGTTGAAAATCTGGAGTGAAAATATTGAAAATTTGCGAACTTACGAGCCTGCGTAGGAGCTGCACAACGCACGCTCATAAAACGGTCATTTTTAGGAATTTTTCCACCAAATTTTCAAAATAGGCTTTTTGAGAGCCCACCTTATGAACACTGGTGGTGTCATTTCATTAATCAGGCCCAAAAGGTGATTTCACACAGTGACTGCAAAATCACCCTTCGGGCCTGAACAACGCCATGACAGTGACATCATTCATGAAAAGGGGTCCCAAAAATCCCATGTTGAAAATTTAGTGCAAAAATTCCAAAAAATTCCTGAGATATCCAACAAAGTTGAAAAAAACCCATCTAGCCCATTATACAGCTTACCAGCATTTCCTCAGTTCGCGGTCGGCTTTGAAGAGTGCAGACGTGTTCCCGGTCCACAGTCGTCCGCCAAGGTCGGGTAAGTATGGGAATGAGGGGTGTGGGGAGGCAGGGTGCGAGTGAGTGGGTGGGAATAGGGGGGCAGGAGAAGCTTCTGGGACTGTTTTTTAATTTACAGGTTTAAAAAAGACGATGCGGGACATTTGCCACGCTGGGTGGGCTCCAGCATGGCAGCAGGAAAGCTTTTGGATGGGACGTGGAGCTGACGGGGATTGGGAACCCCGTCGGCCTAAAAACAAGGTTTGCTGCACTGGGTGGGCTCCAGCATGGCACCAAAGCTTTGGGGGTGTGAGGCACTGCGGGGTGTGAGGTGCTGCCAGCACAGAGATGGTTTCTTTGAAGTGAAGACCACCACTGTCATACACAGCACCCGCATCCATTGGTGCAGGACTGCCACCCCTGCTCAATGCAGCAGTGGATTGCACAGGACAGTCACAGCTCCAAACTGTCCTATTTTCCCAAGACGTTCCTTGCGCATGTGCGCAAGCAAACATAAAAATGATAGCATGGTACTATGAGCACAACATTTGTTCAGCACAAAAATATCTATGAAATGAGCAGAGTTTCATTCATAGATAACTTTTAGTTTTTATTAATAAGCAAAATAGCAGCAGAATATTCAATTGTTTGTCACGTTTTCAAGAAACAAATCCAAATAACTTTAAAACAAAAATGATAGCATGGTACTGTAAGCACATTTGTTCATCACAAAAATATTTACAAAATGAGTGGTGTTTCATTTATATATACCTTTTAGGTTATTTATCATCAGCAAAATAAATCTGAACTTTTTTTCACCTTTTGCAACAAACAAGTGCAAACAGTTTTAAAACAAAAACAACAGCATAGTACTTTGAACACGTAAGTTGTTCAGTACAAAAATATCTACCAAATGAGTGGTGTTTCATTTATAAATACCTTTTAGATTTTCACAAACAGCGAACAATGGCATCAATCAAATTCAGTGTTTATTTTTTGTTTTTTTTCACTTTTTTTGAGGTATGACATAAATGGATAATGCTACGTCTATACTGGAAATATTGTTAAGTTTTGTTCTCATGCTGATTGACCTGATGACATCACTTGTGGTTTCAGTCATCGAGTCAACTGGCACTTGAACAAAACTATCAACAAGATTTCATACAGGGGAGTAGCATATCCCTGATGTATTCTTTGCAAAAAAAAAAAACTCTGTTAATGCATTAATTTGAGTTGCTATTAAAGTGGCAATAGTATGGAAATGTGATGCTAAGGGTTTAAACACTTAACTCCACATCCTCCCAAAGCAGTCAGAGGGGGAAAGGACACACAACACCCACAGATATCCAGCATCAAATAAGACAAACAAGCACTTCTGCAGCCATGGATGCACGTGCACAGTTGCACACCACCTGGGAAGTGCAGTAACAAATTCCCCTAGGATCACCATGTAAATTGTAAGTAAGGAATAACAAGTGGCAGGGTGTAATGCAATGCTAAATTACCACACGCCCAAGGTGGATTGTGAGGCATGAGGCACAGCTAAATGTCTCCAACCACCTGTGAAGTGTGATATATGATTCCCATAGGATAACACTGTAAATTGTAAGTAAGCACTAACATATGCCAGGGTGTGCAACACTACTAAATTGCTGTATGTTGAAAACCATAACAGCTAATTTCCTTCTACCACCTCTTTAATAGCAACTGTAACTGATGCATTAACAGAGTTTATTTGCAAAGATATATAAGGGATATGCTATCCTCCTACTGGAAATTGTATTGCTATTATTTGTTCAAGTGCCTTTTGACCTGATGACATCACAAGTGGCAAAACCCAAGTGATGCCATCGGGTCAATCAGCATGAGAACAAAAAGTATCAACAATATTTCCAGTATGGAGGTAGCATAATCCATTTAATCCATACCTCCAAAAAAGTGAAAAAAAAAAAAAACTTAATTTGCTTCCACTTTTTGCTGATTATAAAAAAATCTAAAATGCATTTATAAATGAAACACCACCTATTTTGTAGATATGTTTGTGCTGAACAACTTTCATTCTCACAGTACCTAGCTATCATTTTCATTTTAAAGTTATTCACATTTGAATACAGTTAGAAGAGCTAGAACACAGCTGTCATCTCTGTTATGAGGGACATCATCATGGAAGCCCTTTTAGAATTCTGAGAGCAGGAGTTTTGAATCAAAAGAGGCTGTGTTTACAACTTTCAAATGCTATGAAACTCTATTTATCTTACTGTACTTTAATAAATGCAGTTTCTAGATAAATGTAAACAACATCCTTTCCTTTACACACCTGTGTGGTAATTTTAACCCCAACAAATGAGTGAAAAAGATGACTTAGGTATCCTTTAAACTTCTGGAAAAAATATAATTTAATCTTAAAGAGACAGTATACTACCTAAAACTAATACTAGGTTTAAAATATACAGTAGTCAGCTGCTTCATACCTGAAATACTTTGCCTGTTCCCTTTTGTTATGTACAAGACTTTCTACCTGTCAGTAAAGTGTTTTGCATAGAACAGGACTATACATATATGGTGACATATCTAGCTCTGTTTCTCATTGAACCTCATCAGCAGGGGTGTTTTTTTTTCCACTCCCCACCCTGCTAGCAACACCTGAGTTACCCAGGGGAGAGTGGCAAGGCATATTGTCTGGGAGGATAGCCCCACAGATCTGTTCTTTGAACGCCCATTGCATAAATGTACTCAGCATGTTCTAAACCTATCTGGGTATATAGAAAGGGGTAAGTGCCAAATATGGTGGATGATGGAGTGAGTGTCTACACAGAGGTAAGCACCAGAGATGGTAGATAACAGAGCACACCTAGACAGAAGTAAATGCCAGATTTGACAGATGATGGGGGCATCTTGACTAAGGCAAGTTCAAGAGATGGCAGTTGACTGGGGTGGGCATCTCCACCGAGGTGAATGGCAGAGATGGTGGATGACAGGGTGCACCTAGACAGAGATAATTACCAGAGCTAGTGGGTAACAGGAGATGGCACTTAGACAGAGGTAATTGTCAGAGATGGAATGTGACAGGGGAGGCAATTAGCAGAGATGCGTGCCAGAGGTGCTGGGGAATGGTGCAGGTTGGTCAGTTATAAGAAAATGTTTAACTTTAGAAGGCTGTGTACTCCATTTTCAGAAACACAGTGTAGTGAGTGTTTGTTATTCTCTTACACGATTTCTGTTTTTTGTCTGCAGATATGAAAAGCTGTGTAAAGCACATAAAATCCAAGAAATCAAATCTGGAAGATCTAAGAAGATAATGCCCCCCAAGTAATTCTACATCATGCGGATGCTTTCCAGAACTGTATAGCACTCAAAGGGAAGGCAAATGTTAGCAGGGCCAGAAAAATAGTGAAAGCCCATGAAAAGTTTATTCAGATAAGGCAGTTGCTTACTTTATCTGTAGGTCAGGAGTCCAGAGATATGAATAGCTAAATCATATTTACATTTTATTAATTTATTGAAATGTTTCACCAGGAAGGCACACTGAGTTGCAAGTCACTCATTTCCCAGTGTGACCTGGGGGAAGGGGTACAACAGGGATAGACAGTGAGCATTCAGGTTACAAGATCAACATTAACATACAGTTGTAAGGCATGTGTTACAAGCAGTGTTACAACAGAATTGCACATACTAGGTAAAAAGAGTAGACAATGATAACTACTGGGTTAATTAAGCAATAATGCACGACAGGGTGTGTGTTGTGCTGGGATAACGTCACGCCTGGGGTGATTAGGCACGAGGCCGCAGGCCGAGTGCGACTAATCACCCCAGAAGTGACGTTATCCCAGCACAACACACACCCTGGAGTGCATTATTGCTATTATACAATGGCTCGTTTGTAAAGAAAAAAAGAAAAAGTTAAAAAAATCCATAAAATAACTTATTTTAGTTAATTGTTTTACTGGAGTAGGTACACATAATAAGAAAAAAGTTCTTTTCCACTGTTTCAGCCAGTGGGTGGAGTTGATGATTGGTGCTTTTTTTTTGATTTGTGGCTCTGTCAGTTGTGTCCAGGATTAACTGTTTGCCCCCAACCCAACCCCCACACACACAGAATGACACCAAGTAGTATACCTGGTAGAATTTTGTTTTTGTAGAGTTTTCCCTTCGAAGTTTCAGTCACTGTGATCGGAAGAAATGCATAGCGAGTAACCAAAGTGAGCGACTTTACTGAAGCGCGTGAGCACCTGTTACAGTCTGCGCCATTTACTGACGTTACCGGAAGATGTATGCGAATGTGCCACTCGGATCGTCAGATTTTTTTTTCTTATAAATTTGTTTTCTCTCGGTGTGAGACTACGAAAAGGATGAGCGGAGCACTGTTAATTTTACTGTGACTGGAGACCGAGTCTGAGAAAGGGAGATTTGAAGTGTGACGCCGCTCATAGAGGAGCAGTTGATTGCGAGCATGTGTGACAGTGTGAAGACAGAAAAGGCTGCCAGCTAAGCGGGATTTTCAAAAAATATCGGTATGATTTGTTTATGCAGAGGAAATTACTGCAGCGGTGATGTTGTGATGTCCTCACTGTCCAGTAATGTTTGCATGATGGTTCTAGATGTACAGGGCAGTGTCGGATTTACGGTGGCTTGCTGGGGGAGGGAAGGATTTCTTTAATACTTTTGAGGTGATTTGTGTGCTGGGACTAGACCCGTGATGTTGTACTGGGATAACATCACGGGTCCAGTCCCAGTTTGACCAATGAGAGGCTAGTATTTTTTCTTGCCATTGTATAATATGCAATCAAATACTTATATGAAAGAAAAGAGGGATGGAGAGGGAGGGGGAATGGGGAAAAGTTATGTTCAGGTTGCATTCAAGCTACAAGAAAAACATTAACACACAGTTGTAAGGCAGGTGTTACAAACAGTGTTAAAACAATGTTGTACAAAACATGTAGAAAGAGTAAACAATAATAAGTGCTGGGTTAATAAGCAAGCAAATACTTATGTGAAAGAAAGGAAGAAAGAGAGGAAGGGTGAGGTGGGGGAAGGGGAAGTCATGATCAAGTTACATTCCAGTTACAAGATCAAGACTAACATACAGTTGTAAGGCAGGTGTTACAAACAGTGTTAAAACAGTGCTGTGCATAATATGTAGAAAGTGTGGACAATAATAAGTGCTGGGTTAATAAGTAAACACATGCTTAGGTAAAAGAAAAGGGGAGGAGAGTAAAGTGTGAGGTGGGGAAGGGAAGAGTTGTGTCCCTGGAGACCCCTTAAGGATGCGAGGAACCCTGCAATAGGACGGGGGGACCAGAGAGAGAGGGGGGATAGGCAGTGTCCCAGAGAGACCCCTTCAGGATGTGGGGAACCCTGCAAGGGGGCCTAGGGAATAGACAGAAAGGGGGATAAGGTTGTAGGGATTTAAAGAGAGAGGAGAAAGAGAAGGAAGAGTGGTGTACATTAAAACAAGGAAGCACAAATTTCATGGAATTTTGAGATGGACATTGATATCACTGTGAGGCAGACTACAAATTGTTTAATATAGTTCATCCCTCAGTAACATCACTTTGTATCAAGAGTCCATGAAATGACTGCTACCTTGATTTTTTTAATATATTTATTGAAATGTTTCACCAGGCGGGTACACTGAACAGCAAGTTGCTCATCTCACGGTGTGACTTGGGGGAGAGGTTACATAGGGTTGTGAAGGATGATCAGTTACAATAGTATGTGGGTAGTACAAACAATACAACATTGTAAGATTGTGCAACAGTAGGAACACAAGGTATTGTACAATAAACCGTAGTGAAACATTGGGTAAATTACAATGCATGTCAGAAATCGTACAAAAGAAGGTATAAATGTACAAAACAGTAATAACATGATAGAACCATTTATAGTACATGAGTGTACCAGGAGCAGGCTCAAGGTATTACACAAGTGCTGTTGGAGTAAAAAGGATGGGGTAGGTTGTGCACACTGGTGACAAATAAGAGCAGGTAAAGAAGAGAGGGGGAGAGGCAAGAACTGAATATGAGGAGAAGAAGTAGCCATTTCCTGATTTCCCGCTTCAGGATGTTGAGAACCCTGCCGGGGGGTCATAGTAGGAAGGCAGAAACTGGGGATTGGTATTAAGGTGGGTTACAGCAGAAACAGCTGAGGGAAAGGTAATTGTGTAGGGCAGAGGTAAGGGAGTAGATGGAGGAGGAGTGTCGTATTTCAGGGGGGAGGGAATTCAATTTACATATCATTTAAATATTCATATCTTCAGACACATGATGTCTACAGGTAAGCACAATGTCTAATTTGAAAGATTTATTCAAGGTTTTCACTATTTGAGAGACCATGCAATATTCATGTCCTCCTAAGCAGATAATCCTCAGGAACTATCTTTGAAATGTGTTGCTCAAATTCTAAGATTGTGCCTTTAGCATCCCAGACACTATGACTGAAACAGAAGCAAGCCAAGCACTCCTGCTGCTCTTAAAGCAAGATGATATTAATCTGAAGCAATATACAGATTTGTAAATTGTAACATCAGGTAAAGGCGTTCCCTGCATTATTTGAACATGGTAATATCTGCCTTACTGTTTTATTAACTGTTAAATAGTAGACTTTGTCGTACAAAGCACATCTTGCCATTTGTAATATGATATTAATATGCATGTTTATTATGTTTTTTTGTATATATTTGCAGAACTGGTTATCTGTTTTGTTATATAATTTTCCTCTGGTGTCTTTTTGCAGTTATCTGTTATTTATGTATTTAAAACATAATCATCTCAGTTGTGTTCCTCTATCTGACAGGCTTACAATAATGTTAAACTGAGCCAGAGCACAATGGTAGTTTGCTCACCTGGTAAAGGTGATTGCATGAGCATCACCTTACAGCATCCCCCCATCCATTACCTTCTGGGTTACATCCATCTCATAGGCTACTGATGCACATGACCAGATGTTTGAAATCTGATCTGCCTTGATCCACCTCCTATCCACAGGACTTCAGTTTGAATTTTCCCAAGCTGTAACATCTTTCAAGTACTGTGGTTAGTTTATAACAAATTAACATTGTACTTGACATACGTGGATTAAGTGAAGAGATTATGGATGATTTGAGTGTCATTTTTATTTCCTAGTTTATACAGACTAAATTTGCCGGCCCATATGGCATGCTGATATCATGGGATAGTTGTCATCCAATGAGAAGGTATAACACTGGGGTGCTGTAAGGTGATGCTCATGCAATCACCTTTAGCAGGTGAGTAAACTACCATTGCATATTGCATCACCTTATAGTATCCCCCCATCCATTACCCTCTGGGTTGTAAGAAGCAGTGACCCAACTTGGGGAGGGATCGGTTGACAATCCAGCAAGGTCCCCACACAATTTTGAAGGACCTTCCTAGTGAAGGATGCTTTTTCTGCATTGAGTGCATCAAGTCTGTAATGTCTAGTGAATGTGTGCACTAAGGACCAGGTAGCTGTGGCACAAATATCCTGAATCGATGCTCTGTTTATTTCTGCCCATGAAGTGGAGATAGCTCTAGTGGAGTGTGCTGTGATGCTCTGTGGGCTTTGCGGTCCTTTCAACTTGTATGCCTCATTGATAGTTTGCTTGACCCAGGTGGACAGAGTGGATTGTGCTGCAGCATGGCCTCTTCTGGGTCCAACATGTATCACAAATAGCCTGGCGAGATGTGGAAGTCCTTCATTCTGCTGAGGTATATGGTGATAACCCTCTTCATATCCCAGTGTTTTGTCAATGTAGTGTGGTTGTCACTCATCTGCGTATTCCAAGCGGGGAGTTCCAGGGTTTGAGAGGTGTGGAAAGTGGTGGCGACTTTGGGGAGAAATGCTGGTGCAGTTCTCAAGGTTACTCCATCGTTGTGAATGATTAGAAAAGGTGACTTGCATGACAGGGCTCTTATCTCATTCAGTCTCCTGGCCGAACATATAGCCACCAGGAAAATAGTTTTATATGAGGCCCATTTTAGGTCTGCTGTGAGCATGGGCTCAAATGGAGTGATTGCCAGGGTATCTAAGATTGTACTGAGATCCTATAGTGCCACCACTGACTTCACTTTTGGGAGGATGTTGGAAGCGTCCTTTAAGAACTGAATTATGTCTGGGTGTGAACCTGAAGAATGGTTGTCAATGTGGTCCATTCCCACTCCTATTGCTGACATCTGTACCCATAGGGAAGATGTGGATAGACATTTATCTAGTCCTTGTTGTAGGTATAGCAGGATTTGCAGAATGGTAATGGCACGTGAATTGGGGTGGTTGTTGGTTCTCCATTTCTGAAATATTGTCCACTGTTGCTGATAAGTGTTTGTGGTGGACTGGCATCTAGAGCGTACTACTCATGGATGGTATCCTTTATCTAACAGTATTTGCCTTTCAGTAGCCAGGCCGTGAGGTGTAGGGATTGAGGGTTCAGATGACATATTGGCCCCTGTGTTAGTAGGTCTCTCCGTATGGGGATTCTCCATGGTGTGTCTATCGTCATCGAGATGATTGTTGCAAACCAGTGCCTCTGGTGCCAGTACAGTGTGAGCATTACCACAGTTGATTCTGTTTGTTGAATCTTGCCCAGTACCTGAAGTATCAAAGGAATTGCTGGGAAAATGAATGTTCTTCAGAACTGCCAGGTTTGTGCAAGTGAGTCTGTTCCTAGGGACGCTGGCTCATTGAATCTGGAATAGAATAGCCTTAATTGAAAGTTTTTGGCTGTTGTCATTAGGTCAATCTCTAGAGGGCCCCAGCATTGGACTAGCTGTTGGAATGTTACTGGATGTAGAGTCCACTCACCAGAGGCGATGTCTTGTCTGCTGAGTCAGTGTGCTTGAATGTTCAATTTTCCCACCAAGTGAACTGCTGTGATGGATTGCAGGTTGCTTTGTGCCCAATTCAGTACTTTCCATGCTTCCCTGAGTAGTTCTATGCTGCATGTGCTACCTTGGTTCCTGATGTAGGCCACTGTGGCTCTGTTGTCAGATCTGATCAGAATCCGCTTGTGGATTATCCGATTTCTGAAGTGGTGCAGGGCGTGATATACTGCTCTCATCTCTAGAAGATTGATTGGCATTTTTGATTCTGCTGTGGACCACTTGTCTTGGGCTGGTACTTGTTCTAGTGTGATTCCCCATGCCAGGAGGCTGTCATCCATGTCTATGATTGCCTCTGGGTTGATGTCTAAGGTGACCTCTTTTGATGGGTTTTATTTGTGGGTCCACCATAGCAAGGATTTCTTGACAGACAGTGACAGAGTGACTGCTTTGGATAGATCCTGTCTTAGTTTCTGAGAGGCCTATGTTGCAAAAAGCTGAAGGGTGTGCATGTTCCACATGGTCCATGGAACCAGACCTATGCAGGAGGCCATGGACCCTAGTGTCTGAAATATTACTTGTAGTGTTGGACACTTGGTGATGCTGAGCACCCTGGCTTGTGTTAGGACCTTGCCCAATCTTCTCAGGGATGGGGTTATTCTGCCCTCTTTCATGTTGATAAGTGCTCCCAGATATTTTATTGAGTGACTGGGTTTGAGACTTCTCTTTTCCCAATTGAGTATCCATTCATGAGCTTGTAGGATTGATAGAACTGTTTGGGTGTTTGGGCTAGTTGTGTGGGCCTGGCTCAGATCAGCCAGTCGTCCAGGTAGGGAATCACATGAATGCCCTGCTGTCTGAGAGTGGCTGTCACTGTCACCGATACCTTGCTGAACACTTTGGGCGCTGATGCCAGACTGAATGGTAGTGTCTGATATTGGTTGTGTTGGCCTAGAATTTTGAATCTTAGATATTTGTAGTGAGATGGTCTGATGGATATATGTAAATAAGCATCCTTCATGTTGATAGAAGTTAGGTAATCCCCTGGTCTTATTGACCGCAGTGTTGAGCTGAGGGTTTCCATCTTGTATCATTTGTATTGTGCAAATCTGTTGATGAAATTGAGGTCTAGTACAGGTCTCATGTCCCCTGTCTTTTTTGGGACAAGAAAGAAAATGGAGTATGTTTCTTGGTCATGTTGCTCTTTTGGGATTGATGCTATCGCCTTGTTTTGCAGCAGACAGGTGAGGGTAGACTTGACCATTTGTATTTTTTTTTTGGTTGGAGGGAGACTGGGGATACTACCGTCCTGTTCATGATGGGTTTCTGCTTTAAGTCTATGGAGTATCCCTGGGACTCTATCTCCAATACCCATTTGTCTTATGTTGATTTGCACCACACATGATAGAATTGTATTAGGTGTGCTTCCACTGGGGGAAATGAGCTTGAATTTGAGGTTGTTGGGCTGCGATAGGCTGCGGCATAGTCAGTTGTCCTGGGTCCAGTTTCTGGAGAAACTATCACTAAATCTGCCTCTCTGACCTCTGCCCTTCATTCTAGATCTGCCATTGCTAGAGAGGAATGCTGGCTTGAAGTTGAATGATTTGTTTTTAAAGTAGTGAGCCATCTGCCTTCCATCTTGTCTTCCCCTGATGGGGTGAAATCTACCATGAAAGGCCGGAAGGTATGAGTTCCTTGAGGATTTGTTGCTGTTGAGGCTTTTACCGTCACCTTTGTGTTTTACATATTTCTCCAGGCCTTCCCCTGAAGAACAGGTTGTCCTTAAATGGCAACTTGTTGAGCATGGTTTTTGATTCTGAGTCTACGTTCCATATTTTGAGCCAAATCAAATGCCTTACCCTGTTGGTGAGTGTGGCCATTCGTGCTGTCATTTCAAAGGCATCTATGGATGTATCTGCAGCATACTTGGCAGCCTGGATCGCATATTCGGCTAGATCAGACTGTCGAGAGTCAGGTTCCAGATTGGATGCCAGTTTCTTGAGCCATGTGACAAGTGCTCCAGATGTGTATGTTGCAGCTGTGTTGGCTCTGCAGGTTAGGACAGTCATTTCAAAACACTTCTTCATATAAACTTCCATTTTTATATCTGCAGGGTCCTTGAGGGGGGTGTTAGTTTCTGAGAGAAGGACAGGTTTTTTTTCGCATAATCCTGTGACTTGGTGGTCTACCACAGGTGGATTGCACCATAACTTATTTATGTCCTCCTGAATAGGATAGAAGCGGTCGAATGTCCCTTTTTTTGGTTATTCTAACTGGGTCGTTGGCTTCCCATTCTTTTGTGATGACCTCAGTGATGGATTCATATCTCGGGAAGAAATCATCCCTCTTTTGTTTTGCTCTGATTAGGGAATTCAGTTTGGGCTCTGTTTTTGGTTCTGTCAGTTCGAATCCCATCATTTGCTTGACTGCTCTAAATAGTTCAGGGAGAGCCTCCACAGTGGTTAATTTCCTTGTTAGTGTAAGCTCCTCCTCTGAATCTTGATGTTGCGTCTCCTCTCCTGAGTCAGTGTTGGCTGTGTCATCGGGGGGTTATCTGGGACCACATCGTCCTCGTTATTGGCTGGTTGGGATGAGGAGGTGCTTGTGCTTGGCCTTTGATCGACCACCTCCTTGGGTCTTTTGGGCAAGCCTACTGGTGTGGCTTTGTTGGTCTTTGCTATTTCCTCCATGCGCTTCAGTATTTTGAGCATAACTATTTGTTGTGTGTGGAAGAATTCTTTGGCTGTGGAGGGAAGCTTGGGTTGAGTCTCCTCCAGCAATTCTGTGGCTACTTCTATCTCATCTACTATGCTTTCGAGATGGTCCACCACTCCTGTTTACTGCAGGTAGGGCAGTGGGGCCCTGACTGGTTTGGGAGCAGGGCAATCTGGCAGGTTCTGCACTTCTTGGACTTTACCATAGTGTGAGCCTGTGCAAAGACAAGTGGGGGGGGTATGATGGATGTTAGGACACAGGTCTGTTTAAGTGAGGCATAAATCATATGCATATTTACATGAATCTGTCTGTGACTCTTCAAATTGCAAGGGTTCATAAGTTGAATATTGCCCTTGGAAAAAACAGCCTTAATGCTGGAACAGGCAGTATAGACTAGCAGTCTCTTCCAGCCTAATCATGTTCCATTTTGCAGTAAAATGTTATTCCTTAATATGTCCCATAATGAACAGAAGGTGGCAGGGTGTCCCATAATAAGTGCCAGATAGGGGTTGAGAATTGGGTAGAAAACCATGAAATTGACTAGAGTTACCTTCTTTCTTTGCTGATGTGCATAGCGCTGGGGAGTACAGTTAAAGTGGCATGCTGCACCTCCTCCCCGAGATGTCTGAGTTCACATGGCACTGTTGGGTAGCTGCAGAATTATCTGCCAGTGCACATGCACCTTTCATCAAGTGCTCATGCACGGGACTGTGAGCCATACAAACACCAGCTGAAGAAGATGAAGGAGGAGGGAGGACCCAAGATGGCTGGGTCAAGATGGTAGAAGACGGGAATGTTGCACCTTGTAAGCGCGGGATACCGGAGTGAGGGCCAGTTGCTTTACGTCCTAAAGGAGCGTGTTGGGAAGGCTGTCCTGGAGGAACTGCACCTTTCTGGTAAGTTCACAGAGGAGTCTGGGCCGACCGCTAAAACTGTTTGAGCAACATTTGTAAATTTTGGCATTTTGTCTGTTTTCTGGCCACATAATGTTACTGAGGAGTGGGTGCTGGAGAAAATGCACTGGGACTACTGTTGCCACTGTCTTACATATTGACAAGGTCCGCTTATAAGAGGAACCTGCCCACGTAAGGAGGGGCTGATCCACTTGTAAGGGGCTCTGCCTCCTAGGTGCCATTTCGAGTTTTTGTCTCTAGGAAGTAGCATACAGGGCACCATTTTTAAATCACCAGACTACACACTGAGTAAGATACAGTTGAAAACTGATTCTTTTAAAACTATGCTGTTCCCTGTCACCTTTGTAATGATTGCTCACTATTCTACAAAACAGACATAGCAGGAAATAACATTATCATGCATAAAGCCAAATTATTGATCTCTTCTACAGGCACAGATTTAAAGGGATTCCATGCAATGGTACCAAACAGTGTGCAAGTGATTAAGTTCCTCCTTACAGTCTGAACATCTCTTGTTATATCTGCTGCTGTGCTATGGATTTTCAAAACTTATTTTTTAATATACATTCTGCCTAAGTTTTTCCCTGTGCATGGCTAACTAGCCTATCATAATTGGATTTTAAATAGCGTTGCAGAATAGCTACTGCTTAGTAACCACCGTGCTGGTTAGATAATACATAGTCTTAATCATTGAAGTTGAAATAAAGAATGGATTTTGGTAATCCTACCTTAAAAGAAGAAATCTCAGTGGAGCCAGGCAATATGCTTGTAGCCTCTGCGGTGCACATTTATGAACTGAAGTCCTGTGGATAGGAGGTGGACCAAGGCAGATCAGATTTCAAATATCTGGTCACATGTGCATTAGTAGTCTATGAGATGGACGTAACCCAGAAGGTAATGAATGGGGGGGATGCTGTAAGGTGAAGCAATATGCAATGCACCAGTTGCACTTCAGTTAGGTGCCCACAGACACCCAAAGAACTTAGTATGGTTCAAGTTCTCACATGTGTGAATGTATTACATTGAGAATGATGCATAAATAACTGTTATAGATTTTTTACACCCCTGAGATTTATGCATTATCATACACCATGGGTGTGTAAACAAAATCCATAGACACACAGTCATTTGTTACTTTTTTAATTACTGGTGCAGGGAGTTTACAGTGTGACAACATTCACAATATCTTACCCTACACTATCAGCACTACCATTCCCACTTCAAACATATGTGAAAAACAAACCATTGTTTATCATGCCCCTGACTTTTGCTGTGATTACAGTAAATAACACTGCCTGCTAACATCATACAAGCATTTGGTTTGTACTTTTATTTACCTTTATTTTGTTTAGAAACGATTGGAAACTGCAGTATCTCTGCCATACGGAAACTGCAGGATCTCTGCCATACAGAAACTGCCTCAACTTCGCTGTGACTGCCACAGCCTCTTTGCTTCACACTCGGGCTAGGGCCACCAAGAAGAGAAGAAATAAAAAACAAATGATTTTAATTTGAAAGGAGAAGTGAAGGTAGATCTAATAAAACTGCGGCTCTATAGAGTCTCATACTGCAACTGCAGCTACTTGTACTTAATGCAACTACTGAACTTTCATAGCACTCTAGCTTGCTCCTCCCCAAAAGAACAGACTGAAACAGAATGGTTTAAAAGCAGAGAATGAAGGCTGTTTCAGAACGCCACAAGAGTGGTGCACAGTTCCAATGGTGAGTCAGTTTTCTTCTTGAGACAGTAGATTTTACTCAGTAGGAAACGGAAAAAAAAGTATTAAGAAAATGCTGTAATAACTGGGTAACTTAGTTATCATGGCATCTAAAACAACACATTTAGCCATGTATTAAAGGGAGTCACTAGTAATTATAATGCAAAAGCTGACAAATGAGCACAAAAAAGGAGTCCACAATCTACAGTGGTAGTCAGGCAAAAGTTGATTGGTAGCATGGTATATCAAGCAGTGTGCAGTACAGTGCCCATTGAATAACATGTATAGAGGTACCACGCAATGATCGCTCAACTTTTGCACCACTACCACTGTAGATGTCCCAGCATTTTGCTCATGTGAAGCTTCCTCAGGGGTGAACAGCTGGTCAAGCCACACACCTTAAGCACTGGTCACTACACCAAAGTGGACCAATAAGATGCGCTGGTTCAGTCAGTCTGCCAGCACAGCGGTAGCACTACCACTCATGTTGCCAGTGACCTGGGTTCAGGAGCTAGCTTGGTTGGCTGGAGGGCTGGCCAGGGGAGAAGGCTTGAGCATACCAGGGACTGCTCACCTTCTCAAAGTGAGAGGGGGGACTAAGGTTCAGTGCTTGGCTGATCCCAGGTGGAGACCTGAGGTACTGAAAGCCCAGCCAACAGCAAGGGAGTCTTGTGGTGAACACTGACACTCAGTGTCTTGATGTCAGGGTGCACACCACATGGGGGGGAGAAAAATACAAAAATGGCCAGCAGCACCTCCGGTAGATGGAGCACCAGCCCTGATCCTCAATGTCTCCTGCCTGCCTCAGAACCGGCATCCAGATGAGACAAGAAAGTATGAGGTGTAAGGTCCCCCACCTTGACCCAACCTGGGGGGTAGAAGCAAGGCTGCATGGGGGATGGACCACCCCAGGAAAAGGTAGGGGAGCAGGGACTGAAAAGTCAGATGGTGACTTCCCGAAGAGTGGAGTGCCGTGGGCCCAGGGCGACTATAAAGAGAAATTGTATATAAAAAAATGTGCTGGTACAATTACAAAAGGCAAAATGTTAAAGCTACTGGACACAGCAGAACAGGTGTGGGATAATAGAAACAAAACACCATGAATGTACAAAATAATGACAAAAACTATGAAAGCAGTATTAAAAATGAAAAATATCACACAATATTTGAATCTAAAGTAATTTTCTTACTTAGTATTTTAGAAATGCATTTTAATTTCAAAAATTCAAAAGATATACAGTATAAAAAGTAGGTGAATAAATCACCACATGTAGCTGTTGTAATCTGAATTGCATGTATACTGTGTTGATTATTGTTTTATCTGCCTTGAGCTCTCCCTGGTCATACCTAAAAATAAGCCTTCAGCTGTGTACTCTAGCCACCCAGTAAACAACAACCAAATAAGTAAGCATAAAAAAGGCAAAAGAGGTAGAGAGGCAGAACTTGGCAGTAAGGCCACAGACTGCTTAAAATACCTCTCAAAGGCACTAGGCTTGCATGAGGTGTGGCATTTTCTACATCCAAAAATCTTAGATTATACCTGCTGGTCATCACCTCACCAGACCTACTATTATCTAGATTATTTTCTAATTTCTACAGAGTGACTCTACATCATTGAAAGCTGTACAATCAGATCTATTACTCTATTACACCACGCACCAGGGGTGATGGACATACTTCAAAATCTGACAGTAAAATCCATGTCCCAGAGCTTAATGTCTCATTATTTTATATGTATGTATATTTTGTATGTATGATCTCTTTGTATGGCACCTTGGTTTTGAAAGGCACTTTAAAAATAAAGATAATTTGATTTGATTTATATAATTTGAAATACAGAATCATGGTGGAGTACTGCCTAGAAGAATGTGTAACACAAAACTTTTCTGCTTTACTATCTTATGTTCTCTCAGCTGGCAAGGGGCTCAGTAGCAAGCTGGCAGCTAAGCATCACAGGGAGGAACAGGGTGCAGGAATGCACTATTTTTAAGCGAAAAAGATGTTCCAGGACTAGAGGGCATGGGATGAAGTTTGAGGGAGGACGTTTCAGAGGAAACGTGAGGAAGAATTTCTTCACAGAACGGGTGGTGGACAAGTGGAACACCCTGCCAGAGGAAGTGGTGGGGGCTGAAACAATCACGGAATTTAAGAATGCATGGGATAGACATAAAGGAATTCTAGAGGTCAGGGGTAAGGGGCAACAGACTTCCTGGAAAACATAAACTGAACTTACAAACTTAAATGGTCAGACTGGGTGGGCCATAGGCCCTTATCTACCGACACTGTCTATGTATCTATGTATCACCAGGGGGTGGGACTATCTACCTATAAAAGCCTGTGCTACTCCATGGCTCAAGAGCTGTGGCATAAGTGCCTCTCCTCATTTGGGACTATCATTGTAAATATTGAACTAAAACTGTCTCCAGCATTTACTGGTGAGTTCTGTAATCCCTGGATAAGAAACAGTGACTGTGTTTTTTAAGCCAGAATGTATGAGTGCTATATAAATAGTATTACAAATTGTAGTACTGTATGTAAGCAATAGCATAAAATAACATTAGTCAGTTCATAGTTCATGACTGCTTGGGAAAAGAATCAACACCCAATTAGAGCAAGGACAAGGGAATTGTGGAGGGAAGGAGGAGGGGAGAAAGAGCTGTAGATCAAGTACGGTCTGCAGCAAAAATGAAGGTAGAGACAATGAGCTGACTGAGTAGGCCAAGCAGCCCTTATCTGTCAGCAGATTCTATGTTTCAGTGAGTCAATCTTCTTGTTTTGTGAGGCTCATGAAACAAGATTGTCAGCTCACAAACCAAGATTTTGGACTTCATTTTTTTTCCTTCAGAATCTTGTTTCATGAGAAGGCATCTTTTGTGAGTTAATGAAAATCTCTTGAAACAGGAAGGTGGGCTCACAAAACAAGTTTTTGAAAGTTTTTTTCACAGTCTTGTTTCATGAGATCATGAAAATCTCATGAAACAAAAAAGTGGGCTAATGAAGCAGGATATGGACTTGGATTAGTTCAGAATCTTGCTTCATCAGTCAAGAGTCTTCTTTTGTGACCTTCACAAAACAAGACTGCTGGCTTATGAAACAGAAATATGTGCCCACGAAAGAAGAATTTCATTATATTGAAAGAATCATGACTTTTTCTCACAACTGTGCTATTTTTGAAGATTTCAAAGCCAAATTTTAACTTGTGCTTTTTATTACCCTACCTCATGAACCATTGTGGAAACATATTTAACACATGTCCTTAAGGTACTATGCTTCTCTTTGCACATGAACGCCTCAGTTGGTGAATAGCCCAGAGTGCATTGCCTGTCTGCATCTGTAGCTGCACAGAACTGTAGGGCCCAGAGGGTTCTGCAGTTCTGCAGCCTGATGGACTCCATATATACATGCCCAGCCAAACTGATCTGTTCAGGACCCACGTGCATGAGAATATGTTTTCTTCTACTATTTAAAAAAGAAAGAATATTCATTGCAAAAGACTATATTAATGCATCAGTTAGGATTAAGCTTAAAGCAACAAAAAGACAGAAATGTGGCATTACGATTTCCAACCCTAATTTCCCACACCACCACCCCCAAACAGAAAAATGAAAAAAAAATTAGGGTTTTGGGTCTCCTGCATCTTCGCGAATCAGTGGTGGGGTTTTCTTTTAGGGTGTTGACACTAACACTAACTCCTCACCCCAGCTCATAGACCCATCTCTGAAAGATGAGACATGGCTCTAAATTAGTGCCTTATACTGATACTTTTCAAAGGTACAGAAGTATGTCTTTCCACATGTTGCAAACAACATCGGCTGTAGCTTTCTTCACACAGGACCCTTTGGGTCCTGCCTGAAGAAAACAGATGACATCTGAGCTTGTTTGCTCAGGGGATGGGTTGAGTAATAGGGTTCACAACCCCAAGGAAGGCCCCACCACTGACTCGTCAAGACTCGGGAGATCCCAAACCATGCTGTTTTTTTCCTTTGGCTGCTTTGGGGTGGGGAGTTAAGGTAGATAGACAGGCAGATGGATAGACATCAGTCAGACAGACAGACAGATAGATGCCCATCAGATAGACAGATGTCTCTCTGACAGATGGACAGACATCTGTCTGACAGAAAGACAGACATCCATCTGACAGATGTCAGTCTGACAGACAACGGACAAACAAATGGACAGACAGGCATATACAGTGCACATTTATTTATTTTATTTATGTAAACTTTTGGTGACTGGGATATGATAGCAAACATTGTTTGCTACTTACACATTTTGTATTTAAGGTAAATAAGAAAACATTACTTACCATAGTAATCTTGTTTCTTCCAAGGGAGTCTTACTGTATTCTGACATATGCAATATTGTCTATCCATTGTACTGCCCCAGAGCCAAAATTGTTAATAGAACATATGCTAATGATGGAATGTTGGGCTCTTGCTTGGTTTTCAAACCACTGTCCCTGGTAAACATTCTATAACTGTCAGATTCTTAAGGAGCATGAATACTAACAAGCTATCTATATAGACTTTAACAATTAAATAAATAATTAACAATGACAATCCCCTTCAACTAAAAATGTGGGCAACAGTAAGACTCATGTCACTAAGCCCAACAACAGAATTGCTCAAGGGTTTACAACAGCATGGACAGCTGTGCTGCAGTGCCTATTTGTTCTAGCAGGGGAGGCAGGATGGGAGCTCAGAATGCAGTAAGATTCCCTTGGAAGAAACAAGATTACTATGGTAAGTAATGTTTTCTTCAAACCCCAGGAATTCTTATTGTATTTTGACATATGTAGACTACCCAAGCAGTACCTTTGGAGCAGGGTAGATAATCTATTTAGGAAACAAGATCTGCAGTACTGCTGTGCTAAAACCTGACATCACTGCTGGCCTAGGTATCCAGGCTGTAGTGTTTGGTAAAACTGTGGACTGTTTTCCTGGTAGCTGCTTACAAATATTCAACAAAGGAATATCTCTTGCAGCTGCTATTGGGTCAGCTGTACCTCTTGTAGAGAGATCACTAAGGCCTGCAGGGGTTCTTTACCTACTTTTCAGTAGCAGAACTGAATACAAATTCAAGTTCAAGTTTATTGTAGGAAAACCCCATTGAGCAAGCTCATTCCCAAGGAAGTCCTTTGACACAGACAGGTAGTTACAGATTACATAATTGAAAAAACAGTACAAATTCAAGTACAGAATTATGGGCAAGCATTAACATGTTGCATACAAATGACAATGACAGAAAAATGCAAGTACAGAAAAAAATACAAAGTGCTTGTTTCGGAGTATCAAGGCAGCTAATTTCTAGGTAAGTAAGAGGAAGCAGTGGGCTAGGGTTAGAGCAGTGAGCTGGGATTTAGAAGCAGCTGCACGTATATTTTGTTTTTGCTGCAGCCAACCTTTTAAATAAGCTGACTGGGACAGTACTGAGAAGTTTCAGTACACCTTGGAGCTGGTTTCAAATAGTTGGGAGTATGCTCGATATGGCCCACTTGCCGAGTGAGGTGCGAGTTCTCGGTACATCGAGGAGGTGGAGGTCATTTTACCTAAGAGAGTAGGTGCTATGGGAAATATGGAAAAGGGCTGTGAGATAGTTTGGGAGCTTGTTCAGGAGTAGGTAAGGGGTCCAGATACCAGCATGAAGCATGCATCTAGTTGTGAATGATGGCCAGCCAACTGCTAGGTACAAATCGCAATGGTGAGTTCCGTAGGGTCGGTTTATCATGAACTGTATGGCGCAGTGGTAAAGGACATCTAGTTTGTTGAGTCCTGAGGCCACTGCGGAGGAAAAGATTAGATCTCCATAGTCGAGTAGCGGCAAGAAAGTAGCCTGGACCAGCCTAGTTCTGGTATCCAATGGAAAGAGGGACTTGTTGCGGAAGAAGAAATCTAGCCTAATTTTTAGCCTCTTTGCCAGATTGTCAAAGTGGTTGTGAAATGAAAGTTTCTGTTAGCACTCTTTGCAAACTGTGTGAGAGGCCTTTCAGCACCATGCAATTCTGCTTAAAGTTGGACCAGCATAACATTCTGTGGTGATTTGCATATGCAGCCCATGATGCTTTGCATTGTGGGGGCATGTGTGACGATGTATTTTCTTGAAACTTGGCTTCCCAGCCAAATGCCCCTTGGGGTAACCCTTGCCTCAGTGTTTGCGCACAGAGGTTCTTTGTCTTTTGAAAGTTTGTTGTCTAGCCACATACCAAGATATTTGAATTTGGAGGTGATTTCAAGGGGTTCACTGAGGGAGGTAGTGATGAATTTTTTGTGCATGTTTGCAAGGGAAGTGGAGGTGGTATTTGGGGCAAAGATGGGGCCTTAGTTTTCTTGGCATTGAGGAGTAGTTAGGCATTGATTAGGTTGATTTCTAGTTTTGCAAAGTAATCTTGGAGTACATCACTCACTTCAGCCAGTGTAGGGCCTGATGTATACAGTACAGTATCATCAGCAAAGAAATGCAGATGGGGCTGGGATATATGTGCGTCAAGGTTATTGATGTACAGGGAGAAGAGGATGAGACCTAATATGGAGCCTTGCAGGACTCCCCTGACAACTGAGAGGGATACAGAAAAGAGGCCACCAGCTTTTACTTTATGGGTCCTTCCAGATAGGTAGCTGGTAAACCACTGGGCAGCAAAGGGGGGTGGCATCTACTTTTATTAGGCTTGAGACTAACAGATTGTGGTTGACAATGTCGAATGCTTTGCTGAGATTTAAAAATACTGCACCAGTAACTTTCTTGGAGTCCATGGCTGTGATCCATTCATTGGTAACTTTGGCTAGAGCAGTAACTGTACTATGATTGGGTCGGAAGCCAGGTTTCACAGGGTTGAGGACTGAAGAAGATTCAATATGGAGTTTCATTTGGGAGTAAACTAGCTTTTTGAGGACTTTGGAGAGGACAGGTAAGATTGAAATTGGCCTATAGTTGTTTAGGTCACATGGGTCCCCTAACTTGAATAGTGGGAGGACGTGGGCAGATTTCCAGCAGGAGGGAACAGTGGCAGCGGAAATGGAAATATTGAATTTGCGGAGAATAGGGGCGGTGAGGTCAAGATAGCCTAGTTTAAGAAAAAAAGGTTCTAGACTATCATCCCCTGCACTTTTTCGAACGTCTATGTTAAAAAGTGAGTCTTCGACTTCTTTATAGCTAAGCAGGCACAACTGGAGCATGCTGGTCGAAGTTTGCAAGTCAGAGTCATTGCAGTCTTGGTTGCTACCACAGGCTGCATAAGGTGAAGAGTCAAAAGCTAGGCCAGCAGTTACAAAGTGATTGTTGATTTCCTTGAGGATTACGTAGCTGTTTTACACAGCCCTACCATTGCTGAGGATCTTCACAGGGATGGAGGGGGCTACAGGCCGACCTTCGATGGACTTGAGTGTCTTCCAGATTATTTGGGAATTCCCTTTTGCCTGTTCAAGGGTGGAGACATAATAGTTGGCTTTGCTTGCATGGATTTGTTTAACACAGGTGTTTTTAGCTGCTCTGAATGCTTGCCAATCAGCTGGGCTTTTGGATTTCCTAGCCTTAGCCCAGAGTTTATCATGGCATAGAGTGTAGCCTTCAGATCTGATGTAAACCATGGGTTGGATGTTTTACGCACCCTGACTTTGAGTAAAGGGGCATGCTTGTTGGCCAGCATGGTGAGGTTGTCATTAAGGACAGTGACCACCTCATCAATCATTTTGGCAAGGTAGAGGTCTTGCCATCTAATTTTGCTCAAGTTGGTTAAATAGTCCGATGCATTAAACTTGCGAAAGGACCGCTTAGTTATGAGAGTTGGTTGCTGTCCGGCTATAATTTGTGATCTTGTACAAACAACCACCCCATGATCACTCATGTCATTGCGGAAGACTGCAGAGTGAAGAATTCTGTGGGGATGCATAGAAAGTATGACATCAAGGAGAGAACTGTTGTTGGAATTGGATGTAATACAAGCAACAATCCAGTAGGCAATAGACGTCTTTGAGGCACGGTTGCCCATTTCCACTTCACCCTAGGTCAGGGAGAGCTGAGTGCTATCCTACATGTGGCCCTCTCTGTGATCCAAGTAGTAACTTTTAGCTCTCTTGACATCTAGGCTGTGCAGTCTACTGTACATTCCCCTGAACTAGAGTGGTCAGTGAAAAAGATTGGCAAAGTAATGGACTGATTCAGATGGAAGTCCAACACCACCTTGAGCAGAAATTTCCTGTTAGTCCTGAGGACTACCTTGCCCCTATGGACTAATATGTAATCTGGCTCAGTGGCCAAGGCCTGGAGCTCACAGATCCTCCTAACTGATGTGATAGCTACCAGGAACACTGTTTTCCATGTCACTACTTGAGCTCTCCTGAAGACATGGGCTCAATCAGTGGTTCCATTAGCAGTGGAAAATGCATATATTGAGGTACTCATACTGGGGTGTGTTCCCTATGAGGGAGATACAAATACATGAGACCCTTGAATAACTTCCTGAACACTTGATTAGCTGCCAGAGATGACCTCTTACCAGCTGAGAGGTAAGCAAAAACAACTGCTAAGTGTACTTTGAGGGTGGAAGACCTAAGGCTGAGAGAATGAAGGTGTGCTATATACTCTGAGACAACTGACAAGCCTGCCTGGCAGCAGTCTATTTCTTTCTTCTGGCACCAAATGGAAAATCTTTACCGTTTAGTTTAAGTTCTTCTGGTAGAGGGTTTTCTAGAAACCCTAAGAACTTCTGACACCCCTCCAGAAAGGTGCAAGTCAGTATATAAGTCCTCAAGATCTAAACCCTGAGCCTGAGAGACCAAAGACTGGGGGTAAAGGACTTTCCTCTGCCAGGCGGTCAATCGGTTGTGCTTCTAGCGTAGTGAGATTGGCCTGGAAATTGACATGGTCAGAAGCAAGGAATTCTGTTGTAACCCACCACCACCAGCCCCTCTTGTTCAACTAGCAGGGATGCTCCTCTCACACATGGTGCCAATGAGAGGGATGGGGGTTGTCACTACAACAGTTCAGTTTACGAATACTTTTACTTCAGAGCCTGTCATCCTCAGACAGGCAAACCAAGTGTGGCAACTACCTGGCTTACACCTGGGGGGACAATTTATCATGGCCATCAACCTGGGTCCCTGGGAGAAAAGATTTGCTCATAATTATGCTAGGTTTGTACTTCTGGTCAGGGGCACCCAAATAAATCCAGACCGTGGAAGCAATAACAGTACTGTCCAAACCAGTCTGGGATTCTAGAGTGTGGCTTTTATTCACATACACAGAGAATGATCACAAAGCGAAGATGGACCCTCACAGGGCTACTCCCACTGGTAATGCAGATTACTGAGGTACAGAGCACACACAGTGAAACCCTCAGGTTCTTAAATGGAAAACAATGAACACTTTCTGGTTCTGAATGGAAATTGGCATACACGGCCAGATCTGGTACACTTCCCTTGCCTAAGCATCTTTGGCCAATACTAGGAGACTTTCCCATATTTCATGAGGAATTACTGGTGGCACCCTTGACCACCAAAGAACACATACAGGCTCACAGAAAATCCAGCCCAAGTCCGGGTAAACTGTTTTCTTCAGGCACTGGCCAAATGCACTGAATGAAAACACAGGTGCCCAAATTGAACCTGGAGAGGTAAACATAGTTACTCCACATTGGGGGGGTCTCCTACCTTTTGCTTCCAAATTTATGTTCGGCCATTCATGTGGTTAATAACTCCCTTCAGAGAAAACTTGTAGATGCTATTTTGAAATGTATTTCATATTTGACATACTACATAACACACCGCTAAGGTATCCTGAAGTTAAAAGTTCTGTAATTGACAATGTCTCTTCGCTAGACCTCAACTTTAGGGAGGTAGTTTTAACTCAGACACAAACTAAAAGTTCTGTACTTGGCAAGTCTCTCTCTGGACCCCATAGTAGGCAGACACTTTTAAACAGAAACAGTCTTGGTGACAAAGTCCCTTTGTCAGAGAAAACTCACCACCAGAATGCAGGTGCCCCATGGCTTTTCCTCACAATAGTGTCGGGTACTCACAGAGCAGATGAATCTTAGGCAGCTTCAACACAGTCCAGACTGGACCAGGGGATTGCCCCTGAATCCTAGAATCCCTCCCTCCCTCATCCTTCTGGGGATGGGGCATTGGAAAATCCCTTTGGAACGGTCTCTATTACTTCACTCTCTGTCTTCCATGTTCTTCTTCTAGGGTGAGAACAAACTACCCAAACTACAGAGGTAGCTCTCTGTCAGAGCTAGAAACTGAGGAGCTGCCCACGTAGCAGCCTCCTCCAGGCACTCCCCTCTACAGACTACTCTCCAGACTATTGACTCTAATTCAGCATTCTACAGCTAACTCCCCAGCTTGCATTCCAATGTGGCTTATGCTGCTGCAACAATTTTAAAGTAACATCATCATTCCAGCTCAGCTGAGACTGAAAAACAGAGTGGGACACCATAAAATCCATTTAACTGGCATTTCACTAGCTGCCTCTCCCTGCCTGCCACTGATTCTAAGTGGGATTCTAGTAACCCCTGAGAACAAGAGGGTTTCACTGTGGTTGTCTGGCCCAATCTGGAGCAATGAGAATCACTGGCATTAGTCAAACCCTGAGCCTGTTCAGCAATCTGAGCAACAAGGGAAGTGGAGAAAAGGCATACAGGAACTTCCATGTCTAATCCAATAGCAGCACATTCAGAGGGACTGTACCTACTACATGAGGCCTGCAACAAAATTGTTGTAGCTGGTGATTGTCTGGGTTGCAAAGAAGTCCACCTCTGGGGGAGGTGGCAACCTTCTGGACACCACTTGCAGGACCTGTCTGTTTAGGGACCACTCATAGTAGTTTTGCTTGATCCGCTGAGAGCATCTGCCAGGACATTGTCTTTCTATGGGAGGTGGACCGCTGAGAGGGAGATTCCCAGGAAGTATGCTAGACTCCACACCTTCATGGCCTCTGTACATAGTGGGGATGGCTTTGTTCCCCATTGCTTGTTTATGTAGTACATAGTGGTTGTATTACCTGACCTGATTCACCTTGCCTTGAAGCATTGGTCTGAATGACTAAATGGCCAGATCAACTGCCCTGAGCTACAGCAGGCTTTTTTTGAAGCAAGGACTCCTGCTGGGACCAGGTACTATGTGCAGTGCAGTCCCCCAGGTGTGCACCCCACCTTAGGAGGGAGGCATCTGTTGTTAAGACTGCTGCTGGTGGCAGCTGGAGGAAAATCATACTTTCCCTTAGGTTGTCTTTTTCCTGACATCATTGCAGGGCTTGCAGCAGGGTTCCTGTGACTGGAACCATCTTTGACAGGGAATCTCTTTTCTGGGACCAGTGAGACTGGAGGTGAAACTGAATGTCTCTCATCTGGAATCTTGACCTTGACACTGTTTCTGTAGCTGTAGCCATGTGTCCTAAGAGCTGTAGAAAATGCAAAACTGGTCATGGGGTATGCAGCTAGAATGAGCCTGTCAGCTGCACTATGCTGTACTCCTTTCCCTGTTGGAGGAAGACCCTTACTCTCAGAGTGTCCATTTCTGCCCCTATGAACTGTAGATGCTGAACTGGTATTAGCACTGCCTTTTTCTGATTTACCAAGAGACTCAGTATAAACAGGGTATCCTGAATGGTGATCAGTAAATCTCTGCCCACTGAGGAGCCTGGCCTACCACTCACCAGTCACCCAGGTATGGGAAGAATGTAACTCCTCGTCTCCCTATGTGTGTTACTACCATTGCTAGTCACTTGGTAAATGCTCTTTGAGCAGAGGTAAGGCTGATAGGTATGGCTTTGAGCTGTTAGTGGTCTGATGGCAATCTGATCCTGAGGTGCTTTCCATTTGATTGCCTGATAAGGATGTGGGAGTAAACATTCTTTAAGTTCAGAGATGAGTGCAGGGAGGATGGTAGCAAGAGTGAGCATTCTAAGTGTCTGAGATCCCATATGGGTCACCACTCCCATTTTTTCAGAGTGAGCAAGTATGCTTAGCAGAAACTACTTCTCTTTTGGCTAAGGGGACAGGCTATACCGCTTTGTCTTGAATTAGTTTTGCTATTTTCACTTCCAGCAGAGTTACCTCTGCTGGACTGACAGGTCTGAAAAACCTTGCCCTCAGTTTGGGCATGATCCTGAACCTGAGGAAAGCCTGCCTCTAGCACACTACCACCAGGAGCCATCCATTTCTGTAGTGATGAATTCCCAAACCTGGATGTAGTGGGCCAGTCTGCCCCTACTGAAAGTGGGGAGGCAGCCCTGGCAGACCCCACAGTAGTGATGCTTAGTCTGTGCACTTGGCTGAGTGCTGGGGCCAGCACGGCTACTGCCCCTTCTGCCTCCACCTCTGAAGTACCCTCTCTGAGATTGATAGGTAGATGATGTCTGGGCTTGGAAGAAGGGTCTGTAATCAGTTCTACCCCGATCCCTTTGCTTTGGTACTTCCGGGGAGTTGCTGCCTCTCCTTTGCAGCAGCACTCTTATAAGCCATCTTGTACTTACACATCTTTTTCATGTACTGTAAGTCTCTGTTCACCAAAAGGGGATATGAGCTCACAAGGAAAGTCCAGTTCCTTTGTCTGGGTGTCCCAGGGCAAGTTAGTTACCTCAGCCAGGCCAATCTCCTCAGAGACACTGAGGTTGCCATTTGCCTGGCTGCAATATCATTGGCATCCACTGTCATTCTGAACTGGCATTTAGAGGCCTCTATGTCACCTTTTTACCCCAGAGCATATTGTAGCAATCTCTGAACTGTGTTGGCTTTTTTTGGGGGGGTCCTTATCCAGTGGGTGTGATGTCCGGGAATCACTTCCTTATCTCAAGCCGCAGCCTACCCACATAATCATGACTGGGATGCTCTGCTCCAGACTTGCCCCCCCCGTACTTCCTGTCCATCCTCTTGTCCACTGGGGAAATGGAAGTGAGGGTTCATAAAATTCTAGAAACCTGTCTCTGCAGAGATTTGTGGATTGGCAGCAACTGTCTTTTTGCCACTGGCACACCTATCATTCCCATATAGTCTGGCTCCTCTTCCTCCTCTGTGGATTCCTTGTTGAAGAGGTCCAGTGCTTCCATGTACACTTCAGAAAAGCATTCAAGAGAATGGGGAACTGAGAAGGAACCCAGGTCCTGAAATAAGATCTGCAAACTGGTCCACTGAACCGGAATCGCAGTACCAGTTTGCAGCACCTGTATAATTTGATAGCATTTGCTATTTCATCTGTGGTTGGAACTGTTGGTTTTGTAGGTTGCGGTTCCTGAACGAAGTGTTTATCCTTCCTCTTTTCTTAGCAGAACTTGTCGGTTCCATGGTAGTGTCTGTGGTTCATTTCTTAACCGAGGAACCATCAACCTGGGATGTTCAACCAATTCCTTCAGTCTCTCCTTATGAGAGGAGGAAGTTTTGTTCACAGCTGGGTCAGCAGCCTTCTGTGACGTTTTTCTCTCAGTTGGTTCAAACACCTATTAAGCATCGACTGAGGAAACATTTTTGCTTTTACAGATTTCACATTCTGCCTTCAGGTGGTAAAACCCTATGCAAAAAATACATGTAACCTCCTTCTTTCCCAGGGTTACTAGAATCCCAGTTCAAATCAGTGGCAGGCAGGGTAGGCAGCTTGTGAAATGCCAGGTAAATGGGTTTCACACTGTCACATACTGTTTTCAGTCTTAGCTGAGCTGGAGTGATGATGTAATCATAGAACTCTCACAGCAGCATAAGCCACATTGTTCAGTTGGTTTTAGAGTGAATTGGAATGTTGAATTAGGAGTGCTGTAGGAGTTCAAATAGGAGGAGGCTGCAGCTGCTGGGCAGCTCCTAATTTTAGCTCTAAGAGCTACCCCCTTTTTGTTTTGGGTAGTTTGTTCTCACCCTAGAAGAAGAACAAAAAAGTCAGTTTTCTGAAGTGGTGGAGACCTGTGCCAGAAAGTTTTCCTTGCTCCATCCCAGGAGGGATGGGGCAAACTCTAGGATTCAGGGGCAGTTCCCTTGGTCCACTTGTTTGGTGAGGCTGCTTTGTGCATCTTCCTTTGTTGTGAGTACAGATCTTTTCTCTGTCAGACCAGGGTCATCTGCAATACCGTGAGATTAAATTTCTCTGTCAGTGAGACCAGTCACCCAGTACTAATTAAAGTTTCTGCCTACATTGAAGTCCAAGAGTGTGACTGTCCAAGTACTGAACTTTTAAACTTGACACCCAGAGGTGTGTTGTAGTTTAAGTGTGGTAAAGATTTAAGACAACAACTACAAGTTTTCTTCTGTGTGGGTGTTATTAACCAGATGAATGGCTGAGTATAAACTTGGAAGCAAAAGGTGGGAGACCCCCCTTCTGGAGTAACCAGTTTACCTCTTTGGGTTTCATACTAGGATTGGTAAGAGCAAGAGAGCCAAAAAGGCCCAAAAAAGCTCCTATATGTATTAATAATAACTAAAAATAGTGCCAGACAGAATAAATTTATCCAGCTGTCTTTTGTATGATTGCCTTGAGTTACAAACAATCACTTCAATAGGTAAACAATTCCACAATTTGATCATTCTTACTATGTAAAAAAGCTTAATCAGGAGATGATTAAACTTTTCTGACTGCAACTGCAAGGGATGTCCCCTTGTAGTATAGATTGAATCCTTAGAAAGAAACCCCAAATTTGTTATTAAAAATGGGTAATTTATAATGTTATGCATAAGAAGGAGATCACCCCTTAAATGCCTAACAAATAGTGAAATCAAATCAAGTCAAATAAGTCTTTGTTCATAAGGAACATCTTTTAAACCATACACCATTTTAGTATACTTTCTTTGAACACCTTCTATTTGTTTAATATCTTGTTTTTTAAAAGGGCACCATAGTTGGGAAGAATAATCCAAATGTGGAATAACATAGGACCTGTACAAAGGCAACAAGACTTTAGCTTCTCTTGATGTAATATTAAGCTTGATGGACCAAATAACATGATTTGCCTTAAGAATGACTTCATTTAAATGAGAATTGGGAAGAAAATCGTCAGTTGTAAATACACCTAAGTCCTTTTCCAAAGATGAACTACATAAAGCTGTCTTATCCAAAATACATACGTTCCTAGGACTTTTTAATCCAAAATGCATTACCCTGCATTTGGAATGATTCAACTTCATTCCCCAAGTGGTAGTCCAAACAGTTTGTCCAAATCTCCCTGAATGTCAGCTATTTGAGTGGGATTTTCAACAGGACCACCAATCTTAATATCGTCAGCATATTTAACTGAATTTGTACAATTCTGTTTGGTTAATGTCAGCTATAAAAAAGTGAAGCAAGCAGGGGCCCAAAAACAGACTCCTGAGGAACCCCACTAGTAACACAACCCTTACAGGAGAGTTGTCCATGGAAAAGAACATACTATGAATGGTTATCCAACCAACTTGCAATCCATGCTATTATTTTTGGATTAATATTTGAGGATGAAAGTTTATGTACAAGTGCCCAGTGGGGAAGGTAATTGAAGGCTTTATTAAAATCTATGTATACTGCATCGTAAGGATGTCTGTTATCTAAATGAAGGCTCAGATCTGCATAAAAGCTCAATAGATTAGTTAAACAACTCCTACCATTTTTAAAACCATGTTGTTCATTATCTATGTTATTACATGATGATGTAATCAAGTCTTTAATAAGACATTCCAGTAGTTTACCCATATAAGAAGTCAGGCTGATTGGTCAATAGTTTTCCCAAACACTTTTGGAACCTTTTTTATGGATAGGAACAACAAAAGCAATTTTCCATAATTCAGGCACATAATTGAAATTTAAGCAGTATTCAAATAACAAGTTAAAGGGGATAATTAGGCAATCTGCCAATAAATACAAGAAATGTCCCAGAATATCATCAGGAGAAACACTTAGCTTTCCTTTAAGATGTTTAAGTTTAGCTTGGATATCTGATTCAGATATTGATACGTATGCACTTTGAGAATAGTCAACAGGATATATATGTTGTGAAGTCAGGAATACTTAACAGAAATTTGTTTTGAAATGGTTGGCAAGTTCAAGTGGATCATAAATTACTCTATCATCCACTTGAACTGGATCAACTTTGCAACTATTTTTCTTCATAGAATTGATATAAGAAAAAAAGGCCTTGCTATTGTCTTTTCTTGCATTTAAGTCCAGATTTATCTCAAAACTCCTTGTTGATCTTCGAATACTATTTTTACATTTCTTTTGCATAACTAAAAAAGAGTTCCAGTTTAAGACACTGTGATTTTTTTAATATTTTGCATAACTTTTATCCTTCTTTTTAATAAATTTCAGTAATTCATTCAGCAGCCATCTGGACCTGGGTTTATTTTGAGAGCTCTTATTCCTAGAAGGCATATATACATTTCTTAATTCAATTAGTTCAGTTTGGGCACTAGTATATTTTCATTTAGTGCATCTGGCCAATGCCTAATGGAAGGAATTACCCCAAGATGTGGGTTTGTTCTCTGTTTCTTCAGTTTACCCCAGTATAGTGGGTTCTGGAAGATTTGAGCCTGGATGTGCTCAGTGTGGTCATGGGTACCACTTTCATTCCTGTGGGAAATGGGAACAGTACTAGTCTGGCCATATGTGCCAACCTTCAGTTTCAGAACCAGAGTGCTCACTGTTTTGTGTTTCTTCACCCTATGCTCAATGAGAATTTCAGGAATGTCTGTACCCTGGATAATCTGCAATGTCAGTATGTGTAGCTCCATGGGGTTCATCTTCACTTTGTGCATTATTTTTACTTTGTTACACGCATAAAAGCAACACTCTAGAATCTCAGCCTGGTTTGGACAGTATTGTTATTACTTCCATGTGTCTGGATGTATGTGGGTGCCCCTGTCCAGAAGTGAAAACCTAGCATAATTGTGAGCAAACATTTTCACCCAGGGACCTGGGTTGCTGGCCATGGTAGATGGTCCCACCAGGTGAGTGCTAGGTAGTTGCCACACTTGGGCAACTGTTTTTTATAACAGTCTGGTCCACCTAGCCTAATGATGGCCACCTTCTTCTGTTTTCTTTTTTGGCACAGGGTCATAATGTCGCAAGACATTATGCTGCATGGCAAAATCACACTGCCAATACAGCGTGATATTGCCATAAGGCATATTTCATTTTTCTGTGGGGGGCTGTGCCCCCCGCACCATGCCACTAAAGATTCTCAACTCTTTGGGTGGTCCAAGTTGGGGAGTGCACAAATTATGATGAAAAATAAAATGTCTGATGCCAGAAATCAAACCCCGTCCTAGACACCGCGACTGAGTTCCTGCTGCTGTGGCTTAGTCCAGTGAACCAGAGCAGCTGCTCAGAGGAACCCACTCCCAGCAGAGGTCTTATCCTCTGCCTGGGAGTCTGTGAATGGTGCAATACCGCATACAGCGGTATATGCAGTATTGCACCATTCACTGTCCTGGACAGTGCTCTTTCGGGTTAGCTATAATGTTGTACGCTGTTAAGTGTACAACATTATGATCTGGTATGGTTTTTTCCTCTATGTCTTTTAGTATGTAAACTCCCACCCCTCTCTGTTGCCTCTAGATGTTTGTGGTGAGAGGAGAAGCCCTGCTAGTTAAACAAGGGGGGGCAGTGTTGGGGTTACAATATTGGAGGCTCATCCATCGATGTGTTTTTGAATTATGGGAGAAAACTGAATTTGTTTGCTCAAGTTGTGGTTAGTGTTTTGCCTTTCTGGCAGTTATTAACCCAAAACTGGAAGCTTTGCGCAAAAGGATTTACCCAGAGTGGTGCCATCTGTATGTGCCGATGTGTGCTTCCTATTCATGTGTTGCTGTGGGTTGTGCCATCGTTTATCATGGAGCTGTAAAGCCAAATTGTGTGTGCTCCTTGTTCTGCATCAAAAGAGAGCATTTACAGACTTTAATTCTCAAGTTTTCTGTGACAAAAAGTATTGTGGACTTTAGGAAATGGAGACAAATGTGCCCTGAAAGTTTCATGTACTTACTGTGTGAACTGGGGGAGTTGCAAATAAATAGCCAAGTTCCGAGCAAAGAAATGTTCAAAAATGGCACTCCTGCTGTGAAATTCGAGCTGAGAAAAAAAAGTTCAGTTTTTAGTTTAAATTTTGCCTGCTCGATGATCGCCTTGGAGGAAGAGCACAAGAAGAGAGAGAGAGAGAGAAGCTCATTTGCATGGTGGCAAGTGATTGGTGAGACTGCAATCAGTCCCGCCCCTAGCCAGATTCAGAGTGCTGTCTAGTGCTCAAGAGGGAGAGAGAGCAAGTGGTGTGCAAGCTGGTAGCCAGGAGAATTATTACGGTGACTGTGAACATTCTAAATACTGTGAAATACAGACTTTTCTGTGCAAAATTGGGCTCAACCCATTATTCGACCAGCTGGGAAACAAGCAATGTGTCAGTAGTTACAATCAGCAGGATCATCAGCCCGTTTTAACTCAGAGGCCTTCCAGGATTGGCTTCAGGCTGAGATTTTCCAACGGAGCAAGCCAGCTATTGATTCAGTGAGTACCATTCAGCAAAACTGTGCTGTGATTTTAATAAAGCCAACTGGATCTGTGTGTAAACAGTGTGATTGTTTTTGCAAAGAACTGTAAAGTGAAATCAACCCCAAGCAAAAATTCTAAGCACTAGACTGTGAGCATGAATTATGGATTCAGTAACAGTATAATCTTCTGAGCAATCGAGAGACTGTGAGTTGTATGAGAGGCTGCAACAGACAGGCAACCCTGTTTGAGAAATACTGTGGCTTTAGTGACTTTAAGTAAGTAAAATTGATTGGAAGCTAATCATAAAGTCCAAAAATCATATAGATGTGCTGAGGAAGGTAAAATCAGTGCAATTGTTACAGTTTGAGTAAAATTATCAGTAGCAGAAAGTCAGAGGCACAGTTGCTTGAATCAGATACAGATTTTTGTTGATGTATCAGGAGTGATGCCACCACCATTACAGCATGGGGCAATAATTTAAACACAGCAGCAGGGAGCCATTTTGAGAGACTGTTCCAAGTATAGTGAGCTCAGTAGTAACAATGAACTTTTATGTGCTTATTTACAGACATGGCTTGGGAACCATCCCGCTATGCGGATCATGCCTGAGCTATGATAATGAGGAGGTTGCCAAATTTAAAGAAATTGAGTAATGTTTGTATGGTGGAAGTTTGCCTCTTCATGTTTCGATTCCCAGCTACCATGTGAGAGTATGCATAATGTGCTTCAAGGCTGGAAGGGATGTATTCTTGATTCCTCACTGTTCAGGGTGTTTAAAGAAAGAAGGTCTGTCTAGAACATCATGAATTCATTTGGCTTCCACTTGGACAAAAGTAGAAAACCCTGCATGTAGTAGCACACAGCACCAGGTTGAACCTGTCGGGGAGGCAGCAGTATGTGGCACAAAGGAAGACAGTGTAGATTTACTGCCAGAGCAGAATCCTCATGATGTCTCCATACCTGTGTCACAGATGGACAGTGCTGAGGGAGAATTAGTGGATCCATAGAGATAGGGTCCTAGCCCTAGCCTCATTGGAGAGGATGAGGTTCAAGAGTCTCTAGAATGGCAGGTGTCTACCTCTGCACCTAGTGAAAAGTGGACTGTCTCAGGAGTGAGGATGACTGCTCACTCCTAGGTCCAAATACTGAGTGAGGAAGAGGAGAAGGAGGAAGATATGTATCTTTCTGTTGAGGGTCCCAGTCTGTGGCCTTAAGCTCTTGCCTCAGAGGAACCAGAAAAAGAAGTTGGTGACTCCACAGCCCTGCCCTCAGAAGTAGTCAGGGACAAGTTCTATTTTGCTTGAATATGCAACACTGGCAGAACCACAACTAGCCACTGTGATGCTCTGCCCCCTGCTTATGATTATCGTATGATATCTGTAACATAAGAAACTGGTCTGTGTATGAAATTGTCTCACCCAAGTTAGCAGATTTGGCCTGTAACTTTAAAGGTCAGTTGCTGGAACTACTGGATGTAATTAAACTGACCAGGGGAACCAGTTTATTAACTGACTTCCTTACAGAGGACATTTTATTACCTTTTCATGACCTGCCCAGGATTTTGAAGTTGAAACCAAACATAAAGTTTATGACGTAACAGGATGAAGAATAATTTGGCATGCTCCTCTCGAGAAATAGTGACAAAAGGTAGGATTGTTAAGTTCAAAGAGAAATGTCTGATTAAAGGATGTCATATTTAGGAAATACTTTTTTTTTTCCTGTTGTTACCATTAATTAAAAATACCTCCTCATAGAAATTATGTTAGAATTAATTTTAAAAGGAGGAGCTAGCTGACTTACCAAAAGGAGGTGGGAATATAGGGTTAGAAATGTAACACTGTATCTGGAGAATGTGTCGTATCATCTTCGGCTCTGAGACAGAAAATTCTCTCTCAATTAAACGCACTTAGAAAGGTAATAATACTTAGAAAGAAATTAAGTATTTGTTGTAAGAGTGTTTTGTCTGTAACTCCTTTTTTATTTTACATGATTGTATGCTATATGATATATTGTCCTGTGTTTGATTTTATATGTTTTTATCATATTTTTAGTAAACAATAATTTCTTTGAAATACTGCCTGGGTGTCTTCTCAGTTTCTTTTTGCATGTGAAGTGCTTGTATTTTAAGTCTGACAGCCATCAAAAAGCTTGATTGTGTACTGAGATTGTATAATAAGGTAAGAATATACCTAAGGTCTCTTACAGAGTTTTAAGGGTTCATTTTGGATAACTAGTTCAGTGACCCTGGAGAAAGATTGTACTGCAGTCCTGAAGAGGGTACATATCTGAGCCTGTACATTGGGTATGCTAGCATAAGGTTCACAGTCTGAATCCCCACAGAACTTGAGGCTAAAGGTGATTCAGACCCAAAACAGACAGGAGGGTTACCCTGTATGTTACTGGTTCACACTGTTGTACACTGAGGTTGGCACTGTGGGAGCAGAGGGCCTGACCTGTGGAGTGCATTTGTGACAGATTTGAGTGGCAGTAGTGGGATAAAGTATTGGTAACACAAGCTTTAACAGTTCAGTGTGTCCGCTTAATACTGTACAACTCACTTGCAAAAGGATGCAGTAATTTATTTTAAAAAGGTAAACATAACTATATAATTTTGTTTACAATCAAAATTCCTGTTTTATTTTTTTTCCAAGTGCAAGTTAGAGTAGCCATAGTTAGGGAAGAAGATGGCTTCCAGCTACAGTGAGCACACTGCAGACTACCTGAAGCAGTTGTGCAAGGACAGTAGAGTCCTGCATGATGGGAGAGCCAACAAGCAGAACGTAATGGATGCTCTGATGGCCACTGATGCCCAGAGCCTCAAGTCACAGTCTGTGACTGGAAAGGACTGAACTTTGGGCATGGAGGGGTCAGAGACCAGTGCAGTGTCCAGATCTGGTGAGGACAGCAGGGCCAGTGCAAACCAAGGGTCATAGCAGCAGGGGAAGGTCACCAGCATCCTGGAGCCAGATGGAGTTGTGGAGGATGAAGCTGGAGTTCCAGAGAAAAGAGAGGTGAGAGCAGTGAGCCACAGAGGAGAAGAGGGAGTGAGAACAGAGAGAAGCTGACCGTAAAGAGCGTGAGCGTCAGAGGCAACATGAACTGGAGAAGCTAAAGCTACAACTCCAACCACTAGCAACAGAGCAGGAAAGTGGCCTGGGTTTAACGGAACTACAGGGCTAGGTTACAAATTAAATTCCAAATTGATAGCCGAATTTAAAAAGGAGGGGGATATGGATGCATTTTTAAATTCCTTTGAAAAAGTTTGTATTCAGGCAAATATTCCTAGAGGGTCCTGGAGCTTCCAGCTATCCTTGCTACTTACCGGGAAAGCTTGTGATTCATTGGGTGAAATGGACAATAAGGACAGCAATGATTACAGCAAACTTAAAGCTGCACTTTTAAAAAACTTTGATTTAACTACAGAAGCATACAGAGCTAAGTTCTGTAAGCTCAGGAGAAGCCCTGACATGAGTTATGAGGAGCTAGCCTTGAAACATCAGTTTTTAAAATGTTGCTAGGAAGGAACTGAAGCAAACTGCAGATAAAATTGAAAATGTTGAATTGTTAGAGCAGTTTTTTGGGGCATGCCCAGCAGAGCTGAAAACCTGGCTGGAGGACCAAGACCCCAAAACAGTGCAAGAGGATGCTGAACTCTCGGACTGCTATGCCAAGAGCAGACCTGATCTGAGATCAAATGGGGTGGGCACAGCAGCGCAGAAAGGGGAAAGCACCCCTTCAGGGCAGCTAAAACCCTTACTGCCTCCACTGAAACCAGTTAGCCCAAGGTTTCAAAGAAAAGATTTTTCTGAGAAAAGAAACAAATGTCGGGTTTGCAAAGAAACTGGGCATATTGCCAGACAGTGTCACAAAAGGATGAGCAATATACAAAGTGGTGCTAAGAAAGAAATGAGTTGTTTGTGTGTCCCTGAAAGCATGCCTGTAAAGATGAGGGAACACATGCACCCAGTCACTGTGAATGGTGCACAGACACAAGGGTTAAGAGACAGAGGGGTATCCCTGACATTGCTAAAAGGGGATCTGGTGGAGCCTGGTCAGCTGATACCCAATAAATGTGTAACTACAAGGGTTCTCTGGGGAGGAGAAAACATTGCTTCTTGTTAGTGTTCTCCTAGACTGGGGTGAGACGGGGGGGGGAACTGTGCAACAGGTTGTGGTAGCAGAAACTTTAGCAGTTGATGTAATTCTCAGCAAAAATCTCAAACCGGGGATGGAGTCTGCAGTTACCTGTAGCCAAATGGCAAAGGAAAATTGTGGTGCCCCAGATCCCATAGAAACCATTGTGGGAACCACTGGGAGGCTGGTTCCCCAGCCTGTGTCTCCTGCTATGGAGACTAATGGAAAGAAGGTAGAAATTTCCCCAGTAGCAGTTAGCCAAACAGCTATGGAGGGTTACTCCAAGGGAGGAAGTGTGACCCATTGTCAGAGGGTTAGGGATGACAGTAATCCTGAGTGCCCTGATGCTAGAGCTAGGGACCCTAGTTTAGATACAGAAGGGGACCTGTCCCATGCCTTGGGAATCTTTAAGGAGTTTGAAGCTGCTCAGAAAAGTGACCATAGTCTAGAGAACTGAGGGCTTGGGCAGACTCTGACGGAGTACAAGGAGGTGACCAGAAACATAAGGTTTATTGTGAAAATGGACTGATGTATATGCAGGATGCTAAGGCAGAGGAAGGGGTGATAGGCAGACAGCTTGTTGTTCCCCATGGGTATCATGAGCAGTTGCTCAAGATTGCACACGATATTCTCTTGTCTGGTCATCTGGGAATAGTGTGCACTATGCAGCGGTTGGCCAGAATTTCTATTGGCTCAACTTCACCCAACAAATGAAGGAGTATTGCAGGTCTTGTCACTGGTGCCAAGAAATAGGGAAGGCATGTAAGAGAACCCAAGCTGCCCTAGTGTTATTGCCCATAGTGGAAGAAGCCATTCCAGAGGGTGGGAATGGATATTGTGGGGCCCTTAAATACCCCCAGCTCCTCCAGGAAGGGGTTCATCCTGACTGTAGTGGATTATGCCACCCGGTATCCAGAGGCAGTTGCCCTAGCCTTACTGAGGACAGACAAAGTGGCAGATGCCTTACTTGGGGTTTTCTTCTGAGTAGGGGTTTACACAGGAGGATATCACTGATTGAGGGTGTTCCTTCATGTCGGACCTGATGAAATGTTTCTGGGATAAGTGTGGGGTGGTGCAGAGATGCATGACACCTTATCACCCACAAGCCAATGGGCTTGTGAAAAATTTTTTTTGAAATTATAGTTTATCTCTCTCCTTCCCTACACCAGAGCCCCGCTCTGTCTGGAGTCACTAAGGGTATCACCCCACTGCTTGCCTTACCTGAAACCCCTGGTGGACCCCCATGGAGCCGTGGCTGTGCCCCCCAGGCAGGTACGAGGTGGGGCCTGTACACCCTGATCAATCAACTTTCATCGGGTCCTTTCGGCGGTCAGGTAGGCAGCAGTAATAAGGGTCCATACCCAGCGCTCCTTCCCCTCGGCACTCCGGTGTGTGTTTTTCCCTTGTTCTGAGGGAGTGGCTATGCCCAGATGTCAAGGCGTCCCCACCGATGTCCTCACTCCCAACCCTCTATTTGTGTGCTCGTGGGCTTGTTGTGCCTCAGGCTTCCACCAGAGGCCAGACAAGTGCCGAGCCAACACCCCCCACCCTCCCGGGAGAGGAGAACTGTCTTCTGGATGCTCAATCCTCTCCCTCCCCTGCCGACCCCTGACAACCCAGGCTCGTTCCCGAACCCGGGTCGCCAACATGGCGTGAGGTGTGGCTTTCCAGTGCCTCAACCCTCAGTGCCACCGGGCCGGCATTGTGAAAAGATTTAATGGTACCCTGAAGTCAATGCTCCAAGCATTTGCTGAACAGCACGGGATGGACTGGGAGAAATATCTTTCCCACCTGTTGTTCACATACAGGGAAGTGCCCCAAGAGTCAACAGGGTTTTCCACCTTCGAGCTCTTATATGGACGCTGGGTACATGGGCCCCTAGACTTGATCCGGGAGGACTGGCAAGGCAAGTATGCCACCCAGGGAACTTCCATTGTGGATTATGTCCTTAGGTTTAGGGAAAGGCTGAAGGAGCTTATGGGGGGACAGCCCAGTGCAACCTGGCAGTTGCCCAACAGAAACAAAAAGTGTGTTATGACTGCAGAGTCAGAGCTTGCTCTTACATGGGGGGACAGGAAGTCATGGTCCTCATTCCAGTCCAGAAGGACAAGCTGCAAATTGAGTAGGCAGGACTGTGCAAAGTAGTCAGAAAGATGAATGATGTAAACTACTTCAAATAATAGAGTTACCTGACAGAAGACATACAGAAAGAATGTACCATGTCAACATGATGAAGCCATATGCTAAGAGGGTTGACATGGTGCTTACAGTGTGTAGTTCTGGGGAGGGGATGGATGAAGGAGACCTCCTTCTAGACTTGCTGGAAGAAAGCAAATGAGAGTCTTCTGTGAAGGCAGTTAAATTGTCACCTCATCTGCCCCAGACCAGATCCATGAAGTAAGAGAGGTTTTAGCAAACTTTGCCCCACTATTTAGCCCCAAGCCTGGACTAATCCCCTTGGTGATGCATGATATGGAGACAGGTACACAGATGTCCATACAGTGGATAGCATATTGGGTGTCACAGGCTGTCCAGAAGGACATTAGGAGGGAGGTGAAGGAAATGCTGGATTTAGGGGTAATGCCAAAAGTGAAAAGAAAGGCATCGCAGGTAACGGCAATAATTTATTTATAAAATAGAATCCAGTTGCCCTGCAGCACAGGACCAACAACCTCAACTGGTTTCGCACTACTCGTGCATTACCAGAAGTCCCACAACCCCTGGGCCTCACCAGTAGTCCTTGTGCCCAAGTCAGATGGCTCTACTCATTTTTGGGTGGACTATCATGGACTGAATGCAGTCATGAAGTCAGACACCCACCAGATACCATTGACAGACAAACTCCTGGACAAGTTGGGAGGGGTGACATACCTTACAGCTATTGACCTGACGAAGGAGTATTGGCAAGTAGCGTTAACTGACTGAGCAAGAGAGAGGTCATCCTTCATCACTCTGATAGTGTTATTTGAATTTAAAGTGATGCCTTTTGAAATGAAGAATGCCCCGGCCACTTTCCAAAGGTTGGTGAACCAGGTGTTAAGTGGTACTGAGAAGTATGCCATGACATACCTGGATGACATTGTTATCTTTAATGCCAGCTGGGAGGAACACCTGTCCCACCTTAGGGAAGTGCTGGGCAGGATACAGAGGGCTGGGCTCACTGCCAAAGCTGAGAAGTGCCAGGTGGCCATGGCTGACATTATATACCTCGGGAATGTTGTAGGCCAGGAACATCTCTGTCCTAACCAAGCAAAAATAGAGGCAATCAAGGCCTGGCCCAGACTAGAAATGCAGAAGCAGGTCAGGAGTTTTCTGGGGACAGCAGGGTACTATAGGAAATTTGTACCCAATTACAGTGCCCTGGCTGCTCCCCTATCTGACCTGGCAAAGAAAAGGATGCCTAGGAAAGTTACCTGGGAACCAGCCTGTGAAAAAGCCTTTACCAGACTGAAGGAGACACTGTGCAGTGCTCCTGTGTTGACAAGTTCTGACTATAGCAGACCCTTTATAGTTCAGACTGATGCCTCAGATATGGGTATTGGGGCAGTGCTGAGTTCCACATCCAACCAAGGGAAAGATCACCCAATAGTGTACCTGAGAAAAAAGTTACTTCCCAGGGAGCAGGCATACTCTACTCTGGAAAAAGAGTGTCTTGCCATAGTGTGGGCCCTAAAGATGTTATAGCCATACTTATATGGGCAACATTTTGAAGTCCAAACTGACCACAACCCCCTGGTTTGGCTGACACAAATGGGAAAAATGAATGGTAGACTATTAAGATGAAGTCTTGCCTTGCAAGGGTATGACATGGTGATCTCACATAGTGCCGAGCAACCAATGAAAACACAGATGGTTTGTCGCATCTGTTTAAAGAATGAATTGACTTAGGGAGCTCATTCCATGCAGGGGATAGAGCCCCTAAATTCAGTCTAGGTGGGGAGGAGTGTGACATTCTGCCCCTTGGTTATGATTATTGTATATCTGTAAAATAAATAACTGGTCTGTGTATGAAATTGCCTCACACAAATTAGCATATCTAGCCTGTAACTTTAAAGGTCATTAGCTGGAACTACAGGATGTAATTGAACTGACATGGGGAACCAATTAATTAACTGACTTCCTTACAGAGGGCATTTTATTGCCTTTTTATGACCTGCCCAGGCTTTTGAAGTTGAAACCAAACATAAAGTTTATGGTGTAACAGGATGAAGAATAATTTGGCCGGTTCCTCTCCAATTTTAACATGTAGCCAAGAAATAGTGACAAATGGTAGGACTGCTAAGTTCAAAGAGAAATGTTTGATTAAAGGATGTCATATTTAGGAAATGTTTTTGGTTCTGATGTTGCCATTAATTAAAAATACCTCCTGGTAGAAATTATATTAGAATTAATTCTAAAAGGAGGAGCTAGCTGTCTCACCAAAAGGGGGTGAGAAGATAGGGTTAAAATGTAACATCATATCTGGGGAATATGTCATATCATCTTCAGTTCTGATACAGAAAGTTCTCTCTAACTTAAACGCACTTAGAAAGGTAATGCTTAGAAAGAAATTAAGCCTTTGTGGTAGGAGTGTTTTGTCTGTAACTTCCTTTTTATTTTCCATGGCTGTACGCTGTATGATATATAGTTCTGAGTTTGATTTTACATGTTTTTATCATATTTTTAGTAAACAAAAAAGGTTTTGAAATACTGACTGGGCATTTTCTCAGTTTCTTTTTGCATGTGAAGTGCCTGTATTTTAAGTCTGACAGCCATTGAAAAGCTTGATTGTGTACTGAGCTTGTATAATAAGATTAGAATATACCTAAGGTCTCTTATAGAGTTTGAAGGGTTTATTTTGGACAGCTGGTTGGGTGCCCCTGGAGAAAGATTGTACTGTAGTCCCAAAGAGGGTACATATCTGAGCCTGTACATTGGATATGCTAGCATAAGGTTCACAGTTTGAATCTCTCCAAGAACTCAAGGCTAAAGGTGATTCAGACACAAAACAGACAGGAGGGTTACCCTGTCTGTTACCTGTTCACACTACTGCACTCTGAGGTTGGCACTGTGGGAGCAGAGGGCCTGACCTGTGGAGCACATTTGTGACAGCTGCCCCCAAGCCTGGCTGAGGGTCATAAACTGATGAAGAGCAGTAAGAAGGAAAGAATGGTTCATAGGAAAGCCAACTACATCTATGGGAGGTCCTTTCCTACCTTCCTCGAAGAGTCTGACAGGAGACTGAGCAAAATAGGAGATCCTGGCCAGAGGAGGAAGCAAGCCAGAACATGTATCCAGGTGCAACTTGTTATGTCAGAAATGAAGCCATAAGAGACAGACTGCAGTTTTGGAAGTTGGGCAGGATATTGTTCATAGACACTGTATGCTATGTGGACAGCACAGAGAAAAATACTTACCATTTTGTCAATTATGAGTGCCCAAATGGGGTCATAATTCATCTACTTGACCCCTTGTGATACTTCCCTCAATGTTTACATCTTCTTGTGAATATGCCCATGCCTACCCATTGGGAAGCAGAGCAGTGGTAGCAAGTGTCTGCCATCCAGCCGTTGACATACCCATGTTGTTCTGCCATTCTGGTGTTCCAGGAAACAAGGTGTATCCAGATTCATCAGCTCTGCAGTGTGCGTTCCCAATTTCATTGCCTGGTCTTCCAGATAACTGACATGACATCAACTCAGCTGTTCCAAGGTTCCATCTCCTAGATGACATCAACCCAGCAGTTTCCTGTTTCATCATTTGTTTTCCAGAAGATTTCCATCCAGCTGTATCCAGAAAATGGTACCAGGGAGAGTCTTTGGCTGGAGAAGTAGGTGATGCCCATTTCTCGTTCTTTAAGGCACTGGTAAGTCCAGACTTTTCTTACTTTATTGACATTGCGATACACATCCTACACCTGGCAGACTACAAACTGTTGAACTGTCCACAAAGACACCCTTTGAACTACAGGCTCCAAGAACTGTGCTTCAGTGTGCTTCATCCCAGGAGAGACACTTTTATGGCTTAAACCTTTATTATTATTTATGTATGTGTTTATTTTTACTTTGCAGTTGGTTCAGCTACCACTGAGTGAACAGAGTTACCCCGATTTCCCTTAAAAATAACCAAATTAAGCAACCAGCCCAGGGAAAGAATAAAATACAGAAATGTACTTTCTTTTAAGTAAATAAAGGTTTGTTTCCCTCCCAGTTAAATAAATTGAAAAGAAACTGAAAATAACTTATTGCAATAACACTAAATCTAGACTTCTTTACCTGTAAACTCAAGGACAGTGCTCTAAAAAATTAATAGAAATAAAATTTACTTGAAAAAACTAAGAAAATGCCAGCCCAGTGGTGCTGAGGGTTGAAGCACTGGATGCCACACCTTGTTCCATGCTGGTGACCCAGGTTCGTTGACAAGCTTAGGTCACTGGGGGTCAGTGGAGGGGAGAGGGACTGAGCATCCAACGGTGGCTCTTCCTCTCTGGGGAGGGTTCTGTGTCTGTCCAACTGCCCTACTGCCATCTCTCGGGTAAACCCAGGATAGGCAGTGCAGGTCAGGTCACACAAGGGGGAAGGGCAGCGTCAGCCGAGAACCCTGGGAGGAAGTTCATCCCTATGCATACCTCCCAATTGTCTTTCTTAGAGTGCCAACTACTATGGGGAACAGAACAAAGAAAAATGGCAGTCCATCACTCCTAGGTGATGACCCCTCTAGCACCGAGCACATTAGCAACTGTCGACAGAGCAGACTCCACTGTGTACCACCCACTCCACCGTTGTTCGGGGAGAAGGTAAGTGGGGAACCTCTCCTCACCCCACCTGGGGGTTATCCGGGTACCTAGGGCTACTGAGGGGGTAGCCACTCTAGGGGCAGACTCCTGTGTCAGGAAGGTGAGGTTGTGAGGCATGTAGGGGCTCTGAATGAGTGGAGTAATGAGGCAGGGAAGGTGGCAAAATGAGAAATGTAAAAAAAAAAAAAAACTAAGAAAATAAAATTCTTCAGGAAATGTAAAGGAGGGCTCTCCAAGGCATCTTGACTAGGAAAGTGGAGTAAAGAATCTGACAGTTGTAGAATGTTTACCAGGGACAGTGGTTTGAAAACTGAGCATGAGCCTAGCATTCCATCATTGTCATAGGTTCTAGTAACCATTTCAGCTCTGGGACAGTACAACGGAAGTACAATACTGCATATGTCGGAACACAGTAAGATTTCCTGAGGTTTCAAAGGGCTTTACACTTCTTCAGTGATGTAATTTATTGACATATTTACAAACATTAAATAAGCCCCTCCCCTTTGCCAGAATAAACAGTTTGTTACTAAGTAACTGGACGTGAAGGGCCCAAAAGCAATTGTAGGCAGCAAAGAGTTATGCTGTCTACAATGGAGCTTTACTTTGCTGCCTGTATAATCTAGTTATAGGATTGCCATAACCAAAGATACGGATATTTTTTATTCTTATTTTCAAAAGGTGGGGTATTGCTCAAATCTTTTTAGAAGAGAAATGTTAAATTCTCCTTTTGAAGTATATGTTGGAAATTTGTTTTTCTTCTTCTAATAATCTTGTTTTTAAAATGTTACTGTACAATTTCTACCATCTTGTGTTCATTTTTTCTGTAAGAACTTTTGTGAATTTTGTATTGGCTGTTGTTTTCAGTCTGTGCAGTAGTTTTGTTTTGCTGCCTAGCCTGTATGATCTGTTTGAAGGGTTGCCAGATATAACAATAGGCATTTTTTATTTGTATTTTCAAAAAGTGGGGTATTGTGCAAATCTTTTTGAGAAAGGGATGTTGACTACATGTTTAAATAGCAACTCTATATTATAATGAAAGGCTTAAAAACTCTAGATTTAATCAAAGAAAATATTTTTTTACAACAAGGATTGCTAATCCCTGGAATTCTTTACCAGATAATATAAAAATTGGTAAAACTAAAAACGAATTTAAAACAAGGTTGGATAAATGCCAGGTGCCAGATTACAATACTTTAGGGATTTGGTATCTATCAAAGCATATATGGGCAGACGCCTACTTGCTTTGTACAGTCCTCAGTATGAATAATAATAATAAACTTTATTTCTTTTGCGCCTTTCTAAAATCAAGGCGCAATACAAAATAACATCATAAAAAACATCATAAAACATATTAGAAACCAAGCTAAAATATACAGCATTAATTAAAACCTGTGTCATCAACAAATGCCTTTGTCCATAAAAAGGATTTCAGGCCTTTTTTAAAACCCTCCACCATCGTGCACTCTCTAATTAAATGAGGTAGAGAATTCCAGTGGTCAGCACCACAAAACTAAAAGCGTGGGCGCCAGAAGATTTTAAAACTACTCTTGGAATCTCCAACAATCCCTCGGTGGCTGAGCGGAGCGATTGCATCAGAAGGTAAGGCACCAGAAGATCTTTCAGGTAATCAGGGCCCAAACCATGTAGGGCTTTATATGTCAGTAATCCGACTTTAAAGGTGATCTGCCACTGAACCGGCAGCCAGTGCAGATCCTACAGTACCGGTATAATATGGGAAAATGTGAGGTTCCCATTAACAACCAGGCCGCTGTGTTCTGCACTAGCTGCAAGCAGCGGATATCAGCCCCAGGAAGACCAAAGTAGAGGGAGTTGCAGTAGTCCAAACGGGAGGTCACAAAGGCATGGATCAATGTAGACAGGTCACCAGATGGAACAAGGTACTTGATTCTAGCGATGTTCCTAAGACGGTAAAAGGATACCTTAACAAGCGCTGACACTTGTGCACACAATGTCAGCTCATCATCAAGGATCACCCCCAGGTCTCGCACCTGTTCATAGGCAGGGAGCTCCACATCCCCCAGGTATAAACCTGAGGTTTGATTTGCCCCTGGCCCCTCAATCCGGTGGCCAGGATCCACGACCATCACCTCCGTCTTCCCAGAGTTGAACCTCAGTATGAACAAGCTGTGTTTTACCTTTCTTATTTTCTGGTTAATTGCAAGTAATTTTAATTTCCCCTTCTGTTGGTCTACTAATTATTGTAGGTAATATAGCAATTATTTCAGTGAGTTTTTCAAATTGTATGACTCCCATCTGCTAACTACATAATTTCTCTTTGTGACATCACAGTCTGTGGTCATGGTGAGTCCTATGATGTCATAAACAAAGGCATTTTGAGGCTAACAGGAAAGAGGGAAATGTTTTCAGATGTCTTCTATAGACTTTTTAGCTGGACTACCAAGATGTGCTGTAAATCTTAGAAAGGACCATTGACAATGAAAAAAAATTGTATTCTTTAGTAAATTGTAACAGAAGAAACATCTTATTTATGAAAGCGCATGCTGAAGTGCATAACTGTTCTTTAAGCTAATTGCATTCTCATTGTCAAGTTTGTGTTGGACATTCTTTTTTCTTATTCTTTTAAAAAATCATGCTTTTAAAATGTTCAGTGGATTATTTCCATGACTGTGTGTGTTTTTTATCTGTAAGGACACTTGTGAATTTGTATACTGGCTACTGTTTTTAGTAAATGATGCATTGTGCAATCTACTTTGGGCTGCTTTATTAAATCTTGTTTTTTCCAGTTTTGTTTTTCAAATTTAAAGCTACTCTAGATATGATTTTATTCTTATTAGAAAAATGCATGTTATTGTTTAAATCATATGTTGGTGGGAGGTAAAATACATGTGTTTAAGCAAGCTGAACAACTGTACTCTGCACTGGAGAATGTGCCTTCTGTTACTGAATATTGACAAGATTTTGGCCCCAATATTGAGTGTTGGGCACAAGCTGCACTTCCACTTGACTGGTTATGAATGATACTCAGATAGCACTCACTGATGGAGGAGCACTATCAGTCTATGTTGGCACAGTGCGAAGTGGACCCATGCTACACCACCATGGACTAGGGCTGCATGTGGCCCACAGGAGGATGGATTGCCCAAAATGGAATAGCACCACGTTCACTGTGGGTCATACTCAGTCCTAGCATGCAGATGTGTTCATTGGGCATGCAAGGCACTAGTGGGCCATCTGCATGCCCCTAGAACTGCTGTCAATTTCAAAATCAAGTCCTAGTGGTCCAGTAGTTTACCAGCCCCCAATTACCAGATTTTATTACATGTAATTTGCCCTGGTAGTCCAGTGGCTCTCTCCACCCCTGATTCTTCAGTACAGTAGATGTGTATTTGAAAAGTTTCTGGTGGTGCAGTGGTTCCCACTCCCTCTGACTGTACACACATCTGCCTACCAACTGAGGAACCCACCCTGCGTGCCAGTCCCATAAAAGCTGTGGGTGGCACAGCCCTTCTCTTACCTCTTTGGCCAACCTCAGTCTGACAGTCATGGAGTGTGATCATGTATGTGATCATACTCAATGACTGTCAGATGGCAGCCAGCTAAAGGGGTGGAAGGAGGGCTGTGCAAGTCATTGTTTTCACAGGGCCCACACTTGGGGTGGCGATATGGGGCTGGGGTCCTCAGCTTTTGGGTAGGTGATGGTTGCATCTATGGTCAGGGATGTATGAACATTCAAACATATGAAATTTGCCAGCAGATAAAGGTATAGAGGTCTATTAAGTCTGCTCAAATGTGCAGCTAGCACCCCTTATTCTGCAGCTGCCCCTTTCTCCCACCCTTCCCCTCCATTGACCCCACCTTGCCCTATCCCAGCCCCTGTTGAAGCAGTCCACTGTTCAACTGGATACCACTTCTGCTGGTAATGCATTCCATCCAAAAATGTCTCTTCACCTCCCTCCTGAACCTTCCTCCCTCCAGTCTCATATCATGGCCCTGGTTGTCCCCCCCCCCTTTACTTTGAACAGCCACTTTGTACTTCTCTTGTTTATTCCTTTCATGTTCTTAAAGGTTTCAGCCATGTCCCCCATCCCTTCTCTCCTCTAATGAGTACATGTTCAACTCCTTCAGCCTCCTCTTGTATGATAAGTCCATCAGTCCCTTGATCATCTTTGTTGCCCTGTGCTGCACTCCATCCAGTAACTTAATGTCCCTCTTCAGATATGGGTGCCTGCATACAGTACTCCAGATGGAGTCCAACTAATGATCTATACAGTGGCAGAATCACCCCCCCCTCGAGGATATACCCCTTGCAATGCAACCAAGCATTTTGTTGGCCTTTGCAGCTGCCTTCCTACACTGGGCTGAGTTGTTCATTGACCCGGTAATGAGGCAGAACCACTAGACCACCAGGACTTTTAAAATACAGTGGAGGAGCAGTTGCACTTCTGCCTCCTATACTGGTTGCCCAGGTTCAGAAACCAATGAGGGTCACTCTGTGGTAAGGGAGAGTGACAGTGGATCGAGTGCCTGATGGCAGCTCTCCTTCCTCAGGGAGGAGGGTCACCAGTTCCAGCTGGGATTTGAACCCAAGTCTGCTCAGAATACTGTTCTACTGCATTAAGCAGCTGTGTTACCAGGACAACTTGAACCTGAGGTTCCTTCTGCATGGACTGCCACATGGCAGTGGCTGGGCAGCAGCGCAGTGGGAATGCATTTAAGCAAGAGGTAGTGCAGGAGCATGACATGCTAGTAAACATGTCCTGCTCGAGTCCAGGTGAAAAAAACAGGAAAAAGATTCCAGGCTGCTTCTAGCTGGCACTTCCTGCAGGCTCTTGCATGACTGATCCAAATGGCCACCCACTCAATGGGTTCTGTGCAAGTGGTGGATAATGGATAAGCCCGTGAGAGGGTCTGTAACAGGGCTGGGGGGGTACTGTGAGGCAGACTTGGATGAAGGACAAAATACTGATAAAAAAAATCAAAATAAATATCTACTGGGTGATCAAGGGGTGAGGGAACCACTGAAATATCAGTGCAAATTACATGTAATACAACCAGGTGACAGGGCTGTGAATAGTCCATATATTATTAGCTCAATACTATGAATAATACACTATTCATTATTCAGATCTTGAATAACAAATAGCAACACTATTTGTCACATATAGAGGAAACATAGTAGTGTTATTCATCCAGTGTTTGGGAAACACTGTTTTAAAAAAAAACAGCCCTCATCTTCCTCCCTAGCCCAGATTGTTTTAATATAGAAACCCCCTGTCCCCCACCTTTAGGTAGCACAAAAATTCCTTCCTCCCCCTAGCAGCACCTGCATTCTGCTAAACAAAATGTAAGTCAATGGGCGGCCAGCACAACCCTCCTGCCCCCACAGATAGCTGCCAACTTTCATTACTGCTTCCCTGAAATTATGGCAAGGTGTCAAGTGCGGGACCTGGTCCCCCATAGCTGCCCACCCCACACTGCTGTAACACCAAAAGCCAGCTGCATGGAAGAGTAAAAGAAGGTGACTGACATAGCCTCAGTTAATGGCTGTCTGCCTTCATGTGAATGAAGATATTACTACCACACTGGGTTGCATAGTAAAATCAACTGATCACATGATCAACTAGTTTTACTATGCTATCAAGAATTATAGTAATATCTTCATTCTCATGAAGATGGCAGCTGTGGACTGAGGAGGGCAGGCTGTGTTGGCTGCCCTCTTCCACTTTTCCATTCAACTGTCTGCGAAGCAGTGGCAGTGGGTTTGGATCTGTGGGACCATTCTCCTGTGCTTGGCACCTTGCCTTAAGGTTAGGGAAGCAGTAATAAAAGTCAACAGCAGACTTTTGGGGAAGGCGGGTTCCCATTCTGTTACATTTTGTTTTTAGCAAAATGTGAGTTCTGCTGAGGGGGAGTTGGGATTTGGTTCTACCTGAGGGTGGGGGGATGGGGGGTGGCCAAATATTCAGGAAAAGGTATTCACACAGCCCTACTGGGCACGCAGAGGTGTTTGGGATTACTGTATCACCAAGAACAGTAAAGAAACATGACAGTATGATTGCAGGAGTGTGGGGGCAGCTGATACAAGAGTTGGTGGATGGCTGCAGTATAGCTGCTCTGTCTTTGAGGGGTGAGGGCACAGGCTTAGCTCCAGATAAGAGGCTTATTTTGGTGGCAGTAAACCGAGCCACTCAGGAGGCTGTTTACCACCACCACAAGCCTTTGAATAGGCTTGCTCCCCCAACCCTTCCCCACACCCCAGAAACCCCACGCAAGTAATTTCCTTTATATCTAGTTTTCTGACATCATTTCCCCAAATGGGCAAAGGACATACATGTGTCATACCCTAAGCAGCTCAGCACACTGCATAGAGGGTAACCGCACCCACACATTAACAACTAAGACAATTAAAAAAAGGCAAAAATACAAAAAAAAAAAAATTTAAACAGGAAAGGTGGGAGATGTGGGGAGAGGTATAATGGAGTCACTGTGGGGCAGCAGTCTTCTGGGAGACATTCTGGAGACTGTGATGCTGCCCTATTTGCCGATGCCTCTATCTCTGAGGGAGATGGTTGCCAGTCTCCAGACTGAACTGGTAAGGAGTAGGGAAACATCTTCCTTCACTTAGCGACCACCAAGGCTGCCACCACTGCCCCAGAGGTTGCCAAGAAAGAGGAGCAGTTGGACCACAGTGGGCTCAGGGAGGCTGAAGGTGGTGGAATAGAGGCAAATCCCTCCAGTTGTACCTCTCCACAATTCATAAGCCATTCTGATGAAGCATGGTTTCCTCTACAGAGGAACTCGCAGTGGAGACCAAGGAGAATGCTGGGAACCTCTACAAAGGAGACCCAAAGGAGGGTGGCATGGGTCCCCACAGGGGAAGGAAACAGTTCCTGGTAGGGGACTCAATTCTTAGGGAGTAGAACTGGAGATGGGAGGGGAGAGGGACTGCCTGCCCAGTGCCATGGCTATGAGGGACAGGAGGTGAATCCTCAGGATCGTGGAAGTAGCTGCACGCGAGAGGGAACCAGACATCATTGTCCACTTAGGGACAAATGATCTTGGTGGGAATGGTATCAGAACAGGGCAGGAGGAGTTTGTGGAGTTGGAGAGGGGCCTTAGACAAGTAGCACAAACAGTAACCTTCTCAGAGGTGCTGCCTGTCTAGGGCATGAGTGAGGCAAGGGTGTTCCACACCATGGGATTCTTAGAATGGTTGATAAACTGGTGTGGAGCACAGGGCTATGGCTTCATTGGGGACTGGGGGTCCACCTGGAGGGATACATAATTTCATAGTTAAGTTACGAGTTCGTAAGGCCAAGGCCCATAATGAACTCACCACCATATGGTTAATGGTGGTATTTATATTTCATTTCACTCATATAATCATCCAAAGTGTTTTAAAAGTTTCCACGTGTCACTGACAGCAATACATGTAGATAATGTATTCCATAATGGTGGCGCCCGCTGTGTGAAAAACCTCTGCCTTCTTTGAGTTTCATTAGTGGGGCATTTAATTTTATCTTTGATCTAGTATTTTTCTTATAAAGCTGCTTCTCCAGATTTATGATATCTAGTGTTTCTCTATTGTGTAAGGTGGTATAGGTATCTATATATATATATATATATATATATATATATATATATATATATATACATATACACACACACATAGGATCAACTCTTATTAATCTGTACTCGTGTGAGTATAAGTTCAATGACTTAAGCCTTCCCTCATATGGGAGATTTGCCAGATGTTTAACTCTCTTAGTGGCCCTTTTCTGAACCCTCTACACCATGATCAGAGTTCCTGCAGTAGCTGGTTCACAAAAGGGAGCACAGTACTCCAAGTGGGGCCTAACAAGACTAGTATAAGTGGCATCAGGACCTTGGCCCTCCTACTTTTTATGTATCTATGTATGCATCCCAATAAGGAATAGCACTTTTTAACAATTTTTTTTTCCATGTACATCAGATTTTAAATCATTAGTAATAATTACACCAAGATCTCTTTCCTCCATGGTTATTTGAATTATTGTATTATTTATAGTATAACTTGCCCCATATTGTTATTTCCAAAATGCATCACCTTAGACTTGGATTCATTAAATGTCATTTTATTCTCCTTAGTCCAGACCAGGGGCGGACTGGCCCGGGGTGCCTGGGATGCTAATTGCATCCTGGCCTGTGTCGGTATGTGGCCTGTGCACTGCTTGCTTTTTGTGTGGTTTTTTTTATATATTTTTTTTCACCACCTTCCCATACCATCATATTGTAGATTGAGTTTTTTCTGGGGAGGGTCTAAAAAATTAGTCAAGTAGACTCAGACACTGTCACGAGTACCATTAGGCTAGCAGCACACATATCCCAGCCGAGTGGCAGACTGTAGTCAAGTAGTGACCGGACGGCCCCCAGAGAGAGAGAGAGAGAGAGAGATATATAGACTGTCACTGTCTGTCTAAACAGGAAGTAGCGGGCCGGACTCAGGAACATGTAACACTCTATAGTGTAATGTGGTGTACCGTTCGTTGGCGGCAAATCCTGAGTGGTGAGGGACTGCGAGTGCCATTTCTTATAGAGATGAAGCAGTCAGTGTGTCAAGAAGAGCTCAGACTCTGAGCCACAGGCAGAGCCGCACCCCCATCTCTAGTACATAGCTGGTGGCAGATTTGAATTGGACTGTAGTAGTCTTTCCTGGAATAAGTGTGTTGGGCACTCAAGAAAAGGTGAGAGAAAGAGAGTCAGAGACGTCTCAGACGTGAACCATGGCGTGTATGGTTGTCTGCGAACTTGTCGTGTTGTGGTGAAAAAAGTAAGTGGACAGATTCAAAATGGTGTGGTGGCGATCATGGTGGCTTCTTGGTCTATAACTATTTTGTGGTCTGACTAGTCTGGAGAGATCTAAGATGGTGACTGATCAGTGGCGCTTTATACTGGTATGGCTGGGCTTACCTGCCACCTGGTAATAGAGCTTGCTCACTTGTCAAAGTAATATGACTTCCAGGAATATAAGGGGAAATAATACAAATCTATAGCAGTATAGCTAGATGCTGTGAGAGTCAAGCTGTGTGTTGACAGCGATGAATGAGGTCCAGGATTCCAGACTGCTTGATAGAACAAACAAATAATACCTGCCCGTGAATCACTGTACATAAAGATTGATCGCGTTTTTTTGCATGCTTTGGTCTGTTAATATTCATTGCATGGGAGACAATAAGACAGGACTGCAGCACAGTAATCAAATGGTGTAGCCACTCAGATAGATGTTCCTGTTTCACATATGTGTACTGTATGTATTTACTTTCACTGATTCCCCCACCTACTTTAAAACAGAAAGAGTTGGGGTGAAGATGGAGGAAGAAAGCAGCCTGAAGTGCAAAGCAGTATTGAGGGGGGGAAGAGTTCTGCTAGGGAGCAGTAATTCATGATGGCATTGGCCTTGCAACACATTGCACATTATGTGAAACCTCCCAGTAGATACAAGTTCCATGTTAAAAGAAGGCAAAAAAAACCAATAACAAACAAGCTGTTCCAATATTTTTTAAATCTATAAAAGCTGTGTAGTTTTATATTGTATATTTTAAAAGAGATATAACATATCGATGACACTTGATTACCCCAGAGAGTGCAGTGGTTATTTGATTTATTGTAGGGTACAGTGGTGTTTAAACACACACACACACACACACACAACGGAATGGGGAGGTAAAAAGCTGGTCCAGTCCAGTAATAGGATTTCCCCTCAGTGAGTCAGGTTGGATCTTGTTGACTGCTAGGGTTGCATTTCGTTTGTCTGCTCCCTGGGCACTGATTCCTTAGTGGCAGATTTGGCACCAAAACTCAAGTTTTAAAAAAGTTCAGATCCATGCAAACATTATAGTTTCAGTTATTGGACTAGGACCTATCCTGACTAATATCAGTAGCACCCTAACGCCCTTTCCTTGCCATTTGCCACAATTATGGCAATGATGCACAGCATGCAACATCGAGTCCTTTAGATCGCTCGACGCCACTCGGCTTATTTGAGTTGGTTTAGGGTTTTTGTTTTCCTTTTTCTTTTCTTTTGCGCTGGGCGGTCCGGCCTTCCCAGTGTGACACTTACTTGGTGAGACTAGAGAGACAGAACAGACCGAGTGTCGCAGATGGTGATCTCCTGTGGAGGGGGACATTCTGGCCAGGCAGAAAGATGAGGAGGCATTCCAGTCTGGCAGAAGGGTGGGGGCATTATGGCTGGGGCACTCAGACCAGGGAACCTTCAGGTTGGGATGCTCGGATGAAGAGGGTATTCAGACTGGGCCAAATGGTGGAGGGTATTCCAGCTGGGCTGGGGCACTGAGCCAGGGGCATTCTGCTTAAGGAAGAAAGGTATAAGGGCATCAGCTGGGCCAGTGATGTGGGGTAGTATTACGGAAAGGTGTGGGGGGTGGCATTGCAGATGGACAAATGATGGAGGGGGCTAGTATTCCAGCAGGGAATAGGTGTAGAGGGCACTGCAGCTGGAAAAGGGAGGTCATGTGATACTGTGGCAGGGGAAGAGGGTGGGAGGGCATTTAGGTTGATTGGTGCACTTGGGGATGGTTGTGCATTCCAGTGCCGGTGATCCCATGTGCACAGTGCATAGCCTGTCTATCCCACTGTCCCAGTGCACAGTGATGGCTGTCCCATGCTATACTGGTCGAACACTGTGCCACTGCAGTTAATTCAGGACCTGCCCCAGCACACAGAGTACTGCCTGACCCATGTTGTGCAAATCCTGCCCATTTGTGAACAGCCATTTGACCCCCAGGGTAAGAATTACATCCATCCATGGGTATAGACACCATCGCTGGAGAGCGAGAGAGGGCTAAAGCAGCAAGAGGGAGCTCATTGGAGCTCTGAGACTGTGACTGACCTTTTAAATTTTATGTTCAGCACCAAAAGGCTGCAGGCTTGCTGCCCTATTTACTGGGTGTCCTGCAGTAGTGCTGGAGAGCGAGAGAGGGATCGAGCAGTGAGAGGAAGCTCATTGGAGCTCTTGGACTGAACTTTGCAATTTTATTTTTGGTGCCAAAACACTGCAGACTTCCTGCCCTATTTAATGGGTGGCCTGCAGCAGCACCGGAGAGCGACAGAGGGAGGGACCAAGCAGAGAGAGGGAGCTCAGCCGAGTTCTTGGAGTGTGGGACTGAACTGTGAAATTTCTTTTTCTTTTTTTTTTTACTTTCTGTATTTTTGAGCCTTACTGCCACTTCTCTCCACTGTCTCAGAGTGCCCCATACACAAGCCTCATTGTCGGAGTCTGCCCCTAGAGTACAAGGTACCACTTCTTGACCCTTGATGCCCCGTTTGACCCCCCCGGTGTGGGGTGAGGAGGAACCCCCCCCCATTTGAACCTCCCCAACAACTGTTTCGAAGTGGACCTGCACAACGGAGTCTGACCCAATGAACCAAGGATGTACAGCGAGGAGTCGTCACCTGGGAGAGACAGGTGGTGTTTTCCTTGTTCAACCTCAGGCGTTGGCATGCAATGAGGGCCAATGAGCAAGGAGAGACGCTGAGATGCGCCTCTTGCTCTGCCCCTCTGTTGACATCTGCCCTGCCCATACTGCTGCCTCCCACTACGGCACCTTCCACCCGAGTACTCCCAGGTGGCAGTATCACAGCGGGGCTTGCAGGTGACCCCACCTGGAGAAGGAGAGCAGCCATTGGAGTGCTTCTATCCTTCTCCTCCTCCTGCCGACCCCAGCGATCCGCAGTGCCCATCTCGAACACGGTCAGCCGCTGGCATGGGCGAAGGCATCCAGCGCCTCAGCCCTCAGCACCACCTAGCCGGCTTTATTTTTGGTGCCAAAATGCTGCAGGCTTGCTGCATTATTTAATGGGTTGCCTGCAGCAATGCCGGAGAGCGAGAGAGGGATCGAGCAGAGAGAGGGAGCTCGTTGGAGCTCTGGGACTGAACTTTGAAATTTTATTTCAGGTGCCTAAACACTCTAGGAGAGGGGGCAGGAGATATGGTGTTCTAAGAAGGGGAAAGGATGAGGAAATACCCAGAGGTAGGGTGTTGGATGCACTCAGGGGTGACAAGGGCATTGGATTGGGGCAGGTCAGTGGATGTCCTGTTTCTGGACTTCAGGGCTTTGACTCCATGCCACATCATGGGCTACTGGAGAAGCTGAGAGTATGGGGGTGGGGGATGGGCAGGTGGATAGGAAACTGGTTGGCGTGGCGGGTACAGTGGGTGAGGTGGGCTGGTCTCATCCTCAAGGTTAGTCTGAAGTGGGGGTACCACAGGGTCAGTGATGTGTCCACTCCTATGTAATGCCTATGTCATGGGATAGCAGAAATGGTACAAGGAGTAGGATGAGTCTCTTTGCAGATGACTATAAACTTGTGGGCAGTGGCGGATGAGGAGGAGAGAAAGTTGGACCTCCAAGAGGACCTGAAGTCTCTAGGGACGTGGTCAAGAATCTGGAAACTAAAGCTTAATGCTGCGTAATGCAGGCTTCTTTACTTGGGAGCTAAAAACCCTACTCATCCATACACCTTGGGGAGGCAGAGACATCACAGGTTTCAAGGGGGGGGGAGAGAGACATCGGTGTGGTGGTGCATGCCAAAATGAACAACTCAGAGCAGTGTAGAAGGGCAGCAGCACAAGCAAATAAAATGCTTGGGTACATAGCCAGGGTGATAACCAGAAGGTGTAGTGAGGTACTCCTTCCACTGTACAATAGTCTGGTTAGATCACACCTTGAGTACTGTGTGCAGTTTTGTTGTCCCTACTTAAAGAAGGATATTTCGTTACTGGAGAGGGTACAGAGGAGAGTAACTAGGATGATACTGTGACTAGGGGAAATGTCCTATGAGGAGCAACTGGGGGAGCTCAACCTGTACTTGTTGGAGGAGAGAAGAGACGAGGGATATGACAGAGGTTTTCAAGAATCTCAAGGGTGTTAATAGGGTAAGCCTTGAGGGGGTCCTACAGCTAAGGGAACCAGGGGACACCCCATGAAGCTGGATGGGGGAGGTTGAGGGGGAAACAAGGGGCCTACTTCACTGAGGAGGTGGTGAGCCCTGGAATGCATTGCCCAGAGGCTGGTGGCTGCTACTATGGTGGAGGAGTCCAAGAAGGGCTGGGATAGGTGCAGGGGAGGGGATCCAGGGGTTCTATGAAGTAGGGTTCCCTGTGGTGGGAGGTGGCTATAAAAATCGATGCCTCGCATAGGCACTGATCATTGAGCAGACTCTGATAGACCATACTGCCTATTCTGCTGACTTCATAGTATGTTAGTATGACAATCTGCTGTAATTCCCACTCTTTTCAAGAAGAATTGGCAGGCACTCCAACCGAAATGAAGCTGAAGTTCTTTGCCCATTTGGGAAACTCTTATTGCATATATGTGCACGCACTTAACTATAGAATTTATATACAGAAATTGTTTATTTGTACAATCTCTGGACCGCTTGATGGTTGCAGCTAGATACCCACTTCTGCAAACCATCTGCATGAGACTGCTTAGGCCATCACAGCTGCAGGGTTCTGAGCTGTGATTAGTGCTGAATGGAGGTCACAGGACAGGAGGATAGGCTCATAGCAGATAACTCTGCCGTGAAATAATGTTCAAATTGTTTTATATTTTAGACTTTTTGTAACCGGGTAAGGCATCTCCCCACTTCAGATGCATCTCATCTTTACTGCAGAGGCATCCCCCAACTGCCCCCACCACACATATACACACTTTAACAGCATCTTCCCTCCCTCCTACAGAGGCATCCCCTTCTCATTATACTAAATTCCTGTATAGTGGATTCTCCTAGCTTACAACACCAGCAGCTGTCGATATAGATCGACATTTCATATCTAACCACCTCCGGATAAGAAGAATTAACTTACTTAGCCACCCTCTCCCCATCAAATGACATTTAGTAACCCCCCAAAAAAAAAGGTTTATTCATTAACTGCCCCTGAAACACATGTATAAAATCCTTGATGGGAGCACAGTGTATAAAAATAGTCAATTTGACAAAATAGTCATTGAGGCACTGGAAGTTAGGGACTAAATCGAAGGGTCCCACCTTGACGATTGTGATTTAGCTTACTCAATGTGAATTCCAGTCTGAAACCAAGAGGACCCACTGTCATGTGAAGCTTGAAGTAAATATAGCCAATTTTGGCCGCAGAAAGTTTAAAAATGTTATGCTGTGTGTTGGGGGGGGGGGTTGATGTGCGCTAGTATCTTTAGATTGTACGTTGCATGCCACAACCTAGTAGCACCCCTTGGAAGAAGTGTGAATTCCAGTGTGTGAAGTAACACAAAAGGTTTGAGCATGCTATTTTTGGATTTGTTTGAGTTCGGGGAGTCTGTGGTGCTCTTTCTTAGCATGATCTCTTTCAAACACCTGATGGGAGCACAGTGTATACAAAGGGCTGGATATTCAAACTGCGCTGAGCAGGGGCGCAAGCCCAGGTGCAGCACAACTGGGCTGCGCCAGGGCATGGACCAGGTGATATTCAACGGTGCTGTGGCATGGCACAGCACCGTTGAATATGGCACTGATGGCGCACACACTGTGCATGGTGCAGTGGCACTGTGCCAGCGCAAGTGGCAGAACGGGAGCAGGGGGATGCGCAAGTGCAGTTGCGCTAGGTGCATCAACCCCGATATTCAGCACTGTGCAATCAATCTGCAGATTCAGTAAGCAAGATTAATCAGTCATTCTGTGCATTTTTTTTTATGTAGCTGTTAAATTAACAGGCTGATGTTTAATATTGATATGTTAATTGGGCTTGAAAATGTAGTATAAAAAGTTCAATTACTACTACTGTAAGAACTATAATTAGGTTTCATGTAGGAAGGTGCCACCACCCGGCAGCTCAGGCAGATGCGGCCTGTCCTCCTTGTGTAGCATCCTGGCCTGTGACCCGGCCAGTCCACCCCTGGTCCAGACTCCTATATTATTTAAATAATCCTGAAACCTGGTAACTGATTCTGTGTTATTAGCTATGCAGCTGATTTTGCAGTCATCTGCATATTTACAGTACCTATCCAGACATGATCACTTGTCTGCATTGTTTATACAAGAATATTAAACAACAAGGGGCCCAGTACCAAACCCTAGGGGACCCTACTTGTCACATGGCCCCAGCTCAATTCATGACCTTGTACAACTACTCATTGCACCCTATCATTTAACCATGAGGATATCCACTTGATAATATTACTGTTCAGATTTATTTTACACAGTTGTTCCAATAAGATTTTATGTGACACTGTGTCAAAAGCCTTGGCATAGTCCTGAAAAATTACATCCACATGCATTCCCCCATCCAGAGCCTCACTAACCGGCTAGAAAAAAATGATTAAATCAGTTAGGCAGGATCTGCAGGATGTAAAACCATGCTGTGAGATATCATGCGATACAGTTCTATTTATATGATCCATCATCCTTGTTTGGATTATTCTCGCCATCATTTTACCAATCACAGAGGTCATGTTAATAGGTCTATAATTCCCCACAAGTTGTTTGCTGCTTCCTTTGTGTATTGGCATGATATTAGCACATCTCCATTCCTTTAAAGTGCTCCCAATTTTTATGGATGTATTATATAGCACTGCTAGTGGACCTGACAATACATTAACCATTTTTTTAAGGAATTTTGGGGCAATTCCATCTGGGCCTGTTGAGGAGTCTTCCCTCAGTTTATTAATAATATCCATCACTTTTTTTATAGTAATAGACTTCATGGTTTCATCATTATTAACTACTCAATTTTAATATATTCCTTTGGGAGGAACACATTCCTAAAGTATTTATTTAATTCACTAGCCATTTCAGGTTTTTTGGTGATTACTATATCATTTACTTTTAGTGGTCCTATACTATTCTGATTACCCTTCAGGGATCCAATATAATTAAAAAACACATTTTTTATTAATTTTTGAGTCAGTTGCTAAATGAGTCTCAAGTTCCTGTTTCCTTTTTTTGATAAGAGTTTTAGTCTTGTTTACCAATATTTTGTATTTTAAGTGATTTATGTTCAGGGATTTCTTATAATTTTGATATGCCCTATGCTTTTCATTGATTTTTTTTTTTTCTTCATTTAACCACCATAGAGGAATTATTTTTGATCTGTTACTATATTTTATCCTTAAGGGTATCCATGTATTTATACAGTACATAATCTTGGTATTAATTATATCCCATTGTTCTTGAAGGTTTTCATTTCCAGTTAATTCCCAGACCCAATTCCAATAACTTAAATAATTTTTAATACTGTTATAATCTGCTCTATTAAAGTCTCTGATTTTTGTTATTCCATTATTATGTCATTTAGTTGTTATATTTACCTTAAACTATATCATATTATGATCATTATCAGCCAGCGATGGTAATACTATATGTTCAATTTCTATATTTTTAATATCAGTCAGGATTAGATCGCATATATTGTTATCCCTGGTAGGTTTCTGAACTAACTGCTCAAGATTATTTTGGAATGTAAATTCTAGGAACCTTTTTTCTAGAGTTCCTCTACCCTCAAGAGTTGCCCAATTAATGTTGTGCAAATTACCCCCCATTAGGATGTGCTCATTAGAGACTTCCATACTCTCTATTTCACTGAGGAAGGCCACATTTTCTTGTAAATCCAGACTGGGAGATCTGTACCCCAATCCCAGACTCAGTATTCTATTATTTAAATGAAGGTCAACCCAAAGTGCTTCTGTGTCACCATCCTGTAGTTTTTTTAATTTTAGTTTTTATTATTTGAAGTGCATATCATGTTATGCCGCCCCCTTTTTTTGTTTCCTGCTTTTAATAAATTTAGTATATCCCAGTATATCAGTGTCCCAATCATCACTTGTAAACCAGGTTTCACAAGCAGCACACACATCCACCTGTTTATTTACCAGTGTGTATCTTAATTCATCTATTTTATTATGTAAACTCCTAGCATTGAGTAATAAGAATTTTATATATTTTAGTGTCCCATATTTATCCTTAATCCTTTCTGTCTTTGTGTACTTGACATGCATTTGTTTTGTACAGTGAGTCAGATTAAGGTTTATGTGGTCCTGCCCACCCCCAATAGTCCATTTAAATGATTCACAATGTGTGTTTTCAAATGTAAACCTAACTTTTGTTTTCCTTTATTACTCAGATGTAACCCATCCCTACAAAAGTACTAATTATTGATACTAAATTCTTCAGAGTGTGATAGATATCCAATCCTGTGTTTGAGTCCACATTCTTAGCCAATTATTTACCTTTTTTAATGGTCTGCTCATAAGAAGCCCTGGGTATTGGCAAAATTTCAGAAAATGCAAAATCACAGCTCATTTCAACTAATTTATTGGTCATGTCCAAAAATTCCTGTTTTATTTGCTGCTCAGTCTGTGAAAATATATTATTGGCTCCAGCATGAATTATGACTTAAGAGTTATGCACATCATATTTTAATATGTCATTTGCCATTTTATTAATATCAGAAACTTTTGCCCCTCTGAAGCATGATATGGTTCTTGATGCTTTGTCTTCATCCCATATGGCTCTGTCTAACCCTTTGACTAGGGAATCTCCCAATACAAATATTTATTTTTTGCTTAGTAAGTGCACACTCCCTACATCCATATTTTCAACATCTACTGGGCCAGTTTCACAATCCATTTGGATATTTGAATCCTCAGTTCATTTGGTATTATCAATATCTGGTTCCAGCATTACCAGTGATACAGTGGAATTTATTTCTATTTGATTAGTCCCTGTAGGTTTTGTAGTAGTGTGTTCATCATATATATCATTAGGGCAAGTACTAGGTATATCTTGTTGGGCTAGGGGTCAAAGGTATTTTGGAGGGAGACATTAAAAACATCAACATTCCTTCCCTTCCTTCGTTTGGTAACTTTTGCTTTCCATACGTGGAACCATTCATCTTCTGTGTTAGTAGAATATTCCTCTTCTCTAGATCTTTTTTTAGTAATGGATTTTTGTTTAACTATCTTGCCTTTCTTTACCTTTTGGTTCTGTATTGGTGCAATACTGCTAATGATATAAGTAACATTGTCTGTGCTGTGTTCATTAAATCTATTTGCCATATCTTTCTGGCTTTTTTCTAACTCATTCAGTCTTATGTTGAAATCATTCCCTATCATTGTAATTCAGCATTTTCTTTACATGTTGTGCATATGTACTGCTCAGTGCTAGAAGAGTACAAGTCCAATTTATACATGTAGCATGACACACACATCACCCCTGTATTTCCTTCCATAGTTTTAATTATGTTTGCCATCTCATATGTTTAACCTTTCTGAAAATAATATCAAACTTAAGCAACCTCTATTCTATACCGGTACCAGGTGAACACTACGTTTCCCAAGATTTTCTGGCTTCCACTGTTTATTATGTATCTAAAAACCTAGTTACCTTTTCCTCACTTCCTCACCAAATACGCCAAACACGTGCTGACTTGCATCTCTTTGGGCTCGTCTTCACACACATTGCCATGTACTCACCCTATGCAGGCTCACCCTAACTACAGGTCTAGCTAATATACCTAGCTGTAACATGGAAGTAGCTCCAGAGGTCACATAGCGAGGCAATCTGCAAACTCTTTAAAAAGTCCTTTTAAACTAAAATAAGCCTCTGCTATGAGGCTTCAGTGTTATTAAAGAAGCCCAGGCTGAGTGAGAACTAAAATAAAACTTGCTATAGCAAGTAGTAGTTTGCCTGATACAAGCAAACTACTTCCAGCCCTCTTCCTGTTCCTTATCTTCAACAGGGCTTCAAGTTATAATGTACAGCAATGTTTCATTCACTAAAAATGCAGTTTGCACATCAGTATAGTCTCCCCAGAGATATAAACACAGTTCTAGCAGCTCAGGGAATTATTTGTACACTCACGCTCGACGCAGGTCTAGCTAATATACCTAGCCGTGACCCAAAAGTAGCTCCGGAGGTCACACAGCAAGACAATCAGCAAACTCTTTAAAAAGTCCTTTTAAACTAAAATAAGCCTCTGCTATGAGGCTCCAGTGTTATTAAAGAAGCCCAGGCTGAGTGAGAACTAAAATAAAGCTTGCTATAGCAAGTAGTAGTTTGCCTGATACAAGCAAAAAACGACCAGCTCTCTTCCTATTCCTTATCTTGAATAGGGCTCCAAGTTATAATGTACAGCAATGTTTCATTCACTAAAAACACAGTTAGCATAGCACTATAGTCTCTGCAGAGATAGAAACACAGTTCTAGCAGCTCAGGGAATTATTTGTACACTCGCGCTCACTGCAGGTCTAGCTAATATACCTAGCTGTGACCTGGAAGTAGCTCTGGAAGTCACACAACGAGGCAATCAGTAAACTCTTTAAAAAGTCCTTTTAAACTAAAATAAGCCCCTGCTATGAGGCTCCAGTGTTATTTAAGAAGCCCAGGCTGAGTGATAACTAAAATAAAGCTTGCTATCACAAGTAGTAGTTTGCCTGATGCAAGCAAAAAACTTCCAAAAAAAAAAAATACATAGTCATGTGGAGAGTAGTGCAATGTAATGGCTGTGGGGCAGCAGTCTTCTGGGAGTCTTTCTGGAGGCTGAGATGCTGCCCTATTTGCAGACAACTCTCTGCCCTGAAGGAGGAAGTTGCCTGTCTTCAGGCCACACTGGACAGCAGTAAGAGAACCTTCCCCCAGGCCAGACTTGATGGCAGGAAGGGAACCCCCCATCCAGGGAGCACCAGAGCCACCACCACTACCTCAGAGCTTGCAAAGAAAGCACAGCAGTTGGACCACAGTGGGCTCAGGGAGGGTGAGGAGGGTGGAACAGAGGCACACCCAGTCAGTTGTTCCACTCCACAATCCATACACCATTCTGGGGGAGCACAGCTCCCCTATGGATGTGCCCACAGAGGAGATTAAGGAGGCTGAGGACACCTGTCACAAGGGAGGCCCACAGGAGGGAGGCAGAGGATGCCACAAGGAAAGGAAGCAGCTCCTGGTGGGGGACTCAATTATTAGAGGGATAGAACTGGGGGGAGCAGGGAAAACTGAAGTAAAGTGCCTGCCTGGTGCCATGGTTTGTAGGGAAGGGAAGCACATCCTCAGGATCATGAGAACAGCTGCACAGGAGTCTGAGCTGGATGCCATTGTCCACCTAGGGACAAATGACTTGGCTCAACATGAGATTAGAGCAGTGCAGAAGGACTTTTTAGAACTGGGGAGGGGTCTAAGACAAGTAGCACACACAGTAACCTTCTCAGAGGTGCTGCCTGTAAATGGCATGAGTGAGGCAAGGGTACTATGCACCATGCAGTTTAATGAGTGGTTGAAAAAATGGTGTGAAGCACAGGGGTTTGGCTTCATTGGGGACTGGGGTTCCACCTGAGGACACCAGCCTATACTGGCAGGATGGTCTGCATCTGTCCAGGAAGGGAACAAGTCTTTTGAGCAATCGGTTTAAATGCTTCATTGGCAAGCTTTAAACTAGTCAAGGGAGAGGCACTGATGAGAGCAGGAAAATCCCAGCCTCTCCCTACAAAACAGGGTACTGAATGAGAAAAGGCCGAGGTAGAAAGGTCAGTGGGGGATGCTGCAACAGAAAGTAAAGCCATCAAAAAATGGAGAGCAATGAGTACCAATGCACATAGTCTGGGTAACAAGCTTCCTGAATTAGTGGCCTTGATGGAGGAGGAACATCTGGATATCGTGGCAGTCACAGAAACATGGTTAACACAAAACCATGACTGGGACATAAACATACCAGGATACACTATCTACAGGAGGGACAGGGAGGGTAAAAGAGGAGGAGGAGTAGCTCTTTACATAAGGGAAGGAATCAAAGTAACAGAACAAAAGAGAAAACAGGGAGGAGAAGAAGTACTGTGGGTCAATTTGGAGACCGGCAATGGCACCACAATCCACACAGGGGTTGTATACAGACCCCCTTCTCAGGGGGAGGAAATGGACAAGGAAATAATAGAAAGTATACTTAGTATGGCATAAAAAGCAGAGATATTGCTGATGGGTGATCTGAATATGCCAGATGTTAACTAGAGTGCAGTTGCCACAGCCACTTCGAAGAGTGGGGTTATTCTAGATGCCCGACAGGGGGCACGCCTTAGACAACCAGTATTGGAGCCCACTCGAGAGGGAGCAATCTTAGACCTGGTTCTCTCAAATGGAGATGAAGAGAGGATCACAGATGTAGAAGTGGGTAGCCATCTGGGAACTAGCGACCATCGAACAGTATGGTTCACAATAAACACAGCAATAGAGTCAAGCCATACAAAGGCAAAGGTACTGGACTTTAGGAGGGCTGACTTTGCCAAAATGGGTAAGTGCCTAAGGAATGCACTAGCACATGGGCAGGAAGGAGGGGTGGAAGAACAATGGGGAATAATAAAAACTGCCATCACAGAGGCAACAAGCCTTTGTGTGAAGCAAATAAACAAAACTAAATAATGTAAGAAACCACTATGGTTCTCAAAAGAAGTGGCAGTGAAGGTTCAAGAGAAAAAGAAAGCTTTCGGGAAGTACAAGGAATCGCAGAAGGAGCAGGACAGAGAACTGTATCAGTTAAAGCAAAAGGAAGCTGGGAAGGCAGTCAGAACAGCAAAGGCCCAAACCGAGGAAAGATAGCCAACTCAGTTAAGAAGGGGATAAAACCTTTATAGGTACATCAGGGAGCGAAGGAAGACCAAGGGAGGGATAGTGAGGCTTAATGGGGGAGGGGGGAGAGGGAGACTGTGAAAAGGCAGAGATACTAAACAAATATTTTGCTCAGTGTTTACAAAGAGAGGGGTACCTAGAACAAACAGTAGAAACAACTGGATACAGAAGTTGATACCATCCCATTTATGGAAGAAAGGGTTCTGAAAGAACTCTTAAAACTGAAGGTGGACAAAGCGATGGGGCCTGATGGGATTCATCCCAGAATTCTAAAATAACTAAGGGTAGAATTAGTGACACCACTGACTACCCTGTTTAACAAATCATGGGAGGATGGGGTGGTACCCGAGGACTGGAGGAGGGCAGATGTGATTCCCCTTCACAAAAGTGGGAGCAAGGCAGAAGCAGGAAACTACAGACCTGTTAGTTTAACCTCAGTGGTAGGGAAACTGATGGAATCACTTCTGAAGGAAAGAATTTTCGAGTATCTAGAGGCCAGAGGGGCACAGGACCCAAGGCAGCATGGATTCACAGCAGGAAGGTCATGCCAGACAAATCTGATAGATTTCTTTGACTGGGTGACCAAAGTAGTAGATCAGGGAGGGGCTGTGGACATGGCCTACCTAGACTTTAGCAAGGCATTTGACATAGTCCCACACAAAGATTAATATACAAGTTAGCTAGCCTGGGAGTGGGTCCCAAGATAACAGCCTGGGTAAAAATTGGCTGGAAAATAGGACACAGAGGTAATAGTAAATGGAGTCCACTCTGATGAAAGGGGTTACTAGTGGGGTACCGCGGGGTTCAGTATTAGGACCAGTCTCTTCAATGTCTTTATAGCGACATTGCAGAGGGACTGGAAGGAAAAGATGTCTCTTTGCAGATGACACAAGATCTGCAACAGAGTTGATGCACAATGGGGTGGAAAGGATGAAAAGGGACTTGACAAGTTTAGAAGAATGGTCAAATGTATGGCAGCTTAGATTCAATGCTAAGAAGTGCAAGGTAATGCACCTGGGAAACAAAAACCCAGGGGAAGAGTACACAATGGGGGGTGAGATACTAACGACAACAAAAATGGAAAGGGACCTGGGGGTAGTCATATCAGATGACCTAAAGGTGGGCAAGCAATGTGAGAGGGCAGCAATGAGGGCTGGGGGGATATTGGGATGCATAGGGACAGGCATCACCAGTAGAAAACAGGAAGTTATTATCCTCTGTACAGACAGCTGGTCAGACCCCATCTGGAGTACTACACGCAGTTCTGGGAGACCCAGTCTTCAAAGACATAGACAGGATGGAAGCAGTCCAGAGGAGGGCAACTAAAATGGTGCAGGGTCTACACCGGAAGACATATGTAGAGAGACTAAAGAAGATTAATATGTTTAGCCTCGAGGAAAGGAGGGAGAGGGGGGACATGATAGAAACTTTCAAGTACCTCAAGGGAATCAACAAAGTCCAAGAGGGTAGCATCTTTCAAAAAAAGAGGTGTGCAAGAACAAGGGGGCACAATTTGAAGATGGGGGGGCGGCTCAGAGGTAATTTAAGGAAGTATTTTTTCACAGAGAGGGTTGTGGATGCATGGAACGGCCTTCTGGAGGAGGTTGTGGAGTCAAAAACAGTGGTGGAATTCAAGCATGCATGGGACAGTCATAAGGCAATTCTAGGGGATGGGGGTAGGAAAAAGTAGGCTGCTGGTTATCTAGGATCTGCAGCTTATCCAGTAGGCAGGGAAATGGGCAGACTGGGTGGGCCAAGCGGTCCTTATCTGCAGTCAAATTCTATGTTTCTATGTTTCCAGCCCTCCTCCTGTTCCTTATCTTGAACAGAGCTTCAAGTTATAATGTACATCACTATTTCATTCACTAAAAACACAGCACAGCACTATAGGTCTCCCCAGAGATAGAAACACAGTTCTAGCAGCTCAGGGAATTATTATTTTGATACAGGCCTATACTGGCATGATGGTCTGCATCTTTCCAAAAGGGGAACCAGGATCTTGGGTGATAGGTTTAGATGCCTCATAGGAAAACTTTTAAACTAGCCAAGCTGGAGGCACCAAACAGGAGCACATGAACATATGAATGTGTCAGCAGAAACAGACCACCCTGTCTATCTAAGTCTGCTCAAGTGTGCAGCTAGGACCCCTAGTTTGCAGTTGCCCCACTCCCTCCGCTTTGTCATCCAACTGCCACCCCCAGTCTCAGTTACCCCTGTTCCCTGTCCCATGCTCTTTTGAAGTGGTTCACAGATTTACATGATACCACCCATTCTGGTAGTACATTCTATTTTGCTACCACCCTCTCTGTCAAATAGTGTCTTCTCATTTCCCTCTTTAATCTTCCCCCTCTATTCTTAGCCCTTGACCCCTGGTGTCCCTCCCCCTCTTTAGCTTAAAGACCCTGTCTGCCCCATCCTTATTGATTCCCCTCAGATACTTGAATGTCTCTATCATGTGCCCCCCCATCCCTTTTATCCTCCAGGGTGTACATATTCAGATCTCCCTGCCTGCTCTCATAGTCTTTCCCCTCCATTCCACATATCATCTTTGTTGTCTTCCTCTGCACCCCCTCCAGTAGCCTGATATCATGTTTTAGGTATGGCCTCCAAAACAGCACACAATACTGTAAGTGTGGCCTTACCAGTGACCTGTAGAGGGCAAGATCTCCTCTCTTCACCTGGATGAAGACCCCCACGCTATATACCCCAGCATTTTGTTCACTTTTGCAGCCACTCTCCTGCACTGGGCAGTGTTGTTCATGGTCCCTGTTACCATTACCCCTAGGTCCTTCTCCTCCTCACTGATCCCCAGAGTAACACTTCCCCAGCCAGTATTATCTCCTTGGGTTCTTCACCCCAAAGTGCATAACCTTACACTTCTTTGCATTGAACTCCAGCTGCCACCTCTATGACCACTCTTCCAGCTTGCTTAGGTACCTCCGTAGCTGCTTCCATCCCTGCCCTCCATCCACCACTGCTCCAATTTTGTTGACACCAGGGAACAGACTTACCTTACTCACAACCCCTTGTTCAATGTCTAATATGAAGAGCCCAAATAATACTGGCCCCAACACAGAGCCCTGTGGCACCCCATTCATCACAGGCTTGTAGTTGAGAGCTCCTCTCTCACCATCACCCATTGCAGCCTCCCACTCAGACAGTTTGTAATTCAGTTCATCATTTTTGCTCCTACCCCTACACCAGTTAGCTTCCCCCCAAGCCACCCATGAGGCACAGAATCAAAGGCCTTGCTGAGGCCAAGTTAAGAACATCCACCACATGACCCTTATCCAGCTCACCTGTCACCAGTCATAATATTGTATCAGGTTGGTTTGACAAGTCTTCCTTGAAATGAACCCATGCTGCATCACATCTTGGAGTCCATTGTCGTTCAGGTATCATACCAGTCTTTCCTTTAGTATCATTTCCATAAGGTTTGCACACTATGGTGGTAAGACTTACCGGACAATAATTACCCGGTTCATCCCTTGGTCTGCTCTTGTGTAATGGGACTACATGTGCCATCCTCCAGTCCAGTGGCACACATCCTGACTCCAGTGAGGTGCTGTACAGATCTGCCAATGGATCCATGAACACCTCCACCATCTCCCTCAGCACCCTGGGGTGGATACCATCTGGCCCTGGTGCCTTGTCTACCTTCAGTGCCCTCAATTGCTCTAGGACTATGCTTGGCTCAGTTCTTCAATCTGTCACCTCCTTTCCCCTTGTCCCCACCCTCCCAGCCCATGGTGGTAGTGGTCTCCTCTTTTCTTCTGTGAACACTGAGCAAAAGTATTCATTAGTGCTTCTGCCTTCTCCTTCCCCCTTTTCCATCCACTCCCCACCCCTTTTTATCCTCACAATTTTCTCCTTGCACTTCCTTTTCTCCCTGATGTAGCTGAAAAAGTCCCCCCCCCCGCCATTAATTCCCTGCACTAATCTCAGTTCCCTCTGGGCCTTGGCTTCTCTCACTTTTCTTGTCCCCTCCCTGGACCATCTTGCATACTCCTCCCTATCCACTTCCTTCCCCGCCCTCCTATTTATTTATTTATTTGCTTTTGTTAACCAAGTAATCATACTAGACAGCCAAGTGCCTATTTTCAGGTGCGACCCAGGAGATTACAAAGTACAGGCAGAAACAACAGTCATACATTACAAAGTGAAGGCAGAAACAGCAGTCATATACAGGATGCAAGAATAGGAACAGCCATACCACCAACTGGGTATGGGTAATAGGCTACACAAGTAAACATTTCATGGTAGTGAGGTCAATAGAAACAGAAATAGATAGTACAACTATGCTTTACATGACAGTGGAGCATAATGGATCCAGTACAGGTAATACAAATAATATCAATGAGATAGCCTAGAATATTAGACATACAATATCAAGAGACTCATGGCCTCATCAGTCTCAGTACAGTCAATGTCTCACCAGTCAGTTGAGTCTGGGCCAAATGCTGTGGGGGGAGGGTTCCTTAAGTACAGAGACTGGTGGAAGCAGTTTTCATGAAGCCCCATAGAGAGGATCTGAAGCAGGGATAGGAGGGAGAGGAGCAAATATGTGCAGGGGGGGAGTTCCATAGTCTGGGAGCATAGACAGCAAAAGCCTGATCACCCATTTGGGTATGAGTTTTGGGAGCCAGGAGGACCTGAAAGCCACTGGATCTTAAGTGGTATAGGGGGCTTGCAGGTTTGAGAGATTTTGTGAGTGAAGGGGGGGTGGCAATTCTGATGAAATTGCCAATGAAATTGCCAATGGCAAAGGTGCGATGATTGTCAGGGGAGAGCCACTCAAGCCTGGATTACAGCTCACAGTGATGCGTGAGGCGAGGGACAGAGAGAGAGAGAGAGAGAGAGAGCAAAGCAGCATACGTTGTATGCTGTGTTCCACTTTGAGAGACAGGTTTATGGGATGTGGGCAAATGAGTCCATAACAGAGCATGGGGAGAAGAACCCACTATACCTCTGGCATGCCTCTCATTTTGCTCTCACCACCTCCACTACCTTGCCCTTCAATCAGCATGGTTTTCTTGTTCTGCTCCTCTTACTCTGTGTCTTGGTGCAGGCTTCTGTTGCCTCTGCAATCCCCTGTTTAATAATATCCCATTTCTGCTGCGCATCCATCTCTTGCCTTATACCCGCCAGTTTCCCTTTCAGTACTATCTGCATCCTCCCAAAGTCCACCCCCCTGAAGTTTGCTACTCAAGTAACTGATTTCTCTGGCTCCTCACACATAATATTAAACCACACCGTTTGGTGATCGCTATCGGCTAGTGGGTCTTCCACCTTAATTTCCCTTACTGCCTCCCCATTTGACAATACCAGATCTAAAGTGTTCTTTAGCCTACTAGGTACACTAACCAACTGCACTTGCTCCCTAGCACTGCAGGTGACCAGAATACTCCAGTCAACCCCTAGAAAGTTGAAATCACCCATGATGACCACCTTCCCTTTTCTACATACCTTTCTGATTTGTCCTGCTAATTCCCTGTCAAGCTCCCCAGACTGGGACTGCGGTCTGTATACCACCCGAACCTCAGTTTCCTACCCCTTGAGTCTAGGAGCAACAGACAGATTACCTCTGTTCTCCTTTCTTCCTCCTTATCCCTTGTGCATTTGATCCCATCCCTCACATAGACTACCACCCCACCGCCCCTCCCCTCCTTATGGTCCTTCCTGTATAATTAGTATCCTGGGATTGCCAGATCCCAGTCCCAGTGCTCAGTTGCCCATATTTCTGTGACAGCTACATTATCCACCCTCCACACTGTTAAGAGTGCTTATAGCTCAGCTGATTTAGTGCATACGATTCTTGCATTCAGTGAGATCACCCTCCATCCTGCCCCCTTCCATTCACTGGCCTACATTTGCTCCCTTCTACTCCCTCCTTTTTTGGCTGCACTGAGACCTTCCCTGCTAGCCTGGGGGGTAGGCTGTGACTCCACTCTATCAGATCCCTGTCTGCCTGCTGTCCAGTTGCCACCCCATCTAGTTTAAATCCACCTTTGTCACACTTCCCAGCCTCCCCACACAGAACAGGGTAGTTAGTGAAAAAAACAAGATAGAGAAATTGAAAGGCAGCAGGACAGGGGTCAATGGAGAAAAAGACAGCAAGGGCAAGCATGGGGCTAAAAAAGGCAAGGCCATCAAAAAACAGAGGGTGAAGAGTACTAATGCCCATAGTCTGGGTAACAAACTTCCTGAACTAGTGGCCTCGATGTAAGAGGGATGCCTGGACATTGTGTCAAGTCATAGAAACCTGGTACACAGAGAACCATGACTGGGATATCAACATACCAGAGTACGCAATCAATAGGAGGGACAGGGAGGGTACAAGATGAGGATCAGTAGCTCTCTACATGAGGCAATCCAAAAATACCAGTGCACCACACAACATAGCATATTAAAACTTTCCACTGCCAAAATGGCTATATTTACTTTTAGCTCCATGTGAGGAGTGGGTCCTCTTGGTTTCAGACTGGAACTCCAGTATTAGTAAGCTAAATCACCAGCATCAAGCTGGGACCCTTGATTTAGTCCCTAACTTTCCAATGTCTTAATGGCTAATATAACTAACTGCCTCCTTTTATACACTGTGCTCCCTTTAGGGATTTTACTCAGGTGTTTCAAAGGGAGCATACCAAGAAGGAGTACCACAAACTCTTAAATTTCAAACAGATCCAAAATGGCATGCTCAAACATGCCATTTTGGACCTCTCTACATGAGGCAAGGGATCAAAGCAGCAGAACTAAAGGGTAAACACCGAGGAGAGGAGGCACTGTAGGTCACCTTGGAGACAGGAAATGACACCACAATCCGTATGGGTGTTGTTTACAGACCTCCATCTTAGGGAGAGGAATTGGGCAAGGAAATGATAGAAGGCATCCTTAGAATGACAGAAAAAGGGGAAATATTATTGATGGGGGACCTGAATATGCCAGATGTTAACTGGAGCACATTTGCTGCAGCCACATCCAAGAGCAGGGTCATTCTTGATGCCCTTCAGGGGGCATACCTCAGACAGCTAGTGCTGGAACCCACTCAGGAGGGAGAAATCTTAGACCTAGTCCTCTCAAATGGGGATGAATAGAGGATCTCAGATTTAGAAGTGGGTAACCATCTGGGAACAAGCGACCACAGAACAATCTGGTTCACAGTAAACACAGCCATAGAGTGAAGCCATACAAAAACAAGGGTACTAGACTTTAGGAGGTCTGACTTTGGCAACATGGGAGCGTGCATAAGGAATGCACTACAAGTGGGCAGGAAAGAGGGGTGGAGGAACAATGGGGAAAAATCAAAAATGCCATCACAGAAGCAACAAGCTTTGGTGTGAAACAAGTAAACAAATCAAAATGAAGGAAAAAAAATACTATGGTTCTCAAAATAGGTGGCAGCAACATTTAAGGAGAAAAAGACAGCCTTCAGGAAGTATAAGGACTCACAGAAGGAGCAGGACAGGAAACTGTATCAGTTAAAGCAAAAGGAAGCAGGGAGGCAGTCAGAAGAGCAAAGGCCTAAGCAGAGGAAAAAAGATAGTCAGCTTGGTTAAGAAGGGGGATAAAACCTTTTATATGTACATTACAGAGCAAAAAAATACCAAAAGAGGGATAGTGAGGCTTAATAAAGAGGAGAGTCAGGGGGCAGAGGATGACAGTGAAAAGTCAGAGATACCGAAGTAATAGTTTTGCTCAGTATTGTCAAAAGAAGAGGAGGGGGAGATTCTTAAACCACAGTAAAGACGCACTCTGGATAACGGGGTTGATACCAGTCCTTTCACAGAAGAAAGGGTCCTGAAAGAACTCCTGAAACTTAAGGTAGATGAAGCAATGGGGCCTGATGGGAATCACCCCAGAATTCTAAAAGAACTAAGGAGGGAACAGGTGACACCACTGACTAACCTTTTTAACAAATTATGGGAGGATGGTGTGGTATAGAAGGTCTGGAGGAAGGCAGATGTTCCCCACCATAAAAGTGGCAGCAAGGCAGAGGCAGAAAACTGCAAACCTGTTAGTTTGACCTCAGTGGTAGTAAAACAGATGGAATTACTTCTGAAAGAAAGAATTGTTGAATACCTAGAAGTCAGAGGAGCATAGGACCCAAGGCAGCATGGATTCATAGTGGGAAGGTCATGTCAGATGAATCTAATAGATTTCTTTGACTGGGTCACCAAGGTGGTAGACCAGGGAGGGGCTGTGGATGTGGCCTACCTAGAATTTGCAAGGCATTTGAGACAGTCCTACACAAAAGATTAATAAACAAGCTAGCCAGCCTGGGAGTGGGTCCCAAGGATGGTAGCCTGGGTAAAAAATTGGCTGGACAACAGGACACAAAGAGTAATTGTAAATGGATTCCATTCCAAAGAAGGGGGGGGTTACTAGTGAGGTACAACAAAGTTCAGTACTGGAAGCAGTCCTCTTTAATGTCTTTATAAGTGACATTGAAGAGGGAATGGAAGGAAAAGTATGCCTCTTTGCGGATGACTCAAAGATCTGCAACAGGGTTGATACACAAGAGGGGGTGAAAAGGATGAAAAGGGACTTGGCAAGGTTGGAGGACTGGTCAAAAGTATGCTGGCTTAGATTCAATGCAAAGAAGTGGAAAGAAATGCATGTTGGAAACAAAAACCCAGGGGAAGAGTACACAAATTGGGGGGTGATATTAAGAACAACTGAAATGGAAAGAGACCTGGGGGTAGTTATATCAGATGACCTAAAAGTAGGCAAGCAACATGAGAAGGCAGCAAAAAGGGCTAGGGGATACTGGGTTGCATAGGGAGAGGCATCACTAGTAGAAAACAGGAGGTTGTTATCCCTCTGTACAGACAGTTGGTGAGACCACATCTGGAGTACTGTGTGCAGTTCTGTAGACCTCATCTCCACAAGGACATGCACAGGATGGAGGCAGTCCAGATGAGGGCAACTAATATGGTGCAAGGTCTGCACCATGAGCCATATGATGAGAGACTAAAAGAGCTTAATATGTATAGCCTCAAGGAAAGGAGGGAGGGGGGACATCATAGAGGCCTTCAAGTACCTCAAGGGAAACAACAACATCCAAGAGGAAAAAAGAGATCTGCAAGAACAAGGGGGCAGAATTTGAAGAGAGAAGAGGGAAAGCTAAGGGGCAACATCAGAACTTTTTTTCACAGAGAGGGTGACAGAAACATAGAAACATAGAATTTGACGGCAGATAAGGACCGCTTGGCCCACCCAGTCTGCCCATTTCCCTACCTAATGGATAAGCTGCAGATCCTAGTTAATCAGCAGCCTACTTCTTCCTGCCCCCATCCCCTAGAATTGCCTTATGACTGTCCCATGCATGCTTGAATTCCACCACTGTTTTTGACTCCACAACCTCCTCCGAAGACGCTGTCCATGTGTCCACAACCTCTCTGAGAAAAAAATACTTCCTTAAATGCCTCTGAGCCTGCCCCGGTCTATCTTCAAATCGTGCCCCCTTGTTCTTGCACACCTCTTTTTTTGAAAGATGCTACCCTCTTGGACTTTGTTGATTCCCTTGAGGTACTTGAAAGTTTCTATCATGTCCCCCCTCTCCCTTCTTTCCTCGAGGCTATACATATTAAGCTGCTTAAGTCTCTCTTCATATGTCTTCCGGTACAGACCCTGCACCATTTTAGTTGCCCTCCTCTGGACAGCTTCCGTCCTGTCTAAGTCTTTGCGGAGATTGGGTCTCCAGAACTGCACACAGTATTCAGGCGGGTCTGACCAGCTGTCTGTACAGAGGGATAATAACTTCCTGTTTTCTACTGGTGATGCCTCTCCCATGCATCCCAGTATCCCCAACCCTCCTTGCTGCCCTCTCACATTGCTTGCCCATCTTTAGATCATCTGATATGACTACCCCAGGTCCCTTTCCATTTTATTGTTGTTAGTATCTCACCCCATTGTGTTCTCTTCCCTGGTTTTTGTTTCCCAGGTGCATTACCTTGCACTTCTTAGCACTGAATCTAAGCTGCCATACATTTGTGACATTCCTCTAACCTTGCAAGTCCCTTCATCCTTTCTACCCACCTGGTGCATCAACTCTGTTGCAGATCTTTGTGTCATCTGCAAAGAGACATACTTTCCTTCAGCCCTCTGCAATAAAGCATTAAAGACATTGAAGAGGACCGGTGCTAATACTGAACCCTGCGGTACCCACTAAGTAACCCCTTTCTTCAGAGTGGACTCATTTCACTTACTCTCTGTGTCCTATTCTCCAGCCAATTCTTTACCCAGGCTGTCATCTTGGGCCCACTCCCAGGCTGGCTAACTTGTATATTAATCTTTTGTGTGGGACTGTGTCAAATGCCTTGCTAAAGTCTAGGTAGGCCACGTCCATAGCCCCTTCCTGATCAACTACTTTGGTCACCCAGTCAAAGAAATCTATCAGATTTGTCTGGCATGACCTTCCCACTGTGAATTCATGCTGTCTTGGGTCCTGTGCCCCTCTGACCTCTAGATACTTGGCAATTCTTTCCTTCAGAAGTGATTCCATTATTTTCCCTACCACTGAGGTTAAACTAACAGGTCTGTAGTTTCCTGCTTCTGCCTTGCTTCCACTTTTGTGAAGGGAATCACATCTGCCCTCCTCCAGTCCTTGGTACCACCCATCCTCCCATGATTTGTTAAAGAGGGTAGTCAGTGGTGTCACTAGTTCTACCCTTAGTTCTTTTAGAATTCTGGGATGAATCCCATCATGCCCCATTGCTTTATCCACCTTCAGTTTTAAGAGTTCTTTCAGAACCCTTTCTTCTGTAAATGGACTGGTATCAACTTCTGTATCCAGTGTGTTTCTACTGTTTGTTTTAGGTACCTCCCCCTCTTCCTTTGTAAATATTAAGCAAAAATATTTGTTTAGTATCTCTGCCTTTTCAGTCACCTCTGCCCACCCTCCCTCCTTTATTAAGCCTCACTATCCTCCTTGATCTTCCTTTGCTCCCTGATGTACCTATAAAGGTTTTATCCCTCTTCTTAACTGAGTTGGCTTTCTTTTCCTTGGTTTGAGCCTTTGCTGTTCTGACTGCCTTCCCAGCTTCCTTTTGCTTTAACTGATACAGTTCTCTGTCCTGCTCCTTCTGTGATTCCTTGTACTTCCCGAATGCTTTCTTTTTCTCTTGAACCTTCACTGCCACTTCCTTTGAGAACCATAGTGGTTTCTTACATTGTTTCATTTTGTTTATTTGCTTCACACAAAGGCTTGTTACCTCCATGATGGCAGTTTTTATTATTCCCCATTGTTCTTCCACCCCTCCTTCCTGCCCATTTGTTAGTGCATTCCTTAGGCACTCACCCATTTTGGCAAAGTCATCCCTCCTAAAGTCCAGTACTTTTGCCTTTGTATGATTTGACTCTATTGCTGTGTTTATTGAGAACCATACTGTTCGATGGTCGCTAGTTCCCAGATGGCTACCCACTTCTACATCTGTGATCCTCTCTTCATCTCCATTTGAAAGAACCAGGTCTAAGATTGCTCCTTCCTGAGTGGGCTCCAATACTAGTTGTCTAAGGCATGCCCCCTGTAGGGCATCTACAATAATCCCACTCTTCGAAGTGGCTGCTGCAACTGCACTCCAGTTAACATCTGGCATATTCAGATCACCCATCAGCAATATCTCCCCTTTTTCTGCCATTTTAAGTATACTTTCTATCATTTCCTTGTCGATTTCTTCCCTCTGAGAAGGGGGGTCTGTATACAACCCCTGTGTGGATTGTGGTGCCATTGTCGATCTCCAAATTTACCCACAGTGCTTCTTCTCCTCCGTTTTCCCTTTTGTTCTGTTGCTTTGATTCCTTTCCTTATGTAAAGAGCTACTCTTCCTCCTCTTTTACCATCCCTGTCCCTCCTGTAGATAGTGCATCCTGGTATGTTTACATCCCAGTCATGGTTTTGTGCGTACCATGTTTCTGTGACTGCCACGATATCCAGATGTTCCTCCTCCATCAAGGCCACTAATTCAGGAAGCTTGTTACTCAGACTGTGGGCATTGGTACTCATTGCTCTCCATTTTTTGATGGCTTTACCTTCTGTTGCAGCATCCCCCACTGACCTTTCTACCTCTGTCTTTTTCTCATTTATTACCCTGTTTTGTAGGGAGAGGCTGGGATTTTCCTGCTGCTTATCAGTGCCTCCCCCCTTGACTAGTTTAAAAGCTTGCCAATGAAGCATTTAAACCGATTGCTCAAAAGACTTGTTCCCTTCCTGGACAGATGCAGACCATCCTACCAGTATAGACTAATGTCCCTCCAGGTGGAACCCCAGTCCCCAATGAAGCCAAACCCCTGTTCTCCACACCATTTTTTCAACCATTCATTAAACTGCATGGTGCAAAGTACCCTCGCCTCACTAATGCCATTGACAGGCAGCACCTCTGAGAAGGATACTGTGTTTTGCTACTTGTCTTAGGCCCCTCCCCAGTTCTACGAAGTCATTCTGCACTGCTCTAATCTCATGTAGAGCCAAGTCATTTGTCCCTAGGTGGACAATGACATCCAGCTCAGACTCCCGTACAGCTGTTCTCGTGATCCTGAGGATGTGCTTCCTCTCCCTCCAAGCCATGGTACCAGGCAGGCACCTTACTTCAGTTTTCCCTGCTCCCTCCAGTTCTATCCCCCTAATAAATGAGTCCCCCACCAGGAGCTGCTTCCTTTCCTTGTGGTGTCCTCTGCCTCCTTTCTGTGGGCCTCCCTTGTGATAGTTGTTCTCAGCCTCCTTAGTCATCTCTGTGGGTGCATCCATAGGAGAGCTATGCTCCCCCAGAATGGTGTATTGATTGTGGAGTGGAACAACTGACTGGGTGTGCCTCTGTTCCACCATCCTCACCCTCCCTGAGCCCACTGTGGTCCAATGGCAGTGCTTTCTTCGCAACCTCTGAGGTAGTGGTGGTGGCTCTGGTGCTCCCTGGATGGGGGAGGTTCCCTTCCTACCATGCAGTGTGGCCTGGGGGAAGGCTCCCTTACTACTGTCCAGTGTGGCCTGAATACGGGCAACTTCCTCCCTCAGGGCAGAGAGTTGTCTGCAAATAGGGCAGCATCTCAGCCTCCAGAAAGACTCCCGGAAGACTGCTGCCCCACAGCCATTTCATTGCACTACACCCCACATGTTTATCTACTTTTTGTTTTTTTGTCTGTGTTTGTGTGTGTGATTGGTTTGTTATATAGAAATATATATATTATACAATGTGTATGCTTATATTGTCAGTGCAGTGTGCTAGAGAGGATATGACAATGATATGCACCTCGCACTCTTGAGGAAATTATGTCAGAACCCCAAGTATAAAGAACTATTTCAGGGGTGGGTGGGGTGAGGTGTGGGAAGGGGTTGGGCCTCAACTGTGCCCTCAAAAAACAATCAGCTAAGATCTCTGACCCACCACTGCGATGAGTGCCTTCCTGTCAGCAAGATACCCTACACAACAATTTGACAGAGAAAATACCCTGTTAATCAGAGAAAAATGCAGACATCCAAGTCAGACACAGGTAAAACCTCCCCAGCCCCAAAACAGCCTGGTGGTTTGTGCTCTGAAAGCAGTCAGCCCCAAAATAAGTCAGCTATGCTTTAAACTCTCCCTGCACTGAAAATCTTAAGAATTGTAACAAAGACTGTCTTTTCCTGATAATTCTAAGTTCCTTATTTCATCTTTCAGTTAGAAGTAGCCTCCACCTGCAGAATATCTGCTACAAACCAAAGACAATTGTAAGGTTCACCTCCCTCTGTTGTGAGCACAACTCGCTTTCTTGCAAATCCTATGTTCAGTATTGCAGCTTCCAGCCAGAGGTAGTTTGACTTGAAACATATTAGCTGCATGAAACAGCCTTCCTGAGGAGGTTGTGGTGTCAAAAACAGTGAGGAATTTAAGAATACATGGGGTAGACATAAGGCAATTCTGGTAGACAGGAGCAAGTAGGCTGTTGGTTAACTATGATCTGCAGCTTAGAAACATCGAAACATAGACTTTGACAGCAGATAAGGACCACTTGGCCCACTTAGTCGACCCATTTCCCTACCTACAGGATAAGCAGCAGACCCTAATTAACCAACAGCCTATTTCGTCCTACCCACCACAAGAATTGCCTTATGTCTGTCACATGCATTCTTGAAATTCTCCAACAATTTTAGACCCACAACCTCCTCAGAAAGGCTGTTCCATGTATCCACCACCCTCTCTGTGAAAAAATACTTCCTCACATTGCCTCTGAGCCATCCCCCCTCTATATTCAAATGGTGTCCCCTTGTTCTTGCACATCTCTTTTTCTGAAAAATGCTACCCTCTTGGATTTTAATGATTCCACTGAGGTACTTAAAAGTTTCTATCAAGTCTCCCCTCTCCCTGTTTTCCTCAAGGGTATACCTATTAAGCTCCTTTAGTCTCTCCTCATATGGCTTCTCTTGCAGAGCCTGCACTGTTTTAGTTGCCCTCCTCTGGATTGCCTCCATCCTGTCTATGTCCTTGTGGAAATGGGGTCTCCAGAACTAGATGCTGTACTCCAGATGGGGTCTCACCACCTGTCTGTACAGAGGGATACCAACTTCCTGTTTTCTGCTAGTGATACCTCTCCACATATATCCCAGTATCCCCACAGCCCTCCCTACTGCCTTCTTACATTGCTTGCCACCCTTAAGGTAATCTGATATGATTACCCCAGGTCCCTTTCCATTTTTGTTGTTATTACTGCCTCCTCCCCCCCCATTGTGTACTCTCCCCCTGGGTTTTGTTTCCCAGGTGCATTATTTTGCATTTCTTTGCATTGAATCCAAGCTGCCATACTTCTGACCATTCCTTCAACCATGCCAAGTCCCTCCTCATCCTTTCTATGCCTCCTTGTATATCAACCCTGTTGCAGATCTTTGTGTCATCTGCAAAGAGGCATAATTTTCCTTCCAGTACCTATGTCACTTACAAAGACATTACAAAGGACTGGACCCAGTACTGAACCCTGCGGTACCCCACTAATAACCCCCCTTTCTTCAGAGTGGACTCTGATAACAATTACCTTCTGTGTCCTGTTGTCTAGCCAATGTTTTACCCAGGCTACCACCCTGGGACCCACTCCCAGGCTGTTTAATTTGTTTATTAATCTTTTGTGTGGGACTGTGTCAAATGCCTTGCTAAAGTCTAGGTAGGCCATGTCCACAGCCTCTCCCTGGTCTACTACTTTGGTCACCCAGTCAAAGAAATCAATTAGATTCATCTGACATGACCTTCCTGCTGTGAACCCATGCTGTCTTGGGTCTTGTGTCTCACTGGCCTCTAGGTACTCAATAATTCCAGCTTGTCCAGTAGGTAGGGAAATGAGCAGATTGGGTAGACCAGGTCCTTATCTGCCATCAAAATCTATGTTTCTATGTTTCTAAAATATGCCACTGTGCTGGCATGCATGAAGGGACCTCCCTCATTTGCATAGGTGCAGCCGTCTAGTTAGTGCCTTGGCACTGCTGGGTTAGAGGCCACTCCAGGGGCCTCTGAATATGGCCCCACCCAGGTTAGCTCTGGCACTATGTTCATGCCAGCACTAGCCTTCAAAAAAGATGGCCCCTGTGTTACTTTTCTATGCAAGATTTCTTAAAAAATGTTTTTTTAATTAAGGTTATTATGCTCCTAGGGCTGATTAGATGGTTTGTGCGGATCTGTAAATGGGTGCTGTTGTCTGGCCTGTTACCTCTCTTTGTCTGGGGCTATGTCCTCCCAAAGATTCCCCCCCATGGGGGAGCTAGGATAGGGAAGGCCATCCTCCCTTCCCTGAGATTCTTATCCGGATGTCCCCAATGGAACAGCAGAGTGGGAGACAGCACCTCTGGTAGAGCTTCATGATGACCAGTCCCCTTTCTATTTTCCTTCAAAGTTTTTCTCCCTCTCTGAGGTTACACGAAATACAGAGGGTGCATGCACATGGAGGCATGCAGGAGGCTGGAAACTGCCAATCCCATTCCACCCACCTTGCTTTCTGACAGCCACTCTAGCATCAGTACTATCACTAGGTCTGCACCTGGTGGCAGCCAAGATCCAGTACAGTTCACCACCACAACCCAGGAGAGGAGAGGAGAGGAGAGTTGAGCTACCAGACAGCTGCTTGATCTTTTCCCAGCCCCTCCCCCAGCCAACCTCCAGCAACCCAAGTTCATTCCTGAATATGGGTCACTGTCATGGGAGAGGTAAGACACATTACATTGCATCAGCCCTGTGCACCACTGGGCTGTCAGAATGTTTCACTTACTTTTAAGATCTGCAGAACAGAGCTAAGCTGACATCTTTCTATTACTCAGTGAGAGAAGGGACTGTGAAAGTACATGAGTGGATACCTAGACTGTGTCCTTCCACAGTGCAGTTGAAGTACATATGATCCTCTCCATTCACCACAGTGCTGTTCCTTTGTGTCTCCCCCCCCCCAGTGCACTATTTCCTGTAGTGGCCACCAGTAGTACTGGCTGGAGAACCTGCCTTGCTACAGTGGGTTCTTCCCTGGAGCTAGCTGCATCATGGTTGATTGTCATTTTAAGGTTCAAGAAACAAATTAAACTGGTGCTTGCATCTTCAATCGGTTAACAATAAAAAGCAAAAATCTGAATTATTTCTGACTCCATAAGTGTAACCCTTCCTAATGAAAAAAATATAGAAACATAAACGTTGATAGCAGAAGAAGACCACTGCAGTACAAGTCACATTAAACTGTTCCTGCAATGAGTTGTTCCAGCATTTCTGATTGAGTTGTTTACGTGTTGCTGGATCAAGCACAAAGCCCTACACAAACTGTTTCTTAAGAGTTAAAATTCAGTTTTGCATTCCATTGTGACTGGACTGTAGGTGTATTCTAACTGAGCTATAAAAACATTTTACAAACATTGCTCTTGAGCTGGATAGGCTTTAAAAAACAATGTAATATGAGTTGCTAGTGCATTGCCAACTGTAAAAAAACTATGTAATATGAGTTGACAGTGCATTGCCAACTGTAAAAAAACAATGCTAAGCCAACTCATTGGTGGGGCAGTTTAGGGTTTGAGGGCTCCATTGTATCTGTCCCAAGCATTCTTGAAATCTACCACTATGCTTGCCCCCACCACCTCTACAGGCAGGCTGTTACAGGCATGTACCACTCTTTCTGTTTTTGTGAAGAAAAAACTTCCTGGCGTTGGTGGAGAACTGCCCTCCTTGCAGACTAAGAACATGTCCCTTGGTTCTGCTGCCCTTCTTAAATTGGAAGATATTGTCTGTCTGTACCTGGTTTATGGCTTTTATGTACTTGAATGTTTTGATTATGTCACCCCTCTCTCTTCTCTGTTCCAGGGAATACATGTTTAGTTCTTTCAGTCTGTCCCCGAAGGACATATTGTGCAGTCCCTGAATCATTTTTGTTGTCCTTCTCTGAACCGTCTCCACTTGGTCAATTTCTTTTTTAAGGTGAAGCCTCCAGATATGGATGCTGTACTCCCGGTGAGGCTTAACCAGTGATCTGTACAGTGGCAGGATCTCCGCCTTCCTCCTGCTTGTTGTTCCCCTTCAAATGCATCCCAGTATATGGCTAGCCTTTAATGCTGCCTTCTTGCCCTGTTTACCTACCTTCAAGTTGTCTGAGATAATGATTCCCAAATTGAGCTCTTGGGTGGAGGCAGCTAGTCTTTCCCCTCCAGGGTAATATGCCTTATTTGAATTTTTTTTCCAATGTGCATAAATTTGCACTTTTTGGAATCTCAATTGCCATGCTCCAGACCATTCTTCCAGTTTCTTTAGGTCAACTTCCATCTTGTCCACTTCCTGCTGGGTGTCGACCCTGTTATATATTTTGGTGTTATCTGCGAACAAACACACCTTTCCCTGTAGTCCATTAGCTATGTTTGATATGAAAATACTGAAGAGCAGGGGCCCCAGTACTGAACCCTGGGGCACACAACTGGTTAGTTTACCTTAAGATGACAATGCTCCATTTACCTGCATTTCCTGGGTTCTGCCCTGTAACCAGTTTTAAACCCATCTATCTACTTCTGATCCAGCTTCTGCGTGGTCTAGCTTTTTTGCCAGCATTCTGTGTGGAACTGAGTCAAAAGTCTTGCTAAAGTCTACATAGACCACATCTACCACCCAGCTGTCATCCATAATCTTTGTAACAGAGTCAAAAAACTCAATCAATTGTGTCTGGCATGACTTACCAACTGTGAAACCATGCTCTTTAGGGTTCTAATGGCCACTAGCCTTCAATAATGCCATGATCCTCTGAGTAGTGTCTCTGTTAACTTCCCCACTATGGATGTGAGATTTACGAGCCTGTAATTTCCAGAGTCCTCCCTGCTGCCCGATTTATGGAGTGGGACCATGACTGCCTTTTTCCAATCTTCGGGTACCTCGCCACTCTTTAGGGATTTGGTGAATAGTTTACCAGGAGGGTAGCCAACTCTAATCTCAGTTCTTTTAAGATCATGGGGTTCATTTCATCTGGCCCCATGATCTTGTTAACTTGCAGTTTAGTTGGTGCCTCCAGAACTTCAGTTTCTGTGAAAGGGCTAGATTCAACCCCCTGTCCAGAGGTGTTGCGTTTTGCCATTTCTGGACAATCTCCTGGGTCCTCCTCAGTAAATACCAAGCAAAGTACTTGTTCAGGATTTCTGCTTTTTCTGGATCATCTTCTGTTGTTTTCACTTCCTGATTTATAATCTTGACTATAGCCCCTTTTGCTTTCCTTCTTTCCAGGATGTATCTAAAGAAGGATTTGTCTCCTCTCTTTGCCCTCTCTGCTATACTTGCTTCTTTCTGTGCTTTTGCTGGCCTTATTTCTTTGCTGGCTTCTTTCATTTTTCTCCTTGCACAACAGACAGTCTTCTTCCTTGTTTGTTCCCTTGAATAGCTTGAAGTCTTCCATTTTTCTTTCACTATTATAGCCACAACCTTTGAAAACCATAGGGGGTTTAATTTTCTTTTCACTTTAGTAACCCTTCTGGCACATTGGTCAGTGACTGTCTGGATTGTTTTCTTAGGTTTCCCCCCACATGACTCTGGTCTTGTCCACTTGTAGGTCAGTTAAGTTGTTTCTTATGTTGGTCCTCATTTGTTTGAAGTCCACCTTTTTAAAATCTAGTACTTTTATTTTTGAGTGGCACATGTCCTCAGTTATGTTCACCTTGAAGCTAACCATGAGATGGTCACTGTTACCCATATGGCATCCCACGTCAAGTTCCTTGACACACTGTGTTTTTGAGGACCAGGTCAAGTGTGGCATCTCCTCCTGTTGGTGTTTTAATCAATTGACTTAGTCCTGCTCCCTGTAGTGCCAATAAGAAATCCCAGCTTCTTGTTGTTGCCACCATTAGTGTATTCCCAGTTTATATATGGATGGTTGAAGTCCCCCACTAGTATCACCTCTCCTCTCTGAGTCATTTTGTGTATTTATTCCATTAGGTATTTGACTCCTTTCTGTCCTTGATTTAGAGGTCTGTACCTGATGCCAATCCTGAAGGTTTCTCCATTTTCTGTATCTGTAGTAAGCTATAGTGACTTGGTGTCCCCAGGGTGATTCTGCACACCTGTCTCTTTTATGTTTTCTTTAATGTAAATGGCTACACCTCCCTCCCCCTTTGCCCCTGTCTATCCATTCTGAACAGACTGTATCAAGGTATAGCCATGCCCCATCCATGGTTTTCCATGAACCACAATTCTGTCACAGCAACCCAGTCCAGTCCAGTCTTTCTACTGCCATGATGGCTGAAAGTTTGGGTAGTTTGTTTGCAAGACTTCTAGCATTTGTAGCCATCAAAGTCCAGGCAAAACCCCCACACATTTAGCCATCCCTACCTATTTTGTTTCAATAAAGAATTAATTTAAAATTCATACCTGTCTATAGTTGACTGAGTCTGAGTCACTACCTTCATGGTGGGAGGCAAATTCCTTCATGTTGGTGGGCTCACTGGTTGCTGGTGCTGGTCATGAGGGCTGTATCGGGAGAAGCCCTCCCCCCCCGAAGCAAACACTCAGTCGGTGGGCTCGCTGGTCACTGGTGCTGGTCATGAGGGCTGTATCAGGAGAAGCCATCCCCCCAAAGCAAACACTCAGGTACAGATTTTGAAGTCGCTGGAAAGCGCACCGTTGGAAGGAAAGCTGGTACCAGATCATGCTTTGGCGCTTTATTTTTTTCAAACTGTAAAACTGTATTTTATCTTGACCCAGCTGTGGAGATTGTTTTTTCACTGTGCATTTTATCATCGATCGCTGGTTTTTAGCCCTACTTGCACATGTACCTTAATGAGGGATCAGCCCTATTTGTACTTGTTTTAGCCCTTTTTTGCATGCACCTTAAGAGGGAATTACTGTTAATTAACATAGAAACATAGAAACATAGAAGTTGATGGCAGATAAGGACTGCAAGGCCCATCCAGTCTGCCCAATTAACCTCAGCCTGCTTTGTATTGAGAGGGAAATGAACTTTCAGCCTGCTTTGCATTAAGAGGTAAAGGAACCTTCAGCCTGCTTTGTACTTAGAGGGAATTTAATGTAATTAACTTCAGCCTGCTTTGTATTTTAGTGGGATTTTAATGTAATTAATTTCAGCCTGCTTCGTATTTTTAGCCTGCATGGTAATATAGAGGAACTGAATTTCAATGCCTGTTTAAATGGCTTGCTGAAACCTCAATAGATTGTATGACGACACAATATTTCCCTGCTGCATCTGAAACTCGTTGTGTGAAGCTTGCTATAAAAACACCTACCTGTTCTTCTTTCCTCAGCTGGTGGGCTCGCTGGTCACTGGTGCTGGTCATGAGGGCTGTATTGGGAGAAGCCCCCCCCCCAAAGCAAACAATCAGGTACAGATTTTGAAGTCGCTGGAACACATGCTGTTGGAAGGAGAGCTGGTCCCAGATTACACTTACCGCTGTAGCTGCCCACGACTGCTCCCCGCCCGCCCCCATACCCTCCCACCCTTTGTTGGTGTTAGCTATATAACTGCAGCAAGATCTCGCGTTAGTGTAGTTGTCACGTGACTGAGGAAGGTTTTAAATTTCTAAGTATAGAGTTTTCCATTTGCTCCTTATCAACTCCAGCCACTAGAGGTCGCCCTCCTTGCCTACATCCTCTGGCAACCTCACTGCTCTGTTTAATTCTTTACCCTTTTGTTGCCAACTCACTACCTCCCAGATTTTTCTCCTGTCTTTATTCCTGCTAATCATGACTCATTTACCCATACACTCCCTTCTCTCCACTACTCTCCTGCTATGGGTACTCTGTTCTCTCTGGTCCAATACTGCCTATGTCACCTTACTCGTCATACTATCTGGATAACTTCCACTTTTCCAACCGCCTATCTGACCCATTACCTATACCTAATTCTCTCCCTAAATACGGGCTTGTCCTCAAACAACTTATGTTCTTTCTCAAATACATCTTGGGCAGGTTATCTATTTCCGTTGGCCATGCAACTTGGGCTATATTACTGCATCTCTTTGGATCGTTACCCTATCCCTTACTCTTGCTGAGGATGTTGAGACAAATCCGGGCCCTACTCCGCCTAATAATCCCTCCCAGTCTCTCTCCACTCTCAACATCTGCCCCCAATCTGCTGGCCTCTCCTTTGCTCACATTAATGCTAGGAGCCTACTGGCCAACCTACCTGACCTGGAAGCATGGACTAGTACCAACAACCCAGACATCCTTACCATTTCTGAGACTTGGCTTAAGCCTTCCAATGATGACTCCCAGTGCTCCCTCCTAGGTTATAACCTGGTACGGGTTGATCGCCCTACTTCCAAAAGAGATGGCGGACTTGTTCTCTACTATAAACCGCAACTGAACATCACTTTACTGCCTGTTCCCCTCTTGCCAACTGTGAAGTATTCCATTCCCTTCTACTGCTTGAGGGTATAAAGAAACTTCATATTTTCTGTACATATCTTCCTCCTAGAAACTCCAGGCTTGGGTTTGAGGAGTTCATGGATTATTTTACTGACTGGGAAAAAAGATATAATGGTGATTTCAATCTGGACTGGCTCGGCCCCTGCTCTGGCCTCCTATCCTCATTGACTAGTAAGGCTAATCTCTCACAACTTGTTCAGGAGCCCACTAGGATCTCTCATGGTGGTACTAGTGCTACTCTACTTGAATGGATCCTGACAAATAGAAAGGATGCCTTTTCCTCTGTTGGTGTTCTTCCAGATACCATAAGTAATCATTACCCTGTGTTCTGTATTTGGGATACCTCTGCCCCCTCTTTCCCCTCTAAAGTGTTAACTTTTTCTAACTTCTCTAACCTAAACATAGATAGCTTTGTACACGATCTTAACTTAATTGACTGGTCCCCACTTTACACCACTGATGACATAAACATTGCCACAAATTATTTTAACAGTTCTCTACTTTCACTATAAAGTAAACATATCCCTGTTACCATGAGAAGGGTTAATGGGAAAATCACCAAATGGTTAAAACACTCCCTGCTTCGCCTTCTGAAACTCAGGGATAAAATGTGGTCCGTCTGGAAGACCTCCCTTTCTTCCTACTGATTTTGATGTCTATAGATCACTATGCAACAAATGCAAAAAGCAGATTCATCTGGATAAAAGCTCCTACTTCAGGAACTTCCTAAGTGCCTCCACTACATGTTCTAAAAAGTACTGGTCTCAAATCAAGGAAATTCTTGGGAACAACAAGCCTACTATTCCCACTAATATGTACATTAATTATGTCCACTGCAACCACCCTCTCACCATTGCCAATACTTTCAACTCCCTCTTCTCCTCCCTACCTACTTTAACCTCCCCTGGGCTCCCCAAGTCTGGTTCAGCCCCTTCTCCTAGCTCCCCTACTCCACCTACTCTGGAGCTGGCTCAGGTCACCTACCTGGAAGTTCTGGACCTACTTAAAACTGTTTCTGCTAGTGGCAGCTCTGTCCCTGATGGATTACACCCACAGATTATCAGGCTGTTTTCAGCATGGCTTGCTAGGCCTATAACTAGGCTTTTCAACCTTTCTGTAAGCTCTGCCACTGTCCCCTTGATCTGGAAAATAGCTAGAACTATCCCTGTCTTTAAGAAGGGTGATGCTAAATTACTGTCCAATTACCGCCCCATCTCTCTACTCCCCACTCTTAGCAAGCTTCTGGAAAAACTCATCCATCGTCAAGTCTCTGAGCATCTCTGTAACTTTAATCTTCAATCCCCCTCCCAACATGGCTTTAGGGTGGGGCACAGTACTACCACAGCACTGACCCTGTTCACGAGTGATATCAAAAGTAATATGGATACAGGCCTGCCACAGGTGCTGTGTTCATTGACCTATCCAAAGCTTTTGATATGGTTCACCAGCTGCTTCTACTTTCCAAGTTAAGAGACATCGGTGCCTCTGACTCCACCCTATCCTGGTTTGGTAGCTACCTGGATAACTGCTCCCAGGCTGTTTCCTACTGCAAGGTTCTTTTCCCCCCCATCCCTATTACCCGTGGTGTTCCTCAGGGTTCTATACTTGGTCCTCTTCTCTTCTCCCTCTTCCTGAATGATATTCCTTGTACTTCCCTTCACAGCAGCCACCTCATGTAAGCAGATGATCTGGTGTTTTACCATTCTGCCAAGTCTATTGCTGACATTAACCTTAAGCTCACACGGGACTTTAAATCTCTTCAATCCTGGCTTTCGGCTAACTAGCAAATCCTTAACATAGGTAAGACTCAGGCTATGCTATTCAGATCATCTAAAAAAGTGCTCTTGGAATCCTCTAAACTCTTTGTCCTCAGTTGGGAAGGCAAAGCTGTCACTAACACGGTGACTCTCAAATACCTTGGGGTCACGCTTGACCCTGCCCTCAATTTTTCCTTGCATGTCAATGAGGTGTGCCGGGCCATTAATACCAGAATTGGCGCTGCCTATCGTGTACACCACTCACTGTTCTCTCACCTCTATGCACTAGGAAACTGCAACTGCAATTAACTGTGAGTCCCCTCCCTATTTCTCCTGTTTTCGTAGATGTCTTGGAATTTACCTATCTTGGTGTATCTAGTTTTTGTTATCATATAATTTGTGCTGTTTAGTATTTACATCATATGTGTCCTCCCAGACTATTGAGACTGAATCTGTTTTTGTTACTGTTTTTGTCCAGATGTCATCACTGTATTCATTTTGTTGTACTCTCCTGGGTCATGCCTGAAAATAGGCAGGACTGTTGCCTAGTGCACTTACCCGGTTACCAAAGCTAATAAATAAATAAATGATTTTGACTCCCAGCTTCTCAGCTGCTATGGGGTCTGTGCGAATGAAAATCTTGCCCCCATAGATGATTTAAATGCAGGCTGGTAGCATTTAAACATTTTGCACAACAAGGCTTCTAAGCTGAATTCTCACATCATCAAATGCTTTGTGCTTAGACCTAATAATGTAGCCCAGGTCAGAAAATCTGCAGTGGTGTCCCATTCCAGTCCACTTCAGCTGCTTTCATCATTGCCTGCAACATCTCATCTCTCTCCAAAACATCATCCTAGACTGCCATAACAGTTAAGGCTGTGAAGTATTTACCAGTGGCATGGCAGGAGAGTATACAGTAGGTCTTCTTAATCATTACTGGTTCCAGATGTAGTGTTTTAGTCAGCCGTCTTTGTGTACAAGTGTAAGGTTCCCCTCCTCTGTACCTTCCTGTAGTCCAACAACTCTAATGTTGCATGCCATGGTTTGGTTCTCCAAAAGTCCTAGCCAGACTCTGAGCACATTTTCCTTCATAAGATCATCAGCTGATGTAAGAACTTTAATGTGCCATGTTCATAGCCAACTTAGCTTCCTTCTGGATTGTAGTGACTTTGGCATCTGGGACCATGACTTTGCTCACCAATGCCTCAGGTTTTGTGTCTGCCTTCAGTAGAGCTGCATTAGATGGTTGTGCAGGATCAGTGCTCTCAAGACTGAGGGTTGTTGTTCCTCACTCCCGGATGGGTGAGGTATCTTCCAGTGGGCTCCTTCTCCAGCTGTCACTGCTCCCTTACTCTAGCCCACAAATGAGGTATGTGTTTGATGTGAAATTTCTAGCTAAGTTCATATCTGCTGTCTAAACTTAAAATTTTCAACTGGACAATTCAGTAATTTACAATTTTTGTATCTGTGGCTGCAGAGCTTCTCTCACCCACATCTGCTCAGTTCAGCAGCAAACTCTGACCCACACCTTGCAGAAATACAGGTGTGCTGTGTACATGCAGAATGCACGCCACACGCTTAATTGCACAATGTTTGCATGCAGCTCGCATATACAAAATGAACCTAAGTTAACCAGGTCTAAAAAACAAATCAGGTTGGCATGTTATAAGCTTGACATGCACAGCAGGTAAGCGGATATGAACATCTTCTAAAAATTACATCAGGTTCACATGTTGCACACTTGACGTGCGCAGCAGGTAATCTGGTGTGAACATCTTCTAAAGATTACATCAGGTTCACATCCTCCACACTTCCAATGTGTGCAGCAGCTAAGCTGGTACAAATCTAATCTAAAAAACAGAATTGTTTTTTATTTGTTATACTACTGCTAGCAATTATAGTCATTAAAATACATTTCTATTTGAATTCCCATAAAAAGTAAGTAAACATTAATTCTGATCCTTTTGCAAGTTGTTTAATGGCTTTTGGTTTTTGTCATTAAATTGCCATTAATTTGTAAAGCATTGTTTGTTTACTGCATTAAATGCCTAGGATATAGTCAGTCAACATCACCCATTCCAGATGTACAAAGATGGGCCTCTGTGTTGTGAAGCCTATCCTTTTTGTTTTGGACCATGCAAATCCCTTATGCAAATTTAGTGTTAGAAATGTGTTTCTCCTTGAGTGTTTCCTCTCATTTACTTTCCCTTTGTCATTCTGTATTGAGCATATACACTATGGCCATGCTCAGCACTCTTTGTGCTGAGTAGGGCTTTGCAAGCATGCACCATGCCTCACATTTTGTCACTGAAATGAGGGACATGGACACTAAAAATGAGGGACACTAACCCACATGATGATCAGGACACATCATGAAACATGGAGATACAGTACCTCGGAACACAATGGAAACAATTGCATTAGCGCCTGAGAATGAATTTCTACCATTAAGCAGGGGTGCCTTTCACATGTGATGTGGATGAGCTCCAACCAAGAAAGAGCACATTAGTCTTACAAGTGCGACATTGTCTTGCCTACCACAGAGCAGACAGACTGCACAGTACAGCTTGGAGAAGTCAATGAGCACTGAACTCTCAATAGCAGTGTTGTGGCAGCAAATGTTTTTAGTCTACTCTTAGTGAGTCTCTTTCTCCCCTGGTGGCTGAAGGGGCAAATGATAAGCTAGAAGCTAAGTCAAAACTAGGCTACCTATTTAGTCTATTAGAAAATGGGCTTTACAGTACAACTTCTCTGATTGGCTGAGCAGCACAGAAGGGGGGTACATTAACTTTCGATAGATGCCCACTGTGTAAAAAGTGCTAACCCAAACCTGACTCATGCCCAGAGAAGTATTCTTCTGCCCTATCTGCTTCCTCATTGGCTGAGGCACTCCACACATAACTTCAAACAGCCGCCATTTTTTTATTCAGTTAGCGAGTGAGCTTTCACAACCTGACTATAGGATATGAAACAAAACGCAGGCATTTTGCCAAAAAGCACAGTTTTCCCCAACTATTTATTTATTTTTTTAAATGTAAAAATGTGCTGCACAGTATACCTGCCCTCGCTTTGCGACCAAGACATCCTCAATCCGTAGCATGTCTTGCATCACCTCCCCCCACCTACCATGCCGGTCTGCACATTCAAAATGAATTTGGAGCATTTCTCACTTACAGCTTCTCTTACTCACACTCCCCTGCAGTTTTTTTTCTCACTGTGACTGAGATTACTGCCTGCACACCTTCAGAAGCGAAGAAACTTTAACCTCGTCCCCAAAATCCTGCCTGCTGTACTCTAAGATGCCACTGGTGTTTTCTACAGCGCTACTCCTGCTTAGATATTCCTGCATTTTCCCTGTGATGAGAAAAAAAAGCCATACACTTTGACGTCTTAAAATGGCTGTGTAATGCGGCCATGCTCCGTGACAACAGTTAGCTTTTAAAATGAACTTCAGACGTCCACTGTATCTGAATGACCTGAAACTTACCAGTCGCAGATCAGATGGCTATATTCTCCCATTATGCCAGAACACTGATAAAATAAAAGCCTTCTCTCTTTCACATCTCTCTCTCCCCTCCTCTGGTATTTCCTAGCAGCGCTACTCTTGCTTAGCTATTCCCACATTCTGCCGCATTATCTCCCCATGATGAAAAAAAAAAAAAAGCTGTACATTTTGACGTTTTAAAATGATTGTGTAATGCTGCCATACTCCGTGACAACACCTGGCTTTTAAAATGAACTGCAGATGCCCGCCATATCTGAAGGACCTGAAACTTACCAGTTGCAGATCAGAGGGCTATATTATCCCATTATGCCAGATCACTGATAAAAATAAAGGCAGGCCTGCAAATGAAACTGTAAAAACTCTACTGTACAGGCATCAAAAGCATTCAGCCAGCTATGCTTTCATTTCCTTAACTACAGCATCTCCATTAGGACAAAATGTCTCTGTTCCAGTACAGGCGGAGGAGCTATTTAATTACAAAACTTAATGTAACTTAATTATTTTATTAACAATTTTTTTCTCTGCCATTTATTTTTACTGTGCTTATTTTCTAAGCACAGTAATACCCTCCAGGGTGGGCGGTATGGGCAATACCGGACCTTCCAGGGGCTAATAAGGCCCTCCGCCTGCAGCGTTGGGCCTCAGTATGCCCCTGGGTGGTCTGGTATTGCCCAATACCACCCACCCTGTCAGGTATTATAGCTTGCTTAGGCTCACCTTGCAAAAAACCCAGCACAGACCCCCACAGCAGCAAGCTAGGCTTAGCAGCAGTGGTGACAGTGGTGTGGGTGGCCTTCATAGGCCTTAATCAGCGCAGTGCAGCAGCAGCCACAGTAGCAACCAAGCAAGAAGCAAGCAACCCAAGCTGGGTGGGTTCAGTTGGTGAGGTGACTATGGTGGGGACCTCTGATTGTTGGTTCTAGAATCCAGCTTCTGACAGAAGGAGAAGGGGGAATGGACTGAAAACTGGGATGGTGGCACACTGAACCAGGCTGCAGGTTCTGGCCATATGGCCGGGTAAGTAAACATAAATAATTTTTTACAGAGGGACTGGGGATTGGGGAAGGAGGAAAGACTGAAATAGTGATGTGTTTTTCACATTTCTTCACCTTTGGGTGACTTCATGTCCCATATGGGATAGGTATTGAATAGAATGGAGTTGGGGAGAAAAATCGGGATAAATATCTTTTTTTGGGGGGGGGGGCAGAGCTTCAGCCAGGGTAAAAATCAGTAACTTGGTGAGTTTAAGTCCAACTCTGATGCAGTGCTCTGGGGTATATATAGAAGAATCTTATACATTTGAATTTTTTCTGCTTTGTATATCACTTTTCAGTCGAGACAAGTTGTACCCTTTAAAGATGTTACAAACGTTCTAGAGCTGTCCCTTGCATTCAAGGACAGTTGAGTTGAGTTGTATGGTATGCACAGACTACTGGAGTCCTACTATAGTCAGGCTTATGCCCCCCTCCCCTCGTGAAGCTGACTTCTACATACCTACACTCAGGCACATTATGACAAAGGGCAAAGGAGACTGCAGGGGTGTGCACCATTAAAATGAATGGGGGTATTTTTTTATTACTATTTTATACATTGTTAATGGAGAGTTGGAGATTAATGATGGCCAATGCTAGACTAACAAGGGCCTTGTTAGTAGAACAGTGGCCTTCATTATTCTCCAACTCATTATCATAACATATAAAATAGTATTGAAAAATAACTCTATTCATTTAAAGGGGGTACTTCCCAGGTACTCCCCATCACTCTGACCTATAAACATCCTCTTAAAGACTCCTGCCTCTGGCTCCTTAGTACTCAAGTAAGATATTTTTTACTTACAGTATATCTATACTTGGGTTGTCTGTAGCTGCATGGCCGTACCTGCTACAGTGTGTGTGCATGGGGGAGGGGGACTAGCCATATGGGTGTGTGTCAACTTATTGCTACTTTTTTGTTTGCACATTAAAGTCTGTTTGCATGGACGCATTCAAAACTATGGAGAGAAAATAGTAAGAGTAAAGGCCAGACAGAAGTAATTAAGTGGTTTTGTGTTTAGATTTGTGTACTGGGGGAGGGGAAAAACACGTGTTTCCATTGATACATGTGCTGCAGTTCAACTGTGAAACTGAGATGAATAAGAAAGGAAAACTGAAAAGCTTAACAGTGGTTACAAGTATGCTGCATGCACGTAGACGTAGTTATATACAGTATGTATTGAAGTACAAACAAGTCAAATGTGTGCAGACAGTATGGCTTAGTGGTTAAAGTCACTGAACTACAAGCTAGGTAATTTGGAGGCATGAAGACCAGAGTTTGAATCTCATCAATCCACATTTGTGTAATATGATTCTGAGTAAGTCACTTAACTTTTACATGTGCAGTGATCGCTTGCTTTTTGCACGCATGCCACATGCATGTAGTCTTTCCAAATTTAACATAAAAATCATGGTTTCCACATTTGCTTGCTGCATGAGTGCCATATGCATGTAATTAGTTCCAATTTAACATTTAAATTATACTTGCAGCATGCTTATTACTTAGATAGTTTTATGTGTGCAGCATGAAAACATTTCATATAATTATTTCTGTAAGGGACTGATGTATCTTTCTTTAACCCTTCATTGCTACAGTGCCAGACAAATGATCCTGCATAACGAGTTTTCTCCATGAACCACTACAACCATTCTCTGCACATTAAAATCACAGTGGCAAACCTTTTTTTAGTTAAAAATATTACTTTAGAAAAATCAGCTGCTGTGTCCTCTTTGAACTCCTTACTAACGGGTGTGCTTCAATTACATTTAAATTAAGTTTTTTTTTGTAATGAGAAGCTACTGTAACCTCTTTGACCTCACCATGAGCAGTCTCCAACAAGTAGCTCAGCTTATAAATTATAGGAATCAAATGCTGAATATTTACAAAACTGTCTCTGCAATGTATTAAGTTGCATGCAGTTTTTATCCCACTTTTTTGGTGCAGTGTTCTCATTTCCATTTCTCCAATGAGAGCTTTCATACTTTCAACTTTTTGTGTCAAAACATTAGTGAGTCACTTATAGACAATCCTCCTAGACATTATGCTTTTCCTGCTTTTAGGAGGCACCCCAATAAATAGGGATTCCCACTGCTGAGAAAGCCTCCTGGAGAGCCACTCCAGGTGGCAGATTTTGAATTGGGGCTCCGACTGTATCGGTGTAGGGGTGGTGTTGGAGAACTGCACTGGACAGAAAACAAAAACACGTTTTGGAAACCTCACTCTGCCAGTTTTCACAAATTGATCTAGCAAGGGGAAAAGAAAGAAGGAGGAAGAGCACAGTGCCAGGAGGGAGTGAGGGGGTCCATGATAAGAATGGACCCTACTCTGTCATGATAAAAGGAGTTGAAAATTTACTTACAATTAATCCTTCTGGACTTTTGATCCAGTACTGCTTGGGAGGGGCAGCTTCTTGTTAAAATGTGACTCAGCACCAGAGGACAATTGTGTGTGTAACCCCCTGTTACCTGGGGTACCCAACCCTTAGCAAGCTCCTTGAAAAGGTAGTGGCTGAGCAGCTTTTGGATTATATCCACTCTCATGAACTTTCGTCCCCAGCCCAGCACGGCTTTTATAAGGGACACAGCACCACCACAGCCTTAATCTAGATTACATCAAGTATCCGGACAGACATGGACCAGGGCAGACTCTCTGGTGCAATATTTATCGACCTGTCCAAAGCCTTTGACCTCGTTGACCACAAACTGCTTGGTACACAGTTGTGGTCACTTGGCCTCTCCCCCATGCCATGAAATGGCTAATGGGTTATCTACATGGCAGAAAGCAGCATACCTGCTTCAATAAAGTCCTCTCTGAGCCCCTACCAGTGACCTCCGGAGTGCCTCAAGGCTTGGTACTGGGTCCCCTCCTCTTCTCCCTCTTCATCAATCAACTACCCATGGGTACTACCAGCTGTAGCGCCACCATGTATGCAGATGATCTGGTAATCCTGGCTCACTCCCAGAATGCCACTACACTAAACCAGAACCTGACCGATGACTTTAACAGGGTATTCTCATGGGTTACTAGTCACAAGCTGGTCCTGAACCTGAAAAAGACACAGGCTATGCTCTTTAGCTCAATGGTTAAAATCAAAGCCTCATTGGCCTGCTTACACATCACCAGCGCAGATGGATCCTCACTACCCATAGTGAGCTCCAGCAAATATCTGGGGCTAACACTTGACCCCCCACTTAACATGGGTAACCATATCCTTAACATCTGCAGGGTGGCAAACTGCAAACTGGGTCTGGGCTATAGGGCCAAGTATAACTTTACACTGGCAGTCAGGCTTGCCCTAACGAAGGGTGTGCTCTTTCCCTCCCTCCCTCAGCTATGGGCTGCACCTATTTGCTCGTTCTCCAAAAACACATCTCACCCAGTGGTACACTGCTTACAATAACATTTGTCATTTTGCCTTGGCTGCCTCCCGACTCGCCCACTGTTGTGAGCTATATGAGAAACTCTGCTGGCTCTCACCAGCTAGATACCTTGATTTTGGTTTTGGATGCCTCTCTGGGAAAGTGATCAGAACTAGCACCCCCAGGGCTGGCCCAGCTTCTGCCTAAACTGACTCCACCCCCTACCAGCTTACGTCTCTTACATCAGGGATGCTCTAAGTCCCTCCTACCTGGACTGGCATGGGGGATCGGGACTTTGCCATAAGTGCGCCCAGACTCTCGAATTCACTGCCTGTGGATATCCGAGCTGCCCCCTCCTATCTGAGTTTTCTAAATTCCCCGTGGGTTTTCCTAAAACTAACATCAGAGTGTGACTGCCCCAAACCTCCCTAGAGTAAAGTGTCAAATTGTTTTGTCTGAACCTCCCCAGGGGTCTCCATTGAATTCCTGGAGATATTTTCCCCACTGTATCAATGACTTCTGACTACTCCTGCCTAAAAAGCCTTGGGCATTTTTACACCCATTATTACTCCACGGTCATAGGCTAACCATGACATATTGCACCTTGGTCATTTGGTAGAAACTTATACTACCAAGTGTTTCTGTTTCTGTCTAACGTGCATATTTAGAAAAATGTGATGAGCTGCATATACCTGTTCACGATCCAACTAGCCTAGGGGGTGTATATGACAATGTTATAAGTTATATTATGACCAATACAATCCTTGAGCTATGCTCCACTCCTATGTATGATGACCTGTATATATCTGTCAGTTGAACTAGCTAGTCTAGAGAGTATAATATGAAATGTGCTTACTACTGTATGTTTCCCCAGCATCAAATGATGTATTTCCCATATGTTTGTTTACTGTGACAAAAAACTGTACTCTCTTTGCCATGTCTCCTTGACTGTTGTTCCTCATGTTGTACTCTCCCGGGTCATTCCTGAAAATAGGCATAATACTTGTCTAGTGTACTTACGTGGTAAACAAAAGCTAAATAAATAAACTAGAATCCCAGTAAGACGTAGTGGTAGGCAGGGAAGGCAGCTTGTGAAACTCCAGTTAAATGGATTTCACACTGTCTCACTCTGTTCTCAGTCTCAGCTGAGACTGAGGGATGACATCATTATACAACTGTCACAGTTGCATAAGCCACACTGGAATGTAGCAATTGGAGGTTAGAGTAGAACGTTGGGGAATTTGAAGCCAGTCTGTGTGCAGTCTGAGTAGAGACTGTAGTGCAGCACAGTGTGTATGGGCTCTCAGACCTTTAAGCTCTGTTTTACAGCTACTTTTGGAAGATGTGTGTTTCCACCTGAAGAGGAACACAGGAACTGGTAATTGAAGTGGTGGAGACCACTTTCAATGGTTCAGTAGTCCCATTCTTGAGGGCATGGGGGGAAGGTTTTTGCCTTTTTTCCAGGGGCAACCCTCCTGGGTCTGGCTAAGGGAAAGAAGCTGCCTGTTCAACTTGTGCTGAGGCACCAGAAGCTCTGAGAGAGAAATTCCTTGTGGAGGAAATGCCTGTGGGGCACCTGCAACCAAAGGGTGAGTTCGCTCTGAAAAAGGGCCAACTGTTTTTCACCTGAACAGAAGGAAATTAAAGGAACTGTTACTGTGGGGTCAGGAAAAGACAGCCAAGTACAGTTGAAAAGTGGGGATTGGACTGCTTAATCTGTGGGAGGTCTAGAGTAATAGACAATGCCACTTAATTCAAGTATGTCCAGCACAAACGGGAAGCAAGACAAGTAGATGGAATGTGAAATACATTTAGCAAGAATCTACATTGCAAAGCTTTACAGGATGAGGTGTTTACTGTCCAGAGAAATGGCCAGGTATGAATTGTGGGAGCGAGAGATGGGAGACCCCCATCAGTAGTACCCAAATTCACCTCTACTGATTTGTTCTGAGACACCTTTTACTTTCTCTCAGGTACTTGGCCAGTTCCTAAGGAAAGTACCCAGATGTGGGATTGAAAGGAAGATTCCCTGATGGAGCCATGGTGCTCTTAGGTGGTCTAGGAAGCCACCAGAAGATGTTTCCATGAAGTATGGAAGGTGCCCAAGTGGCTGACAAGGGAGCCGAGCAAGGGAAATCCCAGAACAGTGTACAGGTTTGGGCTGTGTAACCCAAAGCAGTGTGCAAGTCCAGGCTGTGTGCCCAGTGGGTTCAGAGCCTGAGGGCTAAAGTTTTGAGGAAGTTTTCTAGTCTCTTCTAATCTGCATTACCAGGAGTGTAGCCCCAAGGGGGTCCATCTATACTTTGTTTATTCTGTTTAGATGTGACTAAAGAGCCACACATTAGAATCCCACTTCTGGTATTGGACATTACAGTTATTGCTTCCTGTGTTTGGAGTTACTTGGGTGCACCTGTGCAGAGTAGCCAAACCTAGCCTTTGTGCCAAGTGACCTATTCCTCCCTGAACCCAGCCCACCTGGTTTTGCTGTCAGATGGCAATGGCAAACCGGGTAGGGGTTACAAAAATGGAGGCACCACTGAGGATTTGGGTTTGGAACTTAGGGAGGAATGAAAGAAAGGTGCTCAGGCAAGGGGCTAATGTTTTGGCTATCTGACAGTGGGTAGCCCAAAAAGCTGAAGCAAGGTTAACTAATGTGCCACTGTGTGCTGTTGTCCATGTGCTGCTGTTAAAATATCAACTGTTTACTAAGGAGCAGTAAAGTCTGAGAGTGTATGCCCTTGTCCTGCATCAAAATTATAGCATTTTGCCAGCTTTTAAAACTGTTGTGACAAAGAAAAGTGTGGAAAACTAGGGGTAGCAAAAGGAAAATTGTACCCTAGACGTTGGAAATGCTTTCTTGTGAACTGAGAGACTTGTTGTGTTAATGGCCATGGAAAATTGTTAAAATGGGCTCCCATCGTGGAGTCAGTCGAGAAAAAAAAAAGTGCGATTTTGCAGTTTAAATTTGCTTGTTCGATGATCGCCGTGAGGAGAAGAGCACTCAAGAGGAAAGAGGCTCATTTACATGGCGTCGAGTGATTGGTGAGACTGCAATCAGTCCCGCCCCCAAGCCAGCTCTACAGCAACTGTCCAGCATTCGAGAGGGAGTGTGAGTGGAGTGTGCATACAGGACAAGCATCGCGGTGACTGAAAGCACTGTAAAAGTTTAAAAAAACTGACTTTTCTGTCTAAATTCGGGGTCAACCCACATCTCGATCGACTGGACTCTGAGTGTGGTGTTCAGAGGGACAATCGGTAGGACTGCCAACCCGCTTCTGTCCAGAGGCCTCCAAGACTGGCTGCAGGCCATTTTCCGTCACAGCAAACAGCTACTGATAATAGTGAGTACCAACAGAAATAATTGCTCAGACTAAGTGATTTTGCCAAAAGCCAACTGAATCTGAGTGTAGCAGTGTAATCGCTTTGCAAATAAGGATTGTGTTAAGTTTCACCAGCAAAAGCAAGCCTTTTAAGCCATGGACCATGAGCATAGTTATGGGTTCAGCGTCAGTGTAAGTTTCAAAGCCATGAGAGAAACTGTGAGTTGTATCAAGATATGCAACAAGAGTTACAGGCAATCCTGTGCTTGAAATACTGAGGCTTTAAGGGACTGTGAGCTACAGCAATGTCTTAAGCAAGTGAAAAGTCCGTGGTAAATCATATAAATGTACTAGGATAAAGAAAAGTGCAAGTTTGTGCAGTTTGAGCAAAGTTATTAGTAGAGTGTGTAAATCGGATGTGCAGTGGCTTGACCCAATTTCAGTATGTTGATGCATAGAAGTGCTGCCGCCGCCATTACAGGGTGGGGTAGTAATGTAAACACAACAGCACAGGAGCCGTTTTGAAAGAGAAGTAAAGTTTTCAGTGATATGGGACTTGAAATAACAGTGAGCGTTTGTTTGTTTTTTCTCTGCAGTCATGGCTTGACGACCAGCCTGCTAGCCAGATCATGCCTGAGCTGTAGTAGCAGTAGAAGTAAACAAGTTAAGAGACATTGAGAGATGTTACTACAGAGGATGACTGCCTCATCATGTGGCAATTCCAGGACATCCAGTGCAAGTCTGTTTGATGTGCTTAAATGCTGGAAGGGACGTCTTCATGGTACCTCACTGTTCTGGGTGCTTAGAGAAATATAGTTTATTTAAAGCACCCATGATTCATTTGGCTCCCACATGGACAAAAGTTCAAGAATCTGCAGTTGGCAGCACACAGCACCAGGTGGACCCTGTTGGAGAAGGCCCCTCAGGGGAGTGTGGCATAAAGCTAGAGGGTGCAGATTTACAGACAGAACAATATGCTGATGTTTCGGATTCTATATCACAGAGAGGCATCTCAGGAAGAGCATCAGTAGACTCATGGAAAGCAGGGCCTAGCCCAAGTCTCATAGGAGAAGACGAGATGAGGGAGTCCTTTGAATGGGAGGTGTTGACCTCCACACCCAGCGAAGAGTGGATAGTCTCCGGAGTGAGGGTGACTGCTCGCTTCTGGGCACAGATTCTCAGTGAGGAAGAAGAAGAGGGGGAACCTATGTGGCCTTGTGAAAAAGGAACTGGTACACAGCCTCAAGCTTTTGCCTCAGAGGAATGCATGGAAGAGAGTGGTGATGTCACTGCCCTGGCTGTGCAAGAAGAAAAAGCCAGGGATCCATTTTTTGTCTCGTTGAGAATGCGTAGTAGGCAGAATCAGGACTGGCCACCCCCAAGCCAAGCCAGAGGTCCCAGGTTGACCAAAGCTTGTAAAGAGGAGAGACTGGTTCTTAGGAAGGTGAATGAAATCTATGGGATGTCCTTTCCTACCTTTCCTCGGAGAGTTTGGGAGGAGATTGAACAAACAGGAAGTCCTGGATTTGTGCAGAAGCAATGAAATATGTGCATCCTGGTGCAAACAAGCATGTCAGGAACAGAATATTTCATGAAAAATACAGTCAGTGGAAAAGAGACAGGACACTGTTAATGGACACTGTTCGAATAGTGGATGGAGACGGACGTGAAACCTTTCACAGTGTGAAATGTGTGTGCCCAGACGGAGTAATAATTCAAGAACCTGACCCATTGTGCTAGTGGCCACAATGCAAAGACCTCCTTGCGTATGTGCCCAAGCCTGCCAAATGGAAAGCAGAGCAGTGGTAGCCAGTGCTGCCACTCCAGCCATTGCAGTGCCTTTGTTGTTCCACCAGTATGGACGTCCAGGAATCAGGTGCCCCACATTCATCAGTTCTACAGTGTACTGACTTTCCAGAATCCATCGACTGGCCCACCAGATGACTTCAGATCCAGAGAGGAGACCATCCCAGCTGATCCTGATTCATCACCTGGTAATTGGATGACTTCAGACCAGTTGTTTTCTTTTTTGTTCCTGTTCCAAGGTTCCATCTCCAGAGATGACATCAGCCCAGCCATTTCCAGATGTGCCCTCTTGTCATTCCTGGAAGATGTCTGCCCAGCTGTATCAGAAGAATGCTGCCAGGGAGAGTCTTCGGCTGAGGACCAGGTTGGTGCTGTTGTCATTCTACAAGGGACTGGTAAGTCCAGACTTTTATATTCTTGTAACATTGCAGTACACGCCCTACACTAGCAGACTCCAGATGTTTGAACTGTCCTCAAAGACTCTCCCCTTTGGGACTTTGGCCTGCTAGAACTGTTTTTCACCGGGCTCCGACCCAGGAGAGACTCTTTAATGGACTTGCCCTCGGGCACTGTGATCACTAGATGGGATGTTTAGGGCACTCCATCGCCCAGATATGGTGTATTGTAAATAATGTCATTGTTTTCTACTGTTTTTCTAATGTTTATACTGTTTTTCTACTTTCTAAAAAAAATCTTTTTGGGATTCTCCAGTGTTTTGATGGTAGGGGTTTAGATTGACTGTGTATGCAGATTAGGAGTGTGTATTGTCTTTCTTTTTCTTGCAGGTGTTCCTGAAGAAGATAGAAGAGAAGACAAGAAGAGGAGGAGGGACTCATCGGAGTTCCTCACTAGTACTTTAGAGTGTAGTGTTTAAAGTACTGTTGTTGTTGTTACTGTGTGTAACTTTTTCCTTCCACAGGTATGGTTGTTGGGGAAGTGGGAGTAATGCATATGATATGGTATTAGCTCCTGGTGTGTGGTTGCATGGTGTCCAGGGTCAGGGAATTCCCCTGCTTGTTTTATTTTGGGGTTTGAGTTAGAGGCAGACAGATTTTCCCGAGATGGCTGGGGGGGATAGACAGGCTCTGGTCCTGAATGGCCATAGGGACTGCAGTGCTGATCTATTAGGGCTATGCTGTGGACAATTCTTCCAGAGTCACTGGGTAACCATCATCAGTGGGTAGAGTAGAGGCTGATGCATCAGCTGATGGCCTCGAGGCCCTTAGTGTTGCCTGCCTGTGCCTAGCACATGGTAGGAGGGGGCCTGATCACCCCTCTTCATAGGTAGCACATAGGGTAGGATGGTCTAGGTCAGGTAACTAATGACTGTGGACAGTCATTTTCCTGGTCCAGGGTGAGTGTAACCCCCCTGTTACCCGGGGTTACTAGAATCCCAGTAAGACCTAGTGGTAGGCAGGGAAGGCAGCTTGTATAACTCCAGTTAAATGGATTTCACACTGTCTCACTCTGTTCTCAGTCTCAGCTGAGACTGAGGGATGACATCATTATACAACTGTCACAGTTGCATAAGCCACACTGGAATGTTGCAGTTGGAGGTTAGAGTAGAAAAATTGGGAATTTGAAGCCAGTCTGTGTGCAGTCTAAGTAGAGACTGTAGTGCAGCAGAGTGTGTGCAGGCTCTCAGACCTTTAAGCTCTGTTTTAGAGCTACTTTTGGAAGGTGTGTGTTTCCACCTGAAAAGGAACACAGGAACTGGTAATTGAAGTGGTGGAGACCACTTTCAATGGTTCAGTAGCCCCATTCCTGAGGGGATGGGGGAAGGTTTTTGCCTGTTTTCCAGGGGTAACCCTCCTGGGTCCGACTAAGCAAAAGATGCTGCCTGTTCAACTTGTGCTGAGGCACCAGAAGCTCTGAGAGAGAAATTCCTTGTGGAGGAAATGCCTGTGGGGCACCTGCAACCAAAGGGTGAGTTCACTCTGAAAAAGGGCCAAGTGTTTTTCACCTGAACAGAAGGAAACTAAAGGGACTGTTACTGTGGGGTCAGCAAAAGACAGCCAAGTATAGTTGAAAAGTGGGGATTGGACTGCTTAATCTGTGGGAGGTCTAGAGTAATGGACAATGCCACTTAAATCAGGTATGTTCAAGTCCAGCACAAAGAGTGAAGGAAATTGGGGATTGGACTGCTTAACTCAGTGGGGGGTCTAGAGTAATGGACAATGCCTCTTAAAAGTATGTTCGAGTCCAGCACAAATGGGAAGCAAGACAAGTAGATGGAATGTGAAATACATTTAGCAAGAATCTACATTGCAAAGCTCTACAGGATGAGGTGTTTACTGTCCAGAGAAATGGCTGGGTATGAATTGTGGGAGTGAGAGGTGGGAGAGCCCCCATTAGTAGTAATCAAATTCACCTCTACGGATTTGCTCTGATACACCTTTTGCTTTCTCTCAGGTACTTGGCCAGTGCCTGAGGATAGTACCCAGACGTGGGATTAAAAGGAAGATTCCCTGATGGTGCTGAGGTGCTCTTAGATGGTTTAGGGAGCCAACAGAAAATGTTTCCATGAAGTATGGAAGGTGTCTGAGTGGCTGGAAAGGGAGCCGAGCCAGAGAAAACCCAAAACAGAGTACAAGTTCGGGCTGTGTAACCCAAAGCAGCATGCAAGTCCGGGCTGTGTGCCCAGTGGGTTCAGAGCCTGAGGGCTAAAGTTTTGATAAAGTGTTCTAGTCTCTTTTAATCTGCATTACCAGGAGTGTAGCCTCGTGGAGGTCCATCTATGCTTTGTTTATTATGTTTGGATGTGAATAAAAAGCCACACTTTAGAATCCCACTTCTGGTATTGGACATTACAGTTATTGCTTCCTGTGTTCAGAGTTACTTGGGTGCCCCTGTGCAGAGTAGCCAAACCTAGCCTTTGGGTTGAGCGACCTATTCCTCCCCGAACCCAGCCCACCTGGTTTTGCTGTCAGATGGCAACATCAGACCAGGTAGGGGTTACATGTGTCCAGTGTGACACTTGGACAGCTGATTCTAATTAATCTATGATTTTTGTAATACAAAAATGTGTTATTGAATGTCTCTCTTGAAACATGCTGTGTTCCTGGGATGACCCCCTCCCCCCAAGTTTCAACTACAAGCTGTGAATCTAAAAGCAGGGAGATAATTAGAGGCTAGAAGAGACCTAAATGAAGGATCTCCTGTTTATCTGGCTTAATTGTAGCTGCCAGCTGCTGGGATGGAACTCATAAACATTTATAACGTTTAGAGGATGAAACCAGGTTATGTTACTTTGGTGCGAAGTCATAAATGCTCTTTGATGTCTGTAAAAGCAGGATGCTGCTCATGGATGAAAGAAGGACTTAGAAATTAACCTTATTTAATTTACCTTCTGAATGATAAGACCTCCTGTTTGTATGATTTTTAATAAACAGAGGAGGAGCTGGGTGACATCATGGAGAAGGCAGGTTCAAGACAGTGTTTTAATTATGCTGTGGCTGACGTTTAGATACACACATGTTTGGACTGTGAAGCTACAACATCTACTCTAGCACTATTAGAAGAAATACATTAGATATATCAGTCTAATTGTCTGGTGGTCGGAATTTTGCACTTTTAAACCTTATTCTTTTAAGTGAGTGTATGTTTTGTGATATATTGTTCTGCATTTACATTTTATATTTTTATCTATTTTAAAGTAAACCTCTATTTTAAACAGACTGCTTGGTGTGCATTGGAAATTCTTTATTTGACAAGTGAAGCATATATGGTTAAAGTTGACACTGTGCAAAAGCTTACTGGTTTACCAAACTGGGAAAAGGTAAGAGTTTATCTGAGGTCTTTTTATAGAGTTTTTAAGGGTTCATTTTTGTACACCTGATTAGGTGCCCATAGATGAAAGATATCTGGCATCCCCCTGAAGAGCAGAATTATCTGAACCTGTACATTGGGTACACTAACAAGAGGTTCACAGTTTGAATCCCTCCAGAACTTGAGACCAAAGGTTGATTTGAACCCACTAAACAGGCAGGATGGTTACCCTCTTCTGTTTCTGTTCACAATACTGTGCTCGGAGGTTGGCACTGTGGGAGCAGAAGGCCTGACTTGCTGAGTGGGGTTGTGACATCAAGTACAAGAACAGGACCTGCTGAGAAGCTGAGTTGCCTCATTTGGGATATCAGGGACACAATCATGAGGTGGACACAATTCACAGCATGGGTGGGACTACTTTTAAAAAATGGCACTCTGGGAGAAGCAATCAAGAGGAGAGTGGGAGACATAGCAAGGGGGGCTGTTTTCTTGGATTTGGCCACACTGGGTGAAGAGATTGGGAGCTGGTCAGGAGAGATGGCAGGGGTGGGACTATTTTTTTGATTCAGCCACACTGGGAAAGCTATCATGAGTTGGGCAGGAGACATGTCAGAGGTGGTACTTTTTTTTTATTATTTAGCACACCACGGAAAATGACTGGGAGATGGGAAAGAGACACAGCAGGGGTAGGACTGTTGTTTTGTTAGAGAAACAGTGGGCAAGAAATGAGGAGGTACTTGGAACTGAAGGTTTGTAGTTGGAAGATCTGCTGAGGTGAAAAACAAGTGGAGCTGTGACCATGAGAAGGCACAGATTTCTTTTTAAAGATAAGAATCCAGGAATAGTACATGCACAGCATATGACTGGGATGGCCACTTGACTCCAGAGTTCAATTCATCTGCTAAAGTATTTGTATGATATCCACAGAACTGGCGCTTGGATGATCATGAAAAAAGCATCACCTGTAAGGCAAAAATAAGGACCAATGTAATGTCAGTTTTGACTCCCCTCTTGTTTGGCAACTCAAAGTTATCATCCAAAAAATCATTGTTGGCTCTGACACAGATTCCCAGACCACAGCAATGGCAGTGACTCCGGCATCATCTTTGCTCATAAACACCATGCTTATCAAGGGGATTCTTGAGATGGTACTTCAGTACTTTAAAATCTGCAGTATTGATCCTTGAAGAGAAAGTTCAATCCCTTACACAGAAAGCCAGAGAACCTACTGTACTTGCCATACACTGATGACAAGGATGCCCGACATGAGGACAGAATTCAAGAATTAGAAAGACTGGAGGGACTAGGATGTAATATTCTGAAAACCATAGAAATAGCATGTATTTTATTGGTTTTCCTAAAGGAGTTGGAAAAAAGGGAAATTTCTGCCATTTTACAAGAATTGCCACAGCTGTTACTGCATAACTGGAGTCCATGTTTGGAAATTGAGAGGACTCACAGAACCCTGACCCCACCCCACCACAACCCCGCATACCCAAGTAAGGCTAATGTCTCTGACCAGATCTTGCATTATTTCTGAGTTTTCCTGATAAGGAAAAACATCTTACCGTTGACCAGAGACAGAGGACCCCTTACCTGGAATGGACATAGAATATCCATTTTTAGTCATTTCTCCACTGAACTAGCCCTCCACTGGAAAGGATTTACATAAGTAAAGAAACACTTTCAATTTCTGGACAACCCTTACCAGCTTTGATACCCTGCTATACTCAAAATCAGATGCAATGGCAAACCATCACTTTCAAAACATTGGAAGAGTCAGCCAACTGCATACAGTGCAACTGGCTGGGAAAGGGTTCAGATATCAGAGTCCCTAACAGCAAAGGACACAACAGCATGCCTGCAGAAAAATCCACCCATACTAGAACTTTAAATCTCAGACGAGGTTAGAACCCCACGAATCCCATGCTCAGGACATGGACTGGCAAGTCATAAAATCGAAACACTTCAACAAAAGTAGGAGACTTTGAAACAAAGTCAGACGAAGATAAGAGGGAACCAGGAATTGGACCCACAGCAGGAAGTTGAACAGAGAATCTGGCAGCTCTGTGGGAAGTACAGACTTGGCTTAAGAGCCAGCACCAAAATGATTAGAACTCATCCCACAACAGCCATGAAAGAATCAAAACAAGTGGCCAGGCCCCAGCACAGCCACAGCCACAGATGCCCAATCAAATGGACCAGCCTTGTGTAACCCCTAGATGGCGCTATCCCAGGGGCTACTACCCCTGCCTGATTTGCCACTAACAGGTTGAGGGGCCTGGATCCAATGGCGGGTGCCTCCACCCAGAGGTCAGGGTTTGCAATAGTTAAACTTACTTGGTCACAGCCCTCTGGGACACTGCAACCCCCCTTTCTTCCCCACTAGTGGCCCACACAATATATCAGAATTACCTTCACAGTATACACTTACCCCCAGGTCTGGTTCCGGCACTGGGACCTCTGGTGAAATAAGATACAGTGCAACAATCACAGTACAGTACTTTAACATAGACAAATACCTCAGGCAGTATAACTTTGTTGAAACAAGCAGCTCTGATTTATTAGGGGATATAACAAGGACAGGAAATCAGGTTAATTAGCTTATCACTTTACTATCTACCTATGGCTCTGTGCACAGGCCTATCCCTACCAGTTACTGTCCCTGGGTACCCAAGCCCTAGTGGCTAGTCCAAACCGTGGCAGCTGGTAGGGGCCCTTTCACACAGAGAAAAGGAAAATTAAACAGTCAGCAGTACAGTAATTCCATTTGGATTTAATGTGGCAATTCAACAGGGAGCGACCCCGAATTAGTACTCACGACCTCCAAAGAAGATAGGGCCCTTCAATGTCAGCAGGGCTACTTTTGAGCTCCAAGAGACTCCTCACACATTTATATGAAAAAAAAAAAAAAAAAGCACTATACCAGGCAGGCTGCATCTGTATCCCAATCGCAATTACTGCACAATACCCGGGAGAACACACAGCAGATTCAGTTCCTGACAGACCGAGTGCAATTCCACAATTTCTTCAGTCTTCTACAGGGTGAGCCTGGTTTCTACTCTTCAGAGATCCTTTGATTCTTTTCTCAGGCCAGTTCAGTCCTAACAAGCAGTTACACCAGCTGCGGGCAGACTCTGGGCCTTGCACACGTTTTTTGACTGAAACTGTGCACTGAAGGAGCACAGGGTTTCTTTCCCTTCACTTCAAGATCTCAAAACTGAAACTCCCAACAGACAAAACAGGGCACTTCCTTTGAGTTCCTCCCAGTTCTTGACTGGATTGGCTGTCACTCACAATAGACTGCTGCTGTTGGTCCAAAAGGCACCAAGTCTAAACTACATCTCCCAGAGTCACTGCCCATACAATCCTCTTGTGGCTGGCTCAGATTATGAGTCCCAAGTTCTGATTCGTCCAAGGCATCATTTTAGAGCTAGCTTACCCCACACTGATTGGTCTAGTTCAGCAGTTCAAAACCAGAATGGGGAACTAGGCAGACACAGTTCTGACTGCAAAGAAAGTAGGTTAGACAAACTGTAATTTCATTATTACTGTAAATGATTTCTGGCAAACAGTTACATCTTTCAGATAGGTTCCTTTGTACTCTAGTGACTGCAAAAATGGAGTGAATTGGCAGCAGTTCAGTGGTACTCAAACAGAGAAACACACAGTCCCCCCATATAAACTAATTATGTCTGCAAGCAGACAGCTCTTAAAGAGACAGTACCAGAGGCTCTAAAAACACTCACTGATAAATGGCTTAAATACCAAACACCATTCAGGCTTGGAGCATTCAAGCAAGCTCCTGGAAGTCTTTTGGGAACCCCCATTTGCAGAGGGGTTACACTTGCACCTCCTGGGCAGGCGTTGTTGAATCAAGCAAATCCACTAACCGTGGGGCCACAGACTGCCACGGAGCACAAACATGTAACCTTAGAGGTGAACAGTGGACATAAAGTGAACTGTGAGGTTTGTCTAACTTGCTTAACTGTAAAATGTCTGGCTGGCAGTATAGCCTAGAGGTTAGAGGAACAAGGTGTGAATAAGCTTGATACATCTAACAGACCAGACCTGAGTTTGATTCTCACAACCTCCACTTGCATACTGTGTGACTCTTAGCAAGTCACATAACCACCCAGTGCTCCCAGGTCACCTCTGAAAACAGGCACTTGTGCCTAGTGGGCCTTACCCGGTTACCAAAGACTAAAATAAATAAAAGGCTCCATTCCTTCCATTTTCTCCCTCCCTGACTCCCCCCAACAAGTGTCTGGCAAACAAAAAGAAACTAGTTTAATTTGACAGAAATGACTGAAGCCTCAGTGCTTTCACTGTTTTTTAGATCTTTTCTATGAGTAGGCACATAGCTAAATTGGAATAACTACATAGTACTACTACATGAGATCTCTGAGACAGTTGGTGTCTACTCTAGATTGGGCCCAAGCTTGAGGGGTAGATCAACCTCACCACTCAGCCTGTGGTAGTACACTACAACAACTAGTGCAGGGGATAAAGTTTCATATGAAAACAGTACTAGAAGGTTCAGTCAGAGATTGCCAAAGAAACAAAAGGTATGCACAGTTTTAATAACATTATGGACCATCAATCTAGGCTGTAATTTCTCTGACAGAATCGGGGCAGGGCAGCTTTGGAAGTTGCTTGAACAGTGCTCACCCCCCCCCACCCCCACCAACACAAGAGGACAATCTAATTGGAATCTTTAGTAGTTAGTGTTCTGGCACTAGTGGAACCCTGGGTACTAGTTCTCCCTCTCTGCATGGAGGGGAAATAATGTAAAGGGGCTCTGATATCACATCCGTGTTAGTGCAGTGTATGAATCCCCACCTCAGTCAATGAATTATCAAAAAAGCATGGGAACGTTCTGCTTGAAGAGATGGTTGAAAGCCTCTTCAGCAGCAACCCCAAGGATGCTGCTGTTGCAACTGGTATCACTCCATGATGAGTGTGCAAATGTTTGAGGGGAAAACCTGCTGAATGCTATCTTTACATAGATACATAGACAGTGTCGGCAGATAAGGGCCTATGGCCCACCTAGTCTGCCCATTTGAGCTTGTAAGTTCAGTTTGTTTTCCTAGAAGTCTACTTCCCCTTACCCCTGACCTCTAGAATTCCTTTATGTCTATCCCATGCATTCTTAAATCCTGTGATTGTTTCAGCCCCCACCACTTCCTCTGGCAGGGTGTTCCACTTGTCCACCACCAGTCTGTGAAGAAATTCTTTCTCATGTTTCCTCTAAATCGTCCTCCCTCCAACTTCATCCCATGCCCTCTAGTCCTGAAACATCTTTTTCGCTTAAAAATAGTGTTTTCCTGCACCCTGTTCCTCCCTGTAAGATACTTGTATGTCTCTATCATATCCCCTCTCTCCCTCCTCTCCTCCAGGGAGTACATGTTCAGTTCCTTCAACCTGTCTTCATAGGACTTGTGATGCAATCCATGCACCATCTTTGTTGCCCTCCTCTGAACCTTCTCTACCCTGTCTATGACCTTACGTAGGTATGGTCTCCAGAACTGTACACTGTACTCCAGGTGGGGCCTCACTAGTGTCTTGTATAGCGGAATTATGACCTCCCTTTTCCTGCTGGTGATGCCCCTGCCTATACATCCCAGTATCCTATTTGCTTTACCTGATGCCTTGTCACACTGTTTCCCTACTTGAGGTCATCAGAGATGACAACCCCAAGATCCTTTCCTGCTTGGTGCATGCTATATCCTCACCCCCAACTGATATATTGTGCCAGGGTTTTGTGCCCCATATGCATTATCTTGCACTTCTTTGCATTGAATTTCAACTGCCAAACCCTGACCATTCTTCAAGTTTCTGCAGGTCCTTCTCATTCTGTCTACACCCTCTGGTGTGTCTACTCTGTTACAGAGCTTTGTGTCATCAGCGAACAGTGAAATTCTGCCTTCTAGATCCTGTGCAATGTCACTGATGAAGATGTTGAATAGGACCGGTCCCAGCACTGATCCCTGTGGTACCCCACTGGTCCTCTTCCCTCTGTGGAGTGACAGCCATTTACCACCACCCTCTGTGTCCTGCCACCCAGCCAGTTACCTACCACCACACTACTGTCCTGTCCACACCCATATTCCCCAGTTTGTGTAATAGTCTTCTATGTAGCACAGTGTCAAAGGCCTTGCTGAAGTCCAGATAGGCCATGTCCACTGCCCTCCTGATCCACCTCCCTAGTCACCCAGTCAAAAAATTCAATGAGGTTGGTCTGACATGACCTCCCCCTGGTGAAACCATGCTGCCTTGGGTCCTGTAGTCCATTGACAACCAGATGTTCCACCAATCTCTCCTTCAGTAGTGCTTCCATGATCTTTCCCACTACCGAGGTGAGGCTGACTGGTCTGTAGTTCCCTGCTTCCTCTTTGTTCCCATTTTTGTATAAGGGGACTACATCTGCTGTCCTCCAGTCTTTGGGTACCTCCCCTGTTTCCAGCAAATTGTTACAATGTGCTTGAACTATCCCTGAAGGAGTAGCTGACAATCCTAATAGAACTTGCTGTTTTATCTTACCAACCTGAGATAAACTCTGTGGTGATCACACATATTTCCTCAGAGTCAGGCGCACTGCAGAGGATGAGGACAGCCAACATTGCACTGACCGTGATAAGAGTACTGCAGAACAGGCACAGCTTCTGCATCAGCAAGACGACTAAAACATATTACAGTCACAGTACATTCTTGGGCATGCATGCTCCAGCCTGACTTGTTCCATCCCCCTCTCACAAGCAGACAGCTGCTCAGAAATCAGAGTGGAACAACAGAGATATTCCCATCCCCTACCCTGGCTGAACTCTCATGACATGGTCATTATGAGAAATGTAATTCTATAGTTCATGGCTGCATATCCCACAGGGCTTCCCCTAGCTGAAGGAGAGTTATGCAAGTGTGCATTAGCCCTATGAAAGGAATAAACTAGGACAGGAATGAGCTGCATGATGGTTGCACCCCTTCCCTGAACCAAATTCTTAATCTTTTCTCAAAATGTTACCAGACAGACCCTAGGAACTGTCCCCCCCCCCGCAACCATCTTCGGAGATACTGTTATCGGTATCCCTAAAATGCAGACAAAAGAACTCAGCACAAGTTTCCCCCAACAGGAGAACAGATAGAAAATAGGGACAATAAAGTCAGTAGTGTGTGACCGTCACTCCCTTACTTCTAGATACGAGGGAACAGGGGACAAATGTCTCTGGCTATTAGTAGCAAGAGTGGATTGCACAAGCGTGACTCACAAGAATGGCAGCTATCAGGCCAGTGGAGGACACATAGTAGGTACAATCACCCATTGCCTGGCCTCGCCTCCTGACAGGAATACAGCCTCCCAGCATTCAATGATCCACAGATAGCCACACAACTTACATCTAGTCAATGCGCTGTTTGGGCACAACAGATGCACAGAAGACTGGAAGAAGTAAGGCCCTCCTTATTATTTAGTGCTCAATGCTTAGAAATGTAGCAGTTTAATGCTGAGCAATCCCTAGAAGCCTGTAGCTCATATCTGTTTACCACAAAGTTGGATCGCTGCTACAGAGTAACACCTGAGCACATGCCTGATTTGCACAACTTATACTTCTTCCTCTTCACCATCAGCTATTTGCAGCAGCAACAGCAACAAATGATGCTAGCAGAGCCTGGGGAGCTGCCCTGTATGGAAGGGGGTGATGTAACATGTAGCTAGCCCTATACATGCCCACAATATAGGAGTCAGCACAATAGCACCTTTTGGACAGTGAGGGAGACTGGGAGTAGCCAACTGTAGTGGGGGAATTCCCTTTGGTGGTTGGAGCAGCTATTGCAGTCTGCCACCAACTGGGGCATCACTAGAATTCACAAAGAAAGTTGGAAGGAGTATAAGACCAAAGCCCATGAACACTCCTATCAGTCACCCATAATACCCAAGGGAATGGTAATGTGATAAGTAGCTGTCTAGGTGATTTTTGAAAATGTTCTTGGTTTTACGGATGACAATATCTGTAGGGAGTGAATTTCATGGATTTATAATTCTCTGAGAGAAGAAATATCCTTTTTTTTGTATTAAAACGTTAACTTTTTATTTTAAGTGGGTGTCCTCTTGTGTTAAGGTTTATCTACTTGAAACTGATGTCAATTTCAGACATAAAGTTTTCATCATTTATAGTGTCTCTAGTGAATGTAAGGTCACCTCTGAGTCTTCTTTTTTCAAGAGACATTAGTTCAAATTTATCCAGTGTTTGTTCATAATTTAAAGACTGTGCACCATCTATATATTTTGTGATTTTTCTTAGAAGTTGTTCAGTTCTTAAGTTATCTTTCTTATTGTATGGGCAGCATACTTGAGAAGCATAATCAAATGTGGGGTGAATATATGATCTTTACAATGGATGAATAACTGATTAATCTCTAGATTTAATGTTTTGACTTATACTCCACCAAATGCGGTTAACTTTATTTTATGTTCTCAGTTATTTGAGTACTGAATGTTAATGTATTATGTATTATTATTCCCAAGTCTTTTTCAGACTATCACTTTTAAGGGTAAATTATTGAGTTAGTAAGGTGTGATAGAACTTCTAGTTTCAAAGTGCATGACGCTGCCTTTATTATTGTTAAATTTGAGACATTTTTTTGGACCACTTAGTCAATATATTTAAGTCATTCTGTGTAGGAATTGATTCAGACAGTGTCTTGCAAGGACCTCCAAGTTTGCAGTCATTGTATATTTTATAATATTATTTTCTAGATTATCAGATAAATCAGTTATAAACAGTTAAAATATTAAGGGTGCCAAGATTGATCCTTGGGTTACCCCAACAATCTCAATTCTGAAGCATGACCATCTATTAGGACTCTTTCAGACCAATTTAATAAACATTTTTTAATCCATTTTATAATGCTAGTGTGTATGTTACAGAGATTCAGGGTTTATTAGTAGGGCCTAATGAGGGATAGAGTCAAATGCTTTTTTGAAGTCTAAAAATACCACAACACTTGGTGTCCTGCTATCAAGATACTTACTCACTGATTCATAAAAGCATAACAAGTTTGCAATACAAGATTGCCATTTATAAAAACCATGTTGTTTTGAGTTAACTTCTGATAAGTTTGATATTTTATCCTTAAGTATGCTTTCCATAATTTTACAAATAACTGGGGTATGGCTAATAGACCTATAGTTATCTGTATCCTCTCTATCTCCCTTTTGATATAGTTGTATAGCATGTGCTTTGTTCCAGTCTGCTGGTACTTCTGTTTTAATGCTGTGATTGAATAAAATTTGTATTGGTTTGGTCAGATGTGCTTGCATAATTTTGATTATACCCATGGAGATGCCATCTGGACCTGGGGAAAACTAGGTTTTATGTTTAATTTTAGATAGAATTTCATCCTCAGAAATAATAATATCAGAATGAATTGTATATTGCATGGTATGGGTATTGGATGAAGGGGTGTCAAAAGATTTACAGAAATGGTCATTTAGCAAATTGCCCATCTTTGTTGGTTCTGATATCACTTTATCTTCAAATGCTAATTGAGCTACTTTACATGATTATTTCCTTAAGGAGTTTATATAACTGTAACATTTTTTATACTGTTTTCTTTATTTGCTTCTGCCACCAATTGTAACTCTGCTATATTTTTGCTTTCCCTATTTCTTGTTTGCATTTATTTTGGATCTGTTTAAATGTTGCCAATCTAGATGGCATTTTTTTTATATTTATTATAAAGGCAATTTTTTTCTTAATCTTTTTTTAAGTTTTGCAGTTAGTCATTTTGGGTTATTCTTAACAGAGCAGTGTTTCTTGGTTTTTGGTATGTTTGTGTTAGCTATTTGCAAGATTTTTGCCTTTAAGATAGTTCATATATCTTCCACTGATGCAATATTAAATAATTCATCCCAGTTAATGTTAATGAGTGCTTTATTTATCATATCTAAATTAGCTTTTTCATAAATAAAGATTTTGGAGACATTTCTAGATATGGAAACATCAGAAATTATGTCAAATGAAATCATATTGTGGTCACTACATACAAGTGGTGCTTGTACCATACAATTTTGAATTATACTATTTTCTGAATGTATCACAATGTCTAAAATGTTTGAACCCCATTTCAGATTTGTAACTGGCTGTGTTAAGGATAGTTCACCACACAAATTCAAAAAATCTTTGAAGATGCTTGATTGGGCAGTACCTTTGATCCAGTCAATGTTACCTATATTTAAATCTCCCCAAAACACTGTCTCCACTTGGTCTACATCTTTTTCCAGTTCATTCATAATTTCTTTTGATATTAGGGTTGTGGTATCCAGTGGATGGTAGCATAAATCTATTAAAAGAGTTTCATTATTTTTAATCAATAGTTTTATCCATAGGGTTTCAGTGTGATTAGTTGTTTTTGTTTTGTTTGCACTATTTATAGGTTTTAGTTCAGATTTTATATATAATGCAATTCCTCCTCCTCCTCCTGTTTTCTCTACTATTAAAAAACAAATCATAATCAGAGATTCATGTCCCCCACATTTCTTTATTAGGCCACCAGGTCTCAGTGATGGCAACAATATTTGAGTTATGCAGATTATAGAGTGCATTCAGTTCATCCATTTTATTATTCAGACTTTGAGCATTGATTAAATTTGTTTTAGTTATCAGACATTTAGTTTTGATAGGATTGGCAAGTTTCATAATGAGTGTATGATTAATAGTGGCAGGACGGTACTTTTGACCCCCCCTTTTACTAGTTTAAATCCATGATGTTAAGAGCCAAAAGAAAAAAAATTAAGTCTGTGCCTCTTTTATTGAGATGTAATCCATCTCTTGCAAACAAAGATCTATTTTGTGACAAAATTCTCCAGTGGTCAATAAACAAGCTGTTCTCTGGAATATACCAGTTTCTAAGCCTAGCGTTAATTCTGGCTATAGTATTATTTTTTTTCTTGTGAAGCTCTTGGTATTATTAAAATAGCAGAGATGGCAACATGACACTTATTTTGCTGTATCTTCTTTCCCAAGTCTAGCAATTCATAGCATATTTTCTTTTTGTGTTTGTGTCCCACATTTTTAGACCCTGTGTGCATAATAAGTTTAGTGTTTTCTTCTTTTAACAAATTGTCAGGTTTTGATGCAACATCTTGTATTTTTGGCCCGGTACATATATGACATTGATTCTTAGTTTATTGATTAGTTTAGTTTAGTTTATTGTTCTAGGAATTATTGCCTTTGAGTCAAAGGCTCTTTTACAAAGGTTCCATGTCAATTGAGTACAGACAAATCAAGTTACATAGAATGGCAAACAAGTTGTGTTGTGTCAATAGCCAGTAAAACACAATCCCTAATACCAATCATTGTGCAAGACAGGAAAAAACAATAAATACTTACCATACAAAAAAATCAAGCCAGTTGAGGGGAAAAGCATTAGAGAAATGTACAGATAGAGAGGGTAAGAGGAGGTGAGGGGAGAGCAGACAATAGCGAGAAAAAAAAAGATTCTCGAACATGCCTTTGTCAAGAAACGGAACAGAGTGGATGAGTGATAGAAAAATATTTAATCAAAGCAGTCACAGGAGCTAGAGGCAGCGAGGTGAGAGCATAGCCTAGATTTGAAAGCACCTAGAGAGGTGAAGGAGGTAATAAGAGTGCTGAGGGCATTTAGCCTGCTGGAGGCATGATAGGCAAATGATCTTTGACCCTGTGTAGTCTGGCAATGGGGGACCTGGAGAGGCTGGTGTTCTGATCTTCTGGTGAAGTGGATACAAGTGTTCGGGCAAAGCAGGTCTTGGATACATGGTGGAGTGAGGCCCATAGTGGATTTTTTCACCATCAGGCAGGTAAGGTACTTTAAGCAGTTTGAGAGTTGCAACCAACCTGTTTCTGTGTAGACCTCACATGTGTGGAGTCAAAATCAGTGGTGGAATTCAAGCATGCATGGGACAGTCATAAGGCCATTCTAGAGGGTGGAGGTAGGGAGAAGTAGGCTACTGGTTAACTAGGATCTGCAGCTTATCCATTAGGTAGGGAAATGGGCAGACTGGGTGGGCAAAGCAGTCCTTATCTGCCGTCAAATTCTATGTTTCTATGTGTAAGTACATCTATGAGCACCAGTGAGCAGTTGACAGGCCTTGTTTAGGGAGACTGTAATGCGACTAAGTGCGGTGATAGAGGCAGACCCCTAGATAATTAAGCCATAGTCAATGATTGAGATGACAGAGCTTTGAATAGCAATCCTCTGCACAGATTGGGTAAGGAACTGTCTGTTCTGGCACAGGATCCCAATCTGCTGATTAACAGCTTTCCCTGTACTATCAATATGGGTTGCAAAGGTTAGGCATTGATCAAAGGTGATTCCAAGATATTTAAATATTGTCACTTGCTCTAGGGCACTTCCCAGGTACTTACTGATAGTAAGTGGTACTTGTCTTTCCTTGTTTTGCAGGCTGGAGGAAAGCATGGATTTGGTTTTTTTGTGGTTTAGAACCAGCTTATGTTCAAGGAACCACATCTCGACCTTGGAAAAAGCATGCTGCAGGCTAAGGTGTAAGGGGTTTGGATCTTTATGAGAGGAAAGAATCACAGCATCATCAGCATAGGGGATTATTTGTTCAGGGCAGGATTTGGGGAGAGAGTTTAGGAAAAGGCTGAAAAGGAGAAGGCCTAAGATGGATCCCTGTTGAACTCCTGAGAGAACTAGTTTTGAGTCTGAGAGAACTCCAGCTATTTTTACAGCTTGAGAGCGCTGTGCGAGGTAACTTTTTACCCAGGCACCAGGACCCTGAGAAAGCCCAAGAGACTGTAGTTGTTTGACGAGTAAGCCATGGTGAACAGTGTCAAACGCCTTAGTTAGGTCAATGTAAACAGCTCCAGTTAGGTATCCTTTATCCATAGCATTGTGGATTGCTCCTGAGAATTCAAGTAGGGCAGTTGATGTGCTGTGCTCTTTCCTGAATCCATGTTGCTGGGTGCAGAGGATGTTATACTTTTACAGGTAGTCTCTGAGTTGGTCCGCCACTATGCGTTCAAGGGCCTTTGAGAGGGGTGGGAGTACTGATATAGGTCGGTAGTTACCGGGTAGTAACTCATCACCACTTTTGTGCACAGGAGTGACAATTGCAGACTTCCATTTGCTAGGAAATTGACTGCAGCAGAGAGAGATACTGAAAATTTGGGTAAGTGGAAGCAGCACTTCCTCCAGAGTGAGGGACAGAAGTTTGAGGTCAATAGTGTCGCTACTTGCTCGGGACTTAGAAATAGCCTTCTTTATATATTTATAGACTTCATGTGCCTTGACTATTTTGAAATGGAAGGGTGGTTTGGTAGGAGAGGCAGTAGGAGACGTAGAATTCGGAGACTCAGCATCAGAGAAGAAATCCGAAGGGAGGACACCACTAAGGTCTGTGAAGGTTTCATTTAGGGTCTTTGCCATGACCATTGGGTCTAGGGTAGTGGTTCCATCCACAGTCATTATTGTAGGAGAGGACTTGGACTGCTTACCTGTGATATTTCTTATATTGTCTCAGAAGGATTTCCCATCGACCCAGGAGTTGGAGAGGGCATTCTTGAAATAGGAGCTCTTCACCCAGTGGATCTCTTTAGTACAGTGGTTGCGAGCCTGTTTATACTTTTGAATGTCCATCAGACAGCCTGTGGCTCTTGTAATAGCCCAGAGGTGGTCTCTACCTTTGAGTTGTGCCAATAGCTTTGCCATGAGCCAGGGATTTGAGAGCACTTTGATTTTGCACTTTTTTTCTGGTGCATAGGTGTCACAGGCAGCATTGAATGTAGTGATAAAGTAATCAAGGGCTAAATCAACATCTTGAGTATTGTATATTAGGGACCAGTCTTTCTGCTTGAGACAGGTCTTGAGATGAGTAAGGTTGCCATAAGGTAGTACTCTGCTAGAGATGTTTTTTGGAGGCGGCTTTCGGAACTTATTTGTCCAGGTACATATTATGGGGGAGTGGTCACTGAGAGTCCAGGAGAACAACTACATTATTTATACGGGCAGGGTGGCTGGTAAGGATCCAGTCTAAGAGGGTGCTAGCCCCCGATTTGTAGTTTTTCCTGGTAGGGGAGCTAACCACCTGCGTTAAGTTTGCTGCTAGGATAGCGTCCTTGTATGACCCTGCATCAGGTGCAAGCCAATTGGTGGGAGGTGAGAATCAATATGTCTAATAATAGATTCTCCAATGATTTTATGTTGAATCAAATCATTAGAATGAGAATTATTCTCAATGACAGTATCAGAGGGTTCCATAGTCTCTTCTAAAAATGCAAATCTATTACTAGTTGGTACTGAATAAGAAGGTGTGTGAAAAGTATTATCTATAACAGGAGGTTTATAGACCTCTGCTCACCTCTCTTTTTTGACCTTCTATGTTGTATTGTTTCCCAGTTCCCTGTTTCAATATTAAATGGCTCTGGTTCTCATGATCTTTTATCTCTTCTTGTGCTGTTGCATTCTGCTTCAGTATCAGCACCGTGAGTTATAGCTTGTATTTTGTTAGAGGTATGAGATGCACCATTATCTGTGCTAACAGCTGGCTTTAAAGTTGGAGGGGCCATATTTCCTAGCATGTTGTCCATGAAGCATTCTAAACTACATAATTTCTTTAGGTTAGTCAATTCAGTGTGCAGTTTAGTAATTTCCCCTTCAAGGCTTATGATAACTTCACAGTTAGTTCATGAAAAGGAAATTACAGATTCAGCAACAGTGCTATTCTTGCAATCAATTGTATTACAAGTTCGAGAAACTGTCACCTTGCTTCCATTTCTTAACTCTAAGATATTAAACTGATTTTGTTTGCTCTGTTACATAATAGAATATTGAAGTGGTTACTTACAGACTATTGTAACAACAGGATATTAGAGCTGAATTCTCCTTTGGCATTAAAGTGACATAGTTTCAGGCCTAGCACCCTATGCTCCCTAGGCAGATGCCCTGCACTTGCCTTGGCTCGCAAGGGGAAGTAATATAAAATGGGGGAGCCTGAAAGTGACGTCATGTCCTATCTCACTGAGGAAATATTTAAATGTTTTAACAAGTAGTTTGGCAATTTGCTAGTGCAGCTGCAGGGTACAGTGCCTTTAAAAAGACACTGTAACCCTGTCTCAGTGCTCTAAAGGGCTGACCAAAACTACAGAAAATCCTCAGCAGCTCTCTGTGTTCTATGAAATGGTCCCCCTCAGTTTCACAGACAGTGAAGCAAAGTGTAGTCAAAAACACAGCTCTCAGCTGAGTATTTGTAGTAAAAGATCTCCCTCCTTATGCAGAGGGAGATGAGAGTACTCGGATTCAGGCTTCAGAAGGTTAGGAGGCCTGGGGCTGGCCCAGTGGCACTGAGGGTTGAGGCACTGGAAACCACACCTCATGCTACACTGGCAACCCATGTTTGGGAATGAGCACGGAACATCTGGGTTGTCAGGGAAGGAGAATGATTGAACACCCAGTGGCTGCTCTCCTTCTCTGGGATGGGAAGGGTAGCAGACCTTGCTGCAATACCACCTCCTGGGGGGAGCCTGGATTGAAGGTGCAGCAGGAGATGACAAGATAGACAGGAGAGGGGCGGGACGTCAGCCAAGGTCCAGAGAGAAGGCACTTCTCACCATGCCTTCATCTCATTTGATCTCCTAGCATGCTGAAGCTATGTGGGGTGGGAGAAAAACCAAGGAAATACCCCCACAGTCGTGCTGGTAGATGGGCCTCAGTGTCAGCATTCAGGGAAACCCAGGATTGACAGCACAAGGTGCATGCTTACACGGTTAAGGTGTGAAGGAGATGGAGATGCTCCTTCACTGCAGCTGGGGGGTCATCCAGATACTTAAAGATTTACGAGTTGGGTACCCACATTGGTTGGCGGACCTAGAGAGAGCTCCAGAGCAAGACACCATGGGAGCAGAGGAGGATAAATATAAGGTAAAAAAAAAGAAGGCTAGGAGGCCAGCTGCATAAGCTCAACACAACCCCTGTTATAAGCCCTTCTTACCTAGGATTCATGGCAAAAGTGTACTTCCCCACTTCTCCTTGTGACTTCCTGGCTGAAACAAGTAGCATGTTAATGCTCTTTCACATCTCTGATCCCAGGCCTGCAGCATGACAGATCTCAGAAGACACATTCATCTACACTGCCACACTGTGATGACTGTACTAGAAGGTAACAGCCTACTTGATAACTATTGCTTTGAGTCCATGCAGTATGCATTGATGCAATGCCCCAGAGATACAATGCTCCCATGATGCCCCATACCTACACCACACAGTCATGTTGCAAGACTCCCCTCATGGCCATAGGCCAAAGAGTTAAGCACATAGGTCCTGCAACCAACAAGGATAGATGAGCTGGACAGCTGCCTGCTAAACTGAAAATTAAGATGGCCTATTCTTAATGACCAGAAGTAACTCATGACCCAAGAAGGGCAAAAAGCAGTGCTAGATGGAGTGAGTAGAGGGTACAAGGCCCTGCAGCCTTGCCTTATACAGGCTCTTGACAGTCAACAAACTAGGGGTGCTGGCTGCACACTTGAGCAGACTTAGATAGTCCAGGTGGTCTGTTTCTGCTGGCACATTCATTTGATCATATGTGACAAGTTCTCATGTTTATTCTTATGGTTCTCATTTTTAACTTGCTTTTCTGAGTACTGTAAATGTCTACAGCGATTCACAAACACAGTTCTAGGTACTTTTACATTTTTAATAGCATGATTCTTTTCATAGCAGGCATAAGGCTATATGGCTGGGGCCCAACCCCCACAGGGAAGAAGGAGCAAACTGAATGTCCCACCTGTCAACAGGCCAACAAGGACAAAGGCTACAGCCTGTCCAAACCAAAAGTCACCTATGCTAACTCTGGAGGCTATCCCACCCACATACACACTCATAGATTATCACTTCTGCTTCCTCATCCATCCATCTTTCGGATGAGATGTTAAACCGAGGCCCCATCTGCTTGGATTGGTGGTAGTTCAGGTGGATGTTAAAGATCCCATGGCACTTATCAAAAAGAGTAGAGGAATTTCCCCAGTGTCCTGGCCAAATTTCCCTCATTCGCTAAAAATACCACCAACAGCTTAATCTGGTTCAAGGTCAGTTGGCATTCATCTGTATCCCCCTTCCCCGGGTTGTTCCTGAAAATAGGCAGGATTTGTCTAGTTCACTTACCCGGTCAACAAAAACTAAAATAAAAATAAATAAAAACATCAGTGGCTACCTCACCCTTTAAAGCTAGTCTCGTAGAATGGTAAGGGTATCAACTCCTCCAAATAAAGAGGCAAAAGATTTTAACTCACTTTAATAAACTGGATGCAGATATAACTACCTATAAGAAATGCACATTTTCAGGGTCAGAACTGAAAAGCTGAAAATAAGCTGTGTTACACAAATCTATGGTTGCCCCTACAATTCTATAAGTAGAGGAGTGGCGATTCTAATTAAAAAGGGCATCAATCTTAAAGTATACTACATCCTCAGAGACAGAGAGTGCAGATTTCTCATAACAGTGGGAGAACTTGATGGGTACAAGGTCACCCTCTGTAATATCTGTGCACCAAATTTGCCACACCCAGACTTTTTACATACACTCATCCAGCCAATCACCACAATCACTGGGAAAGCTTCTTATTGGTAGAGAAATGAATGCCATCCTTAATTACATTCTCGATAGGAGAAAGCCTCCCACAGATCACAGGAGTCAGATACAAAATAAACGTACACCTCTACCAAAAAGCTTAGTATGCCTTCTCCTGGACAAGAAAGATTTGTTGGGAAGAGGGGGAGAGACCAGGGAGACTTTTGGCGTATCACCTGAAAAAGAAGACAAGAACAATATAGAATCACAAATATAAAAAACAAGAAGGGATAGAATTCAGGAAAAATAGGGTGAAGGGGAAGGGGAAATTGTTTAACCAAGAAAGGCACAATAAGCTAAAGCTCATGTCCAGGTGCAACCTGGGAGCACAAGGAGATTAGGTGACTTGGTCAGGGTCACACACTATGCAAGTGGGGGCTGTGGGACTCAAACCCAGGTCTCCAGGTTTGCAGCTTAGAGCCCTAAACCACTCTGCTGTAGTGCCTCTTACAGCTCAATAAGCAAAGTCTTCCTGGACTTTTACTCCAACCTATATTTGGTGGAGGTACACACCTCATCTACAGACATAGAGGTCTTTCCCAAAACCTTAGACATACCCCACTTTTACCCATGAAAAACAAGAAATCCATGACAGACCCTTCCAAAAATTAGAGACTGAGACAGCCATAAGTCCATGCCACTGGGAAAGACCTGGACCTGATGGAATCCTGGTGGAGTTCTACAACACTTCCCAACAGGAAATGCTGGGGATGCTAGACTCAGTATATGCAGAATCAGATGATGGGGAGATGTTCCTTGCCTCAATGAGGGCAGCAATGATAGTGCTACTGCCCAAACCAGTGAATGATCCCCTGGCACTGAGCTGCTATTGCCCCATCTCACATATCATGGGAAAATGCAAAATCAATGTACAGTTTTTGGCACATCAGCTCAAAGAAATCCTTCCAAATATTGTCTCCAAAGATCAGATGGGTTTCACCCCAGGAAGGTGATGCACTGACAACTCCAAGAGACTAATTAATCTGATCTGGCAGGACAAACTCTGAAACATAGTTACAGCTTTGGTGGCTTTAGATGCAGAAAAAGCCTCTGACCTGGTCAAATGGCCATACCTGTTTCGAACACTGAAGCAATCTGGGTTTAGACTAGAGACAAATTCCTGTGTAGAGGGCAAACCCTCTATAAAGAGGCTGCAGCCAAGATCAACATAAATGGCTTATTGTCTGGAGCATACCCTCTGAACAGGAGCATCAGACATCCCCTCTGCCATTTATATTAGTGTTAAAACTCCTTCAGCAAGCCATCAGGCAGTATCCAGAATTACACAGCATAATTTTGGCTGCTGCTGAATTTTTCTTGTTTGCAGCAGGAGTCATGGGAGGACTGGTAGGTGGCCATAGCCACAGGATACCTGGTTGGTGGTCATAGCTGTGGGAAGCATCACTAGCAGCTGTAGCCACAGCAGACTGGAGCTAGTCAGCAGCCATAGCTTCAGGGAAGAGGAGCTGTTTTGCAGTGGTAGCCATAAGGGACTGGTCTTGGTGGCCACTGCTGCAATGAAATAAGGCTCTGGTTTTTGGACTGGGCTCCATCCTGCAAGAGGAGCTAATCAGGGAGTGCCAAGAAAAAGGCACCAAGTTTAAATGGTGGTTCTGCTATAAAAGCAAAAACCCCAACTGGATTGACTTCTGCTCCTGAATGTTTCTTGTTTGCAGCAGGAGCCATAGGAGGACAGGTTAGCAGCCATAGCCGCATGATACCTGGTCTGTGGCTGCAGCCACCAGAAGAATTGGTGACAGCTATGGCCAAGGCAGCTGTAGCCACAGGGGACTGGAGTCAGTGGTCAATGCCACAGTGAAAGAAGGTTCCAATTTCATGACTGGGGCTCCCTCCTGCAAGAGGAGCCAATCAGGGAGTGCCAAGAAAAAGAGGCCAAGCTTAAATGGGGTGCTGCTATAAAATCAGAAACCCCAACTGGACTGACTACTGCTGCTGAATTTTCTCCCATCCCCCCACCCCCTCCAGTTATTAAATAGACCAGCTGGGCTCCACCCAGGGTAGGCTACCAACAGTAGGAGGGGAGGGGAGGGGAGAGGAGGAGGAGGTGGACAGCATTCAGAAGAGGGAGGGGAGAGGCTACTAGCTGAAATTCTCTTTCCACAGGAACAAAACTTAATGTATCCTGCTGACTGGCAGTGACTTCTCCTTAATGCCTATACTACCTATACTGCTGTGTGAAAAGTTTAGAAATTGGTGTTGGCGTTCATTAACAGGGTAGTTCTGTGAATCCCAGAACTGAAATGTTAGGCACAAAAATTTTAGAATAGTAGTTGCTGTGCAGAAAGTATTTTAAGGAATTCAGTATTGTCTGTATTGCTAAGCACAATAAAGTGATAGAGTAGTATTTTAAGTACAGGAAAGTATTAAGTGTCTGGAGGTAGGGAGCATTCTTTTCTTATTAGTATAACTAAGGGTTCAAATGTATGAGCAGTGAATCTGGAGAGGGGACTGGAAAGTTGATCAGGCAAGCCCTGAGCATATTCTCTGGGCCACTAAGGCAAATGGAAGCTTTGAGAGGGTGGTAGGGTGCAATGGGTGTAAGACAGCCATGGTATTGAATATAACATGGAGGCTTGGAGGCTGCATGGTGTACAGACAGCTTGCATGGCTAAGAGAGGAGGTAGGGTGGTTGAGGTGGGCACTACGTTGGGGGGAGGGGAGTGGTATGGAGTGAAAGAGGTCCAGAAAGAACACCAGATGGGCAGAGGGAGAAAGAGAGAAAGGGGGGGGCACTGGAGTAGTGGGCACAAGTGTAGAGAAAGACACAAGAGGAAGAGGAAGAGGTGAGAACTGGAGGAGGCCCAGAGTATGCACCAGAAGGGTGAGAGGAGATGAGGGTGACACAAGGGGAGGTGCAGGTGACTTAAGTACAGAACAGGAAGATGAAGACAAGGGGATTCTGGGGGAGTGACAGGTAGTAGGATAGAAAAAAGCAAAGCAAGCACCTACAGGGGGTCTGGAACTAGAAGGGGGCACATCAGACAGCAGGATGCAAAACAAGGGAGCAGAGCATGATAACAGATTTGCATTCCTGAGGACACATCAGGAGGATGACAGCAAGGAGAGCAGCTGCAAGAAGTTCATAGAAAACAGATGAAGGGCTAAGGAAATAGAATGTTTGGAAATGGAGATGCACCTTTGGGAGGGAGCCTAGAGGGAAATATCCCAAAAGAGAGATGTGAGGGAGAAAACACTTGCAAGGGAGACACAGTGCACAGAAGAGACAAGAAGAGAGCCTACATCAGGTTCAGGCAGGGAAAGGACTGTCGGGGGTGGGAGTAGGATACCTGTACACAGAGTGAGCCAAGCAGCAGAGAGGTAAGAAATGCACAAGGGAGGGGTAGGAGCTCACAAAAACTGAGGCTAGGATGGGGGGCTGGTGGTAACACCATGGGGGGAGAGGAATAAGAGATGTAGTCCAGGGGGGGTGAAACTTAGGGGAAGGAGATGGACAAAAGGGAAAATGGGAACAGGAAGGTAAAGGAGATGGCTGGAAAGGGGTGTAAGCTGGAAAATCAAAAGAACAAGCAAAAGTAAGGTGTAGCAGGGTCTTGGTCATAGGATACTCAGTACTAAAGGGAATCAGATGGGGAGAAAGAGAGGAAGGAGCAATGCAGTCTGGGTTTGGCATATGCCAGGAATGATGCTGCTAGAGGTGAGGCACAATATACCCTCATGGAGCAAGCAGCAGGATGAGAGGATGCTTGATGTTTCACCTAGGCATCAATGATCTGGAGGAGTATAGTTTAAGGGAGGTGAAGGCAAGGTTCAGAGAGCTTGCTAGGTTCTTCAGTAGCACAAGGTTCCATTCCGTTGCCTTCTTGGACATACTGCCTGTGTCAAGATCAAGCACTTCAAGGAAGCATAAGATTGAGGAATTTAATCAATGGCTGCTGGATTGGTGCAGGCAGGTGGGGTTTAGGTTAGTAGGGGCCTGAGGATCAATGTGGGAGGATGAGAGCCCATTTGTTCCAAAGAGCCTGCACCTGAACAGGGAGGGATCAGCCATACTAAAGAGCAAGCTGGGGAACTTTATCAAAAAGAAATGTAATTTGAACTCAATTCATGGGGATTCAGTTAAGGAAAGGACCCCTCAAGGAGACAGGAGAGATGGGAGGCTATCAGTCTCCCCCTCAGGATGGAGATAGAATGCATCATAAAAGAAAAAGCAGGAGAGGGTTAGAAAGGGAGGGCTGTGGAGCAGGGGGTACAGGGTGAAAGGGATTATTAGCCAATGCCAGGAGTTTGGGTAACAAAATGGTGAACTTGGAGGCCATCATGGTGGACGAGGGTCTGGACATAGTTGCTGTAAGTGAGACTTGGTGGACAGAGCATCATGCCTGGAAGACAGTTATCCCAAGATACAGACTGTTTAGGAAGACCAGGGCTGGAAAGAGTTGAGGGGGTGACATTACACATTACAAAAGTCATTAAGGCAACAGATGGGCAGGAGGAGGAAGGGGAGACAGATCATGTGGGTCACAGTAGACAAATGGACTGGGAATCACTGAGGATGGGGGTGGTTTACAGATCTAATATGCGGGGGAGGAGGGGATAAGAGCTGATACAGGCATTTACAAGGCTGGATCTCAAAAGGAAGCTTCTGCCAGTGGGGAACCTAAACCTCCCAGACGTAGCCTGGGAGATTCCAGCTGCAGTATCTGCTAGGAACAGGGGGATACTAGAAGTGCTATAAGTGGTATTTATGCAACAACTCATTAGGGAGCCCACTAGGGGTGACAACCTGCTGGATGTGGTCCTTACAAATGGGGAAATTGTGGAAGAGATGGTGGTGGTGGTTGTGGGTGAAGGACTAGGTACAAATGATTACAGGATTATAAGGTTAGGGGGAAAAACAGGGAGGAAGGCAAATTGGACCAGAACTTGGGTGATGGACTTCAGAAAAATGGACTTTAACAGAATGAGGAGAATATTTGGAGTAGAACTGACAGGGAAAGGGAATATAGGGGATCTGGAGGAGTTATGGGCAGCCATCAAAGGAGTGTTATTGAAAGCCACAGAAATTTGCAGTAAGAAGGTTAGGAAAAACAAAAAAGGAGCAGACCTCTATGGTTCATAAGGTAGGTGCAGGGGTGGTCAGGGAAAGGAAAAGGGCATTCAGGCAATATAAGATGACTCAAAGGGAGGAGGACAAGGAGACTTATAAGGATAGGAGGAGGGTTGCATGGCAGAAGATAAGGGTATGCACCTCCCATGGCGAAACCTCTACAGCGACATGCGTTGATACCAACAACAGCGCCATGTCACTGTAGAGGTTGTGCCTGGGACCAGGCAATACTTACCTAAGGGAAGCAGGGAAGGCAATAAGGCAGGCAAAGGCCCAAACTGAGGAAACACTAGTACAAACAGTAAAAGAAGGTGACAAGACTTTCTATAGATATTATTAGTGAAAGGAGAAAGTCCAGAGGGGGTATTGCTAAGATCAAAGGGGATAAGGGGGCATGTGAGGAGGAGGAGGACCATGTAAAAGCATATATCCTAAACAGATACTTCTGCTCAGTATTTACTGGAGAGAAGGAAGGGCAGGGCCTACAGCTCAGCACCATGGACACATGGGGGAGGGAGGTGTGCACGAGTCCCTTCACAAAAGAAAGGGTCCTCAATAAGCTCAGGGTGGACAAGGCAATGGAACCTGATGGCATAAATCCCAGGGTACTAAAGGAGCTAAGGGTGGAACAGCTGGGCCATTATCAGAACTGTTTAGTGAGTATCTGAGCACAGGAGAGATTCCAGAAGACTGGAGAAGAGCTCATGTGATCCCACTCCACTGGAGTGGTAGCAGGGAGGAGGCGGGGAACTACAGACCAGTCAATTTTACCTCAGTAGTGGCAAGATCATGGAGGCAGTCCTTAAGAAAAGGATAGTGCAACACCTGGAATCCATAGGGGCACAGGATCCAAGACAGCATGGGTTTACAAAAGGAAGGCCCTGTCAAACTAATCTCATAGTTTTCTTTGACTGGTTAACCAGAGTGGTGGACCAAGGGGGAGCAGTTCATGTTGCCTACCCTGACTTCAGCAAAGCTTTCGATACTGTTCCACACTGATTGATTAATAAGCTGGGTAGGATCAGGGTGGGTCAGAAGTTGGTCAACTGGGTGGCAAACTGATTGATGGGCAGAAAACAGAGTGTGGTGGTAAATGGTATACAGTCAGAAGAGATGCAAGTCACAAGTGGGGTACCTCAGGGATCAGTCCTGGGG